>OY720391.1:20754297-22004297 GCA_963082905.1 Oligia fasciuncula | reverse complement strand
GAACTCCTTTTTTGGTCCTTTGTGGGGCTAGCTTTGATTAACTTTGATGTAGGTGAGTGCTCTGAAGGTAGTCTGCTATCAGCTAATGGATTGTCTCACATACGCTCGTTGTTCTTTCAAACGATACCTGAAACCCTTTGACATTCTTTTTCTTGCTTTGAGCAGCGGTTCTTTGACGGTTTTTGTGCTAGTGTCTTTGTGTGTGATGATGTCTTTAAATTAATTTGTTCTTCCTGTTGTTTGTGTATTTTTCACGAATATTGCGTACAGCTTATATCAGGAACTAAGGGCGGTTCAATGAAATTGCAATAATAAAATTAAAAACGTATATTTACTATCCTATCCGCTAGTAATGTGCAAGAGTTCCTACAAAACAAGATGATCAGTCAACAACAAAGTTCTCTTGCACCATTGCTCAGTTTAGACTAGATTTGAGTAGGTTAGGGTGTTGTTTTAGGGAGCAACGGGGATATGAGCGCCCTGGGGCTGGAATCCGTTCTCGTTGGAGATGTAGGTGATGGCGTAGGTGACGCCGTCGGGACCAAGGTAGGAGTAGGAGCCGCTGACCTCAAGAGCCTCATTCTCGGAGCCGACATTCTTCAGGACACCCTGCTCTTGGGCTTGGATGCCGTTGCTGGTCTGGACACTGTAAGACAAGCAGGGTTTATTAATATGCCACTAAATATACTTTCTTCAATAACCTGATGATGTTGAAGGTGTTTCCTTTTCCTCCTTATATTATTGCGATTGTCTTACATGTTTGGTCCTTATATACAGTTTTGTAAAAATCAGCAGTCGGCTAACTCCTTATGAGATAGGGCACTACCAAAATGTAGTCGGCAAAGAAATTTTATCTATTGACTACGGTTTGATCAATTTTTTTTTTTATACAACGCCATATGTACCTAAGTTGTAAAAATAAAACAGTAGTAATAAACTTACGCGTAGTTGTATCCGTCAACTCCGATGTTGTTGTTCTCGTAGGCGGTGACGACGGCGTCTTTGTCGACCGGGCTGGCCACGGCGACGGCGACGCACAGGGCGAGGACAATGAACTGCACAAACATTAATTGTTATATAAACCTTCGTTTTATCGAACTACTCTGAAATTAACATATGAACTGTTATGTGGTATGTAAGCACGATGTGTGTATGCAATGGTGTTGTGAGAAGAAATTCAAGTCCACTTTCTAGTTTCGTTACACCTTAATTGTCCTGGCTCGGTGAATATCACTGAGTTACTTAGTTTTAATCTATATCATAAAATTCAAAGTCCTGACTGACTGATATAATATCAACGCACAGCTTAAACCACTGGTCCCAGAGACATGAAATTTGGAGGGTGTGTTCTTTGTGAAGAGTAGGTGTTCACTAAGAAAGGGTTTTTCGAAATTCCACCCCTAAGAGGGTGAATGGGGGGAGGGTGAAATTTCACGCGGACGAAGTCGCAGTTAGTAATATAAGCCACGTTATTGGACTAATCTGACAGTGTCATGTTATTACTTTAAATACATGACGTCACCAAAAATGCGCTAGCCAACAATTAGTATGCCAGACAAGTAGACATTTTTTCTTGTCCATGACGAAATAGTAGATTCATAGCTGATCGCAATTTATATTCAAAAACGTTGATGATCTATTAGGATTCTTACTAGACATTTATATATAGCGACATAATTAAAAGGAGCCGCAAATATCAAGGTTGACAAGCTACTTGTGATTCAAATAGCAATCCGTAACATCATCTAAATGAGAATGAAATAGATCGTACAGTTGTGGAATATCGATATAATGTTACCTCCGTAACTAATAGTAATAATATCAAATAAATCATAGATTGCTATGAGATAGATATTCTACGTTATGTCACTTTAAACATAATCGAATCATAATCCTAATCGTTTCGCGGTCGCGTATGTTGACATTTTGCAAGTTTGTGCCACGCCTGCGCATACGCTGCTTGACCCGGAGGATTCCCCTTGAGTATAAATTTATAGAATGATGGAGCAAGGTAATTTAGAAATATTTGCACACGTTGAAGTACAGTTAAAATATTTGCCTTGCTAATATAGAATTAAATATGATTCATGAAATGTAATGGGTTTGTTAACAGTTGGGCTAAAAGTGGAGTTTTGTATAGATGTTGGAGCAGATTAATATTTAAAATTTAACTTGAAACATTGCTAATTATTTAAAAGTAAAACTTGAAGCAGGAGTCACTTCAAAAGCGAGATAATTTAAGTAAAGATGAAAGATATAAAATCGAAAGCAGTTATTGAGGAAGTTCAATGAACACTTACGGATTTCATTTTTGGGTTTGAGAGGTGGGTATGGGTCGTTGTGGAGAAGAAGAGGATGATCCGGTGACTGTGATAGATCTCGAAATTTCGCACATTTATATACTTATACGTGATGCGACTACTTTGCATATATCTGAATGCTAAGTTTTGCCTAATACTTTAAACTTTATCTAGCCTCCGTCATTTGGTGGATTATCATTTTCTGAATAACAGGGAATGTAAATATTATAATGAATCATGCAAGAACCTGAAATGAAATTTTGTGTCGTCAGTATTGTCAACGTTTGTAATGAATAAATAATCTTATTAGCAGTGACATAAGTGTCAATATGTTACGAACTTAATGATTTTAGAATGTGGAACTGAGACTTTATTGTTTTATAAAGGTTATTCTACGAGTGCTACACATTGCAAACCAGAGGAGCAATTCTCGTAATTTTAAAAACGTTCACAGTCAGGGGGTCTAAAAAGGCCACTTTGGCAGAATCATAAAAAGATAACATTATGAATCTTAATGGATAGTTAACTGTTAAGTTAATCGTATCAAATCCCATTGGTGAAGGATTTTCAGTTATTTTTTTTTGTCTGTGCTAAAATATCCATCAATCCAATCCAAATCCAATCCCAATCTCTTTGATTATACCAACGTAGTGCAGCGAAAAAAAGAAAAACACGGACTGTCTTCGCCATATTATGATTCATAATGTTATCCTTTTATCTCAGTTTCAATTTGTCAAAAATACCTCTAATTTCCCTATTTTTTTGACAAGTTTTTAACATTAAGATTGCGACTAGATTTTGAACGTTTTTAATTATGGGAATTGGCCTCCAATTATTCCATCAGCGATATTCCCTAGTGTGTTTTGTACATATTTGGATAATTATGTGGTTCTATTAGTTCTTTACTTAAAATCTTTACATACTTAAGTACATTCATTAACAGGTAGGTACTCGTGTGTTTGTTGTTTGTCTTTAAGTTTCACACACAAGCTATAAAAAATAGAATTTGGTTTGACTGAAATTACAATGAGTGGCTTAGCACCTTCTTCAGTGATGCTGTTTACTTAAAGTTCACCACATCCATCCAACTATGGCTTACACTGTCCTCCCATACCTATTCATACTGTAATTTTAAAACATTGTAAAAGCCAATTATTTTTAAAAGAGTAACCGCGGAGTTTCTTGCCGGCTCTTCTCTATAGGAAACGACCAATTGGAACCGTGCCCCTAGCTTCTGACGTTTCATAAGTGCCTAATATTTAGATTTTTGAAGGCTATTGTTCAGCAAGGTTATCGAAAACATATTTCCAAGTGCACTTCTGTACCCACCATTAGAAACTTAGTATCTTATGTTTCTATTTTAGAGAGATAGCTACGGAAAAGCAACGACTACTTGATGGAAGACTTGGAATGACCTATTAATAAATCGCTAACGCTGCTGAACCAAAAAAAGTTTATTTCGACCAACAAACCAATTATAGTAGGAGGGGCCCGTGGCTAAATAATAACAGCCGCGCAGGTTGATTGATCAGGTTAAGCTACGCTTGCCGCGGTTGGTCTGTGGATGGGTGACCATCTTTACATACCGTGACCCCTCCGTGCCTCGGAAAGCACGTTAAGCCGTTGGTCCCGGCTGTCATTCGTGGATCTTTGACAGTCGTTACGGGTAGTCAGAAGCCCGAAAGTCTGATCACCAGTCTTATCAAGGGGTATCGTATTACCCAGTAATTGGGTTGTGGAGGTCAGATAGGCAGTCGCTCCATGTAAAATACTGGTATTCAGCTGCATCCGGTTAGACTGGAAGCCGACCCCAACGTAGTTGGGAAAAGGCTAGGCAGATGATGATGAAACCAATTATAGTAGGCTCAAAATTAAAAACATACAATTAAAAAGACTTCACACAAACATATACAAACTGCGATTGCTCAGTATGTGAACCTTATAACAATGGTTCAGGTACTGACAGTCGAACCTCAGCGCGAATGCCCTCAGCATGCCGCTGGAGCACTGAAAGAAATAAACAGTAAATAAAAATGAAAAAAACATTGATTTGAACTGCTTTAAACAGTTCCTTAAGAGCCTAATGCTCAAACAGTATTTTTAACTGATCCGAAAAGAGTTATAGCTTCAGGCAAAATGTTACCGTCATGACAGTTTTAACATGAAAGTTAAATGATAGATATGTTCAATCAATAAACGTTACTGTTTTATCTTTTATTGTTTTACAAACATTGCTTCTTACTGCATAAAGTCAGTAAGTCTTAATAGTAAGAAATTATTTTTTTCAGTGAGCTAGCCTGAGCCCTGCGCACTAGCAGGTTAATTGCGTAACACACTACAGGTAGGTAGGCTAGGTATGACTTCCATTTTGGCAGTTCAACAACATTCATTGCGTTATTTACGTTGATGAGCACACAATTTTTTCGAACATAACAAGCAATGGATTAGCAATATCCTTTAAAATGATACAGATTGTGATTGAAAGTGTATTACTCAATTAGGGTGGTGGGATGTGCATCGTTTCCGCATAGTAGTATAAGAACAGTCTCCTTGCGACTCGCCGAACATCCCTGAAGTAAACTATGTAGATAATGATAATAAAATAACCCCACCGCCGTATCTCTACGTTGACGTCGTGGTGGGGCTTGCGCGCTCCGAACTCTAGGCCTATGCCGGAAGAGTTTACTTTGACGGATCAGGTCTAAAGTGAGGAGCCAGACCAAGAGATATACAGAAACCCGCAGGGCAGCATGGGGCGGGCTGTTGGGCATTAGCGACCCCACGGACCCTATCTCCTGGGAGAAGTCTTATTCCTCACCTCTGGCTTGCCTTTATTGGCCGGCTGGAGTGAAAAATGACGAGGAACAGAGCTCCCGCCTTATTCTTGCCTTTATTGGCCGGCTTAAGTGGAGATTCGCAAGAGCAAACGTGCTCGGAGGAAGGAAGTATTCCAGGAAGATGCTGGTAGGGATCTTATCCGTACTTCCGGGATTGTCCTGATAGCCGTGGAATACCTCTCCACTCCTCATAAGCACCTTAGGACATGTTGCCCCCTTGTTGCTACGTCACTATGTGCTAGCGACCGTTTCCGGGGGCCCATTATTGAGTGTGCAAGTCAGCCCCTGCCATTTTATATAAAACATTGATCAGGCAGGGGTCATAGTTGTTCCATAGTTCTTGGTAACCAGTCCACTTTAGCCACCCAAACCCATAGTAAAACTTTTTATTTTTCCATATCCTGCAATAGTCCTACACCCACCGAGGGTTATCCTTGGGTGCACTTGCATAGCGCATACAGGGATAATCGTCGGTTGGTGCCGCATTTCATTAAAATTTCCTAAGGGGCCTCTGCGAGTTGGCTTCGGCCCCTCGTACGCCTTCCAAAGGACCGGGACCCCATGGTCCTGAGATATATAAATTCATAATAATAAGTTTATGATCCAAAGATATACACAGACACAGGTTGTATAGGAGTTACATGCTAAGACTTAATCAACTAAAAATGGACACAAGGAGAGAAAAATAGTTGTATATATTAACATAAAAATTAAATCGTGTCTCCTAAACTAGGGATGGCCTGTATCTTAGGAGATCAATCACATGTGAACCTTGCACAAGTATAGATTGTGAAATAGCTCAATATATCCATAAAATCTATTGTTACACAAGGAAAAACAATATAAATGGGTCCACAACCAGCCATTTAAGATATAGACAGCCTTGACATTCACTTTCCATGTCGTTCGATCGAAAATGATATTCATAAAATTATTTAACAGCTCAAGAAACCGGCTTTGACGATACATTATTATGGTAGAAGACTTTAGAGAGTGCGCGTGACGGGAGCGATACGATATCTTTATTAGAAAGAAAATAAATAAATAAAACACGTTTAATTGCAGTAAACATGTCGCATAAGAACGACACAAACACAAAAAAAAATAAGTTGGAGAAAACTTGCGTCACATCCATCGCTCAGCGGAAGAGTAAAATAAAAAAAAAATACTATCTTTTAAAAACAAAAAAAAGTAAATCATGACCTAGATTAGGACGTGTAGGTACCTAAGCATACGAAAGTGAACCCAATTCTTACAAAATTCTCTTATTTTCTCCTTTTATCTGACATTTACCTACTTGTGGTGTATATAATCTTCAAATTATGAAAATATACAGGTTTATACAAATTAACTAGCTCAACTCCGCAGACGCTATGAGTATCGTTATCTAAACACGATAAAATAAATAAAGTTTATGTTTTTTTTGGGAGGTCAACGACCATCAACGACCGATGGTAATGTTGAGTATTTGATGTATGAGTTGACAAAAACTGTTTTAAAATAACCCTGTATAATGTTGATCTAGTGAAATGCATAATCAGCCTATAATGTTCCCCCACTGCTAGGACACAGGCCTCCTCTCTTCGAGATAGAGTGGGCCGTATTCTACCACGCTTGCCCATTGCGGGTTGGTATCTATATCTAGTGCCATACGAAAAGTACAGACGCCAGCACAGCAATCTGTCATATTTCTTTAATAGATTTTCAACTTTATCGCTAAAGAATAAGGTTCAAAGTTTATTGGGAAAATTTGACATTTTCGGGTGCTAGCGTCTGTACAATCGTTTCACGAACGCTCCCGTCCCGTTGATTCTAAATAAAGGGTGATGGCCTCTGCTC
Organism: Oligia fasciuncula; assembly: GCA_963082905.1. Lineage (NCBI taxonomy): Eukaryota > Metazoa > Arthropoda > Insecta > Lepidoptera > Noctuidae > Oligia > Oligia fasciuncula. The sequence continues at coordinate 21,997,321 of OY720391.1, read as the reverse complement.
TCATATAAATCGTAAAAATGGGTCGTATTTCCTTAACATTTTATACTAAAGAAACCTGTCCTATCTACCGATGTTTTAAAAATTTTAACCTAATGATAATTAAGTACCTCTAGTTTGGGACGCAAATTAATTCTCTAAATAGCCGTATCTCGTGTAACCTACGACTATTTTACGTTACGGTATTTCTGTTTTTCTTTTACGATAGACGATAATAACGGTGCCTGTAGTAGAAATTCCACTTTTTGTGCGATAGAGCAGCTATTTCTTGTCGTGAATGGTTGTGTTTACTACTTGTACCTACTTGTAATAAAAACGTGGTATTTTTTGTCCGTTTCTTTTTTTGCCAGTAGAGTAAGCTTTAATTCATTCATAATACTTGATATCTAGTTTTTCTAGCTGAACAAACAGCTGTGCTGCTGAGGAGTTTGTGGCGCCACTTCTTCTTCCCAGCTAAATTATTAGGAAGTGGTAAATGGCGGGCATTATTTGTGGGAGTGTCTTCTGTCATTTTGACGTTTGAAAAGTGCTGATTCTCAGCCTAATTTGAATAAATGACTTTTGATTTTGTTTTATTGAAAACTATTGACTTAACAAAAACAATAAACATTGTGCATTTGTTTCATGTGAAACAAATTAATTTTCTTTCATGCGTGTTACACGTAATAGTCAAATCCATTTAATTACAAAATCTCTGCCTAGATCAAAACATCACCTCAAGTCCTGATACAGATCTTCAGCTCCCACCTTAGCCGGGTCACCGCTATTGTTTAAACTAGCTAAACTATCGGTAAACAAGATAAGTATGGCTGTAAAGTTCAAATCTAATAACATCTTGTAGCAACAATCAGCATCTCTGAGGTACTCGCGTATTAATAATACGTCTTTTTATGTACCTAGTTAGCGTTTAATGCTTGCTGTTGAGGCGATGATCAGAAGTATTTTTGACCGATTTATTTGAATGGATTGAGGTAAATTATGTTGATAGGATCGAATATAGGTATACAGGTAGGACGACCTCAGGCTAGGTGGAGCCACGATCTTCGCAGGGTGGCTGGTAGCAGCTGGATGAGAGTTTCCGAAAATCGAGTTCAACAGGAGAGTCCTATGTAGGCTGTTGATGGTGATGTTACGAGTTTATCAGCCCGCAATTAACACATTTAACACTTTATCCTCTCTAACGAATACAAACAGTAGGTATGTCGTCGTGCTTCGTAACATGCGAAGTCGCTTAACAAGTTACAGTCCATTCAGAGTCGGGACAGCTGTAAAGTTCGACAGTGTCATGCAGCTCGTCGTGTCGTGCACAGGACACTGATCATGGCGCCGTTATTAACCCATTTTTACAAACACCACGATTCTATGATTAGTATTTGTAATGTTTAGTTTGACTTTATGCTTAAATAAGGAGATTTGGCTCGTCCTTTAATAAGGAGATCTATAGTTTTAAACCTGAGTGATGGTGTAGTGTCCGTACTCTTCCTACCTTAGAAATAAATTTGAAACGTCTCATGTGCCTGTATTTTTGTACCACATTACAGAATATTATAGCCGCATGGTCGATCGAAGGTTAAGCAACGCCTGCTGCGCTTCGTTCGTGGATGGGTGGTTCCTTTATGCCTCGGAAAGCACGTTAAGCCGTTAGTCTCGGCTGGCATTTGTAGATCTTTTACAATCGTTACCGATAGTCAGCAACCCAAAGTCTGACAACCAGTTTTACCAAGGGGTATCGTGTTACCCAATAACTGGGATGTGGAGGTAAAATACTAGCATTCAGCTGCATCCGATTAGACTGGGAGCCGACCCCAACATAGTTGGGAAAAGTCTAGGTAGATTGATTACAGAGGAATATAATTTAATGACGACATAACGGTATTAGAAAGCGTAAAATAGCAATATTTTGCAAAAACTATAGACTCTCAGACTCGACGTAAAGGGACTCGACATAAAGGAAGGGAACCATTCATTTGTTATAATGTACAAGTGATCTTATTGGCGACTAGCAGCGCCCCGTGGTTTCACCCGCATAAATTTCGATCCCGTGGGAATATCGGGATAAAAACTATCTTATCCCTTCCCCGGGATGAAATCTATCTCTCTGCCAAATTTTATTGAAATCCGTTTTGTGGTTTAGGCGTGAAAAGGTAACATACAGACAGAGTTACTTTCGAATTTATAATATTAGTACGGATAAACTGGATTAGCATAATTTTGGACAGGTGCAGTTTGTAATTTCTATGAACGGAAGAATTTCAAGTACCCTACCTACTTAAGTATATAATTTATAACCAAAACTAATCTGGCCGACATTGATTTAAAAAAAAACCGGCTATAGACGTCATAAAGTTACAACACTTTGATATTATAAAGGTGTCTATAGGGTTTCCGTAATTCGACAAAATGTACTTAGTATTTTTTACGATTTCAGGGTTGTTCCCATAGAAAAAGTTGTTCATAATGATGAGTACAAATTATAAATCCTTTTCAGTTATTTAATCTAAACCTTGTATCACGAATATGGCTTGTTTTCACTTTTCATTAATATTTTCATGGACAATCAAAATGTCAGATTACCTACTTAAAGACCTATTAAGTGATTGTACGAATGGATGGAATCGATATTTAATTGATAATCGGTTAAATATTACTTTATTTATACGAGAAAGAAAGAAGAAAAATAAATGTTTGTCACTGTTGGTCCTTGAGCAGGACTCCGCCCAAGCAGCACGACAGGCTGTATAGAAGCTGTATTTTAGTTTTATTGTATTCCACAGGCTATATAGTGAGGCTGTACAAGGGCTGTATAAGCGCTTATACAACCTCTATAAGTAAAAATTGGGCCCCTTGTTATACAGCCTTATGCATTATTATAGCTGTATAGTTGCTGTATAGCTAAAAAATAGGCTGTACTAATAGCTGTATAAGAGCTGTAGTATGGTGTTGAAGAAAACCATAGGCATATAGTTATTCTCTTATAAGTTTCTTAAAAAGATAATAGTTCTTCATTGGTTTTTTATGAGAATTACAATGTGAAATTTATGAAAACAACCGCTTATTCTTTTTAGTTAGATATGGTGGGCCGCCAATTTACTGTGAAGTTATAAGTCAAGATAAATGTTGGACTTTAGGTAGTGATAATTGTAGATTCAACGTGCCGATTTATTTTTACTGTGAAATAGTGCATAGTTTTGTGGAAAAATATTCACGCGCCCGCGAAATACTGAAGAATTCACGAGGAATATTACCAAAACAAGTAAGTAAGTTTATGGTTTTGAGGTTAGAATCATAAGATTGTTAAATAATACTGTACAACAGGTATCACTTATGATTTATTTATCTGAAAATCATAACTATAACTTCAGCAATACTCAAAATAATGTAAGAAGTCATATTTTCTTTTGTTGTTATTTGTTCGAAAATGGCGACAGATTTTATACAGCGTATAAGATATCTGGAGAGTATTATAGATTCAGTGGTTTTACTACGCACTTTCTGGATTCCATTACACAGCTTTTACCCTTTAATAACCGTTATAATATAATATTTTTATTATATAGGCTGTACATCAGTTTTCAGCAAATAAATTATACAGCCTTTTAGGGTTATGTGTTAAAAATGAAAAACCCTTTAGCATATTTCATATCAATAAGTTTTGCAAACAAGTGACGCTTATTTGAACTATTCTCAACTTAAAATTTCCGTTAAACTTATAAAAATATAAATTTGTTTATTTCGACTTGTATACATGTTTTATCCCACGAGTGCGTCTGGGCCATCATGATTGTGTGCGTAGTGTGTACATACACAATCATGGTCTAGACGCAATCGTGCTCGTTACAAGCACTTATACCGAGTGTGTTAGATAAAGACAGCAAGCAGCGTCCGCATCGCAATGAACGCAACGTGATTAGTTTAGTTGAGAGAATTTATCCTTTTCGCTCGTTCACCGTATCACGGAACTCGTAGGTATAGTCAAAACGAAACAAAAGCAGTTAGATACCTATTAAATAATTTAATACCTATGTGCAGTAGTGTAAGATAGACAGATAGAAACTAGTGTTTTGTGTTGTGTGCGTATATCTCAAATGTGTTGCACTTTTTTTTCAGGAAAATGACTTTCAAAATAATTGAAACAATTGAAAAAGGCCAAAAACGACTATGCATTGTACCGAGTTTTTGGGAGTCTAATGGTATTTTAAGATGGCCAAGAAAGCGACTAGATGTCAACAAATTAGTCAAGGACGAGAATTCGCGGCCTCTAGAAAATTGGTCTACCTCACCTTGCTGTCTAAAAAGACAATTACTACCATCATACGAAGAAGCAACACAAGAACTAAATCTCATGTTACAAAATAGCGACACCGAAATTGATAATGAGACAGAATTAATCACAACAAAAAGTACTAATAATAACTTCAGTTACAACACTTTAGCTGGTCAATTGGTAAGCATATTTTTTTTAAATATTATTAGCTCATCCCGCATGTATAATTATTGACGTATCTTCTTGGGTTTATAAGTAGTGTATACTAGCATATTAGCATGGGTATCACCGCTATTGCGCCGCTGCGCTGATTTGAAATCTCCCGTGCTGGCAGTGCTACCGTCTCTCACCTCCACGAGTTTGACGCGCTGCGCGGTGGCGTTCTAAGAGATTCGCCATGCGCCATTAATGCCTAAAACATGCTTCAGATTACACCTACTTGGCCTTTCGGTTACTTATGTTTGTTTAGATAGGTACCTACTTAATAATATTATATTGCGCTATTGTAACTGAAGAATATGGACGTACCTACATTGCCTTTTTTTCGATTTGATGATTTCAATTTAGCAAGAATGTTTGGCGAAGGAAAAAATGTATGGTGTAGTCTGGAGGATTACTAGAGTAAAATATATAACTGTTGTTAATAATGATTATGACAAAAATGGCTGGTGTGTAGGTAGCCGGTGGACGTTAGTAATATTACCTATATATTCTGTGGCGGTAGTGGCAAGTCGTTACATGTGATCTATGCGTGAGAAATGGCGTGTTTGTACATCTCTCTTATCGTGAATGTTTTACTCGGTCAGACCAATTGTGGTATAAGTTTTTAAACTGCTTAATTGTATTTTGACATAAGAATCTTGTATAAGAACCGGAACAGCAACCGAGTCCGATGTACTATACCTACCTTTAGTTCAGAATATCAGAATCACCAGACTACGGTCCTGTGATTTCAATGTAGGTCCGTGATCAAGTTTTGTACATAACTATTGACAAATATCTCATTAATTAATTTTATATGTGATTTCAGGCATTCAGTCAACCAGAAAAGCCGTCAACTTCATCTACAGCAACGTCAGCAACAACATCCACACCAGTAGTTCCAACATCTGCAGCACAATACGTCATTCAATATGTGGATGAATCTGATGTGGCAGCAACGGTTCCACAGCAAAACACTGATGTAAATGAAATTGAAAATTATCTAAAATTGATTTTAGACAGTCAAATTAATATGACACAAACAATAAATGTTCTAATGGACAACCAGAAAAAAATGTTACATAAACTTGCAAGTCTATCTGTGCAGATAGAATACGAATTTTCCAAGTGTGACAATACCAAAAATACAGATGTGGTTGCACTGGGTAAATCCAGCAATCCAATCGAAAATGAAGCTTTTGTCATAAAACCAATTGATTCAGTTAAAGAGCTAGAGGAACTGGAATCACGTTTAAGTGACAAGCAGCAAAAAATTCAACTGCTGAAGCAATATTCTTTTATATGTTCACAATCAGATGGAAAAGGTGCAACATGTGCATACAAAATATTAGACATGTTTTTTACTCGTGATTTTTTATGCAAGTGTTCCTGGACAGGAGGCAGTAGAAAGAGTGAGGACATAAAAGTCCCTCTAAAGGCTTTTAAAAATGTCCTCAATTTCTTCCACCAACTAATACGTATCTGGGACCAAACTTATACCGTTGAAAGCAATGAAAACTTTTTCAAAACTGTGCTTAAAAATTCAGTAAAGAGAAAACACAGCAAGAATGAACGAGCATCAACAAAACGTAGGAGAACAAAAAAAGTTAAACTTATTAATCAAAATGAATCTAACACCAATCAAATTGATAATGTGGTGGTCATAGTAAACGACGCTGCAAATGAAACAGTAAACACCAACGAAGATGCTACGAATGAAAGAAAAGAACAAGAGGAAGAGGTCATAGTAGACGTCGCTGCAAATAAAACAATAAACACCAACGAAGATGCTGCGAATGAAAGAAAAGAACAAGAGGAAGAGGAGGAAGAGGAATAGAGTATGTTAAAGTAGGAATTTCTCTTCAGAAAAATGAGAACTACACATGGTATAATGTAAATTGCGGATAAATCAATAAGTACTTATAAGAAGTAATTCTACATTATACTGAACGACTTTCCCATGAAAAAAGCGGAAGTTGTTCAACATAATTAGTAGGATTACTTACCCCTGTTTATACGTATTATCCGCGATTTCCGTTACGCCATGTTTAGTTCTTTTTTCCTGATGAGTGATCTCGTTATATAATACAGGGTATAACGGAAAGGGTGTATCAAGCCGAATAGACACGAATCTACCCATGATATCGAACAATTTTCCCCAAGGAACATGGGTCGAAATATGAAAAAAATATTTTATCATTCCATGCTAATTGGGCGCGCAGCTGATTGATTTAGTATGGGGAGCCTAATTTTTTTTATATTTCGACCCATGTTCCCTGGAAAATAGATTCGTGTCGTTTCGGCTTGATACACCCTTTCCGATACATCCTGATTTTAGTTACCTAGCTTAGTCAGAATTTATAAAAACACGTAATCTCGTGACTGTGATTGTCTTTAAGAAAACACGTAATTATCGTGACTGTGATTGTAGTTTAAGACACAAAATTATGTAACTGTTTTTCTTGTGTATCTAGTAAATAAGTAACTCTTAGATTATTTTTAATTACTTAAGATATCCACTGATGGATATTTCTATTATGTTTGAAGTGCCTATACGGGTTTTTCAATGAATAAAAATACATTTTCTCAATGACAAGGTTTTTTATTTCTCGTTTAAACTGTATGTAAAAGGGGTACGAAGTATAAGTAATTTTTGTGATCAGTACATGCTAGTTTTGTTTTTATATCTTTGGGACTAACTATGGTCTCTGTCCGCCTGGTAGTAGGTAATTTGGCTTATATGTTCAAAAACGATGATTTAATCGGTAGTTCAAAAACATCGGATATGTCAGTAATTTTATAACATGTAATCTTTATTTCACTGTTAACAGCGGTTTCTATTTTTGTCACTTCCAAAATGTCATTATTGTTGCATAATACATATTTATCTTGAGGCTTTACAGAAATTTTAAAATCTCTAAAATTTAGTGCATTTATTTTTCCGCTATTGGTCGTAACAAAGGGTTCCACATATGCGATTTGCCGACTTTCTCTGCCCTTACTCATTTCTGATGCTGAATCTTCACTAAATCTCTTTGCCACTTGAGCAAGAGGTTTGTTGCCATGTCTTAGCATTCTTTTTATTAAATACAATTTATTCTCAAAAGGATAAGCGCTAAATGTATATAGCGGGCCAAATCGTTGCACTTCGTCTGTGAGATGCACTACATTATGAACATTGCTGGTTATATAATCTGGCCCATAAAAGTCTTTATAATGCTCAACAAAATATTGTAGGAGCTCTTTTGCCAAAGGAAGAAAATGACTATAGTTTTTACAAGAGCATATTGTTATACCACAAAAAAATGCCAGAAAATGTGAAAATGCGTCATGTTGTAATACTTCTGGAAGTATGACAATGCTCAAATATAGTAAAAATGATCGATATTCGGAAGCTTTCCAGTGAGAAAGACAGTCTAGTCCTCTCACTGATCTGTGAATTTCAGATGGCAATTTTCGTTTTACAAGGAAATTCGAAACTGTTTCAGAATTTCTGGCACTCCATTTGGTAATGTATTTTCCGAAATTACCGTTGCGCCAACCAACTAAGAGCCGCTTCATGATTCCTAAATCAACAAGGTGTAGAGAATCTGCTATCGGAAAGTCTTAACCAACTAAGAGCCGCTTCATGATTCCTAAATCAACAAGGTGTAGAGAATCTGCTATCGGAAAGTCTTGTATCATGTCAACAGGCAACCTCAGTATAGGAGAATCTTTTTTATGGTGAGGCCCATATTTTTTATCACGAAATTCTTGATCTGTTCTAGGGCGGCAATTGGTTTCAGGAAATGTCACTGTATGTGATAAGTGTGAATATTCCCCTACAGTAACACATTTCAGACAACCGTGTTTTGCATTAAAATTACATACGCCTGAGAATTAAATAATACAAGAATTATTATTGATACCACAGTCGAAATTTTAATTAAACAAAACTACGAATTAAGCTGCGTATATAATTTTACATAACTACGTTTTGGATACTTTATAATATCTAGTAGCTAGCTTAATCTGTAATTTGTAATAAGATTATATACTTTGGGTACCTTTAATGTAAGCTCTCGCTGGAGAATCACATATAAAACATCTGATTTCAATGGATACTATTTTATTTGGTTTTTCGATATAAATTCCTTCTTTTATTAAATTTCCTATTTCTTTTACAAAATCATCTAAATATTGATCAATATCTTTTGGTTTTCCAACACCAAAATAGATACCAATAACAAATGGGTTTATGTCAGGTCTTTCATAGATATTGCATAATATTGGCCAAAATTCTTTATTGGAGCTTTTAAATATTGGGAGACCGTCAAAATTAAAATTTAATTTCACTTTGTTAGGAACATCAACCCAGTTTTCCAATGTTTTACGTAGACATTTAGTTAGACCATTATGCCAATATTCTCCATTTTCTATAGTCTTTATATGTATTTGTTTGACAGTACCTAAAATTGTTCTGTCGTCCTTTGGTAAAATTCCCGGAAATCTGCAATTTAAAATTGTAGCTAAGTCGCTAAGAGCTATTTGAGATATATTTCTTTCAATAGCCCATTCCTTAATTTGACGAAGGAATGTTAAATTTTTTGAAAAATCATCATCATTATTTGAACTTGCACTGCTGCATGAATCTAAAATCACTATCAAGTTCCGGAGGCTTTTCTAAATCCTCACTTTTATTATCGTATGCCGTTTTTTCTACGGAACCTTCATTAGACGTTGACTGAACTCGCGCTTGACTATCGATTGTTCGATCAATGAATTTGTTCTTTTCAGTGTCTTCACATGACGGCTGGTCACTGGTTTTGTTTGGTTGATAATTAGTAATATTTTGATATTCTCTTTTAATTTTCCTTTTTACTCCACCACATGTTTTTCTTTTTTTCCACATTCACCACACAACGTTTTTACAAATCAAGGACAACTGTCAGTAATACAGATTAAAGCTGTATTACAGAATTCATTTATTATTATAGTTCTATAAAATCATATTTGACAGAAGTTATGAAACTATTACACTGACAAGAGTGTACAGTTACACATTAATAATAAGCTTTAGAAAGTAGTTTTAATATACCATTATACAGAAACAAGTATAAAGTGATACCATTTTATAACTTATAGCTGTAGTAAGTAAGTGATCACATGCAAAATACAGCCTCTATGCAGCTTGAAGGATAACATTAGATTGAAGTGTCAAAAAATGCTTAGGGTTTTAAAGTGGAGTTCAAATATTCTGTTATAAAGCCTTAAGTTTACACGGAGTATTTTATAAAAACTTAGTACAGCTTTAGCTGTATAATAACGGTTTAATCACTTTTATAAGTAAATAATCTTTTCTTGACACCTTTATGGGTCACCAGTAGAACTCTAAGTTCTAATAGTGCTGTATATTTGATGTCGGCAACGCTTGCGTGCTGCTTGGGCGGTTTCTTAAAACAATGTTTTTAACTTCCAAAAACACGTTTACTAATACTTATTTTGTTATTGATAAGAGCTTTTTAAGTCTATTGTACTGTAGCAAACCTATCAAAGCAAAGTTATTATTTTATTTCCTAATTCGATTAGTTTCATATTCCACAAATTGGTATTATTAAAATCACATTCAAATGAAATCGAATAAAACATTAATCGTATCGACCTTACACCGAATCGATTTATCAATTGCTATTCGATAACTTGGACATCACTTCAAACTGAGTTAATTATACTTCTGACATGGCGCACACTATGCGACCAGCGACTGCGACAGCTCGCCGATTAGACGTCTAGTCGCTGTCGAAAATTTTAACATATTTTGTTCTAAGCGCCACACACTTGGCGTCGAGTTGCAGATTCTCAACAACAGGCTCTCGCTCTCGCTACTTGTCGCAGCGAATAGACGCACGGTACACGCGCACACCCGACGACGGTCGCATGTGACAGGTCAGCGTCCTTCTTGCTGTAAGGGCTAAGAAAGTGCACGTGTTTGTATTGCCTCTTCGCCTTTCACATGATAAGCACCAAGGCAAGTGCAACCGAAGGCTCCATATTCACACACAAGATGTAGGTACAACACGACGTCCTCTCTCGAATACCCAAAGAAAATGATCGCTTTATGCACGTCTGTCGTAACAACTAGTCGCAAACGCTACAACACCTAACCCACTACTCTGCGTCTAGTCGCAGCGACAAGACGCAGATGCAAACGACAACTCTACATAGTCACAGCGACAAGACGCACAGTTTGTGCTGGCACTTAGGAGTTGTATCACATATGCGATTTCCTCCTAATCAGAAAGGCAGAGGTCGAATGGCATTTATACGAGTCACAATCGAATAGTGAAAAGTCGCGGTTACCTAATCGGTTTAAAGGGCTTATTCCTAATACTTACGGGTACTTACTGCATTATAGGTTTTTCTTAAGGTGATCGATTATATCTGACAACTACTTACAACATATACTTGCTGGTTCTTTGACCTTAAGGAACAAGTAGAAAGGGTTCCTTCTGTCTCGTGTCGGCTTGAGCTTGACACGAATACGTCGGGCCCGTCAAGATATTAACCCGATAGTAAGGTTGGCAGCGTTTCGTTTACTTTCCTCAAATTACTTGTTCCTACTTCATTAGATACTTACACAAGTGAAGAGTATTTATATTAATAAGTAGGCAATCTTTAGTTTTAGTTCTCACAAACTTAGCTTACTTTAGTCTCGCTGATGCAAGTATGCATTCTGATTAGAAGTCCATGTCATACTGTACGCGGTGAGCGGAAGCGATTATTATCGATATTAACCTCAAGCGATTTATTAAAATCAAATAAATATTTCTCTCTTTCCATCGCATTTTGCAGTAAATTGAAAAAGTAGGTGGGTGCCAATAAACCGATCCGACCGATTATATTTCTTTTAACATTTTCAAATAAACTGCATGAAAGGTGTGAGATATGAAATACATTTAAATTGTAATAGTAGGTTTAATCATTTATATGTAAATGTTTTTAGCTGTGGGTATATTTCATTACAAAGCTAAGTAGGTATTGATTGTAACGATGTACATACAATACGATCAAGAATGCACGATAATCATGCGTGCTAAAATAAATAACGTCAAAATCATATTTTTCACACAAAAAATACTTTTATCAAACGATGGCCAACCGCCCCGCTGCCCGCTTACTTGTAAGCGCGGGGCTTACGACGTAACATTATGAGCGCGCGGTCAGGTGTCGTAACAAGGTGAAGTTCAATGGGTTTCCACATTCCGCTAAAGGTTAACATTTGCGAAAACCATTCGATGAATTATTGATCAAAATTAACGCTTTTGTTCATAAAAAATGGATTTCGTGCAATTTTTTTTTTAATTAAAATTATCTAATCATCATCGTGTTGCCACAAATCGTAATCATGGACGGTTAATTATAGTTTTGTGATACATATATCACCGGTTTTATAGTCGTGATGTAATGTGTCTATTTACGAACAAAGACAGTTTAAATCTGCGAGGCAATTGCGTAACATCAGTAGCAATGGGTTTCATTTTGACAGTTCAACAGCATTCATTGCGTTCTTTACGTTGCTGAGCACTCTGAGCAGATACAATTTTCGAAAATATGAAGCATTGGATTAGCAATATCTTTCAAAATGGTTCAATTTGAGATTGATAGTATGTTACGCAATTGGGTGCAGTTTTTTTTTCGTAAGTTATAAACAACACCTATTGTCTAATTATCGATCGTAAAATGTACCATCTATTGTGCCGGGCAGAACCAAGGACCACCGATGATATTATTCCAGAACATACTAGGACATAGCTGCGCACTAAGCCGATGGTCCCGCCTGTCATTCGTGGATCTTTGACAGTCGTTACGGGTACTCAGAAGCCCCAACATCTGGCAACCAGTCTTACCAAGGAGTATCGTATTACCCAGTAACTGGGTTGTGGAGGTCAAGTATCCAGATAGACTGGAAGTTGAAAAGGCTCGTCAGATGATGACTAGGATATAGCTGGTATCGAAAGATTCCAGAGTTGACAGCAGTAAATTAAAATAAAATATAGCCTTATATAAATTTGGTCACCAGTACGAATAATCATGCGAAGAATACTTAACCTATTTTTGATCTTGACCAAAATAGTACGCAGAATATTTTTAAAGCAGCATTTTTTTTTATCGATTTCCAAAAAATTTATGCGCAAGTCCATTGTAATATCAATCAGCCAATCAAAGTGGCCGTGGTATTTACATTGTGGTTGGTTCCCCACGACCACATCAACCTGCCGGACACATCATGCAATTACACATTTCTACAAATTAATCGTATGTTCTTACATTACAAAATACGTGTTGTTGCGTCATGCACCTCTGACTTTGTGCTTGTGATGCATTCACGGGGAATTTGTGACGTCACCCTTGGAGAATGGTTCTGACAAAATATTGTGTGGAATTTACGTTCACTGGAAAAGGACAATTTGTAATTCTGGATGTGGAAGACCAACATATTTTGCTAAAATTAATGAGTTCATAATATGTTTGTTAGGAGGTTTCGGACTATGAGAGTGGGAGAAGAGGAAGTGCACCTGTGTTGTACCCGTACACTATAATATCTACCGCGACGAAGGTTAGTCTCCCGAATTACGGTCTGGAAGACTTAGTATTAGGTAATTTATTTTCAAGCCGTTTGCGGTTAAAACCCGGTCCACGTGCTCATGGTCTGTTCAATGAAATCTCCAAATGGCTGGTTAACACTTCCCGTGACCCAAGGGCTGTCTTTTACCTTGACCAGAGGTGAAGCATTGCCATACAACGCGGTAAAGCTGCCAGTTCTGGGGTACATTACCAGTCGACAGCGATGCGTAAGAAATTTTCAACGCCATATTTTAGTTTGTTAATAGTTTTAGTAAAGTTAGGATATTATTTTTTATTTTACAATTCATAAAAAATACATTATATCAATTATTTATTTTGGACCAAACACTTGTACACGTCACGTGCATTGCGTGTGTTCGTATTTTTGTTTTTCGTACCTAAATTAATTAATTATACGTTATTATTTATGTTTTATTATGAATAAACTAATTTTTATTCATATTCTTAATATAGAATGAGGTAAATGTGCTTACTGATATGAGCTTGTTGCTTGTTGTCTCTGAAGTATTGGAGATTGGATTTGTGTATGTTAGAATAAAAGAAAACCTTTACAAAGAATAATGTTCAAGAAATTCTTTCAAGATCTTAAATAATTTTTGAACTCCTTAGCAAGTATCGGACGTGCCATATTATAGACCTTCATAGGTCAAAGTTTAAGTACTTACCTATAAATATAGAAGGTACCATGCGTGACCCGTGACCTCCTAAATGGATGCAGCAGAATAAGACGCAGAACCTACTTCTAAGTGTTTAGACCGCCTTCAAATTAGCTATGGTTTGAATTGATAATTCTGACCGTGAAATACCCATCGCGGATTCTTTAATTACACTTTTTCAATATGGAGTAAGTCAACAATACAATCAGGTTCGATGTGAACTTTTTATTGGTGGACGAGTAAGCAAACTAAAGTGGCAGTGGGCTGGCCATTTTTGTCCGAGGACCGATGGCCGGTGGTGCAGACGAGTCCTCAGCTAGATGGACCGATGACTATAAGAAGGTGGCCGGGACAGACTGGATGCGGAAGGCTGAGGACAGGATGTTGTAGCGCAACCTGGGAGACCTCTATGTCCAACAGTGGCCTGCAATAGGCTGAGTTGATTGATTGATTAGTGGCTCAGAGGTAACGAGTCCGCCCAATGGTCGTGGGGTCGAACCCAGCGATGCAATTAACTTTCTGCAGTATGCAAGAAAACCGTCAAAAGAAAATGTCGAGAGAAAACTGACCTAGACCATACATTCGAAGATATCTGTTAAATAAAAGAAGCAGGAACCCAAGCAGTCGAACACGGTAGCTGGACCGTGTTCGACTGCTTGGGTTCCTGCTTCTTTTCAGAGAGTGTACTAATATGAGTAGGTACCTACCTATAATTTCAACATAGATGATGGAACCAACATTTTAATTTAAAATAATATCCATGAAGTTTCTCACCCGTTCTTCTCCATACCATACTAACCTACTACGCTTTGGAATGGGCAACTAGTTTCATCTTGCTGACTGACAGACTCCTTGACTATTCAAAACTGCCCGCAAATAATAAATGATTTGAGTTTTGAGAGATGATAGTATAATAATAATAATAATAATAATACAGTTTATTTTCTCTCATAAAGGTACAATTGTTATAGCAGTGTTTATATACAAGTTTGCCTTAGGTATGCTAGGACCTTTGTGAGAGCTGGAGTCTGAACTAGGTTCGGGACCTGTATGACAGATCTCCAGGCTCACACCCCTTTAAATATTTATCATAACGGCATCTTGATTTAATTTAGGTATACATAATATTATCACTATTACAAAACTGTTTAAATAGAAAGGTAAATCTATAATAAAGGTGGTATAATATTAGTGAAGTGTAATGTAAGGTGATGTTATTGTAGGATTGCGTGTGTAGTGTAGTGTGTGACTGTGAGAGGGTGTTATGTGTATGTGCATGTAAGTCCTGTATGGGAGTTTGTGCTTATTAGTAAATATGAGTGTGAAAATTATTTAATGGTTTGGATGATACTTTCTGTACTATCATAGTCCATATCCAGCAGCCAGTTCCTTACAGTAGTTTTACATTTATATTTAACCATTGAGTACATGTGTAGGATTGTATTAACTTTATTGTACACATAAGGACCAAGGAAGTAAAAGAATCGTTGAGCTAGCTTTGAATGAACAGGAATGGACGAACACACTGTATGCTTTCGTCTCAAGGCTTCGAACTTTTCAGGGTTATAGGAATTTCGGGAATGGACTGTTAGAATTAAATTAAGAATGAACAATTTCCGAATAGAGAGGACCTTACAGGTTTTATAAAGTTCGGTGGTAGGAAATTGATAAGGAAGGGACCAACCTATTTTAAGGATCGCTCTTTGGGCACGTTCCAGTTTTAACAAATGTGTTTTTGCTGCCCCACCCCAGGCAACTATACAGTACTGTGCAATTGACTGGCAGAGAGCTAGATATACTTGTCTAAGCACCTGTGTGTCGGCCACATGGCGGAGATTCTTAAAAATAAATATCAATTTGCGCATTCGGGAGGTAAGTATGTCTATATGGTTATAAAATGATAATGAGTCATCTATTTGAACACCCAAATACCTTACACTATCTATGCGACCTAGAAGAGGACAGTTACATGGTGTTTGAGGTGATGCATTACAAGTATGCGCAATCAATGAGAAATGGGATGTTGATGGTTTACTAACTTTTGACAGAGAAAAGGTAAGATATTTAGATTTATCTACATTTAAAGTGAGTAGGTTGCGTGACAACCAGTCGGTAACAGTGTCGAGTCCTAGTTGTGCGTATTTAAATGTCGACTCCCAGGAAAACCCGTGGAATATTAAGGCAGTATCATCGGCGTAGGTAAAGATGGATCCATTGGCTAGCACGAGACGACAGAGGTCATTAATATAGATAAGAAATAAGGTCGGTCCAATGATACTGCCCTGGGGCACACCGTATGTTATAGGGAGTTCGTCGCTCATCCAGTCACCTATTTTGACACATTGGCGTCTTCCTGTGAGATAACTCGCGAAGAGTGAGAGCTGATCGCCTCTGATACGAATCTTCTCAAGCTTAGCAATGAGAGCGGGAATTGAGATTGTATCAAAGGCTTTTGCCAGATCGAGGAAGACGCCAATAACATACTGTTTATTATCTAGATGAGACACAATGTTATTCGTGAGGTCTAAAACCGCACTATTGGTTGACACTCCCGAACGAAAACCATATTGGCTAGAAGACAAAATATGATTTTGCTCAAGGTATTTGACGAGCCTATTATTCATGAGCCTTTCTAACAGTTTAGATAGTGTTGGTAAGATTGATATGGGTCTGTAATTATGAGGTTTATCTTTGTCACCGTTTTTATGCACAGGGTGTACGATTGCCAGCTTGAATGCCTCAGGAAAGACTCCTGTACTGAATGCCAGGTTGTATAAATATGTGAGGTGTGGAATAAGTACGTGCTTAAATTTTTTAAGAAATGTACCGGACACGTTATCGGAGCCTACCGCACAATCAGTCCTAAGCGCGTTAATTAAAAGTTCCAACTCAGAATTGTGAGTATGTAAGAGGACAAAGGTTTTGTGATTCTGGATATCATCCTGTTGTAGGGGTGTAGCTGGTACGAGTATGTTTTCAGCAAGTGAGCGTGCAATGTTCGCGAAATAAGTGTTGACTTCATTAACAGAACGTTTGGGATCAGATGATGACAAAAGATCGGTAGCATGTGTTTTATGTTTAGTTGTGTTGGTAATTGTTTTTATAGCTTCCCATAATTTTTTATTATTGTTTTGTGCGTTATTAATAAGCTTTTTATTGTAGTAACGTTTAGCAGTTTTGAGCAACATGGAACAGTAATTCCTGTACCTTTTAAATGTAATTTTTAAAACCTCGTTTTCTGGAGATTTCTTTAATTTTAGATGCAGGTTATCACGGTTTCGGAGACATCTTAAGAGCCCTGGGGTCATCCATGGCTGTCTCAGCCTTTTCCGATATGGCACAACTTTAAGGATCATGCTTTGTAGTATGATTACATTTAGAGTATTGATAAAGTAGTTAGTAGCTTCATTAACATCATGGAGACTGTATAGAGGACTGAAATCGGATTGGTCAAGCATTTGTTCAATTTTAACGTAGCAGTAACATAGTAGCCGAGGAGCAAGCGTTTTTTTTTACTTACGCTGACGTAAGGAAAAAAAACAATAATCATCTTCACGCCCTACTATAATTAATGGTGCCGATATTTCTACAGCCCACTTGTCGCTATAAAGTATTGGACTGAATGATAACATCTCACACCTCTTCTTGGAATGGCGATGGGCAGTTCCGTGATAATGATTCATTAAAACTGATGTAATTCCCCTATAAATTGAGTGCTATATTTTACACATTTTGTGTGTATTGTTTATTATGCTGGGTCAAGGTCCTATGATCCAAATTAGTAGGTAATATCAGGTTATAATAATTACTAGGTATTTATATTCTCTTAAGTTCTACCAGTAGCGAAGGGTTTTTTTTTTTTGTAAGAGGTAAGAGCCGGTAGGAATTGTATGGAACCTTCGCCACTGAGGTCTACAATACAACAATTTTTTATTTGAAGTTTACGAATAGATTTATTTATATTTACATAATTTAAAAGCTAACAGCCTTAAAATAGTAATAATGTACAAGTGTATAAAAAGGAGGGGGAATAATCTATGGCATAATAAAATTCATCCGCATCGCTTTCAGTAGGAATAGTACCCAAAAGGCTGAGAGCATTTTCACGTTGTATGACAATGCTGCCGATAGTTTATAAACAAAAAAACATAAAACAGCCACATCAAGTCCAATATGCTAATCCAAAACCTTGCATCGAACAATCCGATAATGACTTGCACATCAACCAAATTAAAACAGCACACTACGAAATTAAGATATCTGTATCCATTCACAAAATACTTATTCCGTCTAGGATCCATACCTATTGACAACCCAATACTTAAAGAAAGGAATCATGGGAACTTGGCTCACATTCATTACTTTTCATGGTAGTCACGCTTCAATTCTTGTAAAGATCTCCCTAGTATGGCGACCCGCGCGTTTTATGGAAGCTAAACGACAATTATACCATTATAGTCTTAATGAGCGAATGAGCGACTTCGTTTCTTTTCTAGTTCGGTGTTTACTTAATGAAATATAAAGCGGTCAAGTTGAAATAAGTTGCGGTTAACACAAGTGTCGCTAACCGCAAAGCTAGACAGTTCAGACACTTTGGTTATTTATTTAAGTAGATTGTATAGATAAGGCAAAGCACACCAATTACTTATTTAAATGGATCGTCACAATAAGTAATCACGAGTCTTCAATACTGTGTAAAAACATCACATACACACAATTCTTATTAAAAGGTGAACAATTATTCAATTAAATTTTTACATGTTACATCATGGTACATGCTTCGTACGACTTGTGACTTATAAGATATCGAGATTCGTTTATTAGGTATATCCAAGTTAATGTAAATGTATTTCACACATTAACCTTCCGGAATACATTATCTAAATAATGACGAACACCGCATCAAATCAATCCATTTGTGCAGTTAATTTAGAAGAACTAAGCGCTCACACAAACACGAAAAACGAGATTATTTCATAATATGCTTCGAAGATTGTTAAGGTTTAAGGGGCTTACATGGCCTAAAGCGCGGTCACTGTCGGACTGCATAGAAAAGAAAGAGAAGCGCGATGGCACAACGCTGGTAATTTATTGCAAAATATGAAGCAATTATTTAATTACAAAAAATCTATTGTTTGGACTAAAAAATTAAAACAGTAGTGTTTTAGTATGTTGCTTGTAGAATAATCTGACAAAAAATCTGAATTATTGTATGTATATTAGTCTGTTTTTTATTGTAAAAAGAAAGTTTTTGGAGGTATCTTCATGATTTTTTTCTATCGTATCAAATTAGTTGTATTATGTTTTCAACACACTATCTACCTAGCATATATCCCGAACAATATCATATATTTTACTTTTATTGTTTCTTAAACTTTTTTTTTTGTGTTTAGGTCCTGTAAGCTTAAATAATGGTGCTAGAACTTTATTACAAGATTAGCCCCATGCTGAAGTGTTAATTCTAATGGGTTAAGACTTCATTTTCTCATTTTCCCTCTTCTTGTTTTTGTTTGTTTTTATTCCTTTGCGTACTGTCCTCTTTCTTTGTCTTTGTGCGATATGGGTTAAAGCTCTCTGAGAATGTTGAAATGTAAAGAAATAATACTTCTGTTAGCGTGATTCACTCAGTGATAGCACTATATAGTCTTTCATCACCATTTCATCAGTCTTCATAGCAAACCTGTTTCTGAAATACTTTCACTACCCATTCATAGTTTCAACACTACGGATGAACTAAAAGGCGTGGGCACACACATACTTAACTCCCAAACCGATAAACTTGTAAGGTTAACACCCGGTCACTTCTTAAACACCAATAAAACCTTATATGTAATACATTGCTGCATCTGCGATTTACTTTAATCGGAACATAATCAATTTAGGATTCCAAGCATGGGTTACTTTAAAAATTATAATAAGATGAACATCAATCCGAAACGAGCCATCATGACCCGAAGGTCGTGCTGCTCGTAAATTAACATATTTTTAAGCAAGCTCTTGTGGAATCTTCACACATTTAGGCCACCATCGCATTTAATTAGCCATTAACAACGACACTAGTTTTCGATTGATTTGAATTCTTACAATCAATAATTTTATATTTGTCTATCTTAATCATTTTTGAGTTAAATTTGAAACTATATTTATTTGCTTCAATGACGTGTTTTAAGTTTTTCAAATCTTTAACGATAATGTAAATCTCGTAACCAAGTTAATCGACCTTTAGATCAAAAATATTTAAAAACGATTGCATTTTAAAATGATGACCCGAGTCATCTCAGATTGTTATGAAAAGGCCACTTTACATTTTATTTCAACAGTTTAGTAATCCTTCAAGCTTTTAAAATGTTGATACTTTGATAGGAATCTTTTGAAAATTGTGTCATAAATCGTGGTATAGGTAATGAAACGAATATGTAAATTACTATAACATAAATTGTTTTATTAACAAAATCGTTCAGGATCATATCACAGATCGCTTGGAGTGGATAAGTAACAAAGGAAGGGGATAAGGTTAAGGATGAGTATTTTTTGGACTAGATATTGGGATTAGTGGAGTAGAATTAAGGGGCGACAGGGAGATGAGCACCCTGGGGCTGGAATCCGTTCTCGTTGGCGATGTAGGTGACCTGGTAGAGGACGCCATCGGGGCCGGTGTAGGAGTAGGAGCCGCTGACCTCAAGAGCCTCGTTCTCGGATCCAACGTTCTTCAGCTGACCCCTCTCTTGCTGGGCGATGCCATTGGAGGTCTCATACCTGTGGGTCATGAAAAAAGTGGTATTAGTATATTGTGGATATAACTAATAGTGTTTATAGGTTCTGGACTTTGTAAATAGATCAACAATGAGATCTGAGTTTCATTGACAAATTAGAACACATTAAACCCAACAACTTTAGCAAAGATCAAATCAAGTAGGGAGCTTTTTGATAACTTACGCATAGTTGAATCCTTCGACTCCGATGTTGTCGCTGTCGTAGCGGACGATCTGGGCGTCAGCGTCGCTGCCAGCGGGGGCGGCGACTGCGGCGGCGACGAACAGGGCGAGTACGATGAACTGTTGGCAGAAGACACTACTGTTAGAGACCAGCCAGAAGATCAGCTATCGCCAAAACTTGATGACGATCGATCGGAAGGATCTTGAGATATTTTTTGTTTCACTGGAAATGTTGATTCGAAAAACACTTTCCGTTTTGTAACTTCAACGTACCGATTTCATTTTGGATGGGTTTTTTTTGTTTGTCCTGGAACTGTTGGTGATTGAAAGGCAATCGAGCGACTGATGCCTCTGTGTTGTCGCTCTGGCTATTTATAGTCGCCGGCGCATCGTTGCGCGGCAAGGACGCGCTTTGACATTTGAACTTAGAATCTTCTTCGGCCACCGATGTTTAGCTAAAGGTTCTTTGTGACATGTCCGGCTTGCTTAGATGGCTCATATTGATATCATATGCCGACCTACATACATAGCTTTAATGATATGGTATTTTTATATAGTAAATATTAGATTAAACTAGACGAGATCTAATAGAAAATTTACAGATATTGGAAAAGGTTCTATACTATTACAAAAAGATGTTTTAAAAAGCAATTTCGCGTCAAAAAGTTTCATGAAGGTAATTTTTTTTTAATCTAGATTGGAACATTATTTTTGATGAAGCATTCCAACCATCCATCCAAAGGTTGTCTTTAAAAGATCGCTTTTAGCGATAAGACCGCCCATTGTGTCACCCCTTGTAAAATTTCTACAATCCATACTAATATTATAAATTCGAAAGTAAAGTGTCTGTCTGTATGTTACCTTTTCACGACTAAACCACTGAACGGATTTCGATAAAATTTGGCAGAGAGATAGATTGCATCCCGAGGGAGTACATAGGATAGTTTTAATCGACATATCTCGCGGGCGAAGCCGCGGGTGGAAGCTAAGTAAGTAAGTAATTATTTATTTTACTAAAAAACTTAGCCTAGGTAACATCAGTGTTAATTCAATATGAGATGGGAATGGCTATTACATTTGAGAAGATCCCTGCCCTTCAAACTAGGAAAATCCTGTATCTTGAAGGACAGTGTACCTTTAAGGGATTGACACTTTTTACAAAATATTCATAACTGCGTAATAACTGATGCTAACATACATATTTATTAAAGGGGCTTAGAAGCTAATTGTGGGGAGTGTTTGTGTGTGTGTGTTGCTGTTGAGTTAGACTGGTCCGTTGGGGTGTGTGTGGGTGTGATGAATATGGTAAATATCTGTCAAGGAAATTAAAAGTTAGGTATTTAGTTGTAATTTGTAGAATAAATAAGTTCCTCTGTATCGCAATAATTTAAATTTAGGAGGAAATTTAACAGTTTTCTGCTGCTGTTTTAACAGCTGGTCTGTAATATTTATGGTGTACATAATAAAGAGTATTCTATCTATCCATAACTTCAGTACCTAGGTCAAATACCTGAAAATTGCAGTTTCAGAAGAAGTCTCCTATATTTTAATTTCGGCTTACAAGCATAAGTAGGTACAGATGCCAGCACATCAAGCTACTTATAATCTGTCAAATTTCTTTAATAGATTTTGAACTTTATCGCTAGAACATAAGGTTCAAAGTTGATTGGGAAAATTTTACAGTTTCGGGTAGCTTGATGTGCTAGTCTGTACCTATATCTTATGATGTTTGTAATACTTACTCTTCATTTACCATTTTCCAACCCGGAAAGTCAACTGATTTTAAACTGAATTTTAAACTTATATTCAGTAGCCTATGTACCCTCTTAGCAGCAGTAACAATATATCATCATCCCAAGGCTCAGATGGGCAGGCAGAGATAGTCTCATTTCTCTCCTGACACATTAATCGTGGGTATCGGACGATCGCACGCGCAAACCTTCATTTAAACTTTTATTACAATACGTTTAAACAACTTGTTTCACTGTAACCCTTCTGTCAGTATTACTAAATCATGTTCAGTAAACCTTCATGATTTACAGTGGGAAAGTTGATTGGTTTAAAGTAGGTAGTTTCACTCTCGTCTTATTTATTTAGTTTTAATATACGTCTTATTTATTTAGTTTTAATACAAATAAATAACATTTTTATTTTTTTTATTTATTTAGTTTTAATACAAATAAATAACATTTTTATTTTTTTTATGTTTTTGTTGTCTGTTTGTTCCGGCCTCCAAAACAGCCGATTTTGACGGGACTTTCACTGGCAGATAGCTGATGTTGTAAGGAGTAACTTAAGCTACTTTTATTTTAGAAAAAAGATTAGGGTTCCGCGCAAAAAAATAAAATCCATGAAATCCAATTTGTTTTCCGACATGCACGCGAACGAAGTCGCGGTTAAGTTTGCATACACATGCACGCACGTTAAGCAGTTGATCCCGGCTGTCATTATTGGATCGTTGACAGTCATCAGAATCAGAGTCAGAAGCCCGAAAGTCTGACAATCAGTCTTACCAAGGGGTATCGTATTAACAAGTAGGTAGTTACCTACTATCACCTCCTCAACCTAGTTAGGTTGAGAGGGTCAGATAGACAGTCGCTCCATGCAAAATACTGGTATTCTGCTGCATCCGGTTAGACTGAAGGCCGACTCCAATATAGTTGGGAAAAGGCAACGCAGATGATACACATTAAAGTATAAAACTGATTTACATCCGACACCTCACACATGTCCAGTTGAAAACCGGCGTCAGGCACTAGTTGTCTAGCGGTTTTGCTGAACTGGACCTATTTGGCGCAGCATTGAGGCATACATTCCTGCTAATTTCTTACGCACTTTACACTTTTTTTTTATTGCTGAATGGGCCCGAATGGAACTCCCTCGCATCGACGAAACACGGCAGGCTCCGGTGAGAGAGTGGTCGCAAACCAGGCGGGCGTTAGCCCTACCATCGCAAGGAAAGAATTGGTCAGTCAAATAAAGTCTTGGGTGTCTGTCCAGAATGCAGTCATACGTTGTGTGTCTTTTAGTCTGTGCTAAATAAATGTGTTTTCTTTCTTTTACTTGAGCCGACGTTCGCACGGACGTATAAATATCGCGTCGGGATTTTATCGCGCACTGGATTTTCAACAGCCGAGCATTGAGAATCCTACAGAACGCATCCCAGAGCGTCAAAAAAATACACTATTGGATTTTCATCTCCCAGCGCTAAGCAGCGCGTTGATAACACAGTGCGCGAAAAAAAATCGCCGCGAGGAAAAAGCGCCCGTGCCACCTGAGCTTAGTAAGATGCAGAAATAGAATTACAATGCTAGTAAGTACAGGAGCTGTACAACTAAACTAAAATTAAGTTCTTCTGCGAAGTTCACAGGTTCACAACCTGTCAATAAGTACCTATGTTCGTGTACACAATGATTGGCTGCATTCCACATTATTGTAATATTTCAAGGAAACAATTTGCAGAATTTGACTCCGAAGTCTCGCCTGTACCGTAAGGAATTTAGCCAAGCTATGTTTTTTGTAAGGGCGCGCTAGCAATTAACTAAGCTCATTACAAGATGAGGTAGAGCCTGGGTTCCTTAGAGGGGCCAACATCAGGAACATGGCCTATAATAATTCACTGTGACACGTAGCACGCAGGTTACCCTCTGAAAGTGCAGGTCGCGATATACTGTAGACTTAGAGTGTCCCGAATTTGACATTTATGTTATAACTAGCAGCGCGTCGCGGTTTCCCCGAAAGACACGTGGCGCCCTATTATCATAATAACGTTATTGTTGTTTCCTTCGGGAGCAGCACTTTTTTTCGGGATGAAAGGTACCCTATGTCCGTTTCTATACACCTGACAACGTATGTGCAAAATTTCAGGATGATCGGTTTAGGCGTGAAAAGGTAACAAACAAACAAACTTACTTTTGCATTTATAATATATTAGTTAGGATTATCAAAAGGCCTTTACAAAGAGTGCAATCATGATAATTATTGCATTTTATGACAGTACCGTTTATAGTTTTTGTTTTTTTTTCTCACCAGAGCCCTTTTGCACACATTGTGTTTCGCCACAGACTGTGATTCATCCTTATGTAATAGGAGGTGAGCCTACTTTGTTTTTGAGCAGTGGTGGCCAATTGGCCGGCCGCAACTTACGAGCTGTGTGTCGTAGGTTCGAACCCAGTCAGATGACTTAATTTGTATAAATGATTTCATCACCACTGCTCTCAAAGCGGTGACGGATAGCATCATGAGGAATCCGGCATGCCCTAGAACTAAAAATTCGAAGATATTATGTGGTGGTGGCGCGTGGTGGATTACGGCCCACTCTCTCTCTCTCTCACTGAGAGGAGGTCTGTGTCCCAGCAGTAGGAAAATTATAAGCTGATTACTTTGTTTTTTAGTACTTAAGAGATAAAGGTAAAGTTAGTATATACCATAGCACAATAAAATTGTGAAGTCCGAAACAACACTAAGAAGTCTCGTGCCAGATTCCTTCAGAAGAGTTTATTTTTAAAAGCTACTGAATTCCAAGTTACGTTACGGGTAGTCAGAAGCCCGAAAGTCTGAAAACCAGTCTTATCAAGGGGTATCGTATTACCCAGTAATTGGGTTGTGGAGGTCAGATAGGCAGTCGCTCCATGTAAAATACTGGTATTCAGCTGCATCCGGTTAGACTGGATGCCGACCCCAACATGGTTGGGAAAAGGCTAGGCAGATGATGACTGAATTCCAAGTTACGAATTACAACATCGATTCATCGACTTCAGTAATTAATTAACGTTTGAAGATCATTCACTAAAACTATTCAATGGGTTAATTAATTAAACAAGTATTATTTAAAAACAACATTCTAATCATCTTTGTGATGAACTTGTAAAGCTCATAAATTCAATTTCTGTGTTAATTTATGTCAGAAAATCATGTTTAAATAAAGTCAATATTTAGGTATTAGTGGGTCGACCATAGAAGGCCATGCTCCTTCGAATGCTAATTATTAAAAAGTCGTAGTTATTGCCATGTAATGACAAATTCCTTCTACTCACACTAACACCCATCGAACTCAAGGACGTGTCCTTGAGTAATAATTGGCCTTTGAAGGAGCATGGCTTTCCATGGTCCACCCACCTATAGGTAATAAGAACTACACGTGCAGAGAGCGTCATTGTAAGCAGGTTTTTTTTTATGGTTACAAGCGAACCCAGCTTCGCACAGTTTGTACGGCTTCACAAAACATCAATATTTCTTTATTAAATGTAAGTTTATTATCATTATAAATATATATTGTTATTAAACTTATAAACCTTTCGGAATAAATTCTCTTCTTCTTTTCGTGTCGATGGCACTCTTCTTCGATATCATACAGGGTGTTTGGAAGCTGGATGCAAAGCCTTCAGGGGGTGATAGTATACACCATTTACAGCATTTTGAGCAATATATGTCTTAGACGAAGTATGTTTTTTTTATTTCAAACTACAAACTTATAATCAAAAATAACATACCAACTTTAACTGGGGAAAAAACATATTTCGTCTAAGACGTGTATGGCTCAAAATGCTCTCAATGGTGTCTACTATCACCCTCTTAAGAATTTGCATCCAGCTTCCAAACACTCTATATATTGTTAGAGCACAGTAGGTGGCCATGTTGATTGCGGCATCAGTGGTATTCATTAAGTCATCCAAGGTGCAAGTGAAGGGGCATGGTACACTTATAAATTCAATAACTGATGGTAAAAACCTCATTAATATTTATTGTGTAGTTTAGAAGATCCAAGCGATCACACAGACAGACGTTTAGTGGATGAATTTTCAGATATCCTTCCTTAGTGCTTACTCTTGTTGTCAAAGGAAAACTTGTGCAAAATTTCCTGCTTCTAGACCCACCAATTTAGGCTGTTAGAAATTAGCAGGAATGTAGGCCTCAATGTTGTGCCAAATAGGTCCAGTTCAGCAAAACCGCTAGACAACTAGTGCCTGACGCCGGTTTTCAACTGGACAAGTGTGAGGTGTCGGATGTAAATCAGTTTTATACTTTAATGTGTATCATCTGCGTAGCTTTTTCCCAACTATATTGGAGTAGGCTTTCAGTCTAACCGGATGCAGCAGAATACCAGTATTTTTCATGGAGCGACTGCCTATTTGACCCCCAGAACCCAGTTACTTGGTAATACGATACTCCTTGGTAAGACAGATAATCAGACTTTCGAGCTTCTGGCCCTGATTTTGATGACTGTCAAAGATCCAAAAATGACAGCCGGGATCAACTGCTTAACGTGCGTGCGTGTGTCTGTCAGTGAATTTAAGATTTTTATTTATATTATGTATAGAAGACTTATAACTCCGCAAGAGTATAGAGTGGAACTTTTGCCTAGACCGAGGTGTTTTTTTGCAGCCTACGACGTAGTCTGGACCACTCACTGCGCCTTCCTACTGAGTAGCAAACATTTAATGTTATCGCGCCCTAGCCATTCTGTCACCATACTGATGTCCTGACCTGAGCACCCCACTGATGTCCTGTAATCCTGTTAGAGGACACAACATTTTTATTTTTGTAAGATGTAAAAGTTTCACTTAAACATTCAAAACTATCTTTGAAATAATTTGCATACTATTGTATTATGGCGGAATGTGTCCTGCACTAAGACATCTATTACATCCTATTATAATTATCACATTTTATGCTAATAACGATAGTATAGACAGGAGGACAGACAGGTGTAAGTAAATAGTATATTTACCAGCCTAATACTACGTAGTACGTATGTTTGAATTTGAACCCTCTGACATAAATGTAACTTCTAATAATTAGCTCGTTATGTGGCCTGATTAACAAGGCTCTGAGGACCAAAAGAAAAGGTATTTTGCTCTTCAGCACCTTGTTACTCTTACAAAACCTAAGCTTACCTGTCATTAGGTACAGCCAGAGGATAACCATGCAAACTTTTTTTTGTTTATGGCTCTTCTTAAAAACGAGCAAATATGCAAATAGGTACCACAACCTAACCTTTCATTTTCCACAGACTTTTGCGTCTAATTGTAGACTTCCTGAAACACCGTACTCTAAGGAAAACCACATAAATTCTTCAAGCTAAACAAAAAATATAAAGACCTTGAAACAAGATGGATCAATTTTACGGATACTAAAATAAATAACCAAAAGTTCACGATCGCTCCTGACATTCTGCCTGCCTCCCAATCTGATCTTATTATATTATTAAGATATTATCGGTTCTAAATGAAGATTGTCTTTGTTCTATTTCGGTATATTATTTTATCTATAACCCATCCTTAATTTTGCATCACGGTAGCTTATATAGATGGAATACTCTCTAAGTACACCATAAACTGATATACGGTTGATGGCAATACACTCGGCCCCTAATTCCACGAGCCTTAAACGTAACTAACGTAACGTAGCGAAATGTGGGTGCAGTGTACTGTCTAGATAAGGTGAGGTGAGTGTAAATCATAGTTGCGAAGTTCATTACCGCGATGTACGTTACCGCGAAAGTTTACTATCGCGACGTTCGTTGTTGCGAAAGTTCTTTACTGCGATGTATGTTACTAAATTTATTTATTTATTTGCTCTCATGTACATCACACATTTCACAGAATAATTACTATTGGTTTTTGTACATCAACCCTGTCAGGGCGCTGCAAAATAATGTTGGTTTGCTGCTGGGTTTGTGGTCATCACACTAATATTAAGGCTCCTACAAACAGGCGCGACACGCGATATAATCGCGCGCGACACAAAGGCACCGCTCTGTTGCGTGTATCTGCCTCACCCTTCCGGGATTACAGGTGTGTTATTATAAGTTTATATATATACAGAATGGTCAAAAAGTCGTGGATCATACGAAATAGGGAGATAAAGGAGGTTATTTCCAACGCTTTTCAGTGAGAAATATTTTTTTGTAACGCTTCAAAATGTTTGTACTTGAAATTTGGTACCCAGAGCCGCAATAGAACTTTTTTAGTGCTGATACATTATCTAGTAATAATACTCGTATAACACCGTTTGTTTTATTGTTTTATATCACATTTTTTTAAATCTAATTGTAAAAGAACTCGGTATACAAAAACATTTATAGCTTTTAGGGCAATTGAATTATGGCCATGCTGTAGAAAGATAATTTGTTGGAATTGACCTCCTTTATCTACCTATTTCGTTTGATCTACGACTTTTTGACCTGTATTCGCGAGGTAAGTGCGTAACATAGGTTCAAAAACAATTACTGGGTTATTTACGTTGTTGAGCAGACAAACTTTTCGAACATATGAAGCAATGGATTAGCAATATCCTTCTAAATAATTCTGATTGAGATTGAAAGTATGTTACGAAATTATGGTGCTGGTTTAAAGGATATGAAAGCCGATTACAAATAAGACATTTTCATAGTTTGCAACACGAGGTCAAACCTCTTGATGTAGGTGTCCATAAAAGGCGGTTACCTCTTTATGTCAGATAAGGATTACATAAAAACTAGCTGCTAAACAACAAACTGTAACCTGCTAACAGAAAGCAAGCACTAAACAAAAGAATGTCATAGCAAGTAACATCACTTACTCCATAATATATCATGATTGCGAGCACCGCCGCGGGCGGGGGCTAGTGTAAGATTACATCACAAGACGATATTAAACAATAAACTTATGATGCGCCCGCGCCTGTTCTTGCCAATGAAAATGTGCAGAAGGACAAGTTGTGTGCAGAAAGACAACAGCCTAATAATATATACGTTCCTACTGGTAGGACACATGCTGGGTGGGTTTTTTTGAGAGGAATTGGATTACAATCTACCATGCGGGCAGGTTGGTATATGTCACATGTCTTAAATGTTTTGGTTCTAGGACATGCCGGTTTCCTCACGATGTTTTCCTTCACCGTTCTGAGTACCTACTGTGGTGATGAAATAATTTAAGTAAAGTTAAGGGTTCGAACCCACGACCTACAACTCGTAAGTCGACCCCGCTATCATTATGCCACCACTGCTAACAACACTGTCACATCACACACAGTCAATGCAGTTTAATATAAATCTTTACCAGATTTAGCCTTCTGTTCCTATTATTATGTTATGTTGTCGAACATACTTGTTGTAAAGTATGCGACAGGTGCACTTTTTAGTAGCTTCTCATACTTTAAAGCGGACACACAACAGTTCCAGCAAGTAGAAGTTCTAGGGGCCTAAAAAGGCCAATTTGGCAGAATCATAAAAGGATAACATTATGAATCATAAGGGACAGTTAACTGTTAAGTTAATCGTATCAAATCCCATTGGTGAAGGATTTTTCAGTTATTTTTTTTGTCTGTGCTACGAGTAGAATACCATTCAATCCAATCCAAATCCAATCCCAATCTCTTTGATTATACTACGTAGTGCAGCGAAAAAAAGAAAAACACGGACTGTCTTCGCCATATTATGATTCATAATGTTATCCATTTATGATGCCAAAGTGGCCTTTTAGACCCCCAGAGCAGTGGTGGCCCAGTGGTTATAGCTACGATTTACGAGTTGTAGGTCGTGTGTTCGAAGCCAGGCAGGCGCTTACTATGTGCAAATGATTTCGTAATCACTGCTCTCACAACGGTGAAGGAAAATATGGCGATAGAACCAGCATGTTTTACCAAAAAATCTAAAGTATAGGCTGATTATGATACACAATAGTTATATCATCATTTCAGTCGAAAGATGACCACTGCTGGACATAGGTCTCCCCCAAGCACCTCCACTTTGACCGGTTCTGTGTTTCCCGCATCCAGCGGATTCCTTGTGAACAGTTACATACAATTTAGTAATGTCGTTCCGATACACGAATGCTATCCTGCTGACTGGCTAATATTCTCCGCCTCTGACCTTTTAAACTATCCTTTTATTAACGTAGATTGCGCTGATAAGAGAGAAGACATCAAAAGGCTAAGAACTAACTAATCGTAGGTTAACTAAAGGTTTGATTGCGATGTGAAAAGTTATACAAATATTCACTTACGGAATCGATTACTGAGATGGACCTGTTTTATACAGATGCACTCACGGCGACCTTTCGACCTGTGCAGCTTGTGTGATGGGCGAGCATTTCATCCAACCATGGATTGCATAGAATAGGGATAACGAACCTATGGCAAGAGGGCTACGGTTGCCATTAGCTATTAAATAGACGAGCAAAGGAAAAAATAAATAAATGTATTCCCATCCTCAGAAATAAACAATATCAATTAAATATCACACATTGTAAAATTCCGTCGAAGATCTGAATACAATTAATTTTAAATAATGATCTCAATGGCCGTGATGAACACAGAAACTAATTAAAATCATAAACATCAGACATTTTTATTATTAGTTGAGATATTAAACGTCAGCTGGTTGTGACTTGTAAGTTGTAACAACTGGTGAGACAGGGGTCGCCAACCTTCGGGTCCACTGCCGCAGATGGGCATACAACTGTGTTTGCATAGAAATTAATTAGTGGAATAGTAAAAGATAAAGTCTTGTTAACATCAACTTAACCAGTGCGCAAATAAATATTCTGATTTTACTAAAATGGAGATAAGCTAATGAATTTAAGACAACACAACAGCTTCCATGGATCTTTCGGACAAATGCCGAAAAAACACTTAGGTGGTCCTGTATAGAGGCGGTGGAAGATGGCACTTTTATTAGCGAGAGCATAGGAAAATCATGAAAAAATGGAAAACACAAATTCTACATTGCGAAAAATATACTAAGAACCTTAAAAAAAACCTGGTACTCAAACTATCTGCTATTGATTGTAAATAATTCGAAAGCTTCGTCAAAATATCTATTGTATTTATATTTATTACTTTCTATACTATATTATATTTATTAAGTACTATATTATATAAGTTTATTATTATTACATTTACATGGCACTTTAACTGGCAAAATGTGGGTGTACTAGGTACTACACCTTTGTCTAACCCTTCGGGAAATACAGGCGTAACGTTATGTTAAAAGAAAACAAAAATGTTGTTGAAAGAAATGTTAACAACCTCTGAACTCCACGCCCGAAGGTGCCCCACCTCTGCAACAACATAAATACAGGTGTCACACGCGACGACAAAGGCAGGCAGTCATCTTCTTGCGACAAAGTTTCTGATTCATCTCCACTCCAAGCTTTCAACGGATGACTGTTATGACTGGGAAAAAACTCAAGGCCGTGAGAAATAAGCCGGTGGTTTAAAATGAGGTAAAAGTGATGAGTAATAATGTAACAACTGAGACAGAAAAACATTTTACAAAAAGAAACAAACGACTTCCAAAAACACCACTACGACGTGAAAAATAACTTTACCTAATTTCAAAAGTCGGTGTTTTTGGTTATGTATTTTTTTTTTTACACAAGACTTGCCGAATACTTAACCTCTTTGAAGTTGGTTAAAAAGAGGTAATAATTCGAGTTATGTTTAAGTCTTATGTAATAGGGGCAAGCCTATTTTCGCTAACTGGACACAAATCTAGAAACTTCTTCAAGATCTAATCTAATTCTAAATCCTAAACTAACTACCTTTTTTTCAATCTGCGAAGCTAGGTAAGTAGTTATCCGATGCGTAGCCAACATCAAGAACCATGTCCTATGTGCCAGTAATCTAACCAGCAGTCATAGGCCGTGTCCTAACTGAAAGTGACTGTGGCGTGAAGTGGCGATGGTCGCACTCATTAATATGACGTACACGCTCGATCAATCAAGTCGCGTATGTACGTCATATTTCATATAAACGACCACGTAATCGCGTATTTGCGCGACAATCTCGTTCGGTAAGGACACAGGGTACGTCTTCAAAGCAGGCCACAACAATGTTGCTAAAACTGCAGAAATATTTTGTAGACTTATGCATACTTCCAAAAGCTTCCCAAGATAATGTAAATGTAAATAGTAACATACTGGTACAATAACCTGAAGTGTATACCCAGTGGTATGTCATTAACATAATATTATGGATACGATTCGCCAGAACATAGTAGTCGTGCAATCATTAGCAAAGGCTCTATTAATTCCTCGATCTATTTTAGGATTTAATTTCAGTGGAGAAGCATACTTATTGACCCATTGTTCTGTTAGCTTACTGTTTCATAATTGAATTCCTTAGTCCTTTGTGATAGTCTTCTACTATGACCTTTCACGTGCGCGTAGAATCTAGGATTCGCCTATTTAAGGAAAAACTTAAATAAAGAAAAACGTGTATTTGGCATAGTACTGTTAACAATGAACACATTCCACACACGCCACACACCATATACAAACACACACAATACACACACACATCACACAGACACCCACATAGACATCACTTTTTTTTACTTCCCGTGTGTGTGTTTTCTAATCCCATCTAATTAGCCTGAAAACGTATGAAGCGTAGTTTTGTATGTTTTTTGTTATATACTTTTTATCTGAAAATATATATTATACCTAAACCTACCAACTCTGTGCACCCGGCGCAACCTTTCTTTTTTGTTCGGAATTCTAATTATATGTACTTTTTTTAGCCGTCGCCGGCGCATCATTGCTAGGTAAACGAATTAAAATAAATGTTAATTGAATACTAAAATGGTGTGCTATACAAAAACCACAAAAACACAGGAACTAAACAATACTCCAATAGTAATTGTATCGTTACGTGGTTATTAGCCCATTGTTTGTACTCGTATGTATTGTACTCAGTACATTCACGTAACCACATAATGACTTGAAACATGTTATTTTATGTTTTTTTGCTCAGATAGTTAGCCATGTTTCCTGGATTATAATTCACTGGCAGTTCTAAAGATCAGGAATCATTAGATGTTATAAATATGTATGTTTTATTTTTTACGTACTTCCTTTGATAAGAGGTCAAGATAGATCAATCAAATAAACAATGTTGCTTGGGCTTTTATTAAGGTATGAAATCAGAAGTTTCAGTGACGGTTTCAGGGATTTTCTTAAAGTAAATCCTGAAGAAAATGAATCACTATTCAGGCTTAACACATCGTAAGCCAAGTTTCCGAGAAGCTCAGAACCGATCAAAGTGGCTATGCTTGGGGAAACCTATGTCCAGCAGTGGACGTCTTTCTATTAAAATTATGATGATATAAACAGTAATAGTTTTAAATAGGGGTTATGAGCTCATCTTGAAAAGGTTAAGCCGACACAAGAAATGAAAAAATTGAAAAACTGGCCAAGTGCGAGTCGGACTCGCACACGAAGGGTTCCGTACCACAAGGCAAAAACGCCGAAAAAAACACGTTTGTTGTATGGGAGCCCCCTTTAAATATTTATTTTGTTTTTAGTATTTATTGTTATAGCGGCAACAGAAATACATCATCTGTAAAAATTTCAACTTTCTAGCTACCGCGGTTCTTGAGATACAGCCTGGTGACAGACAGACGGACGGACGGACAGCGAAGTCTTAGTCATAGGGTTCCGTTTTTACCTTTTGGGTACGGAACCCTAAAAAAACAACCAATAATTTAGTAAGGGAATTGTTTTTTTAATTAAATAAAAAGATTACCTACCTTTTTTATAGTCTAATGCTTTTCAAATTAATATGTATTTTATAAGTAAAGGTTTCGCAAGCAATCCGTTATCACATTACCGTTGACTATGATATGTAGTAACAAATGCTTCTTCTTTTCTACCAGTTCTCAGTAAGGTGTTTGAAAAGTTGATGCTCAATCAAATGTTACGTCACTTTAATAAAAATTCCATCTTTCATGAACACCAGTACGGTTTCACCAAAGGGCGTTGCACTACTGACGCCGGTGTTACCCTTATAAAGAACATTTTTAACGCCTGGGAAGAAGCACAAGATGCCATTGGAATCTTTTGCGACCTCTCTAAGGCGTTCGATTGCGTAAACCACGAGACACTTCTGATGAAACTGGAGCACTATGGAATTAGAAAAGCAGCACTTGACTTGCTAAGATCATACCTGAAAGATAGAAAGGTTAAAGTTCAAGTAAACGGCGTAAACTCATTAGGGTCTGATATGACAATGGGTGTTCCTCAAGGTTCGATATTGGGTCCATTCCTCTTTTTAGTTTACATCAATGATTTACCCCAATTACTTCAAAATCAACCGAAGATGGTGTTATTTGCAGATGACACATCATTAATCTTTAAAATAGACCGACGGTCACAAAATCTTGACGACGTGAATAACTCTATTCTTCAGGTCCAAGATTGGTTTACGGTAAATAATTTAGTACTTAATGAAAAAAAAACCAAATGCATTAGATTTAAATTACCGAATGTTAGAAGTAGCGAATGTGAAATCATATTGAATGGCCAAAAACTAGAATTTATTGATCAGACAGTTTTCCTAGGAATCACGCTAGACGAGAAATTACAATGGGGACCTCATATAACATCTATTGCGGGGCGGCTAAGCTCCGCCGCTTATGCTGTTAGAAAGATAAGACAGTTAACAGATGTAGAAACCGCGCGTTTGGTCTATTTTAGTTACTTCCACAGTATTATGTCATATGGCATTTTACTATGGGGTCGGGCTGCTGACATTGAATCCATTTTTATTTTACAAAAGAGAGCTGTCAGAGCCATTTACAATCTACGTCGTCGCGAATCTCTTAGGGAACTATTTAAAAAGGTTAATATCATGACGGTACCTTGCCAATTCATTTATGAAAATATTATGTATGTAAGAAAAAATCAACATCTTTTTAATAAAATAAGTGATAGGCATAATTTTAATACTAGAAATAAAGATAAATTAGATCAACCTTTTTTCAGATTATCGAAAGTACATACATCTTTTATGGGGTACTGTGTTAAATGCTACAACAAAATACCTTGTGACATATTGCAATTAAATGAAAGAAAATTTAAAACTCATATTAAAAGTACACTTTGTAAACAAGGATATTACAAATTAGAGGATTATATCCAAGATAAGAATGTTTGGAAACATGCTGGTCCTGCTCCATAGGACAATCTAAAAGTCTAGACAAAATCAAACTTGTTCCTAATTTAATTTATATGTATATTTTTAATTATGACATCTTATTCTAATTCAATTTTACAATCTGCGACTACAGTGGCTCACACACTTGTTAAAGTTCAACTACTTTTGCATTTTTTCATTTTTCTTTTTTTTTTAAATAACTTGTAAATATGTGAGCACCATGTATCTATCACTTATTTGATTTACCTGTCATTGCTTAATTTTTAATTCTTTTTACCTTTTGTGGTAGACTAATTTTATTATGGGTGCATCGTGTTCACATATAAATTTTATTATGTATACAAGACCTTGTAAAACATTTTTAAAAGAGTAACGATGGAGTTTCTTGCCCATTCTTCTCCATACGAAAACTACCTTTTCGAATGGGCGACTAGAATCATTTCTATTTAGTTTTTTTTTGACGTTCAAAAGTGCCTTTAATGTGCCTATTTGAAATAAATGATTTGACTTTGACTTTGACTTTGACTTTGAATGACAACCTTCCGACTCTTCACTTATATACCGAAAATATCGACATCTATAATTTTCACATTAATTTCCAAACAAATTCATTAACAACGAATTTTATAAATAAATTAAGTTATTTCTGCCCTTCACAAGATGACCACGTGAACTTATGATGTTATAATGCAAGGTTTCCAAAGTCAGTTGTATGGTAGCTATAAATATTATAAACGAACTTTGATGGGTTTCAAGAATGTAAATTATTGGAATAATTTAAATTCTTGCAGTTCATCGATCATCATTATTTTTTACGATTCTACACAGCCTATTACGACTACGATCTGATATAGAATCAATCAAGATTTAAAACGTGAAACTCCAATGTCATCCAAAAAAAAATTAAGTCATAAAATAATTTTCCTAAATTAAATGGTCTAACAAACTCTTTATATCACCTCGTAATTCCAAATTATTAATAAGAGGTAACCTTTAAAACTTTAATGAATAAAATCGATTTGTTTTTCTTTTATCTGTAATGTGAATTACAACAGACTTCATTCATCAAACACAAAGTTGGATTCATTACATTAATATTGTGTTTGTCTAAACATCTAATACTATAATATTATACCTATGAATAATAATTCATGATGATGATCTATTGGGCCATTTGAAAACGATAGAACATCGAAGACGCACCATTAGTTACGTCTGCCGCGTAAAGATTTGGACGGTAGTTTTTGTGTTTAAAAGTATACCTCCTATAGTCCTGGATTACCACAGTAGGATAACTAATAAAAGGGTTTTATTCAGTTCACAAAACTGACTAGACTTAAGCCCTATACTGCAAGTTTCTTGCCTAGGGCATACAATGCAATTGAAGCAGCAAATTACTTCCATCTTCAAAACACTGTTTAGACGATGCAACTTTTATCGTTGCTTCAACTTATGGTTGGCCACAGGCCATTATCATAATCAGCCTATAATGTTCCCGTCGCTGAGACACAGGCCTCCTTTCCGTAAGAGGGAGTGGTTATTAATCAGGCCAAAATCAAGCTTAGTTCATGTCTACGTCCCACAAGTGTACCAATACACTGCCGAGCATAATTCCACCCTTTGGTTTTGCTCCTAATCACATAAGGCAGCAACGACTACGTGTGAATTATTCTTAAGACTCGGATCGCCAACTCAAACTTTCTGACATAACAGCATTTTTTAGGAAAAGTTTCGGAGTCTGCGGTAGAGCCAACTAACCTACATAAAGCGTTTAAATCCCTGTTTCTTTAATGGTTGGTCCTAATCTAATTACACATAATGTCTTCGTTTATTAATGTATAAACGCATTTTGTGGTTCTGTAACCTTATTTCCATATTATTAGTGTTGTCCGACCTTGTTTTAAACTACGCAATAATGTACATACGTTCATAATCGGAACTTGAGGTTTTCTTTGCTGGCGTTATTTTTGTGTGGATGATATCATTCCGGCGTTCTATATTCTGAACACGATGCATAAAGCTTTTATTTGGTTATAGGTACGTTAGTAATGAGATAGGAAGTTATTGTAATTTACCGAAGTGATTGCTTCTTTGACATGTCCTTGCCCAATCTGGTTTTTCTTGGGTAAAATGGGGGTTATTTTCACCTGCAAGGTGCTGACATTTACATAACATCACGCATAGTTTCCCTAAGAGTTGGACAGAGGTGTACCCACGTTTCACCAGTAATGTTTAAGTCCAAACTCAGGGCTCGGGGCAATAACACTTTGGGCCGACCTGGGAATGAAACCTAGGACCTCAAACCGATTTTTTTTTTTTTGTTTTTTACGTGGAGAAATGCTCATGCATTCTGCACTACCACGGGGAGATAGTGCAGTTATGTGGGACTCTAACCCACTAAAACTCCACGGTGTCCTCCTCTGCCGCTTATGGCGGGAACACGGGCACGCGTTAGCACTCATCCGTGAACCCGCCGCGGCTGTCCGTCACCGGACCCTCCTCCGGGGAGTACTCCCCATCACCGGCGCACCAGAACACATAGCACGCCGTGACCACCCCAGGGACCAAACCAGCACATGGGCGCCAGACGACCCCGTCTCTGCCACCCTTGGTCCCCCTGCGACGGGCCAGGTCATTGGCCCCGCCGCCTGCCAATTTTCGGCCGCAGAGGATAGGGAGAGTGGCCAACGTCATACCAACACTCCTCTTCCCCTGCGGCCCCACCGCGTCCGCCATCGAACGGTGGCGACCCCGTCAAGGCCGCGGAAGGTAGGGAGAGCGGCGCACCGTAATACCGGCACTCCTCTCCCGCCGCGGCCTCCAACCCTCAGCCGCGATGCCTCCGGTACGACATCGCGGCCCGCCTCAGTTGCGATGTCGCCCAAGCGGCACCGCAACCTACATGTTGGCCGCTACGTCGTCGGCTTGTCGGCAAAAGCCCTGACGAGCGGCCCCTCCTCGGGTTCCTCTTCGCTTCACCGTGGGTGTCCAAGCCACGGCTACTGAGCCCCCCCGCCTCGACAATGCGGGAACCCACCGGGGGGGAGGACCTCATACCCAGCAGTAGCTCTTGCAACCACTTAACCAATGAGGCAGTTGCAAGATAAAACTTTTGTCTGTTTTTTACAAGGTTTTTTACCGTTTGTGTAAAGAAAAGAAAGGGAAAAAGAGAGAAAGAGTTTGAGTAGAGGTAGACCTACACTAAGCCAATGTGTATTAGTTTGAGTAGAGGTAGACCTACACTAAGCCAATGTGTATTAGTTTGAGTAGAGGTAGACCTACACTAAGCCAATGTGTATTAGTTTGAGTAGAGGTAGACCTACACTAAGCCAATGTGTATTAGTTTGAGTAGAGGTAGACCTACACTAAGCCAATGTGTATTAGTTTGAGTAGAGGTAGACCTACACTAAGCCAATGTGTATTAGTATATTTTGTTCTTAGGTAAAAAAATCCCAAACCCCTGGAGGTCGGGTGCCTATTCACGCCGACTACAACAAAAAAAAAACCCTATCTTATGAAATTCTGCACAAATTCCGTGACATATTATCTTAGCAGCGCTAATTCCCTTTCCGTTACCGTACTCATCGCAATTACACTGTAATAGGTACCTAATTATTTTACGCCTTTGACAAACTTAAATAAACTAGGGTAATTAAAGTGTTCACCAAATTAAGTGCTTAACTTCTTTACAATGTAGTAACGATAAAATATTTCGAGTTTTAAATATCAAGTCGTAACCAACAGTTAAATGGATGCTGACCCTTTTAACTTAAACGCCTTAAAGAAGATTTAACCGCATTCCCAAAGTGATCGGAACCGCACCCTAATTGCGTAACACGGTTACAATCGCAATCGCAATAGCTTATGTTTTGACAGGTGAACAGTGTTTATTGCATTTACATCGTACGTTGTAAAACGTGTCATGTCCTGTTAAGATGAATGGAGTGATAATGTTGAAAAATATTAATGAACACCACCGCAATTCGGTTGACAGAGAATTGCGGTGGTGTTCATTAATATTTTTTAATGGTAGGTAAGTCGTCAAGTTCGTTTTTAATATTCTTTTTTTTAACATAACTTGTGGACCATAAACTGGATACTTCTTCAGGCTGTCGAACTGTGCTATCTCATAGGAAACCAAGAAGCAGGCTACTTTGACTCTATCCAGCACAGAAGCTGAATACATGTGGTCCATGTTTACTGTTTAGGTTTAGAAAATTGGTACAAAAACAATGAAATCGAAGATTGAAGAATGCTTCCCAATTTATCTTGACATACCCACCAATTACTTACCTGGCTTACTAAACTGAATCTTAGTTTATTCTGTAGTTAAGTACTAGAGTTAAGTTTTGTACCCATTCCCTCAGAGGGGACGAGAGGAACTTCGTTTTTACATACTAAATTGACGCACACTCGGCACATAAGAACAGAGGCACCGGGATCTCTAATAGAACATACTACTACTTCTCTATGTCCAAGAAGTAACAAATTCGGTTAAGAAAATAATAATAAGTTAATTAAAAACATAAATAAGCCCTAACCACCGGTATCTTGGACCCTGCTCCCGATACCGGCGGACTACTATTTTTTTAATGATTTCTCTATGTATTTTATTAAAAATATTTAAAAATTAATTTAATAAGTGATAAAATAAATATATGCGATATTAATATTTAACATAACTAGTAGTGTATCTTGACTTGGCTCGCAAGTTTGTCGACATTAGGGATGTTGACTCAGTAATCATTATGTACCGATAGTCGTGACAGTCAATGGGCTAATAGCCAAGAGCCTCGACCAACACCTGAAGAGGCTCTCGTTGGGCAGCTGGATCAAGGACTTGATTCAGAAAGCAGTACTTCTGGACACGGCTCGCATTGTCAGGAGGTTCCTCTCTCTGGAGCCCTGACCGCCGCGCGCTGGTAGCTTGGACCCTGGTCCCGATACCGGTGGGCTACTATTTTTTTATAATTTTTAATGTTTTTATATTCTAGAGGGGTCCGTGGCTAAATAATAACAGCCGCACAGGTCGATCGATCAGGTTAAGCTACGCTTGCCGCGGTTGGTCTGGGTGACCATCTTTACATACCGAGACCCCTCCGTGCCTCGGAAAGCACGTTAAGCCGTTGGTCCCGGCTGTCATTCGTGGATCTTTGACAGTCGTTACGAGTAGTCAGAAGCCCGAAAGTCTGATAACCAGTCTTACCAAGGGGTATCGTATTACCCAGTAATTGGGTTGTGGAGGTCAGATAGGCAGTCGCTCCATGTAAAATACTGGTATTCAGCTGCATCCGGTTAGACTGGAAGCCGACCCCAACATGGTTGGGAAAAGGCTAGGCAGATGATGATGAATGTTTTTATATTCTAGCATTTAAAAATAGAATTGTATATGTATTTATTGAAACAAAGGAAATATTATTTAAAATATGCTAAGTGTTTTAGAAATAAATAAATAATAATAACAAATACATCAAGGTAGATTCCAAGAATTTCATAAAAACATAGGATCTGTCTATAGAGAGCCATGTAAAATTATGTAAATTAGCAACTTTTCGTCACTCCATCATAACTTGTCACTCGCCAGCTCTTTCATAACGTAAGTTTATTTTACACCATCTTTAGTAAGTCTAGGTCATCTCTTACAAAACAGTTTCTTACTTGTTTAAATTCTCAGAAATACTTTTAAGAGTATGAGTATTAAAGGTATCCCCTCAAGGTTAGCCGGTATTGTCCTGTAGAAAGTTATCATTTAACAGCTTGGTGAGAAGTTGACAAGGCTTATGAAATGATGCTTGTAGTGAATCATTTAGTTATGAGCATCATCGTTCCGCCTTCTTCGTGTATTTTCAAACATGTATTCATGTAGGTAAGTAGTGTTATTTTTTTGCACGTAACATTGCAACATGTTTTTTTTTTTTCATTTCCTATTTGTCGGGATCGGTAAATGGGGCTTCAAGCTACCGGTGATCAATTTGGTAATTGAATCGCAACTGCAAATGTTTTGATGTTTTGAATGTATTATCCTCCTTTGATTCAACGCATTCGGGTAAAAATAAATATCCCTGCTAACCCATCTACATTAACATAATAATTGCGAAAGTAACTCTGTCATAACGGCTGAACGGATTTAGATAAAAGGCACTCGGATAGACATCGCCTGGGTAAGGACAAGGATACTTTTTGGACAGATAGACAGAATACTCCTTATTATGTACACCATAAAAATCACACTAATATTATTAATGCGTTCGTATGTGGGGGTGTGTGTGTGTTTATATGTTTGTTACTTCTTCACGCTCAAACGGCTGGACCAATTTTGATAACATTTTGTATGGAGGCGCTAATTTTTATCCCGATATTTCTACGGGATCGACACTTATGCGGGTGAAACCGTGGGGCGCAGCTAGTTAATAATATAAATGTAGAAATACTAGTAATGAAGTATTACTTTTTAACAAGTATTTTTTAATTGAACAGACAGAAGTGCTGCGGGAGTTATGGCGCCACTTCTTCTCCCCAGCGAAAGCACTAGAAAGTGGTGAAGGGCGGGCGTTTTGGGGGACTGTCTTTTGTAATTTTGACGTTCGAAAAGTGTTGATTTCTCAGCCTAGTTTGAATAAATGACGTTTGATTTATCACAGTAGTACGTTCACGTGGGTTAATTTCCGACCTTCACGCGGCCGAAACAAAAGCTAGTGATTTTATTATGAATTCATGGGCAATACAGAAAATTCACGTTTAAAATCGGACTAAATCCGTGAAGACATTAAATTCATGTTTTAAGGTTAAGGCTGCCTTCATGTCAGTGCTTCACTGCAATGGTAAACGGAAATTAAGATTATATAAATTATTGTAATTATTGTAATATTTCACGTTAAGCCGGTCACCGGTCACGTTTGGTCCCGGCTGTCATTTGTGGATCTTTGACAGTCGTTACGGGTAGTCAAGCCCGAAAGTCTGACAACCAGTGACAATCAGTTAAAAGATATAATATATATATTGATTTGATATAATATATGTCTATCAGATCAACTAGTTAACCAATATCTAGTAGTTGATATTTTCTATACGGCAATAAATTACCATTTGATTTATGTTTCAAAATTAATTAATGATAATTTATTTTCCACTAACGGTAAAATATGCGTTTATCAAAGGTTTTAACCGGATATCAATGGATTTAATCCTTACAAAATGTTATTTTATTCCGAATTTTTTTAAGCAATATGGACCTTAGTGACTAACACTAGTTTAAAGTATGATAGCTTGATTAATCATCTAGTTTAAAAAAAAGAATTATAAACTTTATTTTATCATTAATACAAATTGCATTACTTTGGATCATCATCATTTCAGCCGAAAGACGTCCACTGCTGGACATAGGCGTCCCCCAAGCACCTTCACTTCGAGTACCGTGCTTCTCGCATCTAAAGGGTTCCTGCGGCCTTCACAAGGTCGTCAGTCCACTTTGTGGGAGGTCTGCCAACACTACGTCTTCTGGTACGCGGTCGCCACTCAAGAACCTTTCGGCCCCATCGGCCATCTGTTCTGCGAGCACACACGCGTCTGTGAAGTGCAAAAATGGAACAACAAAAAAATGGCTATCTAAGATCAATTTATATAATAGTTTTCTATTTTGAATCAGTATAAACGAAGTAACTTTTTTGTAAGGTAAATTCACGCCACCAACTAGTAAGTTGAAAACAAGATTTTTTTTTGTGTAGATATGTGTATTTTTAGTGTCATTTGATAGGTTTAGGTCTAAAATGGATAGAGCAAAATAAATTGTGTAAATAGGGTAAT
This sequence comes from Oligia fasciuncula, assembly GCA_963082905.1. Taxonomy (NCBI): domain Eukaryota; kingdom Metazoa; phylum Arthropoda; class Insecta; order Lepidoptera; family Noctuidae; genus Oligia; species Oligia fasciuncula. Next base: position 21,953,921 of record OY720391.1, on the reverse strand, counting down.
CTGTTTAGAAGTTATTAGGGATTTTGGATAGTGAAAATTGACAAATGTAAAATGTTTTTGTTCTGTACACTTTTTGTAGAATAAGCTCAACAATAAATCAAACAACTAGATACGAGTGCCACTACCACGATAGTTATTTGTGCATAAGCCAAAGTTGACAACCATTGCGGCCGCCGAGGGTAGGTATGAAAAGAGATGTACAGTCAACAAAGGAGTTAAGTATACAGGAACGTCGGATATTGTTGAAGTTTACTAAGAAACCGATGGATATTCTCGAATAAAATTTTAGTTTATTAATAGAAAACAAACATCTGATTTATTAAATTAAATTTCAGTCCAGAACATCCATCGGTTTCTTATTAAACTTCAACTATATCCGACGCTCCTGTATACTTAACTCCTTTGTTGACTGTACATACATGTATGTGATTGCCTTCTGTACTCTCTGTATTTTGTGTAACAAGTCTCTACTCCAAATCTTAATTTAATTAGTAGGCTATCGGATCATTAATTTTGATTAATAATCTATAAAGTAGAAGACCTCACCCACATTCCATTTTTTAAAAACAGGCTGATTCACCTTGGCCTATCACAATGTTTTGGTCCACAAATTAGTAACATAACCGGATGTAATTATAGATAACATTTAATGATCTTCTTTTAAATCTATATCTATAATATACTATATCTATAATATAGATACTTATAATAAAGCTAAAGAGTTTGTTTGTTTGAACGCGCGAATCTCTGGAACTGGGAGTCGGATTTGAAAAATTATTTCTGCATTTCATAGCCCAATTCTGGAGGAAGGCTATAGACTATTATATTAACATCACGCTAAGACCCTTAAGAGCCGAGAAAAAGAAAAAAAAGTCAGAAATAACGCTAATCCCAAATTCAAGTAAAAGCGCGGCCAGGCGGTGCGATGCGACAGGGTGCGTCGAGGAACAAGAAATTTCACGAGGACGAACTCGCGACCAGAAGCTAGTTATTAATAACTTAGACCTCCTTAATCTTGTATACGATACGACACACTGCTTCATCCCTCTTTACTTAACTTGCTCGCTTTCTGCATACAGCTTCACTAAATTTTTCTCCAGAATTTCCAGTCATAGTAAAGACCAGGTTGTACGAAAAACTCCGAACTTTCTTTTTATCAAATCTATTCAAAAAGAGCTAGTGTATTCTTCGTAAACAAGGACTAAAATAGCTCTTTAATCCCTAGGGACTAAAAGTGATTTGAATTTGGAATGTGGATATTGTTAGTAAAAGTTCCAATCACCAAAGAGATCAATCATGAACATTGTATGAACAAGTAACAGGCTGTATGATAAAGTAAAACGCGCGCGAATCAAACTAAAAAAAAAGTATGTAAAAAAATAAAAAACGCGCGAAAAGCATTTTGGGTGATAAAAAGTACCTCGGGAGCAACACTATTTTAAGCTCGAGTGACGAAACACTCCCGCCTTGCTCCCGTGGCAAACAAATTACTATTCTAACCACGAAAAATACCAGAAAATAAGCAAATAAAACAAGTATCTCTTCATAGCGTAGCATAGCATCGAACGTAAACGTATTTTCTTTCTTCCTTTCTCTTTTCTTTTTTCTTTATTTCCTCACTGGAACACATACATTCACCGAGTTCATACTAAGGTGTTTAATTACCGCGTTATTTAAACGTTTGTTTGGCAATATGTCAAATATTTGACGCCTGTTTGAGAGGACAGGGAAAGGACCAACAGACTACCTTCAGTTTGTAGCTTTATTCATCTAAGCACTACTAAATGTCGTACTAAATATTTGTTTGTTTTCTACCTGAAATTTCTCAGTAACAGCCAGGAGTCTGGATTTGTGCCCGGTTGATGGCAATAGGCTCGCCCCCTATTACATGGGACTTTTGGGATGCATGAAGAAGCCTCCTCGTGTGGCGCAGTTTGTTCCGCCAGTTACTCAACTGAACTGAGCGCGCGGCGCATCCTGGACAGGGACACCCAACACCTTATTTGACTCACCAATTATTCCCTAGCGGTGGTAGGCTTATTGCCCGCCTGGTTTGCGACCACCCTCCCACCGGAGTCCGGCGTCAAGCCGCCTGCAATGTTTCGTCGATGCGTGGGAGTTCCAGTGCCTTAGGCATCTTCTGGGCACGCTCGTTCCATAGACCTCATCCATCGAGCGTAATCGAGGTAAAGAACGAGCCGGTACAGCAATAAAAAAAAATAGTGAAATGTGGGTGTAGTAACCATAGATACATCTCTACACCCCTTCGGGGAAACAGGGCGTAATGATATTATGTTTTGCACATTCTATCACTATTACACAAAGTGAATCTGGTACTGACATAAATTGTACTTAGGGGTGCAAAATAAAATAAACAGGTCCCATTAATATTTGCTAAGTTCAAACCCTGACTACTTCTGAACATACTGTACATATCGGTTGCGTTACTTTTTTTTTTCTTTGTTTACAAGACGGATTTGAAACTCGTAGAGACTATAATCTACCGACAGACTTGCATCCTCATGGATATAATTTTCTATATTACCACGTAGAACCGGTATTTCAGGGCAAACATTGAAATTATAAAAACCTGTCGCTCTCTCACATACGGCTTGAATTATTCATCACATTTAACGGATTCCCTTACTTTATTTTTCCTTCGTGTTTTAGACCACAAAATCTCATTTTTACATTTTCGTAGTGTGTTATCTCACTTCTATCCGGATATGCTATCTACTTCTTCTCTACTTCCCGTTGACCTAGAATCATGAAATTTGGCACGAAGCAATGTCATGTAGCACAAGTAAAGAAAAAAATCCGAAAACCGTAAAGTAGTTACATTACAAAAAAAAACCCATGATAAACCTATTTACATACCTACTTTGTACGGAACTCAGTGCGCGAGTCCAACTTGCACTTGTGTCTAATCACATCAAGTCTGCACATCGGACCATAGAAGGAAAACCAATTCTTCAAAATCGGTTTCAGACACACGAAAGAGACCGCTCAATGCAAACCGGTCATCAATCCGTAACTCCGAAACCTGTGTCTTCTCCTCGCTATTGAGTCTATAATTGCTAAAACTGATAGCACGTCATCCTCGTCATAACCCATTACGACATCTACACAAAATATGTTGGTAATCTAAAAAATATTTTATTATATATTTAATACTACTGTACTGTATTAAATGGCGGACTTAATGCCATAGGCATTTTCTACCACTTACCTTTTTAATATGCAGGAGACAGTTTGTGTATGAAAACAAATGTTTATGCGTAAGGTATTTTGTATAATGTTTCGAAAAAACACGCGCAAGAGACACGGCTTATAGAACACATTGAAATAAAATTAAAAACCTACATTACGTAAAAATATAAGTAGGAAAAGATAGAAAGAATGATGAAAAAATATTCATGTTATTTAGAAACTTTTATGTAAACTTTTTAATGCAAATCGTCAGTGTGAGCCAGTGAGCCACGGGTGTGAGCAAACGTTACTTGTGTGTTTAGGCATGAATTAAACTCATGATGGTGAAACTAATTTGATTTTCAAGAAATTGTAGTTTCTTAAACACATGCCTTTACTTTAGTCCTTGAGTACTTATTTCATTTTTAGGGTTCCGTACCCAAAAGGTGCCAAAAGAACCCTATTACGCTCCGCCCGTCCGTCCCTCCGTCCGTCTGTCTGTTACAGAGCTGTATCTCTTGACCTGTACTAGGTAGCCCTTCCCGTGCAGGTCCGACGCGCACTTTCTAAAGGTAAGGCACATCGTTAGCGTCATTCATTATAATGATATTTAAATATTTTGGTCAATATTTTAAAACCTAGTGTGCGCCTTCATTACCTAGCTGGCCTGTGGTCCCTGAGACGACATGCTGAATAAACTCTCATGGACATGGTCTCTTTCATAGTCCAAACATTATATTATTATGAATTAGCTTCTACCCGCGACTTCGTCCGCGTGCAATTCCGTTTTTTTTATGTCAGGCAAGTGTCGGATTAACGGTATGTCAGCGCAAAGAATGAACATTACTACTATTAACGGTATGTCAGCGCAAAGAACGAACATTACTACTATTTGTTACAAAATGTATGTCTATGTCTAGACATGCGTTTGAATGTTTTTTATCGAATGATCGGATTACCCCACTAAAGTATTTTGGTTATTATAAATTATGTTCGCGGTTTTTCTGCGTAGTTATAACCATCGGTTTAAGGCTATTAAATTTTATGCGTTTGGTTAAGCATATAAAGTGGCTTCGGTATAAAATTGGACTAGGTATAAAATATTTTATGGTCACGACGATTTTTTGTATTTTTTTTATCTGGTGTGTGTTGAAATGATAATCATGATATTTTTTATAATACTAACTTCTGCCCGCAACTTCGACCGCGTGAAATTTCTTGCTCCCCCGGCCTACCCCGACGCATTAGTATCCGGCGTCGCATCGCCTGCCCGAGCTGTTACTTCGCTTTCGCCTAGCGATCTTTCTGACTTCATTTTGCTCGGCTCGTAAGGGCCGTAGCGTGTTAATAGTCTACAACCTTACTCAAGAATTGGGGAATAATTTTTGAAATCCGATTGGTAGTTCCAGAGATTATCGCGTTCAAACAAACAAACTCTTCAGCTTTATTATTAGTATATAGATAGATACTAAACTATTACATTTCATGGGTGTAAATAGGAAGTCCACCACACACAGGAACTTTTCACTGAATACAATTGTCAACTCCACTTTGAAAATCCTCAATATTTAGAATAATTTAAATTCCAGCTTCACCAATGACGATAAAAACTTCACAGCATTAGGTACACAACAGCCAATATAATCCATACCAATATTATAAATTCGAAAGTAACTCTGTCTGCCTGTCTGTATGTTACCTTTTCACGCCTAAACCACTGAACGGATTTCGATAAAATTAGGCAGAGAGATGGATTGCATCCCGGGGAACATAGGGACATAGGGTAGTTTTTATCGACATACATCGCGGGCGAAGCCGCAGGCGGAAGCTAGTCTGTAATAATCTCACCGGGAAAACATTAGAGGTGAAGTGAACTGTCATTCCACTTGATGCTGGGGATGGGGATTGACACTATTGACAGCTCACTTCACCTAAGTTTTCACGCTGAGATTATAACAATATAGCGGCAAGTCTAAATGATTTAGAATTTTTATTCTTCTTGGAACATTGATTTTAGACACGCAAATAATTGTACTAGGTTTTGTGTTCGGTTCAATTAATCGTTTTATTCGTTTTTTTGTTGTATTATTATAACATTTCCTTCGCCCCTGTTATCAAGGAAACTGTTACACGTATTACATTGAATATTAATAAGTATGTTAAGTAGGTACTTTTGGGCAGTGGTGACCCACGAGTCACGACCTACCACTCGTAAGTCGGGGTCGATACCGCTGCCCTGACTTACGAGTAGGTCGTTCGAACCCAGGCAGGCACTTTACTTTGTGTATTTCATTTCATCACCACTGCTCTCAAAACGGTGAAAGAAAACAAAATTCGAAAACATGTGATATCCACCAACCCGCACTGGGCCCGCGTGGAGGATTATTCCCCACTTGCTCTCACCGAGAGGAGGCCTGTGACCCAGTAGTGGGAACAGTATAGTGTATGATTATGCAATACCTACTTTTAAATTAAATATAGCACAGTGATACGCCTTCGTGTAATACATTCCTTTAGACTCCAAACATGGATGTCATTCATCTTTACAAATGGCAATGTACTGTGACCCCGGGTCACAGTACATTGCCATTTGTAAAGATACCGCTATAATTATATATCTACTAAAACTTGTAGTACCTAACTAATTATCATAATCGGTTCTTGTTCAACCCATTAATTCTCATAGTATACCTACCAACCATCTATTTGAAACCGGTCGGAGCGGTGATCTTCCCTATAAGGTAAAAGACCGCGAAATATATAAGAAGATATATAAAACATTTATCGAAATACCAAGTTATACTACCTGAATTCAAAAGGAAGAAAGGTCACATCAAACGATAACGTATAAGTGTTCCTTATTTCGTCACAAATATCTTTACAAATAAAATAAAGTGATGAAACTAAGTAAGTATCGAAGAAGTGGAATCTAAGCCAGAAGGGAAACCCAACCTAGACTAACATAATCAACCTATGATGTTCCCACTGCTGGGACACAGGCCTCCTCTCTGTGAGAAGGAGTGGACCCTAATCCACCACACGGGCCCAGTGCGGGTTGGTAGATGTCACATGTCTTCGAAGTTTTGGTTCTAGGACATGTCGGCTTCCTCACAATGTTTTCCTTCACTGTTTTGAGAGCAGTGGTGATGAAAGTGCCAGACTGGGTTCCAACCTACGACCTACAACTCGTAACTCGCGGCCGTTACCACTGGGCCCTCACTGCTCCTCCACCTAGACTAGTACCTAGATAATGGGGGTCCGTATTTTTTCCACAAATCAAAACATTACACTACTCCAAAGAAATATATTAATCTCGCTAACAAAAGCTCTGTTATTTTGAAAAAAGACTGTTAACCGTTTAGATATTCAGTCACTATTAACGAAAATATTAATAAATATAATTAATAAACATAACCACACGTCTTCATTGACCCCGTGCATTCCATCACTATAACCACACGTCTTCATTGACCCCGTGCATTCCATCACTATAACCACACGTCTTCATTGACCCCGTGCATTCCATCACTATAATTCGCTCCGACGCAAACTATTGACCTCTAACTTTTGCACAAATCCTATTAAAGCGCGCTATTGCAAAGTTTCCCACTCCTGCAGATAGTTACCGTGAACACTTTCAACAGGTGTGAGCTATTGCTTAGGTACCTGCAAACGTATGTGGGGGTGTGTGCAAGTGTGTGATTAGGACAATGATAGGACTTCATTGTGTCATAGTGCTAGGACCCGCTTGCACCACAAAAAAACATTCTGTCGATCGTTCGGAGAACGAAGTTTTAAATACGTTTACCGCTAAAAAATAAAAAATAAAGAAAATAGATCATCATAGTGAAATGAATGCCTAGTCTTTTCCCAACTATGTTAGGGTCGGCTTCCAGTCTAACTGGATTCAGCTGAATACCAGTATTTTACATGAAGCAACTGCCTATCTGACTTCCACAACCCAGTTACTGGGTAATACGATACTTACCCCTTGGTAACACTGGTTGTCAGATTTTTCGGGCTTCTGACGACCCGTACCTAACGACTCTCAAAGATCCACGAATGACAGCCAGGACCACCGGCTTACCGTGCTTTCCGAAGCACGGAGGGGTTTTCGTATGTAAATATGGTCACCCATCCACGGACCAACCGCGGCAAGCGTAGCTTAACCTGTATCAATCGACCCGTGCGGCTGTAATTACTTAGCCACAAGCCCTCCCGAGTGACATTATAAATTATCGTATTAATATTTGCATGCCATTGTTTATGATAAACGTGATGATCTGTTTTTTTTATCTCTACTTTTAACGTCTCTTGCTTGCTGTCAATTCGTGATGTATGTATTGTACCTACTCATGCTTGAGCAAATAAATTACTCTTATCTCATCTTAAATGTATTTAGTGATTTATAGTGCAAGTGCGCCTTAGTGTACCTAAGGTCATTGCAGACAGGCGCGGACGGCGCGACACGACACAAGTAGAACAATTTCTATGAAAACTTCGTCGAATTTGTTCTACCACAATCGCGTCGCGCCTGTCTGCAGGAGCTCTTTATTCGGAAAGCGAAACTACCAAATACCATACCTCAAAATAAACCTACCCCTAATAAACGCAATCCCGGAGAGTACCTACTCCGATACTTGGGTATAAATCTGAAAAAAAAGCTATGGGTTTTCCTACATCTGAAACCTGCTATGGCTTAATTAAAATCTGACCATAATGATGCAAGAAATCTTAAGCGTGAAGATTTAATAATAACAAGCGTGATTTGCTTGCTATTTTTTTAATAATACTAGATTCGAAAACATCAATTATTTAATATTAAATTAAAAGTATTTCGAATCTAATTAAATTAATAATAGTTTCTGCCAGTTAGTCAAGCTTAGTAAAGGTTACTTCCCGTATGCATTCCGAAGTAATTGCAAACAATATGACGATTAGCGATGTGCCAATTTGTCAAGTATCCATTTATCATTAATTTATCTGGGGCCGTAAAACTGTAGTGATAAACATGCCTTTAATTAAATCACTAAATATGTGGCAATAAACATTGCCGAGTTTGAGGCATGAGATTACTATAGGTACGTAATAATTGAATTATGCTGGCCAGGAATCACTGATTCTCATTTTTTCTGATTTTTCTTTCGAAACCCGAGAGAAACTGTATCGGGGTGTCACTTTGCAGACAATCGTCTTTCTTCTATCTGACGCCATTTCACCTGTACACAAGAAGATATATTAACATTAGAAATGGTTAAGAATAGATATTTTTAGTTTTAGAGTTTCACAAGCTGATCACATTAAGTTTTAAGATAGGTATCACTTAAGATAGGTATCACTTAAGATAGGTATCACTTAAGTGTGTTATTGTGGAATGCAATTGTTTGAGTATTGAATTTCAGGGAAAGCTTTGAACTTACTTATTTCATTGTGTCTGCAATCGACGCGCTACTTTAAAAAGAAGATGAAGCCAAAGTAAAGCGACATGTTGGTCTATTACTAAGGTCCAGGCTTACCTACAGCTCATTCCTATGAGGATGGTTATATAATCATATCTTCAAAGTTAACCATTCTGTTAATTTCGCAAACACGGTCACGCCCTGCCGGAAATCTGTATGATTGAAGGGCTGTTGTACCGTCTCTTGCACAGAAAACATTAGCTCATAATGGAATATTGCAAAAGTTTATGTCCAACCTGTCATACATCTATATGTTACCAAATATATTACCGACAGATGTATGCGGAATATATTTAGAACCATCTTCTTGTAATCGGTAACGCAACGAAACGAGTAGAGATGCAACAGAGACCCAACTTTACTCAAAAGCTCGGTGTTTATTTAAAGTCATCTGCCTAGCCTTTTCCCAACTATGTTGGGGTCGGCTTCCAGTGTAACCGGATGCACCTGAATACCAGTATTTTACATGGAGCGACTGCCTATCTGACCTCCACAACCCAGTTACTGGGTAATACGATACCCCTTGGTAAGACTGGTTGTCAGACTTTCGGGCTTCTGACTACTTGTAACGACTGTCGTTAACGTGCTTTCCGAGGCATGGAGGGGTCTTGGTATGTAAAGATGGTCACCCATCCACAGACCAACCGCGGCAAGCGTGAGCTTAACCTGATCGGTCGACCTGTGCGGCTGTTATTATTTAGCCACGGGCCCCTAATAACGTTTACCTACTGTGGTATAAATTACTGAAACCTATTTCTAATATACATAGATGAAATTCTGAGTGGAAGCCCGGAGTCTGGATTCGTGCCCAGTTGATGGCAATAGGCTCGTCCCCTATTACATGGGACTCAAACATTACTGGCGAAATATGGGTGAACTACAGGGTACATCACTAATACTGAACCCTCGGGGATTATAGTCGTGATATTATGTTATCCAAAACTTTTTAAAGTTATCCAAAGGACTTTTGACTCTACTAAACTGGCTCTAAGGATAATTTATTTAGTCACTAGCTGCACCCCGCGGTTTCACCCGCGTAAATGTCGATCCCGTGGGAATATCGGGATTAAAAAGTAGCCTATATGTTAATCCGGGGTGTTATCTACCTCCATACAAAGTTTTATCAAAATTGGTCCAGCCGTTTGAGCGTGAAGAAGTAACAAACATATAAACACACACACACGCACACTCACATTCACAAACTTTCGCCTTTATAATATTAGCACAGATATTAGTGTGATTATAGTCTAAATGTACAATCAACAATAGAGATAAGTATGCAGGATCTTCAGATATAGTTGAAGTTTAGTAAGAAACCGATGGATGTTCTCGCATAATATTTAATTTTATTAATAGAAAACAAACAGCTCATTTTATCAAATTAAATTTCAGTCGACAACATACCTACTCGTACATCCGTTTCTTACTAAACTTCAACTATATCCGACGATCCTGCATACTTATCTCTTTTGTTAACTGTACATACATGTATTAAACAGCGTAAAAACTCGATCAGCCGCAAATCGATAATCTCCAACGTTAATGTTAATGACATAATCATTGCTAATCTCAAGGTAATAGCGTTACGAGATAAAGTGATGGTAATGAGCTTTGAACAGCTGATTATATTACTATCTGACATGTTATCAAAGGTGATCGTCAGCTATTTTGACAGGTTTAAATATGAAACAGACAGATCAGAAAGTTCACCTAGAAAAGTCACATGTTAGAGATTGCTTATGATGTACTTTGTGAAAATAAAAAAAATAAATAAAAATTTTAAAAAACCCCCGACAAAAATAAAATTAAGGAATCCCTACAAAAAGCATGAAATAAAAAAATAAATTTTAAAAAATCTTATGGAAGTCGGGGGACCGTTCTGTGGAACACCTTCTATTCTGAGGTCCCCCGACTTCCATAAGATTTTTTTTAATTTATTTTTTTATTTCATGCTTTTTGTAGGGATTCCTTAATTTTATTTTTGTCGGGGGTTTTTTAAATTTTTTATTTATTTTTTTATTTCATGCTTTTTGTAGGGACTCCTTAATTTTTGTATTTAATTTCTTTTATTTTCTTCCGTTTTAAGATTCTGGTAATTTGGTGTTTAATCAGGTTTTTTATCCGTCTAAAAATATTGATTAATTTATAGTTGAAGTATAATTTTTAAGACTAAACAGATTTTTTTGTTTTATTATATTTTTCAAGTTTTTAGTTTCAATTTCGTTAGGTAGTTAATATTCCTCATTCCCTTTCAATATAGTGTAAATTATTCTACTTGTCAAGCCCTTGCATTTGATACCTATATATATTGAAGGAGTTGTGAAAAAAAATGTAATTCGCCATTTTGTGGTGGCGGCCATCTTGGATTTGAATTTTTTAATAGTGTATAGTATTCTACTAGTCAAGCCCTTTCATTTGATACCCATATTGAGGGAATTGTGTAAAAAATATGTTATCCGCCATTTTGTAGCGGCGGCCATCTTGGACCGATTTTCATCAAACATAGCTAAGAACACTCCCGACTAATACACCTTTCAAACAAAAAAAACTAAATCAAAATCGGTTCATCCGTTCGGGAGCTACGATGCCACAGACAGACACACACACACACACACCCCGACACGTCAAACTTATAACACCCCGTCGTTTTTGCGTCGGGGGTTAAAAATGAAGTGTCTGTTTGGAATGTCAAATTACAGATTTTTAATAAGTACCTACTTATAACATAAAAAAAAAACTATGTCTCTAAAACATATTTATTTTTATATTATTGTTTTGATTATTAGTTTTAATTTGATTTGATTTTATTCGAGTTATTTTGATTTATTTTAAGTTAATTTCTTTTGTTTATATTAATTTGATTTATACTGATTTAATTTTATTTGATTTGATGTACTCTAATTTGGTTTTTATTTTTTTTAACTTAATTTAATTTATTTATTATGGTTTCTATTAATTTGTGTCGTGTGGTAATTAATGGGTGTTCTTTACCTGAAATAAAATGAATTTATTTATTTATTAAAACTCTTTTAAACATTAATAAGCCCATGCTATGTTTTGCCAAAGGCAAACCATTAAATTCCCTTGAATATCAATCTCCAAATGCACAATAAGTAAAGAAAGAAAGAAAGAAAGAAAATACATTTATTTAGCACAGACTAAAAGACACACAATACACCAAATAGTTAGACAGTAATCGTACATACATCAGTTAAAAACAAAAAAAGATATTAAAAACAAAAAAAAAAAGTGCAAATTCCGATATATGAAATTAGCAGGAATGTGTGCCTCACGGCTGCGCCAAAAAGGTCCAGTTCAGCAAAAATGCCAGACAACTAGTGCCTGACGCTGGTTTTCAACTGGACCTGGTGTCTGAGGTGACGGATGTAAATCAGTTTTATATTCATCGTGATGTGTGTATGCATAATTAAATAAATAAATAAAAATAAATTTGTGACACATAAAAACAATAACGAATAGGTAGGTATATTATGTATAAAAAAAGTGTGATATTGAGTAATATTGCAAATATAGACAAGAAAAAATAAAAAGGTAATGATAAATAAATAAGTAAAGTACATGAGGCTCACGGCCAAGAATTCAATTTTAATTCTCCATCACACCAAAAAGCAGAGAAAAGTAATTTGTTTGAACCTAACTTTCGTAATGTTGCATAAAATGGGACTTCTGAACCTTTACTATATTGTAGATCATAATCTAATGTTTATTATGAATGCAATGTCATTTTGAATACAGTTGTCATTGATTTAAAAAATCTTATTCGTTTGATTATTTTTAAATGTTAGGCATAAATATTGTCACAGAGATTGTAGTATGTTATGTTTCAGACATTGATGCGACTGAAGGTATAATAATACATAAAAAGTTATTGCTTAAGTAATTTTATTGAATCGATTTTGCGGTTGTAAACTTGTTTCTAATAGCAACCTTCAATTGTTTATTGTAACTTCGAATAATAGTATCCTTTCCGATGCCGTCGCGTAGTAGTAAATGAAAGATCACCATTTTAAGTAATTTATTCATTTTTATTTTGCATGACTTTAGATGGTCAAAAAGATGACTTCTTGAATGCGACTGGTTGGCAAACACACTCGCTGGGAGGACGAGATCGTGCGTAGGTATAGCGATCTCACGTAGCGAAAGATAGAGAAAGCTGGCATTCCCTGAAGAAGGCCTTCAGGGGTTCTCAATTTTTTTTAATATTATTATTTATAAACACTGTAAAAAAAAGATAAATATATGGCTTTTTTATTTTATTTTTATTTATTTATTAATTTTTATACACATAGTTAAGCCATTAGAACAAAGTAATATAAAATTTATTTATTTTAGGTGCGGGGGATGTGCAGTTGTGTAGTCTAGGTATGTGCAGCAGTGCTTCCTTCGGCTAATGATGATGATGAATCGATATGTAGGACCTATCCTGAAAATTCTTAGATTCTGCAGGGTAATTCCGTAATATACTAACAGTAGCTATGGCTTTCATTTTGAGAGTTCAACAACATTCATTGCGTTATTTACGTTGTTGATCAGACAAATTTTTCGAACATATGAAGCAATGGATTAGCACTACCCTTCAAAATGATTCAGATTGTTATTGAGAGTGTGTTATGCAACTAGGGTGCTGGACTAAGTCTTTCTTTTAACATGGATTCAATTAATTTGGTTGAAAATTACAGTTTTACAGGCACGTACTCATTTTCTGTGCCAAAGGGTAGGGTAAACTAACCAATAGGTAATCATTTATTGCAATAATCTATGTGTCCGTAAGTTGCATTAAACCTAAAACAAGTTAGGTAACAACCTACCGCAGAAAGGTTATCCGATTCCTATGAACGCGTGTCAAATATTTAAGTAGCGAGGATTACTGTAGCTAATGTTAACAAGGTCGAACTCACGGTTTTGTGTGCAAATATTTTGTAATTTTGATACTGGCAATGTCAAAAGTCTGACGATTGACAAATTAACCACGAACACTCTAAAGTCTCTTAAATTCAAGACGATTTTTAAAGTATTTCCGTCGTTACATTACATTTTAAAGTACCAGCAGGAAACTTAACGTAGTCGTTAATTCATTTAAACTAAGTTGCGTTTGAGTATTCGGCTGTAAGATATTACGCGTAATGCTTTGCCTTAGCCTTCTTGTCACAGTCACCTGCCGACTATTGGATTTTTGTTTTGTTTTAATTACGTATTTTGTATATTGTTCGTGTTTCTGTGACAAAATAAACATAACTATTTTCTTTCTACAATACCTTACAATTTTTAAGCCTTTTATGCATACGATTCGAAAGCCGTCCAGCCGATATCACACATACAGGAAGGATTTTGGTTTACAAAGGTATTGTGAGAGACCATCACATATCGACGGCTTCAGTAGGTAACATAGAGCCAGTCAATACAATGTTAGTTGTACTTCAAACTAAAAATGGACTAACTAAATATATATTTAATGCTTTTAGCCTTCTCGTGGATTCATCTGACGAATAGGCCAGTAGACCTATTCTGTAAAAATGTCATGAGAACTTAGGTGAAGTGAGCTGCCTAAAGTGTCAATCCATCAGGTGGAATGATAGGTCACTTGAAGCTCACTTCACACAAGTTTCCACGGTGAGATTTGTACAGAATACACCGGCTGGAACTACAAAAACTCACCAATTGTTATAAGCACTTTAAATATGCGTCCATTGTTCCTACGTCTGGTTCAGACTAACTGGTTATACGAATGATCTTGTCTTATGTAACTGTGCGCAAGTAGACATTACAGGTAACCTGTTGTTGTCTAGTAACCAGTCTACAATGACTCATATCATAAGGTACCTGTACGAGAAGGTACAATAGTATAGTTTGTCATTAACATTCAAGTAGCATCATTAAGTCCTATCATTATCTTTATATTATGAGAAGAGTAAAGTTTTTAAAACCATTTATGAGTTGCATCGTTGCATTCGTTAACTACAACATGCTTTCAATTACATATTATTAAATCAGTAACATTGTTAGACTTGAGCAATTCTGGGAAAAAACAAACGCGTGAGTTAGGCCATTATCAACATGCAATATATTACGTTCACTAATAATGTACCTAGTAACTACCCAGACAAGAATCTCAATGACCATTAATAACCAAATCTCAACGCATCCACTTTTATTTAACTATATGATCTATAACAAATAAAATAGAGTTGCGCTTGCGCGCGGTATCGTGAAAGCTTGACATTTGCACTTGACTCATCCCAAATGCCACAGCCGTTTCGACAGTCAAGTGTCGCAAACACTAACTAGTAATGACACGCGTTCTATATGGTTGAAGTTCGCGCTGTGATAGATCACATCACGATTATTACAAGTTGTTGTGTAGGAAGAGTTATTGTATAAAATATTGACTGATATTTCGAATTGCAGGGTTTGCAATTCTAGATTTCATTATGATGGTGGTTAACTATTTTTGGGACATGAAAAAGTTACCTATATTTAAATTATTTTATATTATGTAGGCCCTTTTACCAAAGATTTCTAAATATAGAATAATTTGTATTGAAAAATAATTTTCGAGTGACAACACTATATATATACGTCAGTTTTAACACCACGGCATGAGCTTTCGTCGTACCATATCGCCATACTAAAAAAAGAAAATGTGGAAAAGCATCTCTACCGGTAAGTAATATTAAAATAGTTTTCCTAATATACAACAAAGGGGTCCAGAAGTTTGGCTCATGGGGCCGGAGTGCGCGTCTCCTTTTTCTCGCCATCTGTTCACGGCTTCACGTGACCAGAGCTGAATGGCAGAGCTGGCTGGCAGGTAGGCTGGCTCGATCATTGGCATTGCCATTCAACATGGCAATGCTGCCAGTCTTCTCGGCAGGTTATCGGATGACAGCGATGATAAATGATTTTATTTTGTAAATAGGTTTACACAAACACCTTTACACGTCAATCATATTTTTTAAAACTAGATGAGGTCGGCGTTTCCTATCTGACTACTCTGAGAAGAAATGCCGAAACAAACTCAGAGGTCACAGTCTCTTTTAAAGTCCAGACATAATTTTGGTCAGGTTACATGAAGTCCATGTAGATCGATGTCTGAGATGGTCTTTTGAGGAAAGAACCACACAGATTGAGAGGACCTGTCCAGTCGAGGAGGAGTACTTCGACACCTCAGTTTCTTTTTGTATTTATTTGTATAGTAAGTTATTTAATTGAGTCCCTAGTGTAAATAGTTAGTTGTGTAATAATTGGATATATAAGCAATGACTTCAATAAACACAAATGTACACGATCACAGTGATCTGGATCACGCACTTCCTCTCACCTTACTATTATCTCACGTGCCACTCGATCGTGTCCCGCAAAGTATGAAGTATGTATGTGTCATTAAGGGTCAGTTCACACCGCGACGCGACGCGGAGCGCAGTTTTCAAAATAGCAATACAATTATAGACCTTATCTACCACAGTAAAAGGTACACAATTCAGTGAGGTGGTGTCTACTACGTCGAGCCACGCCGCGCGGCCCACCTCACTGCATTGTGTACCTTTTGGTGTAGTAGATAAGGTCTATATTGTATTGCTATCTTAAAAACTGCGCGCTGCGTCGCGTCGCGGTGTGTTCTGACCCTAAGATGCAAACCAGTCTTAGATCACATACCTACGTGTCGATATGTCAGCGCCTCATTATCGATGTGGCGGATGATTGATGACATTGGGATAAAAAGTAATGATGACACTCTTTACTGCTGCATTTTATAAGAACGTGTCTTCATAGTAGGTACTTGGTTGTCATCTGTCATCTAAACTAAACTCTGATTATTAATTTGCTAGACCAAAATGACCGCTATTAAACAGGGTTATTGGTAAAACTCTAAAGAGGTCATTGTACTCATCATTATGAACAACTTTTACTATGGGACCAAACCTGAAATCGCGAAAAAAATCAGATGTTCTCTACATTTATGTTCGTATGCCTCGTCAAAATGTAGGGAACATCTGATTTTTTTCAATCACCAATAACCCTGTATAGGTAGTAGGTACCTATAGGTGCAGTTCTGCCCAACCCTTCGGGGAATATAGGCTTGTTGTTATGTTTGTGTAAGAATTGGAATAAAAGCCATTTCCCAACGGTTTCACTTTGAAACTATCCAATTTAGGATATAAAAAATATAGGACTGGCACACGAAGATCACAAACTACACTATACACACTCATAGAAAACAAAAGTAAAATGAAAATAAAAACAGAAGTCCTGTTTTAGCCTTGGCCTATAAAACTAGAAACCTTAAGATACAAACTACAAAACAAGTAATTTTAATGAGCTCTAACCCACGTTTTTGCCCCATAAAGTCATATAATATATTTTATTATAATGCCCAAAAGATTTAAATTAGTTATCATCTCGTTCGTCAATCTGCACCCACACAATATTAGATTCAAAATATCTCACAAAGGACATAATTTCAATATAGATAATCTAAAAGCTATCGCTAAAAGGTTAATCTGGACATTATTTACATTTCCATATTTATTTAGTGTTATTGGTGTAGTGGGTCTAGTGACCTAGTTGTCGCAAGTCGCAAGGTCCCCGGTTCGCTCCGTGCGTGTCTTCGTCCGTTTTATGGGTATGTCCATAGTTCTGATGAGACTTCTTCTTTTATGGTGCACAATAAAAAGCATCTATTCTTAATTTTTTTTATCTTCTCAATAAAGCACACCAAACCAATGGTGGCCCAGTAGTAACGGCCGCGACTTACGAGTTGTAGGTAGGTTCGAACCGTAGAAATTCGAACACAGACAGGCGTTTTACTGTGTGTACCTAAATCATTTCGTCACCACTCAAAACGGTGAAGGAAATCAGCGTGAGGAAACTGGCGTTTCCTAGAACCAAAAATTCGAAGACATGACGTGACATCTACCAACTCGCACTGGGCCCGTGTGGTGGATTACGGCCCACTTGCTATCACCGAGAGGAAGCCTGTGTCCCAGCAGTGGGAACATCATAGGCTGACTATGCTCCATAGAGCAAAGAACTCAAAAAAATATTTGACACAAGTCATGACTAAACTCTGAATTTCTTCAGGATTAGGTATTGTCTTTATGAAA
The DNA here is from genome assembly GCA_963082905.1 of Oligia fasciuncula. NCBI lineage: Eukaryota > Metazoa > Arthropoda > Insecta > Lepidoptera > Noctuidae > Oligia > Oligia fasciuncula. The sequence continues at coordinate 21,936,154 of OY720391.1, read as the reverse complement.
CTACTTCATAGAAATAAGTGCTGACATAACCTAACAAGTTAAGTACGAGTAGGTACTTGTCATAGAAATGCTTTAGGTAAGTATTTGCAGACAAAGAATGATGAATTTGAAGTCGTTAAATCATAAACTGAAAACTATCATGCAGGTACTAAATATATTTTTTTAAATCTTCTCCTGTGGGTCGTAAAGATTAATGAGCTTTAATAAAATAAATAGTTAGCGCCAGAGTGCTAAAACCTGCACCTTGTTGAATTGATGTCATTTCTGTATGCATGTATATTTGATTGCATTTCTCGCACATGAGGTAATAAAAGAAATTGTTAAAATTCGCACCTACTTACATAAATCTTAGATAACTCTTAACAAATCGACTACAATCGAATGCTCCTTTCTGCATAGTACCTACGAGTATACTAGTTTATTAACTAAGAACACGTCAATACAAAATACTTCCTGCTTGAATTTTTTTGCTAATCTGTAAAATATTTGACAATTTAAATCGGTTACAATATCGGTTACAATTAACACAAAAAAGTAACTTGATATTTTTAAGTTAACATTATTTTTTGGTAAACGTATAAATATTATATTTAATAATAACGTGATAATTAATGATGATAATGTACCACAGAATCAGTCGTGAAGATGTTACAAGAGCAAAATTTATTAAGCACCTGACTGAGACCCTTTATTCGGTATAAGACAGATTCCGGATTGGACAGATTCGCTACTCGACAGTTTCCTAGATTGGACAGATTCTTGGATTCAACGGATTAGCTATACGGCAGAAGTAAAGTCGTAAATTAAATAACAAGCAAAATTAAAAGGAATAAACCTAAAATGAAGGTATACACATCCTACTATATGTATAATAATATTATAAATGTGAAAGTTTGTGAAGATGTTCGGATGTTTGTTACTCAATTACGCGTAAACCATTGAATAGATTTGCATGAAAATTAGCACATAGGTAGACCATTTCCTGGATTAACATACAGAATATTTTTTATCCCGATATTCCCACGGGATCGAAACTTATGCGGGTGAAACCGCAGGGCGCTGCTAGTTTAATATAAAAATAAAATACACTTTCAAGGAAAACAAAAATGAACTGGCTTAACAGAATTCAAAAACACTGATTCCTATTATGAAGTAACTGAACACAACGCAACACATTATAAGAAAAGATTTGATTTGCTGTTAAGTACTAATTACAATCAACGTAATAACATTTTGATAGATTGCGAAAACCATCGCAGAATATACAACACAAATACAAAACTAAATACAGCATTTGCAAGGCTATGCAGTGTCAACACCACTAAACTCCACACCTTTGCCCGTTTATCAAAAGTAATAACATACAATTATAAAATTCACAGAGACAATGACAGACAGTCACTTTGTCAGCCCATCACTAACGCCCAGTCGCCCAGATTATTGAGTAACATGTATAATTTCTATGCCTCTCTACTAAAATACTACATACTAACTTATTCACAGTATCACAACGCAAACTTACTTCACTTATAACCGCAAACTAAAAAAAACCCAATTAAAAATTCTTCGCGCACATCGTAAAACATAATTTAGATTCCTGATTGTCTGACGCTTACAAAAAAGCCTGGTGCATACAGTATACAACCTTGCAAGCTTTCTAGCATATTATAGGAATACCATAAAAAATTTCTTACAACACGATTAAAGGCTAAATCACGCAGGAATGCCGCGATTTCACGGCGCGTCGCGGCATCCGACGCGTTTACCTTGACACGGACCTAATGTCGCGCGTCTTCGCATAATTAGATAAAAATAAAAGTATAACTGGCTTAGATCGCGCGTTTTGTTAACTCATCCATTCGCTGGACGCGTGATATTGTGTGCTGTGTGCGTTGTCTGATGCAGTACGATATTGTTGATCAGTTATTTTGTTTAATTAACTCAGTAAATGTTTAAAACCTTGTAACAAGAGTAGTGTGATTTTTCTGTCTCACCAATGAAAAAGTTTGTTTCCAGATTTGAATGACTGTTTTAAGCTCACATGTAAATGCCCTAAGTGTGTTACTCTGCTGTGCTATGCAAGATGGGCGGATGATATTGTTGGGTGGAACCTGGAGGAGGCTGGCACCTGGAGCATGGAGACTGGCACATGCAAAGAGAGGTCTATACTCAACAATGGCTGAAATCTTACGTGAAAGTGTTCTTTGTGGAATTCCATGACATATTTTCTCTTTAGACACCCTTTTTTAACTGACAAAAAAAAGGTTCTCACGTCGACACGTATATTTTTTTAACATAATTATCCTACTTCGTTAATTTTAATCTTTTGTGGTTCCTAATCAAATAACGTGTGACAGTGTACCCGCACACGTCCGAGATGGGACCATCGTGAAGACGCCCACTCGTGGTTTATGGTCATTGTTACCACACCGTGGTCACACCACACGTGGCTCTTAACTATGGGTTACACATCTAATTATATGCTTTGTCTGTGACGCTACTATATGTTAACTACGAATAATGTGGCGATATAATGAACAAGATGAAGAGAGAGAGTATGTGGCCATTATTATTTTTTGTAGAGAGGTGAGATTGAAGTTTTCGTCGTGTATTGCATGAATGTACTCTTCATTGTTAATTTGTTTTCCTAATTTGATTTTTATTTTAAGAATTTATTAATTTTATACTTTTTGCTGTGCCCTACAGAGCCTTAAGCCATTGTATCTAGGGAATGCAATCTCGTTTTCGCGAGATCTCCGCCATATTTACCGGGATTGATCTCGGTCAAAAATCGGACGAGATCTCGCGAGATTACGAGATTGACTTAGCTTCAGAATATGCAGGTATTATCGAAAAAGTGAGGGTTGCAAAGTTAGAAGCCGTTTGTCTGTCAAACGACTCTTTAAACATTTTATGCTTTTTGCGAAGCTATTTTCCGATTTAACTTTATTTTCTTAAATACCTAAAAAGAACTCTGACTATTTAATTAATAAAAACGGCGTTCCAGCTGTATTAGAACCCAATGGTTTGGCACGCGACGATGGCAAGAGACCGGACGGTATGTCTTTATTTCCATGGAAGGTGGGTAGGCCTTTAGTGTGGGACGCTACGTGTGTCGATACTCTTGCGCCATCCCATCTTCCTGGCTCGGCATGCTGTGCTGGCGCTGCTGCTGCGGCTGCGGAGAACCTCAAGCGGCGAAAATATAATAACCTCATCGGAAATTATATTTTCGAGCCGTTTGGGGTTGAAACCCTCGGGCCGTGGGGTCCGAGTGCTCATGGTCTTTTTAAAGATATTTCGAAACGGCTGGTTGACACTTCCCGTGACCCAAGGGCTGGCTTTTACCTTGGCCAGAGGCTAAGCATCGCCATACAACGTGGTAATGCCGCCAGTCTCTTGGGTACATTACCAGTCGACAGCGATGCGGATGAGTATTTTGACGCTATTTTCTAGTTTCTGTATAGTTTTAGTTAGGTATGTTAGAATTTAATTTTGTTATTTTTACCTGTCTAATTAATAAAAACTGGTAGAAATAAATGATTATTAAATATTACATCAAAGTTATTTCCCTATCAAAAATCCCATTATTGTGACAACTTGTATATAAAAAGATAAACAAATCCACCAATCTCAATCATCAATCAATCATCAATCATTTACGAGATTGATATTTTCTAACTCGCGAGATCTCGGAAATGGCGAAATCTCGCGAGATTGCATTCCTTAATTGTAACACGCCAACCGGTCATTAGCAGCTTTGAACAGAGAGAAGTGGAAAAACAGTAGGGAGACCTTTGCCCTGCAGAAGGACATTACAAACTGATATTATTAACACCCGTAAACATTAGATTGTGAAATGCAAATCAAGATAAATATGAATACGTAAAATTATTTCCTGATTCATAAATCTGTTGATTTTTATCTAAATTAACATATTCTAATTAGATATTCGACAAACACTAAAAATAGTTGGCATTCTATAAATGGTAATTTCTCCTATATTTGTAGAACCAATTTTCGCATTGTTTACGATGCATCAAGCTACATAATGAATTGTGTGTTAAAGCTTTACATAAATTATGATACTATTTATATTAACTTGACATTTTCAATGATTCTACTAACATAAAAGTGACAAAAAATCATGATTATGAACGTAATATGTTAAGGCGGTTGACAGCTAAAGTCGAGAGAGCCATAATCGATGCAACTAGATATTAAATCATCAATTTCTTAAAACGCAAATCTTCATTTATTATGAAATGCATGTATTTACGTTAAGTGTGGCCCGATATGTATACAGCCCAATATCTTTTATTGAGAAATGGACAAACAATGGACAGCTTAGCTTATGTCACTGGGTTTATTGCTTAAATATTTTAAAAGCAATCTTTCGCCATTACATTTGACAAGTTGAAAGGTAACGCCGCGAGCGAAATTGTTGAAATAATACAAACAATACAAACAATACGTGTCATCTGTGAGTGATGTGTGATTTTAATTTTAGATTTATAGATGACACATAATAATTAAAGATAGGTATATGAATGCTATTATTTTATCGTTACGTAATTATTGAAACAAATGGTAGTCGATGGAGTCATGGTGAGGCCCTCGCTGACTGCCGCGTGTCGTGGCCCCGGGGGCTTAGACTGATATTATTATGAAATAGTTACTGTCACTGTGAGCCTGCATCATCCCACTGCTGGGCAAAGACTTCTCCCCATGACTTCCAGCTCTTTCGATCCAGGGCTGATGTGAAATAATATCGTATCTAATATGTAATTATGAAATAGTATCGTTCGCTAGATCTGGATAATAGGTAAGTACCTATTTCGTCTATTTTCTTTTTATTAAAAACTCTATGAGAGCAGTGGTGGCCCAGTGGTAACGGCCGCGACGTACGAGTTGTAGGTCGTAGGTTGGAATCCAGACAGGCGCTTTACTTTCTGTAAATTATATTTTCATCACCGCTGCTCTCAAAACGGTGAAGGAAAACATCGTGAGGAAACCGGAATGTCCTAGAACCAAAAATTCGAAGACATGTGACATCTGCCAACCCGCACTGGGCCCGCGTGGTGGATTATAGCCCACTCCCTCTTGAAGAGAGGAGGCCTGTGTCCAGCAGCAGTGGGAACAATATAGGCTGATTATGATTATAAAAAACTCATGTTCGTAAACCTTACATAAAACTACAGAAACTATAAGTACAGGTTGTGTTTTTGAGACGGGACAGTAAGGGCAAGAGCTACAGAAAAACGGTCTTAGGAGACTATCCTTAACTTTTTAAGATATGTTGTTGAGACTTTGTTGATCTGCACAGATTTTGAAAAAAGTTACAGTCAGCATGAAAATGACAAAAAAAATCTTATAACCTGTTTCTTAGAAGGATAAAAAATTCCATAGGACCAACTGAGGTTAGAGTACTAGAAAAGTTAGAAATGGCAAAAAACTTTTTTTAAATCCATACATGCAGATAAAGAAATCACAAAAAGTTAAAGATAGTCTCCTAAGACCATTTTCTTGTAGCGACAACGGTTAGGGTACCTGGACTGCCCCATCTCAGAAATCTACCCTGTATAGCCGTGCAATGAATCCGAGCTGGGATCCAAAGTTTCATGCAAACGAAATCGTGGGATTAACGAAATAGCTTTAATACTAACAACCATCATCATCATCTGCCTAACCATTTCCCAACTATGTTGGGGTCGGCTTCCAATCTAACCGCATGCAGCTGAGTACCAGTATTTTACATGGAGAGACTGCCTATCTGACCTCTACATCCCAGTTACTGGGTAATACAAAACCCCTTGGTAAGACTGGTTGTCAGACTTTCAGGCTTCTGACTACCCGTAACGACTGTCAAAGATCCGCGAATGACAGCCGGGAGCAACGGCTTAACGTGCTTTCCAAGGCACGGAGGGGTATTGGTATGTATCTCGATCGACCCGTGTGGCTGTTACTTAGCCACAAGCCCCTCCTAAAAGCCCCACAAGCCCCCCTTATACTAACAACCAATGCACGACACAACCATAAAAAGATATACAAGTAATACGAAGTAATTCTAATGAAACATACAAAACAAAATGATGTCAATGTAAATAGTTTAATGTACTTATTATTCCGTGGAACGGAGCGATCTTCGGAAGTATTAGAATTAAATTCCGTAATATATCTAACGTTTGCCCTTTGAACGAAGATGAGTTTGTCTCAGTAGGGTTGGCACTCGCGAAGTGCTGGAATTCATTCTTTCATTGGGGTATTCCTAGGAATTTACAGAATTAAATAAATATTGAGTGGTGGCCAAGTGATAACAGCTGCGACTTAGACTAGTTGTAGATCGTAGGTTTGAACCCAGACAAGTGCTTTACTTTGTATACATTATTTCATCACCACTGCTCTCAAAACGGCGAAGGAAAACTTCGTAAGGAAACCGGCATGTCCTAGAACCAAAACATTCGAAGATGTGTGACATCTACCAACCTCACTACGTAGTGGATTACGCCTGCGTAATGGATTACGGCCCACTCCCTCTCACTAAGAGAAGTCCTGTGTCCCAGCAGTGGGAACATTATATTCTGTTTATGCTACTATTCTAAATGAATATTTGGAGTCTTTCTCTTCATTGCGTATCGTGTGTGTGTCGACTAAAACCTTAGGAGGCTCTTATTGAGCAGATTATTGCTCAATATAATGTTTGAGGAGAAATTTCTTCTTTTACAGCCTTCATAAAATAGAATTATATAGATTATGACTACGACTACTTTATTAACATACCACATTTTTTCTATACAAGAAAACATGTAGGTGTAACAACATAATCCGAACAAGTCCAGCATATTCTCACCATCGTAACGTAACACTATGGCATTTCGTAGTTTCTGCCTGCCCCTATTAAGATAAAGACTTGTATGTATGTCTTTCAAAGGCTTGTTTACTTTTTGACGTGACAACGTCTTAAATTAGGTTGCGACTGGGAGTCACTTATGAAAAAGTGTAACGCTCGGTAACGTTACGATGAGTCACCGAACGAGAGAGAGGCCCGCCGAATGCCTTGCGTCTCTCTCCCACTCAACTATGATCGGATGATCGGTCGTTGTCACGTAAAATCTTCGCCCGTAAAACCGACTTTACAGGCAACCATTTTTTTTTCAAGTTTTTTCAGCCCTGCACTCCTAGCAGTCCGGTATGAGTTACATCCCACGACCCGCCGCCACTCACAACGCCATTATTTTATTTGACGAGGACTCTGAATACCACGGTGATTGTTGCACGCCCATCCATTTGTCTAGGGCTCTGGGCTCGTGTGTGACCTATCATAAGTTCACTATAATGGTTACAGGAAAGGTTATGGGTATCCGTCTAGTATAAATGCCCGAGAGGACACGATGGTCCTTCTGTGAGACTTTCTGATGTGATGACATTTTAGAATGAAGTCTCTTAAAAGTTTTAAGTAGTGATTTATCATGTCCATTTCCATTTTTCTAGGCTTACGTGTTATTATTATTGTAAAATATTTTTTGGGCGAGTGACAATTGTGTGATTGCGTGCAAACCAGGAAAATATTTTATTGGTATACACGAATACATTTTATGTGTGCCACTGCCTCTACCAGTCCTGTAATAAACAACGTCGATGCGGTATCATTTCATCGCTTAGCCATGATAATGTTATCGAGCTTAAAACCATGAAAACATCCTGATGACATCACGATTATCCCGTGTCATAGTCCTGTTATCTGTAATATCTCAGGACATACGTATCCGTCAGCACTATGGTTAGCAGGTAGTCTGACCCTGACCTTCACACACAAACAATGCTCACGTTTCATCCTGTGTTGTATCTGAATGACCTGATCTGAATGTATCTGAATGGCCTGATTATGTTAGGTGTACTGAATGCCTTCGGCTGACGTCATCCAGTGTGTGACCTATTGGACTTGACATATATAGCCTATAGGGTGGGAATTGTTTTTATGACTTGTTATTGTTTATTGATTGAGAATAGAGATGATAAAGTGATGAGTCAACATTCCAATCAGGTCAGATGAAGTTGTAACTGTAAGTCAATTAATGTTACTTTGATTTATAATACGAGAAATAAGGAAATGTGTGTTCTTCAAACCTCGTGTAGTCATTTACCAGTCAGTCCATTCATCAGTTCAGTATTCTACACGTCACTCCTTGGTTTAGTAAAACTTTATTTACATAAAAGACGAAAGAAAACACTAATTCAAAACACTAAAGTTATTTCCCGAAGTTTGTTAGGAAACCCATATCAATTGGAATCCGAAAAGAAAAGTAGTATTAGTAATTAGTTAAACTCATAACAGTGTACATCATCTGCCCAAGTATCAAACACTTCCATATCATTATCTCCACAAAAAGACGAGTACTGTAGCTCGCACGCGGAACCCTTAAGACATCAACTACAAAGGGATGCGGCACACTTTGTGCGCGGCACGCGTCATGAGATCAAAGAGCAGCCGTTGATTGTCACCGTTACACCTAACGATGCTAATACGTGTAATTGTGTGAGAGGAAGTGCTGTATACCTTAAGGGGTAAGCAGACGCAATAATTTCAAAGTATTAAAGGATTTGAAATGATTTGATTTGGTTTCAGTAAGATCACAATAATTTGGAAGGGCAATGAAACTGTGAATAAAATCCATACTCCATTATAAATTCGAAAGTAACTCTGTCTGTCTGTCTGTATGTTACCTTTTCACGCCTAAACCACTGAACGGATTTCAATAAAATTTGGAAGAGAGATAGATTGCATCCCGGAAAAGGACATAGGATAGTTTTTATCGACCCTCGCGGGCGAAGCCGCGGGCGGAAGCTAGTAGGTATTCGATAAATAAAAAACTCGGGCAATTGTGTGTCGGACCACGAACAGTAGGGTTACGTAGTTGTGATGAATAACTTTTTTTTTTGTTTCTATAAAAAGTATCACAATTGGTGATAGGTACTTTTTCAGGCTCAAGCTAGTGTAGAGTTCTTTAATAAAATGCTTCCTTTGCGTCTTATTTTGTTTTTTTTGGCTACGGAACCCTACCCCTATACTGTTTTGGCTGAGTGGATAACAAAAGCTTTAAAGCTTTGTTATTTACTGAAACTTTTTATTATTATTATTATTTATACAAGTAAAAAATAAAAAAAAAATAAAAAAATAAAAACACAGGTACAGTCTTTATACAGGTTCATGTTTGTTTTGTATCATTAAACCAGAAATGTAAGGTAAGGTTGACTGGTTGAAAATGCCTCAGGCATTAAGTCCGCCTTTGTACAGTATTTCTTTTACCTACTTGTGCATAAAGTGTTAATAAATAAATAAATAAATGTTTTGTATTGGTACTCGCAAGCGCTATAACAACACTGCTAAATAACTACTAGTCAAATAATGTAGGTACATGAATAATAATTTGCACGTAAAATATCAATCAGTAAGTACGTGAGACACATGTGATGTTTCGAATCTGAGCTGGTTGCAACTGGGCCGCTCATTAGCAGAACTAATAAGAATCTGAGCTGGTTGCAACTGGGCCGCTCATTAGCAGAACTAATAAGAATCTGAGCTGGTTGCAACTGGGCCGCTCATTAGCAGAACTAATAAGAATCTGAGCTGGTTGCAACTGGGCCGCTCATTAGCAGAACTAATAAGAATCTGAGCTGGTTGCAACTGGGCCGCTCATTAGCAGAACTAATAAGAATCTGAGCTGGTTGCAACTGGGCCGCTCATTAGCAGAACTAATAAGAATCTGAGCTGGTTGCAACTGGGCCGCTCATTAGCAGAACTAATAAGAATCTGAGCTGGTTGCAACTGGGCCGCTCATTAGCAGAACTAATAAGAATCTGAGCTGGTTGCAACTGGGCCGCTCATTAGCAGAACTAATAAGACGCTACTGACCGATGATAAACTAAGTGAATCAAATTAGGTATCATCATAAAGGAGGAACACGGCCGGTCCTCTTGACATTATCCTATAATGACCTTTAGAACAATGCGACCTTAAACAATACAAATCACCTTGAGGTCACCAGTTCACGGTCCCTCCTCTCGTTGCGTGATGGTATTTATCGTAAATATTTCTATATAATAACTGCGAATTAAATTGTAATCACCTAGATACATACATGTACATACATTTCGTATTATTTTACAATCGTTATTATAATGTGTTACCTAGTTGAACGTTTTAATGTAATGTAATGTGATGTGGTAATGTGGGTCAAGTGCCATGATAGCAATCTATATATGTAGGTATATGTGTCTTTTTGTCTCGACTGTATCCACGGGTAGCTTTAAACAATAGATGTTCTTCTAAGTTTGAATGTGGGTCCAGTTAACCAATAAAATACAGAAAATAAATGATGTGGTCAACTGGACCCGCGGGTCCAGAATCGACCGGGTCCAGCAGACCGAAGACTCTAGGTGCATTTAAGTTTTTAGTAATGACATTGTATTGATAACTAGATTCTGCCCGCGACTTCGCCTGCGTTGTAGTCAACTAAGTAGGTACTATAAATCATACCTATGGCACTCTGCAATACTGTACCTTTCTGCCAGGGAAAGAATTGTCGTACTTCCAGAGATTACCTCCTCCATCCAAACTTACAAAACACCTCTTTATAAAATAAGTAGAGGCTATTTACTGGGCACAAATCCATGAGAATGATTGTAATAAGCTTGAGAATATTTCAACGCTCACAAAATATCATATAATCAGAGGATAGGGCGCAACACAAAATCACAGTATCGCTACTCATATTCCCCTCCGAACAGTTTTTACACTGTTACCTAGTTCGCCCCAACTTTCTGCTCATAGGTGGAAAGTTTCACCGATACCCGAGTGTCGGGTGTTTGGTGTCGGGTGTCGGGAGTGTCGGCGGTGTCCGACAGTTTTTGTGGAAGCACGTTGGAGTGTTATTAGATTCGCAACTTTGCATGTGAGGTAAAAAGTGGCGCGGACGGCTAGACCGGATTATGTGCACATGTTGGGTTGTTGGGTGTTGTTAACAATTACGGTGTGTTATAATTTACGTGTTGATATTTGTTCACTACTCACTATTAACCCCTTGTTATGTAACGGCATGGGATAATAATTGTTAAGCAAATTGACTACTAACTTAAATTATCCGTATTACATCATCTGCCTAGCCTTTTCTCAATTATGTTAGAGTCAGCTTCCAGTCTAACCGGATGCAGCTGAATATCTGTATTTTACATGAGCGACTGCCCATCTGACTCTACAACCTAAGTTACTGAGTAAGACTGGTTGTCAGATTTTCGGGGACCACACGAATGACAGCCGGGACCAACGGCTTAACATGCTATCCGAGGCACGGAGGGGTCTTGGTATGTAAAGATGGTCACCCATCCACGAACCGACCGCGGCAAGCGTAGCTTAACCATCGATCAAAAAATCATCAGGCACACACTATTGTGGTTTGAAATATTATTTTTCGTTTGTTAATTTTGTATTTTGTGTTTCACGAGCTGTGTCCAAATAAACTTTTTCTTTCTTTTCTTTCTATCAACCCGTGTGGCTGTTTAGCCCCAAGCTCCTTATTACCTACTTAATTATCCGTATATATCTTACCTTTATGCAAATCTCAAGTGTAATTTTCTGTCACTGGTATTACATGGCTATAACATGGTATTACATGGCTATAACATGGTATTACATGGCTATAACATGGTATTACATGGCTATAACATGGTATTACATGGCTATAACATGGTATTACATGGCTATAACATGGTATAATTGACGTAGGTTGACAATTTCAACAATTAATTTCTCTGGCTGTACACCAGTATATTGAATCCGAACTGCTTTTCCAAACAAAAGATGGATGAAAGACTACAGGTTTATAAGAGATAATTAAGTTTTTGCAACACCTTTTTTACATGAAAGTCGATGTTTGATACTAAAAGCAACCTTCATGACTGTTCATGCAAATCCACGCTACCTATAACAAAACCCCTAAAAATCAGGCAATATTTTACACAGAAAAAATCTCGCAATAGATTTAAAACAAAAAGAAACACCTGCCTGTGACAAACAATATCGAATGTGCCATCAAAAAAGTTTATCTTAAAAAAACTCCAATAACTATCCACCACCCACCTGGCCCCCTGCCTATCCTCTAACCCATAAACACACCATAACAGCCCTAAGTCACAGATGATGGAGGGTCAGGCCGCGGCTATAAAACTTATGAATTTATGGGAAAAAAACACCATAGCCTCCTATTGTGTGCGGCTGATGGGTGAAGCATAGTTTTGATAAATAATGTTATTGGTCAACTGCGGTGGATGAAATTATTAGTTTGTTGACCAAACTTATAATTTTCTCTACCACCAAGTTTTACGTAGGTACCTACTTGTTTGGAAAATAATAATAATAACTAATATTATAATCATTTATTTCAGGCATTAGCACCCATAAAATTTTAATTACAATTGAAAACTTACACTAAATCAAATCATTTATTTCAGGTAAATATAAAATTTAACCAGATTTCAAATTACAATTATAAATTATATAAAAAATTATTACAAAACTAATAAATAAAACAAACTAAACACAGAAACATTTCACACAAGAGAAGCCAACATTGGTGAGTACATTTATTTGGTCTCCCCTCAGTACATGCACCGTATGAAACACAGCTTTTACAATATAATTTTTTACAATATAAATACGCGCATTGACGTGGAGTTGCGGACACCAGCCCGTATTACCTATGACCTACGTACTTAGAGGATTTGTAAAACAAACAACTAAAATATTTCTACCCCATAGATATCAAGAAATTTTTTTTAGGTATAATCCAGATTTTAATTTATTTATTTATTGGACTATTTTATTATATCGTACACCCATATTTCATCAGTTATCTTTAAGTTCCATGCAATTAGGGGCAACCCTATTGCCATCGACCGGGCGCAAGGACTCCGAGCTGCTACTGCAAAATTCCAAATGAAGAAACCCAATAGCACTTTGCCCGAATCGGGAATCGAACCCAGGGCCTCATGCTCAGCAGTAGCGCTTGCCACCAGACCAACGAGACCAGTTTAATAAATCTTTTATAATTGTACTAGCACTTTGCCCGCGACTTCGTCCGCGTGTATTTCGTACTTTCCTCTAAAAATTTCGAATATGTATGTTTATGATCTTTATCATTTATTTAGATTAATAAGTATTCGGGCCAATTTTTAAGTTTGTAGATCAAAGGAATCAGATTTTTCAAATAAACGGGATCCTCGCTTTTCACCCCCACAAGGCTGGATTTTTGAAAAATCGTTTGGGATGACGTTTCCATAACTTGACTCAAAGACTAACTTCCATAACCTACTCATTTTCGAGTTAATGGAAGCAAGCAGTAAAATCCACCCCTTCTTCTTCCTAGCGTGTCGATAGCAATCTAAATGGACTCGGCCCAGAATTCGGCTACTTGTTTGGCGCCATTACCAGCGTCCACCAGTTCCTATAACGTGCAGCTGACAGGACATGCAGGACACGATATTAAGTGTCCCATCGTTTGTGGAACAGCACCACATTTACACTCCAAGGCGGAGTCGTCTATGAATCTCCACCTGAACAGGTTTTCCTTGCTTCAGCTAACCTGGGTCCGGAGTCTGTTTAAAGACTTCCAGGTTACCCAAGGTTACTCATGTCCAGGTGGGAGGTCTTCAGCGGGTGGGACGAATGGTTTGGGTAAGGAAGGACTGTCTCGCCACAGCTTCAGTCTTTCTTGTCATGGTTTACCAGTGAGTTGATGACACACTTTAAAAAACTGTTTCGGCTTTTCAGCCTTTTGTGGCACAAGGATGTTGTCGTGCAAAGGGTCATGTGTCGGAGACCATTTTGGCTCTTTCGCTGAAGCCAGTGCTCTGCGAACCACTGGTGGCGCTATTCCTGCTAGTGGATACAGCATTTCCTACTATATTTCTCAGCAATCCACCCCTTAAACTTTATTACCCTTTTCCACCTTGGTAGGAGTCGAGTTTTGAAAAACCCTAAAACTAACTACCTATACCTTTTCACCTCGTTTGGGGTACATTTTCGAAAAACCCTGATACATGTTATTTTTGGTCTTAAGTATAAATACCGAGTTTCGAGTTAATCGGACCGCCCGTTAAAATTCTTCCATACAAATTTTAACACCCCCCAATCCCCTTTTAGGGGGTAGTTTAGAAAAACACAAAGTTTTAATCTTCATAATTTACTTTCGTGCCAAGTTTCAAGTTTATTAACCAAATGAATAAGATTTTTCATATAAACTATATCCCCGCTTTTCACCCCCACGGGGGTGGAATTTCGTAAAATAGTTTGTGATGTGTTCATTACTTGACTCAAAGATTATTTATACCAATTTTCGACTTAATCAAGTCACGCAGTAAAATCCTCCCCTGTAAAATTAACTACTCCTTTTCACTCCGTTAGGGGTACATTTTCGAAAAACCCTGATACACGTTATTCTCTATTTTTGGTCTTAAGTATAAATACTGAGTTTCGAGTTAATCGGACAGCCCGTTAAAATTCTTCCATACAAACTTTGACACCCCCCAATCCCCCTTTAGGGGGTAGTTAAGAAAAACAAAAAATGCCAAACTTAATAATTTACTTAGATAAGTATTCGTGCCAAGTTTCAAGTTTATTAACTCAAGGAATAAGATTTTTCATACAAACGAAATCCCCCCTTTTCACCCCCTTAAAGGTAGAATTTCCAAAAACCCCTTCTTAGTGCTCCCCTACATTATAAAAGGAAGCGGTGTGCAAAATTTCACATTCCTAGACCCAGTAGTTTCGGCTGTACGTTGATATGTCAGTCAGTCAGTCAGTCAGTCAGTCATTCATTCAGTCAGTCAGTTTCTTCTTTTATATATATAGATTGCCTATGTCACTGAATAATTTTTAAGGATATTTCTTAAAAAATATTCAGATTGCTAATTATTTAATTGCTAATCCATTGCTTCATATGTTCGAAAAATTGATCTGCTCATCAACGTAAATAACGCAATGAATGTTGTTGAATTGTCAAAATGAAAGCCATTGCTACTGTTACTGTGTTACGCAATTACCCCACTGGATCTTAGTGTATATTGTAAGATAATTCATGAAAAAAAAACGACTGTTTTCTCAGAATCTGATGTAAAGTTAACAACAAACTTTTGCTACTTTTGCACGACATGAAGTAAATGTAGATAGTGTACACTACTTACCTCGTTCACAAAGAAATTGCGTACACACAGACTGTTACCAAAATGAACATTAATCTAAACTAGCCAAGAAGTCCGCTACCGGAGCACTTAGCATAAATCTAGAAAGAAACAAAATAAAAAAGCCGTGTGTAGTGTTAGTAATAAGTGTCAAAATACAGCAGTTAATTCTTCGCGAGGTGGCTGACTAACGAGGCTGGCTGAAACATTGCTTAAGGCTTGTGCAGTAACCAAGGCTTCGGTATAATATAAAGTTACCCTCATAATCTCGAGTTGGTACTCGTATAGTGTTCCAGTTGCATGCATGGCTTAAAACCTGCTTTAGATTTGTGCCAGAGGTCAGTCAGAAGTTATATCAAACTATAAAAAACAAACTTATTGTGAATATTAATAGCATCAAAACCTAAAACTTACAAATTGTAGGGGTACTACATATATACTTTTGATTCTCTACGTATCCCTTCAGGGAATGTACAGGCATTAAATTGTATTATTTCTGTGTTAAAATACACCAACATGATTCTTAGTCAGTTCAGCAACTTTTTAATTGCCGTTTTCCAATAAAGAACATTCATTTTGAAGCGATACTTTTTCCACAGCTACGCATCGCTCATATCATGTAGTGTAGCATCCCCTTGAATCCACGCTCACCGCTCACAAAGCAATAAATAAGCGAAGAGACAACACCTTGTTAACTAGCAATAATTAACGACGGAAAAATAACGCAGCCACTGGCACTGGCCGACCGGCTTTATTGTCTTATGCTCCGATGAGCTTTACATAGTTTTCTATTAATTTTATTTTGTTGACAATTTGACGGTAGTTTTTATTTTTTTATATGCAGTCAGTGGGGGGGCGTGGGGGGATTTTATTGAACATGGTTATAATGAATTTAAATGCTTTGTTAGATACATTTTTATTTTATTTTTACTTTGTTTAATTATCTGTGTTAATTAATGAATACTCTATCCGAACCGATATTCCTGATAAAGTAGGTCAACTCTCACTAAGTAGTGAAAGACCATTTACTTAAGTGGTACTGTGGAATGCGTTCATCGTGAGGAATCGTGGACATATAATTTGACGGCACGGTTGGCGCAGTGGTTAAGCGGTTGACTGCTGCGCTGCGTGTCGCGGGTTCATTCCCGCACGGAATAAATATTTGTATGACCTACAAGTAGTTGTTCCGGGTCTGGCTGTTTGTGTATATGAGTTTAAATGTTTGTAAACGCACCCGCGATACAGGAGAAATTCCTAGTGTGGGGCAACTTTTTAAAAAAAAAAAAAGAAGAAGAAAGAATTATTAAAAGACTGAAATGGCAAATCCTCTTTGGGCAAACGTGGTGACCAATGCTCATGCCTTCTCCGTATGAGAAGAGTCCTTTTCCTTGCAGTGAGACAATAATAGTCTGGATCTTTATTTATAACTAGCAACGCCCCGCGGTTTCATCCGCATAAGTTTCGATCCCGTGGGAATATCGGGATAAAAAGTATCCTATGTTGTGTTAATCCAGGAAATGGTCTATCTATGTGCCAATTTTCATGCAAATCTGTTCAACGGCTTACGCGTAACTGAGTTACAAACATCCAAACATCTTCACAAACTCAATCATTGTATGCACCTATAAAACAAGAATTAGTTCTACATGACAAACTGTTCTTTCTTCCAAAACAGATACTTATAAAATCCCCAACTAAATAATATTCACATAACATTTTCCTCATACACACAAAGCTAATCTCCCCACATTTCCATTCAACCTCACATCTCGAATAACAAAATAAGGCTACACTATAATTACACTAGAAACTTTTCAACTCCGCCGTCAATAGCTACGCCGTAGCCCGTAGCGCGTAGCCCGTAGCATTGTAGTGCACCCCCGGCTACGGCGTAGCGGCTCGGGGTTGTTTACAAAAACAAGATGACTGGCTTAACGCGCCCTCCCGTGTCTTTATTGGCCCTTGTAGGCTTGTCTGACAGTGGATGACTGTATACATCAATGTGAAAAGAAAAAATAATTGGTATTTATTTTACTTGGTGGCAACTGTATTTTTTTTTTTTTTCTAAATAATTTGTGTATTTAAACGAATTGCACCTTCCATTTTCATTTCATTACCTTATGGTTGACTGGTAGAAATGGAATAAAATAAAGCATCAAGTCTAAGAAACTTGGTATAAACAAATATTGCATTAATCTTTTTTTGTAAAAAAAAAACAATAAAAAGAAACAAATTAATGTTGATCAACGTTTAGGTAAGAACCAATTCTTATGACGCCATGTTTAAATTCACACACAAAAAAGGAAGTCCAAAAAATCAACGAAAACTTTTCCATTGCATTCCACTAACACACTTAACCAACCTTTATTTCCATTAACCAACTGTAAACCGAAGCAGTTCACATACAAACTGAATTGCAACATTGTATAACGCGGTCCTAACACAACAATGGTCGGTAAACGAGGGAGGTAATGGCGCGGCGCGCCGGTTAACTTTTACGTTCAGGTGCTTGCAGCGTAAACAGGCCTTCACAGGTACACTTAGCATAGTGCAGGGATAACAAGAGTTTGTTCTAGTTAGTACTAGTAGGTTATAACACATTCTGGAGTGTTTAGGAGTAGATGATTTGGTATTCAGGGCAACTAACTTGCTTGACTTTTTTTACAGTGATGGTAGGAGCAAACGAGATTAGCTCCAGCTGTTGTGAACGTCACTTATGTAATGGTACTGACCACACTCACTACAAAGTCAAAAGTCAAAGCATTTATTTAAAAATAGGCACATAACAACTACACCTCGAGTTTGTTGTCCTGGCCGACCAGAGTCAGGATCTAAACCTGCAATGTAAACAGTATACAAATTGTTACTAGTGGTACGGTCGCAAAAGGAGATAAGTAACTAGGGTCGTCGGTATAGTTGAAGTTAAGTAAGAAACCGATGGATGTATTCGAATAAAATTTAATTTAAATAATATAAAACAAACAGTTCATTTATCAAATTAAATTTCATTCGAAAATATCCATCGGTTTCTTACTAAACTTCAACTATATCCGACGACCCTGATTACTTATCTCTTTTGGTGACTGTACAGACGTCAGCACATCAAGCTACCCGAAACTGTCAAATTTTACCAATCAACTTTGGACCTTATGTTTTAGCGATAAAGTTGAAAATCTATTAAAGAAATTTGACAGATTGTAGTAAGTTGATATGCTGGCGTCTGTACATTTAACGTCACCCAGTGTTTTAGATTATACCTACCACAATAAAGGCCAGGTAGCTTCTAGTATCCTATAAATTTGTAAAGTATTATGTAGCTCCGGTAGGTAAGTTTAAACTTCCCGATTGCAACGTAATTTATTATTCCATAAAAATTGGCAACAAAAAATACCTTTTTATTTATCTGTGCAATAACAACAAAAATGCGAAACATTATTTCTTTCACGGTGGAAGCGCAGGAATGTTCGTGAAAATTTTCCACCTTTTTTGTGATTCATGTTTTAAAAATTATAGCGTCCTAAAATACAACATGGCGGGTGGTTTAAAAATCTTGCGCATGCTATCTGCTGGCGGCCGGCCAAACTACCTGCACAATAAATAATACAATCTGAGCTCGCGCGCCCCACCGACCACACCTGCGACTTTTCGTCGCAAGTTGTGTCAACTGGAATTTCCTTGAATGTTTTTTTAACGCTGATTAACACACTTGTAAGAGATTTCTTGTGTTATATTCTCGTATTCACAAAATTACCCGGCTGCAAAAGTGGGTTATGTTTTTTTTAAGCCCTCCCTTTTTCGTACGACCCCATTTCAACTGGAATACAATCACTCTAATGTCTTTGTCACAAAAAATGGAGATGGTTTTATACATAACGGTTTTATCAAGCTATCCATCAGCTGTTTATCTCTCGATGTAACGCTCTGCAGGCCCTAATTTCATAACCAAGCATAGCTTTAAAAAGTCGCTCGTCTGCAGCACCCACGCGTCTCGCCGCGAGCAACGGGCGACGATAACTGCCATTGTAATAGGCGCGCATATTTTTAGGCGCACTTATTACAAACAGTAATGACACAAGTAGGTGGGCTGTGCGTGAAATATTCGCGCGTTAGTGTGCGCTGAGTCGTACCGAGCGATTATTTTAATGTAGCTGTTTAAAAGGTTAATGGTTTTTCTGTGAACTTCATGTTCACTTCACGCTAGATTTTTGAAAAGAGGTAGGCAGAAGAGACTTTATGCAACTATAGAGGTATGAGGAACAGGGTGTATAGTTCACTCATACTCTATAGAAAAGGGAGGATCCTCCGACCAGACGGACGGGTGTTGTGTCTGGTGGGCAACTGCCCGATGATTCATGTCGGGCCGTTGTATCTATGCTAGTTGCGCGGTAAACTCTGCTTGCGAGGTGCAGGATTTTGCGTGACGTCTGTATGACGCGTTATTCGCATGTGGCGTTGTAGATACCGCTACACAACATACTTGAATCTGCTACTTGTCAAATACAAAGGCTTTTGCCGGTGGCATACCTACAATAAAATTGAAGTAACGAATGACTTCTGTTTAGACAGTGCAACTTTTACCTACCTTTGCAAATTTTACCTTTGCTTCAAGTTGTGGCAATTAAATCGCACCGTGATAACATTTGTATTAGTTAAGTAGCGAGATAAGTCTCTTGAAGTCCATAGATAACATTTCACAATGAAAAACTGTCACTTTCAGACTGTCATTTGGACACATATCTTGCTACTTGAACTAATCTCGCTACTTTAACTCAGTCATTAGGTATAGAAGAAGAACCCACGAGTTCTTAATTTGAAATGCATGAAACGTAGCTATAAAACCGTACTTTATAAAACACCTGTCATTTCGCACATTACGGTCAATAAAACTCGTCAACCTGTTATAAATTCCCCTAAAATCGTAAAAACGTGTCTCATCGTACTCTTTGAAAGCATTTAAAAATTAATTGCACGCCTTTCGAACTGACGAAAAAATCTCTGTAACTGAAAAAGTTTTCAAGCACTTTTTGTTTAAAAATTTTAAGTGAACTTGGTTTGGACAGGGATTAAGGGCTTTTAAGGGCTTTCATTTATTATGTTTGTAATTAGATCGTAGAGGAGAAATCTCGTAGTTATGTACGTACAGATTTATAGGAGTTTATTTATTCGATGATTATTGTTTTGTAAAGTAGATAATCTGCTACTTTTTGTATCAGGTATTGACTGAGTTTCAAATAATATTATAACAAGTTCTTAATTGTGGCCCACTGATAGGCAAAAGTATAAAAGAAAGAAGAAGAAGAAAAAAAGAAAATTCTTTTGTTTGCGGTAAACATGACGCAGAGAAATAATACAAACACAAAAAAAAAAACAAGTAAAAAAAAAAGATACATATATACGAGCCTTTTTCATCCCACCCTGTATAACCTTTAACAGCCAGTTTGTCATGACAACATCACTAATGGAATATAGGTACATCATTCACATAGGTATTTATACCAAAAAAAATATGTGCTTCGGGAATCATCTTATATCTTCGGAAATACAAATACGCGATGACGAGATCTAATATAGAGCCGACTACGGCGAAGCAAAAAGAAGGGTTATGATTTTGACCGGTATGTATGTACATATACATAATGTATGTAAGTATGTTCATCTGTTCCCTCATAACTTCAAAAGTACTAATAATAATTTGACAAATGAGGTATCGCTAGCAGCGTCTTAACCGTTCCGCTGGTTATAGGCTTTGTGACGTCACACTAAATTCAATATGGCGCCCTCTAGAGGACCTAAAGTAATGAAATAAATGAAAGGGCTTTATTAGCACATTTAAAAAATATTAATATTACTGAAATAAGCCCCAAAATAATTTTAAAAATAAATAGTTTTAACACTAAAATCCGACTACTGAACAGGATGAAACAAGAAAGTACCTTGCCGAGGTCGCATGCCGCTGTACTAACATACTTAAAAGCTATGGCAGCATGCGACCACGGGATCATCCTTTTCATTAGTCGGGTTTTTCACTATCATCATTACAAAATTATAGATTATGAACTTTATGCAATTCCAAAAAACTTTTGAGTCTTCTTTTGAACTTCTGATCGACTGGAGTTGGTAATCCGATAGAGAGAAAACTTCATGCAAATGATAGGTGCACTACACACAACACACAGAACGATAAGTTTTACCTGTAAGAGCTTTAATTCGGTAAAACGAAGATTACCGAAGTGCAAACCTTTTCTGGTTAACCTGTAGCAGCAATTATAAGTAAGCATTTTAATCTTAGTTAATTCACCTCAACATCACATAAAAGCGCAATCATTCATCGCTAACCCAACACTAACAAAACTGCAACTTTCAAACTACACCAACACCAACCAACCAACTTTAGCTTACAAAATGTACCTAACAATAAATAAAGAAAGTTAAATAAAACAGAAGCGTATCGGAAGGCGAGCATAGGATGTAAGTGAGCAACACATTGATTCACCCTCGACCCAAGGTGAGTAAGGTGAGCGGGCGAGCCGATAGCACGCCCTCCCATTACGTATTGTCTACGCGTCGAGATGTATCGTGGAGTGGATACCGCATTTAGTTTTTACTAGCTGCGCCCCGCGGTTTCACCCGCGTAAATGTCGATCCCGTGGGAATATCGGGATAAAAAGCCTATATGTTAATCCAGGGTGTCAGCTACCTCCATATAATTTTTTATCAAAATTGGTAAAGCCGTTTGAGCGTGAAGAAGTATAACAAACATATAAACACACACACACCCCCACAATCACAAACTGTCGCCTTTATAATATTAGTGTGATATGAGAATATATTTTAAAAAGACACGTCGAGGTCTTATCAAGTGATCTAAATTTACATCATCCATCTTTTGATTTATTTTTGTTAAATTTTATACACCTTAGCTAAATCTGTCTTTAATTTGTCTACAGGTACATACTCAATTACTCACATGGTACACGTAGATATTTCAGAAGTCTCGAAAAACGAATTTGTAAGTCTCTTATAAATAGTTCTTAAGCCGACACAAAACGCTTGTTATCTACGCTTTGACGTCTCCAGTGATCTGCAGTGAACTCTACTCTGACTCAACTTTGATGGCTCGTGAAGCATGGCAACATGTGACCACTGGCCACTAGCTACGATCCTCTCCAAGATTTCCATTTGCAGAAACTATTGTTTGTACAATACAATCAAAGATCATGAGATGCACCGTCTTCTTACATCCCTGTAACATCTTAAAGTCATACAAGGGTGAAACTGGACCGAGCATGAGTCAGGTACTTTAGATTAAGCGTCTAGACGACCGTGTGTCGCGCGCCTTATTTATGACCCTAACACACGTGTTTTCAATTTAGATACACCAGCGTTTTTTGGATCATTTTAGAGATATTGCTCGCGCTTGTTTAAATTATTGCCCTGTTGGAATTTCTTCTGTTCTTGAAATATTCGCAGGTACGAGAAGATAAGTAAGTATATTTTTCTTGGCACTGTTTCCTTTTATTTTCAAAAACTCACCATCTAATGTGTACTTGTTGGGTACGTATTTGAATATCGAAAATTAAAATATCGACTGTTAAAATATCGATGTTCAAAACATCGAAAATTTAAATATCGATTGTATCAAAATGTCGAAAATTGTTATACCTACGCTTAAAACGTCGAAGATTGAAATGTCGAGTGATTAAATTTCGAATGATTCAAAATATCGAATGACATTATGCCTAAGTTCAAAATATCAACATTTAATACATCGAAGTTCATAATATCTACGTTACGTTACGTTTGGGTTTTTATTATGTAAAAATAATTAAAGTACCTACATTACATGAGGTTTTCCATGTTTTTTTTTGTAACCCACCTAGTAACTGATTTCCATCTAGCAAACAAGCATGCAGCAATCATGCAACATGCAAGCAAGCATGGCTTCTGTCACGGCTCCGGCGCTGCAGGGCTCCGGCAGTCCCACGCGAGCTTAACGTCGCAGATGGTCTAAACGCCCACCACCGCAGCTTCGGCTTGTTGGCCGGCTTCGCCGGCCAGCCTCAGCTGCGGCGGCGGGTGTTAAAACCACCTGCTCCTCAGCTCGCGGGCTGCCTCGCCCCTCCGCGACTACGCGATTCTAAATTACACTCTAGGGGTAGGGCAGACAAGACTACGTGGAGTCGGTTTTGCAGCGATACGTTTCTGTCACTAACTTTAGTAGCACAACCTGCACAACATATTGACTTTCAAGGAAATATTTTAATTTAAATAATACCTTCACGATTGACCTAGGCTTGTACACTGGACACTGATTTTCATGGATAAAATAGGTCGAAATTGTTCCAAAACCGAATTGGGGCACCCCGAATTTACGTAGTCTTTTGGCTGTTACCCCTAGAGTGTATATAAAAATCCGGAGGCGCGAAGGGAGGGCAACCCCCGCCCGCTGTAACAAAGCATAGGCACCCGTGGGAACCGTAGCGGCTGAGGCTGGTCGCCGGAGGCGACCAGCAAGCCGAAGCTGCGGAGGTGAACATGGGTGCCTATCCTTTGTTACGCAAGGGCGAAGGGGTTGCACTTCCCGTAGCGCCGGAGACGTTGCAGAAGCAACCTTTTTCCACTCATACTACTTATATCAGTTCGATATTTTAACTTGTACGTATTTTTAGGGTGAATTAATGAATGTATTAAATGTTGAAAATTAACCCATTTTTACACGTAGGTATATTAATTTTCGATGTTCAAATAATTACCCATCGATATTTAGGACGTTCGATAATCTGTATTTCGATATTTAGATCTTTCGATGTAACTTTTGTAGATATTTAGATTTTAGATATATTGGACGTAGGATATTTAACCATTCGATAATATAAACTTTCGATATTTTAATTTTCGGTTATATGATCGTTCGATATTTCCATTTTCGATGTTTCGAACATCGATATTTTAACAGTCGGTATTTTAGGGTACGTATTTGAATATCGAAGATTAAAATACCGACTGTTAAAATATCGATGTTCGAAACATCGAAAATGGAAATATCGAACGATCATATAACCGAAAATTAAAATATCGAAAGTTTATATTATCGAATGGTTAAATATCCTACGTCCAATATATCTAAAATCTAAATATCTACAAAAGTTACATCGAAAGATCTAAATATCGAAATACAGATTATCGAACGTCCTAAATATCGATGGGTACATATATTATTTGAACATCGAAAATTAATATACCTACGTGTAAAAATGGGTTAATTTTCAACATTTAATACATTCATTAATTCACCCTAAAAATACGTACAAGTTAAAATATCGAACTGATATAAGTAGTATGAGTGAAAAAGGTTGCTTCTGCAACGTCTCCGGCGCTACGGGAAGTGCAACCCCTTCGCCCTTGCGTAACAAAGGATAGGCACCCATGTTCACCTCCGCAGCTTCGGCTTGCTGGTCGCCTCCGGCGACCAGCCTCAGCCGCTACGGTTCCCACGTGTGCCTATGCTTTGTTACAGCGGGCGGGGGTTGCCCTCCCTTCGCGCCTCCGGATTTTTATATACACTCTAGGGGTAACAGCCAAAAGACTACGTAAATTCGGGGTGCCCCAATTCGGTTTTGGAACAATTTCGACCTATTTTATCCATGAAAATCAGTGTCCAGTGTACAAGCACCAATCGTGAAGGTATTATTTAAATTAAAATATTTTCTTGAAAGTCAATATGTTGTGCAGGTTGTGCTACTAAAGTTAGTGACAGAAACGTATCGCTGCAAAACCGACTCCACGTAGTCTTGTCTGCCCTACCCCTAGAGTGTAATTTAGAATCGCGTAGTCGCGGAGGGGCGAGGCAGCCCGCGAGCTGAGGAGCAGGTGGTTTTAACACCCGCCGCCGCAGCTGAGGCTGGCCGGCGAAGCCGGCCAACAAGCTGAAGCTGCGGTGGTGGGCGTTTAGACCATCTGCGACGTTAAGCTCGCGTGGGACTGCCGGAGCCCTGCAGCGCCGGAGCCGTGACAGAAGCCATGCTTGCTTGCATGTTGCATGATTGCTGCATGCTTGCTAGATGGAAATCAGTTA
This sequence comes from Oligia fasciuncula, assembly GCA_963082905.1. Taxonomy (NCBI): domain Eukaryota; kingdom Metazoa; phylum Arthropoda; class Insecta; order Lepidoptera; family Noctuidae; genus Oligia; species Oligia fasciuncula. The sequence goes on along the minus strand of OY720391.1, from coordinate 21,910,845 downwards.
CTAGGTGGGTTACAAAAAAAAACAAGGAAAACCTCATGTAATGTAGGTACTTTAATTATTTTTACATAATAAAAACCCAAACGTAACGTAACGTAGATATTATGAACTTCGATGTATTAAATGTTGATATTTTGAACTTAGGCATAATGTCATTCGATATTTTGAATCATTCGAAATTTTAATCACTCGACATTTCAATCTTCGACGTTTTAAGCGTAGGTATAACAATTTTCGACATTTTGATACAATCGATATTTAAATTTTCGATGTTTTGAACATCGATATTTTAACAGTCGATATTTTAATTTTCGATATTCAAATACGTACCCGTATTTTAATCTTCGATATTCAAATACGTACCCTTTTTATTCTTAATGAAAAAATACGATTTGAAACGAGAAGAATCAAAAACAGGCAAAAAATCCCAGATTTTATTTTTTCTATGATTTATTGTGTTTTGAATGTGTAGCGGTATCTACAACGCCACATGCGAACAACGCGTCATACTACGTCACGCAAATCCTACATCGCGCAAGCAGAGTTTACCGAGCAATTAGCATAGATACAACGGCCCCGACTTAAATCATCAGGCAGTTGCCCGCCAGACACAACACCCGTCTGGTCGGAGGATCCTCCCTTTTCTATAGAGTATGAGTGAACTTTACACCCTGTTCCTCATACCTCTATAAATGACTGTGTTAGTTTTATAATTTTAATGATTTCAAACACAATGTGAATTGTTCCTAAATAAATAAAATCAAATTGAATGTTATCTACCTCATCAAGTAAATCCCTTTAATTACATATAAATTTTCTTTTTCGCTTCTTTATATAGAAAATAAAAACCAAGCTGTTGAAAGTAACATGCTCTTTTACATTCAAACAACATCCTAGAATTGCCGATTCCCTCCCAATTGCAAGTATTCGAAGCGAACTATTTTCATTTTCGCACCTGATCGAACGATTCCGTGCGATCGGACGCGCACCGAGGCGAACGCTAGCGAATGCCAAATCACTACCTAGTTTTTTTTTTTAAGAAGTAGACAGTTTTACTGTGCTAACGAGAAAAAAGACATGAGGTATTTGCAGTGCGGAGGTGTGATGCATTATTATTTAGTCACTTAATTCAATTATGGACAACACTTTAATATCATTTATTTCTAACACACTTAACCTATTTTACAATTTAACACTAATGTTGAATGAATTATAAATGTGAAAGTTTGTATGTTTACATGTTTTGATGTTTGTCACTCAAACACGCAAAAACAGCTCAACGGATTTAGATGAAATTTGGCACACAGATAGTTTATGACCTGGATTAACACATAGAATACTTTTATCCTGGTAGTTCGTGCCTGTGGAATAATTTCCGACCTCCAAACGGACCTCTGACTAGCAAAAGCTAGTTATTATTATAAATCAAATAGGTATTATTTTACCTCTATTCCGTGATTTTACCTCTTACCCACACTATGTACTTTCTAGTTGACCATTCATGTGTGGCATTTCAACCTCTCATACCCTCTTCAAAAAAAAAACCTTTCTCTACAAAACAAATGCACATCCAATCCTCTTCAAGCCCTCAATACACACCTCAATATAATCGCCACTCTCCACTCGTGCGCACCGGACATTACACAGTCCGGAAACGTGCGCCATTTCCCCCACCTGTCGCCTCGTCACTTCCGGTCGGCTCCTTGAAACTTGACCGCTAGAATGGACTGAAAGGATTTATGTTCGAGAACAAAATAACTGTCTCCACACTTTCATTTCCTGGTGAGAGAGTTCGGTGGCAGGGCGGCACTTATCGCTTTGAGGTAAGTGATTTTAACCACGTGTTTTATGGTTCAACAAAAAGTTTGTAAAACAAAAAGTATTTAAAGAAGGAATTATCTCCGTTTATGCACTGGGACGTTATAAATTTCTGGCGAAATGTGGGTGTACCATAGATACACCACTGCCTAACCCATCAGAGAATACAGGCGTGATGGTACGTTATGTTACGTTATAAATTGCACCTACACATATGGGGACTACAGGACCTAAACGCAAAAAACGCAAGTTTTATAATGCCTGATGATGTATACGTATGATCGACTACAGTAAACAACATCAGAAAAATATATGATATTCTTCAGGATAGGTATATGCTAGTTAGATAGTGTGTTGAAAATATAATACAACTAATTTGATACGATTGAAAAAAAATCATGAAGATACCTCCAAAAACTTTCTTTTTACAATAAAAACCATACTAATAGATATACAAATACATACAATCATTCTGATTTTTTTGTCAGATTATTCTACAAGCAACATACTAAAGCACTACCTGTTTTATTTTTTTAGTAAAAACAACATATTTTTTGTAAATAGATATTTGCTTCATATTTTGCAATAAATCGCCAGCGTTGTGACATCGTGCTTCTCTTTCTTTTCTATGGAGTCCGACAGTGCGTGCATAGCTTTAGGTCATGTAGTCCCCTTAAAAAGACATATCCTTAATTGCACACAGCAAGAAAGACAAAGTTAAACTAGCTAAGTATTTAATAAGATTTAAATACGTAGGGAGTCTGAAGGTAACTTTGACTCTATCTTAATAAAACTGCGGAGTAAAACAATAAACTCGTAACATTCAACAATTTAAAACATTAAAAACAAAGTTGTAGCGAAAACAAAGGGACGTTACTCAGCAGTCACTACGAATAGAAAATGAGAAACATATTCTAGACCTAGAAAAATAATCTTACTGTCTGTAAGTACGTTGGTGTATTTATAAAATAAAAGAAATAAAACAAACTATAATGTCTTTCAATGTAAGAAACTCTTGTTTCTTTTAGCAGCCATATTCAAAAATTTTAAATAGATATTATCAGTTTCCTTTTTATATCTCAATTTTTTCTTTTAATTCTTTGTGATTACTTTTTAATAAAAATATCAATTAAGTCACCCAAACCCGGCTCAAAACACAAGTGTTATCCGCACCCTAGCCACGTGACTACAAGTACACAAAATAAACGAGTATGTTCACGCTACACAGCTTGGAAGGCGGCCAGACTTCGCGACGACTCCTTACCTGTTACTACTCATAATTTTATACACTTTTTGTTCATTTACTAATTTGGAAAAGTCTTGTTGGTGTAATGCCTTTACGTGATATTTAATTAAAAAGGAAACAATGATAAACTATCTTCGCCCCGCGCTGTAAGATAAAACTCGATAAAAAACCCTATCTCTAAGTTCGTCCTCAAGAAAGAAAGAAAATCAGAAAATATTGAATATTTCTTTCTTTCTTCCTTTTTCAAGACGTTTCGGTTAGACCAAGCGAACACAGAACCAGAACAGGCGGGGTAGTTGCAAACCGTAACCCACTGACAGTAGCAATGAATTTCATTATGACAGTGCAACAACATTCATGTCGTTATTGACGTTGTTGAGCAGACAAATTTTCCGAACAAATGAAGCAATGCATTAGCTATACCCTTCAAAATTAATCATATTGTAATTGAAATTGTATTATGCAATTAGGGTGCTGGACTAAGACTTAGCATTATTTTTTTTGTATTCTTGATTTTAAGATATGAATGGACTAACGAGAGAATGCTCTGCCCTTAATACACAAAAAAAAGTTGGTTAGAGTTGGGATAGAATTCGCTCGATTCATCTAAACCAATCTTTGCGTGCATAGCGGGTCGAGTGATTGCTGGCTGCAAATTTCAGGTACCTACTCAATAAAAACTACTACACTACACATGCACTCACATCTTCCACTATGCGTGAAGGTGAAGAGAAAAACTTTTAATAGTTCTAATTTAACAAAATAGGTCTTCGATTATTTTCCTGAATTCAGTTTTCAGCAGTAGTAGTGGTAGTGAGTGGCACACCTCACACTCACTATCGGCACTAACTCATAGTGTAGGTGCGACTGGCAGTCGACACACGCGCCTTCTGATTTATAGCGCTGTCCTTCACTGCCATAGATTAATAGGGCAGAAGCGACAATGCGAGCTCTGGAGACTGACCAACTTGCCAAGCCATATACCTTCGAACGTGGATCCGCACGAGACACAATGGCTTTTTAATTGTTTCTGTAACTATGGTATTCAACCGGTTAAATAGGCGCAGCAGCGTCTCGGCATCTTGCTCCTCTCTTGTCTTCATCTTACCTACTTATCAAAAGAAGACTATGACATCTTTAAAAACTTCAAATTCATATAGCCTTGAAACCCTTTTAGATATTTAAAGGGTTCTCGAAATGATAAATTGCAATCAATGGCTATTGTAGTAATATTATAAATATTGACAATTGCAATTGATCGTTTCGTTAACTACTAAATATCATAGGTGACGTGTGCGTAATGCTAATTAATGTATCGAACGCATTATGTAGGCTTCGAAAGAAAAATTATCCGAAAACTACATTTACCTACATCGAATAGAAAACTTTAATATGTAAATAATACTTAAACTACTATTTTGTATTTAAAAAAAAGTATCTAGTAATCTGACATCTGCAAGGTTTTATTCAACATGAAGCATTTAATAAAAATGTTAATTAAAGTAATACCATTTTCTCACGACTTATAGCTGACATTAATCTAGTAAAAAAAAGGTAACTTCTAATGATATTGCCTGACCTAGACCTATCCAGATTTAGCTAGACCTTCTTAACAAACTAATAATTAATTTAAATGTAACACGGTCAAGTGCAAGAGACAAACAATTAATGTAGGTCGTTATATAAGAAAGAGACAACGCTTTACAACGTGTGTGACACTATCTCTTTCATACACAAGATTAATTATAAGTATTATTTTGATTGTTCGTCAGTGCTCACGATTAAAATGACTGAACTTTTGTCTAAATGATTGATGAGTATTTTGTGATCATTAGTGTTTGTTTATGTTCATTTTTTAAACAAATTGTGATATTTAAGAGGTAATTAAAACAGCTTCCTGTTTTTTAAGGCTAAGGCTCCCTTGAACTATCTGCCTACCCTTTCCGGACGTTGTAAGCCTTGCAGACAGTAGATTTGTAGACTATTCATTTATTAAGTACCTACAGTCGGTGGCCAACATTATCGAACCCACTTCTAGTGGGTAAAGCAATGTTGGGTGGGTCAGACAATGGTGGTCACCGACTGTACCTGGTACCTAATAGTTGAAAGGCCTACGCTGTCCTTCCATACCTATTAATACTTGTAATTTGAAATAATTTGAAAACATTGTAAAAGCCAATTTTTTTTAAAAGAGTAACAGTGGACGTTCTTGCCGGCTCTTCTTCAAGGGATACGACCAACTGGAACCGTGCACCTAGCTTCCGACATTTCATAAGCGCCCATGTAGGTTTATGTGTAAAAAAAATATATTTTGATTTGATTGCCTTGCACCAGAAATCACTAAACACGATTAGCGCTATACGAATTAAAAATATCGCTCTGTTTCTGTCAATTATTTAAAGATGACAGAGAAAGAATTATGTTTTAAACATAGGTATTTAACGCATTTAGTGATTCGTGTAAGTACTAGTGGACCTAAGTGGTAAAAATAAACCAAACGAAAAGTTGAGTTACTCAAAGACTTGAACTAAGTAGGTATGTATAACTCTTTCGCAACGGAAATCTCCTAACAATGTGTCACATCTATCACTTATACAATGTTAGTCTGTGGCGCTGAAGCCCAACAAATCAACGCTATGCATATTGCGCGGTCACCGGTGTCGCTGAATTTCATACATCAACACGTTTTTTGTGCTTTGTTCGCGAATTTATTGAAAAAATCATAGACATCTCTATATTGACTACGGTTTTTTTTTAAACCTAATCTAGCTCTTTCAATTTCCTCCGTTGCTTCGTTTTATAAATAAGACTTTGGCAATAAATTCTTATTTACTAGTCTATAAAAACAAATTAGCTTTTTTGATAAGGTAAATAGAAAATATCTATCGATGCAAGTAGTCTGAGAATCAGCACTTTTGAACGTTAAAATTACATAAGGAAGTCCCCTAAAACGCCCGCCCTTCACCACTTCCTAGTGCTTTACCAGGGAAGCTTGACTCTCTTTAATAGGTATCATTGTTAGCTCAATGCATGAGGCAACTTATTACCTAATGTCTATGTATAAATAAATACCTCCTGTCCCTTGCTTACCAACTGAGTACTAAAAATATCCAACAAAGCCTTTTAATATATTTTTATCAGAATTCCTAACCCTCTTTACCCCCGATATGAAAACATTTACCGGTCACTAACCAACAAATCATCTAAACTGTACCGATCTCATAAAGCCATCTTCCATACCACCGTGACACCATAAGAAAATAACTACAGAATGTTCAATTCGTATGACAACTGCAACCAGAACCTCAGGATAACAACCCGTAGACGAAACCAAAATGAAGGTCATAGCACACGTATCAAACCGGAAAGGAATCGGCACCGTATCAACTCAAGCCGTTCAGTATTCTTTGTATGAAACTCCCTACTGCAACGCACACTAATCGGAATAGTAACGTAATCGCCTCGCCTCGGGACAAGCTCACGAACCGCGGTGAGGTGCGTTACGGCTCGTCGTCCCCGCGCTTACGGCTCGTCGTCCCCGCGCTTACGGCTCGTCGTCCCCGCGCTTACGTCTCTCCGTACCCGAGCTTACGTCTCTTCGTCCTCCATTGCCCCTCCGGCCTGCCTACTGCACCATCAACCAGCGGTCAGCGAGCCGTAAGCGCGGCGTTGCCTAGCCGTAGCCGAGTCGACGCATCGGAGCTTCGTTTCTACTTTTTAAAATAATTGTCCTCACTTCAAATCGTTGGCTTTCTGTATTTTCCTATACTGTGGCACTATCGTCTAGACCGAGTTAATTTTCTGAATACCTGCGCACAATGCCCCCCGGCGTCGCTCGGCGTCGTTGTGGAAAAAACACGGCATTTTTCTTGACAACAATGGCTGGCTCTTTTATGGGATCTTACGTGGCATTTAAGTTATTGGTCGAGAGCAGGTGGACGGGGAAGATATTAGGTAATGGGTTCCGATGATGGGGGGTTCCTTGTTGGACTTTGAAAGGAAATATTTTTAGTTTAAGAATTTTAGGAAATGAGCTGTGGGAGAAGAATTTTTGTTCTTTTAGTTTATTTGGTCCCGATATACAGTAGGTAATATATATTGTCTGGTGGTTACCTAAGATCCAGTGAATTCTTACCACGTTCAATGTGAAAATAAAAAGGAACTTTTTTAGATTTGCTCAATTAGCAATGAGTATTGGAAATATTAAAATGCACCACTTTTAAAATCTTTCAAAACGTCAAATTACCTCCTATCAGATAATTGAAAATCGGTCCTCGCACACAAAGATTTTCTCCTACATTCACTTCCCAAGCTGTAAAGTTTCCTTACTTATCAGTATTTCCAGCTTAATGCAGCTAAGTTCCGACGTCACCTCTGAGGTGAATTTAATTGTCCTACGTCTATTATGTCTCTAATGGCGTCTTGACTTTGCCACTGAGCCGTCTCTCGGTGGCGTGGAGTTTCCCAGTGGGTACGACACACATTTTGAAAAAAGATATCTACGAGTACTGTTTGATATTTATCGCCTATTTAGGTACAGTCATTTTTTAAGTTTGTGATGTCAGACTGCAATAATTATTTTATCAAAAATATTAACATTAAAAAAGGTCGAGTAAAAATACAACTAACTTATAATGTTCAAAACAAACGAACATCGGTGCCAAAAAAACTACAATAATCTGGGCCCTACGTCACTATGACCGCTAAATGATTTCTTACTTCGAAACCACGTTTGAAATTATGATTTTAAACAGGGCTAGAGAACTCAAACTCGTCTCATACCTACTTTAAACTAGCAAGAGAGAATCAAAGCGAACAGTCGTACTAAGTGGAAAAGCCCACCGTTCACCCCAGATCGTCTGTAAGTGGCGGCGCTAATAAAGTCGTCTCATAGTAACTGCGGCTAATCTCACCCGCCGACCCGCTAGTGTGCGCACACCTTAAAGACGTGCCTTAAGAAGTAAGAGGGGGCGGAAACATAATAAGGACCAACAGCAGCGTTATCAGTGTGAAATGAAATTACTCTTAGTAAGATATAGTTCTTGAAAGTGCTGCGTATACCTAACTCCCAGGTAAAAGTCCTGCCCATAGATATATGAAAGATTTCTATGTTGATAACCATTTACAGAGCATGGGCTATAGCAACGTGTCTTGTGGAAAATGGTTGAGTTCAAGAAATAAATGTCAAAATAATTCTAAGATATTTAGCTATTTAGAGGAAGGCCGGTAAACTTATACTTGAAATTTTGTGGACGCCGAGACCACCCAAGCGAATGGGCAGTGTGGCTTGCTGCCACGCTCGGTCGTCCAGGGCCACATTTAGGATGGAAGTTAGTGTGTTTCTACTAATTTGGTCTACTTTTTCTAAAAGTTGTGGATGTTTCCAAAGATGAAAGGAACGAAGGCTATTTATTTATCCATTTATTTCAGGCATCAAGGCCCATATAAAACACATACAATACAATATTAATAACATAAAAATACTATACATACATACAACATTATAACCCTATTTTATCGGAGGTGCGTTATGTAAATTTTGGAATGTTAATTTTGAATAGTCTTTCCGAGACATCGTTGAAATTTTGTATAAAAAATATATTTTTTTTTAGTAAGTGATTATGAAAATAAAATCACATATCTTGAATGTCCCGCTTCATCTTCTACCTTGTACCAAGACATGTCCAAGGATCGGCCAGACGAACGGTTTAAACTAATCTTAATATACTTGAAAGCGTTTATGGGATCATTGTGGCAGTGGCGGGGTAGTGCCAGGGTACGCCAGGGTAATGCAGGGTAATGCGGGGTAACGCCAGGTAAAGGCGTGTGAGCTTGAGATTGTGGGACTATTGGACGTCGTAAAACATTTAAGTGTGTACCTAGTAAAACTATAGAGGTATGAGGAACAGGGTGTAAAGTACACTCATACTCTATAGAAAAGGGAGGATCCTCCGACCAGACGGTTGTTGTGTCTGGCGGGCAACTGCCCAATGATTCATGTCGGGCCGTTGTATCTATGTTAATTGCGCGGTAAACTCTGCTTGCGCGATGTAGGATTTGCGTGACGTAGTATGACGCGTTGTTCGCATGTGGCGTTGTAGATACCGCTACAAAACTAACAAATTAGACGTATGAGTTGGGCATCTCTTTGTGACTAAATGGACATGAAGTATTTGTGTATCCTCTGATAATAGTAGCCAGATGATGATGAAATCGTTTTGTAATTATTAATTTAAAATAACTAGAAAACCCCGTAAAAGCTTTTAACAGAACAGTTAACTACTTTTTTTACTTTCGTTGTTTTCGTAAACAATTTGCCCTTTTTCCATACAGCAGAACCCATCCTCAATCCACTAACTAAGATATAAAGTGACGTGCCAGCCCCGGATTTACGCATAGGCACACGAGGCACTGGCCTAGGGGCACAGCCAGTCCAAAACAACCCTAACCTCACATTAGCCGGACGGGGCTAGATATCAAATCCTACAGACCCGCGCATTTGGGGGGCATGCTCATATCATGGTACCTAAAGCACTCGGGAAGAAATCTAACCTCATACAGTAATAGGAGTTCTAGTACCGTATGAATTAGTCAAAAGAAACCTAACCTACCCGAGGTGCAAAAACCAAAATGTCTTTGGGACGGTGGGCCTAAAATGTAAATTCCGGGCCTGGACAGGCCTAGATACTTTTTATCTAAAAAGCCACCTATCTATCAAGTTGAATATAACCAAGAGATGATGAATGGTGTGGAGATGTTCTATGAGACTACTCCTGCGGCGTCATCTGTCAGGATTATACCGACTTACGTATTGTACACCTTGACGTGTACTGGAGGTTTTATTACCACGAGGGTTATTGCTTCTGAAACCTTAATAAAAATATATGTTGGTGGGCTGTAAGAATGCTCGAAGTTATATTTATAAAATGTTATATTTACTTATTTAGTTAATTTGTGTCCTTTATTTTTATTTTAAGAATTAATTTTATACTTTTTGCTGCCCTACAGGGTCCATAATTGTACCTTTGCTTTAAGCCATTGTAACACCTTTACAACAATATGGAATGCAAATAAATATATGAATATGAGTTATGCCACGAAATAATGACGTACCTACCTACAATAAACGGAATGACTCTATGCCTTTGTCCCTATCTTATCAGATCGCGGTGACTATAACCGATTCCCAATAACCCTATTACTTAACTGACCTTATATAGGTACCTCAATTCATCTTATAATCAATCTACCAAACACAAAAATATAAAAAAAAAATATAATATTACAATGACTCCACCCAATTTCACGAGCAGACTTTACTGCAATGCTCTTTGCCCTCCAGATATAAAATGTCCATAAATCTTAGCTCTTACTGTCTCAGTCATAACATAGTAGGAGGTGCGGACATTTGCACAAAATATTTGTATGTAAAGCAGAAGAGCAATCCACTTACAGCGTCTCTTACCTGCACGGTGCTCGTCTGTTACATTCTGCTACTTACAGACGGATAGCTGAAGGTGTGGAGAGGAATTGTGCTGTTATTTTCCGACGTGAAAGGAAATGCACTCAAGAATATGCCATACTAATAAGTTATTTTTTCATTAAAGTTCAGTAATCAGTAGGTATGTTGATCAGTATGTTTGGACCATGCTCAATGTTGTTAAGATTACGATTTAGAACTCATTTATTTAAAATACGCCCTCCAAAACACCAAACTAAGTAGGTAACACCTGCCTGTTTTTTCTATTCCGTGCACCTGCCTAAGTCCTTAGAAATTGGAAATAAACCCAACAATACTCTTGTTACCCCGTTAAAACGAATTATGCACTGTAGTTATTATGAAACTTTTACATCTATCTCTATCTATCTTTCATTGCATTTCAAAATGGATTATAGATTAAACAAATTGTCCATCGGAAATGTCTCCTCCACCTTTGGGCAAGTTTGTGTGTAAACCAAGTTTGAATTCCAAATCCAAAAACCAATAAAACTTTAAAATTACTCATTTAGCGAACAGAAAATTTTACCATCCAACACCGACTCCACGCCACACACAGTGCACAATTTGCCAAGGACTTACCTCTTCATAAAGAGGGCTGGAATTTTTCTTTATTGTCGGGATTATTTGAGCGCCCTCTCGTGAGAGGTTTACGCGATCTCAAGATGACTGCGGCCCTTTTACGACAGTATCAAACTGCTATTCACCTTTATACTTTTATATTAAGTTATTGACGATCAGATCCTGCAGGCCTAAGCTTTTTACTTGGAGTTTATTGCTTCAGTGAGGTGGAATTAGATCGATTTGGGACTGAAACTGGAACTTATGTGTGTAGCAGTAATGAGGACATCGCTTTCGAGAACGTGTAGGCGAAAATGATGTCTTGACTAATTTGTAAGTATTTCCTGTTAAGATTTTTAAAGAACAGTAGTTTCCTTATGTACCTACCCTATGTGGGGCGGCCGGTGGTGAAAAGTGAAATAATTCATGTAAATTGTGTACATAACATAATCAGCATTTATAATGTACCTACCCACTGCTGGGACACAGGCCTCCTCTCTGTAAGAGGGACTGGGTGCTATCCACTGCGCGGGTCCAGTGCGGGTTGGTAGATGTCACATGTCTTCGAATTTTTCGTTTTATGTTGTTTGTTTGGTTGGATGTTTTTCTTTCACCGTTCTGAGAACAGTGGTGATTAAATGATTTACACAAAGAAAGCGCCTGTCTGGGTTCGAACCTACGACCTCGTAAGTCGTAGCCGTTATACACTGGATCATAACAGACTGCTCTGCTGCTTTCTCTGTAAATTGTTATAAATTTATTCTATTCTACTTTTTTTGCAAGACCACTAAACTTTTCAATAGTGCTCAGACCTTGGGAACACAATTAACACGCAATAATGATTCAATAATAACTATTTCAAGCGTTTACTATCCACATGAGCCACAAATGAAAATGTAGAGGGAAACTCGCATGTTGCATTTTTCTTTCGTTCCCAATCAACATTCCAGTAAACTGTGCTCCAAATAAATAGTGACAGAGGTACATACTCAGTTGAAAGTTTTCGTTTCCAATGTGCAGCGGATTCCTGAGCTGAGCGCACTAGACAACGCGAACAAATAAATTATCATTAGTGTATGTAGCTCACGGCAGATGCACTCGCCGCTGAGGGCAGAAGTGTGGATGTGGCATGTAAGCTCCATTATTATATTACACCCATCCCACCCCGGTTTTCTATTTAATATGGCATGGGACCTTGAATAATTAGGGACTCCAACATAAAAGAAAAAAGTCATGCAGTTTTTGTAAAGAATGCATATAAGTAAAAGATTTTCATATACTTATCATGTCGATTCTGGTAATGACACCCTAACTCTTGCTCCTTGTTACATAACAAACTTTCTATAAAGTGACTGTTAAAGATCGAATGGAGAAGTTATCGATTATGGTTCCTCATTACAGATAAGATCGTCAGTAGATAAGTTACTTTCCTAGGACTGTCCGAGATTGTATGCTATTCTATCGGCCGCTTTTAGAACATCTTTTTCATCGATTCCCACCTGCCTCCTCTAAATCTTCAACAATAGAACTCCGATATTTATTTTCGCACTTCCATGCCTGGTGACACAGTGTGCACACATTCAGCCAGCACTTACGGTGAGACGGTACAAATTGAAAACGCGCTCAACGGTAAACGACAGTGATTTGTCGACCGTTTCCTACTCTTCTCGCACATTCTAGCTAAAACTTTGTCTAGCTCCTATAAATTACTAGATTTTGTTGTAATTCCAACAAAAGCAACTAAAATAAAACTATTAAATAAACCTTTTATATAGCTCTAATCTAAATTGACAAATCAAACCTATGTGAAAACTCACTACATTATCAAAACTCCTCCGTGCCAAAGACTACAATATGATGCTGTATAACTCCGTGCCTCGGAAAGCACGATAAGCCGTTGCTCCCGGCTGTCATTCGTAGATATTTGACTGTCTATTCTATTTTTTAATTATGGCAAGTAAAGCCGCTGTCGACTATTCTGCCAATGTCAAAATAGTCGACAGCGGCTGTTACGGTAGTCAGAAGCCCTAGTCTGATAACCACAAGGGGTATCTCAGCAACTGGGTTGTGGAGGTCAGATAGGCAGTCACTCCATGTAAAATACTGGTATGGCATCCGATTGGACTCAAATTCGACTCAAAATAGTTGGGAAAAGTCAAGGCAAATTGAAGTAAGCCTATCTAAGATAGCTCTAGTTTAGTGTTCATAAGACATAAAAATAAATAACTTCTTGTCATTCAATTCCATTTCTTTCACCTTGTTAGTAATCAAATAACTCTATAAAAAGTAAGTACTTGCAATAAAACGACATTTACTATCAGCGTCATCTATAAAAAGCCCTCAAACCCTCTCTGCCTAGACTGTCAAACTAATAATAAAGTCCCGTCAGTCACTGATAAGTTTCAGGTAAGTACGATTTTTTATCAGCTTCAACTCGACTCGCAAGTAATCGACACTCGAATTAATGTGGCGTCACTAACTCGGCCGAAGCCGGCGCACTTTAAAAAATCTCTCTTTCTTAATTTTTACATCGTTGCAAGGTGTTACTTATAAAGGGATGGGGCAATTTTACGTGAGAGATGTCGATATATCGATTGAATTATGTTTAGAGGTTTTACTTCGGTGACATATTTTCGTTACATAAAAGCCTACTTATTATTACGGTTGTACTAATTCATGCTACGAACCAATTGGTTTTTCCAAAGAGTGAATTACCCGTATGTTGATCTGTTGCTGAAGATAAATAGAGCAGCTGCAATCACTCACATAAGTAATGCGAACTTACATTTTAGTAGGCACCGCAATAAAGCGAAATTCTGTAAAATTTTCATACGTCCAGAAAAATGATATCGATAACTTTCTAAAGGTGATCCTTCCACACTCTACCCATGTCTACGTAGAAACCTATTAATAATTTGCGGGTGGCAAAGTTTTTAAAAGTGTTTTCCCCGGTCGGCACCTTGTCGGCCGGGGGTGGGCAGAGAGAGGGCCCATTAATTACACCACCTCACTTGCTCATGATATTGTCGACTTTTTCTAACGGTGTTCATGAAAATTATTATGTTGGCGCTGAATACGCGTATTCATCCCCCGCTTGTTTAGATTTTTTGGGGTCAAGAAAGTTGGAAGATTTTGTGCATGTCTTTATGAAAGTGATTGTGCTCTCGTTTTATTTTAACGTGTCAGGTTTAGAACGACGTGATCTATTTACTATAAAGAATTTACGTATAGGTACCTTCCAGGCCTCTCCTCTAAAATGAAATATAAAGGCTAAATCATTCGTTCATATCTAGATTGTAAGTAGATATCTACCTACATATTAGTCATAGCTTAAGGTTCATTAACGAAGGTAGGTTGAACCAAACCGAATAATAAGATGACTTTATGAAACATGGATTAAGCATTAAGCAGGTAGGATATTTCAATCTGAATCATTTTGAAGGATATTGCTGATTTTGCATTGCTTCATACCCGTATGTTCGAAAAATTTGTCTTCTCAGCAACGTAAGGGATGTACAGTCAGCGTCAGAGAAATGGAACCCCCCCAAGACTTAAAGACTATCGCCCGAGCACGCTCGGGCCCGCCGTCGCTCGTCGCTCGAGCGACGCGGCGGGCGGGCGGCGGCGCGGCGGCGCTGGCGCGTCACGTGAGCCTTGAGCAGCTCCCTCCCCCGCCGCCGCACCAATCTCTGCCCGAGCGCATCCAACGGTCCGCCTCAGATATTATTTGCAAGTTTCATTCAAGTTTTTAATATAAGGTATTTTTTCGGCTTCCTTCTGGCCGAACCGTATACCAAGAATAACTTACAAAAAGACACTTTGCGTGCGATTAAGATACGAACCCGCATCACCAGGCGCCAGCCGATCATCGAGACCGTGTCTTATACTACTAGGCTATTGGCTCAGTTGTCAACCTCAACGAAAATTGGAATAGTATTACTCCTTATAACGAACAAGGTTATTAACGGTCTAATCTTCTAGATAATAAGGTTTAAATTTCAACTTTCGTTTTATATTTAATACCTTAGTTTTACAAAATGCAATACGCATTAACTCCTCAATTAACTAAAAGATAAGGTTGAAATTAGCATAGATTTCTTGTTTGGTTGAATATAATGTGTTGATTCCGATTGTTGCACTACCGTCATTTTACTTCAGAAACTTAACTGCTGTATGAACTGCGAGTTAAGGTTGAATTTAGAATACTTCTTCGCTTTATTTAGTAAACTGTGATTGAGGGTATAATTATTTTTTAAATGGTTTCGTTTTCGTGCCGATTCACTTGTGTGTAATTATCTTCGTCGTAATATTATCAAATTTATTAAGTTTTTGACAGTTGATTCTATTAACCGATGGTATGGTTTGATAAACAACTTTTTTGAAGGCTAAAATTGTTGTTATCTGGGAACAGGAACAAAGCATAAAGAAAATAGCACGAGTTATGGGCATAACGGTAAGATTTATGTTATACTTCCACATATTACCTATTTATTGTTGCAATAATGTTGCATTATTACTTACTAGTTGGATGTTTTTATGTATTTCTAATATTATTATTTTCATTGCAGAGAAAAACAGTTCGTAGATGGATACAAAGGTATCAAGCGACGGGTGATGTGAAATGTGATCGCCAAGGCCAGAGAAAATACAAATGGAGCGACAACGTAATATTGTGAAAGTTCATTTAGTGGCACCCTTCAAAACTTCAAGAAGTGATAGACTGTGACATCCTCTCCGTTATTATAAGGCAATTTACTCGGCAGATTGATTGTGTAACGTATCTGATAAAATTGCGTTGGAACATAATATATGAGCAAGTGTTAATAATTCCCAAAATTTGTGGGATCATTATCTCGTAGTTAATCAAAAACAAACAACCTTTATAATTATTATCAATCCAGATAATCTGGTTTACAAGTAGTCTTGTAATGTATTAATAACGATGCACCATTTGACCTCACATATTTTTCTAATGTTGTGTTAAATAAGGGTTATTAGAAAATGTGATAAAAGAGAAAGATGTATATTGCTATACTATTATAGTTTAGCATGTTGATTCTTCCTCTGTAATTCACAGACACAAAGACAAAATTTCTTTTTTTTTAAAGGTTTTTTTCCGATAAGTAAGTATAAAAAAAAATCTGTTTTCACAACTTTAAATAAATAAATATTATTGTCGTTATGTTTCTATAAATATATATATAAACGAACCTTTATCTAATGTTAAACGTTCTAAACCTCATCCAGGGTATCTATTTTGTGTTTAGTTAATATTCTAAGTAAATAACCCCAATTTAACACAGATAGAAAACTGTATACTCAACCTGGAAGTGGATTCCATGAAGTCCTAGAAATGTAATTAGAAAAATAAATGAATATTGTTTATCAAAATGCCTAGCTTTTATTACAAACCTCCATTTGATTTCTTAAATAATAATTAACGAAAATCACCTAATAAAGAAACTAAAAAAAAGGGTAAATAAATAAATAAATAAAATAAAGGAAAAAGAAATCTTCTCATCCGCGGATTTGAACTCGTGACCACCGCATCGCCAAGCCGCAGTGTTAACCATTAGACCAACACGCCACTTACGTTACATTACGAAAAACTTAAATAGGTTTGATGTCAATACCAAGGGGGGGACCTTATTTGTGAAGCGAACTGTACATAACTCCAGCTTCCTCATATGTGATAGAACAATTCTACTTACGCCAATATTTAAGGCATAATAGCTGCAATCTAAGTTCGCAGTCTTATTTTAGCTGCCACAATAACTTCGTTAATATGAGTCGTTTAGTGTGTGTTAGCTGGAGTGACGTCACCCCAGCTGCTCATGTCATATCTTCCAAACGAAAGAAGATATGATTATATGTTATAGCTCAAAAATTAAGGCATAATAGCTGCCACTGGCAGCAAAATTTTCAAACCTCTGGTCAAAATACTCTATGAGTTATTAAACCGATAACCATGTGTAAGCTGGAGTGACGTCTCCCCAGCTGCTCATTCATATCTTCCAAACGAAGGAAGATATGATTATGTATTATAGCTCAAAAATTAAGGCATAATAGCTGCCACTGGCAGCAAAATTTTCAAATCCCTGGTCAAAATACTCTATGAGTTATTAAACCGATAAACATGTGTAAGCTGGAGTGACGGCACCGAAACTGCTCATGTCATATCTGCAGAACGAAAGAAGATATGATTATGTACTATAGCTCAAAAATTAAAGCATAATAGCTGCCATAGGCAGCAAAATTTTCAAATCTCTAGGTCTTGTAGTTTCCACGTAATAAGCAAAAAAACAGTTCCCGCGCCAAAAACATCAATTATTGCTTCGGAGAAGGCAAGCTGCGGCGTTGCCGTTCCGTGCGCTACATTATCAGTTTGAACTAGATTATAGACTGGGAGCCGACTACACACTTTAATCGTACTATGTAAGTATTGAGGTTATTTATAGTCATAATAATATTGTGTTTTTAAACATAGGACGAAAGAAAATTTAAAAATCTAAGTGTAACAATTTCGTAAAGTTTATCATAAATCACATTTGACATACGGACGGACAGACAGACAGACATGACGAATCCATTAGGGTTCCGTTTTTGCCATTTGGCTACGGAACCCTTATACGATCACTTTGTTGTCCGTCTGTCTGTCTGTCAAGACCCTTTATCTCTGGAACGCGTGAAGGTATCAAAATGAAATTAAAATCATATCCTCAAGTCTGCGGTCCCTTGAAGCTGTGAAAAAAATCAAAATTCTAAGTTAACGTAAAAAAGATACGGCCGTTTATCCCGCAAAAAACGTATATTTCGACACTCTCAAGGGAATCAAAATGTATAGGGTACTTCCCGTTGACCTAGAATCAAGAAATTTGGCAAGAAGCAAGGTCATGTAGCACAAGTCTGAAACCCATAAATTTTTAGTTATATTAAAAAAAAACCGTGATGAAACTATTAACCTAACTTGTTTTTTTTTTTAGTCGGGGGGAAACCTTCAAAAGGCACCCGACCTCCGAGGAGGAGGTCGGGGAGTGTGTGTTTTTTAAAACTATTTACATACTTACCTACAAATTTTTACGGAACCCTCGGTGCGCGAGTCCGTCTCGCACTTAGCCGGTTTTTTTAATGACATTTGTTCTGATTCGATGTTTTTTTTTTTTTTGGCAACTGAGCCAATGTCGACTATTCTGCCAGCGTCATGAAGTCTGATTCGATGTTACACATGGACGTAATATAATAGAAGTACCTACGTCCATGGTGTTACTTTAGTTTTGCTTTTTTTATAGAATTGTTCTCAAATGTCACGATTTCATGAAAAAGTCATTCAATCGCTAGTAATATACAGGGTTATTGGTAAAACATTAACAACCTCTTAAGAGTTCATTGTACTTATCATTAAGAACAATTTTTACTATGGGACCAAACCTGAAATCGCGAAAAAAAATCAGCTGTTCCCCACATTTTAATTAGGTATTTAATAAACAAGGCAAAAAAAAAACAATAATAGTACGTAGTTCTCTCGTCATCCAAAGTTGATATGAATCTACTTTATTATATTCATTGTTCCATTAAAGTTCAGTCGGCTCTCAGTCTATATCTTCAATATACAACATTAAAATTATTTTGAGCGCAAGTTAAAATGACATCTAATAGAATGCCTGCTAAGTGCAAACTTGGTTGTAGTATTGTAGCGCACGGAACGGCAACGCCGCAGCTTGCCTTCTCCGAAGCAATAATTGATGTTTTTGACGCGGGAACTGTTTTTTTGCTTATTACGTGGAAACTACAAGACCTAGAGATTTGAAAATTTTGCTGCCTATGGCAGCTATTATGCCTTAATTTTTGAGCTATAGTACATAATCATATCTTCTTTCGTTCGGCAGATATGACATGAGCAGTTTCGGTGCCGTCACTCCAGCTTACACATGTTTATCGGTTTAATAACTCATAGAGTATTTTGACCAGGGATTTGAAAATTTTGCTGCCAGTGGCAGCTATTATGCCTTAATTTTTGAGCTATAATACATAATCATATCTTCTTTCGTTTGGAAGATATGAATGAGCAGCTGGGGAGACGTCACTCCAGCTTACACATGGTTATCGGTTTAATAACTCATAGAGTATTTTGACCAGAGGTTTGAAAATTTTGCTGCCAGTGGCAGCTATTATGCCTTAATTTTTGAGCTATAACATATAATCATATCTTCTTTCGTTTGGAAGATATGACATGAGCAGCTGGGGTGACGTCACTCCAGCTAACACACACTAAACGACTCATATTAACGAAGTTATTGTGGCAGCTAAAATAAGACTGCGAACTTTGATTGCAGCTATTATGCCTTAAATATTGGCATAGGTAGAATTGTTCTATCACATATGAGGAAGCTGGAGTTATGTACATACGTAAGGGTGCTTGTACACGGTGCATGTAGCTGGAGCAAGTAAAGATGCGGGTTACACGCGTGAGTAATATGCGCAAGCTATTTGTTCGAGTTTCGAGTCACTAGACCCGCACATGTTTTTAAACGATATGTTTACGATGGATATAACCCGCGCAAGTGCCTCAACATGCGCAAGCTACATGCACCGTGTACAAGCACCCTAAATAACGCAATGAATGACAGTTCGAGAAACTGTCAAAATGAAAACCATCGGTACTGCTAGTGTCACACTCATAGATAAAATACTTAAATGTAGCAGATTCTTTTGACAAGCACAGCGGTGCTTGCGGGAAAAGTATCTTTTATTGATTCACACCGTCGATAGAGAATAATTGTAAAGACCAAAAGGTTGTCTAATTCCATAAGGCTCTTCAGCTCCATCTCGACAACTCTCATTTTGCTTTTGCCCCCGCAAAAATTCACTCAAAAATTCCTACTTCATTTTTTCGCCATAACACTAAGTTTTCGTACGCAATTACATCACCTATTCATCTCTCTGGAAGGGAATAGGAAATTGCTCAGAAACTTTTATCTGAGGCAAAGCCGTCACTCAGGGCGCGCGGCCATTTTTCAAAACTCCTCGCTACTGAGGTGTGCTTGCCGCCGGCGGTGAAACTTGTGTTTTACGAGTTTTTTGTGTCTCCCTGTATTATAAGTAATAGTAGAGGGATCTTTTTCATATTGGGTAAGTAAGATTTGATTCAGTAGAGCTGAGGCACGATCTGAAACTGAATTTGTGCAATTAGAACAGTGTACTTAGGAGTGTTGAGTATTTAAAACAGCGTAGAGGGAATGTTAAATTTCCTTTTTCCAAGTCATAACAGGGTAACCAGTAAGCCGGTAGTGTACCAAACTATATTATTTCAGGTACCTACCTATTCGTCTTCAGGCATTCAGTTTTTTCAGCAAGTTTTTGGGATACGAATTTTTTCTCAAGCATACCTATAAATTCTTTAAAATAATGTAAGACCTCTGGCATTTAAATTAATAAAAAAATCACTTAACAACTTTTTTTAAATTAAGAAGAAAACCTCCAGTTTTTACGTCCGTCAAAACAGGAAGTCGCCTAAAGCGCTTCCGGCCGATAACAACATCCGGTGCGAAGTTCCGTCGAACTTTCGGTAAACTTTCGACAAACTTTCAGCAAGTTTCGAGCGAAGCAGGTGCTCTTTTCGGATAAAAAGTGGCACCTTTTGTTGAGAAAATCTTTTTATGTGGAACTGAAACAGATAGAATTTTACGACAAGATCATTGTGGAGCCCTTCGAGTGTGCTAATCTGTTTCTAAGAGTTTGTGCAGATAATAGCGTGACGGGGAGAATTTTTTAAGTAACTTTATTAGATGTTGAGAGGGTCTTAGCGGTTGTAAAGAAAAGTTTGGATTATGCCGCTGAGATGCGCACTGATTGTGTTTGAATCAGTTGTGAAAATAATTTATGAGTAGGGCTGAAAGAATTGTATGGATTCACAAGCATTAAAGGGTTGGACAATATCTGGAGGTCGAGACGAGAATCTATACAATAAGAAGCTACGAGCTAATCTCAATTTGATAGTTTCTAGGAAGATAGCGTTCAGAACTTCAAAAAAAACTGACTGCCTGATTGCTCTATGATAACGACAAACTTCAGCACATCACTGAAAAATCAAACCTATAGCATTACTAACGCCAACAAAGACTCACATTACCATTCCCACACACAATACTTAGGTATCTACGTGCTTACAAACATATCGTATGTCCGCAAACATTTACCTTAGATGCTCCCAAAACTCTTGAAAGTAACCCTTTCTGTCTCGGGGGCGTGATGGCGATAAAAACTGATTGCAGCGTGTTTACGACACCTGACGTGATGCCGTGACACCTGAACACGGCCCTCCGAGGGACGTTTAAAGGGGAAGGTTGCCCTTTTTAAGATGGGGATTTGAGGGAATGCGCGGAGCTTGAAAAGTTATACTGGGTACGTGAAGAGTATGCTGTAGAATGATTTAACAGTTGATTATGGCGAATAGATAGATACTTACTACGGCAAAAACGGATTTGCGAATTGCACCTTTCCTTTTGGGCTCGATCTTTCTATGTGCCAAAGAAGTCAATTAGGCCAGAATTAATCACTATTGACACTGTAATACCTATAACAGGGATCAACACTTTTGGAATGGTGAAAATAAGCGAAGATATCAACAGCTTTTTAAGAGACACGCACCATTGTGCTCAATTAGATTATTTAAATACCTAGCATTGACGCTTCATACGATAATCACATAATATATATTAATACTGTTATCCTTTCAATAAATATGTACATAGGTACATCAATATGAACCAAACGATGAATAGAATGTAGATATACCGAGGATCACACTACCAATTCTGCCAAATCACAAGGTGTGTTTGCGACACAATGCAGAATCAAAGCGTCCCTGTAATCACGGCGCCCTGTAATCTTTCTGATTAGTGATTACAGACGGCCCGTGGGAGGTACGAGGGTAATTATTAGATACCGCATAATACGTAATTATGGTGAATGTGTGGCAACGACGAGTGTTGTGTTAGATTTAGTAGGATAGGTGAAGGGTAAAATGGTTTAGACGGTAGTTACGATTCTCGTATGGGCCTCATGTACGTCATAGGTAGGTTTTGGTATGGCTTAGAAAAGTTCTAAAAGTTCGTCTGAATCTAGGTGTTTGTTCTTGAGACACCGAAGAAACGTAAGTGTAGATTTCTTGTTATCGACTTATCGTAGATAAAACTATTGTTCTCAATTCTGAATTCTGAGTCTTCTGGGTGTTGTTGTGTTGAGTTATTATAAATATATATGTAGGTAAGTATGGTTTATAACTTCAATCTAAACCTACGAACAAATCGACAATGCCAAAGGTCATTGTAATATTCACAAACACCAAAGCCATTCTAATTAAGTAGAACCAGCCCTACAAATCTGCAATTAAAATTCAAAAGCCACCACAAACTTTCCTTTAATTCTACACCAAAAATTGCGGCAGCCTCACAAACTCCATCGATTCACATAATCGGCTCAGACAGGTGTACCACGTCGATGCTATTTTAATTTCCAACTAATTTCGGCGCTCGTCGCAAAGCGGATTGCGAAGTTTAAAATGAAGCGACAGTGCCAAAGTTAGGGCCGCGGCCTGGCGATGCTAAATTCCCTGTAAATCTGTTTGGAGTTGCCGAGTGCCGACTATTGGTAATTACGTTGCGACGTCGAAGTGACGGTAAATGGGCTATGATTGAGTTACTTGACAATACTGTGATTGGGATTTGAGGGAGTTCGGAGTAAGGTGTTTAATGAACTGATTGATTTGAGATTGAAGGTTTAAGTTTTCTTGTTTAAAAGTTCATTGAAGTTAGCAATTAAATGAATTAGACAATACTGTGCCTTACTCAACTCGTAGTATAAGAACAAGTTTTTTCCAACTTATACCTACCCATATCTAAGCTGTCCTCTGACTCGGGCGAATACTAGGTACAGGAAAGAGAGCTAATTATTTAATTGAAGGATTTCGTAGCACGTCGTAGCTGTGTCGTAGGTTCCGCGTACCTACGCTCTACAGGACCAAAATCTTAGGTACTATTGTACACTTAGTCAGTTTATATCTAAATATTTCAATTTCTAAATATTTGTTTTTGAGTTTTCCTCAACGGGAATATGACAATAAGTTGCAACTTAGGTATTCTCCATAATAACTAGATAATTCCCAATACATTTAGCCTGAAATGTTCCACATGAAAGCTCAGTATAACTGCAAAGAAAATGTCTCCGTTTACTTTAGTGTTGTGTAAGTTATCGACGCGGGAAGGTGCTCCACGTTAAGACGGCGGGCGCTTGCTGCGGCACGCGCGCTTATCGACACCGCCCAACGTGTAGGGAGGTGAAATATCGACAATTATTGATCTCTGTTTTACAGTTATAGTTCCACGATGAATATTGAGTGGCCGTAAAGTTAGTTTTGTTTTGAAGGTGTTTCTAATATGATATTTTGGAAAAGCAAGCAAAGGGGAGTTTGTTTATTTAAACATTAGGAACTTTAAATGTGGATTGCAGCTTGCACAATTTTATAACGATACTAGGTAGGTGTAATTTATCGAAATTGTGACATCTCGCGCGCCACGAGCCCCTATCGATTGCCACCCCAAATCATCAAACTTACCTTCTCTAATTTTCTTTGCTCTGTCTAAGATTACAAGTTCACAATAAAGAAACATAGCCAATAAGAAAATGAAAAACATATTATAGACAGATTGATTAATATCCAATACCTACACATTTTTTATGTGTTGGATCTCTATAGATCATGATAGGTAACTAATATGAATATAGTGGTTAATAAGGAATTAATCATTGCCAAGAATTAATCGTTATGTTGCACACAATGCACATTTTATAGTTCAAGACTGATTCAACAGCTCCGACATTTTATCGACTCATTAAAAATCTATAACATTAATCACTTAATCGACACAACAATCGACTCAGCCCATCACTAAAGCTGACACCTTCGAATATATTACTCCGTGCCACTGAATCTAATCACGATCTGACGGATTAATATCTAATCGTGTTCCCGTCTGCTGGCTAAACCCACCGGCCATTTTGTGCCCCATTACTTAAACACCGTTAATCATACCACCTTAACAACCTGACAATAAAGCCGAAAATTGAACGCATAAAGGTCAGGCTAATCTGGTAGTTTAAAATATTGAGTGGGTTACATCCAGGGGCAATTGCGAAGATTTATTATTATACCTGCGTATTGTTTGAATTGTTGTTTAATATTGGATTAGGAGGCCGATGGATTTAATGACGGCGTGATGGATAGCGACGGTAATGCAGTAGGTATAGGTAGGTATTGGTGGAAGTTTTTGATTATTACTTTGAATTTAGAAGGCTGTTGTAACTTTTTGTGTAACGATTGCTACTGGTGGTCAAATCCTACTTATCTTCATAACTCGGTTAGCATCACTAACATACTAGCGTGGGTGTAAACATTAGGGCGTACACTTCTGCCAACCAGACCAGACCAAAGGGCACAGCCTGCCACCTCGACGCCCTTCCAAAGATTTTTCTGCACCAATACTTACCCTCTGGTGTCCGACACTCGCCAACCTATGTACTACTCGAATGTGTCAGATACTCAGTCAACTTACTACGCAGAAGTGTCTGATACTCATGCAGTCCGACCGTCGAGGGAAGGCGTTTCTGCTGACACCTGTGTGCAACAATTCTAGTCACACTAATATTATTAAGGCGAAAATGTGTGTGTGTGTGGGTGTTTATATGTTTGTTGCTTCTTCACGCTCAAACGGCTGGACCAATTTTGATAAAATTTTGTACGGAGGTAGCTAACACCCTGGATTAACATATACTTTTTATCCCGATATTCCCGCGGGATCGACATTTACGCGGGTGAAACCGCGAGGCGCAGCTAGTAATTAATAAAGATCAAATTCGCAAAACACGTACCTACCTATTCGTTTGTATGAAACTGACAGGTGTCAAGAACGCGTTCTCTCGTCGGCCGCACTGTAGGATGTGTTTTTTAGAATATCTGGTTGAGAATGAAGTTAGGTAAGGGTTGAAATAATTAGGGGCTTTATATCCACGCTAGGACATTTACTCGTAAGCCATGGTTTGTGAAAACGGGCATCACAGATACGAAATTAAGGAAGTCTCTGGAGTATTTTACGAAGACTTATTGTGGCCATAGGTATAACCTTGGCAACGACTAGTGACGTAGGTACGTCATTGTTACCAACGGTCAACTAAAGTATCGATCAACGATCAACTTTCTCTGCTATTATAAAAAGCGTATATCAAAGGCATGGTAGGCTTGCCCTCCAACCTAGTGACCCAGTAATGTCCACTAGAACTAGATGCTCGCTAAAAGGTGTGGAGTGGAGGCGCGTGCTCGACAGTCGATGTATCGACGTTTCAGGTCAGACGACCACTGAGTGCGACTTGATGTGGGAAGTAGGGAGGGGGTGGTGTCGATAGTTTTGAAGAGGTAATTACCGGTGGTAATTAGTGACAGGTGTTTAGAAGGCTGTATTTAGGCTCAGAGATTAAATAAGCGGATTGGATCAGCATTGAATTTATGATGATTACTAGCCTAAGGCATAAGACATTGAGAGTGTGCCCGGAGAAACACCTTGGTAATTTTCGATCATACTCATTTTTTTTTTTTTTAAACGTTGCCCCACTCTAGGAATTTCTCCTGTATTGTGGGTGCGTTTACAAACATTTAAAGTCACATACATCATTAATGAATTATTAAAAAATCTACTCAATCTCGGCTCAAACGTAACCTGTAGCCAAATGTAATGCGTAGAAAAAAACAAGATTAACTAGTTTGCCGTCTAATCCTGGTTAAAAACATACAACTTATTTTTTCCAAATTACAGTTTGAAGTTGAAATTCGGGCGAGTTAAAAGTCTCACAGGTACGAATTCCTATATTTAACCTTGAATCCTAACATCGATACATCTATACTAACTGCGGTACACGTACACCCCTAGTGATCGCTGTCTAAGTGCTAGAGGGGCGGCACCGCGGCAGTCAGCGTTTTGCAAACGGGTTGAGTGTCCAGGTGCTTGGCTGAGTGTGGCGCGTGGCCGGATGTAGGGCAAGCCGATAATGGGCCACGCCACGTACCTAAGCTACACTTCATTGGGGTTAGAGAATTTGATAACAAATGACGAAAAAATATCCAGCCCGACAGCGAATTTAGCTGTCTGCAAAGGTTGCTTCCATAAGTACAAAAATGCCTCATCACTCGGAGAGTTGTGGTGGCCCAGAAGAGCAGCGGTAACGACCGCGACTTACGAGTTGTAGGTCGGAGGTTCGAACCCTGACGCTTTTCTTTGTGTAAATTTTTTTTTTTTTTCAATTTTTTTTTTTTGCTCTCAAAACGATGAAAACAACGTGAGGAAACCGGCATGTCTTCAAACCAAAAATTCGAAGACATGTTACATCTACCAACCCGCACTGAGCCCGCGTGTTTGATTACGGCCCACTCCCACTCACAAAGAGGCCTGTGTCCCAGCAGTGGGAACATTATAGGCTGATTATGCAATGCTAAGTTTTGGAAACTGCAACATGACACTTTTACACTTATCTGTAATTTCGTAGGTTACAATAAAAACAACAAAATAATGTATTTGTGGAAAATTTATTCGTGATTTTCGAAGTAATAAAATAAAAACTCTACTATCAACACGCTACATAATTATCAGTGATTTAACTCTATGTGCTTTGGCTCCGTTGTGATTACTGATAAGGCACAAACACCTTATACTACCGCACAAACCCATTTCTAATCCTGAATAACACTTGACCGGGAATTCGAACTTTAACTTCAAGACATACAGTTCAGATTCCATTGCAACTTTTTTGATGGTTATATTTTGATTTTTTTTTACATCTTATGCCGATTTTATATCGTTACATTGCATTGTGTTTTTAATAGTATTTGCATTTGATGTCTACGTCGAATGACATTTATGGCACCGAGATAAGGTTCAAATTGGATTGATTGAGACATCAAAAATGCAACTACTATAGTGTTCACCTGCTAACTACAATCAAGTGATATTCGTAAAGACAGTATTAATCGTGTCAATTATACATTAAGGAATTATGATCTTTATGTTACCCTGGTTGGTCTATGTAATATGGACCAATAGCCATGAGATAAAGCAATGTATTTCGACAATAAAAAGCTGCATTCTTGAAGCGTTTGTATAGCTAACATGATTAAAACTTAGTCTCCCTTTCTTTAATTACATAAACAGAGCACACCCTATCTAAATTAACAATCCCTCGGATTTGGAAAGCTTGTAAATGATTGACTGTTTGGATAGCCAGTCGGAGCAGTTTACGTGACATAAACTTTCAGAGACCGCGGGTTATGTGACGTCATATAACATTCCTTATGGATGATAAAGCAATGACATTCATTCATATTTTTACTATTTTTATTTGGAACTTTCGAGAGGAGCTTACTAATTGGAGTACACAAACTTATATTGTAATACAAAAATCATACACACGTTAAATAATTTGTATAATTATAAATTAAATACAAAAATTATACACACCGTAACTATTACACAAGTTACTTAAAAGAAAATTCATTAAGGATCTTGTATATTTTAATTAGTATGAATGAGTAGGAGAAGTAACTACATTTTCTTAATATATTGTTTATTAGGTAAACAATACGTTCCGTAAATTCAATACAACACTTGTTTATTTAATTCATCTACTATTCATCCATAAAAGTCAAAATACAAAAACGCGTTGCCGAATAAAAAGAAAATGATCACATCATTGTTAAGTAACGAAAAATATCATTTTGGACGGAAATAAAATAAAATAAATGTTTCCAACGCGTTTTGAGTTAAGCTAATAATATTCTATGGGCTTATCCGTAAGCAGTCTAAGTAAAATAAAACTTTTGAAAAAGTTATAAAACTATAAAGAACCTAATTATAATCTTACGACTAATTTGTATGATTGTATATAATGTTTATGAATATATATGAGTACCTTCTATTTTTATAATACTTGGATCATGGAAGAATTCAATCGTTAGTAACAAGAATACAAGGCGCATTTTTTATCGTGATAGGATTATAGGTGAACTTGTAAGTTATCCTTATTGCGAAAATGAAAATAATTCGAGAGCTGTAAATTATGAGATTCATGTCTAAAGTATGTATGAAATAAATAATGCATTGCAAGTAAGAGATTCGTTAGAGATAGCTTGAAGCCTAGAGACGAGACAGCAAGTAGCCAGATGGCACTTAGTGGGAGAAATACTTTAGAATTTAATGTACGATTAATTATTTCTAATAGTCAGACATTTCTATGTTATAATTTGCTTGAATAACATTCACAATTAAGGATGTGATCGGTTTTACTCGCATGCATGTTGCCAGCCGAACTCGTCGTTCCAAAAGACGAAACTTTTAGGCCTTGACCGAAATATGCAACCGAATAAAACCGTATACGTCCATAGATATCTTATGGATATATAAGATTACAGGAAGAATTGATTTAAGTCTAGGTTTTTTAGTCATAACATGACATTGGAAAACTCAAATATTGTCCATACAAATGTTTTTTTGTTGTACTAATTTTGAACTATTCTAGACGTGAATATTGATAGTTTTCAAACAGGATAATTCTTTTAGATAATAAATTTTATGTTATGCTGAGCAAAATACATTTTTGTAACATTATTTTATAAGATATCGGAGCTTATGTGTTAATGGCTGCTTTTAAGGCGTTTTCAGTAAGCAATGTGTTTTTTTTTTTTTTTTGTGAGGGTGCTTAGGTATAGGTAGAAACTGATGCTTTTCGTGAAGTTCGCCTGTAAGCGTCCTTAAACTGCAGTGTATATTGTGGACTTACAAATAGTTTATAAATATATTGTGTAGTTTTGCAGCACGCACTGGGTTACAAAATAAGAAGGTACAGAAAATCCACTGATAAAACAATGGAAATAAATTCTCAAAACTGATCGAAAAGAATAAATTAGAACTGTTTGAGCCACTGATGAGTTAGTTTATTTGCACAAGCGCAAGTTAACTAAAAACATAAATTAGAGATACGTCTCCGATACCGTGGATTATAAGCATGTGTTTTGCATTTTAAGAACTTTTTCACTGTCACTATTGGCTTCAAATATTTGTGGTTTTAAACGGCTGATTTGAATCACTTGTCATTTCATTCACTGAATATGAAAAGCTAATATTACGCGGGTAGGTTGTAGGTACATCGTCCCCGGGCGGTTCGTTAGTCACGAGATAAGTGCACAGTGCGTACAGTATTACGTGGGCCGGTATACATCGCACTAGATGAAGAACTCGCGGCGCTTGGTGACGCGCGGGCCCGTCGCCGCCGCCAGCCACTAGATGAAGAACTCGCGGCGCTTGGTGACGCGCGGGCCCGTCGCCGCCGCCAGCCACTAGATGAAGAACTCGCGGCGCTTGGTGACGCGCGGGCCCGTCGCCGCCGCCAGCCACTAGATGAAGAACTCGCGGCGCTTGGTGACGCGCGGGCCCGTCGCCGCCGCCAGCCACTAGATGAAGAACTCGCGGCGCTTGGTGACGCGCGGGCCCGTCGCCGCCGCCAGCCACTAGATGAAGAACTCGCGGCGCTTGGTGACGCGCGGGCCCGTCGCCGCCGCCAGCCACTAGATGAAGAACTCGCGGCGCTTGGTGACGCGCGGGCCCGTCGCCGCCGCCAGCCACTAGATGAAGAACTCGCGGCGCTTGGTGACGCGCGGGCCCGTCGCCGCCGCCAGCCACTAGATGAAGAACTCGCGGCGCTTGGTGACGCGCGGGCCCGTCGCCGCCGCCAGCCACTAGATGAAGAACTCGCGGCGCTTGGTGACGCGCGGGCCCGTCGCCGCCGCCAGCCACTAGATGAAGAACTCGCGGCGCTTGGTGACGCGCGGGCCCGTCGCCGCCGCCAGCCACTAGATGAAGAACTCGCGGCGCTTGGTGACGCGCGGGCCCGTCGCCGCCGCCAGCCACTAGATGAAGAACTCGCGGCGCTTGGTGACGCGCGGGCCCGTCGCCGCCGCCAGCCACTAGATGAAGAACTCGCGGCGCTTGGTGACGCGCGGGCCCGTCGCCGCCGCCAGCCACTAGATGAAGAACTCGCGGCGCTTGGTGACGCGCGGGCCCGTCGCCGCCGCCAGCGCCGCCGCGTCCGGGTCGGCCGCGCCCGCCGCGCCGCGCTCCTCCTGCGCACACGGAGGGACAGTTACAACTGGTCTTACTGCTTGGTAAGCGTTTAATCAGGCTCCGCAGTCGGTAAAACTAACACGCCAATGAGATTTACCATTTTAATAATTCGAAAGCAAAGTTCAGTAAAATATTTATATTATATGTATACAGGCTGGATTTTTGACATGGGGCAGTAAGAGCAGAGAAGCAATTCTCGTAATTTTAAGAACGTTCACAGTCTGATCTGTCTCAATCTGTTAAAAATACATCTAATTTCCCTACATTTTGACAAGTTTTTGACATTTGTTTGTCGCCAAGATAAGACTGCGACTAGATTTTTTTTTTCACAGCAATCTGTCGTAAACGACAATAAGCTGCTTCTTTGTCCGAAATTTCTGAGTTTTATTAGGTAATAGAGCTTGGTGAGAACTTCGTAGTTAAGTTTCTCATTCCAATTAGATGAATCTGTCCTGGAGAGTTGGGACGCTATGTCTTTTCAATCTCTTAAATTGCAGGCCACCATCACCGCTTAGTTTTAGAGAGAGTTCATTTTGATGTTTTGATATTCTCTTCTGGTATTTGTTGCTGTATTGTGTTATCTCTTGTTTGACTGTAGGTATTTTCAAATCTTGATATATTAGCTTGTTACTAATATATTGTGGTATGTTAAAGATAACTCTTAATATCTTCGACTGAAACCTTTCCAAAATCTCAATATTACTTTGGCTGGCCCCAAAGCTGGATACCGTAAGTCCAGATTGGTTTGAGAATTGCTTTGTAGACTGTCAGCTTGCTGTCTGTGCTCATTTACGAGTGCTTTCCTATTAACCAGTACATGTTTCTTAGACTTACATCCAGCTGCTTTCTTTTCGTCCATATATGTTTTCGCCATGTTAACCTCCTGTCCAGATGCATTCCTAGATATTTGGCGTTGTCATCTTGAGGAATTTCTTCATTATCCAGAATCACTGGTGGACAGGTATCTCTTCTGAGGGAAAAAGTTACATGCGTGGACTTGCTTTGGTTTGCACTGATTCTCCAGACTTTAAGCCATTCTTCGATTTTGTGAATGTGGAGCTGTAGATGTTCTGATGCAGTGACTGGATTTGAGTGTGTTGCAAGTAGGGCTGTATCATCTGCGTACGTTGCCTCTGTGGTTTTTTCCGTAGCCGGTAAGTCAGCAGTGTAGATGATGTACAGTACTGGCCCTAGGATGCTACCTTGTGGTACCCCTGATTTTATTTCATACAGGTCCGACAGTTCGTTTTTGTACTTAACTTCAAAACAACGCTTCTCAAGGTATGATTTCAATATGAGGAAGAACGAGTGTGGTAGCGACTTTTTAATTTTATAAAGTAGACCCTCATGCCACACTTTGTCGAAGGCTTGGCTGATGTCTAGGAATACTGCAGAACAGTATTGTTTATCTTCCAATGCTCTGCTTATAACATCCACAACACGATGGACTTGTTCGATAGTGCCATGGTTTTCCCTAAAACCGAATTGGTGATTTGTTATTATGTCATTTAAGTTTTCCTTCATCCTTTTTAACAGTATCTTCTCAATAGTTTTCCTGTTATAGACAAGAGACTTATTGGTCTATATGAAGCGACTTCTTGTGGTGGTTTACCGGGTTTAGGTATCATAACTACTTGTGCAATTTTCCACTGGCCCGGGAAGTGGGATAGACGCAAACAAGCGTTGAAAATCTGGGCTAATGCTACGATACCCTTCATTGGCAGCTTTTTCAGAAGTGTGCTATCGATAAGGTCGTATCCTGGGCATTTTCCTTCCTTCAGTTGTTTTATTTCCAGAATTATTTCTCGAGGGCTCGTGGATTTTAGTGGTAGACACATCTGTTGGGCGCTTTCTAGATATTTTTTTATTTCCATGTCATGCTCAGGTCTAGACTCCGGAAATGGCTGGAATACAGTACTGAGATGTTCGGCAAAGATGGCAGCTTTCTCGACGTCTGATCTCGCCCACTCCCCTGTATTCTTTTTAAGAGGCGGTATTTGGCTTGTTGGGCGCTTCAACCTGCCTGTAGCCCTCCATAGGGAGTAATTCTTGTCTGCTGAGGGCGATAGGTTCGCGAGGTAGTTTTGAAGGTTGTTATCGTTAAGAGTTTTAATCAGGTTTTTTAGTTCACCAGAAGATCTGTTGAATGCAGTTTTATCTCTGGGATATCGAGTTCTATGCCATTCTGTCCTTAGAGGCGCTCGATGATTTTATCCTTGATTAATTTAGGATATTCATTACATGCAGGGGGCGACTTCTTCCTCATAATTGTAGATACCGCTGCAGCCTTGTAGATAGTTCGGTTTAAGTTTTCTATGGCTTTTTCTATCTTTCCAGTAGTGTTGAGTCTAGCTTCTAGGTTGATATCTTCTGATATTCTGTCCTGGTATAATTCCCAGTTTGTAGTCTTATTATATATTCTATGTGCTGGTTCCACCAGTACTGTTGAGGAGTGGACATTCAGTATGACTGGTGTGTGATCAGAGGAAAGATCCGTGCACGATTCGATGGTCATATAATTTCGGCTTATGTTTCCAGTAACGAAAAAGTCCAGATTAAGACTAGATTTTGAACGAAAAATTACGAAAATAATTGGCCTTCTGGCACCTTTACCGTTGTAGCTACTAGGAAAAGATATTAGGACACTGTCTCATTTTTTTGAAAATAATTCAAGTCTTGAAAAAAAAATATGAGTACAGAACAGACATCAAGAAAATGAACCATTTTCACAAAACCTTTTTTTGATACCAATCGATCCTGTTTCGGATCGAAAAACTATCGGAGCTACTGAGGTTTGAATACTAGAAATGTCAGAATTCACAAAAACCTTTTCCGATACATTTCGCAAGAAATGGGACTCCCAACTTACTTTTAAGTATCCACTAAGAAGAAGTTTTTGAAAATTCAATCTTTAAAAAGGGGGGGATTTTGTTTGTATGAAAAATCTTATTCCTTGAGTTAATAAACTTGACACGAATACTTATCTAAGTACATTAATAGTCACTTGACTGGGTTTTCTGCAACTACAACATAACTGTTAACTTACCTACCCTAACTGGCCCGTCACAAATATCCACCCTGTATAGTGGAATTTTGGGAGAGAAAATATCAAGAGATGGAAACATATGACTATCAAGTTATCGCGTTGCTTGTTAAGAAATCAAGGCTTTGCATTTTCCGTCTTAGACCAAAAGAATTTGTAATATACGCGTTTCTACATATTTTTTTTAAATAAAGTATGAATTGTTTGTGTGTAAACAAGCCATTATTATTATTAGCCTGTGATGTCCCACTGCAGGGCAAAGGCCTCCCTACTCTCTTTCCACTTCTCTGTTCAAAGCTGCTAAGGACCAGTTTTTGTTGAAGGAGTCAAGCTCATCCCGCTATCTCCGTCTGGGCCGCCACGATGTCGTTTGCCATTAAGTGGGACCCATTGGGTCTTAAGTTTGGCCCATTGTTCGTCTGACATGCGGCAGATGTGTCCAGCCCAGTTCCATTTTAGCGTGGCAGCTTTCCAAGTGACATCAGTTATCTTTGTGGAACCGATGGTCGTATTCCTAACTCGGTCTGTTAGTTTGGTACCCAGAATACCAAGTCATACTTTATTTTAATTAATATACTCGTTAGAAGTAAACTGACCTGTGTAAGATATTCTCCCTTATGTCTGGATAGCGCTCGCACTAGCACAATGGCTACTATGATCAGCAACAGGAATATAAACGCCAGAACAGCTGTAAATACACAACTTAATTAGCAATACAATCATAGACAATTAAAAGGTTTTTATTAATCTTAATAATATTCAGTCATCCTAATCAAATTCGGTCAATAAAAAAATTTAAACAAAAAAACAGTGATGATAATGATATAGGTACGCTAAAGAATTTTATTGTGAATGTTGTCAACTATCCTGGTTTTATGTTATTACTTATTATATGTTATTTGATTTATGTAATTGGTTTGTTAAGCCGTGTAAATCAAATAAATAAATAATCGTGTTTAGATATCGTTACCCATCGCGTCTGCGGAGTTTAGCTAGTTAATTTAATTGAACCCTATCTAGGTTTGGGTGGCCCGCTGTACATGATACAGAACATATGTTAGGAAGCACTCACTGGCCAGGATGGCCTCGTCCGTGTTGTGCATGTCCAGCTCGTGCTGCAGGTCCAGGTCGGGCGGCGGCCGCGTCTCCAGCCGCTCGGGCGGGTGCGTCACGGGCTCCACGCCGCAGAAGTCCTCGTTCAGCACGCCTCCTGCACACGTCGCTCATTTAAGCCGCCAGAATCAACATCGCATGTCGTTAAAGCCTTACAAGACTTCATTATAAAGACCAATCGGTTTATTGGTACAACGGTGTAGATAACACAGTTGTATCAAAGAACCCCACTTCTACAAATAAAATAGCCATCAACAGTTTTACACGGTCTCTAAAGCCTTGGCGGTCTTTCTTTCTAAACAGTGAACGAAACTGAACCATCACTCTCAGGTTAGTGACGCTAAATCAGGTATACTCGGCTCCAGTCGATCGGTGACGCTGAAACGCGTACACTCGGCGCATCAGTTTAAAATTAGAACATCATGTAAGTTTTTACTTCTACCATGTAGTCATAACGACACCTTTTTTTTAGTCAATCAGTTTTAAGATCAAGACATTAATTGAACTATCAAGTTTAGGTAAAAATATAACAAAGTTCCCTCACCTCCCAAACTCCTAACATTAGGCGGCGGGTCCTGTTGGAACAATAACTTCAGCGGGTAGATGTCGTCGAACTCCACTCGGCTGACACATCCTACAAAACCTTCGTTCATGCTCTCGTTGCGTCCGATGTACATGTACTGGATGTTGTTGAACTGTGCGTCTGCGGAGTCTTTGATGTCAAAGTTGTATTCTTGGGTCTCGTAGCCATCCACCTGAGAGCAATTGTAACGTCATTGTATTAGGCAGTTCATGGTTGAAAACAGATCGATAGGTAGATGATAAAATTATCTACCTATCGATCTGTTTTTCTAGTGATGTGAAAAGAATGTACCGATAATTTCTAGTTTTTTGTGTATGAGTACGTCGATATTGTTTTGTTTGCCGTGTTTTTTTTTTAAAGAATACCATGTAGTCAAAGCCGGTTTATTGGCAACTGGGGAACATAGTGGACTGTAAGTATACATGTCTATATAACTACTGCTTAAAAAACGCTAATATATTTGGACACATACTAATTTTGTGGTGTAATAATCAATTTATCGATATTTTCTAGTGATGTAAAACAATGTATCGATATTTCTCTAATTAATTTGAAAATGAAATACAATTTATGAAAGGAACTTCGTGTTTTTACGATACTATTTTCGATACAAAGAAGACCCTTGAAATATGTTTGAAAAGATTTAGGACAAAGATAATGTGTACCTGTAACACCATAGTGGATCCACTGTTCTTCCTAGAAAGTCGCACATCATGGTACTGTCCTAACGCGAAGTGTTTCCCTTGGAACACGATCTCCTGTCGCTCGAAGCCGAAGTCAAACACCACGCGAAGATGACCTGTATATTACACAATATCATAATAGCCGATCGAATGCTGGATAATGTAAGACAAAAAATAATTATTTATAAAAAACGCAGTGCTGGATTTAACCCGATCAAAACTAGGAATATAGCCAAAGCTATTATAATTTCCCTGTAAGATATGTGTAGCGGTACATATCCATACCTCTTCTGTGACTCTCTCGGACTTGATTCATTCTAGCATATTATCAATCATCCCCAAAGATTACATCTGTAAACTTTTTCCATTACAACAATTCAAACAGTTTTCCATAGACTCGAGAAGAGGTCTTTTCCAAGTTTCAGGGCCCATAATGGACCTAAACGAAAATTACGCAAACAATTGCTGCTTTGTTGGAACACGGGCCTGAACGATTTGTAACAGTACTTCGGCAAGATCTTGACAAGTGACAGAACAGATTTACTAGTCACTACTGCTTTAAAAGTGCGCTATTTAATTTCTAGGACTTACCAGAATTAGAAACCTGCAGCGTCAGGTATTCTCCAGAGATGTTAGAGTAGAATCCCAGCAGGAAGCCCTTGGGGTTGGTGGTGGTGAAGCCGACGCGTATCTTCTCTGCGATGGTGGAGCGCCACGAGCCCAGGAAGTCGTACTTTACTATAGAGTTCGGGCGGAGGTTCACGCCGATCTCTGTGGGGAGGTTACAGCTTCAGTGAGACTGAGGAAAAGTGCCCCGTGAGAGGAAGAGATGGGAAGCTTGATGCTTTTGTAACTGGTATTGAATTATAGGTGATCATAAAATGGTCTTTTAAGTAGATTAAAATAATAACATTTTTAGTTTGTTGCTATAGGTATTGAATTCAACAACGTTTGGCATTGATTTTGATGATTTTTGTACTTTT
This sequence comes from Oligia fasciuncula, assembly GCA_963082905.1. Classification (NCBI taxonomy): domain Eukaryota; kingdom Metazoa; phylum Arthropoda; class Insecta; order Lepidoptera; family Noctuidae; genus Oligia; species Oligia fasciuncula. Next base: position 21,874,103 of record OY720391.1, on the reverse strand, counting down.
ATTATCTATCTCGTATGTAGTCCCAGGCCATAGCGAAAGGCTTCGCTCTCCCTTTTCAACACTTTCTTGTAGCAGACCAGTCTTTTTTAGTAGGAATCATTATTTTCGCTTTAGTCTACCACGATGTAACAATGCGTTATATTGCAATAGCGTTCAATGAAAGATTATGTGTTATTGGTGTAAACTTACCGTCAGCACAGATGGGTCCCTTGAAGGCAGTCCAGCGACAGTCGCAGGAGTACGAGTCGAAGCCCTCGAGACACGTGCCGTTGTTCAGGCACGGAGATGACGAGCACTTGCCTTGACAGCCCTCCGATATGCCGTACAGACCTGACAGGAAAATATATTTGGTTGTGAAAAGTAATAATTGGTAATGGTATCAAAGGCATTTTTTTCGCTTACTCAATACAAGGTGTTACTAAAAACCTCTAAAGGGTTCATTGTTGCCATAATTAAGAACAAATTTTACCTAAGGGAACAACATGGAAATCGCGAAACAGCTTTTTCTTTAAAGCGCATTTCAGAAAGGCGTAGTTAAAAGGTATAGATAGCAGTGCGACCCCGGGCGACGCATCAATATACAATTGTAGTGAAAAGTTTCCTTTTATCAGATAACATGGTCTTCTTAAGCAAAATCGAACAACATTTCTATGTTTAGGCAAAGTGGGTAAGACTACCGCTCAATAACAAAAGAAGAATATCCCGTACCTCTCCTAGCATACCCCCTGAGGTCCACGGGCCTCCCGTTGAGCAGCAGCGCGCGCACGCAGCCCACGAAGCCGTCCTTCCTGTCGAGCGCGGCCCCCAGCGCCACGCCCGTCGTGAGCTGCAGCGCGCGCACGGGCTCCTTGGCGGTGCGGATCTCGTTCTTGAGCGCGCCGTCTACTACCACGCGGGCTTCTTTCCTGGGAGAAGAAAAACATTATTAGATAAACAGAATAGATGTCAAAGTACTGACCTGACTTGACTGGGCTGATGATGATGGTTTTGTGACGGTGCAGAGGAAGAAGCGCCGACAAAGAACCAACAAGAACCGCTGCGGCACAGCTCCTATCAAGCCCGACATCCCTGTTAGAGCCGCCCAGCCGAACACTCCTGTGTATATTTCCCGCCTACACTATACCACTAAGGCCGAGGACATCGTGGAGTACGTGTGCCAAAGGACCAAGTGAAGTGGTATAGGAGCACTTCGTGATAAGGGTATAGGTATAGGAGTAATGAAACACGAATTGAGGTAAGCAGAGGAATGAATGTTAAGTTTAATTAGTTCGGTTTATATACACAAACATATTTAATAATAATTAAGGATCACGCCACTTTGCGAAAACGGTTCGGACTTGACCATGTCCTAATGAGGGGGCGTCAACATAAAACAATAGATCACCGGCATCCATATTGCGCGCGCGCCGCTCGGACAAAGGGTGACGTCGTGGAGGTGTGGTCTATTTTGTATGCTCCGCCTAATCACCTCATGTGACGTATGCGATCATACGATCCTGTGCTGCGTTGAGTCGTGGGCGAGTACTTGCTTACTCGCTACACCACTCCCCTGGCGAGCCCGATGCTACGGGCGATAGTAGTCAGGAAATTTGACTGTGCGGCCACTTCTTGTTTTTTTTTATGGTTTCACTGTCGGGCTTTTCGGGTTGCGTTGTCGTGACTGGTTTTTCTATAGCGACGAAAGCAGGTTTTAGACGGTCGATTGTGATCCGTTGTGATCTTTCCTGGATATCGACGTCGAAAGTTTTCTGGCTTCGTCGGAGTACTTTGAATGGACCTGTGTAAGGTGCTTGAAGCGGTCTTCGTGCAGGACCTTGCCGGATGAAGACATGTGTAGTTGTGTTCAGGTCTTTCGGAATGTAGAAGTTTCTGGTACCTGCATGCCACGATGTTGGTTGTGGTGCTAACTTGCTGACATGGGCGCGGATTCGATTGACTATGGAAGTCATGTCTGTTTCTTCTTCGAGCTTAGGAGTGAAGAATTGTCCTGGTAAGCGCAGCGGTTCACCATAAACCAGTTCTGCTGTCGATGCTCCGAGGTCTTCTTTCCAGGCGCTTCGTATACCTAGCAAGACCCAAGGCAGTACTTCAACCCAGTTTGTTGAGGTGTGGCAGCTGATGGAGGCTTTAAGCTGTCTGTGTAGCCTTTCTACGAGTCCATTTGCTGCTGGATGGTATGACGTGGTGGTATGGTGTGCTGCACCCATTATTGCGGCCAGTTCTTTGAAAGTATGCGATAGGAACTGTCCGCCGCGGTCAGTTGTCATATGTTCTGGACAACCAAAACGTGAGATCCATCCATTTATTAGGGCAGTAGCACAAGTCTCAGCGGTCATATCTGGTAGTGGGTATGCCTCAGGCCAACGAGTGAAGCGGTCGACTATCGTGAGGCAGTATTTTTGCCCAGAGCATGGCGGTAGTGGTCCAATCAAGTCCAGGTGTATGTGACTGAATCTGGCGGTTGGCGGTTTGAAGGCTTCTAGTGGTGCTGATGTGTGTCTTGTGACCTTGGAACGCTGGCATTGTTGACATTCTTTAGCCCACTGTCGACAATCTCGTCTGATGCCTGGCCAAATATCTTTGAGAGACCAGTTTGACAGTGGCTTTTGCGCCTGGGTGGCTTAAATTGTGTAGTGCGTCAAAGACTTGCTTGCGAAATGAAGGCGTGATATACGGCCGTGTATTTGAAGTGGAAACGTCGCAATATATGTCCTGGCCTGACTCTGTCGTTTTCCGTTTCTCTAATTGTAATGTGGAGCCGTTCTTCAGTAAGTCCTGCAACTCGCCATCTGTTTTCTGTTCGCTGGCGAGAGCTAAGTAGTCCAGGGGCTTACCGATTTCGTCAATCCTTGACAGGGCATCAGCAACCACATTCTCTGTTCCGGTGATATATCTGATGTCCGTCGTGAATTGGCTGATGAAATCCAAGTAACGGAATTGTCGTGGAGAGCAGTTTTCACGTCGTCCGTTGAAGGCATATGTCAGAGGTTTGTGGTCTGTTACGACCGAAAAAGTTCTTGCTTCGACCATGTATCGGAAGTATATTATGGCCTCATAGATGGCCAGCAATTCGCGATCGTAAGGGCTGTATTTCCTCTGACTTGGACTTAGTTTCCTGGAGAAGAAGGCTAGTGGTTTCCACTCGCCGTTCTGCCGTTGTTGTATGACTGCTCCGATTGCTGAGTCTGACGCATCGGTGAATATGCTTAGCTCCGATTGGGAGTCAGGATGTACCAGGAGTGTAGCTTCTGATAGGCTGTTTTTGCAACGGTTGAAGCTTTCCTGTTGCGCTGGGGTCAAGTTGATTACTTGTGATCCCTTCGTTTTAGGACCAGCGAGTAATTCGTTCAGAGGAGCTTGAATAGTAGCTGCCCTCGGAATCAAGCGGCGGTAGAAGTTTAGCATTCCGAGGAAGCGCCTGAGTTCTTTTACGGTTTTCGGCGGAGGATATTCTTTGACGGCTTGAATCTTCACGTCCAACGGTTGAATGCCTGTTGCCGATACTTTGTAGCCCAGGAAATTGGCCTCTGTTTGTCCGAATGTGCACTTGTTGGTGTTAATTAAGATGCCGTAATCAGTGAGCCTTTGAAACAAGGTTTTTAAGTGCTGTTGATGCGTAGTGCTATTGGGGCTGAACACCAATATGTCATCAGCATATCCAAAACAGAAGTCCAATACTCGAAGAACCTCGTCCATAAATCGCTGGAAGGTTTGGGAAGCGTTTCGAAGGCCAAAACTCATGAACGGGAATTCATATAATCCAAAGGGTGTAGTTATTGCTGTTTTGGGTATGTCTTCATTGTATACTGGAATTTGATTGTACGCTTTTATCAGATCGATTGTTGAGTAGATTGTACTTCCTGTAAGTTGGTGTGTGAAGTCCTGTATGTGCCTGACGGGGTATCTGTCTGGGATTGTACGGGCATTTAAGGCTCTGTAGTCCCCGCATGGACGCCATCCGTCGTTTTTCTTGCGGGCTAAGTGGAGTGGTGAGGACCATGGACTGTCTGATGATCGTGCAGTGCCATTCTGCAACATCTCATCAAATTCCTGTTTTGCTATCTTTTGGCGTTCTGGATCTAATCGACGCGGGCGACTGTATACTGGAGGTCCAGGCGTTGTGCGTATATGATGGACAGTTGAGTGCTTAATGATGGTGGTTTGTCCCGCTGGTCGTGTGATATCCGGGTACTCCCTCAGTATGTGGTGGTAGACCGAATTATCTGCGATGGTGCGGACGGATGAAATTGCTTCTGTGGAGGTCTGATAAGGTGCAGAGATAGTCAGTGCAAAGTCAAAGTCAAAGTCAAAGTCAAATCATTTATTTCAAATAGGCACATTAAAGGCACTTTTGAACGTCAAAAAAAAAAAAAACTAAATAGATAGTGCTGTGACTCCATCCACTAGACGTTGATTGCGGCAGTCGACAAGTAGGTTGTAGTAGCCTAAGAAGTCGATGCCTATGATGGGTTTGGAGACGTCCGCAACGATGAATCGCCAGGTGAAAGCACGTCGAAGTCCCAAGTCCAATGTGAGAGGTAGGTCGCCGTATGTAGCAATAACTGTCCCGTTGGCTGCAAAAAGCTAGTATTTTGTTTTGATGCGATGTTCCTGAACAGCGGATCGCGGAAAAACGCACAGGTCTGAACCCGTGTCGATAAGGTACTGCACCTTGGTTTTGCGGTCCGTAATGAACAGGCGGCTTGTAACAGATAGGCAGTCTTTTGCCGCCACTAATGGCTGCCTGGGATGTTTTCCGACTTCTTGTGTGAACAGGGCTGAGTGCATTTACGCGCTCGCTCACCAAAACGGTAGTGGTACCAGCAGTAGGGGTGATTTTTAGAGCGTGAGCTTGAACGTGACCTTCTGTGTGAGTCACTTCTTCCTCTGGAATGCGAACGTGAGCGTCTGTGCAGTTCTGTGCTCATGGTTTCCAGTCTTCGGCTTAGTTCTGACACTGTGCGAGTTAACTGTTCGATGGCACTTTCTGCTGCTGTACTCGATGTTGATGTACTGGCTACTTGACTGGGTGCTGGGCTGGTGAGTAACATGGTCGCTGGTACTACGTCGTTGACGTGGTCTGCCAGCTCGGCCAGGTCTTCCAAGGTCATCTTCGTCTGTTGAGCAGCGATGCATGTTTGCAGGTGGGTAGGTAGTCGGCTAGCCCAGATTGTCCGAATAAATTCTTTGGGAACATTATCTCCAGCCAGGTGTTGCGGTGCCGAAGGAATTGTGTGGGTTTTCTGTCTCCTATCTCCTCGTGCATCAGCAGCTGTTTAATTTTCCGCTCTTGAGATGCTGATAATCGGCGTATCAATTCTGACTTCAACGTCTCGTACCTGTTCGAGTTTGGCGGGTTTACTACCAGGTCTCGAACTTCTGCTGCGTGTTGCGGTTCCAGCTGTGCCAGGACGTAGTAGAATTTCGTCGCATCCGCGGTTATGCTGGACAGGTTGAATTGTCCCTCGAGTTGAGCAAACCATAACTCAGGGTCACTAGGGTTGAACGGGGGTGTCCTCACTCCGACTCGGTTTGTTTCCCCCAGCTGGACGTCTTTCGTGGTTGCTTGCGGTTTGTTATCAACCATTATCCAGGTGTTCTTGAAAGTCCGGGGTCACCAGTGAAGTGGTATAGGAGCACTTCGTGATAAGGGTATAGGTATAGGAGTAATGAAACACGAATTGAGGTAAGCAGAGGAATGAATGTTAAGTTTAATTAGTTCGGTTTATATACACAAACATATTTAATAATAATTAAGGATCACGCCACTTTGCGAAAACGGTTCGGACTTGACCATGTCCTAATGAGGGGGCGTCAACATAAAACAATAGATCACCGGCATCCATATTGCGCGCGCGCCGCTCGGACAAAGGGTGACGTCGTGGAGGTGTGGTCTATTTTGTATGCTCCGCCTAATCACCTCATGTGACGTATGCGATCATACGATCCTGTGCTGCGTTGAGTCGTGGGCGAGTACTTGCTTACTCGCTACACAAATACAGGCCGAGAGTGAAGTTGCTTGAATCGCGCCGCAACGTCAACTTCAAGGCGTTCGTGGTGCGAGTACCTACATGCTACGCACCTCGTCATGGCAGAGGACTTTAGCCGCAAGGTGTAATGTTCCGTCGCTTCCGCGGACAAGTGCCACACGATCGCACAAAGACAGTGCTCGAGTGAAGTGAATTTTACTTACTAACATAGTTTTAAGTTTATATACTAACACACATTGTATTATTATAATATACAGGGTGATTGGAAGATGGGTGCAAAGCTTTAAGGCGAAGATAGTACAGGCAATTCAGAACCATTTAAGCCATGGTTGTCTTAGACGAAGTCTTACCACTTTTTTTTTACCAATTTCTTAAGATTTTTTTCGAAAATTCCCAAAGTTTTAAATAAACTACTTATTTATGGCCAAATTGAATGATAAACGAATTCATTTTTATTGTATTTAATTAAAGTAATGTGTAAGCAATCTAGCAAAACATGTTTGAGGCCTCTGTGTCGTTAGACATTTTTTTTACAGATATTTAAAGTTCATAACAAATTTTAAAATTCATAAATACTTTTTGTAAACCTTATTTTAAAAATAACGGAGCGTGCTTTTTTTGTTCAAACCTTTTTGAAAACATGCTTGATAATCGCTCTTTCTTTTGAGGTAACATTTACGCAGATATCTTACAAATTATTGAAATTAGGACCTAAAAACCAATTTAAGAGAGAAATTTTAAATTTTAGGCAGTCTAAATAAAACAACATTTGAATTAAATTTATTTATGTTTCATGGTCAAAATGTTGTCCGTGATTCCTAATACAAGCACGGCTCCGTCTTCTCACTTCTGTTGTTGTTATTTTCAACATCATATCTCCAGCTTCATTGTTTCAAACTCTGAATTCATTCTCTCTGTCAGTTCTTCTCTCGTGTTTATTCCAACATTCGTATACACTAGCTCCTTGGCCCGGTCCCACACGAAAAAGTCTAGCAGGGTCAGATCTGGTGAGCGAGCGGGCCAAGGGATGGGTCCATCTCTGCCAATCCAGCTGTCAGGAAAACAATTATTTAAGTGTTCCCTTACATTTAACATCCAATGCGTTGGACAGCCGTCTTGCTGAAAGATGACTGTACTGTCTCTTGCGAATATCGGGACACCGGTTTCCTCTATCAGCTCTGGTAAATCCACTTGTAGAAAGTGCAAATCATTTTCACCATTGAAAGTCTCCGGTAAGAAGTGGGGCCCAATCAACGTCCTGCAAATTGCTCCAGCCCAAACATTGACAGAGAATTTCCTCTGAAACGACACCTGCTTCTTAAAATGTGGATTGTTGTCTTTGGCGGCCCATTCATGAAGGTTATGAAAGTTTGTAATGCCCTCCCTAGAAAATTTGAATTTGAAATCAATCTTGTGGACGGATGAAAGCAAATTTTCTAGGGAGGGCATTACAAACTTTCATAACCCACACAACACATGGGGAACACTTAAATAATTGCTTTCCTGACAGCTGGATTGGCAGAGATGGACCCATCCCTTGGCCCGCTCGCTCACCAGATCTGACCCTGCTAGACTTTTTCGTGTGGGGCCGGGCCAAGGAGCTGGTGTATACGAATGTTGAAATAAACACGAGAGAAAAACTGACAGAGAGAATGAATTCAGAGTTTGAAACAATGAAGCTGGAGATATGATGTTGAAAATAACAACAACAGAAGTGAGAAGACGGAGCCGTGCTTGTATTAGGAATCACGGACAACATTTTGACCATGAAACATAAATAAATTTAATTCAAATGTTGTTTTATTTAGACTGCCTAAAATTTAAAATTTCTCCCTTAAATTGGTTTTTAGGTCCTAATTTCAATAATTTGTAAGATATCTGCGTAAATGTTACCTCAAAAGAAAGAGCGATTATCAAGCATGTTTTCAAAAAGGTTTGAACAAAAAAAGCACGCTCCGTTATTTTTAAAATAAGGTTTACAAAAAGTATTTATGAATTTTAAAATTTGTTATGAACTTTAAATATCTGTAAAAAAAATGTCTAACGACACAGAGGCCTCAAACATGTTTTGCTAGATTGCTTACACATTACTTTAATTAAATACAATAAAAATGAATTCGTTTATCATTCAATTTGGCCATAAATAAGTAGTTTAGTTAAAACTTTGGGAATTTTCGAAAAAAATCTTAAGAAATTGGTAAAAAAAAAGTGGTAAGACTTCGTCTAAGACAACCATGGCTTAAATGGTTCTGAATTGCCTGTACTATCTTCGCCTTAAAGCTTTGCACCCATCTACCAATCACCCTGTATATGTTAGTCTGTAAAGTATTTATCTATGGGCCAAAGTAGCCTGAAAATAATAATAATTAATATTATTATTATAGTCTTCCATAAAATATGGCAAAATTCCTTATCCTGCAAATTCTATTTATTTTTAGATATTTTATTGTACACCACAAAAATACATAACAAAAAAAAAACAAATACTACAATATACAATGAGCGGCGGCCCTTTCTGCGATCTCTTCCAGGCAACCTTGGAATGGACAGTTATTTTCCTGGACTTAAAATGAGGCTGTCATGTATTCTAATAGAAAACAAACGTCACGCGATACGAGATCAAGGGTAAGGTAAGAACAATCATCGGGTCGTCGATATCACGATATTTACACCTAGAGAGTGTAAGATACTATTATACAATCCGCATTTGGCTCCGATTGTAGTACATTTTAGAGCTAATTTTAATGTATTAGTACCAAAGGTGACCTCGGTTTACCCTTACCCATATCACCTTTTTTATTTGAATCCTAAAACATTCCAAGTTCCAACATACCTGTTCCTCTCAATACTGACGGAGTGCCAGTAGTTGTCGGCGAGCCGGTTGCTGGTCTCGACCGACACGCCCAGCGGAGTGTCGCCCACTTGGAACTGGAACTGTAACTGGTCTCCGCCGATGATGGACAGCTTTATGTAGTCTTGAGGACCCTGACAAAGATACAAATTATTTACACACATTTTTAATTTGTTGCCAGATAAACGAGCGTTTATTTTTAAATGCCCGGACATGTGCTGTTATCCAATCATAAAATGCGCATGCGTGCTACGCACTCACATCTTTCAGCTATAGAGCCTACGATTCGAAGACATACATGTCGCATTTGACACCGTGAGCACACATTATTGACAGCGTTTGTGCAGCAGCAAATTAAGATGAGCAGGCCATTCTTCTTTTATATTTTAACCTCAACTTTAAGAATGTTTCCTGACACCTGGAGCTCTAATAACATGTCAATATTTAAAAAATAACAATAAATCATACCTTAGAATGAAGTAGCACAGCATTTTCCTTGGTGGTCTTGAACTCGAAATAAATATCGCCACTGTGTCCGAGGTCGAACATAGGTAGCGTGATGATGGCGTCAGATATACGGAACGTTACCGCGTTGCTGAACAAATCTAGTGCAGAAACATGGTGTTTAGATATTTAAATTTTACAATACTTGAAAACACAACCATTTGAGATGAGTGTATTATTTTATTTTATTTATGGATCTTGTCTAATGGCTATCTTTAACTCTTGAACGTAATTGGTCGATGGTCGTTTTATATTAAAGTAAAATGAATAAATAAATAGGCAATCGTGTATTATCGCGCAATCGTATTGCCATGTAAGTAATAGATATATACAGATATAAATCCATAAGCTACATACCGTCTCCTTCACACAGCAGCGGTCCGAGTGTGTACCGTCCTTCTTTCTCGTCGAGATGTGAGCCGGTGTCACCGAACCGCAGTTGTTTTACTGGCAAGAATTCTTTCTCTGTAATTTCACCGCCGTCCACTTGGAACTCTGAAGAATAAGACAAGTATTGAATAAATAATTATGATTTTAAGGTCAACATAACATAACACAACAACACAACATAACATAACATAGTTCTGTTTCTGTCAATGCTTTGAAGATGACAGAGACAGAATAATGTTTTAAAATTTATTACTTTGTTAACAAAAATTAGTGATGCAAACTTTGATACTCAGCAATTAAACTTTCCATGAATTTACATAGAGTTCTTACAACACTGTACAACACCCTATGGTTTCAGAACCTTATTGCACATTTAATGCGAATTCTATTTTGCGCAGCCAGTTAGAGATTTTTGGTTTCTTGTCCAGTCAAAAGTATTGTTTAATTTTTCATTATCAAAAGTATTATTTGACAACGCCTTTATTTCGTAGCAGAACAAGCTGTCTTAGTAGTTTAAATATTACTGTTGGCGTGCGGTCGATTTTTATATTCTGAATTCCACCAGATGTCATATTTACTAGCTAATGTTAATGACATATATTTGAAATGACAAGTTTCAAGAAAGTAATATAGTTACCGTCCGGCTTCACATGCTCTGCGTCACAGTTGCACCACTTGGTGGGGTCTGCGCACGCGCCCAGCACGCCGCACGCGCACATGCGCGAGCCGGGCGCGGCGCCGGCCCAGTAGTCCATGCGCTGCCCCGCGCGGGACACCCACCACGCGAACGGGTGGAACGAAGACTCCTCGCCTGACGAATTAAAAGGTCTTATAGTCAAGAGAAACCTGAGAATCTGCTAAATACCAGTACGTCTTCTGTCAAAAACAATTCTCATTTCTACGCGAACAGCTACACTTTGGCACACATTGACCGATTACCTGCCACACTATTTTATTTTTATTTTATTTATTCGGGAAAATAAACAGATAAACATTAAAATCTTATACTAAGTTATAACTATACAAGAATTATAAATGTATAACCTATACGACATTTTCCACAACATATAAAAAGTTGTATTTAACAGAGAGAAAACAACAGAGAAAGAGAGAGGGAGAGAAAATAAGTTTAAACTAACCATTAAAACCTAAATCATTTTGTGTCTTCTAAATGTTTGAGCAGAAAGAAAATAAGTCGATGTCTTCACAGATCTTGTTTTATTGATTAATAAGGCGGCGTATTTTAATGTCGTCAGCGTACAACAATAATTTTGAATTTTTAAAACGTATTGACGTTGATGAATAGAATGAATAAAAGAGGTCCCAAAATGGAACCCTGCGGTACTCCGGAAGTAACATTTACAACTCTCTGTACTCTATTGCAAACATATGAATAGAACCATCTTAAAAGATCCCCATGTATCCCATTAAACGCAATTTTCTACAAAAGCAGTTCATGGTCAACCTTGCCAAAGGCTTTCTTGAAATCAGTATATATGGTATCAATTTGAACACGAGATCCAAATTGTTAAACAAATAATCTGCAAAGGTCACCAGATGTATCAAGGGCAAAACCATATACGGTGATTGGTAATTCAATCAAGTGTCGCTCCATGTAAAATACTGGTATTCAGCTGAATCCGGTTAGACTGGAAGCCGACCCCAACATAGTTGGGAAAAGGCTAGGCAGATGATGATGGTAATTCAATCAAGTCCTTGAATCCCATAGTTTTTGACTAGGTTCTTTCAGAGATAATGCACTGTCATCGATATTTATATTGAACTTCTACCCATTCGGTCTAAAAAGACTTGTTATATGAACTCTCCTTTCACGGCGCGTACAAAACTTATACCATACTTTTCTGATAAGATAGCTAACGAATGAATAAACAAATACTTGCTACATTATTAAAATGACACTTACTAGGCGAGTTCAACAGCCTGGAGTGCTTGCACATGTACTCGAGGTGCTGCATACAGTTGTGCGAGCGGTTGAGCAGCGCCTCCAGCTGCGCGCGGCCGGCGTCGTACGAGATGTCCTGGCGGAAGCTGCCGGGCTCCTGGTAGCCGTCCACGACCGTGTTCTGCGACATAGAGTGCTGCACCGCTGTTATTATGCGTCCGTCCGCTGTTGAAGGAGATTAGGGGTAAGATTAGAACCTTCAACAAAGAAGATAAGGGTGCTTTCGCAACTGGCTTAGGAAAAGCGTAGGCGTTCGTCGAAAGTAAACGCTGCACGCCCACGACGCTAACGCCGCCGTAACGCGACGGGTATTCTATATAATTGCGACATTCTCAAACAATCATCCATTTCGAATGCGTCATGTTCATTTACAAAGTATCTGATTTGAAAAAGGATTGGCAAGTTGTCTACCACTGAACGTGTAAGGCAACATATATTTTCTTCTAAGTAACGTGAACCTTATTCATTTGACTGAAACTAAATAACAAGTAATACTTACAATAAAACTCGCAAGTAACGGGGAAGGCGGGGAGTGGTCCTGAGCCGTCCACGTCGATGTGTATGTCTGCTGAGCGCGACACAGCTTGCACGTTCTTGTACGCTTGGCATGATAGCGGGTGAACGGCTGAAAGAAATGAATAAATTAGCATCCTTACTGGTGTTGCTGGCCCAGTGTAGTATATAGATAAGAAAGAGAAAAAAAAATCGGGACTACTTAAACTAATACTACACCCTTCATTTATCATTCAACACTTAAAAAAAGTCTGTCACACAGACAGATGACGCTGCAAAACATCACTTTTTAACTAGATGTGCCGTTTTCACAGCAGTATTTATAACATTTATAAATCTAGTTTATTTTGTAAGTACTTACAGGTATGACACACGGCCCCGGCGTACCCAGTTCCTTGACAGTTGCATGTAAACTCATCTGCCGTTTGCGTGCATACTCCTCCGTGCTCGCAAGGATTAGGGTTGCATCTATACGAAAACAGAATGCACAGTCATTAAGGTGCCACTAGTCGATATTTTTTCCATGCAAATTTCGGGAGAGTATTACTCCACTATTTGACATTGAGCACCCAAAGTTAAACATGATATCGTTTTAACTTATTATTAACTGTGTCTGTACGGAAACAGAATAGTAAAATAAAAAACCATTAAAAAGTTATGAGCCAATAAAGATGCTATTTTAACGTAACTTTGGGTGTAAATAAATAATAAAAGAACTGTAAAATCTTAAAATCCAAGTCCGTACCGACAAAGATCAGTTATCGAAGAGTTCAATAAACTTTATTTATAATGGATTCATGCAGTGGTTTTTTCATAAAACTCGATTTTCCAAAGCACTTTTCGAATTTTTTTACGCGCCTATCAGTTCGGAACGGTGTTTCTGTGCGTGAGAACTAGACGTTCTGCCTGTAAACTAGCGTCTAACTGCTCATCACTGACACTAGCTCTGTCAGGCACGAAGTCAGGTGAGACAGCGTGGTTTTTGGCCATGACCACCAGTTAGTTCGAGCTCGCGACTAGTTTACTCTTAAGGAAACTGTTTATCTATCACATTTTCGGTTGTAGTCCGAACTTGTCCGAGGTTGTTGACAATAAGTTCTCAATCACATTTTATATAACTGACAAAATGTGGGTGTATTGTACCTTTGTGAACGGTTCGGTTATGTTGCATGCTTACAATTTGTTTGCGACACACGACGAGACGTAATAAAATTTGTAGCCCAGAAACTGTTAACATTTAAACTCCATCCAGCTATCATTTTCAGAACCTTCATTACGAATTGAAGTAAAAGACAGGTTTATTTAATAAATTCAGTGAATAGTACGTGACTGTTACCTGTCAATCATCTGACAAGCGTCGAACACAACTTCGTTGGGACAGCAGTACTCTTCCTTCTTCCAGTCAGTCGGCAGTCGGTAGTTGCCATCTACTGCAATCTTGCGCATGCAGCCGATGAAGCCGCGCGGAGGTGCCTTTCCACCTAAAGGTTTAGAAAAAATGTAGTTCATGCTTTATTCTGAAGGAAACTTTGATTAAAAGTGTAGAAAGTATTACTGTTGATGCTTCAGTGTATTCTACGGTTGCAAAACACATATTTGTTTAAATTTTTGGAAGAATACAGCTTCCAAAAATGTAGACAAATGAGAAGGATTAATTTCAAAACCTACACATGAAGTTCAATTGCGCTACCTACCTACAACTTCAGATTTTTTTATGACTTTTTCAATAGTACTAGTCATTCTGAAATCAGCTTAATTAAAATTGATTTAAAGTTGAAACAATAAAGATTTGAATATGGAATAGATACGTCACTGCACGCAAAATTGCTTGTCTCTGGTCGACTTTTACAACAGCCTGTATGGCTAGTCTATCTATTGTTATTTGTGCTGAATGAGACGATTTCGAACCAAAACACTGGCTTATAAATCACACTGTTGCCAAAAAAACCTTAGATCAACAGTCCTTACCAGCAATATAATAAGTGCCCCCAGTCATAAACCTCAGCTTCTTCAAGGTCTTCACAGGCCGGTAGTCTACGGCCAGGGTCAGGCTGTCAGTAGCCATGGTGAGCAGCAGAGAGTGCCAGCGACCGTCGTTGAAGTCTTCCGCGTAGTTGTCTAGTTTGACACGGGGGGAGCCGGGGGTTTCTAGTTCTACTTTTACTCTGCCTTCTTCTATGAATACCTAGAGAATTTTTAGGAAGTCATTGTGGGATCAATGTCAAAAATTAAATAGGAAGAGGTTAGAACGTGATGTACTGTAGTTTAGGGTTCCTGTCGTAATATGGGTCGATACTAATTCGCAGCTTTATCGACTTCAATAAAAACCAACGCCAACCTGACAAAGTGCAGCACAGCGTGCAACCATACCCCGAACATCATCATAGCGTAAACAAGCAAACGGTTAAGTTTATTTATTTTAGATATTATTTCAAATTCAATACAGTCGACATTTATTCGGCAGCTTCGCCAGGTCTGCTCCCTAGAAGACAAGGACGTTCACAACGGCTAATCGTCTTTGAAAATCTGTATAAAACTATAATAATCCTTACCTTCACGTGTCCCTCGGTGTTAAACTTGTGGTATATGAGCAGGCCGTGTTGCTCATAGGTGCGGAACTCGAGCGAGATGTTGAGCGTGTTTCCTCCCGAGTAGCCGCGCAGCTTGGCATAGGAACCTTCTTTTAAGAACGTTATGGGGACCACTGGTGGTTCCTGTGAGGAAGTTGTTGGGTTATTGGCAGTCTGGCACATTTATAAGAAACTATATGTAAAGCAAACTTGTAATTTTTTATTTGGGTTAAGTTTTCCTATGACCTTTCTACTCTTGTTAAATAAAAAAATATTAACCGGGCACTATATCATAATATTTTTTTAGATCAATCAAAATATCGTCAAAAACGTATTTTAACACTTACCGGACAAGAATAAAGTGTGTTAACTTTAGTGAACTTGAAAGGCTCCCCGGTCTCGTAGCCTTGCTTCAGGTCCTGGATGACGTTGGTAGCGTTCAGGTACATGTTCTCGATGCAGCCAGTGAAGTTCTGGTTCACCACCAAACCTTCTTGGAAGTTTGGCACGCCTCCTATGTAGAACTGAAATAGAATGCAAAGGGTTATCTTAATGCCTCAAAAAAAAATTACGAATGAAGGAAGATAAAATGCTGTTTTGTGACCAAAGGCATAGGACCAGCCTTTATGAGTTAAGTCGCGAAAATTTAAAGATGTCCAATAAGGCTCCATATCAGCAATACCAACTCTATTTGAATATGCTCGCACAGGGAAAAATACAAAATCTGAACTATTATCAGCAGCCTGTATGTTAAAAAAAACTACACTGCAGCATTAAGCACTATTTCACTTAATAATACAGGCTGTTAGTTAGAGGTAATAGTTAGAGGTCAGAGGGAAAGTTCCACTCCCCTTTCTTATGTTTCCCCTTTTTCTTTTAGTTCATTCATATCAGATGTTGTCTAGTAGACTACTGTATAGCAAGTGAGTCATACTCACAGCCCTGTTGAGGTTGAGTCGCGAGAACTCTCCCTTGATGCGGTCCTGCACGATCACTCGGTCCACTGAGAAGATCACGGAGCGTCTGTTGCGGGATATCACAACGTCGTGCCAGATGTTGTCGTCTAGGAGACTACCTACTGATAACGACGTTGATGTTCCTGAACCTGTTAATGGATATTTTGTTAATAATTACATAAAATTCTTGATTTATGGTATCAGTAACCAGTTACATAGCATTTATACAGTTAGATGGATAGAACTTCTTAACTCTCAACCTCTAAAACATGAACACTTTTCCAAGAAAGAATGTCATATTTATTGTTTCGGAATTGATACCAAAGGTATTCTTTACTAGTCGGCCTTTAAGAAATGCAGAGATGTAATATGTATTTTTAAAATATATATATAATCTGGTTATCTCTCTCTCTATCTCTCAGTCATGTGTTGGTAAATAAATATTCAGTAGTCAATATAACAACATAAGCTATAAAACTTACCCAAATCAATGTTCAGCACAAGTCTATTATCCCTCAGCTGTAAGGCCATGTAATCTCCCTGTGTTCCCCTGGAGTACATGAGGGCTCCTGATGCTGTACTGGTCTTGAACCGGAAGCGGATGACTTCGCGGGAGGCCGAGATGGGGTCCCGGAGTAAGTCCATCTTGACGATGGAGGAGCCGTTGAAGTAAAGTGTGTCGGCGACTGGTGGGAAAAGATTGTGGTTATTACCACGGATATCGAGGGATATGGCATGCATGGATATGACATTTTATTTAAGTTTCCCAAAAGATCCAGAGATTAAAAATAAATGTATAGATGCAATAGGCAGGGAAAATAATTGGTTTCCCTCAAACCAAACTGTAATTTGTTATGTACACTTTAAAGAGGATTGTTTTAAGTCGTCCGCGAAAAGACACTGTATGCTTTTTAAGTGGGCTGTACCTGCACTCAAATTAAGATACATCTATACTAATATTATAAAGCTGCAGAGTTTGTTTGTTTGTTTGTTTGTTTGAACGCGCTAATCTCTGGAACTACTGGTCCGATTTGAATGATTATTTTAGTGTTGGGTAGTCCATTTATCGAGGATAGCTATAGGCTATATTTTTTTTCTTCAAAATTAGGGATCCGTAATAAAATTGCTATTTTGTAACACAAGGTGTAAAATCGAAAACCTATTTTTGCGTGCGCTGCAAAAACTATTGACAATAGAACAAAATAATGTACTACGGGTTTGTAGAGCCCATTAAGACCTACAAAAAAGTCCGCGAGAACATATGTCTAGCTATCATGGTTTACTCACAATAACCGATTTTGTGTTCAAAATAATTATTAAATCGTCTGAAGAAAAAAAACTACGTTAAATATGTATCGTAATATTAATCTTTATCGAAATTAAGCATTATGTTATCAAGAGTATTTATGAAGAAGTAAAATACTTTTTGTTTCATCTCAATCGGATATTTCGTTTAAAAGTTATCACGTGTGTAAGATGTTAAGAGTTGGTACTAGAGATGGGCGGGTGGGTAAAAAATGGGAAGGTAAAAATTGGAAGGAAAGGGTAAATTAGGTAAAATATAATAAATACCTTTTTTTACCGGGTATTAATAAAAAATACCGGGTAAAAAAAAGTACTGTCTTTATATTACTTAAATATATTTCAAAACAAATCAATGAGTAACAATTACTTAGATTAATTATTTTTAATTATACCCTCTTTTATAGTATTATATGAATAAAACTTCACACAATTCAGTTGAAATAAACTTGGAAATGAATAAACTATTATTAAAAAAGAAATAACTTAAACATTAGACACACCAAAACAGAAATGACGCGCGTCGGCGCGGCGCGTGCACATCAAAATGTACCCTCCCCTCCTCGTCGTCCCTCGTAGCACTGTTATAGTGCTATAATCTTCTTTTGTTCTAATGAGAAAACAATGTACGCATATGTTGTGCTGACGACGGTCTCAAATAAAAATCAGTTATAAAATTTTGAAAGTCCAAGTATCTATTAAAAATAGAACAATTACATTAAACTGATTGTAATTTTTACCCGGTATAAATTGAAAATGGGAAGGTAAAAATGGGTATAAATAGGTATTTACCCAAAGTCTGGGATTTTACCGGGTATGTTCCCATCTCTAGTTGGTACCTATTAAGGAGTTATGGGCCATATACAAGTTATTATTTGTTCCTTATTTATCATAATTCTCTCACCCATATTTATTATCCCAATTAATTTGGGGTCGGCGCCACATGTTTTTTCTTCCATACTTCACTATTAGTCGTCATCTCGGTAGTCACCTCCTTTCTAGCCATATCATCTTTCACAAGTTTAGTGGTTCCATAAGGGGTCAGCGCAGACCGAACTGCAAAACGCTCGCGCATGGTCGACCAAAATGTAGAACGCATACTCGAACACGCAGTCGGCTTGCTGCTCGATCATGGTCGAGCATCAAATTTGGGTGTATTAAATTTTGCGAAGTATGATAATAATCATAAAATATTTTTTTCAATAATCTCAGAAAATGCTCTGCTCTGCTCTGCTCTTGGTGTGCGCTGACCCTAATGTTTCAGAATAATTTCGACGTAGCATCGTGTCTCAGATATATCACGTCGAAGTAAGCTATTGTCGAAGTACAGTATGCAGGAGTAGAGTACGTCGATATTGACTCATGTCGGACTACCATTGTTGTCGAAGAAGCATGTCGTCGAAGTCGCATCGTTTCCTAGTTAAGTCATGTCGAAGAAACGCTTTGTCGGAGTGCAGTAGCGTCGGACTTAAGGTATTTCGAACTAAAGTATTGTCGAAATGAAGACGTGTCGGAGTTCCATATTGTCGAAATAAAATCTTGTCGTACTACGGTTTGTCGAAGTTCAGTGGGTAAGTCTGTTTGTTTGAACGCGATAATCTCTTTAACTACCGGTCAGATTTGAATTCTTTTTGCATTTGATAGCCCAATTCTTGAGGAAGGCTATAGGCTATTTAACATCACGCTATGACCCTTAGGAGCCGAGCAAAAAGAAAAAAACTCAGAGTGAACGGTAAGCGAATACGAAGTGTTGCGACGCGACGGGGTGGGGGTACAAGAAATTTCACGCGGACGAAGTCGCGGGCAGAAGCTAGTAATATATGAAACCGTATGTAATATGTTAACATTAGTACAGCCACGTGCAAAAATTGTAAAATTTATTTGATAATAAAAACAAGAGATAGGAATTCCAAAATCTTTTATGGGTTTTTAGATCTTTTTTGTAGGTACCTACAACACGTATTTTCGTACTTTTTATCTTTTTAAAGGGGATTGAAGATTTTGATATGGAGCCTATCTGTATATCGTCGTATCAGGCCTATCTATATAAATCGATATATGTATCCTATATACAAACATAATAAAAAATAATGCGGTCATGAGTGTACAAGGTCAGGATAATTTTATCCACGTGGAGGCTCGTACCCCGGTTTCGGTTGCACCGAGCAAATGCACTAAGACATCGTTAGAAGACAAGCTGCGCGTGGAGGCCCCTGCAGCGGTTTCGAACGAGCGACCGGTTATTCAGTACACGCGCACCCGTGTCCCCACCTGCGGCCCAGAGATCGCTACTACGAGTGCGCCCGAGTCGAACGCGAGTTTGAATAATACGGCTGTGTATGTGTAGCGGTTAACCGCTAGTGCGTTTGCCCACTTAATAATTGAGTGCGATTTAAATGCAATCGTGTCAAAAGTGGCACAGGAAACTAAAAGCTCCTTCAAAAAGGCGCGACACGCGATAAAATCGCGCGCGACACAAAGGCACCGCAAGTCGCGCAACGTGCGGTGCCTTTGTGTCGCGCGCTATTATATCGCGTGTCGCGCGCTATTATATCGCGTGTCGCGCCTGTTTGTAGGAGCCTTAAAGCGCAGAGCAAAGTTTTATGGCGGGAGCGCGATAAGGTGGAAATAGATGGGTATCAGAATCTATGTAACAAAGAGTTGAGGAACATCCACTATCCTGAGTTGTTTGAGAAGTGTGGAGATAGTATGTGTCACTAGAAAGAAACTCAAGTAGGTTGATAAAATTATAATACTGTAGGCGCCCGGCAGCCCTATCGCATGTTTACGTACCGCGCGGCTTTAGGTAGTTATTTCTAGAACATGGCAGAGTCACAATACTGTATAGATAATATTACCATGGCGAGGGCACAGGGCTCCGCTGGCAGCGGCGGGCGGCGCGCGGTCCGCGATCGAGCGGTAGGTAGGCAGTGTAGGTAGTAAGGCGGTATACAGACATGTGAAATTATTAGGCCGTGTACACACGGTTTATTTAATTATAGTATTTAATTATTAGTGTGTTTTTCAAGTGGGCGTGGATGGCCAAATCCGAAACTATGAGGAATAGCGAAGAGTACTCAAAGGATCGCTGGCTCGATTTTGATAAAAACTAAAACTGCACCATTGGATTTTTGATAAATCAATCTTTCTAGCCAGGAATCAAACCCATTGATTTTGAAAAAAAAACACTGTATTACCTACACCATTCGATAGTGTCGCTAATAAGGATCGAATTCTGGGAAGTAACGACATAGGTACGGCAAACTTAAGTAAAATGTTATATATCAATAAACTGCTTTTTATTTTTAAAGTATTCATATCTATAACATTACCTGTTTCAAATGAAAAAGAGAGTCTAAATAGTGCGAAGTAAAACAGATAAAGTAGGTAAACAGTATCGAAATCCAAGGTTCACGCTAGTGTTCACGTATGAATGATAATACGTGTAGCGCAGGGAGTTTAGTCTACATACATACGAACGACATAGGCCGTAGCAGCAGACCGAGTCGAAATAGATAGATAGTTCGAAAAGTGCGCGTGACATATTGTGCAAGTGTGCTGCGTGCATGAGTGTCTGTGTCTGCCCCCGCACCGCGCCGGGGGAACATTATTGAGTAAAATGCACGATAAATGTCCTTTGGAAAATCGGGTTTTATGAAAAAAACAACTGCATAAACAATAATTACAAAATAAAGTTTATTGAACTCTTCTCTCTCTTCGATAATTGAGCTTTGTCGGTACCGACATTGTTTTGAAGATTCTATATATCTTTTATTACTTATATATACCCTAAGTTACGTTAAAATTAGCAAGAAAAACTAATATTTCTTAGCTCATAACTTTTTAATGGCTTTTCATTTTACTATTGTGTTTACGCAAAGACAAAATTTATAAAACTAAATAAGACAAAACGATATAATGTTTATCTTTGGATGTACAGACGCCAGCACGTCAAGCTACTTACTACAATCTGTCAAATTTCTTTAATAGATTTTCAACTTTATCGCTAAAGTATTAGGTTCAGGATTGATTGGGAAAAATTTACAGTTTCGGGTAGCTTGATGTGCAGCTGGCGTATGTATGTACAATGTCAAACAGTGGAGTAATACTTTCCCGAAATTTTTATGGAAAAATTTCGGCTAGTGTGCTCATAAACTTTATAGATAATACATTCAATACAGTAATATCGAACCCAGGGTAGATCGCAGATAAGTCTATCACTAAGTAAAGCAAGCAGGGACGTTAATTGTTGAGGAGTTCTCTTGTATTTCACCATCAGCTCCATTTCACCATTCGCATTGTTGTGACGAGCATAAATTGCTTAGCAACCATATTAAACTAATCGAATCGCAACCCGTAAAATACTTATTATCGAGTAGTTCCGGTGGCCATCAGTCTGTGGTCTTCATCATCAGTTCCACTTCACCAAATGGTGCTTTCCGAGAGCAAATGCACGAGTTACTATAAAAAACAGGTACCCAAATCGCTATAGGTTAGATGTGCAGCGTGTGCCTATAATATTTGAAGAGTTCCTTCGATTTTAACGTTAGCAAAACATAATGTTTGCACGATGGTTCTTGAAATATCCTGTAGAGGGCGGCAAAAAATAATGTTTGCTTCTCGATGGTTCTTGAAATATCCTATAGAGGGCATGCCTCCGCCCGTGCACACATACGGAGATTTATCGTGTTTCGTCAGGCCTACAAACAGTGTTTTTTCATAGGTTTTTGACGATATGCGTCAATAATAAACCATAACAACTTAATATACGTGCTTTTATTTTGCAAAAATCGTTTCTGTATCGAGATTTGTACCCCGAAAGAATGTATGAACAAGTGTCACTACTAAATAATACATTTCCAAATCGGTTTATAAATGCCGGCGGCGCGGGCGTACTGAACAAACATAAAAATAAAATACAACTGAATTGAGAATCTCCTCCTTTTTTGAAGTCGGTTAAAAAATAAACTCGCACTTGGCCAGTTTTTATTTTACTATTCTGTTTCCGTGCAGACAAAATTAATAAGAAGTCAAAACGATATCATGTTTAACTTTGGATGCACAATTTCAAACAGTGGAGTAATACTCTCCCGAAATTCGTGTGGAAAAATATCGACTAGTGGCACCTTAATGATAAAAATTGAAACAAAAAAACAGTGATGATAGTATACACGTTAAGAATTTTATTGTGAATGTTGTAAACTTTCATTTAAATTACATTAATTACTTTTCAAACGCATCTTGCATTTGTAATTTAAATGACAAACATGTATCCAAATATGTGTAACAAGTATGTGTTGTGTTTATGGAAAAAAATATCCACACTTAGTTCAGATTGCACTACAACTTTATTAATTTGACAATTAAATAGTACTAGTCATTCTGAAATCCATTTAATTTGCGAGTATTGCGCGTCTTGCGATTCTTGCGGGTGCTGCGGGTGTGGCGGGTGTTGCGGGTGTTGCGGCTGTTGCGGGTGTTGCGGCTGTTGCGGGTGTTGCGGCTGTTGCGGGTGTTGGGAGTATTGAGAGTATTTCGCGTCTTGCGATTCTTGCGGGTGCTGCGGGCGTGGCGGGTGTTGCGGGTGTGGCGGGTGTTGCGGGTGTGGCGGGTGTTGCGGGTGTTGCGGGTGTTGGGAGTATTGCGAGTATTGCGCGTCTTGCGATTCTTGCGGGTGCTGCGGGTGTGGCGGGTGTTGCGGGTGTGGCGGGTGTGGCGGGTGTTGCGGGTGTGGCGGGTGTTGCGGGTGTTGCGGGTGTTGGGAGTATTGCGAGTATTGCGCGTCTTGCGATTCTTGCGGGTGCCGCGGGTGTGGCGGGTGTTGCGGGTGTTGCGGCTGTTGCGGGTGTGGCGGGTGTTGCGGCTGTTGCGGGTGTTGGGAGTATTGCGAGTATTGCGCGTCTTGCGATTCTTGCGGGTGCTGCGGGCGTGGCGGGTGTTGCGGGTGTGGCGGGTGTGGCGGGTGTTGCGGGTGTTGCGGGTGTTGCGGGTGTTGGGAGTATTGCAAGTATTGCGCGTCTTGCGATTCTTGCGGGTGCTGCGGGTGTGGCGGGTGTGGCGGGTGTTGCGGGTGTGGCGGGTGTTGCGGGTGTGGCGGGTGTTGCGGGTGTTGCGGG
The DNA here is from genome assembly GCA_963082905.1 of Oligia fasciuncula. Taxonomy (NCBI): domain Eukaryota; kingdom Metazoa; phylum Arthropoda; class Insecta; order Lepidoptera; family Noctuidae; genus Oligia; species Oligia fasciuncula. Next base: position 21,850,948 of record OY720391.1, on the reverse strand, counting down.
TGTTGGGAGTATTGCGAGTATTGCGCGTCTTGCGATTCTTGCGGGTGCTGCGGGTGTGGCGGGTGTGGCGGGTGTTGCGGGTGTTGCGGCTGTTGCGGGTGTGGCGGGTGTTGCGGCTGTTGCGGGTGTTGGGAGTATTGCGAGTATTGCGCGTCTTGCGATTCTTGCGGGTGCTGCGGGCGTGGCGGGTGTTGCGGGTGTTGCGGCTGTTGCGGGTGTGGCGGGTGTGGCAGGTGTTGCGGGTGTTGCGGGTGTTGCGGCTGTTGCGGGTGTTGGGAGTATTGCGAGTATTGCGCGTCTTGCGATTCTTGCGGGTGCTGCGGGTGTTGCGGGTGTGGCGGCTGTTGCGGGTGTGGCGGCTGTTGCGGGTGTGGCGGGTGTTGCGGGTGTTGCGACTGTTGCGAGTGTTGGGAGTATTGCGAGTATTGCGCGTCTTGCGATTCTTGCGGGTGCTGCGGGCGTGGCGGGTGTTGCGGGTGTTGCGGCTGTTGCGGGTGTGGCGGGTGTTGCGGCTGTTGCGGGTGTTGCGGCTGTTGCGGGTGTGGCGGGTGTTGCGGCTGTTGCGGCTGTTGCGGCTGTTGCGGGTGTTGCGGCTGTTGCGGGTGTTGGTAGTATTGCGAGTATTGCACGTCTTGCGATTCTTGCGGGTGCTGCGGGCGTGGCGGGTGTTGCGGGTGTTGCGGCTGTTGCGGGTGTTGCGGCTGTTGCGGGTGTTGCGGCTGTTGCGGGTGTTGGGAGTATTGCGAGTATTGCGCGTCTTGCGATTCTTGCGGGTGCTGCGGGCGTGGCGGGTGTTGCGGGTGTTGCGGCTGTTGCGGGTGTGGCGGGTGTGGCAGGTGTTGCGGGTGTTGCAGCTGTTGCGGGTGTTGGGAGTATTGCGAGTATTGCGCGTCTTGCGATTCTTGCGGGTGCTGCGGGCGTGGCGGGTGTTGCGGGTGTTGCGGCTGTTGCGGGTGTGGCGGCTGTTGCGGGTGTGGCGGGTGTTGCGGGTGTTGCGGCTGTTGCGGCTGTTGCGGGTGTTGCGGCTGTTGCGGCAGTTGCGGCTGTTGCGGCTGTTGCGGCTGTTGCGGCTGTTGCGGGTGTTGCGGCTGTTGCGGCTGTTGCGGGTGTTGCGGCTGTTGCGGGTGTTGCGGCTGTTGCGGGTGTTGGTAGTATTGCGAGTATTGCACGTCTTGCGATTCTTGCGGGTGCTGCGGGTGCTGCGGGTGTGGCGGGTGTTGCGGGTGTTGCAGCTGTTGCGGGTGTGGCGGGTGTTGCGGGTGTTTCGGCTGTTGCGGGTGTGGCGGGTGTTGCGGCTGTTGCGGGTGTGGCGGGTGTTGCGGGTGTTGCGAGTCTTGCGGGTGTTGCGGGTGTGGCGAGTGCTGCGGGTATTGCGAGTGCTGCGGGTGTGGAGAGTGTTGTGGGCAGAGTTGAAAAAAAAGTTTTTTTTTTATTTTATAAAAAAATCTAAAAAATTGTTTTAAACAAGAGTTTTTCTGTGTTCTTTTTAGTTTAGGGCATTATTTCAAATTAATTTGACCTATAATAATCTTTCATTTCTAGACTAGATCTTTACAAATTCGCCATAGTAAATTAAATAGTTACAAAAAACGATCAATGGATAAACATTTGTTTTATGTTGCGTATCTCTAAGGCGCGAAACACAGGGCGCACGGCCGGGTCGGCCAATTTGACGGCGAACGATAGTGCAAAGGAAATCCTATACTACCAACCCACATAGAGGGCAAAGAGACCGCGCCGCCGATGTTTGTAAGATGATGTCTCTCGCGGTCATCCGCAGATAAAATGACCGCCGCGCCGTCTGCGGAGCGCCTAATCAATACTGAACGCTATTCATTCAACCTGTATGTTCTAACTAATGTTGATTTTTTTAATGGGCGACATAGGGACTTTCCTAGCGGTACTATAACGGCGGAAAATTACCTAGAAACTATGAATTCTATTCTATATATATATATTATATAATAATGTAGAACATACGCGTGCTCTAGATCATATTATGTATGGCAATATTGTAAATACTTTGTCAGTGGCTGCTGTGCAGGCCTGGGATGATAAGCAACCTCAAAAGGTAAGACGAGTGGCAGGCTGGAACAAGCACGTTCGAGGCGCTTATGGGGAGGCTCGGTCTAAGTATCAAACTTGGCTGTTCTATAATAAGCCTAAATCTGGTAGAATTTGGGAAGAAATGCGACAGAGTCAGAGGATTTTTAGGGGTAGGCTTAAATGGTGCCAGAATCACCAGGATCAGATAAAGATGGACATATTAGCGTCGCACCGAGCGTCTAAAAATGTTTCTGAGTTCTGTGTCAGAGTCGACCATTAAGCTGAGGGTTGGACCGGGCGGCCCTGTGAGTGAAGGGGAATGTAGTTCGCCGGAGGACATAGCCCACATGTTCAAAGATCGATTTATGGTATCATCTCCACTTGGGCCGGCTCAAGAGGTGATCGATGATGAGACTAATCGTGATTATGAACCGATCCGTTTCTCGGCCAAGCATGTAGCTGAATTAATCAAGAGAATGGATAAGGGGAAATCTCCAGGTCATGACGGTCTCAGCATCGAACACCTCAAGTATGCTGGGGTACATCCACCTAGAATGCTGGCACTGTTTTTCACGCTTTGCGTAAGTCACTCATACCTTCCACCCAGTATGCTGAAAACAATAGTGGTACCGATCGTGAAAAATAAAACTGGGGATATATCGGACAAGGCGAGTTACAGACCGATATCCTTGGCCACTGTAATTGCCAAGGTGTTGGACGGTCTGCTTGACAAGGAACTTGACAAATGGCTAACTTTACATGAGGCACAGTTTGGTTTTCGGCCTGGACTTTCCACTGAGAGTGCGATCCCCTGTCTAAAGCAGACGGTCCAATATTATAAGGAGAGAAGTACTCGGTGTATGTCTGCTTCCTTGATCTCTTAAAGGCATTTGACCTTGTGTCATATGATGTCCTTTGGGATAAGCTCAAAGGAGCAGGGGTACCACCTGAGTTAACGGGTTTGTTCCGGTAACTAACCAGCTAAACCAAGTTCGTTGGGAAGACATTATGTCTGAAGCGTACAGGTTGGAGTGTAGGGTGAGACACGGGTTAACCTTACCTAAGTTCTTCAACCTGTATGTGAATGAGCTGATCGTTGAACTCAGCAGCAGACCAGTTGGGTGCAAAACAGATGGCGCTTGCGTCAATAATTTAAGCTATGTTGACGACATGGTGCTGCTGGGTCCAACGTCTGGCTCAATCAGGAAGATGTTGAAAGTCTGTGAAAGGTATGCGGCAACCCACGGCCTGTTATATAATGAAAAAAAAGTGAATACCTGATTTTTGTTGCTCCCGGGAAATATTTGAATTACGAGACCTCAATATCCCTCAATGGACGACCACTTAAGAGGGTCAGCCAATTTAAATACTCGGGTCACTATGTCACCGAGGACTTCCGGGATCAGGTAGACATTGAACGTGAACGTACTCGGTTCACTATGTCACCGAGGACCTCCGGGATCAGGTAGACATTGAACGTGAACGTACTCGGGTCACTATGTCACCGAGGACCTCCGGGATCAGGTAGACATTGAACGTGAACGTACTCGGTTCACTATGTCACCGAGGACTTCCGGGATCAGGTAGACATTGAACGTGAACGTACTCGGGTCACTATGTCACCGAGGACTTCCGGGATCAGGTAGACATTGAACGTGAACGTACTCGGTTCACTATGTCACCGAGGACTTCCGGGATCAGGTAGACATTGAACGTGAACGTACTCGGGTCACTATGTCACCGAGGACTTCCGGGATCAGGTAGACATTGAACGTGAACGTACTCGGGTCACTATGTCACCGAGGACTTCCGGGATCAGGTAGACATTGAACGTGAACGTACTCGGTTCACTATGTCACCGAGGACCTCCGGGATCAGGTAGACATTGAACGTGAACGTACTCGGGTCACTGTCACCGAGGACTTCCGGGATCAGGTAGACATTGAACGTGAACGTACTCGGTTCACTATGTCACCGAGGACCTCCGGGATCAGGTAGACATTGAACGTGAACGTACTCGGGTCACTATGTCACCGAGGACCTCCGGGATCAGGTAGACATTGAACGTGAACGTACTCGGTTCACTATGTCACCGAGGACTTCCGGGATCAGGTAGACATTGAACGTGAACGTACTCGGTTCACTATGTCACCGAGGACCTCCGGGATCAGGTAGACATTGAACGTGAACGTACTCGGGTCACTATGTCACCGAGGACCTCCGGGATCAGGTAGACATTGAACGTGAACGTACTCGGTTCACTATGTCACCGAGGACTTCCGGGATCAGGTAGACATTGAACGTGAACGTACTCGGTTCACTATGTCACCGAGGACCTCCGGGATCAGGTAGACATTGAACGTGAACGTACTCGGGTCACTATGTCACCGAGGACCTCCGGGATCAGGTAGACATTGAACGTGAACGTACTCGGTTCACTATGTCACCGAGGACTTCCGGGATCAGGTAGACATTGAACGTGAACGTACTCGGGTCACTATGTCACCGAGGACCTCCGGGATCAGGTAGACATTGAACGTGAACGCAGGGCACTAGCAGCCAACTGCAACATGTTGACTCACAGATTTGCACGTTGTAGTAACAAGGTCAAAATAACTCTGTTTAAAGCTTATTGTCAAGCGTTCTACACGTGCAGTTTGTGGGTCAACTGCACGCGGAGGGCACTAGATGCCCTGCGTGTGCAATGTAATAATGGTTTCAGAGTGCTGTTGGTGTTGCCCCGATTCTGCAGCGCGTCTGGCATGTTTGCTGTAGCGCGAACTGACGACTTCTATGCCATTCTGAGGAAAAAGACCGTGTCCTTAGTTAGCAGAATGAAGGCTAGCAGCAACAGCATTTTGAAAACCCTAGCCGAAAAACACGATGCACCAATACTTAGACACTCTGCATGTCCGGTTGCTCGTGCGGCAGGGATGAATAATGTTTTAATTAATTAATATTACTAACCCTTAGTTGATAAGTTATTGTTGTACTAACCATTGGACCTATGTTGTCAAGTCAAATAAATAAATTATCATTATTATTTCCTTTATTACATTAGATAACACATATCAATTATATTTTTAAATATTAGAATATAAAAAATATAAAAACATTTAAAAATATAAAAAATAGTAGCCCACCGGTAACGGGAGCAAGGTCCAAGCTACCGATGGTTAGGGCTCCAGAGACAGGAACCTCCTCACAATGCGAGCCGTATCGAGGAGTACTGCCTTCTGAATCAGGCCCTTGATCCAACCGCCTAACGAGAGCCTCGATAGATGTTGAACGAGGATTATATAATAATTATTATTATTAGGCTAGATTGTAATTAATTATTAGGAACCTGGTTATTTTTTAGGGTTCCGTACCCAAAGGGTAAAAACGGAACCCTATTACTAAGACTTCGCTGTCTGTCCGTCCGTCCGTCTGTCTGTCACCAGGCTGTATCTCAAGAACCGCGGTAGCTACAGTTGAAATTTTCACAAATTATGTATGTCTGTTGCCGCTATAACAACAAATACTAAAAACGAAATAAAATAAATATTTTAAGGGGGGCTCCCATACAACAAACGCGATTTTTTTGCCCTTTTTTGCTCGATATCAATAATGGCAATAGGTAGGCACTTGAAATATTAATAAATAATAAAATTAAAATAAAATAAATATATGTATAAGGGCGGCTCCCATACAACAAACGTGTTTTTTCGGAGTTTTTGGCTTGTGGTACGGAACCCTTCGTGTGGGAGTGTGACTCGCACTTGGCCAGTTTTTTTAATTTTCAATACGATAATTGAATTGTTGTTTTAACGATAGTTAAATAGTTTTAATTTTATGTAAGAGAGAAACTAAAGAAACTAATTATTTACTTAAATGCCATTTGCAAACAAATATAATAAATAGGCAGTATGAAGAGACGTCGCGCTGGTGGCGTACGTGGCGAGCGTACTGCTAAGGTTGCTGCACCACACCCGGAGGTGCTGCGCGCGCCGGACGGGTGCGTAGGAGCGCGCCGCCGCGAGAAGACCGGCTGGCTTCAATAACCGCGCGCGCGGTGAAAAAACACAAAAATATCGTGAAATACGACTGCTAGTGATACAGTGTGGTGATCTCCTGGCTCCCAGCATCCCGTGAGTACCTGAACTCTCTCAATTTACATCCTTTAGCCTGTTTCTGAGTAGGAAACTTCAAAAGCGTCCTTGGTTATACGTAGATACTCATTAATATTTGTGGTCTGCCAACCAGTCTTACCAAGGGGTATCATATTACCCAGTAACTGGGTTGTGGAGGTCAGATAGGCAGTCACTCCATGTAAAATACTGGTATTCAGTTGCATCTGGTTAGTCTGGAAGCCGACCCTAACATAGTTGGGAAAAGGCAGGCAGATGATAATGATGTTGTATTTTATTTATTTTTATTACTAAATGGGCCCGTTCTTGACCTTGATCACGCCTGATGGAAGGCGATGGATGAGGTTAATGATGGACGATGCTGGTGGTCGATGGTTAACTATGAGTGTTATATTTTAATTTGGATAATTGAATTGTGGTTATATGTTTCTATTTAAATAATTTTATTTGCTTGTATAATTTGAATACCTTACCTACTTAAATATTTGTATGCCATTGTATAAGGCAAGCATGACGACCTGTTTATAAGAAAAAAAAAAGTAAAAAAAAAAATATAAAGTTACATTAAATTAATAAAAATGTCTAAAGTACAGCAACATCATAGTAGCATTTATTTATTAAAAGTTTCTTCATGCTTTTGTTAAAACTATTAATATGAAAAGTAAAACACCTTTCGCCCAATGCTATTCTAGTGTTATTTTTATGAGTACTTATTTAAAAATACGGTATATAGGTAAGATATTCAGGTTTAAAAGGTTAAAGCTATAAAACATCTTAAATATCCTTGTCTATAAATAGGATTGGTCTAGACAAAAACGTTTTTTTTAAGATAAGATTAGATATTTTTTATTTGTTGAAACATGAGTATGCACACGAAATTAGCAACTTGCATGCTAATTTCGTGTGCATACTCATGTTTAAACAAATAAAAATAATCTAATCTTATCTTAAAAAAATTGTTTTTGTCTAGACGAAATTAGCAACTTGCATGCTAATTTCGTGCGCATACTCATGTTTAAACAAATAAAAATCTAATCTTATCTTAAAAAAAATGTTTATGTCTGGTAGGTATTGTGGATCCTTGACCAAGTAATTGAAGGTTACCAATATAATTACACGAGCTGAAACCAATGCTATTTATAGACAAGGATATTTAAGATATTTTATAGCTTTAACCTTTTAAACCTGAATATCTGTTAAAGCGTATTTTTAAATAAAATAACACTCTTAAAATATAACACTAGAATGGCATTGGGCAAAAGGTGTTTTACTTTTCATATTAATAGTTTTAACAAAAGCATGAAGAAATTTTTAATAAATAAATGCTACTATGATGTTGCTGTACTTAAGACATTTTTATTATTATTTTCGTTTATTCGTCTATTTACTTACCTAATTACATTTTTAAATATTTCTTAAAATATAAAATTATTATTATTTCTTTAACTTAATGTAACTTTATGATTTTTTTTTTACTTTGAATTATATTTACTTACCTATATTTGTACGCCTTTCAAGGCAAAACATGCTGAAACTTTTTTTTGTAATCGTTCCAACTGATTGTGAAACTACTGACTGACTGACTAAACTGAGTGTAAAGCAAGTAGTTAAAACGATTTATAGTTATTTTCGGAGTAAAAATTATACGTTTCTACTTATTATTTTGCGCATAACAAAACGCATGTCAGCCAAAAGACGTCACTGCTGGACATAGGCCTCCCCCAAGTACCTCCACTTCGACCGCTTCTGTACTTCTCGCATCCAACGGGTTCCTGTGACCTTCACAAGGTCAAGTTCTCAAGTACTCAATTTGCTAGAGGTAAATAAAGTCACAGAATTTTTTTTACCTCCAAAATTGATGTAGAAAGTTGGCACAATAATGACCTCTGTTCCTCTGAGCATACGTACCATAATCGCATCCATAAACCTCGACTCTCATGGAGATCTTGTCGCGCCATCGCATCGGGTTGATCCGTATGAACTGCGCTATAATAGGAACTTCAAATTCGTTCTTCTCAACCGTGTTGCCATCGTGGTTGCCTTCGAACATCTGTTGGAATATAAAATCTATTGGTTAGGTGTTTAAGTTCAATTTGGCTTGTATTCATGAGATATGAAATAAAAAATTATGAAATTGTGTCGTAATGGCGTGTCTGTAAACTGGCAGTTATGACACTTCACCTATTTATGGGTTAAGTCTATACAAATACTGTACTTGTTTACTAAATCATGTCAACACAGACCATGTTCATGATGGTTTTCAAATGACTGAAAAAGTACGTACAGCATTGAATTATTTACCGACTTTTTTATGGTACCTATTAATTGGATTAATGGAATTTATGACATAGTATAATTTTAAAGATAATTTTGCATGCCTGAATTAGTGCAACACAGTGGACTGCGCATTCACTTGACATCTAGAAATGTATTTTTTAAATGGCTTTTTTTGTATTTTTTTTTTTTTTATTTGTGTTGAGCAAACATTTGAATTTGAATTTGACTCATATTGAAGTTATATTAATAAACATAAACACATAACATCGCGCCTGTATTCCTTACAGGGTTAGGCAGAGGTGATCTATAGTAGGTACACCCACATTTTTTAATGTTTGGAAATTAAATTAATTATCACCACTTATGGAGCTCGCTGGACATAGGTCTCCAACTTAGGCAGACCAATATAAATAACATTAAAAGAATAACGAGCATTGTATTTGGTTTAGACCCCAACAATTTATAAGCATCAAAGAGAGCAGAAATTCCATTTATATTCCTATGATGAATATTAAGCAGATGTCCGATTTGTTAATTTTTTTGTGTCATTCGGCATCTTTCACTCGAAGTAAAACGTCTGACCACAAAATGAGCCAAAAGTGAAAAATGAATTCGTTAGTTAATCGATCTAACGATGTTTGATTTCGGCATTCTTCCTTATGGCAAAAAAACACTCTTTCGCATGTTTCACTCGCCTGTCAGATCGTAAATTCATTTTACGATCTGACAGGCGAGTTCATTCGACATTCATTCGAGTTAATCATTCACTCGAGTGAAACGTCTGATATCACCTTTAGGAAGAGGATGTTAAAACTTTAAAGCTATATTAGAAACGTCAACCCAAGCAACCCTACCTGCGTATACCCATCCTGAGTGGTCACGGGCCTCCAGCTCTCCCCATCATCCGAGTACTGCAGCATGTACTCGGTGACATACTCGTCAGTGGCAAAGCGGCCGCGCGTGGCGATCCCGCGCATCTCCCGCCGCTTGTCCAGTTGGATCGTCAGGTGTTGGTAATACGAACTCTCGCGGGCCGTCCAAGCTGCCGTCCCTTCACCGTTATTTGTTAGTTAGTGCTACTCTTGCAAATATCATCAACAAAGAGTAGGTATATAGGCAACTTTTTTGTAGGTCGGCATAATTCGGCACAGACGGGCGGCAAAATCAAATATATAGAGTGTTTGGAAGCTGGATACAAAGCCTTAAGGGGGTGATTGTTGACACCATTTAGAGCATTTTGAGCCATACATGTCTTAGACGAAGTATGTTTTTTTTTTCCCCAATTAAAGTTGGTATACTTAATATGTTTATTTTTGACTAATAGTTTCTACTGTAGTTAACCTTTTGACCGCCAGAGCATAAACGCAATACTTCGTCTAAGACATGTATGGTTCAAAATGGTGTAAATGGTGTCAACTATCACTCCCTTAAAGCTTTGCACTGAGCTTCCAAACATCCTGTATATATTGCGCCCCGCTATGCCAAATTCTGCCACCCCGAACAAGTGTGTAGGGCGCGATGACTTGACCAAGCAGCCTTATTTAAAGGCACGCAATGAAAATGAAAATGTGAAGTTTATTGGAATGATTTTTTTTTGCCTGTATACCTAGCTTTCTTGTTCATTGTACTAAGGTGATTGTGGGTTGCATTTTTCAGAGTTCACATAATGGTATTGTCCCTCAAAGGTTTCGATGTTATTTCGTTACTTAAAATGTACCTAATATGAGAATGGATGGATGTAGGTACCTATTACCTACCCTTCGTGGCCGACCCCAACATCGCGATTTAGAGTCAACAAATCATCGTTTGGAAAAGTTAGGGTGATAATGAATTCTCTGAATGAATCATAACTGTTGGTATGGTATCCATGCAACTCAATAACAAGGATTTTAAACACAGTGAATGACAAGGCTCAACATCAAAGCCGAGGTTTTGTTTAGGTCCACAATGGATACATTCAATGAGAGTAGAATCACAACACAATAATTATGGTTTGATGCCATTTGAATATCTCAGTAAGTACATTAGTTAGGGACACATCTTTTTTTGCAATCCACAATCAAGTTCGTACCATTTAGACGTGTAAATTAGTGGAAATTGTTAACGTTAGTTATAGAAAAGAATGAAAATATCAGCAGTCTTTCGTATGTACAACTGTGTCGAGTTATTTCAAGCAGCCTTAGCAGTTTCTTCTAAAGGACAATCATGTTTGGGATAAGAAGCAGTGTTTTGATTTAAGTTTCTAAATGATGAACAGAAATAATAAATGGAATAGCAATAAAAATAAAACATTGAATACTTAGTATAAATATTTGCTGTATTGTTTGTTGTATAAAAGAGCTTTCACTAGTGTAGGTAGCACTTTGAAAATAACTACACAAAATAAGGAATTTTGTCATAGAGCCAATTTTCCATGAGGTGGCAAATTTTAGTTTACCTCATAAACTCATAATATACAAATGTTCTGTCACAATTTATTATTCTTTACTTATTAACGACCAATTGGAACCGTGCACCTAGCTTCTGACGTTTCATAAGTGCCCATGTAGGCTTATGTGAAATAAAATATTTTGATTTTGATTATTGCAAATTCAATACGTCTATTAAGTATTTATTTTAACCAACACTAAGCCCAGTAAAATTACCCCACCACCACAATTGAAAAGGATTAGTTTTAAAATTAAATTAAAAAGTCATCTAAAAAAATATCTACAAAGGGGAAGAACCAGCAAACTAAACACTACTCTCAAATTAAAATTAATGTGACTATTAAAACGTGACAACACCACACGAAAATCAAACAAATAAAAGAAGCTATCGCATGCAAACCAAACCTCTCAACCTGTAGTCATATTTTAGTTATTTCATCTTATATTTTTACCTTGACTTCGCCTCCAGCTGCCTTATACTGAACGTAATCGAGTCCGTTGGACCCATAGCTGATATGATACTCCTGGACAAACTCCTGGGAGTGTGCGCGACCCTGCGTGGCCACCCGCGTGACGTTCTTAACGTTACCGAGGTCAATGACCAGCTGCTGATCGAAGTCATTCTCCGACGCCGTCCAAGCGTTCATACCTTTTCAGTGCAGGAAAATGTGCCATCTTTATTTCAAGGTTGCTTGCTTTACTTTCGTTAGTAGGTCAAACTGTTAGTCGGTTAAATAAGAAGTTGCTGTTATTTAAATAATCATTTATTTGCATTTGCCATTTACTGAACTTCTAACAACTAAGTTATATGATCCTAAACCTATGTAACATCTATATAATCCAAAAGCAACCCAAATAGTAAAAATATAACATTATATTAGAAATAAATTAGCGAATTTTCAACATTACAAGATTATGAAAATATTAGTTTTTCTTTCACAATAAATTCGAGATTCATTTTCAACCCTTCTTGATCTAAAAGTGTTTCATTTGCTTCTCTACAAAATCGGAACTGAAATTAAAGTCTGGTTCATGTAAAGGTTTAGCCTCTTCCACTATTTCATCAAAGGTCAGATAAGCATAAGGCGAGGGTACATAGTTTCCATTATCTTCAACTTTTAAAGAAACCGCCACAGCATGCCTGTCGTCCAATAATGTCTCTTCAAAGATCCACCCCTCTTTTAAATAATTTTTCACATGCAACACCGTATCAGTTACTAGCCTCCCCACTTCCAACTTGCGTGTTTTTAGTGAAAAACTTATTTCGTCCAAGGGTACAGTTATACCAAACCCTATGTTCTTCACATAACTTTCTTTGAGACACCAAATGCGATAGAAACACGCGATCTGTTCCATTTCCGTGGGAAAACTTCGTATCGTCGCCCATTCGTGTGTCGAAAACTGACGTGACATAATACGAAAGAATTCAGGGATGTTCTTATTTGCTGGTGGTTCTACTTTCATAACATCAATGCCAATATTTCGGTCTTTATTGCCAGCCAGTACTACAAAGTCTCCTTGGTGTGACACATTGAATGTTATTGGTATGTCTCCACCCTCCACTAAGTAGGGCTTGCCTTTTTCGTCTCTGCTGAATCTTACTTCCTCATAAGGAATGGTAGTTGTTTCACACACAAACTTCCTTAGCATCAAGCGTCCAACAAGTGATGACTTAGCATCATTCTGAAATACAAATCTTGCAATTCTTTGCTTCTCCTCTTGCTGTATGTAACTTGAGGCAGCTGTTATTTCCTCGTGAGTAGGTTTCCATTCAGTGGCATTGAAGGCCCATCTGACATTTGAACTGGCCATTTTAGTACTAAAATCTCTATTTAGTATCGTTACTGAGGTCCAACTATATAGTGTTTTATATTGATAACGGACCTGCAGACGAATGAACCCTGTTACTTTGTCTTCGTTTGATTTGAATATTTTGTTTACAATTCACAGGTTAAGAAGCATAAACTATAATTCTGGCAACTGAATCACGAACACAACACACAGCATGCAAAAATAATGGCATGACTTCATCTCTAAGTGAAAACAAAACCAAATGATCTAGATGTTGCCATCATAGCTGGCACATGTCCTACAGCATTCTCTAGCATTGTCGTAACTTGTAATGATCCATAACATTTTAGTTCAGGAATAGAAATTCACAGACTACTTTAAAAATGTCCACAAATGTTATGAAACACTACAGGTGCAGCAAAGGCAAAATGATAGTGACAAAAAACAAATATATTTTCAACACAATTATAATATTATTATTTGCATGCTAACATGATCTGACAATGCTATATCTAAACATAAGGCTATTGTAATGAGTTATTTTAACAGATAGAGACCCAAGATAATTAATGGATGTTTTTGCATATTAAGTTACATGTAATTTTAATAGCCATCATCAGCATGTCAACATGCTTCAATAACATTCATTGCATGTCCCAATCATGACTTTATACCGCAGAGAATATTTCAAAGATTTTTTTTAATTTTGCCCACTTCAAAACATACTATTTCTGACATGTATGGGAGAATTACTACTTAGAACTATATTAAAGGCATAAAATATTATATGAAATCTGAATAAAGCTAGTTTTAAGTAAAAATTCTTCCTTGTTTATGTCAGAAGTTGGTGTTTTCATCCCATGTCCCATACTCACCATATAACTTAGCATTATCTGGTCCTCTGTCTCTTAGGCTGGAGGTGGCGGTCAACTTAGCGTTGGCAATGAGGGGCTCATTACATTCGTAGTCGTAATAATATCTTACTGAGTCTGAAAATAATTATATAGTTTAAACATCGTATTGGCCTCTTACAGTACAAAAATAGTAACTGGCACAGAACTTTTCAGAGTTGAATGAATTTGTAACGAAGTAAACAAGTATGACTGAAACGTGTAATACTTTCTTTTGCAAACAAAGCCCAAATATATATTTTATTCAACGAGTTTATTTGTAACACACTACCAGGTTTATTATTCTACTAGATATACGTTAGATGTTTGAATAATAAAAGGGAATACAGTCAAAACTTGTATTGGAATTAATCGTTAAACTAACCTGCATCAGATTTCGTAATGCTATGGCAAAGCAACACAAAGAAATAATACACGAAACCACTCATCATAATTTCATAGCTATTTTAGAAATATTAATAATAATATGAACGTAGTCTATCAGTCAGAAAATCATATAAAACTGTTTGATCATTACGTTAGCGTTGTTACTTATTTATACTTGGTTGTTACAATCAGTTACAATCATCAAGGCCATCAAGCCGGACACGGGACAACACCCAAGAACGTTTTAGACAACAAATACGTCAGATTCAGATAAATTATTCAATTTATTATTGGCTCATAATGATTCACCATTTTAATTTGGAAAATAACCACCAATAGCAACAATGACATTTATAAAAACGTGGAGAACTAACTTCCATTCTATTTTTATCTATGGCAATGGTGCCGATCAGTGTTGCCAACCCTACTGTTTTAACAGTAGATTTACTGTTTTCACCATGACATCCCTGTTTTCTGTTTAAGTACTAATTTCTACTGTTTTTACGATAATATTTACTGGAGATTTCGTCTCAAACGATAAAACCTCCAGTTAAAATACCTAGGTTCATGATATGCATGTACATGTATCCGAATCAATTTTTACCTATGTCTAACAAAACACCAGTAAACATTTTGAAAACTAAACTAAGAAATAAAATGTCCACGACGACCATCAAAGGCACATTACATAGTAAAACAGAAATAAAGGAATGCTATACTATACATTTAACGCAACTGAAAAGCATATTATGAAGAAATTCAATAAAACTATGTATGATTTTAATAAAACAAAAACAAGGTAAAAAATATTGAATACAGAGAAATTGAAAATGATAAATAATTATTTGTAAGAATATTTCTAAGAATTTGTCAATTATTCGTATATAGAACATAATAAATAAATAATATTGCTTACGACTTGCGTTTTCAATTATATTTCAATTCTAATAAATTTTTCCATCGCCAATTTTTCATTCATTCAGGTAACAAGGACGTTTGACAGTTTTTGTATGAAATAACTGTCAAAATTTCAAAATTATTTCGCAAATAAAGTTATTATATGATTGAAAAATCAGCCCTGTTTTAAAGTTACCATTTTACTGTTTTCTGCATTTTTTTAAGTCTGATCTGCTGCTTTTTCGGTAAGGTTGGCAACACTGGCCAATCTCAGATGTGTTTTGAGAATACGTGCGAAGAGTCGTTAAAAAAAATACTAAATTCGATGAGTACACTGAAACAAACGAATAAAAAATGGTTAATTATATTATTAAATATGTACATAAATTATCACACAAATATCATCATAATTTGATGTCATTAAAGGCTCCTACAAAAAAGCGAGACACGCGACGCGAATCGCGTCTGTTTGTAGGAGCCTTCATCACACAGAACATATATTCGTGGGTTCGATTCCCACCCAGGACAAATGTTTGTGTGATGAGCATGATCATTTGTTCTGTGTCTGGGTGTAATTTATCTATATATGTATGTATTTAGAAATATATAAGTATGTTTATCAGTTGTCTAGTACTCATAACACAAGCTCTGCTTAGCTTGAGACTAGACGGCGTTGTGTGATAGTTGTGGAATATTATTATTATTATTATATACCCTAAAGGGCTTCATCATCATTTTGAAATCATTGTGCAGAGCGATGTCTCTGACCCGGATTTTGTAAAGGGATATCGGTGAACAACAATGGCTGCGGAGACGGGAAATAGTAGATATTAGGTACCCTCTTTGATATTTTTTTATAGGGGAAAAACCAAGGCTTCGGTTTAACATTAGGCTGTATTGCGTGATAAAAGACACCTTTCCGTTTACTTGAATTTTGCCACTGCACCTGCCATGAGGTTAGTAGGCTCTTTTTAGGAAGGCTCAGCAAATCGTATCCCTGACAATGAAAGTGCTTAAGGTCAACGGCTTGGGACGTAACAGCATCCTTAGCAAGAGCATCCGCATATTCGTTTCCTCTTATGCCACAATGACTTGGAATCCAAACCAA
The DNA here is from genome assembly GCA_963082905.1 of Oligia fasciuncula. Classification (NCBI taxonomy): domain Eukaryota; kingdom Metazoa; phylum Arthropoda; class Insecta; order Lepidoptera; family Noctuidae; genus Oligia; species Oligia fasciuncula. Next base: position 21,834,993 of record OY720391.1, on the reverse strand, counting down.
GTGGACGGTTATATGATTCTTGGCACAAGAGAAAAGAGACTTTTTGATTTGGAGTAGAATTGAACTGTGCAGTTTACTCTTGAAAGGGTTCTGCTCCAAAGCTTGCAAGCAACTAGGTGAGTCTGTTGAACAGTAAAGGACTAAGCACAGAACCTTGTGGTAGGCCCTTCCATGACATCCTGACGTCAGATCCTTCACCCGGCACTCTCAAACCCAAAGACCTAGACATGAGCAAACTACAGATGCACTGTCATTGCACTGTACCATTCTCTCCGGTATACTCAGCTGTTGCAATCTTTGCCTGAGAATGGGAAGAAGGAGATTATCATATGCAGAGGAAATGTCTAAAAAGGCAGCGACTAAGGATTCATTTTTTGAAAACCAAATCTGTAACCAAAACCCCAACATCCATGGTACTGAGTCTTTCAGTCTATCAAAAAGTCCTGACTGAGTCCCTTTCTAAAACCAAATTGACAAATTGAGACCTAGGAAGTGTTTATTCTAGTCGGTTCTTTACTAGGTGAGAACTAACCTCAGACCAAAGAGTAAAGTAACTATTTCCTCAGACTAAGGAAAAAAGAAAACTAAAACTAACTTGCTTTTTATGCGTTTGAAAACTTTAAAAGTTTAAAACTTTTAAAGTTTCTCGTACTATCAATTCAACATTGACATAATCAACATACCAATATTTTTTGTTGATTTGATTTATTACAAATGAATACACAAACTACTTAGTGATACTACGTATAATGAATAGATGATTTTTATTATAGTAGATCAATGAAAGAGAAAATATTTTATCAGGAATAACGATCACACGTTGAAAGCAGCTTTTTGAAACAATTTTCGAACGCTTCCTTGATATTATCAGATTTTATTGCCACGTTCAATTATTTAAAACTTCAAATATGTGGGAGTTTGCTGGACTGTTTTAAATCTTTTCAATAAATAATAAATATGGATAATTAAATAAAATAATACCAAAAAAACTAAAACGCAAGTTTTATTATCATTATTCCTAAATTGTCCCCACTATCCACTGTTTATGTTTTCAGCAAATTACACAAGTGAGGAAATTACAACAACCATCGTTGCAACACTAAGATTTTCTGCCGAAACAGGAGAATTGTGTTGATCGATATATTTTCGGTATTTTAGAGAGAATTATGCGTATTTTGTGAAAAGTTTGTGATAACCGGACCGAATAAACTTAGTTAATTATCCACTGTACGATTACACGGCGTTACCGGGCCATTTGTTGTTATTGTATGGAGTGAAATCCCGTTACACATGTTTTATTTCTGCCACGTTTTCTGTGAATATTTCGTGATAAACTTGTATAAAAATGCTTATTTTTGTTTGAGGAGCAAAGTATAAAAGCAGGTAAATGTTGAAATAAGCTTAAAAACTTTTTCCCTGTCGTTGACAATGAATCACCTGCGCTCATGACATGACATCAGACATGTCGTATTAGGACAGGCTTTCGCCTCGTAAGAAAAAAAATAGCCTGTGTATTTACCATTAAAAACATCAATAAACTAGTTACAAAACTTTTAAAATTGTTACCATTTTCACATTTTTATTAAATTTGTGCACTCAACCTACAACTTTATTTTTATTAATGAGGCAACTTCTGAATTCTTAAATAAATTAACTAAACGTAAACAAAGTAGGAAGAACTATTGATTATATTTATTTAACATAAGTCTTTACAGACTATTAACCATTGAGCCCCAATTTCATACAATGACATCTTTTATCATTAAAATATTTTATTAATTGAATACCTACAATGAATTTCATCAGAAGCAACAATGTCAAGCATGTCGGACCGTAAGGCAGAGCTGGAGCGCAAGAAGGCGAAGCTCCAAGCTCTTCGGGATGAGAAGGATCGCCGCCGCAGAGAGAAAGAACAGAAAGATGCTGATGAAGCCCTGGTATGTATATACCTATGTTATATTTTTATATAGACACACATGAAACAATATTTAAATCAATTAAAGCAGGCACTAGCCTATAACTCAACATGAGACATGATAGGTGCTAAAGCTGCAACATTGCACAATATGCTATTGGTGTACTAAATAAATAAAAAAAATTGTAAATAAAAACATTACTATTTATTTTCAACTAGCTGGGCCCAGCGGTTTCACCCGCATAAGTTTCGATCCCGTGGGAATATTGGGATAAAAAGTAGCCTATATGTTAATCTAGGGTGTCAGCTACCTCCATACAAAATTTTATCAAAATTGATCCAGCCGTATAAGTGTGAAAAGTAACAAACATATAAACACACATACACTCACAAACTTTGGCCTTTATAATATTAGTGTGATACAAATCACAATTCTTTATTGCATTCCATAATGTTGGTAAAACAGATGGTAGGCTTAAAATTAATTAAACAATTATGGACCCTGTCGGGCAAAACATAGTAGGAGAGAGGAGGAAGAGCGCTTATCCATTGTGTATCCCAACATCCCATGCAAACAAAAGTGGCTTTAAACTTAGCTGCAATCTGTTTGTGTATCTCATGGAAAGCCAGTAGTCAGTATTTTGGCAGATTAGGGAGATCATGTATGTATTGTAATACTATCTTATGAGCATGCAACCTTCAGCCTATCCAGTCTCTATACAATCTTTTGAAGGCCCATGAAAGCAATACAGTCATCATCTGCCTAGCCTTTCCCAACTACATAATTATGTTGGGGTTGTCTTCCAGTATAACCAAATGCAGCTGAATACCAGTATTTTACATGGAGCGACTGCCTATCTGACCCAGTTACTTAGTACCCCTAGGTAAAACTAGTTGTCAGACTTTTTTTTTTTTTTTTTTTTCCTTTTTGGCAACTGAGCCGATGTCGACTATTCTGCCAGCGTCATGTAGTGACAGCAAGATGGAGCCATCGAACGTTGCACTTTGTGGTAGTTGTTAATTTTTAATGTTAGTAGCTGAAAAGACAATACAAGTTTTGTTAGTTAACATGACTTTTTTAATACATAAAATACTATTACTCTACTATAAAATGTCACAGATATTTACAATTATAATTATTATTACACACCAAGTTACATTTTAATGTTATTGTCATTTAAAAATTTTGATAGGACTTGGATTAGTTTAGGAGAAAAGTTAGTTAGGAGGGAATGGAAGTTAGTAGGAAGTGTGATTTTAATTTTGGGAAGCTTATGGTACAAATCAAAAGATTGGGAATTTGAAGGACATGAAAAAAATATATGATCCAGAGTACCATCATCAAGACCGCATTCGCACAGGGAACTGTCACGTACACGAATCTTATTCAGGAATACTGGACTGCAGCAGTGGCCGAGTCTCAGTCTACACAAGGATGAAATGGTTCTTTTGGACAATTTAGTACTTTTAAAAAACCAAGGTTTTCGTTGGACGTCGGGTTGGATACTGGCGTAGTACGCCCCCTTGAGCTTTGAGCTTACCTGCCACACCCCTGACCACGCTTTATGCATTTTATTTTTGGTATCAGCCCGTACGTCGTAGCTATGGACGACATAGTGTTTTTGGTCAACAGGGTTGGATGTAGCAAACTTAGCTAAGGAATCTGCGCACTCGTTGCCACTTATACCCGAGTGACTGGGAACCCAAGCTATTTCAATGTTTAAACCGTTGTTATAGCAAGTGAAAAGTAAATTTTGAATATCTAAAATGATTTTACTGTGAATTTTTGATTTTAATTGATTTTGACTTAAAGACTGAATGCTACTGCGAGAATCTGAAAAAATTACCGAATTTTGAATATTATGACTTTTTATAAAATTTATTGCTTCTAAAATGCCAATACATTCGCCTGTAAAAACCGAAGCCTCTGGAGGGCACTGAAAGAGGAGGGCAATTCTAGAATTCTGGAAGTATGTTGCAATTCCTGTGCATCCTGTTGGAGTTAATTTAGACGCATCTGTATAGAAAAGATTCCAACCCCTCCAGTACCTCTCAATGGCCCGATCAAAGTCACCTTTAACGTCCTCAGAACTTTTCAAAATACCAAGCTCCAAAACGACTTTTGGCTTAAAGTGGACCACCTCGTATGCGGAAGAGAATACTGGTAAGGTGGGATACTGACAAACAGGTGATGAGAGGTTTTTAAGTTCTCTGTACCTATTCATCAATGGGGGAAATGATTTATGTTTCCAATAAGTGGATACTTCTAAAGAGAGGTGGATTTGTTCTAAGATGGGAAGTAAGGGATGGGACGATAGGGCGAAAACTTTTGACAGGAAACGATCTGCTAAGTATTGTCTTCGTAGGTTAAGGGGAGGATCTGCACATTCTACCTGGAGGGCATTTATAGGGGAGGATTTCATTGCTCCTAAGACAATCCTTAGGCATTTGGCTTGAATGGCGTCCAGTTTGCGAAGCGCCTCTTTATTACAGGGCTCAAGTAAGAAGCAGCAATAGTCCATCACACTTCTGACCAGAGCATTGTACACCAATTTAAGACTGTATGGGTGGGCTCCCCACCAGACTCCAGATAAAGCCTTTAGGACTGAAACTGAGCGTTCACATTTTTTTACTATGTGGTTGATGTGATCCACACCCGACATTTTGGAGTCCAGGATAACTCCCAGAAACCTGGCCTTCTCCTTGATAGGGATAGCTTGTCCATCTATATTAATTTCAACCTGGGGGATATGACGTCTGCGAGTAAAAATAACTGCTGTACTCTTAGGAGCGCTCAAAGACAACCCGTGATCGAGTAGCCATTGGTTTAATGAAGATAAAGAGACATTCAAAGATAGAGCGGCATCCTCTATGGAACTGCCTGAGACCAATAATGCAATGTCGTCTGCATACTGGAGAATTTTACAATTATAATTTAAGCATGAAGGAAGATTTGAAGTATAAATATTATAGAGAATGGGGCTAATTACGGAACCCTGAGGTAAACCTCGCCAGGTCACCCTCTGCTCAGAGTTTTCCCCAGGAATTCTCAGTTGAAGAGTACGATTTGAAAGGATGGTGCAGATGATCTGAATAATCCTAGCCGGTATTCTCAGCTCATGCAGCTTTTGCCTGAGAACTGGGAGGAGGACAGAATCGTATGCAGCTGATATGTCTAGAAAAACGGCTACCACAGACTCATTTCTACTAAGGGCCAGTCGGATCTCTGATGTGAGGATACTCACACTATCAGTAGTACCCAGACCTTTCCTAAAGCCGAATTGAGTCGTTGGAAGCAGTTTTCTATTTTCAACTAACCATTCTAGACGGTTTTTAATTAGGTGTTCAAGAAGTTTAATAAGAATAGACGACAAAGCAATTGGACGATAAGAGCAATGATCACTAGGATCTTTGCCAGGTTTTAACAGAGGGATAACCACTTGAACCTTCCAAGCTGGAGGAATATATCCAGATATAAAACAAAAATTGACTAAATCTAGGTAATATTGGTGGCATTTTACACCCGCTTTTGCAATGAAAGAGTAGGGGAATCCATCTACACCAGGAGCGGTATCCTTAACATAAGTGAGAACTGTTTTAAGTTCGTCAAAGGAAAATGGCTTATCAAGAGGATCACTTGAAGTTACAGAACCAGCAAAGTTAATTTCGTCAACACCAGGAACATAGACTGGGGCAACTTTAGTGAAAAACTGGTACCCCAAATCTTCAGATAAGATGTTCGTAGGAGATGGTTTCAGACTGTTTCTAAAACTTTTCACTCTTTGCCAGACCACCGACGCCGGGGTAGATGGACTCAGAGAACTACAAAAAGATACCCAGCCTGCTCTTTTCTTTTTTCTATTTAGTTTCCTAGACTTAGCCAATATCTTATTGAAGGCGAGAAGATTATCCAGGTTCATTTCACGGTTAAAAGTCTCTTCCGCCTCATTCCTGGCTCTGATCATGGCAGTGCATTCCCTATCCCACCAAGGCGGAGAAGGGATTTTGCCTGTAGGTGATTTTTTAGAAGGGAAGCAATCATCAGCTGTAGCTGATAAGGTATTGGAAAAGGACGCAAAACATTCTTGAGCATTCTCAGCATTGATGGATGGGAGGGAGGAGATACGTAGGTCTAAAATTTTGGAATAAAGATCCCAATCTACAGAGTTTAGCTGGTACTTAAGTAAGGGAGGGGAGGTTTTATCAGGAAGAGATTTAGAAGGAATTTCAACTGTGATGGGATAGTGATCACTACCATAGGTCATGTTTAAACGATTCCAAACAAAAAGACTGGCTATGCTGGATGAGCAAAATGTCAGATCGACACAGCTATTGCTCTGTCCTAATCCGGACCTACGTGTGGCACTGCCATCATTAATAATACATAGGTCGAGATCGTCCAACATATCAACCAGGCCAACACCAGTACTATCACAAGAATCCGATCCCCAACGGTAGTGATGACAATTAAAATCTCCCATGACAAGCAATGGGCCGTTTACATTACTTAGTAGATTTTTTATTACGACAAGATCCTCAAGACGTGGGTGAGCAATATAAAAAGAAAAAAGGTTTATACCCTCAACCTTAACAGCAACAACATTTATGTTGTCACCAACGAAGGGAAGAGGGATCTGAGAGAATGATACTTTGTTATTGATGAACAAAGCACATCCTCCATATCCATCTGATCTGTCATGACGAACACCACCGAAACATGGGATCCTGAAATTGCTTTCAGAACGAAGCCACGTCTCAGCGATGCTGCAGACCGATGGTTTAAATTTATTAATCAAAAAGAGTAGGTCAGGTTTCCTTGGAGAAATACTCCTCACGTTCCATTGCAGGAATGTCAGGGGATGGAACATTATTAATATAATGGATAATTGAAGTCAGTTTTTTGGCAACGTGGTCAGGTAAGGATTGTGCAGGGTTAGCTAATACAGTTATTAGCATATTAGCTATAATATTTAGTATGCTTTCGGGCTTATCAGGACTACTAGCACCTTCTCTAGGGAAGGCACAACCGTTTTGGGAAGGGGAAAAGGAGTAATCCTGAGTAAGGGCTTCATGAGCCAGCCTATCGTAACTAGGTGAAAGAGGAGCGTGAGATTTAGGTTTGAGAAGGACCGTTTTACGGTATGATTTTGGTGTTTGGGGAGTTGGACTGGGGTATTGAGGCGAATTGGTTGTTGGTACGGATTTTTGGGAAATTTTTGACACTTCAGCATAAGATCGAGAGACTGGAGGGAAGACCTGACATGCTTCCGCATACGAAACAGATTTCTGGGCCATGAGAGCTTTTATGCCCTTCTGCCGACCCAATTCGGGACAAGTCTTATCATTGGCATAATGATTGCCAGAACAAGATACGCAAAAGGCACAGTCAGTGGAAACTTGGCATCCATCACCTGGGTGGTCCTGACCACATTTGAAACAGCGAGGTTGGGAGCGACATACCGTACGCGTGTGACCGAAACGACAACAGTTAAAACATTGAATAGTCGGGTACATATAGGTCTCGACCGAAAGGGCAGAATAAAAACAATAAACCCGTCTAGGTAGGACTTGTCCGTCGAAAGTGAGAACTACAGTTTGAGTGGGTTTCCATTCTGTAACCCCCAGAGAAGACACCTTTCGGCTCATTCTCCTTGCCTTTATAACGGGGCCGCATCCATCAGGAACCTTAATATTTTCAATGACCTCATCTTCTGTCCATTCACTTGGTACGTCTCTAACGAGACCCAAACGCGTAATATTAAATTGAGGAATCGTAGCAACGAAGTTATTTTTGACTAAAGTTTGACTATTCAAGAAGCTATTCGCATCCTGGTGAGACTTAAACTCAACTGACACCCGGTTCCTTCCTAAACGTTTTACACTACCTAGGAGAATGTTACTGTATTTATTCTGAGTTAAAAACATTCCAAATTTAACCGGGTGCAGAACAGTACCTGGGGTCTGGCCATCCTTCAAAGAAACGTGTACAATATAGGGTGGGTTGTCCCTTAACGTGTACGACTGTCTTCCGTATTCTTTTTTTAATAATTTTGGAGGGTTTGTTATAGTAGTCGGAGAAGTAGCTACTCTTTTTCTACTAGCTGATTCGGAGTCCATTGCATTTTCTAGAATATTGTCGTCGGGAAGTGTGACTGTTAACACCGGCGTGTATTCAAAGGGATCAGGAGGGTCAGGGGGTTTTTTGGTATCCATTATGGATACTGGATAAAATCTTTAAAAAATATAGAAAGGTATAGTTAAAACAAACCTTAGGTTAAAACACAAACACACAGAACAGTTTCGATTGAAGTTCACACTTGTAAAATTCACTAAAATCGAAAAAATTCCTAACACAAACAAAAGCACGTATTATGCCTTCACCACTACCCACGAAAGTCTGTAGTTGTCAGACTTTCAGGGTTCTGACTACTCTAACGACTGTCAAGACCTACAAATGACAGCCGGGACCAAATGCTTACCATTCTTTCAAGGCACAAACAGGTCTTGGTGTGTGGATGGTCACCCATCAACAGACTGACCTCGGCAAGTGTATGTAGTGTGTATGTACTACTTAGCCGCGAGCCCCTCATGAAAGCACTAGAGTAGCTATCATTCATGAACTGATCTATCTTATTCCAGCAACGTGCCTCAGCGGCCTCCAGCCTGGACAGCCGGCGCGACCTGGACGAGATGCTGTCATCTCTTGGAGTGGCACCTGTGAAGGATGTTCTCTCTTCACTCTCGTCAATGACGTCATTAACTCCACCGCAGACTGCATCGCCTGATGCTAGTCTGCCACACACTGATAAGTCCAGTATACCTGCACATGGGTAAGTGGATATTTGTAATCTTAACATGAACTATTGCAGTGAGGAGGACAGACAGAGTTATAAAAGGCGTTATCCATATGTTGAACTGAGAAGAAACATATTGTGCAAAAATGTACCTCGCTGCACCAACTCCTCTTATTTCTTCATCTGATATTGATGAGAACTTAGGAAGAAAATTTCTTTTCTAAAGTTAATAAAGTAGTAAGTTTAAGTTGATAATATTTGTGAGCTTCGTATCTACATGACATCTATATCATACTGGTTGGGCCCAGTAGGGGGTTTATTGCGAAGTCGATAACAAATAAAAATTTCTAGGCTAACTGGATATAAAATGTACCAGTTCTCCTACTATGTTTAAAAATCAGTCAGTATGTTACACTATATTATGTAAAATATTCACATTCAAAACCAGCGGCCCGAAGAAAGCGCCTGCATTGCAAGTGGTATCGGTCCAGTCTACAGACATTCCGCCTAAGGAGAATGTTACCTACGCCAAGCAAACTCAGACCACGACGACAGGAGTTAGCGAGCTACGCGATGGTAAGCTTTACGTGTAGTCTATGTAGCTAACATTTTTGCTAGACTTTTTATTTTTTTTTACTTTTTGAGTTGACTGTCTTTGGTTTCTTTTTATATTTGAGTTTTTGCAAACACTAAGTAGTAGGTTTCATGCGAACATTAAATGTATGTACTTATGTTTGTTTTTGAAACTATTAAAATGTCTATGTGAAGAGCAGACATTGATAAGTTCTATTTAACCTCCTTAAATTAATGCTGGACATAGACCTTAGTTTCGACAGGATTAGTGATCACAGATTGATAAATGAGCAATGTGCAAGCAATTTAGAAACATTTAACATATATATTTTTATTACAATGGGAAACTCCTTTTATTATAATATTACACTGTTAATTACTTCAGATAAAAACATAACAAATAAATTAATAGTGGGTTTTGGATCGTTTCTGTGTTTACTCACATAATTATTTATGTTTGTCCAATAACATAATTTGCGAGTTTGCATACCCATTTGAAACATAATTTAATTTCGTTTAACTGTGATGTCTGGGTGTTGGTTTAACTATACTTTGTCATTTGCAAATAATAAATTATGTTGAAGTATCTTATTATTTTAAATATACTACATTACATTCTAATTAAAATTGCCCTTAATTAGAAAATGCCCATAAAATTTTTACCAATGTTTACATAAGCATTAGGGTAAGAGCTTTGTTTACTTTTGCTTACAAGGGCCGGGGGGGGGGGGGGTTAATTGCAAAAAATCTGCTTACGTAATACACACATCAAAAGTGTCTAGGGATCAACATATATTTTTGCAATAACTTTTCTCCTGATTGATATTAATTAAAATTTTCTTTAAGGATTCATCAAATAAAGTGTTTTCGTTTGTCACAGTAACGATAAACCAAGTCACCTTTGCATTAATAAAGAAATTGCCATTTTCCTAATAAAGGGATTTTTGACATTTGAACCACTAACACAAAAGTTCGAAAAAAAGACTGAAATAACAGTTTTCTTTAAAATTTTATTGGGTAACTTAAACAATTAATAATCCGTGTTTCTACCGCGAACACTAACAACACAAGAACATCGGTTTGGCATACTCAAAATGAGTTCATCCAAATCACGCTGTGGAATGGCCGCCCATGTTCGTTGCAACAACAAAAAAAGGTCTTCTTGCGACTGGATACCCTCCATATTCGGCAGAGCTCTTCTCTGTAGCATATCCCATGCATGCTCAATCGGGTTCAAGTCTGGCGACTGAGCAGGCCAGGGCAGGACATTGATGTTAGCTGCGGCGAGAGTCTGTCTTACAACTCTTGCGGTGTGCGGTCGTGCATTATCATGCATTAACTGAAATAAGGGACCGATTTGCACTTGTAGAGGAACGATGACGTCTGATACAATCGTCTCAGCATAAATTTGAGCGTTGAGGTTGCCTCTGATCCAAATCAACTCAGTTCTTCCGCCGATCCAAATACCCGCCCATACCATGATGGTTCCACCACTATAAGGATGGACTTCCTGGCAGGATTTTAATCGCTGTTGGCGTCCAGGGGTTCTCCAGTGTCGTATACGTCTTGTATCCGGTCTCATACCAAAACGAGACTCATCAGAAAAGCACACGAAACGCCATTGTTCTTCTGCCCAATTTCTGTGTTCAAGAGCCCATTGATATCGAATCCTACGATTGTGCATTGCTATAGGTGGTACCCGTAGCGGTCTTCGGGAATGAAGGTTCACTTCATGCAAGCGGTTTCTGACTGTTTGGTCGCTAATTAAGTTCCCTGAAGAGTGATGAAGCGTGAGGCTTCATCACTCTTCAGCTAACATCATGGCGGTTATTGTTGGAGCTCTTCGAGTTAAGATTTGAATGTATCGGTCTTGTCTCCGTGTGGTGCAGCGATACCGACCTCCATGGCGCTCAGCCACGGTACCAGTGCTTCGGTAACGTGTCCAAAGTCGACTGATAACACTCTGACTTGTATTCAGAGCTAAAGCCACAGTACGTTGCCGGGAACCAGCTTCTATCATTCCCACGGCTCTGAGCATTTCTTCCCTGCTTAAATGACGTCGCCGCTCCATAATAACGTTGGTTTTAATCAGTAGTAGGGAAACAGTAGCACTAATAATGTCTTCAATGCGTTGTATGTTTTTATAGGGAAAATATTGACAGCTGATTTTCATCTTTTACTCGAATTTGATTCACAGTTCCTGATTCAAATTATGAAATGCACCAAAAAGGATCCATATAAATTTATAAAATCATAAATTTATTACAAAGCCACATCTCAATCTCAAGAAATCCGCATAAAAATGCTTGATCCCTAGACACTTTTGATGTGTGTACTTGAATGGCCCCTAGTCGACAATACCTAATTACTCTGAAAGAAATCAATATATTGTCCAATATCATGATTTAATATTTTATCATAGTGTTTTGGAACGTATTTGCAAATGACAAAAGCCCCCTATAACCAATGACATCCCTGTAGTTTTTAAAACAGTATTTACTTTTCACCCATCTATTTTAATTTGGGCTTTGATGTGATGTCTGAGTTTATAAATAGTTTATTTGTGAGAAGACAAAAACATTAAATAGATTTATGTATTAAATTATAAATATTTGTGTGTATTTCTGCCCTCCCTCTGGGTACGCATCGTCGTATGCAAAAATACAAAAAAATAAAACATACGAAGTTGCTTTAAAAATAGAAAATATTAAACAACTTTATATAACAGCTGAATTTTAAAGGGATTTTTATGCTGAATATCTAGTAACCAAATAAACTGCCTCATATCTATTCTTCTGTTCAATTTTCATCTACAAATCTAGCTTATACTGTATTTCTAAACCAAAATAAATTCAGGCAGCATTAATTTGCGAAATTTTTATTTATTTTCCGAGCTTAACATGTTGTGTCGTCGTTCATTACCCTTCTAATGAATTATTAATGATATAAATTAAAAGTAAATACTGTATGAGACTTGTGGTGCAATGTTTGTGTTTGTGCTACCATAAAAAAGGCTGCTCTTCCAATGCATCACCGCTTGCAGGATACATGGAGGACTGGTGGCGGCCGCGCAAAGGTAACTTGTACCTTAATAACATTGTTTTACAGTATATATTTGTTTGTCCACGAATATGCACTGTTATTGTTTTAACGTAAATAGTTTTTGTGTTTGTAGATGTAATTGTAATAATAATTAAATGAAACCATAGACATGATGATGACATGTTATGTAAATTAAATGTATCAACTTGTAGAGTTAAAATCCTTGAGACATCTTTAAGACGAAATTGTTTCTATTAATGCATGATCTATTTTAAACACTTTAGAACATAGAAAATTGATTGAATTTTTGATTGATATTTTGTACCTTTGAGTAGATCATCTGCACAAATAAAGTAGATTTTAGAACACTTTATTTTTATGTTAGTGTCATATTCGTGGACAGTAAGATCAATCAGCCCACACACGGGCGTAAATATGCAATGCATGCTCAGATATTTGTTTACGTGAAATGGAACAAAACATATTCAATTAGACACGTAAAAAAATGTTCTATTTGCGAAACAGACCCCATTGGCTTAATAAAAGAACACCGTATTATTATTATTTTTACTTTTGAAAATCGTAAACCACCATTGGCCGTAGAAGAAGTACACTGTTTATATTTTGTGTTTATTTAAATTGGATTTCATTTATTTGAAATGGATTAAATGGTATTAGACTTAAAATAAATGTAATAAGTTTTGTTCCATTTGAACTTGTAACTAATACACCTTTTTAAAATATCTTATGAGAGCGTAGCCAGATGAAAAAGATAAAGTAAACTCTATGAATAAGGCATAGAGTTGAAAATTAAACAATTTATGATAATACCCCTGGCTACGCCCATTTTGAAGCGTGGGTTTTGACCAAGTTTGTCCGAGCATGTATTATTGTTTGCCGTCAAACTAACGTCACAGTGTGCTGCACTTTACTTAACACTGACCGAGGATGTAACTGACGCTAGTTTGAACATTTTAAGGCCCTGGACTCGGGAATAACGGCATATCGTGATCTGTTTGTTTGTGCCGTTATTTTGTACTTACACAGAACTTGCCGTATTCATCTAGGCCATGGCCACGTAGGACTTGCATGTGCTCACTACAAACCTAATGGACTAATATCAATTCATTGTGAATACCATCCATACCATTTGTTCAAGAATCATTTACATACGTTTATGTAAATATGAATAGTAGATATATATATCAAAACAAAAATATTCAACGGTTCTTAAATATTATTTAACTAGATAGTATTGTAAAGATATGTATTTCATCACTGACAGAATATTTTTATTTTTTGTCCTTTTCTAGCACACGCAACCGACTACTACGGTAAGTCATTATTCCGCCAGGACGCTTTCTGTCGTTTTCCCTTAACACTACCTCTCTCTTATCATGTCGGTGAACACGGTGTCGGTTGTATATTAGTCCTCATCTCGGTCTAGATCTGTATATATTTAGTGTAGGTTATCCTTACTATCACGCTTCTAGTTATTTCCTACTAACAAATAGGTGCGGTACTCAGATTACTTGATAAATAAACTCAGTTTAGCCGAACATCTAGACCATTTAATCCATTTCATTTTATCAAGAAATCTGTAACGTTTAGTCTTTAGTGGGGGTTTGAGTGACATTACTCAACTAAAATATCATCATTTGATGCACGTTTAAGAGTTTACACGGAATTGTGGCCTTCCAGAGTTCTCCACTAGGTCTCCCGCGGGAACCTACATAACGGCCGCAGAAATAATTACAGAATATAATATGTGTATATGAATTATGGTGGTATTATGGGGTCGCCGTATCATTTCACGCTGTTTTACCCTTCGAGTCGACTAACATACACTGCACAGGTCCTAACACACGGACGGGCGTTGCGTGGCCGCGCCTGTTGCTGCAACAAACGATACAGACAGCAACCACGCGACCACGCAACGCGATACGGTCATGCTGTAAAATATATAAGCACTAGCTATTTCTATGTATAGTTTGAAATTTTTATTTATATATTATGGTCGAAAGATACTGACATTGTTTTTTTGTTTTTTCCTCCCCTTTCAAGATGAGTACAATCTAAACCCGGGTTTAGAGTGGGAGGACGAATTCACAGGTAGGTTTCAATTCCGAATCATACAAACAATCATTTTAACTAAATATAGCCCTTCGTAGAGCCTCCGCCTATCACCTAGCATGGTTTGTTGTCTATTTCTAATATGTAACGCTATTTATGACAAAGCTAACAAAAACATAACGTAGCATATATTTGTGTGTGTGTGTTTTAATACAGGATCCTTTATTTGTAATTTAGTTGACGGTCAGTCAGTAACTTGCTAGTAAATAATCGTTTTATAAAAAATCTGGACCTTTAAAAGACTTTGAAATATAAATCAAACGTAATATATAAATGAAAAAATGTGCTTTTCAGAAGTAATATCACAGCAAAAATACTATACTTTTTATTGCTGACAGTCAGCTGTAAATTACCCACAAAATTCCCCCTGTATTACATTACATACATTCCGAATCAATTCTTCATTATTTATAAATAATACATTTAAATCCATAATGCATGTGACAGAAATACATGTTGTGTATAAGTACCTATGCATGACAAGTAACGTCATCCAAATGTTGGTAATAGACAAGTATTATTTTTATTTATTTTTTATTATGATGAAACATGTACCTCTCTTGTGGAGAGCTCGGGAAGTTATTTTGCATTTCTTTTTAATATTCCAAAGCTTTCTGTCACCAAATGTTTAACGCTTTTAGGAATTTGTGTGTTTTAGTTGCACAGTTTTAGAGGAAATAAGTAGATCATATAGTTCATTAAAACAGGTTGATTTACCAGCTTGTATATGTGAACTTTCAGTTTCTCTTAAAAATTAAGTAGTCCTGCCGAATAATATCAATTCAAATTAAGTTAAAAAAAGGAGTTGCAACTGCATGGTAAACAGCTTGAAAAATAATAAATCAGAATATGCATAAAAAGCCTGTGGCAACATCCAACATTTACCATGATTGTGATCATGACAATCTTATTTCCTATATCCCACGTTGGCATACGGATTAGTGATTTCAGTATGTTGTTATCAATACATCGACAACTGCAGAAATAGTAGGTATGGATATCATACATAGTCATTTTCACTTCACAATTTCTTTTCGAGAAACTGAAAGCTCTGAGAATATAGTTACAGTAATGCTTTTCTCTTTCTACGCTGCACATAGAAGGTATTTTAACAAACGTGGTATGAAATACGAGGTCCTTTATATGTGTGCATGAAATTTTTGTTTTATTTAAATACTTAGATACTTAATTAATGTAGATACTTCTAGATTAACTCTAAAGCCCATTGTCCAGGACGCTACTCTAAAGTAACCAGTTACAAACTCAAATCACTAATGAGTAGCCAGATTGTCACAGCACTACAACCCGATTCAAACATTATGGCGACTCGGACCATGGGGCAAGTCACTGCGCGTAACATATTCGCCTGTCCGCGGAGTTGAGGGGTACTGCGCAGCGAGTGGCGCACTTCAGAGCCACCATAAAGATTGTATCGGTCTGCATTTCAATTGCGGTCCGTACACGACGGCTACGCAACCAATTACCACTTAGTTATAAGTCGCAGCGCGTACAGGGGGCGTAAAAAGGCCACTTTGGCAGAATCATAAAAGGATAACATAATGAACAGTGTTAACCGTCAAGTTAATCGTATCAAATCCCATTGGTAAAGTATTTTTCAGTTATTTTTTTTTTGTCTGTGCTAAAATACCAATCAATCCAATCCCAATCTCTTTGATTATTCCTACCTACGTTGTGCAGCGAAAAAAAGAAAAACACGGACTGTCTTCGCCATATTACGATTCATAATGTTATCCTTTTATGATTCTACAAAGTGGCCATTTTAGGCCCCCTGACCACTATTGAAATGTACTTTGACATTCTGGCTAGGTACTCATTGTTGATTTAAGTTTGTAACTGAGTTAGGTTAGAGGGAGTCACTTTTGAGTAGCGTTGTGAACGTTGGGCTTAAGAAAAATTGGCTTTACATGTCTAACGTAAAAAACCTATCTGTTTAGCAGCATGTGTTCCGAAATTTTATAGATTTTTTGATAATATGCGACATTTATTTTCAAAATTATGGTTCTGGTTTCTAGGGTTTAGTTCAGTATTTACAGGATAATGTAGTATTTACTTATCCTAGGATTTTAGGTATTTATAATCAGAGCGGAAATAATAAAATAAGCTCTATTCACGTGATAGTAAAGTTTAGGTTAGTGTAGCATCGTTAGCTTGTTTTAAAAGCATTTCTATCTTTTCCTAAAAACTAATTTAATTTAGAAACTTGCTGTAACTGTAGTCTCATGCTATTGCTTTAGGGTTGAAAACCGCATGATTTTAGTTTGGTAAAATATTTGAAGCCTTAACAAACTTCGTCATGTGGTCGTGTGATCATTTAACATGTAGTTATGACGCTTATAATAGCTAATATTCATGAACTGATTAAAATATATCATTGACTTACAACATTGTTCGTCTTAGTAACAGTACGTGCTTTTGATAAGGATGAATAGAAAATTGGATGACAGTTTATTTTAGTAAAAGTAGAAATTAAATCATTCAGATTGATTTAAAGAAATAGTAATTAAAATTGTGTGTTCATCCTACGTTTCTATTCATTACTTGCTATCGTACTCATTAATTTACAGTGCCTTAAATATAAGCAGCTTTTGTTAAAAATAATTAATTGTTAATCAAGTAACTTTACTGACAACTGTGTTATTTTAACGACAAATTAAATAACTAATGATTAACTTGTAAATGCCAAAAATTAAACGAACTTTGGAAGACCAATCCATAGCGTTCCGTGTTCAGACAATCAAAATTGCTGCTTATATTTTGGGTGTTAAAACGAACTAGTAAGACATCCATTTACACTCAGTAGTTAGGATTAGCTACACCAGTAGAGCAGTAGTTATATCGTATCTTCAGAACTCATTACATTATGTGTTTCATGAAGTTATAATTATTATAGAAAAAAAAAAATCTCATGAAGTTTTTAATTGACAATAATAAAAAAACTAGCCTAGAACATTATTGCAAATTCTCTGAGAAACCGAAAAATAAATAACTTCATGAAATTCTAGTTTAACTCAAAGTACGGCTGATTTATAAAGCGCTCTTGTGAGCGTGTTGTTATCTTTTTTAGATTTTTAAATATCAGTTTGAAAAGCGGATACTTCTTTTAATACTGGCATGAGTAACATTTTAAAGTTCCAGCTGTCTTGCCTTTATCCAATCTTCCACATAACGTGTCCTCGTCGCCGTTATCCAATCTTCCACATAACGTGTCCTCGACGCCGTTATTCAATCTTCCACGTAACGTGTCCTCGACGCCGTTATTGAATCTTCCACATAACGTATCCTCGTCATTATGTTTCTTGCCAACACAAAAAAACATGAAAGTATCTTCAATAAGCATTTTATAACTAAAAAGTATCAAAGCTCTACAAATTCAAAAACACATCAAACAAATAAATCAGCCCTACCGCACATACACACACCCCCCCGGCAAGGGCCATTCTTATTCACCGTCCAGTGCTTACATTCGACGGCGACGGCGCGCGGCAAGGCGATGAGGAAGAGGCGGCGTTCCACGGCAAGCTTCCCCCCGGCATACTGCCGCATGGGCTGCCTACTGTCAAGGAGGTGCAGCCGGCCGTGACGGTGGAACCGCAGGAGAAGAAAGATGAGGAGAAAGAGAAAAAAGGTTAGTGTGACACTTCTAACCCGTATAACGTCAAAAGCTTTTGTGCTAAAACTGCACGCAGTTTCTGAAAGCCTACAATGCTGATAATAGCTTTTATTTTGACAGTTCAACAATATTCATGTGTTGTTTATAATGTTATTTCCATTGTCGAGCAGACCAATTTTTAAACAAATGAAACAGTGGATTGTGCATTTTCTTCAAATCCTTCGGATTGTGGTTGTAAGCGCGTTATGCAATTGGGGTTCTGCATAGCTATTCACAACCACTCAATACGCTTCCGTACCGTATCGAACAGCAATTAATGTTATCTTAGGAGTCCTCTAAACACTTCACAAGTCCAAAACCAGAAAATGTTGTCAGTTTAAATCAAATAGACGACCGCTAATCTTCCAAAAGCTGTTTGCTGTTGACGGCAAGGTAAATCAGGCTATCAACATGTGTCATTTTCGATAGGATAGCCTGTCGGATGGTTGTGAATAGCTATGCTGGTCTATTTAACTTGTCATCAAATATGATTGGCTGTAACTGTAATGTAAGTAGTTCTTTTGCTTGAGCAAAATTGGTTGAATAAACCAGATACTTTAATCAAGAAGAAGAAGATTGTGTGCTATCTATCTTCTATCTATATATATAAAAGAAGAAACTGACTGACTGAATGAATGAATGACTGACTGACTGACTGACTGACATATCAACGCACAGCCGAAACTACTGGGTCTACGAATGTGAAATTTTGCACACGGCTTCCTTTTATAATGTAGGGGAGCACTAAGAAGGGGTTTTTGGAAATTCAACCTTTAAGGGGGTGAAAAGGGGGGATTTCGTTTGTATGAAAAATCTTATTCCTTGAGTTATTAAACTTGAAACTTGGCACAAATACTTATCTAAGTAAATTATTAAGTTTGGCATTTTTTGTTTTTCTTAACTACCCCCTAAAAGGGGATTGGGGGGTGTCAAAGTTTGTATGGAAGAATTTTAACGGGCTGTCCGAATATCTCGAAACTCAGTATTTATACTTAAGACCAAAAATAGAGAAAAACGTGTATCATGGTTTTCCAAAAATGTACCCCTAACGGGGTGAAAAGGGGTAGTTAATTTTACAGGGGAGGATTTAACTGCGTGGCTTGATTAACTCGAAAATTGGTACAATATATATATAAAAGAAGAAACTGACTGACTGAATGAATGAATGACTGACTGACTGACTGACTGACATATCAACGCACAGCCGAAACTACTGGGTCTACGAATGTGAAATTTTGCACACGGCTTCCTTTTATAATGTAGGGGAGCACTAAGAAGGGGTTTTTGGAAATTCAACCTTTAAGGGGGTGAAAAGGGGGGATTTCGTTTGTATGAAAAATCTTATTCCTTGAGTTATTAAACTTGAAACTTGGCACAAATACTTATCTAAGTAAATTATTAAGTTTGGCATTTTTTGTTTTTCTTAACTACCCCCTAAAAGGGGATTGGGGGGTGTCAAAGTTTGTATGGAAGAATTTTAACGGGCTGTCCGAATATCTCGAAACTCAGTATTTATACTTAAGACCAAAAATAGAGAAAAACGTGTATCATGGTTTTCCAAAAATGTACCCCTAACGGGGTGAAAAGGGGTAGTTAATTTTACAGGGGAGGATTTAACTGCGTGGCTTGATTAACTCGAAAATTGGTACAAATAATCTTTGAGTCAAGTAATGAGCACATCCCAAAGGATTCTTCGAAATTCCACCCCTGTGGGGGTGAAAAGCGGGGATACAGTTTATATGAAAAATCTTATTCATTTGGTTAATAAACTTGAAACTTGGCACGAATACTTATCTAAGTAAATTATGAAGATTGGCACTTTTTGTTTTTCTAAACTACCCCCTAGAAGGGGATTGGGGGGTGTTAAAATTTGTATGGAAGAATTTTAACGCGCGGTCCGATTAACTCGAAACTCGGTAAGTATTTATACTTAAGACCAAAAATAAAAAATACCACGTATCAGTGTTTTTCGAAAAACTACCCCTAACGGGGTGAAAAGGTGTAGTTAATTTTACAGGGGAGGATTTTACTGCGTGGCTTGATAAGGTCGAAAATTGGTATCAATAAATCTTCGAGTCAAGTAATAAACACATCCTAAACGATTTTTCGAAATTCCACCCCTGTGTGGGGGGGGGGAAAGCGAGGATACAGTTTATATGAAAAATCTTATTCATTTGGTTAATAAACTTGAAACTTGGCACGAATACTTATCTAAGTAAATTATGAAGTTTGGCATTTTTTGTTTTTCTAAAGTACCCCCTAAAAGGGGATTGGGGGGTGTCAAAATTTGTATGGAAAAATTTTAACGCGCGGTCCGATTAACTCGAAACTCGGTAAGTATTTATACTTAAGACAAAAATAAAAAGTACCACGTATCAGGGTTTTTCGAAAATCTACCCCTAACGGGGTGAAAAGGTGTAGTTAATTTTACAGGGGAGGATTTTACTGCGTGGCTTGATAAGGTCGAAAATTGGTATCAATAAATCTTCGAGTCAAGTAATAAACACATCCTAAACGATTTTTCGAAATTCCACCCCTGTGTGGGGGGGGGGAAAGCGAGGATACAGTTTATATGAAAAATCTTATTCATTTGGTTAATAAACTTGAAACTTGGCACGAATACTTATCTAAGTAAATTATGAAGTTTGGCATTTTTTGTTTTTCTAAAGTACCCCCTAAAAGGGGATTGGGGGGTGTCAAAATTTGTATGGAAAAATTTTAACGCGCGGTCCGATTAACTCGAAACTCGGTAAGTATTTATACTTAAGACAAAAATAAAAAGTACCACGTATCAGGGTTTTTCGAAAATCTACCCCTAACGGGGTGAAAAGGTGTAGTTAATTTTACAGGGGAGGATTTTACTGCGTGGCTTGATTAAGTCGAAAATTGGTATCAATAAATCTTCGAGTCAAGTAATAAAGACATCCTAAACGATTTTTCGAAATTCCACCCCTGTGTGGGGGGGGGGGGGGGAAAGCGAGGATACAGTTTATATGAAAAATCTTATTCATTTGGTTAATAAACTTGAAACTTGGCACGAATACTTATCTAAGTAAATTATGAAGTTTGGCATTTTTTGTTTTTCTAAACTACCCCTAAAAGGGGATTGGGGGGTGTCAAAATTTGTATGGAAAAAATTTAACGCGCGGTCCGATTAACTCGAAACTCGGTATTTATACTTAAGACCAGAAATAAAGAATAACATGTATCAGGGTTTTTCGAAAATCTACCCCTAACGGGGTGAAAAGGTGTAGTTAATTTTACAGCGGAGGATTTTACTGCGTGGCTTGATTAAGTCGAAAATTGGTATCAATAAATCTTCGAGTCAAGTAATAAACACATCCTAAACGATTTTTCGAAATTCCACCCCTGTGGGGGGGGGGAAGCGAGGATACAGTTTATATGAAAACTCTTATTCATTTGGTTAATAAACTTGAAACTTGGCAATATTTGGCTCACTACCTATATAATAAATAATGTCACTTTTAGTTTAAAAACATACCCTCACAGAGGATTTAGAGGGTGACAAAGTTAATAAGTTAGAAAAATATGTAACCCGCTGTCGGATTAACTCTAAACTCGGTAAAAAAGTAGGTATGTGTTTTAGGGTTTTTCAAAACTCGACTCCTACCAAGGTGGAAAAGGGTAATAAAGTTCAAGGGGTGGATTGCTGGGAAATATAGTAGGAAATGCTGTATCCACTAGCAGGAATAGCGCCTCCAGTGTTTCGCAGAGCACTGGCTTCAGCGAAAGAGCCAAAATGGTCTACGACACATGACCCTTTGCACGACAACATCCTTGTGCCTGTGCCACAAAGGCTGAAAAGCCGAAACAGTTTTTTAAAGTGTGTCGTCCCACTCACTGGTGAACCATCACAAGAAAGACTGAAGCTGTGGCGAGACAGTCATTCCTTACCCAAACCCAAAATTTTTAGAGGAAAGTACGAAATACACGTGGACGAAGTCGCGGGCAAAGTGCTAGTTTAAGTATAAGGAGCTTCAGAACCAGCAGTGTAGAATGTAATAGAATGTAACCACTGACAACCAGTCTTACCAAGGGGTATCGTATTCCCCAGTAACTGGGTTGTGGAGGTCAGATAGGCAGTCGCTCCATGTAAAATACGAGTATTCAGCTGCATCCGGTTAGACTGGAAGCCGACCTCAATATAGTTGGGAAAAGGTAGATGATGAGCTTCAGAACCAGCGATAAATTATATTATCATATCTGTGGGACAAAATGTTCTTACCGATCAATACCTCGATTGATGGACTCAGACGGATGCTGGAGATATGTGAGAAATACGCCACGTCTCATGGTTTGTTGTACAATGTACGGAAGAGTGAGCTTGTGGTGTTTAGGGTTGGTACTAAGAAGCCTACCCAACTAGCAAAAACGTCGTATAATTCCAGTCTTATAAGACTTCATGTTATGTAACAGTTATAAAGTGGTATGTAGCTAACTATTATGATATATAGACGTTTATCTTGCGACGGTTCAGTCGCGTGACTGTAATGTCTTAATATAAAGTTGAGTAAACGTTGTCAGGACTAACTTATACGACGTCGTACAAAGGTGTCGGTGCATATGATGAGTAAACGTTTTCAGGACTAACTTATATGACGTCATATAATGGTGTGAGTGCATATGTTGAGTAAACGTTTTCAAGACTAACTTATATAACGTCTTATAATTGTGTGAGTTCGTATCTCGAGTAAACGTTTTCAAGACTAACTTATATGACGTCATTTAATGGTGTGAGTGCATATATTGAGTAAACGTTTTCAGGATTAACTTATACGACGTCGGATAATGATGCCAGTCATGACGTTTATTGGACACTGTATTGGTCGTTAAAACGTTTCGGTTAAATAAAAGGTTTTCGTAAAACAAACGTCGTCGTGTGCGAATCTTAACATAACTTTTATATAATTAAAACGCCGCTTAAACGTTTGTGAATGACCTTTATATAACAAAACTATTTAATAAATGAATCTGGGCTAAACGTACTATTTGATTAGATAGCCATCGATACGAAAAGAAGATGAATATATTATAAAGGGCCGCGTTAGATCTCTGTTCAAGATAAGCAATGTTTATTAGATTTTATGTAAGTAATGATTAGGGAACCCTAAAGTTGTCTGAACATGGCTGCGGCGTCATGGTCTCAAGGAAAAGTCTACGCGACCTTTTTGTTATATTAGTGTAATGAAGAGGTCGCTATATAACGTAAACAAGATGGTTGGAGCTTTACTATGAAAACATATTTTGGATAATTAACTCAATCCATTGAAATCCAAAGAAATAGGGGAGGGCGTTAAAAACTTCACAAAAACACATATATACATTGTCATAAAACTAAAGTTCCCTGAAAGATTAACCCCTATTATTATATCAAACTCGCTTAAATAATGTACAGTGTAGATATTTTGTAATCATGAAAATTAACTTCATTTACATTTTTCTGTTATTTTTTTATACACACAATATTTAACACGAGAATCAAAACGATTATCTTTGAGTCGTATTGTTGGATACTATTACAACGTTTCAGTCATTTGAAAACGTCATTATAACTGCTATGTGACATAAGCGGTCACATATGGGTCTCATCACAACCAGTATTTTACCGAAAAGTCGGTCTTTGTACTTTTATTTAACTTGTATATAACATTCAACGGTCATTGGCTGACTTCTACATAACTACTAAACGATAATATTGTCCTGTAATTTGGGCCTACTTCGCGTTTTATAAACGTTTATATTTACGTTTATGCGACCAATCTTCAAAAACTAATTGAAAATGTAAAACGTCAACTTAACTATTATAAAACATTAATTTGTTAGTTGGGTAAGACAGTTCCTCCGGTATTTCTGTATGGTGTACCGCTTAATAGAGTGTCGCATTTTAAGTACCTTGGCCACATAGTAAATGAGGACTTAAATGATGACAGTGATATTGAGAGGGAGCGGAGAGCGTTGTCGGTCCGATGTAATATGCTGGCCCGTAGGTTTGCACGATGTACTAGAGAAGTGAAACTTACTCTGTTCAAGGCGTTTTGCCAGTCTTTTTACACGTGCAGCCTGTGGGTTAGACATACGCAGAGGGCCTACAACGTTCTTCGCGTCCAGTACAATAACGCCTTTAGGGTGCTGTTGGGGCTCCCGCGGTTCTGTAGCGCATCGGGGATGTTTGCGGAAGCAGAGACAGATGGCTTTCATGCTATTATGCGAAAAAGAACAGCATCCCTGATGCGCAGGATTCGAGCGAGCACCAACAGCATTCTGAAGGTGATATCGAATAAGCCAGATTGCCCTTTCCTGGGGTACTGGACCCGTGTGCACAGCTGCGGCTCGGGTGCAGCGGGAAGGGGGCATAGTTATAGTTATAGGTATATGAATTAGTGTTTTTTATATTTCATTTTAGTTTTGTTTTGTTTAGAATGTTACTAACGTAGTTTATAAGTGTTACTAACAACAATATGAATCATGTGCTCGAAATAAATAAATAATAACAATAATGACCCGACGTGTCAATGTAAATCTTTTTTCGTTCACGATTGTGATTTGCTACTCTTGCAGTCAGCCTCTGAGACTGCCTCTTTTCTTTTATTACAATATGCCTTGAATGTTAGTTCGCGAGCTGAGCGCGGACGAGAAGCAGACCATCATGCTGTCGTCGGAGTTCCAGCGCTTCATGTCGAAGGCGGGCCGCGTCATCGAGCGCGCGCTGGCCGAGTCCGTCGACATCTACACCGACTACACCGGCGGCGGAGACGCGGAGAACGCGCTGTGAGTACCTCGCCTAGCAACATTCGGATGGACTAAAGTTGAAAAATCTCACCGTGAAGTCTGAGGTGAAGTGAGCTGTCAATTCATAGCATAAGGTGATATGACAGCTCACTTCCCCTCAGATTTTTACAGAGCAGATCGGCAGACTTTATATACAAAGGCTTCATCGAAATGGCATCCGATGATGCCGAAGGAGTTGTTTATTGCTAAATATTTATTATTCTAATAGCACCAAATCTACTCCGGCCTGGTGTCTCTCAAAGTCCTGTATGAGAATTCATATTTTGACTTTTGGCAGCTGCATTCAATTGACTATAATAAGAATGTTTTTTGTAGGTATGACGATGAGTATAACATATTGGTAACGTAGATTTGAAGTAAACCTAAGGTTTCGCGTTTAAAAACTATTTGCAGTTCTTTCTTTTTTTTCAATAAAATTAATAATACTTTTCCGAAGCTTTAGATAGGCTAAACTTGTTGCAAAAGCTGACAAGTCTTTTAATAAACTATAATATCTATTAGGCGAAGATCACACAGTACAGTCAGCACTTAGACTTGTAAAGTGTAACTGCGCTATGAGGATCTGGCCCTTTGTAATTTTGGAAGAAACATTTGATAACAGTTTTGGGAGGTTTTTATTTTACTTGGAGTGTTTTTTATTGATTATTTTCAACTTAACAGAAATACTCACAAATGGCGGTGACATACATCCGATTCCACCATAACTTCATAACACAAAAACATACAAACATTTATGGTCAACCAGGCTAATTTCTTACTGTATTCAACTTTTCCTATCTAACACGAAAACCTTCTAAAACCCACCTACCTGAAGAATAACCAACAAGCAATCCACAGCGACGACAAGTCGGACGCGCGCCTGTCGCTGGTGCGCACGTTCTCGGACGAGCGCTGGTCGCGCGGGCGCTGCGTCACCTGCCTGGACTGGTCGGCCGCGCACCCCGAGCTCATGCTGGCGTCCTACCACAACAGCGACGACGCGCCGCACGACCCCGACGGCGTGTGTCTGGTCTGGAACACCAAGTTCAAGAAGTCCACGCCCGAGGATATCTTTCACTGTCAGTCGCCGGTTATGAGTGCTACTTTTGCTAGGTGAGATGCGCTGAACATTTAAAAACATTAGCTTCTGTTTTAACACAAAACATAGGTATCTTATGGCATTCCGCAGAGATGTAACTTTAAATTCAATCAACTCAGCCTATTGCAGTCCGCTGCTGGACATAGGCCTCTCCTAGACTGCGCCACAATATCCCTGTCCTCCGCCTTCCACATCCAGTCTACCCCAGCCACCTTCTTTAGGTCGTTCGTCCATCTAGCTGGGGGGCGTCCCACACTACGCTTGCCGATACGCGGTCTCCACTCAAATTAGTGGGATATTTTTTGTAATCGGATCAAATCTTTCGAAGTTTCCATACCATAAAAAAAAATGGTTGCCTGTAAAGTCGGTTTTACGGGCGAAGATTTTACGTGACAACGTCTTTTTCTCGGTAGAATATTTATTGATATGAATATAATTAAATTGCACAATAGGAACAAGGAATTAAATGAAAATAAGAACGTAACGTTACCGAGCGTTACACTTTTTCATAAGTGACTCCCAGCCGCAACCTAATTTAAAATAAGAACGTAACGTTACCGAGCGTTACACTTTTTCATAAGTGACTCCCAGCCGCAACCTAATTTAAGACGTTGTCACGTCAAAATATAAACAATCAATTTCACCTCTTCGTTGCTTAAAGTTTTTGACGTGACAACGTCTTAAATTAGGTTGCGACTGGGAGTCACTTATGAAAAAGTGTAACGCTCGGTAACGTTACGATGAGTCACCGAACGAGAGAGAGGCCCGCCGAATGCCTTGCGTCTCTCTCCCACTCAACTATGATCGGATGATCGGTCGTTGTCACGTAAAATCTTCGCCCGTAAAACCGACTTTACAGGCAACCATTTTTAATTGAATCTTTTGCATTAAATCGACTGTCATGTTAAAACATATCATGGGAAGACTAAAAAAAATTAGAAACATGTTAAAACAAATCTCAGGCTGAACAGTTACAAGCCAAAATAGTATTTATAAATAACTACTGGTTTTTTTTGTAATAATTGTGCTCTGCAATTATTTTTGTAATTTTTGTTCCAAGTGACTTGATAAATTTACTGCGATCGATCCCCACCATAAAGCATGTTTATAAAATTGTTTTTTGATGCCAGGTTCCACCCCAACCTGATCCTGGGCGGCACGTACTCCGGTCAGATAGTACTTTGGGACAACCGCGTGCAGAAGCGCACGCCCATTC
This sequence comes from Oligia fasciuncula, assembly GCA_963082905.1. Classification (NCBI taxonomy): domain Eukaryota; kingdom Metazoa; phylum Arthropoda; class Insecta; order Lepidoptera; family Noctuidae; genus Oligia; species Oligia fasciuncula. Next base: position 21,807,762 of record OY720391.1, on the reverse strand, counting down.
AACGGACACCGCTGTCTTCACTCGCACATACCGTACGTATACTTTGGGATTTTTATTAGTTTCTTAAATGTTAATCTATACTTACTACAAACAATTTTTTGTATAGAAGGTATCGCCGAAATTAATAAAAAAAAGCATGGTTAGAACAGACAGCCCTACCTCGAGCGCGCATAACACTGTTTTCTGTAGGCCTAAGAGGGATTAAATGGGCGCTTTTATAGTAATATTTGTAGTAATATTTACTAATTTAGCATAGCTGGACTTTGAGGGTCGAGAAGTTGGGAGTCGCGTTACAACACGAACTTCAAGTCGTTCGTGTACCGACACATCGTCTCGAGAAGTTCCTCAAGGAAGAGTTGTGGCCGAAGGGTATTGTGTACCGCCGGTTTCGGGTATTGTGTATGGCTGAAATAAATGGATAAATAAATAAATAGCTTGACTGCCCATAGATAATTAATCGTAATATCAGGAGGTTCGCCTTGCGGTATGCTGGTAGAGATTACCGAGCCGTTACGCAAGTTGCTACGTTTATCAAATCTGAAAGACTAGAAGCGTGTTGGTGAGGCACATTTCTGGTTTTAAAAGTCAAGATTCTTCATGTGTGATAATGAAAAGAAAACTAATCACAACCCTCTTCGTTTCCAGCATCCAGTATACTGCCTCTCCGTAGTAGGCAGCCAGAACGCTCACAACCTGATCTCCGTGTCAACGGACGGGCGCATGTGTTCCTGGTCTTTAGACATGTTGTCTCAGCCTCAGGAAACATTAGACCTGCAGCATCGGCAGAGCAAGGCAGTCGCTGTGACGTCCATGGGCTTCCCGCATGGCGATGTTAATAACTTCGTGTTAGGCAGCGAGGATGGGAATATTTATACTGGTAAGTTATTGACACGTGCTCCTGGTCTGGTCAATTTACCGAACAGCTTCCTAACAACCTAGTATACTAATGTTTATTTTCCGTTCCCCAGGCTGTCTGTACGGCCAGCGCGCTGGCGTCACAGAATGCGTGGAGGGTCACGCGGGACCCATCACAGGAGTGTCCTGCCATGCTGCCGCCGGCTCCGTGGACCTGTCGCATCTCTACCTCACCTGCTCTATGGACTGGAGCGTCAAGCTGTGGAGCCAGAAGGTATGATAGACTGTCTGTACAGAACGTGTAGAGGGTCACGTGGGACCCATCGTCAAAGGTATGATGGTGTAGTCAGAAGGTACGATTTTATTTGGACATGCTGCAGTCTATCGTTCAAATATAATTTCATTAAGCTAAGCGCAACTTGCGCGAGAGCAGTGGTGGCCCAGTGGCAACTTACGAGTTGTAGGAGGTTCGAACCCAGACTAGCGCTTTACTTTGTGTAAATTATTTCATCACCACTGCTCTCAAAACGGCGAAGGAAAACATCGTGAGGAAACCGGCATGTCCTAGAACCAAAAATTCAAAGACATGTGACATCTACCAACCCGCACTGGGCCCGCGTAGTGGATTACGGCCCACTCTCTCTCACAGAGAGGAGGCCTGTGTCCCTACCGTGGGAACATTCTAGGCTGATTATGTAAGCGCAACTTTACCCCGTATGATGCTCAAGTTTCAAGAGTAGTGTTTCGTGATTCACGCAATCAAATGCCTTGTATAGGTCGCAATAGATGACTATTGCATCTTGTGCCTCTTCCCATGTATTAAAGATGTGTTTTAATAAGGTGACGCTGGCGACGGTTCTACAACGTCCTTTGGTGAAATCATACTGTAGTGATCGTGTAGGATCTTATTACGATTAAAATGGTCAAGCAATTGATTTAACAACAGTTTTTCAAACACCTTGCTGAAAACTGGCAAAACCGATACGGGTCTATAATTATTAGTGTATTTGCTGTACGCAGATTTGAAAAGTAGTTTGTAACCCACTTGCGTGCCCGCAGGAGAACAAGGCGCTGTACTCGTTCGAGGACAGCGGCGACTACGTGCTGGACGCGCGCTGGTCCCCCACACACCCCGCGCTCTTCGCAGCCGCCGACGCGGCCGGCCGCATCGACCTGTGGAACCTCAACCGCGACACCGAGGTCAGCGCGGCCCGGGGCCACTCTACTCTACTCTCTTTGTGCTTCAGTATCGTACTGTCTATCTACGGACATGCGATTGACAGTACGTCTACTGAATCGATGTAGTGTTACTACTGAGTAACACTTCAATTCCAAAACCAGCTACGACGTAGAGACACTTTCAAAATCAATCTGTAACCATTAACATCCGATGGCTCTACGATGTCAAAAACTTGATCAACGCTGAAGGAATCTGGACACTTTTTGTCATTCTACAAGATAGGGTTGTAGAGAACGTTATGTTACGCTTAGCGGGTGTGGTTTGCCTCGAAAGCAGAAACTTTATTGTGTAAAAAATAAATGTACTAAGCATGTGTAAGTACTTATATTTCTCTGTAACACCAACAATAAAGAATGATAAAAAGTGTCCAGTTTCCTCCAACGTAGATCGAACTTGAATGTCAGTTGCTTCCATGTCAAAAACTATGTAAAATTAAATTAAATCAAGCTTAAATGGGACCACAAAAAGATTGTCACCAACCACTCAACAGTTTTACAATCAATGTCCAGGTGCCAGTAGCGTCAATCCAAGCGGAAGGTGGCGTGGCGTTCAACCGCGTGTCGTGGACGCCTTCCGGTACACACATCACCGCTGGAGACGACGCCGGCAAGATCTGGGTCTATGAACTTGCTGAGGTATGTCGGAGTTATATAGGGTGACTGGTAAAACAAACCCCTTGGGATATAGCCATGATTTAATTTATGCATGAGAATGGATCAATACCGATTAGGAAGGCTTGTGCTTTGCAGTGGAACACGTCAGCTTTTGAATAATATTACAAGGCTCATCAATCTGTATGTTAGAAGGGTGGTGGAGGGCGTCATGAGCATGGAATGCTCCTGTTCCTTTTAGTTTCTAGTTAAACCATTCTATTACTTTATAACAATTTCTTCACTATTTCGTTTGATTATGTGCCTCTTCAACAGTCCTAATGTCTTCGTTTAATAAACAAATAATGTAACTCCCACAGCATGTCTCCCAACCACGTCATGACGAATGGTCCAAATTCGTCTACACTCTCCAAGAGCTGCGAAACAACCAAGCCGATGAGGAGACCGACCGGCTGAGCCTGGCCGCCAGTGGGCCATCGTCGCTCACCAGCCTTACCAGCCTGGCCAGCAATCCTTTGAGGTAACTGCTGGGTCAGCAGGCAAGGCCGCAGTGGCCCTTGTGAGTGTCCGCTTTGGATATGGTAGTGTGATGTTGAGATGAGGATGTTAAAAATGATGTGGTAAAGCCACATATTAATTGTAAACAAATGAAAAACACAAGCATTTTGCTAGAACATGATACTGGCAACACAACAAGTTTCAGTGTTCCTATCAGCATGTTGCTGTTCTTACCCGGACTGGCAACATTTGAAATTGAAACTATCAAGTTGAGCAGCTATTGCTAAGCATTTGTTTACCATGAATACTTGTATACAGGCTGCTTAGTGCGATGCATTTAGAAAAAAGATTAAGTAAATATTGCTGCATAAATTTTTGTTTTATGTATGACAGCGAAAAGGCGGAATATTGTAGAAAATATAGATAATGTATCGCACTACATGAAAAGGCCCTGATGAGATTTGTATGTGTCTTAAAAGAAGGTTCTGATTGAATTGGCTGAATTTTGTATGGCTGTTACATTAATTAATATAATATGTATGATGGAGATACGGGATGGATACTGATCTAATGCAACTACAGGAAGAAATTCAATATTACATTAACATATTCAAAGCTTGTTCAGAACTGAATAAATATGATGTACAGACAGATTGAAGACTTCTCTTGAAGCAATAATAAATGTTTAGTTGCAATATACAAATATATAACTGCACAATGTTAGATAGAATATTATTATACATTGTTGATACTTAGTACTCTGTTTACTCCTTATGAGACGAGAGAGAGATGAGATACATAGATAAATGAGTATTTTGTCGATCACCTATAAAATCCCCCTGCATAGCCCCTGCTATTACACGCAATTATTGTTTTTTATTATTATTACTATGTAGAATACTTACTTACATACTTCGATCAATAATAGTACTAGATGAATGATTAGGAACAAAAATAAGTCGCTAAAGTGGCCACGTTTGCACACAGATAAACATTTATATTTCTTACTACGAACTATAGAAAAAAGTTTAATAATATTAACAACTTCAGATTATTATAAACCTTAACACTCCAACATAAAGTTTAATTACGATTGCAAATGATTAATATTTAAGTCCTTCTGTCACCGAAGCAATAAATTTAAAATGTCACTTGAAAATAAAAAGTCATTTTTATAATAAGTACAAAAATATTTATTCTAAAATGAAACTTACCGTCTAAGCAATAAGGTTAAAAACATTTTGTTGACAATTTCGTACTTACTCGAATTTGGAACTAGACGTAGTTCTTGGAATTACGTTTCAATGCTTCAATGTTTGTTAGAGTAGTTGGCGCGTTGTCGCAAACATTGGCCAAACAATCATAATATTTGCTAATTGATTTATATTTACTATTTAATTGTGTTACTATTTTATGAAAAACATTTAATGATAAAAAGATATTCCTTCCAAAATCTTGGTGTTACGGTGGTTATTTACACAACTTTTGAACGCGCACTAAGGCATTTTGACGTCTTAACATTGGACCATACTAATTTGAAATAAGAGCACAAAAGTATTCGTGCTCGTATTTTTCGGGCCGTTTTTGAAGCGCTTATCGGGCATCTAGTACTATTATTGATCGAAGCTTACATATTAGTAAAATATGTTGAAATGTTGTAACTAAACATGTTTATTATTTTAAACATCTCTCATAAAGTTAGAAGAACATTACGAAAGATAATAATGTAAATGTTGAATGATATGTATATTAGAACTTATAATAGAAGGAGCTGATGAAACCTTATTTATATAAAATTATGTTATTATGACACAAAATAAAGGTGACAAATATTATTATACTCTTTTTGAATCTGTAATAAAGTAGCTAATACAATATTCCTTTATGGGCTGATTTTTCAATAGTCAGATAACTTTCATCTAAGGAATTTATATTGCGGTTTGACAGTTTTTATATAATAAAAAGTATGTCAAACTGTCATAATTATTCTTCAGATAAGAAGAAGAAGAAGATCAGCCCTAAGTATATCACATTCATAGATTTGCTGGCCTGTTGGTCTAGTGGTCAGTGACTATGACTGCTATGCCGGAGGTCGTGGGTTCGATTCCCACCCAGGACAAATGTTTGTGTGATGAGCATGATCATTTGTTCTGTGTCTGGGTGTAATTTATCTATATATGTATGTATTTAGAAATATATAAGTATGTTTATCAGTTGTCTAGTACTCATAACACAAGCTCTGCTTAGCTTGAGACTAGACGGCGTTGTGTGATAGTTGTGGAATATTATTATTTTATTATACTGCACTTAGTATTCAAGAAGAAATATTAAGTACTTGATATTTTAAATCTGTAACTCACTCCTGCCACCTTTTATTTTGTGTCATAAGTAACTAAAACAAGTAGGAATATTTGGACAGGTAAAGCTAAGTTAGTTTTGTCTTATTATATGTATAACTTAGTTATCTCTATTCATATCGCTAATATTTATTAAGTACAGGTACCTATTTATAGTCTTACTCAGAACTAAACAGATATTGCTTTATTGTAAAAGTTAAATCAAATAAACAATTGCTTATATAAAATGGTTGTTCATTTATGTGTGATCTAGCCCTTATATTAGTTTGCACATTGATACAACTTTTCGGCAAACTTAAGTCACAAATTATGTTAACTTTTGTTTAGTTTTTATTTAGTGTACCTTCGTTTGTTATTGTCTGTTGTTCAAAAAGTGTAGTCCTCTATTGAACATTATAAGCAAAAAATATAAAAAAGGAGGATGCTATTTAAAAGAAAAAAAAATAATAATAATAGCTTGTTCATTAAATATTTTACTGTGGACTAAACGGTATAACAAGTTTCCCTTTAGACATGTTAACTTCTTCCCAACATGAACAGGTCAACGTCTTCCTGTCCATTATGTCGGTGTATATCTTGCCGTCCAGGTGATCCATCTCATGCTGGGCTATTCGTGCAGACCAGTCTTTGAACACTTGTGAACTCTCCTCTCCTTGTGCATTTAGACCTGGAATGAGTAAAATAATTTATGAGGTATTAGAATCCACTAAATTCCTGTAGTGTGGCATTTTTTGTTGGCTTAGTAATTCATAAGAAGTTGTTATAACTACCTGCAACTTGAACTGCCTTATATCTGGGTACTTCAGCCAGGTATCCTTGAACACTTTCACACCCCTCACTGTGAATTACTTTCTGGTAGTCAATCACCTTTAGTTTGGGATTTATGAACACCTGAATAAAACATGGGTACAAAAAGTTTATAGAACTGTGGCTACTGGGTATCATCATAGAAACTCATTTATTGCATTATTATAACAGAATACTCACTTACAGTGAAAGGTACAACTTCCATTCCTCTTAGTGCAGCTATTTCCCTCGATACATTCGCAATTTGCTTCACTGTGTGTCTCATAGCAAATATTCTCAAGTTCACTCCGATTTGTGGCGCCGACATACCGAGGCTACCGTACTTATTGATTACATACTCTAGTTTCTTGATAATGGTTTGTATTTCATTCGATTTAATTTTATCGAGAGGAACGGGCTCGGAAACTTTACGTAACATTGGGTCACCGATTTGCACGACATGTTCATACGGTGGAGTTGATTTGCCGTGCGCGGGGGCTAATCTGGCATACCAATTGAGTACTTTTCTCGTGACACCCATCTTATAAAATGCTTATCCTGTTTATTTTGCAGTTTACAAGTCGAAGCCTTCTTTAACCTTATCAATGTTTTTACTTTTTCAGGTTATAAAATCAGCTGATTATCGCAACTGCCAAAACATGTTATGTATGACATCTTTGGCCGCATTCCGAATTTCAATTAGCTATAATCGCTCACAGCGCTCACATCATCTCACATGCTTTCCGATTTAGATAATTATGATTATGAGTAATTATGACAGCTGAGAGCTGTCAACAATTCGGATCACTCGTGAACGCGCTCACAGTGCTTCTGCTTACTCAATGTAAAAACGATATTATTACAGTATTTCTTTCTCTATACACCACATTTCTTCTTCAGTTCTTCTTCTTTGGTTAGGTGACGACTGTCAGCTAGAAGCAAAATTTCGAAAATGCCACGTTAGTTTAATTTAAAGATGATTAGATGATGTAACTCAAAACAAAACACACTGACACATCCTCACACACAGACTGTCATTTTTGACAGCGCTCGCGGTGATATTATTCTAAGGCATGGTCGGCGTTATTGCAAGATGGCGCATGTCTTGACGTCATCTTTGACGATTCACGGGACATCGTTATCGCGCTCACGCTAATTCGGTATGGGTTTAATCACGCTCAAATCGATTATTTCCCAACTCAGAACGCAGGGTTTGTTATTTTCCCACAGGTTTTTTTTTCATGAGTGAAGAGATGCGTTCACTTCACTGACGTCTAGTGCGTCTATCATACCTTGCCTTAGAGTAAGAAAGCTATAGAGCATCGGGTAGCGTGGCCACACATGAGACAAAAAACTAACTTAAATAACATTGGCTACTTATGTAGCTGCCTTGAAAAAACGGGCACGCACTGAGAGACGGAAATAGTATAGCTTTATCCTTTTCTGTTACTAATAATAACTCAATACTTTATCCCTTTCTTGTGGAAATGAAATGGCGCTACCCGCCGTCTATACTTTTCTTTGTATAAGTACGGACGCCAGCAGGTCAACCTACCCGAAACTGTCAGATTTTCCCAATCAACCTTGAACCTTATATTTTAGCAATAAAGTCGAAAATCTATTAAAGAAATCTGACAGATTGTAGTAACTTGATGTGCTGGCGTCTGTACCTTGCTGTGGTAGTTTGTGCTTGTATAAATAGAGGTCTGTAGACAGAGTAAACTACTGCTGCATATCTTCGTTTTCATTCGCACAAGAAAAAGAGAAATATACTAAAGTCACTAGCAAAGAAAAGATACAGAGTAAGATTATTTCTCTCCCTTAGTGCGTGCCGGCTAAGCACGTTAATGTGCACAACAAGTGTATCGCGTCTGTATCGCTAAAAACGCGCGTCAACGGCGCATTTAAAAAACGTGGTGTGCACAGGCCCTTACGTATATAAGTCTTGATAGACTTATATACGTAAGAGAGCGACTAATATACGTTATGTGCGCACTGACCTCTATAAACGAGATAGAGGTCAGTGAAGTTTATAAATTACCTACTCTGTCTGTCTGTCTGTGTGTGTGGTTCACATGGATTGAAGAGGCCACAGAACATAATACAACAGGCATATTCAATCACAAAATGATAAATGGTGTAGAAAATCCTTGCTTAATTACAAAAGAAAATAAAATGTGAAGTTGATTTCCCAGTCTACTTCTATTATTGTTATTTTTGTTAGTTGATGGCGGTGGCGATTCGGCCAGCGGTGAAGTAGCAACTAGCGGCTGCAGTATTCAAGTGCTGGACTGAAACGAAAAGTATTTAAATTGCTCATTATCGATGCAGCATCGTTAAGTTCTGGTACAAAGTGGGATTGATACTGGATCAATGATAAATTATCAGCCTTACTGGTAATTGTTTTTATAGTGTTAAAGAATTTTTTGATAAAAAAGTAGCAGATAAATTTAAGATATGATGCTGAGATTTAATTAAATTACTTTATTTAAACTATAATTCTTATGTGTTCAAATAGATACGAAACCCATTAGGATTTCGTATCAATGTCATTAAAAATGTTTTAATTTTAACAAATTAATGTGTTAAATTTGTTACATTTAACATTCTTAAATATTTGTATGCCAGTCCATGGCGAAACACGTAAGATCACAACTCTATTTATAAGACCTTAATATGTTTTAAAGCAAATAAATATATTCTATTCTATTCTATTCAACAGTCGTTCGTGTAACAGAGGGATTTATTGATGTCAAATTGACATTTGACGACATTGACACGGGAAAATAAATATGTCAAACACGAATTTTGGTCTTCGTACCGGACGGCCACGACCGGTTTCTGGGTAGATTTATTTATTTTAATATTCTTCACTCTTCATTATCATTTCATACGAAGCAGCATATTGATCGCTAACAACTTTTTACGAGTGTCGGTGATCTTCTAGATGAGTTGCTGTCTTATCACTAGATAAGAGACGCAGTTTTGGCAAGTTATATTTACAGATAACGCTGTTTTCGTAAGTCCAAAGTAAGTAATTAATTATGCAATTTATGTTATCTGTAACGTAATTATATTCCATGTGCCGTATATATTTGTATAATAAAAGGTATTTTGTTAATAAATGTCGCTACAGTGTTCGTTTCAACTATTGGAACTTTGTTTTTCTGTCTGTTTCTGATAAAAGGTTATTAACTCCAATTTTTTGCTACTAAGGGAACCTATCAAACTTTATTTTTAACACGTTATTGTTCTAATTGAGAAATCTTCCTACTACCATACTAATAAGATAGGTAAACTTGCCAGATTCATAGTAGTTCGACTAAGGCTATAAAAATGCTTTTAAAATTACTATATAGTTGCAGCACATTATGCCGAAATAACTGTAGCAAAGGAATACTATTATACTGGTTTTATTTTTTTGCTGTAGAGCTTAGTAACAACCTGTGACAATTTTGCATTCCAACTTGTAAGTTAAAGATAAGTTTGGATTCAATCTATAAACTAGTGTAGTAAGTATTGGTCAAATAATACATTTTCAATTTATTTTAGCAATGCAGGAAGTTATCTAGGATCAGCTTGATTAAAAACAAAGCAGCTGGTAAATCAATCCAGATATATAGAATACTAGCTTCCGCCCGCGGCTACGCCCGCGAGGTATGTCGATAAAAATTATCCTATGTCCTTCCCAGGACTCTCTCTGCCAAATTTTATTGAAATCCGTTCAGTGGTTTAGGCGTGAAAAGGTAACATACAGACAGACAGACAGAGTTACTTTGGAATTTATAATATTAGTATGGATTATACTAATATTTTGGATTTTGCAAGTCAAAAGTAAAAAAAAAATTTGTTTACTTTGTGTTTACCCATTGGTAATGGCCATTATGAAAAAATATGTGTTTTTTTTGTACGTGAATATTTTTCATTCATCAGAATGTAATCTATAACACAAACTCCTTCCACAGATGTTCAAGCTCAGTGTCAATCTAACACGCACAGCGTCACACTATATAAAACGCACAATGTCTAGTCAAGAGCAAGACGTACTGTTTGAAACGCTTAACAATGCAGGGATCATAACTCTCAACCGACCCAAGGCCTTGAACTCCCTCAATACTTCAATGGTAACAAAACTGCTACCACAGCTCCAAGAATGGGAAAGTAAGAAGACATTGGTGATAGTCAAAGGAGCTGGTGATAAAGCATTCTGTGCAGGCGGTGATGTAAAAGTTGCCATAGATAAAGTTGAAGGCCCAAGGTTCTTCCACGCTGAGTACAATGTGAACTATCTCATCGGCAAATATAACATTCCCTACATCGCTGTAATGAATGGTATTACTATGGGTGGTGGCTTAGGGCTGTCAGTTCACGGCAGGTACAGGATAGCTACAGAGAAGACTGTGATAGCCATGCCTGAGACGAAAATTGGACTGTTCCCTGATGTTGGAGGTTCATATTTCCTACCGAGGTTGCAAGTCAATTTAGGTTTATATTTGGGACTGACTGGTGAGTGAACTTCTGAAATTTTGCAGGACAATAGATAGGTTGCATGCTGTTCTACCTAACGAGGATGCATCTAAATTGACCTTAATTGACCAATTATGCAACAGCACATGTTTATCATCTATTTGAATACTTGTATTGAACTACAAATGTAAACAGATGTTACAGTAGAAAAGAGTACAAAAGGGCCTAAAATAAATGCCACAGTTTGACAGGTTACATATGTTTTAGATAAGTATTATTTTTCATAAAATTTTCAGGTGATCAAAGACATTAAATTGTTTACAATAGACAGGACATAGCAAACAAAACCGTGATCCGATACTTTTTACCTAGGGGTAACAAGTCTCTCGGTCTAGTATGGTACGCCTGTGCGTCAAGTCGCATTCGTGTCCACGAGTCTCCACCAAAAGAAAAATACTTTCTAAGGAAATAACCGAGTTACGCATTACGATTTTGCAAATATCGTTATGGTAAAACGACTGGACCTAACTTCGGTTTATTTTCGTATGAATTATTAATATTTACTCAATAATTAGAATTAAATAATTTTCATAAAATAGATCGAGAAAATTTGCAAATTTTGTAATAAACGCCCTCTATGGTTGAGTAGCTTTACTACTGCCGCGCAGAGATGTGATATTGTTTATCGATTTTGTTATCGATAATATTTATTACTAGCTGTTTCACCAGCGTTAATTTGAGGAAAAAACCTACTAAAATAATTATATTCCATTACTGTAAGAATATTACTTATACCCTCATGACCAGCTGCCTTGGGGAATTATTATAAAACTATGATATCTCCTAAGTTATCTGGGGTCACGGGAGTGCCCCCGCCAAGACGAGCCAAGCGAAGCGCAAGGGCACTACCTACCTTTTCTCGAAGCACTTCGTCGTATTTTTGAACCTTCTTAACTTGGGTTTGGATTATACCAGATAAACAAAATTTTCGGGATATGATGTCAGTGGTTGACTTATTAAACCTATAAAGTTTCAATTGCATAGCTCTTATACTTTAGATTCCATCACATGGGCGTAAGGTGAAAAATTTATTCACTGTTCATTACTTTTCTGTTATACAATAGTTCTTGTAGTAACGAAACGGCCAAGCCTAATATTTTGATATAAAGACGAGATAGACGAGATATGAGGAATTTCAAATTTCTATAGAAAAGTTATTTTTCCCGTAACTCGTCTTTAAATCAGTGGAGCCAGACGACGGATGGCGGGCTTCGTGATACCTTGGATGTTATCACGAAGTACCTTCATGTGGCGCTTGCTCCTCCTTTTCCCAGACCCTTTCCTCCCTTACCGCGACCAATGAAAATATGTATTTGGGAACCTAGATATTCTGTAATCCAATCGGAATAAATGCACACTACATTAAGAATATGTTTGATTTACAAATTATTTTGGTATTACGTTTGTATTAACTGCGCACGCTCCGCCGGCCCCTTAACGATTTATTTAACCATTTTTCCTTTTATACTATTCGGACTTCGGTCCATTACATGATAAAAGATTTTAATTATTTCATTGTACAAACATCGAAATTAAAATATCGAAATCTTGTCCACATCTCTAGCTGGTAGAAAAATAGATAACAGGTGCATACGAATATGACATCTATTTCAATGATGTTAGCGTGCTAAATAGAGTAAATTGGTTACAGCGAGCGCCCTCTAGCCTTGAGTAGCTGAACTCGTTATGGATTGCTCGAATTTGATTGTTAGTATGAAAAATGGTCTTTATTGATTTTGACATGTAAAATGAAAACAACATTCATGAATTTATTGTAATAAGACTTAATTTTGAACAACAATAAATAAACTTTTCGCCAAAGTTGCATTTATAATTTGTAGATAATTTTCTATTCCGTGATTATGCCGCTCTAATTTTGCTATACTAAGCCAGATGGCGTCACTGAGACATGGGATCACAGTTTTTCTAAGACATTTCTTTGCATAGCCCCTCTATTGTACCTATCTTAAATCTCTTTGCAGGTGATAGACTTAAAGGATGGGATGTAGTTAAATCTGGCATTGCCACACACTATGTACCCAGCAAGAGGCTGTACGAATTAGAAATTTTGCTGTCGCGGGCTGCTGATGAAGGAGAAATCAGCAACCTCCTGAGCAAGTTTCATGAGCCGTCAGATCAGTTCACGTTGTCTGATAATATTAAACATATTAACTATTGCTTTGCTGCTTCATCAATAGAAGAGATTGTTGAAAGGCTAGAGAAGGTTCAGAATGATTGGTCTGTGAAAACTTTGAAGGTGAGAGGTTACAATATCATACTATTATTATCAATACTCACAGTCTATTCTATTTTAATCAATCGTGAATTCATGATCATTGAGGGGCACTGAATGAGGCACTATAGAAGTTTTATTATTATCATTTTATCATCCATCACCATAATATTAACCTTAAATTGACTACAGAAAACCTGTGAAGAGAAAGTTCACATAACATCCTCTAGTTGAGTAAACAGGTCCTCCCTCCATACTAACATCTTCAAATTCCTTTATGTGTTCCAGACCCTCAGCCAGATGTGTCCCGGTTCCCTGAAGATCACGCTCCGTGCGCTACAACGCGGCGCTCAGCTGGACCTAGGACAGTGCCTCAAGATGGAGTACCGCGCCGCCTGCCGCGCCACTGAGAACCATGACTTTCCTGAAGGTATTACAACTATGGACTCTCATATAGATTGTTTTAGCTTGTAAGATGTATTTGTTTGCATGACCTAACAACCCGTATGAAGCTCTAATTACACTAAACTTCAAGACCAGTGGCAGTCGTAAAATGCGAGTAGGACGATGAATATTTAGTTTGTGGTTTCCTAGAACTCTAGTCACGTGTCGTAGTCTTGCTTTTACATTACATGGCCACGGTTGCTGCGATTGTATGCATTTAAATTATGGTTTTCTTTACAACATTGCAATATACACATTATTTGCTATCTAGGAGATCCTTACGACATAAAGGTTCTAATCAGCCCACTATCCTGAAAAGTTCCATATAATAAAATATCTTAATATCACCCCTCTTTCTAGGAGTGCGGGCCCTCCTGATAGACAAAGACAACAACCCCCAATGGAAACCCAAGACCCTCGCAGAAGTAACCGATGACTACGTGGAGAGCTACTTCAAGAGGCTGCCTCAGGAGAAGGAGCTGCAGTACTTTGACTCCAAGCTGTAGGCTGGTCTGTCACTACAGGGTGTAAGCGAATTTATATTTTGTTAATACTGTGGGTACTGATATGTGATATTTCAGGTTTTTTTGAAGAGTAATATCTAGGTATTACGTTATCAGCCAATCAAAAAGAAAATAGCAGGGCTGATTGCCTTGAGAGTTGTATTTATGATTCTAATGATTATAATCCTGAACCTAAATAAATATTTGTTACGGTCGTACGAACTACAAGTTTCAAAAAACTTCAGAAAATTTGAATTTCGCGGGCTACCTTCGCGCATCCCCCTTAAAGGGGGAAAATAAAAAGTATAATTCTAAATCCACAGCAATGCTTTCCAATGCATTAAGTGTGCTTGTTTTATTTTATAATAATACTCCTGACGTAACATTTGGTGTTGGTATAATTATTTGCATAGGAAGAAGGCAGTGGAGGATGCATTATCTCACTATTTGTCATTGTGATGCGTAACGTATGGTAGAGCATTGTTAAAAATTCAAATTGGTCAATTCTAATGCAATTTATTCAAAAACAAGGCGTAGTGTCAGCACACCTACAACCTGCGTTCTTTTATGACCTTGCATTTTTTTCAATATAGGCATATTTTTAAGAAAAATCGTGCTGCAGTTTCGATCGAAAAGATAATCTTTATATATATATCTCTCTTATGTCGAGTTTCCTGTGTCAACCTGCGGGGTAATTGCGTAACACACTAACAGTAGCAATGGCTTTCAATTTGACAGTTTAACAACATTTATTGCGTTATTTACGTTGCTGCGCAGACAAATTTTTCGAACATATATAGTCATGGACACATGGGCGACTGTGCGATGAAGGCGCGAAATGATTCGTGTCATTAAAACGCGCCCTTAGGGTGCTGTTCATTATTTTAGTAAGTAAATAAATATACACATATCAGTACCCATTGCCTTCGACTGATAAAAAATATGGTGCAAGAGGTTAATGCAATTATAGCCATTTAATTATAGATCCAGTTTATTTGTAAGTCTTCCATGTAAGAGAGTTCCTTAATTTTTTATATATCATGTTTTAAAGTTGTTTGTCGAAAATATACGAAGAATTTTATGTGACTACTGCCTACCGCCTGCACTTCCGCAAGACTTATTATATTTGTATACATTTTATTCTGTCAGCGGTATAGTATAGCTCGTAATTGCTTGACCACCCTTAGGTTTAATGTCACTTGCACGTCACAAAACGACAAGGTCTATTTGTCTATGTGACAATTAGATAGTTTCAACCTTAGTAAAGTTTCAATTTATTGGGAATTGTTGTGAAAAGTCGAAGCAATTACGTGGTCGACTATACACACGCTATTATAGTTAACTCTTTCCATAAAGGTCTCGAGTCTCGTATCTTCAGAGACTGCACGTTGAATCGTTGTGTCTAAAAAGTACCTATTTTCTTTTATTTTTTCTTTATAAATCTACTGTTTAATAAAATATAAAGTATATAGATATAGTTAAATTAAATATAATTTAACTTATAGGTTGCGTCCTTGTTACACAATCATGCTCTGTGTTTAATCCAGCCTGAGAAATAAGCTAATCGCATTATATTTGTAGTATATTATATGCCCTTTTTTTTTTGGGTGGGAAATCATCTCATTTGATGATTTCCCACCCAAAAAAAAAAGTTGTGGTGTCGGCGAGACAGTGTTTATACCACGTATACCACTGATACCCCCCCCCCACAATTACCCTTTTTATTTTTATTTTTTTGCGGATGGGAAATCATCAAATGACCCCTCCCGCTCTGGGCGGAGCGGAAGGGAGTGTCAGACTCTTACTGACTAAAACCCACCCCGTGTTCCTTCCTTAGCCCTTTATGTTCCGGGCCAGCGGTAACCCTTTCGGACAATGTCGCTGATACACGCCTAACATACCCACACATATACACACTACACGCTATATTACATACCTTAAGCCCCATTTACACGGTGCAAGTTTCTGGAACGTTCAAGAGCAATAATCGCCTGCCATAAAGCACGTTCAATTATTGCCATTCAAGAATTGCATGCAAGTGTTACACGCGTGCGATCTGCATAAAATGGCATGCAACTTTTGCCATTCAATAAAATTGCATGCGACTTACACCAAGGCAATAAAATTGCAAAAGCATGCAAGTTTTGCCTTGTCTGAACACAGCAGAGTTGCACGTCCTTGTACAATTGATTTAAGTATTACCTGTATTTGCGCTGCCAAATATTTCATTAAATTTTATTGAACATCTACCTAAGATTTTTTTACTTGTTACGTTCGCTCATATTTGAATAATAGAAAATTTTCATAACAGAATTGAATGCGATTTTATAGCTCATGCGATTTCATTGTACGTGCTGTTTAGACGGTGCCGCGGTGCCAGTCAATTGTTGCTTGAACCGTGTGAATGGAACTTTAACATTTAGTTTCCAAGTGCAATTAGAAAATGAATGTCCTTAGTAAGTGAGTAAGTGACCAGTACTTTACACTTTTATACTATTTATAGTAGTGAAATTCATATGGAATTGAGAAGCCATATTGTAATATAAAAATGTTTAATGATGTGTTAAACAGAAAAGGCAACTAGGTTGTATAACCGAATTAAAATGGGTTTTTCCCAGTGGTTAGATTGATGGTCAGACTAGTCTGTCTAACGGGATTTTTTTTTCCCGTTGGTCAGATTTATTTGACAGCTGGAAAAACAACAGAAAATAAGTACAATGAAAGTAAAACTGTTTTGCATTTTAATAGGTAAGTATTTACAATTTATCTCAATTTTATAATACATTTTTATTTACAATAAAATTAATAAAGAATTAAAGATCATAAAACTATACACACACACGGTAAAAACAAAAAAAAAAAAAGGAGGTTAGCAATTCGACACGTGTACATGTATGTAATATTATTGGAATTGCATTATATTCACCTATTAGGGCTTCCAAACAAATATACAAAAATTTTATAGACGTAGGTCCACGGTAGGTATCCACTCATATCTCCGGAACTACGAGGCATGCCTTTTAAGTTTTGTCGTTTGAAGAAAAAAACACAACTAGAACCTTATAGTACTTTTTATTGTTTTTCAAAGTATTCACCACGTAGCTTAATACACTTTTCCATTCGCTCAAACCAGTTATTATAACATTTATTCCACTCTAAAGTGGGGGTGTTCAAAATGGCTGACTTCAAAGCGTCGACTGCTTCTTCATCGGACTGGAACCTTTGACCACGAAGACTTTTCTTAATTTTAGGAAATGTAAAGAAATCGTTAGGGCTTAGGTCAGGACTGTATGGAGGATGGTCAAGAATTTCTACTTTTTCCTGCTTCAAATACTCAATCGTTTGACGAGCACTGTGTGAGCTTGCGTTGTCGTGGTGCAGGATGATGCGTCGCTTTGAGTTAGATTTTCGAAGTTCGGCGATGACTTGTGGTAAACAAACTGTGGTATACCACTCTGCGTTAACCGTTCTACGATCTTCAAGTGCAATAGTCGCAACATGGCCGGTTTTTCCAACGAACGTGGCCACCATTTTCTCTAAAGTGCTTCGAGAACGAATAACTTTAGTCGGCTTTGGCTCGTCTTGAAAGACCCATATTGTAGATTGTTGTTTGGAATCAGGATCGTTGGCATAGATCCGTCACCACTGATGATGTCGTAGACGTGATTTGACTCTCCTCGGTTGAACCTTTGCAGAGTTTTCTTACACCATCTGACGCGGGCCGCCTTGTGATCGTCGGAAAGCAGATGCGGTATCCAACGGCAAACTAGCTTTCTCACACCAAGCGCTTCATGCAAGATCTTCTGAATGGTTGTCCCTGAGATGCCTAATAGAGCCTCTATCTCTCGATACGTCACATGACGATCTTCGAGAATTAGTTGTCTCACAGCAATGATGTTATCTTCAGTGAAGGCGAATTTTGGGCGTCCTTCGCGAGATTTGTCACTAACACTAGTATGTCCACGCTGGAATTCTAAATACCAGCGTTCGACAGTCCGCAGACATGGGGCTTCATCACTGAATACAGATGTTAGCTCTTCAAAACACTGAAGCCGTGTCAGGCCTCTTCTAAAGTTGTAGAAAATTATTGCACGAACATTTTCCTTAGAAAGATTCATTTTCGTCCGTAACCTGACAGATTCCAATCGACGCTGTGACTAAACAATAGCATTAATCCTAATACTTTCAACTGTTTTGAGATTCAAAATTTAAACACATTCAAATATAGAACAGTTCCAAATTCAAAATTGCCGGGAAATATGGAAACGGCAGAACTTAAAAGGCATGCCTGGTATTAATCAGATCGTGACGATTTTTTTTTTTATTGGCTTACATTTACTTCAACTTAGGGAACAGTGTAAGTTTCATCAAGATCGATTCAGTAATTTTCAAGATATGGACTAATTACGTGTAAGTGTGACGGCCTGGCTTATTGATACGAGCTACGGGTGTAGTGTCAAAGGGAAAACATCTCAAAACCTTGGTCAAATTCTAGTGCAAAAACTAAAAATGGAGAAATAAAAAGTACCTAATTTAAAAAAATTAAACCGACTTCAAAAAGAAATTAACTCAAAATTATGAAATAACTTTTGATGATTTTGATGTTGTCAATTTTAATTTTTTTGCTTGCTTCCACACGTTGTGGGAGAAATGAAAATAGCAACCTTTTATTACCGCATCAGGGTATACTTTTTTTAACGCATTAGAAGCAGCAACTTCAAAATCCAGGGTAAACTGTTTTGGTTCCATTGTACAATCTTACGTTTATGTTGATACGTTTAACGATTTTAGTACCTAATGTCTCGATAGATGGCGTTGTTCAT
This sequence comes from Oligia fasciuncula, assembly GCA_963082905.1. Classification (NCBI taxonomy): domain Eukaryota; kingdom Metazoa; phylum Arthropoda; class Insecta; order Lepidoptera; family Noctuidae; genus Oligia; species Oligia fasciuncula. The sequence continues at coordinate 21,788,885 of OY720391.1, read as the reverse complement.
TTAGCACTCTTCGCTGAATCGCGGTGTCAAGATTCTCCGTGAAAACATGACCTCAGCGAGTACATTAAAATAAATTGTATAACTGTATAACTGTGAAAATGATGTAAAGGCCACGCTCTTAAATGTTCCGTCACAAAAGAAATGTGTTACTCCTTTTAAATATTCTTTCGATTGCGGCGTTCAAAAAACAACAAAAAAAAAAAAAATCGAAGACGTGACATCTGCCAACTCGCACTGGGCCCGCGTGGTGGATTATGGCCCACTCCCTCTCACCGAGAGGAGGCCTGTGTCCCAGCAGTGGGAACACTATAGGCTGATTATGTATAGGTAATAGTTTTGTAAGCTCTTTGTATGCAACAGTACTTTACTAAATTACGAGCTGATCGGACCAACGGGAAAAGAAAATTCCCGTTAGACAGACTAGTCTGACCATCAATCTAACCACTGGGAAAAACCCGAATAACATAGCATTCGAAAAAAAAGTATGACTTTTGCAAATGTGCCTTTTTGTAATGTTGTTTAGTAATTGTTTATACATAATATTATATAAGTATGTAGAAGTTCAGCACGTAAAGTAAAACTACTATGGGAGGTACCTTTGCTTGCTTGCTGCTTGTTATTGTTAAATATATCATGCTTCTATAAACCAGTAAAATCAACATGCTTATCTCTAAGGACAATGTAATGCATTTATTTTGTTTTTTTTAAATAAAATTATACAAAAATCTTTCTATGTACTTTTTTAATGTATATTTTGTGTAAAAATGTATATTGAATGTGTTTGTTGTCTGTTAATGAAATAAAGAGCAAATTATATACTTTGTAATTTTCTTTTATTTTAAAGTACCTATCTACTAAGTAAATAAAAAAAAAATTTTTCAAACGTTTTTTTGCAGTGTTGTCTACTTAAAAATTGCAAAAGTAAGCTGTGAGATTTGATTCTTTCGCCAATATCTGTGAAAAAGGTTATAAATTGTTTGAATGTGCAGCGACTCCCATTTCTCAATATAGCACAGAGGACACTGAATAAGAAGACTTCACGATCTGAAAGAGAACAAAAAAAAACATAATTAGTTACCAATTAATGTATCTTACATAGTTATAAAAAAAAAGTGAACTCACAGACACGTAGGATTGGTACGACAACGCAATAACACCGAGACCCGTCAGAACCACTGGCTTCTGAAAATAATATAAGAATACTTATAATTCAAACATCAGCCACCAGCTACCTAATTGCGTAACACATTATCGAGTAATGATGCAGACTAGTGGGCTTCGTTTTGATCCCAATTGGCTTCGTTTTAACCTTTTCGTATTGCGTAAACTCGTCTGAAGGGGAAGCCAACGGCTCTGTTTGAATCGCTATTAGAGTGAACGATACGTCATGAAAAACTGGGCAAAAGTCAATTTTTCGTATTGTGTAACTTTTTTGACAAGCTAGATTTGGCTTCAAACGTCAAATTAAAACCAACTGCAGTTGGTTTGAAAGAGAAGGCAGGCTTCTCGTCGTAATCATTTTCCGATCTACATATTTTAAGATTTAAACGCGTAATCCCCATAATTATTTCGAAAAAATGTAAGTGGTAGCCTTCCTGATAAATTGTGAATGTGATTTAGTGTAAAACCTCAATGATAAAACCATATTAATAGTATTTTAAAAATTAAGGCAGTGAGGTGAATTTAGTAAAATAATTGTAAAAGTTTTCTTCTGATATAAGTGCTTACAACCTAAATTATGCTTATTATGATATTTCAGAAACGAGGTACCTATATTGGTGGCATTTAAACGAAAGACAAATTCGTATCTCGTACCATAACAAACGTTAACTTATTATGCCAGAAGCGCAATCCATTCGAGGTTTTACTTCATTGGAAAAGGAATAACTAAAGAGGAAGAACAAATATAAAGCACACTATGAAGCAATATAAATCGATGGATTAAATCTATCCAAGGACTTCGACGAAAATACACACCATACATAGACCTACTTTTAAACATCATTGTTCAAGGTAATGTCAGTATTATTTTCTTTATAAGTGTTGAACATTGAATGGGCCCACTATAGGTATACCCTAACCTAACCTAAATGTTGTATCTTCCTAAGACGACCCACTGACCATCTTCAAAGATGTTACAAACTGTATATTGTTTGTCAGGTAATACCTACATTGTATAATATACCTAGATACATAGGGCACCATCAAACATTGGTAATATAATGACTTCAACTACTAATGACAAGACACAATTACTTTTTCTATTGTTACTGACCATAGTACCTATAGCTTAGCTTCATAAAAGACGAGGGGATGAATATTTACAATTATAACAACAAACTAAATTAAAGAAAGTAGGTATGTAGGTAAGTTAGGTAGGCAACTGAAAATATGTGTTTTCAATTATTGTTAAATATTATTAGTAAGAATATCTAAGTCAATTAATAAAAATGTATTCTGTCATAAACCTTAGGATGTCCGGTGTAAATCCTCAAAATCAATATCAGTCTCCTAGCACCACTATGGTAGGTAGTCTTGAAGGTTATTTTCTAAATATTCAACTATAATAATATGGAAGTACCATAATATTTATTTATAGTGTTTATTGTTACATTATTATGTGGAGCCCTTCAAAATACTCTAGCATTGTATTGGTTTTGTTTGATATCACAATTAGTAATGTGTGTAATATGTATCATAGGCCCATCCTCCTTTTTATCTATTACCTAATAAGTAAAAATACTTGCTGTATCTTTGTGTAGGTACTTTTTAGTCAAGTATGCTTCATCCATCAATAGAATTGTAGGCATCTAATTTGTGTTTATAGCAGTATATTACTGTTCTAATATGTACATAGATTTGAGCCTTTTAAATACTTTGTGGATGGTTGTAACATAATGAGGATTTACTTACTTAAATTCTTTTTTTATCTTTCAGGTGTCAGGCTCAACTACATCTTGCGCCACTGCTGGGCAAAGGCCTACTCTCCTTCCACCCCTCTCTGTCGAGAGCTGCCAAGGACCTATCTTTATTAAAGGAGTCCAGCTTATCCCGCCATCTCCGTCTGGGCCTGCCGCTATTATTCAGGAAAAACTAACTTGTTCTCACAGGAAGCATTAGCCAGCAGTACATGGGAAGACATTAGATGCCAAATTCCACCAATCTATAGAATATAAATATTTGTTCCAATTTATTCTTGCCTCATGACCAAATATTCTATGCTAAATGTGAATAAATGCTATTGTCAGATAGGTTGTAATAATATAAATAAAACCAGTTTTTTTTTTGTTTACCATATTTTGTCTTTCTATTTACCTATAAGTACCTAATGAATGACAGTTAATTTAGCTAAACACCACTATTTTCTAATTAGTATCACTATAATAATCACTTGATGTCTTTATTAAAAAAAGGCTTAGTAAGTATTCAACTTTATATTAAAGCTTACACTGTTATCAATTACATAATAGGTACATATGTTTATGTTGTCATGCAAGACTGAAGATTCAACAGTTTTTGAACAATCTTGAGTTTGTACTTGAGAAGTTTGAAAACTGAAGAAGTTGCTGAGCAGCAGTAGCAGTGGCCGAAGCGAACAGTAATGTATGTAATATGCTGCGTTCATTCATGTCTTCGTAGGTGAAACACCCCGAGAATTCTCCTGCAGTTTTAAAAGTGAGACAGTAAGGACACTGTCCGAGTTGAAATGCTCTTTTATATACAAAATCATCCTCAACCAGTCCCATTTGTTGTAAGTCATAACTGAAAATTAAAAACATATTGAAATCTTCATTGAATTCTCAAAGATTGTGTGTTTCGTTCTTATAGCAATTATGTGTACCTAAGAGGGGAGAAGGTTATGTTATGTGAGTTGTTGATTAAGTGTACCGGCAGTCTACGACGAAAACCCATGTCCAGGGAGGTCGAAAGCTAATATAGTTCTATCCTTGATGATCATCGGTATCAAGGGTAAGTACTTAAACGAGCTACAATAATCTAATAATGAGATACGAACAACTTTTTCCTAGATATATTTGGTTACTTACTTTTATGATTATATTGACATATAACAGACTAAGGTGCTTTTCGCTATCGAGCAAAACAGCCTAAGTCTTAGTGCAGCCAGCTAAAACCTTGTCCTCTAATCTATCAGAGAACTTTACAAACGCATTCCTTCTACAAGAAACCACAACAAAAATGTTCCGAAACTATTTATCCCATGTTTCTGTATGAAAATAGTAAAAACAATTTAGTATGTTAAAAAACATAAAACAAGTATTAATTTAAACAACATTCAAGGTAAAACCAAACAAAGATTATTTGTATAATATGGTTTAAAAGTATCCTATTTTCATTATTTACTTTTATTACCACAGAGTAGTAGAGTACTTTTACCACAGAGTACTTTTACTAATTCCTCAGTGTCAGTGTTGCCAACTTTTCTCCCGAGTCCACTAGAAGGCGCAATTTTTTTATATTATGTTTATTCTTATTAGCGACGTTCGATCGCCGTTATGGAGGTCCGTTTTAAGATTTGAGAATGGACACAAACATAACTTATTCACAGTACTTTTTTTTTAGCATCATCCTATTACAATATCATAAAATAATGAATTACTCAAGAAGTTAGTAGTATGTTGCCGTGGGATTTTTTTCGAAATTACTTACTTTCAAATCGGCAGTGGTTTCCGCATTTGAAAGAAATAAATCTTAAAACGTCAGTAGGTTGATGATTTATTTCTCACTTTCACAAGGTTTAAACAAAATATAAAACATGCCCATTATCGTGTTAATATAATATTTTCTCGAGGCAAAGTTAAAGTAGTTGATTGTATTGTTTTCTACAAATTGAATTAGTCTAACCACCAGCCACTGAAAGCAAAATTTTGTCCACCAGCACCCCACCCCTGTGTCCAAACCCCCAAGTTTAGTGGAACTCCCACTAAGTTGACAACACTGCTTTTTTACGATTTTATCGTTGGCCACAGATAAGTAAAACGTGAAAAATAAAACGTTTCCTTACGTATTTCAATTATGGTAGTTTTTGGTAGAAAGTGTATTATAAATTGGTTTTTCATTTTTCGGCAATCATTGTACATTTTTATGTATATGCAGTAGTAGACCATCAGTTGTAATCAAAACAAAATTTAATTATAGCAAAATTATTTGGAAGCGAATAGTTCTTATATGAAGAAACAACACGCTTTCACCAAACAAATTCTGCCCGACAGTCGGTACACCTCTATACAATTATAGTCAATTGGGATGATATAGATTTACACAATTCCGTTTACTGATATCGATTCAAACTGCAGTTGGCATAGTTTCGGAATTGTAATCAGAAAGAAAATGTTTTACGCAATTAGGCTGCAGAACAAGCCGGATTTCGCCATTGCTTCTCAACAACCGACCACCAACAGACCTTAAACCAGATAATTGAAATTTAATCTTAATAAACCACTCTACTTAGCCTTCGTAGATTATACGAAGGCTAATACAGAAGGCTAAACACTCTGAAGTATTAAGTCTATAGAAAACCAAGAACTGGAAGAGCAATATATAGACCTAAAACCTTTTGACCGCCACAGTCATGTATGACAAACCAAAATGTGTCCAGCATGCCACGCTTTGACTAGGTACAGTCAACAAAAGAGATTTAAGTATGCAGGATCGTCGGATATAGTTTAAGTTTAGTAAGAAACCGATGGACGTTGTCGACTGAAATTTAACTTGATAAACGAGCTGTTTGTTTTCTATTAATAAAATGAAATTTTATTCGAGAACATCCATCGGTTTCTTACTAAACTTCAACTATATCCGACGATCCTGGAAGGATGTGGGGGAGGCATTTGCAGCAGTGGGAGTGGGACAGTGTACGCTAAATAAAAATAATATCTCTGTGATTATTATATAATACTCCGTGGAAGAAGTGTTTGTGTTAAACGGCGGTACATCATCCTACCTGTGCCTGTAGCATAGCAATGACGATCAGCTTCCTGACGCGCACTGACGACTCGAGCCAGCAGTTCTCCCAGCCCGAACTGAACATGGCGGTCGGGAGGGCTTCGGCCTGAATAAGAAAAGTAATTAGGTCCAAGTTTTTATTAAAAACTTACGGACACATAGTACAAAACGAGTTCTAACTTTTAGCATGCTTTTAGCCCATAATTTCGCGCCAGTTATTTTATTCAGAGCACGGTACCTACCTATAAAAGTTCTTAAGGGGGAAGCGCTAAGGTGGCCCGCGAAATTGAATTTCGCGGGCTACCCTGGCGCTTTCGCGTGACAACTAGACTCTGCTTTCGCGTCAGTTTTTGAAATTAGAACTATTATAGGTACTTGAAATAGGCCCGGCGCCCACTAAACTTCTAAACTTCAAAAATGGCTCGATGGTTCATAAGTGGATCTAGTGATAGGTAACCTTGTTTTGTAATATTTTATGTTATTAGCCTTGTTTATTTATTTCTTAAAACTCAACTGCTACTATTACCTACACACTTGTTTTACATATAGGTATGTTTATATACACTGAAAAGGTGTCTGATCTATTAAAGACGTTTTCGCCAGAAATCCCTATTACATGTACCTAAGTACCTACATCGTTTCAGTTTCTTCTGAGAGACATAACAGCGTCTTACCGCGACGGTAATATCACCAGCGTTCCACATGAAGCACCCAGTACTGCACAGGATCGTCAGCGCCGTCACCAGTATTGTAAAATCATTCGTCAGGTTACGAACCGAATTCTGAAAGGTTTTTTGATATTTCAGAGACTAATGTGTTTATTAAGGTGTTCTAAATTATCGGTAAGGGTTTGTCCAGATATTTTGTTGGGTCCAATGATTTCAAAAGTAAGGATACGCCCGTCTGAACATTTTACATAAATGTTCTTCGTTCGAATTTCGCGCGCACAACTGTCAACTGAGTCGCGTTGGCCCTAAAACCGTCATTTTAGGGCCAGCGCGTTGGTGCCATTTAGTCGCGCCGTTAGCCCGGTCCTAAAGCTCGGTTTCCATTCCACCGCGAGCGGAACGGACCCATTAATGACTTCGTTAAACTCGCAAACGCAAACTGCATACTTGTATTTCCGCCAACGCGGTGGAAATACAAGCATGCAGTTAACTGTTAACAGTTAACAGTCAACTGCATATTTGTATTTCCAACAACGGTTGCCACCACCACCACCACCAGCGTTTGCGAGTTTAACGAAGTCATTAATGGGTCCGTTCCGCTCGCGGTGGAAACCGGGCTTTACGCTAGTAATATATATATTATGTCAATGGTTGGGTCACTATTTTTAACCCCGCCCCGACGCAAAAACGACGGGGTGTTATAAGTTTGACGTGTCGGGGTGTGTGTCACAATTCCCTCAATATGGGTATCAAATGAAAGGACTTGAATAGTAGAATACTATACACGATGATAAATTTCAAATCCAAGATGGCCGCCACCACAAAGTGACGAATTACTTTTTTATTCCACAACTCCCTCAATATGGGTATCAAATGAAAGGGCTTGACTAGTAGAATACTATACACTATTAAAAATTTTAAATCCAAGATGGCCGCCACCACAAAATGGCGAATAAAATTTTTTTTTTCACATCTCCTTCACTAAAGGTGTCAAATGCAAGGGCTTGACAAGTAGAATAATGTACACTATATTGAAAGGGAATGAGGAATATTAACTACTTAACGAAATGAAAACGAATAAATTGAAAAATATAATAAATAAAAAAAAATCTGTTTAGTCTTAAAAATTATTCTTCAACTATAAATTAATCATTATTTTTTGACGGATAAAACGCCTGATTAAACACCAAATTACCTGAATCTTAAAACGGAAGAAAATAAAGGAAATGACCTACATACAAAAATTAAGGAGTCCCTACAAAAAGCATGAAATAAAAAATTAAATAAAAAAATTAAAAACCCCCGACACAAAATAATAATAAAATTAAATGTAATTGGAAAAGGATAAAGATATATAGGTATAGATATAAAGATACTTATAGATAAGTCGGGGGTTTTTAAATCATTTTATCCTTTTCCAATTACATTTAATTTTATTATTATTTTGTGTCGGGGGTTTTTAAAATTTTATTTTTTATCTATTAATCAAATTCTTTAGAGATGTCTTCAAATTAATTTGTCTGATACGTACCACCATTTGGTACATCAACAAGAGCAGCGTAATTAGATTGAATATAATCTGACCACTGAACACGCCGCGGCATATTGCTTGTATCTCACTGGTACAACTAAGAAAACAACACACTATGTAGGTACAGACGCCAGCACACCAAGCTACTACAATCTGTCAAATTTCTTTAATACATTTTCTACTATATCGCTAAAGCATAAGGTTCAAAGTTGATTGGGAAACTAGAATAGTGTCGGGTAGCTTGATGTGCTGGCGTCTGTACCTAAGTTGACTAAAACTGAGTCGGTCTCAACTTGACACCAACTTAGTTTTAGTGTTCTCACTTGAGACAGGAAGCAAAACGAATTGGTTTTCTGTGAAGTAGGTAAAAGTACTTTCGTGAAAAGCAACTAGTTCCAAAGCGACAGCAATACCAGCACGCTAGAAGAGAAAACTTAAATAAAAATGGAATATAAGTAACATGTAAGTACGTCAACGTTTCCGAATGCATTTTAATGCCAATTTTGAGAGCTCTCTCATACTCCTGCTCTTTCTCCCTCTGTGTCAATTGATCGTCTTCAAAAATACTGGTAAGGCTTATAAAGTAGCTGTTCAAGTTCATGAACTGCTGGCCGACAGCGATGGTCAGACATAGCACCAGCGAGTAGACCGCGAAGATACGCGACAGATAGATCCACCAGAAGATATAGAATATTGTTCTCCCGACGTTGCTTAGTGTTGATCTGTCCTCGACGTCAGGCCAGGCAGGGATTATTGTGTTGAATGTTTCTCCTAAAAATCAATATTAGATATCAAAGCATTTATTGCATCCCACTTTTCTTTATCGTAAACATTTAATTCTATATTTCTTAAGTCAGATAGCTTTTAGTTATTTTTTTGGAACTCAGGATTTTTAATATCGTCGTCATTCATCATTTCTGCCGAAACGCATTTAGGTACTTTTGGACATAGGCCGCCACTACGACTGGTTCTGTGCTTCTCGCATCCAATGGATTCCTGCGGCATTCAGAAGGTCATTGGTGCTCTTTGTGGGCGACCTTCCAACGCTACGTCGACACTCCAGATGCTTTCGGCTCCATCGGCCTTGCCCATGCCCATTGCCACATAAGTTTGCCAATTCTTCGGGCTATATCGGTTATCTATACTTAGGTAATATAGGTACTAATAATAAAGCTGAACATTTTGTTTGTTTGAACACGCTAATCTCTGCAACTCCCGGTCGGATTTAAAAAATATTTTTGCATTTGATAGCCTAATTCTTGAGGAAGCATAATTCGTACAAACACGCTATGACCATTAGGAGCCGTGCAAAAAGAAAATATTCAGAAAGAATGACAAGCGAAAACGATCACACCAACACTGACACGGACAAATCCCGACCCAAACACCATAGGGGTAGGCGAGGTGGATCCTTGCGCCTAGACGCCACCACCCTGCCAGGCACCTCCATGCCGCAGCCTGGACCGAGCGGTACAGGGCCGGCGAAGAGGGAACGCCCCGATGACTCGGCTTCACCGAGTACGCTCCAGGGGGACGCCAAACCCAAAATCCAATCCAATCCCAATTCCTCGCCAATTCCTAGTGTGGGGCAAAGTTAAAAAAAAATAATAAATACGCGCGCTCGAGTCGGTGCGAACGGACGCGTCCACAATTTTTTCGCAAGAATTACTAACAAAGATTTCAAAAGTAAGGATACGCCCATCTGAACATTTTACTTAAAGACGTTCTTCATACAAGCAAAAGTAACGCCATCTGTCATAAATCATACGAACTACGTGAGTGCAGTGTTGCATAGGTCGACGACGTAACCTTGTACGTGCGTACGTACTTAAATGTTTTTTTTATCACATTATGTCTTCAGTCAGTATAAGTCAGTTGCATGAATAATACCAGATTCTCAAAATACCAGATTCTGAAAATATAAGATTCTCAATATATCAGATTTCAGACAGTCGAAATCAAAATTTAGTAATATTACAAAAAAAAACCTAGCTAGTTTTTGCAGCAAATATACTGCATATTGCACATTTTGCAATAAAATACTGTTTGGTTTTCTTATATTATTACCTATTTTGATTCATTGACATTGTTGTCATGAAGTTAAAAAGCCTTCTCCTTAGTTTGGAAATCTGTAATTTAAATATTATTTGTATCGTATTCGCTATCACATATTGTATAAAAATCGTTTATACCTATGTCTTCTCCTAATTTGGTACCAAAATTCAAAATTACTTACACTACGTTTATAAGACAAAAATAAAACAGAAACAAAAAAATTACGTCCGTACAAGGTTACTTTGTTCACTTCGAGGAGCCATTGTCAGCCATTGGCCACACAATGGCCGCCATTGTAAAATAATTGACGCTGTAGATAAAAATGTGTTTATTTAATCATTTAATTGCAACAAAAATAATGTAAGGTTACATTCCGATGATACGATATCCCATGTTTGTTTTTAATTTTTGTATCGTAATTTTTGCAGCCTTTTACCACGCAACTAGGCATTTTTATGACAGGCAAATACCCGTTCTCTCCTTCGCGCGCACCACTGTCAACTGAGTCGCGTTGGCCCTAAAACCGTCATTTTAGGGCCAGCGCGTTGGTGCCATTTAGTCGCGCGGTTAGCCCGGTCCTTACGCTAGTATTATATATGTCAATGATTACTAAAGTTTTATTTTTTCTCTTTAACGAATAGTACACCTTATTACCGGAACCCTAAAGTTAAAAGTTTTAAAGTCGTCGTGAATTTCTGTATTATCGCTCTAGCCACAGACCAGTAAACAGATAGACAGTTAAGATGGCGGAATCCCCAAGCAAACGTGCGAGTTCCGTCCCAGCAGTGCGATTCTGTAACCATCTCACCGTGAAAACTTAGGTGAAGTGAGCGTGGAGTGAGCTGTCAGTGTCTTCCCACCTGATACTAGGGATTGACCAAGCATACATTTACAATCATAATCGAGATTTTTAATAATATTTTTTTTTTCTAATCACATAAAAAAAAAAAAAAAAAATTCAAAGGTAGTATTTTAGTTGTCAAAATTACCTACTATTTTAGGGGGGTTTTAAATAAATTAGCAAAACAGAAACTTAGTCAGAAACGCAATGTTGTTTTTTTTTCCCTAAACTAGTCCTATTAAAGACTAAGGCGCGAGCGCGTCACGCAAGACCGTAAATAAAATAAAACATTCACGTTTAAGACAGCTAGACTGGTGAAAATACGCATCGACATTGTTTGTTATTATGAGCGATTGTAGATCGAGTCTAGTAAAGACTGCAACGATGTTCAGCGTTGTTATTAACCCAAATCTATTCAATTAGAAGAGATAACCGAGTTTGTCAAGTCATCGAGTGCTAACAGTGTGCCTGGCTGACGGACCATAGAATTTAATCCCACGTAGTTTGTGTGGCGTGATCACTTCACCCGATCCACTACATATTAAGTGTCGTGAATCGAGTGAAGTGATCACTTCGCTGCGTGGTGTCGCGTAACCGTCCACGGAAACGTCGATATTCGACACCTTTCGGCCAAAAGTCCTTTTTCAGACAGGTCTGTAGATGTTGGGTTGGAACTCGTACCACAAAAGACTTGAAGTTGATGTTGTGACACGATTCCAACCTTTCGACCCTCAGAGTCCAGTTGGTCTTCACCTTCAAATACTGCACGACTTCCTCAGTTGTTGTGGAGTGATGCAGACGTGAAAGGTACAGCTGCGTCGTAGGCACAGCAGGGCGCAGCAGCATGTTGGGTCCACTCAGTGCGGTGCCACGCAGGTTACGAGAACAGGGCTTCTTCTTCTTCCTTTCCACTTTCGTGAAACCCTCCTCATCAACCTGGCTGGCTCTTGGCAAAGAGCAACGGACCGCAGGCAGGGCAGGTTGAGCACCCTTTACCAGTTTTTCCCCTTTTCTGGTTTGTCGCTTAGGCAAACCACCAATTAATGCCACGCTAAATAATTTGAACGCAAGCACACAGGAATTAAAGTTAGAAATAGCCGGTATCAGGAAAGAATATACAGAAATTAAAAAAACCGTTCAAAACTTGGAAACTAGAGAGACTAAGGTAGAAGAGGAACTTGCATCACTTCAAAAGTCGATGCAATACCACAGCAATGAATACGAAGACATAAAAAAGAAACTCGAACTTCACACAAAAGAAATAAAGGATCTGAATCTTCTTAAAACTGAACTCGCAGAGATCAAGGCCCAGAACAGGAAACTAAGATCTGACGTAAACTAAGATCTGACGTAAACGCAAATGAGCAACGGGAAAGGCAATTGAACATTGAGATCGTTGGCATACCTGAGCATAAGGATGAAAACTTGAATGAAATCATCTTAAAGATCACTCATCAAGGTCACTCTGAAATAGAAATAACGAAAGATGATATTCTTCAAGTAAATAGAGTGACATCAAAGTCTAAGATTAAGGATGATTAATTTTCAAGAATGCGTATACATATTTGAAAACTCACTAACTTGTATATTATTATGAATAATACTTAGTTTTAAGTTGTGGTATACAATGTAACACTTACTTTGGAAATAAATTCTATTCTATTCTAGATTCAGGGCAGGCCTAGGAATATTGTAGCGAAATTACGCACTCGCCAGATCAAGGACAATATCATCTCTCAAGCCCGTAAACGCCGCCTATCAACCAAAGATTTGGATGTTCAGGGCAATGCGGTTCCAGTATTTGTAAACGAGCACTTAACGATATTAAATAAAACCTTCTAAAAAAAACGAAAGAAATGGCCAAAATTAAGGAATATCAGTTCACGTGGACAAATAACTGCAAGATCCACGTGAGAAAAGCAGTTACTATTCCAGCAATATATTATGGACGAGGAGGATCTGTAAAAAATCGTCTAGTTATTCGGCGTAGTCTCTTCATAGTTATTAATGATTTGATCTTTAACTGTGTTTTTAGTTATCTTTTTTTGCTATTTTGTTTAGTTAGTATTGAGCGGAGCGGAGCTGTTGTTTGTTTAATAATTGTCTTTGGCGAGTCTGTGCTTACTGTGTTCTGTGTTTTGTTCGAGCAATGCGAGGTCACTGACGACCGTGTGAAGGAAACGCGCCTGATTAGGGTGCGATACTTGAGGTATGCATCATATTCACATAATTTGTTCACGTATGGATTTGGTTACTGCGATGTGATAATCCTGATCTCAATAGCCTTATTTCAATATTATTTTAATTTAATATGTACAAGCAAGATCTTTAAAAAATCAAAATCAAAATCAAAATCAAAATTTCCGTTTCCATGCGTCGTGCCTTGAAAACAAAATCATTGCTGTTGATACACTCACACTGTCTCGGGTCGCACCTTCACGTAGCGCATGTATTTTACATGTTAGTTGTCCAACGTATTTGTATAGTCCTTTAGCAACTTACCCGCATTTTGTTAAAATAGTCATTTGTTTATTAGTTGAGGCAAATACTTGTCGAAATCATATTATTCAAATTAAGCATATTATTTCTTTTGTATATTGCCGTGTACACAACCCCTTCCTGGTGGTCATGCCGTTGCAAAAACTGGTTATGTATCATCCATTTACCCGCAAGTTACTGGTTTTAATGCACTATATGTCTAATTGTCCGATATTTTTGCGTGTTTTGAGATATACTTTTAGTAAAATAAACTCAGTACAATGCAGCCCCGTAACTTAAACATCTACTACCAGAATTGCCGCGGTCTAAGGACTAAAACCACACAATTCCATCACAACATTTTTTTTTTTTTGCGGATGGGAAATCATCAAATGACCCCTCCCGCTCTGGGTGGAGTTGAAGGGAGTGTCAGACTCTTACTGACTAAAACCCACCCGTGTTCCTTCCTTAGCCCTTTATGTTCCGGGCCAGCGGTAACCCTTTCGGACAATCCCGCTGACCCGGCAGGCTTCGGCCCTATGGGGCCCCTCCTCGATGCTGACATCTCTTTGAGGCGCGCGTGGAACACATACGCGCACCCCGGCACGGGCCTGGTCCTGATTATAGATGCTGGCGGGAAACATTCCGAATCATTCCCGTCGAATACTTCGGAAGTATTCCGAAATATTCCGAAACTTTGGGAATATTTCAACTGTCAAAAAAAAACCAGGAAAATCGACCTTGCTACCTATTTCGCGCTTGGAAGTTGTAAATTATATTATCTTTAGTTGTGTTGTGAGCGGTAGATACTTATATTAAGTTTATAGTTGTGCTTGTGAGTGCACGTCGCATCCAATAAGTAGGCACCTATCTAAAAACAAAAGAATAAAAATCCTGTTATTCGCAGGCTAACATATCTACCTATAAAAATATCAACATATACTTAACTAGCTTTTGCCCGCGACTTCGTCCGCGTGAAATTTCATCTTCCCCGCGTTCACCCTCTTAGGGGTTGAATTCCGAAAAATCCTTCCTTATTCCTTGTCTACATTATAAAAGGAACCTCTGTGCAAAATTTCAGCTTTCTAGGTCCAAGGGTTTGGGCTGGGCGTTGATGAGTCAGTCAATCAGTCAGTCAGGACTTTTCTTTTTATTTATAGATTTTCCTCTAAAAATTTCGAAAATGTAATCTAATTATCATTTATTTAGATAAATAAGGATTCGGGTCAATTTTCAAGTTTATTAACCAAAAAACAAATGATTAGGATTTTTCATATAAACTGTATTCCCGCTTTTCACCCCCACAGGGGTGGAATTTCCAAAAATCGTTTGGGATATGTTCATTACTTGACTCAAAGATTATTTATACCAATTTTCGAGTTAATCAAGCCACGCAGTAAAATCCTCGCCTGTATAATTAACTACCCCTTTTCACCCCGTTAAGGGTAGATTTTCGAAAAACCCTGATACACGTCATTCTTTATTTTTGATCTTAAGTATAAATACTGAGTTTCGAGTTAATCGGACCGCGCGTTAAAATTCTTCCATACAAATTTTGACACCCCCCAATCCCCTTTTAGGGGGTAGTTTAGAAAAACAAAAAATGCCAAACTTCATAATTTACTTACATAAGTATTCGTGCAAAGTTTCAAGTTTATTAACTGAAGGAATAAGATTTTTCATACAAACGAAATCCCCCCTTTTCACCCCCTTAAAGGTTGAATTTCCAAAAACCCCTTCTTAGTGCTCCCCTACATTATAAAAGGAAGCCGTGTGCAAAATTCCACATTCCTAGACTCAGTAGTTTCGGCTGTGCGTTGATATGTCAGTCAGTCAGTTTCTCCTTTTATTTAAATAGATAAATCCCATTCATAATAAAATAAACATTTATATTTTACTTACGTATGTGCCACTGAACAATATTAACTCGCCCACCAGCACCACACCACAAACAAACACGTTTATTCCCCATTGAATTATTCGGGCGAAACATTGAAACATTCGGAAACATTCGATTGCGGGGTATGAATCTTTCTCGCGCGGGCGAAAACTTCTTAGGGGAGCATCTCCCCTCTTGCCGCACCCCACACCGCCATCGCCTGCACGCAAGCAAGACTCGGCGGAAACATTCGATTGCGGGGTATGAATCTTTCTCGCGCGGGCGAAAACTTCTCAGGGGAGCATCTCCCCTCTTGCCGCACCCCGCACCGCCATTGCCTGCACCTGCGCGCACGACTCGTGGCAGTCGGGCGCGCGCGGCGCGGCAGAGGGGCAGAGCCTGCGGCGATCGACGATCGATGCAAAATGTGATTTTTCAGCAAAAAAAAATAAAAATCTTAATTAAACTCATTTTGAATAATTCTGACTTAAAGAAACTTTCCCAGAAGTATTCCGGAATTATTCAGAATGTTTCAGAAGTTTTGCAACTATAGTCCTGATCCTGATCGGACGGTGAGCTACCCATTACTCTCCGCCCGCAGGCCCGCGCCTACGGTGGCCGGGAGTCGTCGCGCGGCTCCCGACGCCCGGAGCGTCTCCCGCGGCGGCTGGGACGGGAGGCTCTCTCCCTGAGCCGTCCCGCCACCTCCTTCGCTAGCATGACTGCTTCGCAGAAGGAGGTGACTGACTCCCACTCCCTCTCGCCCCGGACCATGGCTTGCACCAGGGCCGGGCGCGAGAGGTCGCCGCCGCTGCCGATCGCCTCTACGAGGACACGGCGGTGCTCCGCCCAAGCGGGGCAGACCTCCACCGTGTGCTCCACCGTGTCCTCTGGGCGATCCTGGCAATGGTGACACCCGGATCAAAACATCCTAAGTAATTCTAATGATTTAATTATCATAACAGAAACCTGGTTACATAACGGCATTTTTGATAGGGAATTGTGTGATGATAGGTATGATGTGTTCCGAAAAGACCGCGATCTAACTGCGACTGGCAAATCATACTCTCGCGACACGATCTAGGTGCGTGGTGCGTCGAACACGAGCATAATACAATTGCTACGGAATTGTTGACCATAGCAATACCGGCTCGCGCGCTGTCGGCAGCAGCTGATCTTTACGTTGTCTACGTACCGCCGGATGCTCATCGGATACCCTCAGATCTCGACTACGTTTTGCAAGGCGTCGCTAATTTATTTACTCACAGTACAAAAACATTCAATTACGTACTAGTGGGCGACTTTAATCTTCCTTGTATAAAGTGGAAAACAAGCGGCCCCACTTTTTTGAAACAGGGTGCCGTTGAGGTACAGAACGTGGCCGCGCGCTTAGTAAATGAGTTGTCATTTTTAGGAGTTTCACAATACAATTTGCTGCCTAACCATAAAGGGCATACTCGTGATTTGACTTTTTCCAACTTGCCATTAAAAGTTAACGAGTGTCTATCACCCCTTACGAAGACTGACCTTCCTCATCCTGTTTTGACTATAGAACTATCTGACATTGCAGTTAGCCCGCTTCGTGAGTTGTCTACGCCTAGACATAATTACCGCAAAGCCGATTTCAATATGTTAAATAATTACTTTGCTGAAACTGACTGGCACTCAGCGTTAGATATCACTTCAACAAATGATGCCGTTCGCACCTTTTATGAAACGGTTCAAACAGGGATTGATAAGTATGTGCCGTCTACCCGAAGGTCAGGCGCACATAAATATCCTGTTTGGTATAGTAGCTCATTAATTAAAATAATAAAAGAAAAGAGCAAGGCACACTCGCGTTGGAAACGTTTCGGCAACTTGCTCGACTATGACGAATTCGCACTATTACGGGATAGACAGCGGCATGTCCAGGAGACTTGTTATAATAAACACATGCAGGAAACGGAACGCAGTCTGAAAAACACCACAGTCATCCGACCAATCATTACATACGGCTCACTAGTCTGGTGGCCCAGAACAGACTTGAGCACAGCCCAAAAAGACCTTGAAAAGCTGCAGCGGTTCGCGTGTGTGACAATCACTGGCTGCATGAGAACTACACCCACTGCCATGCTGCCCTACAGGCTATGCTTGGACTGCCGCCTTTACACCTCATAGTGAGGGAGGAGGCGACTCTGGCTGCCTTTAGGCTTTTCAAATCAGGGACCCTGAGCAAAGACTCTAGGGTCAAACACATACGTCTAAAAGAAGATGCAATCAAACGGCAGCCAATGATGGCATCACCCTGCGACAAAGCCCCGAAACAATACTGCTTCCAAAAGCATTAAACAACATAGTGCTTGAAGAGGAGCGGTGCGACCTCTCGGGCCGGAAACAACTGAGAATTTACACTGATGGATCAAAAACCGACTGCGGAACTAGAGTCGGAGTCTTCTCACACGACCTCAACATAAAAATATCCAAACCGCTGGGAATGCTCAACTAGGTCTACCAAGCAGAGTGTGTGGGCATAATGCAAGCGGCTTATGCCATAGCGCCCAGGAGAGTCACGGACACCCATGTTCGCATATTCTCCGATAGCGCCTCAGTCCTCCAATCCTTAGACAAAAAAAGTATTACATCGAACCTAATACTAGAATGTCACAATGCGCTCGAGCGGGTAACTGTATCGAACCGCAATACAGTGATACTACAATGGATAAAAGGACACAGTGGATCGCTAGGCAACGACGCAGCTGATGAGCTGGCCAGAAGGGCTTCCAGTATGTCAGTCTGTGAACCGGAACATATCGTGCCTATCCCTTTCAACCAACTACGCAGGTGGCTACAGGAGCACACCCACACACAAGCAGAAAGCTGGTGGACGTCGTCACCAGGCTGCAGGCAGTCCAAAGAAGCCATGCCGTTATTGGATGGCAGGCTAACCAGGCGCTTACTACGACTGGACAGGAAAAGCCTGCGCCTGGTGACGGGGACCATCACGGGACACTGCTCACTAAATTATAAACATTTTTACACATTAGGCATAACAGACAGTCCCCTGTGCAGGGCTTGCATGAAGGCTGATGAAACCATTGCACATGTGCTCTTTGAGTGCACAGGCGTCACCCAGATAAGGTCAGAAACCCTCGGGACACCCAGATCGTACACAGATGTTCTTAACAGACCAGGAGATTTGATCAGCTTCTGGAGGGAGGTGGGCTGGTTAGAATAACCACCGACGGCCGCCATGGCCCACGCACAATGGTCCACTGAAGGACTTAGTGCGGAAACCAAACCCATAACATAGAACAAGCGAAAACGAAGTTAGGTAGGTATAGCGCGAGCAGGTGATGCGATGCGACGGGGTGGGTCGGGGGAACAAGAAATTTCACGCGGACGAAGCCGCGGGCAGAAGCTAGTTTGTAATATAATTATAAAGAAAATTAAATATGAAGCACTCACCTGTGCGTATTACCCTTAGAAGAGCTTCTATGGAGTACATAATGACGGTTAGCACACAGTTCAAGATAAGAGCCCAAGAGAAGAACTTCGACCTCTTGATCATCTGCTCCTCAACCTGTACGTCATTGTAGATCTCCTTCAGTTGTATCCCCAGCTTGCACATCACATCTCTTATTTGGCTCTCTTGATGAGTCAAACGAATTCCAAAGCCAGTGACGATAGAATGAGATATGACAAAAAGAATCATATCAGAACTCTGTCGGTCTGTCAAGTTCTTCTGCGTAACAAAAGCGCAGTATTCCGAAAGAATCATAGCGAAAACTGACCAGTTTCCGAATTTACTTAGCAGTCGGATTATTTTCGTTACCGAGTTCGGAAAATCTAATTCCTCCACCCAAAAGTTTCTCAAGCCGAATATGACAACGAATTTGTTCAGATTAATCAGAAATTCTGTTGTTTTTGTGGGACTATAGCTACCAGAATAGTTCTCCATTTTGGTTTTGGAAAATTATTTTTTATAGGCTTGACAATGTCCTGAGTCTGCGAATTTGTAGCCATTAATTTACAAAACATGTAGGTAGGTCTAGTTAGGTGCAGAACCGCATTCATAATTACTGCAATTCTATTTCTAATGCAGACACGTATTCGGTAGGTAGGCTAGGAAATTAATTAATGATCGAGGCAACCTTATAATGAAAGCCTATAATTATGGCACCAAAGTGGTGAAGGGTGGTCGTTTTGGAGTGCTTGTAATATTAATTGCATTTCCAAAAAGTGCTGATTCTTAGTAAGCTGCTCGGACTATTACCACAGTATAAAGATATATCTTTATACTGTGCTATTACACATAGCGACATTGAGTAGGTACGGACGCCAGCAGGTCAACCTACCCGAAACTGTCAGATTTTCCCAATCAACCTTGAACCTTATGTTTTAGCAATAAAGTCGAAAATCTATTAAAGAAATCTGACAGATTGTAGTAACTTGATGTGCTGGCGTCTGTACCTAACATAACCAAAAGGAACCTATAAACTGGGAGTAGTGAAACAGACTTGATCTGATATTTTATTGAAGTATTACTTAGTTATTGATATAAAAGTATATACTTTATTGTACACCAGAAAATATATATACTTACATACTTAACAAAAAAAAAATAACATTACAAAACGTATGTATGTATGTATGTGTGTTGACTACCTACAGTATTTGTCTGTCCTTCCCCTTTTTAATCCATCCAAAGGTTGTCTTTAAAAGATCGCTTTTAGCGATAAGACCGCCCATTGTGTCACCCTATGTATAGTTTCTATTTTTATGTCTGTAATTTATTTGGTGTACATAATAAAGAGTATTTCTATTCTATTCTATTCTATGTACATACCTACCTACAAAGAGCGGCCTTATCGCTCAGTTTAATGAGATAAGACGAAGATGCCGTGCAAGTGGCGAAGTTTTGGGCCAACCATTTTTTTTTACTGTCGTTGAGGTGGAATTAGGAGGGACAGGTTTTTAGATACCTCCCTGTAAATCATAGCTACGTATCATGCGACATTCTAATAACACGAAATCAATTATTTAGTTAGATCATAGGCACAATTGCAGGCGCTAATTAGACTAACGTACACGTCAGTGGTAACACTTGATTTACAAAATTCGCCCTTATCCCTACGACATAAAGGCGCTGTCAATGTCAATTTGTTATCATGGACTTGCGGGTTATCATACATTTTACATATGGAAAGGGTTCATAATTAGAGAAGCCGCTCCAATAGCAGTTAATTATATTTAACTATGTGATTGCTTCTAATTTCATGCCTCTGTTACCAATTAGCATTAGGCCGTGTCCTAATATTCGCGATTGTCGCGTAAATACGTGATCTTCGCGATCATTTGTCACTCATTTCTTCGGAAAACCGGTGGCCGCCAATGATATTATAATATAGAGGTAGATGCCACTAGCGCGCGCAAATTGTTGCAGACAAATTCAGACAATTGTTTTAGTTTCATTTAGTCCGCTAATAGCAGCGAGCAACACACATAGCTATCTCTTTCTGTGTCATACGTTCCGTATTATCTATCGCAGTAAGTACTTTGTAATAACAACGCTACAATACAAAACGTCGCTCGCTCAGTATGAACGTAGCGTATCTTTCCTTTATAATATCACTAGCTGCGCCCCGTGGTTTCACCCGCGTAAATGTCGATCCCGTGGGAATATCGGGATAAAAAGTAGCCTATATGTTAATCCAGGGTGTCAGCTACCTACATACAAAATTATATCAAAATTGGTCCAGCCGTTTTAGCGTGAAGAAGTAACAAACATATAAACACACACACACACACCCCCCCCCACAAACTTTCGCCTTTATAATATTAGTGTGATTCATGTGGCGGCTCTTACGAAACTGTAGCTGTAGATAGGATGTCACAGAGCAATGTAACACTTTAATAGAATGTGTATAAGTGAAAAACCACACGGTGCGTGCTTTGTAATATTATTGAATGTAAAATTTTCAAGTTCAGGAAATCCAAAGACCTTCAAAATTATTCTTATACTAGCTGTGGATGTCGGAACACAATAATGTGTCGCTTAGGAAAGATGGAGGTAAAAGGAAGAATCTTCCGATCTTGCCTGGTAACGCTTCCCTTGCCTGGGGTTCTCAACCATAGCCCTTTCGACTGCACAGCAGTCACTGCGTCTTCAGGGTTCATAATGACAATGCGACGAAGTGTCACTTTGATTTTTGAGGATAAATAAAAATGAAAGCGCCTGCTCGAGGCTGATTGTCTGACCAAATAGCCATATTATGTCCATTTTATTTTGCATTTGTTTTAGAATACTAAGTTAGACCGGAATAAATCGTAAAATCATACCACCATTTTATCTAAAGTATATCTGAGATTAGTAGGTGAAGTTTAAAGTTAGTTTTTATAAGTCTTGTCTTCTCTGCCGCTCTGCGATAAATTTAGAAATTCTTAACTTGGAATTGTAGATATCTTACATACCAATGTTAAGATTCTATTATCATAGCGTCGAGATATCTAGGAGATAAAAAGAAGAATACATCAATGGTGTTACTCTTAAATGTACCTACTGAAGTTTATCTGATTTTTTTTTACGATTTCAAGTGTCGCCTGAAACCGGACGAATTGTACGATAGACTTCAAATGGAATTCATGCATGAAGGCCCTTCTAAGGCAACCTTGTATCGTTGATATAACGAATTCAAGCGCGGTCGACTAACTTTGGGGGATGAAGAAAGAAGTGGTCGCCCTTTGACGGCTGTTACGGAAGAAAACGTGTTAGCAGTGAAAATTTAATCCAAGACAATAGGCGAGTTACGCATCAAGAGATTCAGCACATACTGAAGGTTGGATCGGGAAGCCTTCAAGAAATTCTACATGACGTGCATCTTTGCGTGAGGAGGATAGTTTCACGCTGGGTGCCGCACAACCTCACCGATGTTCAGAAACAGGCTCGGGTGGAATGGTGATAGTGGTGGTGGTGGAGGTTCGTCTCGGCGTGGTTACGACATCATTACAGGTGATGAGTCTTGGATTTATCAATACGATCCAGAAACGAAGCGCCAGTCGACGGTTTGGGTGTTTCAAAACGAATCAACGCCTACCAAATTGAAGCAATCTAGAAGCGGGGGGAAGATTTTGATCGCGAGCTTTTTCAATTTGACTGGCTACTTGGTGTCAATTCCTTTACGGAACCAAAGAAGCATCTACGCTGAATAGTATTCTACCAAATGCTTGCCAGAAACTTTCTCTAACAAGCGACCAAACACAGGGCTTCGCGGGCTACTGCTCCACCACGACAACGCGCCTTCGCACACCGCGCTCAAAACGAGGGACTTCCTGGACAGCACGCTGGTCAAACTCCTGGGTCACCTTCCTTACAGCCCTGACCTAGCACCGTGTGACTTCTTTTTATTCCCGAAAATAAAAAATCTGCCAAAAGGGATGCAATTTTCGTCACCGGAAGATGCGCTGTCAGCGTTCGAGCAGGCGTAAACGAGGTGTCTGCGGCGCGGCGGACTGGAAAAAGTGTTTCGAAAACTGGTTCAGACGCATGAAACTTGGTATAGAGGCTAGTGGAGAGTACTTTGAAATATTAAAAAAATAATATATATACTTATAATAATAAATCTTTATTAATCCTTTACAAGTATTGCAGTACATTGGGTATATAAATTATACATGGTAAAATTACAGGTTTGCTACAATTGTAGTGGGTGCAGTTCTGATCTCCTAACTAGGTTACAGTATAACCTGTATGAAGGAGTGACAGTTCCGATCCCCCTTGGATTACAAGGATTTGTATTTTGACTGTTTGCGTTTATGTATTTGACTGCTATAAAAATATGGTATATATAACTAATCGTGTAAAAGAAAAAAAAAACTATTTTCATGTGTGTGCGATGGATGAGTACTCGTATGCGTGTGTGGGGGTGAGTGAGTGTGTGTGTATGTGTGAGTGTGAGTGAGTGTGTGAGGCTGTGTTGGGGTGTATGTACAAGTGTATGTATGTGTGTTTGTTGAGTTACACATTATGTTGAGTGTGCTATGCTCTATTTTACTTAAAGAACATTTATTTTTATTTTCGAAAATCTTTTGGATTGTCCCACGTATTCTTTACCTTTTTGATATTTGACGAGTTCTGTATAGTAAGAGTAGCTGTACTCTTTACTACTTGTTTTTGGTTTAAGTGTAAACGAAAATCGAAAACAGTCGACACAACATGTAGAAGCACATTGGTGTAAACGCGGGGGGTTATAGGCAGAAATTTAAAAAATTAGGGTAATTCTGTGGCTCATTTACCACTTTTTACTCTATCTTTACTGTATTTAGAGCCCAGGCAGTTAGATATGAATGTAACGAATCTTCTAAGTGGTTCATCTAATAAACTTCTTTATTAATTTAAAACAGCACTGAGAATACGGAGTACGACGACTTTACGATCTGCAATAAATAACAAAGCGTCACGAATTGATATTTTAAAATTAATCTAATTATTTTAGTATAGTTTATTTATTTATTTAGCTTTTCACTTCAGTAATAGTAATTTGTAGAGCTCAGACATGATTATACTCACCTTAATATATGACTCATACGAAAGTTCGATGTATCCAAGGCCTTTAAGAATCACAGGACGCTGCGAACAAAATTAAGTTAAAATTACGTACAGAAGACGCCAGCACATCAAGCTACCCGAAACTGTCAAATTTTCCCGATCAACATTGAAGTTGAAAATCTGTTAAAGAAATTTGACAGATTGTAGTAGCTTGATGTGCGCAGGCGTCTGTATCTACATATCTCTTGTACCTAGTATCCTAGTTAAAAACTATAAGAAAAAGGAATTCCTATGTAAAGTTTGATTACCTACTTATTAATAGCATTATTGGCTAGTTATTAGATTTAAGGGGCTTACAGGACCTAAACACAAAAAACGCAAGTTTTAGAAACAATAAAAGTACCTACATGATCGACCACAGTGAACAAAATCAGAAAAACATATGATATTCTTCAGGATATATGCTAGGTAGATAGTGTGTTGAAAACATAATACCTACAACTAATTTGATACGATAGAAAAAATTATGAAGATACCTCTAAAAACTTTCTTTTTGCAATAAAAACCATACTAATTATACAATACAATCATTCTGATTTTTGTCACATTATTTTACAAGCAACATACTAAAATACTAGTGTTTTAATTTTTTATTCCAAACAATAGATTTTTTGTAATTAAATATATGCTTCATATTTTGCAATAAATTACCAGCGTTGTGTCATCGTGCTTCTCTTTCTTTTCTATGCAGCCCGACAGTGACCGGGCTTTTGGTCATGTAAACTGTAGACTTAATATTAGGAATGACTGAAACGAGAGACCTATTACTAATTAAAGTTCCAGCTTACCTGGGCTTGGGACATAGTGATTACAACGAGTTTTCTGATACGCACTGAACATTGTCCCTGGCAGTGGTACCATCCAGAGAAATATATCGCCGTGCCCAGATGGGAAGCCTGAAACACCACGCCAGGGAGAATACTGTTGGTTAGAATCGGAAGGAAATAGGACATATTGGAAAGCATAGAGGGATATTGCTGATACATATTGTAACTCCTTCATTTATAGGACACCACGGCATGGCATGGGCAGTAAAGTTAACAACTAAGCTACCAAAGCCAAAATATGAATAATACTTTTAAATGATTGAAAAAATTGAAATAACTATGGTAAAATTTGAAAAACGTTTTATGCATTATGCTGAAGTGAAAAGCCAGGTGTACTTAGTTGAAAGAAACGTGCAAAATAATAACGGCACGGTTGGCGCAGTGGTTAAGCGATTGACTGCTGCGCTGCGTGTCGCGGGTTCGATTCCCGCACGGAACAAATATTTGTATGACCTACAAGTAGTTGTTCCGGGTCTGGCTGTTTGTGTATGTGAGTTTAAATGTTTGTAAACGCACCCACAATACAGGAGAAATTCCTAGTGTGGGGCAACGTTTAAAAAAAAAAAAAAAAACAATTTGGCGTTGTCGATCCACAAGATCTGCAGGCTATAAACATCCTATAAACAACATTATTTTTAGTTTATGCGAAACCCGAAAC
Organism: Oligia fasciuncula; assembly: GCA_963082905.1. Lineage (NCBI taxonomy): Eukaryota > Metazoa > Arthropoda > Insecta > Lepidoptera > Noctuidae > Oligia > Oligia fasciuncula. The sequence goes on along the minus strand of OY720391.1, from coordinate 21,763,397 downwards.
AAGTTTCTAGTATGTTTATAAATGTAAAGAATCTATGTACAAAATTTCAAAACTAGGTATATCATGAAAAATCACAAAGTTATAAGCATGTTATATTACTTGTCCGTACAAAAACATGCTCACCCGCGGCGCGCCGTCTTGCGCTCATTGATAATAGTAGGTACCTAGGTACCTAACCGTTCGGCGCGGAGATTGGATAACCTACTTAGTTTCGCTCGGTGTCCAACTTTTAACCTTTTTTAAATATTTTTGGGACAAAATATAATATAGGGTTACAATTATTGGAATACAGTTAGTTATTCTGAACAAACTATATTCAGGTTTCGCATATACTAAAAATAATATAAATATAAATACTAGAAACAAACACAAATATGTTGTACCTACAACCAGGCTCAAGAAAATAGGTGGCTCGTTCAGATGCCAATGTATACGCTTTTACAATAAACTACCAAGCCACGTTCAAGATCTAAGCCTTAATAAATTCAAATCTTTCATTAAACGTAAGTTGTGCCAGAAAGCCTTTTATACCGTTAAAGATTATATTGAGGACAAAAAGGCTTGGGATTGAGCTGCTTCCAATTTCTGCATTTTGAATGATTTTTTTCTTTTTTATATACACATTGACATTGATAAATATTTTTTTTTTTAAACAATGACATTTGCTTACTTTGTAAAGTATTATATTATTTTTTCATTGTGAATGTGAAGACGATGTGGGTCATTTTACATACTTATATATATTTTTTTTATTATTCTCTCTGTTCTGTTTTTTTTTTATCATGGTCTGGCAGTTTGAGTAATTTATGTGGCCTACCCAAATGTCCTTTCTTTGGTATTGTTCGTCGAATCGTTGAGCTCCTTAAGTCTTGAGTTGAGCTGCACGATTTTTGACAAATGCGTGCACTGACTGGACAGGTCCTCTCAATCTGTGTGGTTCTTTCCTCAAAAGACCACCTCAGACATCGATCTACATGGTCTTCATATAACCTGACCAAGATTATGTCTGGACTTTAAAAGAGACTGTGACCTCTGAGTTTGTTTCGGCCTTTCTTCTCAGAGTAGTCAGATAGGAAACGCCGACTTCATCTAGTTATAAAAAACATGACTGACGTGTAAAAGTGTTTGTACAAACCTACTTACAAAAAATAAAATCATTTCATTTCATCATTTCATTTCATTTCATTTCATCATTTCATTTCATTTCATTTCATTTCATAACGTTGTATAAATCATCATCATCATCATCATCATCATCAGCCTATAGCAGTCCACTGCTGGACATAGGCCTCCCCTAATGAGCGCAGACAAAATTGATAAATAGTGGAGACAAAATTGATATTATCCATTTTTAATCGGTTACTGAAAAATTGATAATTCCACAGAACCAGGAAAAAATAAAAATACCTAGTACCTACCTACCTATACGAATACCTACCTTTCGATCCGCGGGGTAATTGCGTAACACACTATCAGTAGCAATAGGTTTCATTTTGACAGATTAGCAACATTCTATTTCTAGTTTTAATTAATGGCAAGCAAAGCCGATGTGTCAGCAACATTCAGCAACATTCATTGCGATATTTACGTTGTTGAGCAATATCCTTCAAAATGATTCAGTTTGAGATGGAGTTATGCAATTAGGGTGCAGATTTCGAAGTGCGACTAACTGTATAGGTACCTAGGTCTAGTCAAGACAAGCGGGATCGTCCTTCGGGATTTTTTTAAATCTGTAACAGTCATCATGCCTTAAATACAATTCGTCAGAAGATAGTGTTGAGCGTACCTCCACGGTGACGTCTCCAGCGTTCCACATGTACAAGCCAGAGCTGATAAGCACAGCGGTCGCAGTAAATACCGCGGAGAATAAGTTCACGAGCGTGCGCTCCGAATTCTGAACAAAATAAAAGTATTATTACACTGGATAACAATATAGCTTATGAAAGATGTATTAGGTAGGCAAATTTTGCAAGTAAACTATCTGCATCCCTAGCACGTCGCGCACAACGATGTCGGCTGCCGAATCTGAGAGCAAATGAAATATCAGTTCAAGATACCAACAACAATAAAATGCCTATGGCATTAAGTCCGCCTCTGTACATTTATGTGCTCGAAGTATAAAATAAATAGATAAATAAAATCCACAAAGAAGGCTAACAGAAACTAAGGCGCGGGGGGTCTAGAATCATGTGAATGTATATCTAAATACAGGGTGGCAGACACATCGACTCGCCTGCTACCATAGATGCAGTACATGATTCTGACCCCCCCCCCCCCCTTCCCGCCCCTGTAACAGCAAAATGTACTGCATTAATGGTTACAGCTTGCGCGTCGATGTCCCTGCCACTCCTGCCAGCCTGTACATCTAATACCAATAATAAAGCTGACGAGTTTGTTTGTTTGAACGCACTAATCTCTGGAAGACACTGACGTTCACGCTAGGACCCTCCCTTCCTTTACTTGTGCTACATTAAATTGCCTCTTGCCAAATTTCATAATTGTAGCTCAACGGGAAGTACCATATGGAACATAAACGCCCGTATCTTTTGTTTGCGCTGACGTAGAAGTTGGATTTATTCACTGCTTAGGGAATGCAGCCTTGAGTATTTTTGATATTAATTTCAACTTGATAACTCCACGCGTTCCTGAGAAAAAGGGTTTTGACCGACGACGCGACGGATAGATAGGTGGACAACCAAGTGATCATAAAAGGGTTTCGTTTTTTCTTTTGAGGTACGGAACCCTAAATAGTCAAAAAGAACGCTAAGTGAAACCGAAGCGCAGGTAGGCGATGTGATGCGACGTGTGGTTGGGGGAAAAAGTTCAAGCGGACGAACTCGCGGGCAGAACTCAGAAGCTATGTTGGGGATAAACTTTGGGATTTGAGTACCTACATACCACCATTTGGGCCATTAGCAGAACCAGCAGACAGATGTTGAAGATAATTTGTCCACTGAACACACCGCGACACACAGTTTGTGTTTGCTGAGTGCATCTGGAAATTTAATAACTATCTATTTATAGTGCCATTTTTACTGGCAGATATGGCTATGGCCTAGCAAAAGAGAAATAGCGAATGAAAGAAAGAGGATAAGAAAAAAGAAGTTCCATGAAGCAATGAAAAGATAACAATGTTACAATTAGGCGGGTGGTCTGAAAGTAGTACCTACAGATTTGTAAACTCGCAATGAGTAAGGTAGACAATACGGAATCAAAGAAGCTATTCATGCATTTCTTAAAAAGCCTTCCATAAATTTAGACCAAACTTTTGAAAGTGAGTTCTTCAATATTTACCGTAATGTATCCGAATGTGCCTTAATCCCAACTTTGAACATAGCCTCATACTTTTCTTCCTTCTCTGCTTGACTCAAGTCTTCTCTCTCAAATATTTCGTTAAGACTTGAGAAGTAGCTCTGCAGGTTTTTGTACTGATGGCTGAGGCAAGTGTTCAGGGGGATGACCAGCATGTATACTGCAACGATCCTGGTGAGGAAGATCCACCAAACTATGAAGCAGAGGGCTCTGACGACGTTAGCCAGCACAGACCTGTCCTCGACATCTGGGTATGCAGTCACTAGAGTCGTGAAAGTCTCGTCTGGAAATAGAAGCAGAGACGTAAATAACCCTCCTTCTGGCGCAGTCGGGTAAAAACAAGCTATAACTTTTTTTTTTTTCCATTTAGTTTCGAGCGAAATAACAGTTAGGTTTTTGTGCGACAAACAGGTTCCTAAACACAGTGATATACAGTAAAATAGGATTAAGCTCTTTCGAAGCAGCCAAGCAAAAGTTTTGGGCATCGGAAGTAATGGCGCGCCATACCATATCGATACACCTCCCAGACTCCAGCAGCCCCATACATGACCATAGCCAGCGTGCAGCTGAAGACCACCGCAAACAGGTACTTGTACGTGCTTGTGATCATCTGTCTCTCGACCTCCGGGTCGTTGTAGACTTTTAGCCCAACGGTCAGGTTGTACATCACCAGCCTCACTTTGTCCTGCACCCTCACCATCATCAGACGAAAACTGTACAGCATCGGGTGCGATAAAGCATATACCATCAAGTTAGATTTCTGCTTCTCGGTCAAATTTGTCTGCGTAAAGAACGAACCCAACTCGAAGAGTATCAGCAAATATATAAAGCCATTGTTGAATATTGTAAACTTGTCGTAGATTCTAACAAATCTTTTGGATAACTTCAGGTCTTCTAGCCAGAAGTTAGGAAGACCGAAGAAGTAAACTACATAGCAGAGTTTGTAGAAGAAGTCGGTTGTCTTGCTGTGTTTGTACGTCATGGTCTCCATGGTTGATCTTTCATGTCCGAATGACCAGGTAACGAAGATTCACATTTTGTTATAATGAATTTCGTTATTGAAATAATTAGCGGCATTTTGTAAGTAATGGCTTCCAATCAAAGGGTTTTAGGGTTGTCAAAAACTACCGATCCCATATGTTATTAATTGATAAATCTCAATCTCGTAAAAATATTGGTGATTAGTGTGTCGCACATTGCTATTTCGTAATACTGAAATTGGACACAGAGTCCACAGTTGTATATAAAACAAACAAATATATTCGATGATTTAAACACGCGATATCGCGCTGAAAATACATAAATTAAACCAGTCATATGACGACATTACCACATAATAGCCTCAACATTTTGTTTTGTTAAAAAAAATGTATCAAGCGTGCAAAATCGAGATCTATTTTTTTTAATTCATGATTCCAAAAATTAGTAATTGGGAAATAGGTACGACTTGCAACTCACAACCCTAGACAGTTATCAGGTAAATTGTTAGATATTCTCAATATTAAATCATTTGATTGTTAGATTTTGAATTCAAGAGCTTCGTAATAGAGCAATTTTCTGTTATTTCATAGAAAATGACAAATTATGTAGTAATCTACAACTATTTGATGAGTGAGTCGATCACGGAGGTAATAATGCAGTTTTGCTACACAAAGGTTCAAGAATTTCATCAGTTTTCAGCGGAAACGGTACGATTGAAGAAAAATCTTATTATTTCAAAGAAGTGAAGAACCTGTTTTGCACTTATGGCGTAAATCTTGAGGGAATACCTCAACATTTACGCCATAAGTGCAAAACAGGAGCAACTTAAACAGCGAGGGAAAAGGGCCATATTAAAATACGACTGATCATTTATCCAGGAAGGTAATGAAAACAAGAAAATCGAGTCGGACTCGCGCACCGAGGGTTCCGTACTATCATATATGTTTTTAAATTTTCACCGGCGAGCTACTTACTAGATCTCGTTCAAACCAATTTTCGGTGGAAGTTTACATGATAATGTACATCATATATTTTTTTTAGTTTTATCATTCTCTTATTTTAGAAGTTACAGGGGCAACACATTTTACCACTTTGGAAGTGTCTCTCGCGCAAACTATTTAGTTTAGAAAAATATGATATTAGAAACCTCAATACCATTTTTGAAGACCTATCCATAGATACCCCACACGTATGGGTATGATGAAAAAAATATTTTGAGTTTCAGTTCTAAGTATGGGGAACCCCCATAATTTATTGTTCTTTTTTTCTAAAATCCTTTTGTGAAAATCTTAATGCGGTTCACAGAATACAGAACTTACCAAGTTTCAACAGTGTAGTTCTTATAGTTTCGGAAAAAAGTGGCGGTGACATACGGACGGACAGACAGACAGACATGACGAATCCATAAGGGTTCCGTTTTTGCCATTTGGCTACGGAACCCTAAAAAGAGCCGTTGGCACTGCCTTAACCAAAATTCGGCCAATAAAGACAAACAAGACGGGCGATGTGTAACAAACCTTACTCCAAGACCTACAATACAAGATTCAAACTGCAACAAATAAAATGCTCTCCAATCTCCCTATGCATAATCATTTAGGGGGCTATGTAGAAGCGACCTGTGTTATAAATACAATAATAGAGGTCAGTGAGAAGCGATGATTAAAGTTGAGTGACGTTAAACGTCAAAAATGTGTGATTAAACAGTCGCTAATCACTACTTAACTTTAATCAAGGTTTAAGAATAAAGGAGTTATTTGTCAGAATAATGGTACAGACGCCAGCACATCAAGTTACTACAATCTGTCAGATTTCTTTAATAGATTTTCGACTTTATTGCTAAAGCATAAGGTTCAAGGTTGATTGGGAAAATCTGACAGTTTCGGGTAGGTTGACCTGCTGGCGTCTGTACATTATTTTTACATATTTTTAATCGGCTTCAAAAAAAGGAGGAGGTTCTCAATTCGGTTGTATTTTATGTGTTACCTCAGTACAATTTATAAACCGATTTGGAAAATCATTTTTTTATTTAAAAGGATATACTTCCAGATTGGCCTCATTATCAAAATCCAGTTCTGATGATGGGATCCATGAGGAGTTGAGGGAACTCCTCAAATATTATAAACGCGCCTATAGCGATTTGGGTAATTTTTATAGTAACTCGTGCATTTGCTCTCGGAAACCACCATTTGGTGAAGTGGTACTGATGAAGAAGACCACAGATCGCCAACGGAACTACTCAATAATAAGTATTTCATGGTTTGCGATTCGATTACTTTAATATGGTTGTTAAGCAATTTATGCTCGTCACAATGCAAATGGTGAAATGGAGCTGATGGTGGAATACTAACAGAACTCCTCAACAATTAACGTCCATGCATCGGGAAAAGCAATATTTTGTAAAAGGCGACGAGCAAGTTGACATTAGGCTATTGTAACTTAGATACATTATAAACAGAACCACTAAAAAGGAAATAAATTAATAGTTTAAAAAACACTAGAAAAACACGCTTTTATAAATACACGTAAAAACAAAAAACTTATCGTGGACAAAGTTCATTACAAGACTATTCTAAGAAATCCAAAACAGCTATGATACGATTTTCCATCATGAAGTTCCAGTTCATATCTTCCGGCTCCATCATCAGATCAGTTCGACAGTACCATATTATTGTACTGTCATCAGAATTACATACAGCTGCCAATTTTCATTTCGCTACGACCCTTGGAAGATGGTTAGATTATTTACCCTAGATTCCATTGCATAGTTAGTAAAATACAGGTCGACCTCATAAAAGCGTGTTAAAAATAAAAACTGTTTAACAAAAAAAACCGACTTCCAAAAAAAAAACACTACAACGTGAAAAATGACTGATCTTTGATCTGTATTTTAGTTTTTGCCACCGCCTTCCGAAATTAAAGTTATTTTTAAAAAGTTTTTATTTTTTATATAAGTTCACCCATAAGAAACATCATCATCATTTCAGCCGAAAGGCGTCCACTGTTGGACATTGGTTTCCCCCAAGCACCTCCACTTCTGTGCGAGAAGCATACAGTCACGAGCACTAATATGTCAACACTTGGCAACTCACAATTGCGATTTTTTCGTGAAATAACGAATGCAACATTGAAATACGACACTTTACACAGACCTATGTGTTCGAAAATACTTTGTTCGTAATAACGTATAAAATTGAATTCAAAACTAAAGGAAAAAATCAAAAATTGAATTCAAAACTAAAGGAAAAAGTCTTTGAATAAAGCCAAGTGTATATGACTTTTGCTCGTAACTGTACAACGGGTTCCTGTGGCCTTATGAAACATGTGTTCAATTGTGTTAATTTTCACGCAAAGAACTTGTATGGCTTCAAATTAGTTAACATGACTAATACTTAGGTTAACTTTGTATGTTTACAAATTGATAGGTTTTGTTATAAGTTCTTTCACGTAATTAGAAGCCTTTGGAACCATTCGTTTGAAGTTTTAAATATATATATTATGAGAAATAGTTCATGTAGATACACATGTGCATTTGTTTGTCCAATATATAATCATGAAAGAATTAACCACAATATTGTACTTGATACGACACCGTGCGCACGTTAAGTTATATACAAAAAAAAATAAAAAATAAAGACACAAATTCACAATGGATCAACCAATGAAAATAACAAAATCAACCGAAACGACAAAACTGTTAGATAAATTAAACACGATTGTTTTCCTGTTCGGGATTAAAGATATCTGGATTACAGATAACAAGTTTTCCAGAAGATTCATTTACATCTACAATAAAGTCGAATACGTTATACATATTATCAATGTGATTTTTGCTATGTCCATTTTAGGATCTTTCGTTACTCAAAATTATTTGACGGATAAGCAGGCTATGGATCAGCGTGCGTTGATTATAACAATTCCTGGCTGCCTGATGATGTACTATATCTTATTATTTTATAAGCAGAGGTACAGGAATCTTCTGTATCAACTAGCAGTTGTCTTAAAGGAACGCCAGAACGATGCTGACTTGGAACGCGAGATGATTATGAAGATAAAAGTGTTTTCGATGAGCCTAAGCGCGCTTATTTTTACGACGGCTGTGATGTATGGTTTACGTGCTCTGTACCAAGGCGTTACTGCAGGTGGGTTGTTTTTATTTCGAACTAGCTGTGCCTGCGACTTCGATCGCGTGGATGTCGGAAAACAAAATGTGTCGCTTAGGCTTCATTGAAAAGGAAGAATCTTCCGATCTTGCCTGGTAAGGTAAAGCTTCCGTTACCTGGGGTTCTCTACCACAGCCCGTTCAAACTCAAACTCAAAGCATTTATTTCAATTAAACCATTTTACAGGCACTTTTGAATTGTCAAGAAGTAGGTCAGTCAGAAAAATGTGAAGCTAGTTGCCCATTCCAAAGCGTAGGTACCTATGGAGAAGAACGGGCAAGAAACTCCATGGACACCCTTTTTAAATTATATTTTACAAAAATATTAGTTACATCATTACTTTTGAATTTATAATTAAATAATGTGAGAACGATGTAAAAATAAACAAGACGTATGCGTTAAAAGCGTCCAGAGTACAACAAATAGTACTAAAACAACAATCCAAAAATAAAATAATTAAAAATAAGCCGAGGCAGATAAGTGATGGCCCCAACTGACGGCGCCCGTTCACGAACATGACGCATAGATCAGCACCATTCAGCTCAACCATTTTGAAAGGAGCTAAATGATCCAACATACACGCCACCGTCAGCGAGACATTTGTGTGAGTATGACATACTATCAGCCGCCAGGGCACATTCAAGTCAATGAAAGACATATTACCCGGTAAATGGTAAATAAGGTATAGTACTTACATAGAACTCACATCTGTGCTATGCACTTATACAATACAAATGAAATTGAGTTTATACAATGCAAAGATAGTCTTACAATCTTCAGCAGCTCCAACAGTATTTTCAGGTGTTAATCAATTAGTTGTGGTTGTGGAGCAGGACCAGCATTGAGCCAGGCATTTTTATCAGCGATGTAATCCCCTAACTTATAATATGCCTGACTGCATAGTGTGCGTTTTATACAAGACTTGAATTTTGTCTCATTCAGTTGAAGAATGTGGGGAGGTATTTTATTATAACATTTTAAACAGTACCCCATAAAAGATGAGTTTACTTTAGCCAGTCTGAAGCCTGGTTGAACTAATAGGTATTTCTAGTACTATAATTATGTCTTTCACCTCTTTTACTAAAAAGATGCAAGTTTTTTCTTACATACATGATGTTTTCGTAGATATATTGACAAGGTACCGTCATGATGTTAATTTCCTTAAACAGTTCCCTCAGAGAATCGCGCCTGCGGAGGTTATATTATGGCTCTGATGGCTCTTTTCTGCAGAATAAAAATAGAATCGATGTCTGCAGCCCGTCCCCAAAGTAAAATACCGTAAGACATGACACTATGAAAGTAACTAAAATAGACTAGTCTCGCGGTATCTACATCAGTAAATTGACGGATTTTTCTGACAGCATAAGCTGCTGAACTTAGCCGTCCTGCAAGAGATGTTAAATGAGGACTCCATTGTAGCCTTGAGTCGAGCGTGATCCCTAAGAAAACAGTTTTATCGACGAATTCTAGTTTCTCTTGATTCATATCTCACAATCACTACCCTTGACATTTGGTAAAGAAAATCTTATGCACTTAGTTTTTTTTCCATTGAATACTAAATTATTAGCAGTGAACCAATTTTGGACCTGCAGTAGGGCGTTATTTACGTCGTCAAAATTTGTAGCACGTCTATTTACCTTAAAAATTAAGGAAGTGTCATCAGCAAATAACACCATTTGTGGTTGATTTTTTAATAAATGGAGTAGATCATTAACATACAATAAAAAGAGGAAAGGACCCAATATCGAGCCTTGTGGCACTCCCATTTTTACTTTTAAACTATATGAATTGACACCATTTATTTGGACTTGCTGTTGTCTATCATTTAAATAAGAACTAACTAAACTGAGCGCAAGTTATCCAAGTCCGTAATGCTCAAGTTTCAAAAGCAAGGTTTCGTGATCGACGCAATCAAATGCCTTAGAGAGGTCACAAAAGATTCCAATGGCGTCATGGGCCTCTTCCCACGCGTTAAAAATGTGGTTTAATAAGGTTACACCAGCGTCAGTCGTACTTGCAACGTCCTTTGGTGAAACCATATTGTTGATCGTGAAGGATTTTATTCGTGTTAAAATGATTGAGCATCTGATTAAGCATTACCTTTTCGAACATCTTACTGAAAACCGACAACACGGATACGGGTCTATAATTATTGGTGTCTTTACTGTCCCCAGATTTGAAAAGTGGTATTACCTTACTGTATTTCATTAAATCGGGGAAGACTCCTTGATCAACACACGAATTAAATACTAAGGCTAAGTAAGGTGCAATAGTCTCAATTATGGAGGCACAGACCTCTTCGCGCGCGCGACCGCTACGAGCGCAAGCAGCTAATGGCAGCTCCGTGTTAATTAATTTTATAAAGTCGAAAAGTTAACTATTGTGTATTTATTTCATAAGAATCAATAAGTATAATATAAATAATATAATATAAATAATACAAATAATACAAGTGTTAAAACCTACGCAACAAAATCACAGTGTTGTGAACGAAAATCAGTGACTCATTCTCCAGTGCGCGGTGCGCGCGGATCGGGCGGCGGATTACCTTATATGGTCACAAAACATACATTACTCAGTAACGGCTAATTGGGTAACAACTAACCAGAGCAAAAATTCATCACGCAGTGTATATGTCAGTGTGGCGCAGAGGCTAAGACATGCGCCTTTCAATTTGCACAGAGTAGAGCAAGTTCGAATCCGAGGAAGTGTTTCTTTTTGCTGCTTTTTGCTTTTACTTTTTGCTTTTATTTTTTATGTTGTTTGTGAAGTTTGCTGACCATTTTTTGTTTTGATTTGGTATTGATACAGCCTTTACATATTTTTATTGGCTTAATAACTGCTTTTCTCGGTGGTGGACAACGAGTACAACTGATAAAATAATATGGAGTCTGAAAACGTAACTTTTAGAAAACCAAATAAGTCTAGTTCGCTTGACAATCTTTACTATAATAACTCAGCATTACTTGATGCCACAATGATGAGCGTGCCAAATACGTCATTAAATGATAGTGACACGATTATGAACCTTAATGATAAAATCAAGAAGCTTACAGCGGAATTACATAGTGCACACTTAGAAATTGAGAACTTAAACAGCGAAAATTTCAGATTAAAGATGGATCTAGGGAACTGTCAAGCAACCATTGAAACATTAAAAAAAGTAACCTTGTCAGACAGAAAGTTGGCGACACCGAGACGTTTCCGAAATAGCTTACAGAGTAGCAGTTTTTCTACACCAACAGGACCAAGGGATTCTCTGCTCATACCACCAATCAATAATTCCCAATTAACACTGACGGTGGAGGAAAAGTCTGATACTTCAATAATAACAGAAGCATCTACATTACTCGACAAAAATACCGGTATCGATGAAATAATATCACCCAACGCCTGTACTACCACAATGAGCAAAAATACTCGTAGCGATGATTTTGTCTTATCAACTGTAAGCCCTAAACGGGGTGAAGAAATTGTAAGCATAGCTAATATCTCGAAGGATGGGGCCTCTAATGAGCCTTCTAAACACATAACCCAGCAGCAAGTTATTCCACATAATGACGTTAGGAGGTTACAAAAAGACATAACGAGCGGCAGTAAAATTAAACACAGAGTTACGATTTTTGCAGACCAAACGGGACATGGTGTAAGACAAATACTTCAATATTACTTGGGAGATTCCTTTTCCGTTACTTCAATTATAAAACCGTATGCTACAGTGGATGAAGTACTGAAGTCTTGTGTATCCATGTGCATTGATTACACTAAATCAGATTTTGTACTGATACTGGCAGGATCTAACGATAGAAATCCGATGTTGGTTCAGACATACTTACACTACACCCTGTGTCAATTAAAGTCGACAAATATATTGGTGGGTAAAATTTATAATAATGACTTCGTCAACACGAATGCATTAAACAATTCAGTGAAACTTGTATGTAATAACTGTGAAAATTCAATGTTTATTTCTTTAGATATAAATAATTATGTCAGACAACCGCGAAATGTAAACAAAGTACAAGCATGTAGACTAATTCATAGAGAAATTTTGCATAAAAATTACAAAATTAATTACCAAAATTCCTTGAAAAAAATGACAGATTATGAAAAACAATGTAGAGCAAAATATGTTAAAAATGCTTCTACCCAAACTATTTGTAATGACACATCTATTGATAGCAGTATCCTCTCACAAATTAAATTTGTAAATTCTGCGTCACAAACGGATGAAGTCATCCAACAGTTAGAGTTTTTTCGTGAGTGATAGTGAAAAAGATACTGCTGTGGTATCACGTAAAAGTGTAAATGCAGTTTCATCAAATCTTCCGGTTAAACTGTGTATATGTCATCAGAATGTTTGTGGAATTAGCAATAAGAAAAATGAATTATCCATTTATTTAGGCACGCTTGAAACAAAGGTAGATTTTGTATGCTTAAGTGAACATTTTTTGAATGATAAAAATGTACATTTATTAAATATAGAAAACTACAATCTTGTCAAAATCAAAATCAAAATCAAAATATTTTATTTCACATAAGCCTACATGGGCACTTATGAAACGTCAGAAGCTAGGTGCACGGTTCCAATTGGTCGTTTCCTATGGAGAAGAACCGGCAAGAAACTCCACGGTTACTCTTTTTAAAAATAATTGGCTTTTACAATATTTTCAAATTACAGTAGGTATGGGAGGATAGCGTAGGCCTGTCAACAAGTATCAGGTACTTGATAAAATAAAAACTGGTCTACAGATCTAAAGTCTACAAGGCCTACAAAGTCCTCACATTTACAAAACAAGAATCTATCAAAAGGATAAATAAAAAATAAAAACCTAATAAAACCTAGTGATATGATTACCATTACTTGACAACCACTAATAAAGAGATGGAAAAAATTTGAATTTTCTGTATATAATGTCAAGTAATAAAGAGATTATGTCAAAAAAGTAAATAAAGTAAAGTAAATAAAAAATGAACATCGTAATTTGAGAGCAGTTAATAGACATTTAAATAGTTAAGCCGTTAATGAGTAGCCAGGGAAGCCACATGTGCAGAAGGAATTATTGCCAAACTACCTTGTCTTCAACATAGTCTTTAATCTTATAATATGCTTTTTTGATAAGGACACGTTTGATGAAGGTTTTGAATTTTCCATCGCTAAGTTCTGTAACCGACTTTGGCAACTTGTTATAAAAACGGACGCCGTTTACAAGAAATGACTTGCTAGTTTTAGTTAATCTAAATTTAGGTAACACAATTTCATTTTTACTACGTGTATTTATATTGTGGAAATCGCTTCTTATTTTGAAGAGTCCTAAGTTTTTGCGAACATACAAAATACTTTCTAAAATATAAAGAGAAGGCAGAGTTAGTATATCAATTTCTTTGAATTTGTTTCTAAGAGACTCGCGAGGACCCATTTGATAGATTGCGCGGATTGCCCTCTTTTGTAAAATGAAAATTGAATCTACGTCAGCTGCCGATCCCCACAGCAGAACACCATAAGACATAATGCTGTGGAAATAAGCAAAGTATACTAACCTAGCTGTAGCTATATCTGTCAACTGCCTTATTTTTCTTACTGCATATGCAGCTGAACTTAATCTACCTGAGAGAGCTCTAATGTGTGCGCCCCATTGTAATTTTGAATCTAAAGTAATACCTAGAAATACAGTTTCCGTAACAGCGTCTAGTTTTTTGCCATCAAGTTCTAAATTCAGACCCACTTGAGGTACATTTGGTAATGAGAACTTAAGACATTTAGTTTTGTTCGCATTAAGTAAAAGATTATTAGCTGCAAACCATTTCGAAAGAACAGCCAGACTCTCGTTAACATGTAAGACATCCGTATCTTTTCTATCTATTTGAAAAATAAGGGAAGTGTCATCCGCGAATAAAATGATATCCGACAAATTAGCCATCATGTAAGGAAGGTCATTAATATAAACTAGAAATAGGAAAGGGCCAAGAATTGAGCCTTGAGGCACGCCCATCTTAACTAAAGACCCCGATGACGTCGCCCCATTAACGTTTACTTTTTGCTGCCGCTTTGACAGATAGGAAAGAACAAGATCAGCAGCTTGTCCACGAATTCCGTAATGGTATAATTTACAGATCAGTGTATTATGGTCAACGCAGTCAAACGCTTTTGAGAGGTCACAGAAAACGCCAATTGCATCCTGGGACTTCTCCCAGGATTCCCAAATGTGACTGATGAGTTTTACTCCCGCGTCCGTCGTCGACCTACCTTTCGTGAAACCAAACTGGCGACTATGTAAAATCCCATTTGAATTAAAATGTGACAACATCTGGTCCAGCATGATTTTTTCATAGATTTTGCTCATAGCTGGTAGCACAGATATAGGTCTATAATTAGAGGGATCAGACTTACTACCCGATTTGAAAATTGGTACTACTTTACTATGTTTCATTAAGTCAGGAAACGTACCGCTGTCTAAACATTGATTAAATATGCCTGTTAAGGCAGGGGCAATTGTGTCAATAATATCTCCAAGAACCTTAACAGAAATCCCCCATAAGTCTTCAGTGTTTTTTATGTTAAGACTTTTAAAAGCTTTTTTAATTGTGGCAACAGAAATGGGCTGGAATTCAAAGCTTGGAATATCCTTATTAAAGTTTTCTTTAAGAAGAGCTTCAGCTAATATAGGTTGTATCTTACAATACCAGAAATAAAAAGATAAGGGGGGGAACCTTAATCTTAGCACACACGGACAGAAAAGTTGAAGTTGTAGAAGTAATAAATAAACTGTATAGGGTAGAGAGCTTTGAAATTTGTTGTATAAAGGATATTATTTCAGGTCTTTATCTGTGTTGTTGTTATCGAAATCCCAATGATAAGAATTTTGATAATTTTATGAAAAGCTTGGAAAAGCTGCTGGAGCATTTATTTAATAAGAAATGTGTAATTTGTGGAGATTTTAATATTGATATGCTCACAGAGAGTAGGAAACGAACTGAGTTCATGAGCCTGTTGACATGCTATAACTTCAGATATCTTATTAATACTCATACATTTATACGCAATAACTCTTGTTCTTGCATAGATAACATTTTAACTAACTTGCCTGACGACTGTGTTGAGGGCTGTATAGTGGATCACAATGGCCTGGCAGATGGACACGGGGCTCTACTGGGTGAATTCGCTTTCGACAATGTTATTGATAACCACGATAATAGCAATCATATTACTATAAATAGGAGAGTTTTTAATCAAAAGAATGGTGTACATTTTGGCCAACGAATACTTGGTCATAACTGGAGTGCTATGGGAATCAACACATTTTTGAAGACTTTTAGTAAGGCATTTCAGTACAGTTTTAGAAAACGTGAACAAAAAATTAGATTAGGACGTAGTTTTCAATTAAAGTGGATCACAAGAGGTGTGAAAACATCGAGTAAAATGAAACGAATCTTATGCTCTTGTGGAAATAAACTTGATGCTAGTGTCCTTAACTATAAAAATAACTATGTTAGAATTTTTAGAAGGGTAATTTCGCATGCTAAAAAACTTACAGTGAGTGAAAGAATTAATCAAGCGAAAAATTCAAGTAAGGAAATTTGGAAAATTATAAATAAGAGTACAAATAGGGTCAAACCAATGCGTGCAGAAATTCGACTTAAAATAGATAACAAAATAGTAGATAATCCAGAGGAAGTAGCTGGCATTCTTGTAAAGCAATTCAATCACAAGTACATCATGCCTAGTAATGATGGTCAAGATGCTGTCGTTTTTCTTCAACAAAGCACGGAAA
Organism: Oligia fasciuncula; assembly: GCA_963082905.1. Lineage (NCBI taxonomy): Eukaryota > Metazoa > Arthropoda > Insecta > Lepidoptera > Noctuidae > Oligia > Oligia fasciuncula. The sequence continues at coordinate 21,747,172 of OY720391.1, read as the reverse complement.
GAGTGGAAAACGATATGGATATCACGCTTACTACTCCGGATGAAATTACAAAAATCGTGAATAGTATGCAAAATAAGAAATCTTGTGGCTATGATGAAATTCCAATATCAGTAATCAAGGACAATTTACCAATTTTATCTGAGCCACTCTCTACTTTTTATAATAAGTGCATTGAAGAAGGCACTTTTCCGGATCAACTAAAAATGGATCACAAACTTAAAGTGGATCACAAGAGGTGTGAAAACATCGAGTAAAATGAAACGAATCTTATGCTCTTGTGGAAATAAACTTGATGCTAGTGTCCTTAACTATAAAAATAACTATGTTAGAATTTTTAGAAGGGTAATTTCGCATGCTAAAAAACTTACAGTGAGTGAAAGAATTAATCAAGCGAAAAATTCAAGTAAGGAAATTTGGAAAATTATAAATAAGAGTACAAATAGGGTCAAACCAATGCGTGCAGAAATTCGACTTAAAATAGATAACAAAATAGTAGATAATCCAGAGGAAGTAGCTGGCATTCTTGTAAAGCAATTCAATCACAAGTACATCATGCCTAGTAATGATGGTCAAGATGCTGTCGTTTTTCTTCAACAAAGCACGGAAAGAGTGGAAAACGATATGGATATCACGCTTACTACTCCGGATGAAATTACAAAAATCGTGAATAGTATGCAAAATAAGAAATCTTGTGGCTATGATGAAATTCCAATATCAGTAATCAAGGACAATTTACCAATTTTATCTGAGCCACTCTCTACTTTTTATAATAAGTGCATTGAAGAAGGCACTTTTCCGGATCAACTAAAAATAGCTAAGATCGCCCCAATTCATAAAAAGGGTGCAAAAACTGATCCAAAAAACTATAGGCCCATTTCTTTGTTGCCCACTGTAGCAAAAATTTTTGAAAAAGTTTTAAAAAATCGCTTAAATAGACATCTCAGTTTGAATAAAGTAATTAATCCAAGACAATTTGGATACCAGAAGAATGTAGGTACAGGCGATGATACGCTACTAAATGATGTAGTTAATAAATTAAATTGTAAGATGAGGGTAGCTGGCATTTACCTGGATTTAAGCGCGGCGTTCGACACTATTGACCATAAACTACTCATCACAAAAATGGAGCACTATGGCGTAAGAGGTAAAGCCTTACAACTCTTCTCATCATATCTTAAAAATAGAAAAATGTTTGTCGAACTTGATTCTACACTACCAAATGGGTATAAAGGCAACTGCAGGTCACCCATGTTAAACATTACAGCCGGTGTGCCTCAGGGATCAATTGTAGGCCCTTTATTATACATATTGTTCACTAATGACCTAATCAGCTTCATACATCAACTTTTAGCGGATATACAACTCGTGGTCTTTGCGGATGACACAAATGCTATAGTTGCAGCTAACGATATTCAAGACCTTACTATTAAGGTGAATGCAGCTCTAGAGGCCTTTCATTCTTGGTTTAATGCTAATAAGCTTATAATAAATATAACTAAAACCAATATTATGTTATTTAAAACTACTGCGCGTAACAAGGACAATATGGACATTGAACTTAACAAAGTTAAAATTGAGCTTGTCAGGGAAGTCAAGTTTTTAGGCATTTATATTGATGAATTGTTAAATTGGAAGAAAGAATTAGCAGCATTGGATTCGTCTATATCATCTGCCTGTTATGCCTTAAGAAGTCTGAGGGATGAAGTGAGCATAACACATTTGAAAATGGTATACTATGCTCTGATAGAGTCTAAATTGAGGTATAGCATACAGTTTTGGGGAAACAGCTACCATTATAACTGGCATAGGGCATTCGTTCTCCAAAAAAGAGCGATACGAACCATTGTCCGCATTTCTCAACGAGACACCTGTAAACCATATTTTAAAGAACTTGGTATTCTCACAGTACCTAGCCTTTACGTAGTAGTGTAGCAGTGAGTAAGGCATCACCTAACACACGAGGTTATGGTTTCAAATAGGGGTAGGTACCAATGTGACTTTTTCAATCCATGGAAAGTACATTTTCCAAGTATTTCTAGGACATCACTGACATCGTTGAAGAAAGACATCGTGAGGAAACCTGGACAACAATACAAGTCTGAAATCACCAATCCGCCTTGAACAAGCGTGGTGATCAATGCTTATGACTTATCTATATTAGACGAGGCCTTTGCCCTACATTGGGACTGATAGACTGATGGTACTAGGTTTTTTTTCAGGTGAGAACTTCATCACGATACCCTTAGCATGGCCGGACGTCCACGACAAGTCCACCGCAGCCGGAGTGATGAGGGTCTTCTTCTACTTCTGGTGGTTTACCGTCATAGCCAAGATCTTGGCCATGTACCTTATTATGGTCACTAAGTTGTTAGCCATTTGCTACCAGTTCAAAAACCTGCAGATTTATTTCTACAGTCTTGATGACATATTCAGCGATGTAACGTTGAGCCAAGCGGCGAAGGAAATAAAGTATGAAAAATCATTTATACTTGGGATTCAGATGCACTCGCTCACATTGTGGTAAGTAAAACTACGGTCAAACAAGACAATTATTTCAAAAATACAAATCGATCCTTAACAGTGACCAATTACTACACCTAACGACACAAGGGAGACTAGCACCAACTGTGTGATATCTTTGAGTAGTTGTTGATAATGGCGAAATCCAGCCAATTTACTATCCATTCAAAATACATTTTTTATAAAACAAAAAGGAATTATAAAAATTAATATAATTAAAAATTTTATGATTAAATTTTTAAATAAGTAATAATATAATTATAATTTTTATAATAAATTGAATCTTTGAATTATTTTCAAAGATTTAATTACCATGAGTTCGCATTATCCCGTCGCATGTCCAATTAGCAGACACAATAGAAATTCTATTGTTATCTGATACCCTGTACACGCGACAGGCGAAGGGTTATAGAAACTAAAATAGATAACCATAGAGCCCCCTCACAAACTGAAAAAACTAAAAATACTAATAATATACAATATATATATCATACACTCGCACCTCGGTAGGTACACCCAGTTACATGACACACAGTTTGGTTTTCGTGCTGGGCTATCTACTGAAAGTGCTATACTTGCGTTGAAGCATACTGTCAAATACTACACTGACAGGAAAACACCTGTGTATGCTTGTTTCCTGGACCTTTCAAAGGCCTTCGACCTGGTTTCTTATAATGTCTTATGGGAAAAGCTTCGGGAGGCGGGCGTTTCTACTGCATTAGTATCTACATTATCTTTTTGATATGACAAGCAGAGGAACTTCGTCAAATGGTCTAATGCGTTGTCTGACCCGTATAAACTGGAGTGCGGCGTTAGGCATCCCAGGTCCCAGGTCTAACTTCCCCGAGGCTTTTTAATATTTATGTAAATAAACTGCTTGTTGAGCTCAGCAGCACGCATGTCGGATGTCATATAGATGGAGTATGTTTAAATAACTTAAGTTATGCAGACGACATGGTGCTGCTGAGCCCCACTATCAGTGGAATTAGAAAGTTACTTTCCATGTGTGAGACATATGCCGAACAGCACGGGCTCAAATATAATCCTACAAAAAGTGAGCTGTTAGTGTTTCGAGGTAAAATAAAAATTCAACATGTGTCCCTCCTGTAAAACTAAATGGTTCACTTTTGCAGAGAGTTGCCCACTTTAAATATTTGGGCCACATTGTTACTGAAGAATTAAAAGACGATTTGGATATGGAAAGGGAGCGCAGGGCACTGGCTGTGAGGGGAAATATGATATAATAATAATCTATACTTAATATTATAAAGCTGCAGAGTTTGTTTGTTTGTTTGTTTGTTTGTTTGTTTGTTTGAACGCGCTAATCTCTGGAACTACTGGTCCGATTTGAATGATTATTTTAGTGTTGGGTAGTCCATTTATCGAGGAAGGCTATAGGCTATATCTTTTTTCTTCAAAATTAGGGATCCGTAATAAAATTGCTATTTTGTAACACAAGGTGTAAAATCGAAAACCTATTTTTGCGTGCGCTGCAAAAACTATTGACAATAGAACAAAATAATGTACTACGGGTTTGTAGAGCCCATTAAGACCTACAAAAAAGTCCGCGACAACATATATCCAGCTATCATGGTTTAATCACAATAACCGATTTTGTGTTCAAAATAATTATTAAATCGTCTGAAGAAAAAAAACTACGTTAAATATGTATCGTAATATTAATCTTTATCGAAATTAAGCATTATGTTATCAAGAGTATTTACGAAGAAGTAAAATACTTTTTGTTTCATCTCAATCGGATATTTCGTTTAAAAGTTATCACGTGTGTAAGATGTTAAGAGTTGGTACCTATTAAGGAGTTATGGGCCATAGAGTTTTTTAAATAATAAAGCTGAAGAGTTTGTTTGTTTGAACGCGATAATCTCTTTAACTACCGGTCAGATTTGAATTCTTTTTGCATTTGATAGCCCAATTCTTGAGGAAGGCTATAGGCTATTTAACATCACGCTATGACCCTTAGGAGCCGAGCAAAAAGAAAAAAACTCAGAGTGAACGGTAAGCGAATACGAAGTGTTGCCACGCGACGGGGTGGGGGTACAAGAAATTTCACGCGGACGAAGTCGCGGGCAGAAGCTAGTAATAAATAATAATAAAAACTTTAATTCAGACTAGGTCCATAAAATTGTTAGTATATAGGGTGACTGGTAATTAGTGACCGATACTTAAACACGTGATTTTACTCATCATTATGAACAACTTTTACTATGGGACCAAACCTGAAATCGCGAAAAAAAAATCAGCTGCTCCCTACATTTTGACGGGTTATGCGAACATAAATGTAGGAAACAGCTGATTTTTTTTCGCGATTTCAGGTTTGGTCCCATAGTAAAAGTTGTTCATAATGATGAGTAAAATCACGTGTTTAAGTATCGGTCACTAATTACCAGTCACCCTATATTGGTGTTAGTAACAATAATGCTTATTAGCAAATAGTTTAGTATTGTTAGTTTTCAAAACAGTAATAAAATTTTAATTCAGACCTAGGACTGTCCCCACCCAGTGTTTCTGAAAGGGACAGTCCGCTCTGGCAGCGATCATTTTTAGAATGCTGTTGTTACTACCATGCAGGCGCTGTAGTAAGGAGGCCGCTTTCTTTCGCATGATGGCATAAGCATATATGCAGAAGGTTTCATATTTGTACAGTTCCCGTGAAACTAACTCTTTTCAAGGCCTACTGTCAAACATTTTATACCAGCAGCCTTTGGGATAACCATACCCTAAAAACAGACAATGCCCTGCGCATTCACTACAACAATACCTTCAGGGCGCTATTGAGGCTTCCACCTTACTGTAGTGCGTCAGGTATGTTCGCTGATGCGCATACTGACGATTACTTTGCGATAATGCTTAAGAAAGTTGCCTCAGTAATATCCCGAGTAAGGGGAAGCAGCAACAGCATTCTGAGGGTGTTTGCTGAGAGGCTGGATGGGCCTACAATGGGGAGGTTTACCAAGCTACATGTTGTCAACAAAGCTTGTTAAACCTTCCTGTGATTGTCTTTTTCTTTTTTTTAGTGTTCCTGCATGTTATAGTTTTTTAAGTAAGATGTAATACTAACACCCTATGGGCCTTGATGCCTGACAATAATAGTACATTATGATACATGTGTGCTATGTTGATCATTATGCACGAGGCGATATTATCGCGCGAGCCGCAGGCGAGAGCGATAAGAAAGCCGAGTGTATATTGATTAATGCACACGCGTTTCATACGACGTTTTTCAACACACTTGCGAGGAAAAAAAACAGACTTGTATTGTTAAATATTAACTTGTATGGAAAATGGCGCGCTGGTTTTGTTTTCCCGCGCGCCGTGCTAGCCAGCACTAGCTATGCGCGCGCAACATTGACTCATTTTAAATATATTAATCTATGGCACAGACAAAACCGATACAGCCTATAGAAAAAATATAATAAACACAAACCTGAAAATTGCAAAAAACCTAAGAATTTCGCGGTCTACCACTGCGCATTCACCTTAAATTGTCTGTGGTCCCCTGCGAGTTCATTTTGCGACCAAGGACAATACAGACTATTTAAAAAAAAATTGAAATATAGCCCGCGGATTTTTTCTTTCGGCATGAAGTCTCTTTGGGCGCTTTCCGAATTAGCTATAATCGCTCACATCACAGCGCTCACATCATCTCCATGGACGTAATATTACGTCCATGCATCATCTCACATGCGTTCCGATTTAGATATTACTATTATGACTGCTGAGAGCTGGCAACAATTCGGAACACTCGTGAACGCGCTCACATGACAGTGCTTACACAATGTAAAAAAGATATTATTACAGTATTTCTTTGTATAAACACCACATTTCTTCTTCAGTTCTTCTTCTTTGGTTAGGTGGCGACTGTCAGCCAGAAGCACAATTTCAAAAATGCCACGTTAGTTTAATTTAAAGATGATGCAATTCAAAACAAAACACACACTGACACAACCTCATACACACACTGTAATTTTTGACAGCGCTCACGGTGATATTATTCTAGGGCATGGTCGGCATTATCGCAAGATGGCGAATGTCATGACGTCATCTATGACGATTCACGGGACATCGTTATCGTTATCGCGCTCACGCTAATTCGGTTATTTCCCAATTCGGAATACATCGATTATTTCCCAATTCGGAACGCAGGGTTTGATGAGATTAAAAAAGCGCGCGTCTCCGACTAGTAAATAGTTATCTGTGGTATTACAGAACATGTGGATTAAAGTAAAGAAAAAGCACGCGTTCGTAATACACTCCATTATGGACCTTAAAGCGGTTCAATAAGAGCCACTTTACGAGCAAGTGTGTTGAAAAATATTTTTATTTATTATTTTATTTATTAATACTTTATTTTTGTAAATTATATTTTTTATTTTTGTCGTCAGGTGTAAGAAGCAGCACGAGCATATGAGTAAGGAGATCTTTGCAACAGAGATCATAGTGTTCCTCTACAAGATGTTGATAGAACTAGCTATTTTACTGGTGGGTCCCTTGTGCAAAACCCCATAATTCCTGGCCCAGCATGAGCTACGCCGTAGCACTGCTACGGTCCCATGCCTTGGCGCTTTAGAACATTTTTTATTTATTTATAAATACAAGCATCTCAATTTATTTTGAGAGCAGTGGCCACCACGGCCCAGAGGTAACGGCGCTGACTTACGAGGTGTAAGTCGTGGCAGGTAAAGCAAATAATGTCATCACCGCTGCTCTCAAAACTGTGAAAGAAAACATTGTGAGGAAACCGGCATGTCCTAGAACCAAAAAATCGAAGACATGTGACATCTACGACTCGCACTGGGCACGCGTGGTAGATTACAGCCCGCTCCCTCTCGAAGAGTTCTGTAATGGGTAAATCTTGAGATTGAGAATATTCAGTTGATTCCCGTGGCGCATTTTTTTTTTTTTTTACAAATTGTAGTTTAGTATGATTTTTAGCCGAATTATAAACACATTTATCAAATAGGGGTCAGTTTTGAACGACGCATTACAAAGATATTTGAAAACATATTTTTTGGGCCAGGGGAATCAAAATACGATGACAAGGGAATCAAAATTAAAAGCAAGGTAAGTAATAAAACATACTAGGTATTTATTTAATGATCAGTTTCTTGTTCTCAGTTATTGGCACTTTTACACCTAATTATCAATCACTTTATTCATAAGTAATAATGATAAAATCATACTAAATAATAAAAAAAGAAACTAAAACTTTTCTTTTTAAACATAATCAAAAATTTTAACAAAAATTAGGAACCTTTTTTTGGATGACACAATTTAAAAAAATATAGTAATCAGATCAGAATAATCAATAATCTACGGCGCTCAGCAAGTCGTTTTTTTTCTAATCTCTCTTGTCTCGTTTGTTTAGGAGGCATTGTAAGAAGAATCTAAAACAGAAACGTACAATATTTTGAAATTAGATAGGTACCTAATGTAATAAAAAAAATTTTCTTATTAACAGATTAACAGGAAATCTGGGGGCACGGCACACGTAGGCCCTTTTTGGTAATCTCTGCGTGCAATAGGATACGATACAAACGGATTATAATTTATTTGAATAAATACTTAGATAACCAAACAAAACAAAACACTCAACACTGTCTGAGCAGACCGTGCAATTTGGATTGAACAAATAAATGTACTAGACGAACTAGAAAATATTGATTACCCTGGCAAAAACGCCAAGGGAATCAACACCAAGGTAATCAATAAAAGTTTGTTTTTTGTCGATTACGTAAAAAGTTAAAAGTTCTAAGCAATAATAATAAGATTATTAAATCAATAATAACAAGATTAGTAATAGGGTCATATTCAAAATAATTGTAAGTTACGGATAGGAAACAGATATGAATATTATTTGATTGTAACAGAAAAATAACAGAAAGGAATTATTAGGGCAAGTTTAAATAGCACACGTTTATAACAGGCTACGAGTGCGAAGTCGGTGTGGGTCGCTAGGTGGGTACATAATGAAATAACATTTTGGTGATCGTATTTTAGTTGGTATAATTGCCATAAATTCATCATCATCATTGCCATAATGCCTTATCTCCGAAACTACCGAGCCTAAAATTTTGATATTAATATTAAGGCAAAAGGATTCTAATGATTAGAATTATGTATAGCCATATTTGTTACCGTCGTGAATCATATTTTAATCAACATACAACTTTACACTGACCTGTAAATTGCAAAAAACCTGAGTCAATTTGAATTTCGCGGGCTACCTTGGCGCATCCCCCTTAACTGATACTGAGACGGCCGACGAGAGGCTGGGTACGCCTCGGCGAGGCTGCGCGGTTAGTATAAAAGGCTCAAGCAGTGAGGACTGAGGATACGCAGTAAAACATGCACACACAGACAATACATGGCACAGCAATGCAATACATGGCACAATATACGCAAACTTTACATACTTCAAATAAATTTAAGTAAGTAAAAAAAAATGTTTTGGCTAACCTGCGGTGCACTAAGTACCTATTAATATTTTATTTTCATTAATTCATACATGAGACAATGTGAATAACGCCTAATCATTCATATCTGTTACGTAACGGAAAAAAGTGACAGATAAAATAACGTATATGAATTAATTGCACGTGTCTATCCTACAAATCTATTTATTTCCACACCAATTCACATGATTATACGAATATTTTATAGTTATAACAAATATCACAATACAGCCCTTTCCTAGTATGAGTAATAAAACAGTAAGTACTTACCGCTACTGTAAACGACTCACATTGAATATTTACTTTTAAAAGTCTAATTTTCTTCGACCACGAAACGAGCTGAAAAACTATATTGAACAAAATGGCAAAGCGTTTATTCTTACGCGTCGTGTAGTAACAGCTAGTGAACTAATTTTGCCAGTATTTCAAATTTCTTTATTGCCATGGAAATAATGTTAAAATAGCATAACAGAGAAGAATAACAGATATGTGCAAAATCAGGACACTCATTAATAAATTAAATTTGGAGTACACTAAATAATATTTTATATTTTGTTTAGTAAAGTGTTGAAAGTTTAAACAATATTCTCCGAATATATTTTTTTTTTTTACTTTTGTTGAATGGTTCATAATTAAATTATTTTTTTTAGTTTACCGTTAAAGACGTGGACATAGAATACTTGTATGAAACGGATCCTACGCAATGTCTGGTTTAATTTTTTTAAATGAATTGTTTAGGTTTACCAAACGTTTCGTTGTTTTTTATTAAGCTCAAATAAATATTTTATCTGTTTGTTTATGAAATTCTAGTCAGTTGCATCTCGTTATGAAAATAATTGGGTTGGACATTAAGACAGCAGTAAATATACAATTATTTTGAATATGACCCAATAATAATAAAAAAGATTGGTAAAGATATATCCGAGAAAAAACTACAGTTTTTTATGCCGTCAGGGTAATCAATGACCTAGTAAAACAAAACCAGGGGAATCAAACATTTACCTTCGTAATTTCGTCCACGGGCAAAGTGAGACGCGATCTTCCACCAGGGCGTTTTAAGCGCGTCTAGACTCTAGAGCTCGCACGTGAACGAATAACTGCGCTTCGCGACCGCTCCACTAGCGATTTATGTCTAGTTATGTAGCGCGCCACAGGAATCACTGTTTAGCTCTGGACAAAACTTTAAATCTATTTCTATGTAAAACTATGGGATAAAATAAAAACTGTATATTTTTATTTTCAACACATACTAATCTAGTTGTTGAAAAACTACATAAATTGATCATTTTACATTTATAAATTGGCGATTTCGGGTTGTTTTCATTAAAAAATGTGTAAAGGACGCGCCAGGGTTATCAATTTTTGTGACGTTTTGTTTTTTTTTCGATAATTACACCCAAATTAAAAAGACTGACTATTGTGCATCAATTAGATACCATAGTGATAAGACGTAAAAAAAATGCTTTGGGTCTTTATTTCAATATTGCGGGTACTTTATACCTCCGGACATCATAAATTGAGCCTCTCAAGATTCACCCTAATTCAAAAAAAAGTAATTTAAAAAAATTAAACCGACTTCAAAAAGAAATTAACTCAAAATTATGAAATAACTTTAATTTCGGAAGTCGGTGTCTTGGGATCTGTATTTTAGTTTTATGCCACCGACTTCCGAAATTAAAGTTATTTCATAATTTTGAGTTAATTTCTTTTTGAAGTCGGTTTAATTTTTTTAAATTACTTTTTATTTCGTAATTTTTAGTTTTTGCACTAGTATTTGACCAAGGTTTTGAGATGTTTTCCCTTTGACACTACACCCGTAGCTCTTATCAATAAGCCAGGCCGTCACACTTACACGTATTAGTCCATATCTTGAAAATTACTGAATCGATCTTGATGAAACTTGCACTGTTCCCTAAGTTGAAGAAAATGTAAGCCAATAAAAAAAAATGGTCACGATCCGATTAATAGTTCCGGAGATATGCGTGGACAAACATACATACATACATACATACATACATACGTCTATGAAATTTTGTATATTTGTTTGGAAGCCCTAATAGATCATCATATGTGAATATAATGCAATTCCAATAATATTACATACATACGTATCGAATTGATAACCTCCTTTTTTTTTTGAAGTCGGTAAAAAGAGCCGTCAGGACAATTCTCCGCCTAAAACAGACGTATTAGTGCAGAAACTATTATAAAAGACTTAATATTTTGACAGTGCCATGTCTGTATTATATCTGGTGCTGCTAACTAGTTGCACAAATCTGAAACTGATGACCAACGACAAGTTAGAGTTATACACGAAGAAAAGATTTTCCTTACACAATCCAACCGAAAATAAATGTGGTGCATCCCAGTCCTAGGTGCCAATCAGTATTCTATAGAACCGTATTACACCACATTAACACATTAACCGTAGTACAGTATTCGATATCATCGAATGACCCCTCCCGCTCTGAGTGGAGCGGACGGGAGTGTCAGACTCTTACTGACTAAAACCCACCCGTGTTCGTTCCTTAGCCCTTTATGTTCCGGGCCAGCGGTAACCCTTTCGGACAATCCCGCTATGGGCTATGGGGCCTCTCCTCGATGCTGACATCTCTTTGAGGCGCGCGTGGAACACGTACGCGCCGTCCGGCACGGGCCTGGTCCTGATCGGACGATGAGCTACCCATTACTCTCCGCCCGCAGGCCCAACAAGCTTCCCTTATAATTTAAAAGCATAAATAACGCAAACTTATTTAAAAATAAATTGAAGACATATTTATTGAGGAAAGGCTCTATAAAGTGTCGATGAGTACTTAGATGATAAGCGACAACCGTAACACATTGTTCTAGATTGGAATTAATTTTAAATGATATGTTGACTATTTTTGTTTTAAATTTTTTATGTTATATTATTGTATTATTAAATGACATATTATCTCTAGTATAATTACAAATTTTTATCTTTGACATTTTATTTTACAATTAGATGACATATTATTACGGACCTTTGTTTGACAATTTGTTTTTATTTTATTTTTATTTATATTTGACAATCTATTTTTATTATTGATATGATATTCGTTTGTTATATTTGAACGGTACTGTTAAATTTTACAAAATTTCCACACAATGTAGGTATATTGTTCCGAAATAAATTACTTATGACAGCAGTAGCAACACTATAGACTGATTATGCATTTGGTTTAACTAAGCACACTGTTGGATTTTCAACGTTTGGCTCAGCGCCGAGTGTTGAAAGTGCAACAGTGCGTTTTTATGGGGCAATACATTTAGGAGTCGCGTAGTGTTGCTAAAAATGGGCGTAAAATTCTTATTAGAGCAATGTAAAGTAAGTAATTGTACTACAATCTATCATAGATCAATTGTATTTGTTTGTGTAAACTTGTTATGTTATTTTAGGGAGGTGAACGAAGTTTATCGCACTTGTTCACGGTAATTATATCGTCGACAGCAACTTGCTTGTCCTTGGGATTCTTCATGTGGAATGGTGGTGATATTACTGTAGAGGTAAGTGAAATGCTGCAGTACATACTACATACCTACAGTTCTGACTTATTAAGGTAGGTTGGTACTTAATTTCTTTGGGAACTTGCGCAGGGTACAGATTCTATTATTATTTGTTTTTTTTTTTTACAAGATACTAGTCTACATAATTGCTGTGATTTACCTCCTCAATTTTAAGTTTTGTCAAATGAATAAAAAGTAACTTAACTTTACAGGCGTCCAAGCTGTCAGAAGCGATGTACAGTTCGGGCTGGCAGAACTGCTACGGACAATCTTCTGTTCGCATCAGGATGCTGGTGGTCAACGCCATGAGACAGGCTCAGGTGGCCCACAATTGTTATCATGTTTGTGTGTCGACTGACATCGACGTGGGCGGTATCTTCCTCTTGCTTATACAAAGTCAGATTAAATTAGCTAGAGTAACTCCACAGGCGTGAAGGGTAGGTTGTAAATGACAATACGAAAAAAAAACCACATCTTATGAAAAAAAAAATCGGCTGTTTCATAGAAAAGTGCGTTCGGCCTGCATGTATTAACTACAGTGCCTTGCGTCCGTTGACTCTTTTTTTCATCATGTCAGAGTCCGGCGTCATGCAGCCTGCTGTGTTTCGTCGATGCGTGAGTTCCACAGCCTTAGGCATGCTCGTTCCATCATAGACCTCATCCATCGCTTTCCATCAGGCGTGATCGAGGTCAGGAGTGGGCCCATTAAGCAATAAAAAATTAAAAAAAAATATGTCTGCGCAGTTTCGCTGGCTAATTTAATTTAGCCCTGAGCCATGCGTTGTTATCTAACAGGGCGCTTTTGTTTAGTAGTGTTAGTGAAACGTCTGCCCTGCGCTATGTGTTCATGATGCTCGGCAAGATTTAGGCTAATCTTCCAAGCACTGCTTCTCATGCAGTCATGACATGACGTGAGCTGACTAATCTGTTTTCACTTACATTTCCAGGATCCGGTGGTATACAAGACATTAGGAGTCGTGGAATTCTCATACGAGTCATACGTCACTGTAAGTACCTACACAGTAGCTACTCATTCGAGGTCTCACTCTAATCTTTATTTTCTTCTGCTATCATACAGCGTCAAATTAAATTAGCTAGCAAAACTCCGCTGACATGATTTGTATCGACATCTTAACATGATTAAAAAAAGCAAATTAATTTGATGAGTTTTCTTGTGGGCCACCGCATCACCCGCAGGTGTGTGTGTGTGAAATATCAACTTACAAAAATTCGTACCTATTTTGTGTAAACTTCACAGACGTTATTGGTATCGATATCTAAACATAATAAAAAAAAATTATAGTTTAGGTAACAACACTACAAGCGATAGTTGAACCCCCTTAAAAAATCATCGAATCCTTTTTAACCGACTTCAAAAAAGGAGGAGGTTTCTCAATTCGACCGTATATTTTTTTTTTTTTATGTGTGTTTGCTGATAACTTCGTCGTTTATGAACCGATTTTGATTATTATTTTTTCGTTGGAAAGGAGATATGCCAAGGGTGGTCCCATGATAAGGAAACCAGGATCTGATGATGGCATCCCAGTGAAATCGAGGGGAACATTCGAAAATCGTAGGAGCGACTAGTGCGTTTGTTAATTTTTTCATTAGGTATTTTAAAGCACTACAATTTAATGAAGGTCTGGAGTCGATCTGATGATGGAGCCGAAAGACAGTCGAGGGGACTCCTCAACGATTTACAGCAGTTACCTTGTGTTTGGGCTTGATTAATTTGTATTGATGTGAACTTTACACCTACATGGTTGTGACTGTCATTCGGGGTCTGATGATGAAGGCGAAGGACAGTTAAGGGAACTCTTCAACAGTTTACAGTAGCTACCTTGTGTTTGGAATTAATTCATTTATATTGATGAGAACTGTAATGGCAAAGGAAACATTTCATGTGATAAATAAATAAAATAAATAAAAACTTTGCACCCATATAGGTTATAAGTGCCATTACAGGTCTGATGATGGAGTTGGAGACCATAGACAGTCGAGGGAATTCCTCAACGATTTACAGCAGTTACCTTTTGTTGGGCTTACTTCATACGGTTCAATATGCCAAAATGTTCAGTTCGTATAAAAATAATACCTAATTAAGATTGTAGTTTTACATAGGACGACCTCTACCTACTAGTCATGCTGATGCGTCAATTTGAAACCGAATTTAAGTTGCGTAATCGCGTCATTTCTAGCAATGCTCTTTCGTCGTGTGGCCTACTCAATAATTAAAGTAACTTGAGCATTTGCTCTCGGAAATCATCATTTGGTAAAGTGGAGCTGATGATGAAGACCACAGATGGCCATCGGAACTACTCAATGACAAATATTTCACGGGTTGCGATTCGATTACTTTAATATGGTTGCTAAGCAATTTATGCTCGTTACAATGCGTATGGTGAGTGGTTGTTGAGGAGTTCTCCTGGCTCTTACCAGGAAAACTCCTCAAAAATAAACGTCCCAGCATCGGGAAAAGCAATATTTTGTAACATGTGATAAGCAGTTGACATTAGGCTATTGTAACTTAGATAAAAAAAGCTTGTGATTACAAACTGACCCACTAAAAAGTGAAAAATAAAAACTTTTTACAAAAAAAAACAACCGACTTCCAAAAAATACACTACAAATTGAAAAATAATTTTAAATTCGGAAGTCGGTGTCATTAAACGAAAATGCGGAACCAAAGACACCGACTTCCGAAATTAAAATTATTTTTCAATTTGTAGTGTATTTTTTGGAAGTCGGTTGTTTTTTTTTGTAAAAAGTTTTTTTATTTTATTTGGTCGTGTTTATTTATTGATACCCCATCACATCTGCGGAGTTGCGCTAGCTAATTTAATTTGACGCTGTATAAGAGTAAATACTTATAGCTATTAAATACCGATAATTATTCGATTGTATTTTAATTTCAGCTTGTCAAAATGCCGTACAGCGTCGTGTCGGTTTTCTACTGAGTAATTACAGCAGAAAATATAACCGAACTTCTAGGAAAATGGACACAAGTACAGACGCCAGCACATCAAGTTACTATAATCTGTCAGATTTCTTTAATAGATTTTCAACTTTATTGCTAAAGCATAAGGTGCAAGGTTAATTGGGAAAATCTGACAGTTTCGGGTAGGTTGACCTGCTGGCGTCTGTACTTACATAAATATTATGCTTTTTCTCTATTTAGTATTAGCTCCTGCCCACTCCCACTACTCTTTGTCAAGTACCTACCCAGCGCGTTTTAAAAGTAGACATTTCTATAATAAGTATCAATAAACTTTATTCGAATAAAAAAGCTGTTTATTTTATTTTGATACCTGAGGATAGACATTAGTGATTAATTTGAGTAACATAATGATCAAGAGGGGAGGACCTAGTATTGAACCTGCAGGGACACGATTACTTCGTAAGCAACACTTAATAACCACGAAGTAACAGTAGTAGTAGTAGCAGTAGTGTTCCACGCGCGCCTCAAAGCGATGTCAGCATCGAGGAGGGGCCCCCTAAGGCCGAAGCCTGCCGGGTCAGGGGGATTGGTGTAGGTACGTTACCCCAGCAAGAAAGTGTCTCCTAGAGTAATATGAGTAGAATGTATAATTGGTGCCTTATCTGCTGTAAATGTGCCCCCACATAAAAAAATGTGTGCCCCTCTGTCGTTTTGGAAAAAAACTGAAAAAACGATTCTTGCTGGGGTAACGTTTTTCTAGCAGGAAAATTCTAAACGAATGATCGGAGAGAGAAAAATTGTTCATGGCCAGAGAGCTTATATGTGTGCCAAAACGTGCCCCCAAAAATAAAATCTGTGCCCCTTCAGGTTTTCGAGATATTGCATTTCCTGCTGCAGTAACGTTTTGATGAATCGTATATCTTTAAAACCATTGCATGTGCCCCTGTAGAATAAACATACACGAGTAGCTCTTAATGTGTGCCCCTTAGTGCCCCAATTAGATTTAAGAAAATATTTATAGTTTTCAAGTTATCGCGGTTTTATGAAAACCTGAAAAAACATCGCAGCGCTTAAATGAGACAAGGTATATGTTTACGCCGTTTACCTATCACCAACGTGTGGAAGGAAAGAGAGGCCCGACTTTTGTCTCAAGTGGAAGTGGTAGGACGCGAGCTTATAAAAAGCCGCGCTCGCGCATTTAAAACTGTCATTTCGTCACATACAAATACAAATCAGTCAATAAGTACTGACGCACCGCTACCAATTAACGCTCGCCAACTTGACTCCCTCAGTCAGTTTAGGCTGGAGCCGCGCTCATAATAAACCGCCATAACTAATTTTTTTGTAATCCGCTAAGTAAACGCTCGCAGCCAATTTCTAGACCGGTCTAGGGCTAGCAGAGCGCCGCAAAACTAAGAATCATCTGGAACGAACGAGACCAGGGGCCCCTGAAGACCAACGCCGCCAGCCAGACTGCCGTTTCGACAGAGTAAAGGTTAGTGTCCTCTTGATTTCTTCATGTTGGTGTAATTTCTCGGCTGCGTGTCCTCTGCTCATACCCATTTATTATAGGATTCGTGATATCCTCCGCATTCGTCCAATTTTAGAGTTGATTCTTTCCGCCTTCGCCCAATTTAAAATTAAACCACCCGCAAATATTCACCCGCTTCACCATTTTTGGTCCTTCGAGCCGGATTTATATAAAGAACCAGTACCTTATGAAAAAAAGTCCAACATATTCATATTCAAATACATTATATGTATTTCGTATATTGATACGAGAAATATAAAAGTAAAATAAAGTCCCATAGTCAGAAATTAAAAATCTACCTACATAGGTTGCGATTGTGACTGTCCGCGACTGTTGACCTTGCGCAAGGTGACAGGCATATTTTTAAAAATAACAACCGTTAACGGAAACTTGTTCAATAACGGAGTGTAGGTAAACCCTAAGTAACAATGAGTTACGAAGCAAAAATAAAAATACTGGCGGCTAAGAAACAAGCCGTATTCGCAAAAATAAATGAGTTATACGAGTCGGGAAAAAAAGTGGTTCCAGTCACTACAAGCACAAGAAGCGTACAGGAATTTCTTGCTGCAACTACGAATGTAGAAGAATTATACCGTAGTTTTAATACGCTATGCGATGGGCACAATGAAGTTGTTTTAAAGGTGGATCCAGATTATAAAATCAGCTTCAGTGACTGGAGTGCATTTGAGTCACTTTATTCCCAGGTCAAGTACATAAGAAACAACTTGATTGAAACTCAACGCATAAAAAATCCCGAGGTACCTCCCAAAGAAACGTACTCGCCGAGACTGCCCGCTTTAGAATTATTAAGTTTTCGGGTAATCCAGAAAACTGGCCGCTGTTCTACGAGTGTTTTAAAGCTAACGTACACGATAATAAGATGTTAACAGACAGTCAAAGAGTACAATATTTGGTAGGTAAACTCAGTGGAAATGCACTGAATATATTCGCTGGAATTATACCGAATGAGAAAAATTATGCGTCAATATGGAGCTCATTAGTGTCGAAGTATCAAGACAAACGATTATTAGGGTCCATGTATTTAAACAATATACTCGACATAAAAGCGTCCACCGCCGCGTCAGACCAATTAAACGATTTTATCGAACGAATGAATTCGTCGTGGTCGGCGTTGACAAATTTAAATATTCCGGACTTGCCTGATTTTATTTTTACGCATTTGATGTTAAAAAAGCTGGATTCTCAATTAGTACAGACCTTTGAGTTTACAGCCCGCGCTAGTGAATTACCGTCAAGTGAAGAATTAATAAATTACATACGGAACCACATCAAAATAATCGAACGAACAGCCGCGGTACATCAAATTAGTGCGACAGAGAATAAAACTAGAAGCTACGATAAGTCACGTAATCGGAATACGCCGCGAACTACGCATAGTTTCGCGATAACGGACAACAAAACAAATTTTTCGTCTACCTGCATATTCTGTAAAGATGCAAGTCATGCTCATTTGTACGAATGTTCAGAGTTCAAGAAACTTGCCGTTAGAGAACGCTTTAGGTATGTTAAGGATAAAAGGTTGTGCGTTAATTGTTTTAGTGACAAACATACAACATTGCGATGTGCGTCGAAACATACCTGCAATCGGTGTAATAAAACACATCACTCATTACTACATTTCGATAACAGTGAGGCGGCGGTAATTAGCACTAAGCCACCTGTTGATTCGCAACCGTTATGTTTGATGACGCAATCGGCCGCCTCATTGCCAGATGCTCCGGTAAATAGCCCACATGTGGTAAAATCGACCGCCTTTTATGCGGCAAATAATAACGTTCTATCTTGCACACAACTGGACAGTACTATAATATTGCCAACTGCACAAGTTTATGTGCCAATAGACGGGCATCGCTTTATAATGAGATGTCTGGTTGACAGCGGGTCTCAAAACAATATTATCACGCTTGAGTGTTGCAGCCGATTGAAATTGAAAGTTAAACCGCTAGTTAACTCGTCGCTAAAATCAGTTGGCGCCATTTCGGCACCTATACGAGGTTATGTAACCGTCACTATACAATCTCGAGTGAGCGACGCGCAGTATAGTTTAACCATGCTAGTAATTGACCACATCGCCGACCCATTGCCTAGTAGGGTAATACAGGCATCGGCTATGGATTATTTCAAAAACTTACCATTCGCGGATGATTGTTGGAATTTACCAGGCAACATCGACGCCATATTAGGAACGCAAATGTTCGCGTTCATTTTGCTGGGTGGTAAGATAATACCCCCTCCATTGATGGAATCAGCTGATGTTAGCGTTCCCGCGGGCTCGACACCTCACGCTATAGAAACCACGCTTGGTTACATTGTAATGGGAGAATTACCTGCGGTTACCTCCAACAATGTCGCCTGGTCCTTCGGCCCTCTTGTGAGTGGATTAAATGCTACGCTATTGAAATTTTGGGAAATAGAGGAGGTGCTGCCTACAAAGATAACAAACACAGAACATCAAGTCTGTGAAGAATTTTATAAATCCACGGTATTAAGACATCCCGGGGGTAGGTATATCGTGTCTTTGCCTTTCAAGGTCGAACCTACCTCATTAGGGAATTCATTCATACACGCTCAACGCCGGTTAACTGCTTTAGAGCGCATATTTAATTCGCTCCCCGCTTTACGCCACGCCTATAATGACGTTATTAATGATTATTTAGAGAAAGGCTATTTATTGGAAATACCTTATTCCTCCTCCGCTATAACTGAAGGGTACTTCGTACCCCATCACGCTGTCGTTCGGCCTGATAAGTCAACGACGAAACCCCGAGTAGTATTGGACACCAGTGCCAAAACTGACTCCGGTAAGTCACTCAATGACTATTTAGATAAAGGCTATTTATTGAAAATACCTTATTTCTCTTCCGCTGTAATTAAAGGGTATTGCTCACCCCACCCCGCTGTCGTTCGGTCCAAGATACCAACGACAAACACCCTCGTGGTGTTGGACGCAAGTGCCAAGACGGAACCCGTCAACCCGCTTTTTATTAATTTACTGCATGCAGAACCCAAATTGCAGGCAGACCTTTTCTCGCCTTCGCTTAACTTTGGGTATTTTAAAGTTGCAGTAACCGCTCAACTACGTAATGACCGCTTTAGCGACTCAGTGCGAGCTCGCTTACTTAGATTGTTTGTCCCGCCGCGCGCCGCGCGTCTCGTTCGCTCGGGAATGACTAATGTATGTTGTTCTCACGGTAGAAACGAACTGCTTTCGTTATCTATATTACAAGTACCGCGCCATTTGGGTGTAGCGGCCGGCTTCGTAGCAAACCTAACCGCGTTGGGTGATGCTGATATGAGGGCTTACGGTTGCGTCATCTACGTGCATGTGGTGAACCCTAACGGGGTTATATTCGCTCAGCTAGTATGCGCTAAGTCTAAAGTGGCTCCACTAAAGACTGTATCGTTGGCAAGACTGGAACTATGCGCCGCATTACTTCTAGCTAAACTTGTCCAACAGGTACGTAATAATTTTCATACTCGCTATCCTATACAGGATATTGTTACTTTCCGCGATCCAATGATTGCTTTATCATGGATTCATTCATCTCCTCACCGAGGGCACACCTTCGTTGCCTGCCGGGTGACTGAGATCCAGGAAACCTTGTCTCCTAAACGCTTTTTCCACATAAATGGGACGGAGAATCCTAGCGATTGTCTGTCAAGAGGCTTATTGCCATCACAGATAATTGATCACCCCTTGTGGTGGAAGGGTCCGCCCTGGGTCTGTCGCACCATAACCGAATGGCCAACTGTGCCATTTGAGCCGTCCCGAGTTGAAGGTCCTGTACTTGAGACAAAGGGTCCGGTCACACTGACCGTCGTTTCAAATATGGAAGCGTCGGCACTTGTCGAACTAGCCACGCGGGTTTCTTCGTGGAAGAAACCATTGCGAATGATGGTGTACAGTTTGCGCTTCATTCGCCAGTTACCTACCTCCGAAGTAATTCAAGCGACAGATCTAGAAGCCGCTGAAACGGCAATCCTTCACAAATTGCAAGAGGAATGCGTTGAAAATAAAATAAAAACCATAAAATGTATAAAAACTCATCTATACCGCTGCATCGGCCAACAGCTGCTATGCTATGAGGAGCTGCTGACCGTTTTAACCCAGATTGAGTGTTTGCTAAACTCACGTCCACTGTGCTTACTAGCGGACGAGCCACACTCGATTCTGACGCCCGCACACTTCTTAAATACAACACCACTACAGTCCTTACCTGCCTGCGAGGTTGACGCATCCGTAAGCCTCCATAACAGGAAGAAATTGTTAGATAGCTTAGTGCAAAGCTATTGGAAACGATGGCATGTGGATTACCTACACACCCTTCAATTACGTCAAAAATGGAATTCGCCTGACACACCCATACAAGCGGGCACACTTGTCCTAGTACACCAGGATGACTCACCACCGCTTCGTTGGCCCACTGGCGTTATTGAACAAGTACACCCTGGTAAAGACGGGGTTGTAAGGGTGGCTCTAGTACGTACCGCGCTGGGAGTTTTTAAACGTCCCGTCGTAAAATTATGCCCACTGCCTTCGCAATAATTCAACCAGTCATTGACCTAGTCACGGTCGCACCTGTAGTATTTAAGTATTTATTATTATATTATATCATTCCCGCTAATTACCTTCAGTTTGACATAACCATGATTCTACTTCCAGCTAGTTGGACCTCCTCTCGCTTGTCATCGCCCTTAGAGTTCCTTTATGCTTTTCTTTCGAAACCCCTACGGAGTTTCAAAGGGGGGAGGATGTTTACGCCGTTTACCTATCACCAACGTGTGGAAGGAAAGAGAGGCCCGACTTTTGTCTCAAGTGGAAGTGGTAGGACGCGAGCTTATAAAAAGCCGCGCTCGCGCATTTAAAACTGTCATTTCGTCACATACAAATACAAATCAGTCAATAAGTACTGACGCACCGCTACCAATTAACGCTCGCCAACTTGACTCCCTCAGTCAGTTTAGGCTGGAGCCGCGCTCATAATAAACCGCCATAACAAATTTTTTTGTAATCCGCTAAGTAAACGCTCGCAGCCAATTTCTAGACCGGTCTAGGGCTAGCAGAGCGCCGCAAAACTAAGAATCATCTGGAACGAACGAGACCAGGGGCCCCTGAAGACCAACGCCGCCAGCCAGACTGCCGTTTCGACAGAGTAAAGGTTAGTGTCCTCTTGATTTCTTCATGTTGGTGTAATTTCTCGGCTGCGTGTCCTCTGCTCATACCCATTTATTATAGGATTCGTGATATCCTCCGCATTCGTCCAATTTTAGAGTTGATTCTTTCCGCCTTCGCCCAATTTAAAATTAAACCACCCGCAAATATTCACCCGCTTCACCAGTATAAGTTCACTGAAAATTATATTCGGTTCTTCTTGACGCTAATAATAACCATACAAAGTTTCGAAACTGTTCATGCATGCGTTTTTAAATAATCTTGCTAAAAGTCAAAACGATGGTGTCATAACTTTGACGACAAAATACAAGGAACCGGCTCAATTCCAGATGTGTAGGTGTAAACCAAAATCTTGTGCCTTTAGTCAAAAATACCTATATGGTGAAAATATTCAGCTTGGAATGTTTCGCATTAAGTAAATATTAACAAAAAACCAAAATATGTAAGCAACGGCTGGCTATCCGACCAAATTTGAATGACTACTAAAAAGCGACGGATTCATACATATCGATGACCTTCTTTACTTTACTCACTAACCGGTTGACACGTGTTGTGCCTGAGTACACTGAAGTAGAAAAGTAATAAAATAAAGTTGTTAATGGATTATATTCTACTAGTTGTTTCTATGACCTTAGTGCTATTCCAAGGTAAGCTATCTTCTCCATTCTAATTTTCATTAAAATACATCCAGTAATTTATGTGTGAACGAAAGATATGGCAAATATCCAGATATTTGCCATTTGCCAGGTCTTTGACCCAAAATTTGATTGGTCCCGATGTTTAAAAAAAATATAGTTCATGAAATGTGTGATGAATACCTACTACTAAAAAGAAGTAGCTCTTTTTTGTATAAATAAAAAGCCCGTATTTGTCTTTTTATATAAGTATATATATATATTTGATGATAAGCCGTAGGTTAGATAAATTAACAGTAAGTTTTTCATCATTAAGGGAATGCTCCAACCAGCCCGCGAAATTCAAAATTTCTTGCGTTTTTTGCAATTTGCAGGCCAGTGCTAGGCGTAGGAAAATACCCAAACACCATCAGATAATTTGTGCACATTCGATGTTTACAGTTATATCTTATACACGGTTATTATTTTTATATTTTATACGGTTTACTATATTCATCACCATCATCATTTCAGCCGAAAGACGTCCACTGCTGGACATAGGCCTCCCCCAAGCACTTCCACTTCGACCGGTTCTGTGCTTCTCGCATCCAACGGGTTCCTGCGGCCTTCACAAGGTCGTCGGTCCACCTAGTGGGAGGCCTTCCAACGCTACGTCTTCCGGTACGCGGTCGCCACTCCAGAACCTTTCGGCCCCATCGGCCATCTGTTCTGCGAACAATGTGCCCTGCCCACTGCCACTTAAGTTTGGCAATTCTTCGGGCTATGTCGGTTACCTTGGTTCTCCTGCGGATCTCCTCATTCCTGAATAGGTCACGCAGGGAAACTCCAAGCATAGCCCTCTCCATTGCCCTTTGGGTGACTTTTAGCCTTCTTATAAGGCCCATTGTGAGCGACCACGTTTCAGTGCCATAAGTCATCTACGACTTTCGTCTTGAGACACTGCGGTATGTGGGACGAGAAGATATCGCGTAGCTTCCCAAACGCTGCCCAGCCGAGTCGGATTCGACGATTGACCTCTTTCTCGAAGTTAGACCTCCCTAACTGGACAGTTTGTCCTAGGTACACATATTCGTCCACGACTTCGAGTGTAGCGTCTCCGATCTTTATGAGAGTGGGTGTTACATGGGCATTTGACATGACCTTTGTTTTGTCCATGTTCATTTTAAGACCCACTCTTTCGGAGGCTCTACTGAGGTCATCGAGCATTGTACTGAGGTCCTCCATAGTCTCAGCCATGACTACGATATCGTCGGCAAACCGAAGGTGAGTTATGTACTCGCCGTTGATGTTGATGCCAGCCCCTTTCCAGTCCAGAACCTTGAAGAAATCCTCCAGTGCAGCGGTGAACAGTTTCGGAGAGATAACGTCTCCCTGTCTTACACCTCGCTGCAGAAGGATAGGTTTCGAGGTCTGATCCTGGAGCCGGACTGACATAGTGGCGTTTTGTACAGACACTTCAGCACTTCGATGTACCGATAGTCGATCTGGCACCGTTGAAGAGACTGCAGCACAGCCCATGTCTCGATCGAATCAAAGGCTTTCTCGTAGTCCACAAACGCTAAGCAGAGAGGCAAGTTATATTCTTCGGTCTTCTGTATAACCTGTTGCAGCGTATTTATGTGGTCTACGGTGCTAAAGCCTTTACGGAATCCGGCTTGTTCGGGAGGCTGGAAGTCGTCAAACCTGCGCGCGAGACGGTTCGTGATGACTCTCGAAAAAAGCTTGTAGACATGGCTCAGAAGTGAGATGGGCCTATAATTCTTAAGAAGGGCATTGTCGCCCTTCTTAAAGAAAAGTATCACCACACCTCTGTTCCATGCCTGTGGTGTTTTGCCCTCGAGTATGACGGAACCAAACAATATTATATATATATATATATATATATAATCAACAAGTTTACTATATTATTACACTTTAATCTGAATCTATGTATAAGCAAATCACTCGTAAGAAAAATATTTATCTGTGATTTAAAATTTAATATTTTTTTTACACAATATTATACTCATACTTAATACTGATTTGTGATTTTTTGTGATGCGAATTTACTAATTATAATTATGTTATACTTAGATGAAAAACTGATCTGTGATTTAAATAATAATGACTACACAACGTGCAAATAATTTCTAATATTTATAGGTAGGAAATTTGATCTGTGATTTGATGCAATAATTACTTTAAGAATTAAAATTAAAGGAATAAAAAAAAAATAATTTCCACATCAACAAGCTGTTTCATTTAATATAGTCACAAGGTGCATTTAATATATTTTTAATTAGCCCCCAAAACTTTTGAACGCGACTGTACGGACAACAGCTTAGGTATAATACGTCCAATAAAGAAGGTCATCGATATGTATAAATCAGTCGCTTTTTAGTAGTCATTGGAATTTGGTCGGATAACCAGCCGTTGCTTACATATTTTGGTTTTTTGTTAATATTTACTTAATGCGAAACATTCCAAGCTGAATATTTTCACCATATATTTTTGACTAAAGGCACAAGATTTTGGTTTACACCTACACATCTGGAATTGAGCCAGTTCCTTGTATTTTGCCGTCAAAGTTATGACACCATCGTTTTGACTTTTAGCAAGATTATTCAAAAACGCATGCATGAACAGTTTTGAAACTTTGTATGGTTATTATTAGCGTCAAGAAGGACCGAATACAGTTTTCAGCGAACTTATGCCTTATCTCATTTAGGCGCTGCGAGGTGTTTTCGGGTTTTCATAAAACCGCGATAACTTGAAAACTATAAATATTTTCTTAAATCTAATTGGGGCACTAACGGGCACACATTAAGAGCTACTCGTGTATGTTTATTCTACAGGGGCACATGCAATGGTTTTAGAGTTATACGATTCATCAAAACGTTACTCCAGCAGGAAATGCAATATCTCGAAAACCTGAAGGGGCACCGATTTTATTTTTGGGTGCACATTTTGGCACACATATAAGCTCTCTGGCCATGCACATTTTTTCTCTCTCCGATTATTCGTTTAGAAATTTCCTGCTAGAAAAACGTTACCCCAGCAAGAATCGCTTTTTCCGTTTTTTTCGAAAATGACAGGGGGGCACACACACGGAATAGATAAATAAGGTTGGAATGGTAATGTGGGCGGGGCAAGCGCGCCACAGTTATGATTCGACAATCATAACTCGACCGATTCATACATTCACCGCGTTCAGTGCGCGCCGGAATACTTCGGAGAACAGAACTCTGCTTAATAATGCCGTGTTGTGCAATTATAACATGTAAGACAAAAAGTCAGACCTCAGGTATAAAGCGAGGAGGTATATCTTTCCATCGGTAAGTCCAAAATAACATTTAATTACAATATTATGTGTCAAAAACATAAAAATATACTGATAATTATGAAATACCAAACATTAACAACATTATTGCAACAATTTACAAAAAATATACATTGCCCGCTGTGTACTCGCTCAATCAACACAATGACCAAGTACGCGTACAATGTACTGCATGCATTGCGTCCTCTACACTTCAACCGTTGACGTTTCGTCCTTTACTCTGATTGGCTGTGATGCACGGCGCATGTTTATCGATAGTGAGGTAACCATGTGGTTAAATAAAATCATCGATAGAATTCTCGACTATATTTACGTTTGACAAAGATAATTTTTGGTTTACTTTATATTTAATTAATGATTGTATATTTTTATACTATACGTATTTTGAGTAGGTAAATTAAATATTATATTAATCATTGAATGAATCCTACCGAATGTTATAAAGGGAAGGGGAAAAAATCAGAGATTATGATTTTTTATTTAAGTTTATGCATTATGTGTATTATTTTGTTATATTTAAATATTTACCTTTATATTCTTAAAACTTTTATTTACACCATTTAGTAAAATTAAATTGAGGAATTTGAATTATGCAATAAATTTTAAATTTTAGGTTTCCTAAAGAACCTAACGCCAGGGAACAATGGATTAACGTGACAGGTAGAGGAAACTGAATGCCGACAAAGACGAGTAAAAAATTACTTAATAAATATGTTTTATTCCAAGGTCAGTGATTATTTGTAATTAATCAAAATAAAATAAAATAATTTCTTAATATTTATTTAATGTTTCATTTTTCCCCATAAATTCATTAGATAATTTATCGACAAAGAATATCGGCTTTGTCAAGCACTAGCGTGTATGAAAATTTTTATTGCATTTATGCGTGTTTGAGTGTCTATGCCTACGGGAGCTTATTGCTAGTGGGCGAACGAATATCTGCCCTGAGATTTATGTGTGTGTGATTTGGTTGTGTGCGAAATATTTGTAAACATAGTATTGCGTAGGTGTAGAAATTAACCCTAGATAGCTAACGTTCCTGAACTTCTATGATAAGCTAACCATTCGACTTTTTGACGACCATTTTTTAAACGTGATTTTTATTAAAATTGTATGGTATTTTAATCACGTTTATTATATTAATGGGCAATATGGGATATAAATTAAAGATAATTATTACATAAATGAATATTTATTTAACTTTTAAGTACTAAATCACAAATCAAAAATGGCACATGTTTCTTTGAGATCAATAAGGCACTAAATCTTACAATTACTAAATTAGGAACTATTTTTTAGAAATTTCTTCTTTTCTTTTTGGTATAATAAAGTAAAAAGCTTAAAATTAAACGTAAGTATCAAATTACTTAGATTTTTTTGGCACAAGTGGGGCAAAAGTCGACTGTATGTTCGCCACAAATGGGAATTCTGCAACTATTGCAGTGATTCTTTGTCATGCGCCTTTTCTTATAGGAACACAATAACAAAAGTACTTACCGGCTAAACGCGACCACCACGCGATGGAGTCTAGCGGTCACTAAGTTGGCTCGAATCAGCGAGTGTGTAGGTAAAACCATTAGAAAGGGAGAGGAAGATATTTTATAGATGCTCGTCATTTTGACGAACGTTAGCTATCTAGGGTTAAAATAGTGGGAGTCAAGCGGCGACACTGGTCCTAGTACAAAATTGCAGCGAGGGCCTTTCCAACCTTATTTATCTCTTCCGTGGGCACACATTTTATATGTGGGGGCACATTTACAGCAGATAAGGCACCAATTATACGTTCTAGTCATATAACTCTAGGGGCGCTTTCCGAATTAGCTATAATCGCTCACAGCAGCGCTCACATCATCTCACATGCGTTCCGATTTAGATATCACGATTATGACAGCTGAGAGCTGTCAACAATTCGGAACGCCCGTGAGCGCGCTCACAGTGCTTACTCAATGTAAAAACGATATTATTACAGTATTTCTTTGTATAAACACCACATTTCTTCTTCTTTGGTTAGGTGGCGATTATCAGCTAGAAGCACAATTTCGAAAATGCCACGTTAGTTTAATTATATGATAAGATGCAAATCAAAACAAAACACACACTGACACATTCTCACACACACACTGACATTTTTGACAGCGCTCACGGTGATATTATACTAGGGCATGGTCGGCGTTATCGGAAGATGGCGCATGTCATGACGTCATCTATGACGATTCACGGGACGTCGTTATCGCGCTCACGCTAATTCGGTACGGGTTTAAGCACGCTCACATCCATTATTTCCCATCTCGGAACGCAGGGTAGGAGACACTTTCTTGCTGGGGTAACGTACACGTTGGACTATGGGTATGCGTAGCTAAAAAAAACCGTAAATAAAAATTAAAATGTCAAAGAGTTGTCATTATGTCTTATGTCAATTGTCATTATTGACAATGTCATAGTGTCAAGTCAATGTCAAATCAAAAAAGGGCGCTCGTGTTATTGAATTTAATCAAAATAATGCAGAAATCTATCGATTATTTATTGCTTTGATACAAACATTAATTCTTAATTTTTTGTGTCCAAATATGTATCTCATGTAAAAATATCAGTTATCTCGAGAAAAAATTGAGGTTATATTATTGTTTTAAATCCAAAACATCGACAGTGCACTAGAATCAATTTCAACATAAAATCTAGCAAGAATTAAAAAAAAATAAACTATAGTAACTCCAAGGGAAAAAAAGTGAAATTGCTAGAAATTGCTTACATTTTCTCTAGCTTTTACCATGATGCGAACGTATACCCGCAAGAGACCGCATCACGAGTTGATAGATGATGTCCAGAAGCTGTGTAGACTGTGCCTGAATAAGGCTGTAGAAGCCATCCCCATATTCACTGAGGACCCAAACAACATCTGTGCAACATTAGCAATGAGGATCATGATTTGTGTGGGACTAGAGGTAAGCAACATTGTTATTAGTCTAGGATTCATATTAAAAAAAAATCATTTCATTGATCATATTGAAAAAAACATCATAATTAGAGGTTCCATTAATTTAGAAAACACTAAAGCCTTTATTTTGGAGTTATGCTCGATCAAGCTATGCTTGAATCTAGTTTTTAATTGAGATTCATGATTAAGGCCCACTTGCACCACAAATCAGTAAAAGCATTAAGAACTAAATACTGGTTGGCAGGGATTCAATGTCATATCCCTGCCACCCTGTATATTTAAAACATCATTCGGTTTCTGTCAATAGTTTGAAGATGATAGAGACAGATAATAGTAATACAGCCTGTAACCATCCCACTGCAGGCGAAGACCTCTTCTCATACAGACTACAGACAAGGCACAAATCACCACACTTGCTTAAAGCCGATTGGCTTTTTTAGCCTTATATTTACTAAGTATAAGACCAGGCTTCCTCACTATGTTCCTTCACCAATGTCAGTAATGTCCGTAATAAACTAACAAATTACATACGAATTGACAAAGTCATATTGGCACTTGCCCAGACTTGAACCCACAACCTCGTGCATGAGAACATTGGGCCATCACAACAGAGACAGAATGATGTTTTGAATGTGTTTAGTGATTTGTGGTGTAAGCAGTAAGTGGGCCACAGTATCTTAGAAAAACTAAAAATGGGTTATTATTATAAGCATGTTTTGTCCCATGGCAGAGCAAAGGCCTCCCTTCCCTTTTTGCAGTTTATTGCTGCGATTGTGGGCCATGGATTGTCTGAACAAATATTATAAAGAGAAAAGAGTTGATTTTTTGTATGTTTGTTATGCTTTCACGCTAAAACGGCTGAACGGATTTAGTTAAAATTTGGGCATATTGTAGACCATGACCTGGATTAGCACATCCTTACTTTTTATTCCGATATTCCTGGGCGCAGCTCTTCGATTTATTGGTAGAAGGCGCAGCTAGTATTTAATAAAAGTTTAAGAATATTGTCTGCACTATAATATCAATTCTTTTATAATTTCCAGGTGAAAAAAGAAGAATGCTTACCAAATGTAATCTGTACCAAGTGCTTTAATGAACTCAATAAGTATTACGCATTCAGGAAGAGATGTGAAGTGACATATCAGAAGCTTAAGTCTCATGTTCTAGCCTATCAGGAGAATCTGTATAAACAAAAACTATTAAAAGAAGCAGAACAGAGAAAAAAATTAGAAGAAGAAAATGAAAATGAATTGAAGTTCGTAGTCACATTTGAAAATGACCAGTTCCCAGAAGTCAGTGTATTGAATCTGAATGGTGTAGCACAAGTAAATAACTTTTCAGAAGTATGTTCACATGATTTTGATGGAAATGTTATTCTGGGTGGTTAAAGATAGAAAGTTAATTTTTTTTTTTGTTTTATAGCAGAAACTACCTGAACCCACAAAAGAAAACAGCTCAATAATAGAAATTAATGTGATAGATGAAACTGAACAAGTAAGTACATATTTATGCATTATTCTGAACTTTAGATTAAGCCACTTCTGAAGTAAATGTCTTTTAAAAAAGTGTCTATGTTATGCTATAATCTATTTATAATAAAAAAATAAAAATAAAGATATTTTATTTACAGACTACATAGGCCCACATTGTGTTAGTGACTAAAATTAACTTATAAACTATGTTAGTATATGTAATATTGAAAACAGAAAAAGGTGAAAAATAATAAAAATATAAAAATAAAACGACCACAGATAGTTTCATCAAGCCCCATGTAACACATGAAGCTTGATAAACCTACCCATGGTAGGCCCATCCAGCCTTTCAGCAAACACCCTCAGGATACTGTTGATGCTTCCTCCCACTCTGCGCGTCACCGACGCCACCTTCTTACGCATAACTGCAAAATAGTCGTCAGTGTGCGCATCGGCGAACATACCTGACGCACTACAATAGGGTGGAAACCTCAACAGCACCCTAAAGGTATTATTATATTGTATTCGCAGGGCATTGTCTGCATTTATGTTCTTTCTCCAGAATTAGATTACTGACAGGTTATATGAGTCCATATAATCGCTTTTTTTTTGTTGGCTGTATTAATCAGGGATTCAGGGGTCGGGTTGCCTCCTACCCTCAAATATGGCGGGGGGGGTTAATGACTTATCTTTTCGTTATGCTCTCGAACGGGTGCCTGCTTGTCTTGCTGGCCATAGTTTTATTGTTGTTATTAGTAATAACTTGTTTATTAGTTTACTTCGATGGTCCTAGTTTATCATTTGTGACTTCAAGTGACAGCTATGTGAACAGAACCCAGCATTGCAAAGATATGTAAGCTGTCACGCCCTTTATACCTGAAGGCTTTTATTTAGGTAGTAAATTTTTGTTTACATTTTTAATTTCGTTTTAAATTTAGTGTTTTTTTTGCTTGAGTATGTATAGATTTTATTGTATTTGTTGGTATATTGGCGTGGATAGCTAACAATTGAATTTAATGTTCTATGTCCTGTAATGTTAAAATTACTTTGCATACCTAGTATTGTATACAATCAATTATTTTCTAACTGAACAGACAGCTGTGCTGCTGCACTAGGATGTGGTGAAGGGCGGGCGTTTTGGGAGACTGTCTTTTGTAATTTTGACGTTCGTCTATTTTGAATAAATAACTTTAGATATTTTTTTTTAATCACGCCATATTTTTCATCACACAACTGTTGCGCTTCAAACGCACTTGTCATAATAATATGACAAGTGCGTTTGAAGCGCAACAGTTGATTAACTTAAACCCTCTATTTTTCGAGCATTCACAAGATGGAGAAACATACAGCCCTGACATGACGGCATTCTTATCGACCATGCTCCTAGAACTGGGCATTCTGACGCAGCAGGAAGATGTCCTGGTGCACTCAAACCAGAACATTAGATCTCTGGAGTTGGAGACCGGGGACGGCAGTCAGCTCATGTTGGAACTGATGGAGGAAGATGATGTGGAGGAACAGGTACTTTTGCATAATTATTTAATTTTTTATGCCTACAATAGGTAGGGGATAAGTGGAATACGGGAAGGGAAGCCTTTGCCTTTGCTGTGGGACCCAAGAGGCTAATAATAATTAATAATGCGTTTTCCGAGCTAAAAAGACACCGCTAGTAAGACGCCGCGGGCGCGCAGCGAGGGCGAACTCGCGGTGAGCTCGCTGCGCACTCGCCTCGCTTTGGACTCGCTTGCAAATCGCCAGTGTGATAAGGCCCTTAGAACAACGCGGTCACACAGACATGAAAGGCGACTTTAATTTATATTTTACTAGCAGGGCCCTGCGGTTTTACCCGCATAAGTGTCGATCCCGTTCGAAAGACACGTGGCGCCATCTATTACCATAATAACGTTATTGTTATTTTCCTCGGGAACAGCATTTTTTCCGGGATGAATGGTACCCTATGTCCGTTTCTGTAAACCTGACAACCTGGATTAGTTAGGATGTATAGTTTTTACAGCATTAAATTAACTTTTACCGCTGGCGATCCTTAAATATTCGTTGCCAACTTTTTGTCTTGACTAATATTTTTTCCACAGCAAAGGCTATAATTGTTTATTTCTGGCTAATGCGAGTGAAGAATTATACAAGTGTATTTAAGATTTAATTTTCTGCCAGGATGTTTGCAAGCCCATGTTGTGTTTTTATAAAATATTTATACTGTTTTTTTTTTTTGTTTTCCTTTGCGAATCCCTATAAATACTCTTCTATTTTTCTTTGTGGAGTATGTGTGTGTTTCATCTCTACTGCCCCTTAATATCCTAATTATTGCCAAATGGGATGATGTAATGCTTATTTTGCAGTCAGCTTGTATCATGTTCGTCATTCGCTCCCGTTTGCCAAATTCTAGGTACAAGAGGAAGTAATGGAGGAACCTCAAAATACATCGAAAGAAGTAGATGCGTCTACGCAAGATAACCAGTGTATCATAAAATATATTACGACAAAACCGTCAAACCGCCGCGGTCGCCCCAAGAAATTAGAGAAAAAGGGGTAAGTTCACGCATTTTTTTTTTTTGTCTGTCGTCACCGTTAGTCAGAAGCATGAAAGCCTGACAACCAGTCTTACCACCGGTTATCGTGTTACCCAGTAACTGGGTTATTCTTCTCCATACGAAACTACCTTTTGGAAAGGGCGATTAGAAACAATTCTATTTTTTGGTAAAATTTTACTTTCAAGTGCCGTTTATGTGCCCATTTGAAATAAATTATATGACTCGAGTTGCTCATTCATAAGCAAATAAATGATTAGTATGGTCCCGTGTCGCGCAGGCCGGGCGCGTGGTGCCCGGAGTGCGGCAAGCGGCTCGCCTCGCGCGGCGCGCTGACGCGGCACCTGCGCACGCACTCGGGCGAGCGGCCCTACGCATGCGCAGTGTGCGCGCGGCGGTTCGCGCAGAAGGAGGTCATGCTGCGGCACGCGCTGGTGCATGAAGGTATGTCCACTGTCGACACCGACCTGAATATATTATTTGTATTGTATAATACAAGCCGTGTGCCCGTTGGAATTTCCAAAGCGTAGACGTTAACTCCTCTGCTTATTCCTTTGGGGAAAACAGGCGTGATGTCATGTTTATGATATGGATCTTACGTTTGTTCTAAGTACAGATTCCTAACTTATTAATTACCTGCATTATGTTTGTAATGTATCTCATCTCTCTCGTAAACAGAAGACCGGCCCCACAAGTGCTCGGTCTGCGACAAGAGCTTCACACAACGCGGCGCGCTCGTGGCACACGCGCGGGCGCACGCCCCGGCCAACGCGCGACCGCTCGCGCTACACCGCTGCGACCGATGTCCCAAAGTGTTCCTCTACGCCTCAGGTGAGATGATCTCTCTTTACTCTCAAGTAACATGTCTGTGTGACTATATGTGTATCACCCGCGCGGCCGCTCGGTGCTTGTATATGTAAAAAAGCAAAAATAGCCAGTCCTACATTTAATGTTTGGGTAAAAAATCCCTTAAAAATTCTATGGGATTTTCACCCAGTCAATCTGCCTGGCCTTTTTCCCAACTATGTTGGGGTCGGCTTCCAGTCTAACCGTATGCAGCTGAATACAATACTAGTATTTTTGATATTACTACAGACGATTATTTTATATATGCGATTTTCAATCCTAATTCGTTTTGAACACAGAATAAGAGTAATAAGTCTCTGTATTAACATCTAATAAACTACTAAAAGTTAACCCCCCCACTAGGAGTCGGGCGTTGCGTCGCCGTCGGTAGCAGTTTCAACTTTTGCAGCTATCTTCGTCTAACATTGTTTATCTTCGTGTACTTATTTATTTTTTGTTAACACATTATTTTGCCTCCCCGCCAGGTCTCAGCCGTCACATGATGATGCATAACGGCCGCGTGTACGTGTGCGGCGCGTGCGAGCGACAGTTCAAAGACAAGAGCTCCTTACTGCGACACCTGAAGAACGCCAACCATACGACGACCTGAGACAATTCGCGCACCTGGTACAGCTCGTCTGGGGGAAATGATTTACAGCTTCAGTGGTTGACTATTTTACAAGTATTTGTTTTTTGTGATAGAACTACACTATTTGGTCGCCTCTTCAGGTCAACTTTTGCGAAGTACAAAATGTAGTATTATTTTTTAATTTTACGCCACGAAAATTGTTGATTGGTAACAGCAGACCGTTGACGGCGGTTTTAAGGGGTAGTTCAGACTTGCAGGGCGCTTTTTATCTCGTTGACGATAAGTTAGATGTGACGCTTATATTATATCCATAAAGATCGAATTAAATGAACTAATTAAATTATGTAAACAATGTGATCTAAAATGTAATCGTATTAAAGAATTTATTGTGACAAATGAAATTAAAATTCAAAATAAAATTATAGTAAAATAATCAAATTATAATAGTGTGTAAGTTTAATTCAAATGTATTGTGGATTGCAATATGAAGTGTAGGTATGTATGTGATCATACAGTATTTTGTTATGGATGGGAATATTTTTAAGAAATAAAACTAATTTATTTACTTAAATATTTTATTGGAAAAAAATTTATATTAAATCCAAGGCAACGTGGTATTGTAAAATTTTAAGAAAATAATGACAAGAAAATATCGGAATACTGGTGCAAGGCCGCGGCGCCGCTCGTCCGACCGTCGGGCCGACCGGCCGACCTCGGACCTCTGACATGGACATGTGACGGATGGCACTTATATTAAACAAAACACGAACAATTATATTTTCATAACATTTTAATTTTCATAAAAACCCAGTCGACGCCACCGCATTGTAACTTATGGAATGCCTTCTATTCACTTAAAATTATATACTCCCTACAAGCATACATTTTAGTATCTATTTCAAATTTTGTTCAAGAAACAAGTGGGAACAGTTTCGTAGGCCGATACATTTGTGTCTCCGGATGCGCCACTCGACGTCACAGACTATAATATAACATACATAATATATTGGTCGCGCGATCACTGTCTCGTATATAAACATAATATCAGGATAACAGACCGACGTAATAACCGCTGAAACTGAACTGAAAATAATAATTACACTTGCAGCTCTAACTCCTACATCTAGATTATAAATGATTATAAAAATAAATAAGGGGCGTCGCCCCCTCCCTTTCACCGCATCGCGTTCGACTACACACGCAGGACATTGTTATAGTTTGAGCAAAACTCGTCACGTTGTGTCTGAACAACGTTACAGATGTTTGTCGCAGTGCGTAGCGCAGGTTAGCGCACTGAGCGCAGTCAGCGCACTTAGCGCAGCTAGCACAGTTCGCGCAGCTAGCACAGTTCGCGCAGCTAGCGCAGACCGCTAGTCCCGAGTGCCGAGCGGCGAGCCACGCTCCCGTTTGTCCACACCTTCACACACACATCCGCCAAACACTAAAATAATCAACAGACAAATTATAATAACCGAATCAACTACCACAAATAAAAATATAAGCCGCAGCACACAGCAACTATATGACTCGTACTAGGTCCGCCCGGTACGACACTTAACTATACATTTAGATGAATAAAATCCAAATTATTTTCAAAAATGATTATTATTAATAAAAACAATTCTGTGTGCTTTGATTTTATGATTTATCTGGCTATTGTTAAACATACATCGCTGTATAAAGTGATTCCTAGAATATTCACTTTAATAGGTTATAGCACAACGGTCTAAAATAAAATTACTAATAAGTAATAATAATCAATATTTACAGTTAGTTTCGACTACGACGCCCGACAAGTGCGAGTGTTCGTACACACATACATATATGTAAGCACCGCTGAATCATTTGACCCTTTATTAGTTGACAATCTCTTGACGACGGCAAAAGATACATATTGCCTGGACGGTGTATAAATTATATAAAAATATCGTTCGATCATCAACGTACTATCACGATCGTCGCTCGCACGCGGCCCGTCATTGTCACTAATCAATCTCAATATTACAATGAGTGTTTTGATTTCGCGAAATGGAACGGAATGTTTCAAAATACATACATTTTTGGCACTTCAGATTATGAATGGGTCGGCCCGCGTGCAGAGCGCGACTCAATTATAAGCTTTACGCGTTCGGAGTAAAGCCTATAATCGCTACACTTATCCGCTTACATCTTAGACGGCCGTCCACGACTTGGGGCGACTCGAGAGCTGATCTATGAATGCGTAGACAATTACAGAGTTAGAATTACAATGTTATTATACAAGAACAAGGCGAGTAGTAGGAGAGATGAGAGGAGGAGGTGGAGTGATCAGCCCGGGGTCGCGTGGGGAGGTGTCTACATGTTCTCGAACTGGTCGACGCGTCGCTTGGTGTTGCCCTTGCGGATCTCGCGCAGAGTCTTGTATTTGTCGCGGCCCTGGCGCACGTTTTCGCGATGAATCTTGTCCATGGCTGTCTCCATTGTCTCGTCGCGAGACTGCGCTAAGTCTTGCTTTAGCGCCTGTGGAGAACAAAATTGATAAAAATTAGAACAGTAAGTAAACACCTAACTATTAGGCTGCGTTTACACAGATGAGCAAGGATGTGTGTGAAACTGACCAATAGCATGGCTTCATTTTATAGCGTGAGCTCAGTGAGTGTTATTATTGGTTAGTTCATTGCAAACACCTCGCTACGTATCCTTGCACATCTCAGGTCGAAGCGTACCTATACATAGGGACTTGAACATCAATGGTGAAAAGTGGGCGTAGTTTGTTTTATTATAGAGAAATAGCATAATTAGCATATAATGTTCCCACTGCTGGGACATTCGGCTATACTCCACCATGCGGGCTCGGTGCGGGTTGGTAGATGTCACATGTCTTCGAATTTTTAGTTCTAGGACATGCCGGTTTCCTGTCTATGTTGTCCTTCACCACTGTCAAATTCAGCCGACTCGCCCGCACAAGTTACCTTGAGCTGGTTGTGCAGCCGCTCGTTCCGCTCGGCCAGCGTGCGCCTGTCGGCGACCGGGTCCACCAGGTCGTCGGGCCCGCGCGCTAGCTCCCGCCCCCCGACTCGCCCGCACAAGTTACCTTGAGCTGGTTGTGCAGCCGCTCGTTCCGCTCGGCCAGCGTGCGCCTGTCGGCGACCGGGTCCACCAGGTCGTCGGGCCCGCGCGCTAGCTCCCGCCCCCCGACTCGCCCGCACAAGTTACCTTGAGCTGGTTGTGCAGCCGCTCGTTCCGCTCGGCCAGCGTGCGCCTGTCGGCGACCGGGTCCACCAGGTCGTCGGGCCCGCGCGCTAGCTCCCGCCCCCCGACTCGCCCGCACAAGTTACCTTGAGCTGGTTGTGCAGCCGCTCGTTCCGCTCGGCCAGCGTGCGCCTGTCGGCGACCGGGTCCACCAGGTCGTCGGGCCCGCGCGCTAGCTCCCGCCCCCCGACTCGCCCGCACAAGTTACCTTGAGCTGGTTGTGCAGCCGCTCGTTCCGCTCGGCCAGCGTGCGCCTGTCGGCGACCGGGTCCACCAGGTCGTCGGGCCCGCGCGCTAGCTCCCGCCCCCCGACTCGCCCGCACAAGTTACCTTGAGCTGGTTGTGCAGCCGCTCGTTCCGCTCGGCCAGCGTGCGCCTGTCGGCGACCGGGTCCACCAGGTCGTCGGGCCCGCGCGCCAGCTCCCCGCCGCCCGACTCGGAGCCCGCGTCGGACGCGGCGTCGCCGTCGGCTCCCTCGCCGCGCTCGGCCACGTGGTGGTGCTGCGGCGTGGTGGCGGCGGCTAGGGCGGCCGCGGCCTCGTCCTGGGGACGCGCGACCGTCAGTACACATCCCTACACCGTGTACAATACGACCGACGTTACTTGGCGGGCCTGAACTTCGCGCAGAAGGCTGCGCACGAACGTTTTTTAGGAACCAAATAATGGCATGAGATGAGTGTGAGTGAGAGAACATGCGCGAAAGTTCGCAAAGGCTATACTCAGGCCCGCCAAGTTACGTCGGTCGTATTGTACAAAGGTGACGAATGCATGCGTTGACTGGACAGGTCCACTCAAATCTGTGTGGATTTCAGTGGACCTGTGAAGAAAGATCTTCAAAAGACCGTTTGATCTTTTAAAGTTCAAACATAGTCAAGATTATGTCTCGACTGACGCATGACTTTGTTTCGATCTATCTTCTCAGAAAAGTCGGATAGGAAACACCAAACTCATCTAGTATAAAAACATAATTTATTGTTAATGAACAAATGTGTTTATTAATTTATTTTTTCCTCTAAACTGTATTTGTTAAAACCTGTTGATTATGAAAATAAATAAACTTAAAAAGCTAAATAACACCATTTTGTGGTTGGGTTTTTAACAAATGGGGTAAATCATTAATATATACAAAAAAAAAAGAGGAAAGGACCTAATATCGAGCCTTGTAGTACTTTCATTTTTACTTTTAAACCGAGTGAATTGACACTATTTATTTGAATTTGCCGTTGTCTATCATTTAAATAAGATTTTACTAAACTGAGAGCAAGTTTTCCAAGTACGTAATGCTCAAGTTTTAAGAGTAAGGTTTCGTGGTCGACGCAATTAAAAGCCTTGAAGAGGACACAAAAAAATCCTATGGCTTCTTGGGATTCTTCCCACGCCGTAAATATGTGTTTTAATAAGGTGGACACCAGCATCAATGGTACAAAGTCCCTTGGTGAAACCATACTGTTGGTCGTGTAATATTTTATTGGTGTTAAGGTGAATGGATAGTGGTAGACCGCGAAATTCAAATTTTCTTACGTTTTTTGCAATTTGCAGGTCAGTGTCAGATTGTATCTTGATCAAAATATGATCGCGACAATAACAGGTACATATTTATAGAATTATAATCATTAGAATCATTAATATATCTTTCTAAGTTAGATTTCTACCACCAATCTCTTATGGAAAAGTGTTAGGGGTAGAAATCTAACTTAGAAAGATGTATTAATGATTCTAATGATTATAATTCTATAAATATGTACCTGTTATTGTCGCGAACCATACCCATTCACCTTAAAATGATTGAGCATTTGGTTCAGCGTCACCTTTTCAAACACTTTGCTGAAAACCGTTAACACGGATCTATAACTATTGGTTACTTTACTGTCCCCCGACTTGAAAAGTGGTATTACCTTACTGTATTTCATTAGATCCGCGAAGACTCCTTGATCCACACACAAATTAAATATTAAGGCTAAGTACATGCCATGCATGCCATGTGCATGGTAGTCTCAATAATGTAGGTACAAACTTTGATAGACATTCCCCATAGATCTTCGGTTAGTTTGATCTTGATTTGTTTGACAGCTTTTATTACTATTTTGGGGTTTATACGCAATCTGGCAGGTTGTAACGTTTGCTCTTAATAAATCAATAGAACGCAAGGGCGAGGAATTTAAAATTTCAGTAGTTTTACGTGGTAAAGAAATTTAAAACAGGTATTCCGTTGTATCCGGTTAGACTGGAAGCCGACCCCAACATAGTAGGGAAAAGGCTAGACAGATACAAATTCTTGAGCAACTTCTTTGTTAGTGCTTTTGAGACCACGAGAAGTTTCTAATGCGAAATCATTATTATGTATTTTTACCGACTTCAAAAAAACGGAGGTTATCAATTCGATACGTATGTATGTAATATTATTGGAATTGCATTATATTCACATATGATGATCTATTAGGGCTTCCAAACAAATATACAAAATTTTATAGACGTATGTATGTATGTATGTTTGTCCACGCATATCTCCGGAACTATTAATCGGATCGTGACAATTTTTTTTTATTGGCTTACATTTACTTCAACTTAGGGAACAGTGCAAGTTTCATCAAGATCGATTCAGTAATTTTCAAGATATGGACTAATACGTGTAAGTGTGACGGCCTGGCTTGTTGATATGAGCTACGGGTGTAGTGTCAAAGGGAAAACATCTCAAAACCTTGGTCAAATTCTAGTGCAAAACCTAAAAATTACGAAATAAAAAGTAATTTAAAAAAATTAAACCGACTTCAAAAAGAAATTAACTCAAAATTATGAAATAACTTTAATTTCGGAAGTCGGTGGCATAAAACTAAAATACAGATCCCAAGACACCGACTTCCGAAATTACTTAAAGTTATTTCATAATTTTGAGTTAATTTCTTTTTAAAGTCGGTTTAATTTTTTTAAATTACTGTTTTATTCCGGTTAGTCTCATCATTGATAATTTTCCAAACCATCTTTATTTTATTATATCAGCCGATTTGATCTTGTTGCTAATGTACAAGGCTTTAGCTACCTTGTGGGTATTTTTAAAAGTTTTAGAGTAGGTAGCAACGTATTTATTAAAAGTTTCAGAGTTAATAGTAGGCTTAAGGCCATACAGCTCAAACAAGTTTTCTCTACTTTTCCTAATACCGTTAGTTGCCCAATCACTGAGCAAAAAAATTGGGCAAATAGTTTTAGTTTTCTTTTTTAAAGTGTTATTAAACTCGGTGCGCACTCTCGAAATTAACTCCTCATATAATTCATTTACATTGTTTTTAATATGGCCTGGTACACTTAACTTACTAATTAAGTTATTATTAAATCTA
The DNA here is from genome assembly GCA_963082905.1 of Oligia fasciuncula. Lineage (NCBI taxonomy): Eukaryota > Metazoa > Arthropoda > Insecta > Lepidoptera > Noctuidae > Oligia > Oligia fasciuncula. The sequence goes on along the minus strand of OY720391.1, from coordinate 21,706,083 downwards.
TTTAGATTGCTTGGTGTTATTTTTCTAGTTTGTATCTGATTTTTTTGTAAAGGTGTATTGGACAGGAACGCAATAGTTTGACCAACACGGTACAAAAGAGTGAAAACAGAACCCTAGTACCAAAGTCAAGATACCATGCCGGCTTTCACTTTCTGATTTCGAATGTTATTTTAAGGGATGCTGATACAAAATGAGGTTAATATAAAAAACCAAAATGTCGGTCAACAAGAAATGCGGATTTTTTTCGACATGGGTGTCATTTTCATAGTTTTTAGGGGTGCTGATAACAACAACTTTATTAGGTCAAAATAAAAATCAAAATGGCGGTTACAAAATTTTGCAAACTTATCGTCATGAGTGTCAAGGTTTTCACGAACGCTGATTCCGAAAATGAGGTCAAAATCCCATAAACCGTTCACAAAATTTTTATAAAATTTCGACATTGGTTTTTGAGTACTAAATAATAGTAAATAATTTCCGAATTGTAAATTTATGGTAAATGGCATGTAATGGTTGTACATAGGCTACATACCAGTACTTTTATTTTATATAGTTCTCTATTAATTCCTTGTATGTACTGGCTGTTGGTGTACTAAATGGATAAATAAATCATCAGCTCGCGTCACCTGCTTGCGGCGCGCCTCCTCGACCTCCTCCTGCAGGCGACGCGTCTCCGAGTCCTTGATCTCGACCTCCTGCTGGATGCGCGACACTTCCTCCTGCTTGGTGCGGATCTCGTCTTCCAGCTTCTGACGCTCAGCGGCTTCCATGTTCTGTTGGACATTTAACTTTAGTTAGTTTTCTAGAAATATTATATAATTATAATATACCTTATTACGTCAACAATTGAGGAGAAACCCTGCTAGAGAACCTAAGGCCATGATGGTGTAGCCTTTAATAAGTTTGCGCAGTTTCACACACTATTATTATTTTCATCTGGTTAGACTGAAAGCCGACTTCAACATGTTGGCATAATGCTAGCTAGGCTTAGGACAAGTAGATGAGGATGATCATACCTTAGTCTCCTCAAGGCGCTGCATCATAGCTTGCAGTTCATTCTGCCTCTGTTCCAGCTCCTCCTTAGCGGCCTGCAGCTGGCGCAGCTGTTCCTCCAACCTTCGGATCATGTCCTGCGCTTCCATAAGGTTCGCCTGAGAACGTTCCATCTCTTCCTGCATCTGTCGCAGTCGGTCCTCGTACTCTTGTTGTTTCTTCTCCGCGCGTTCGCGGGCTGCGATCTCCAGTTGGAGTTTTTCTCTGGAATTTGAAATTGTAATGTTTATTTTATCGTACTTGGGAAACTTACAGCTAATTTATGCAGTGTTCCTAAACAATATGAAATTGAAGACCATTTACAAGTTTCCACTGATAATGTTGTGATTACTACTGTAAAGTTAAACTAGAAAGTTCATAAATACTGACCTCTGCGCCTGCTTAGCCAGCTTCTCCTCCCTGGCCTGCGCCTTCATCTGCTGCACATCGATGGTGTCAGGCTTGCGCCTGCGCATGTACAGCTCGTGGTTGCCCATACACAGCGCGAGGATGCGCTTGTTGACGCGCACGCGCGGAGCGAAGAACACAAAGTCCGGTGCCTTCTTGTCGATCGGTTTGATTATGAACTTGCGGTCGTTGAACGAAATGTTCCGGATCTCTGACCAGGGGAAACCGATTTTTGGTGTCAGTCTGGAAAGTAAAAAAAATGTAATGTCAGTGTTTTTTTAGGTTTTGTGACAATTGGGTAAAAAGCGATTTTTTTTTCTACAAACTGAGACTACTCATCAGGTGAAGACAGAAAGAACGTTAAGCGAAAACGAAATAATAGGCAGGCGATGCGACGCGACGCGACGAGGTGGGTCGGGGGAACAAGTAAATTCACGCGGACGAAGTCGCGGGCACAAGCTAATGTTGAAATAAACGACATTTACTCTTTTTTTACATGTACTGTTTAAGCACCGTCGACCGTCGACTAGTTTTGGATCTAGATGATCTCTATGAAAAGTAAATACTTCTTATTTACGTCGAGTAAAATTCGACCAACATTCGAATTTTGAATACATAAAGTAGTTAAAAAATATTTCCAAATTTTATTTTTAGCAATTAAGACAATAGAAGTGATTCACTCGAATAAAGTCCATGGATTACAATCCATATAATAGTATTATGTACCTATATTATACTATAAGACAGTAGTAGACTGATAAAAATGTACGTGCTGCGGAACATTCGCTTATCAAACTTCAAGTAGAGTCTAACAGAATTACCTTTGCGGTTAATTTTTTTTTTTTTTTTTGATGAACTAATTGTGCCGAAAATTTTCGTTCTACAAAAAAAAATTATTTAAAAACAATAATCATTTCCAGGCGTGGCCGATAAAACTCAATTACTTCAATTATTATTTTTTCAGAGTAAATAGATAGCTACAGTAACTAAAAGCACAATAACTGTCGGCCGGACTCTAAACATATGGGGGGAGTACTAACTTGTCATCCTTCTCGTAGATATTGAGCCCTAAAGCATCGACTCCGAGCCACAGCTCGGTGTTCTTCTTGTTGCGGATCTCGAAGTAGTTGACGCCGTACATCTCCAGGTCCTGCGCGATCTTCAGGTACTCCATCATGGCGTCCTCGCGCAACATGCCGCGGTGCTCCTGCCACCAGTTCGTGATGCTCTGCTCCCACTCCTCGCGGGACATCTGGGGATACGAAGTAACCATTAGTTCGTTTGGAAATACTTGATAAGCATTAGGAAAGACCCAAAATACACAGAGTAGAACAAAGATCTTTTGGCGCGTGGTCAACATCGAAACTAATGCGGTCATCTTGTGTTTTCAATATAATTTCACAAATTTTTACCAACAGCGCGTCTCTGTCAATGTCATTCAAGTCAAAAGACCCTCTGAAATACATTTTTTTAGTCTAATCAGTGTCCTTTTTTGCGGTTGCTCACACACAATTTATATGCAACGAAAAAATGGCAGCGTCTTTTTCAGCCCAAAAGCAAAAAGTTCACACGAGCAATACATACTTGGAGTGACAGTGACAAAATATCATATTTTTAACCTTTTGAACGCCATTGTCACATATACGTGACAAGCAAGCGCGTGCCGTGTACGCCAGCGACACAAATATGTGACAAAAAATGCGGTGCACTTTATCACGAAATAAACAATTAAATCATTACTTTTGTGTGTTTTTATATGTATACCATAAATATTTAAAATTGTGGCTTGGCGTGGAGGGTACGCGCGTGCGTTTATGCTCTGGCGTTCAAAAGGTTAACAAACTAGGAAGTAAGATTATAATTTCCTCCCTAATTTTGCAGAACCTTTGCAAAATTGATATAATCATCATGCTCCCTATCCCAATTTAATTGACGTTGGCCTATATCTTCTTTGGAGCAAAGTATTTTGGCGACATATGTAACGATATAGTATACACACCTTGTGCTGGTCGGTGACTCGCTGCGGCAGCAGACGGTCGTTGGCGAGGAAGCCGGGCCCGTGCATGGCGGGGTTGTGGTCGCCGTGGCGCGCTTGTACCGCGTACGACGCCAGGAGCACTGATGTCTCCGGCGGGCAGTATATCTCGTCAGAAAGGATCGCGTTCTTGACCTGTGGGAGATAGGAATATGTTAGAACAGGGTAAAAATTTGCACCAATTTCTAGAGGCACTTCCGAAGATCTAACTTGAACTAAAGCCAATCAAAGCCAGATCTTGAATCCTCGTGTTTTTGTGGAGATTCAGGAGACACATCTTGGTCATCCTCCTGCCCTTATCCTAATATACTTGGTGTCTGCGCAGTGTTTTCTTCTTCCATACATACATAATCTAACATCAGTCATCTAAGTTTTTAAGTTCTTTATACCCATTTCACGTTTTATTTAAAGCGAAACGCCAAATTGGTTCAACGAACCCGCATCGATTTTGAATGAAGTCCCATCAAATTGAGAACTTCCTTTTAGAATTTGTAAAGGGCTTCAAATTAATTTGCCAAATAGCGTGCTATCCTGAGAAAGGGGTTACACAAATTGCTACCGTGCAGTCTAACCTTTGTGATTGACCCACCATACCCTTCCGTGCCTCAGTGAACACGGAAACGGCAACAAGTAGACAATTACGTAGATTATACAAATACTTAGTTGAGAGGCCTTTATCCAACAATGGGAAGTAGGGCTAAAGACTACAATCGAAGTAATGGCAGGTTGCGAGCCCTGACCCTTCAGACATTAACTATAATTTATTGTGTCGGTAAACACATACCTAACTGGATTTACCACATAAATTATTCTATTAAGTTTGCTTACAGATTCTGATGTAAGCAAGATGTGAGTCTACAGGGATGTAAATCATTGCAAATAATAATTACATAAACTAAACACCAAGTCACACCTAGCACCTACAAAGTACAGACGCCAGCACATCAAGTTACTACAATCTGTCAGATTTCTTTAATAGATTTTCGAATTTATTGCTAAAGCATAAGGTTCAAGGTTGTTTGAGAAAATCTGACAGTTTCGAGTAGGTTGACCTGCTGGCGTCTGTACAAACTCTTATCACAGTATTCACATAATAATTGCAAGTAGTTTTGCAATCCGACCACGTGGTGTCGCACGATCATAGATCCCACGTTACAATTATCGGCAGTAGAGCGTTCTATTTCAGATGTTGTGAGAAACTATACAAACAACGTATAGTTTATTTCGAACAGGTGTTCCTGTTACGGACGCACAAATTTCACATCGACTTGTTACTTGTTGTTTACTGTTAGAGACTGGCCCACAGCTACAGGTATCACAGAGACAACGCACAGCCAAACTTTATTTAAATTTCTAAGTGCCATATTTACGGCTCGGTACACGAAAGTTAATATTGGAGCAGTAAATTGGAGAAATTGGGCATGTCCTAGAACCAAAAATTCGAAGACATGACGTGACATCTAAAAATCCGCACTGAGCATGCGTGGTATTACAGTCCACCCCCTCTCGAAGATAGGAGGCTTGTGTCCCAGCAGTGGGAACATTATAGGCTGATTATGCTATGCTAAGACATTTATGTTTTATCTTACCTGAAGGTAGAACAGTTTAAGTGTGATCTCCTGGATGAGTTCATCAGCGACATCCTCGGGGTAGAATTTGGCGCGGAATTTGAACTGCAGTGGGTTTTCTTTCTTCACGTCTTGTTGCATCACCTGTAAAGTACATAGAACGTTAGGACAAGAGATAAGAGTCATAGGTACGGCGTCAAGGCCAGTAGGACGAGGTTGTTTAAGACATTTTATTTAATGAAATGTTACGAAACTACATGCCATCGCCGTCGGTACATCATGTACGTCAAGTTCTTGAAAGCTTATCTCATTTTAAAATATAGGTAATGGGTAAATATTTTTCTACGATCGCGATGGTGTAAATCTATAAAGATGAACACAGATAAACCGCTTTAGGACTGAAATTCAGTTGGACTAAGGTTATCTTGCAGTTTTTCTGTATTCACCCTCTAAGCACACTGGACACACACAAAATAAAGGGTGAACTAATGCACGTATAATCTTACCCATCTCGAGAACGGTAGCGACCCTGACTTCGTTGTGTGCCACGTAATCCAGGGGAAGCGTTAAAAAGGCAACAATTAATTACAATTCATCGCCACTTTCTGGCTTTTAATAAATTTTTAACACACAGAAAAAACGAGGGATTAAACTACTTTATATTTAAAGGAAATATTTATTTGTTTAGCGTACTAATTAGCAAGATACTACGTCATAGTAATGTAATGAAATAATAATTTCTTTTCTATTTAATAAATTAGTCATAAAAAATTTGTTACGATGCGACAGGACAGCTTATTCAAGGCAAGCTTGTTCTTGGCTTTTTCTCACGATGATATAAATGTTATAATTATGCAGTAACACTTTTTTGTGCTCATACTTTATTAGCAAAATTAACTTTGTTAACTAATAGTAGTAGATTATTTATATAATACAAAATAACCTCATCTTTCATTCTTCAACAATTAATCTTCAACTACTTTACAGACTCTTTGTCACATGACCAAGAGGCGTTTTATTAACTGTACCAATTAAAACAGTTTAAATGTAGCATAATAACTTCTGTGCACGACTTCTGAGTCACTGTAGGTACCGCAAGGACCTTTAACCGACCTATAGAATACCTACTTAATAAATTAACTCAGTTTACCAAAAGGGTGACCATAGCGACCATCGTCTTAATAGATCATTCCACCAAAGTGTCCATATGAACAACAGCTATAATTGCCAGTGAACCGTTTAAATAATGTAGAACGAATTGTTAATGGTAACTCATTTTACACCCAGTATGGCTGCGTCAAATTGAAGGTATATTCTTAAGTGGGTTAATAGAATTTCATCGTTTAAGATTTCTGTTAATGAAAGGTCACTGACCGCTATGGGACAGCTGTAAATTTATTGATGTCAGCCCTGAACTTATTTTAGGAGCACTCATAATTGCTTTTGCCCTTATTTTGTTTGAGCGTCAAGAAACCCAAACTGATGTGATGTTGCGGGGAAATAAGTAGGGGTTTTCGTATAATTCAGTTTTTATCATTTCATTTTCACATTAAGAAACAGAATGGAGGTACCAGAGTTAGCTTTCAATTAGTTCGCTACACTATAATCCAATAACGTCTGAACTACATACATACCCGGCTATGTAATAACTTGCTAATACTATTATTACTACACGACGAGACACTACGTAAAATGTCTACAAAAAAAAAAAAAAAATAATTTCCCAAACACTTCAAAGAAATACTTAATAAAAAAAAAATACACGGAATAGAATTCCGGCACATCATAACAGCCAAGATCAGCGATAAGATATAGCGTGGCGAGATATGAAACACCACTACAACGAAATGGTAATCGCTAAATAAATATTACTTCACTTTGCACCCAATTTTAAACTATGGGAAAGCCGCTGATCATGAGTTCATGACCCAAGGTTTTGGACGATAAGGTGTGTTATCACCTAATTAATATTTTACAAATTGGGATAATACCGACATTAATTGAGGAAAACTTTATGAATATGCGAATAGCTAAAGGCGTAGGTAGTTCAAGTAAAGTTCTACAGAATATAAGTCGGTTAGTAGGATACAAGTGGAAATAAAATACTGTAGGTAGGTACCTAATGTGCGTTTTTATAATTTCTATCGTAACGATATTATTGTAGTCCTCCACGTCCATAAAATGTATGGAAGTACGTACACGTTATAACGTTATCTTGGACGGAAATTAAAAAGCCTTTAATATATTTCTAATATTTTACTCCGTTATCGTGATGCCGTGAAGTGGACATCCACGATAAATATCGTTCGTTACGTTAGAAATTATAAAAGAAACCTAACCAAACTGAAAAATTACAGACAAAACAAAACGAGTTCCGAATATTTGAAAAAACTAGCTAATCGTTCTCATAGAAACAATAATATTGAATTTTTTCGTACCTGTGTATTTAGCATTAACTATCAACATTAAAACATTACTCAATGAAGGAAAAGAGTTGATAACTTCGGTTGATATCTCTAGGAAATATACTTTAGATATCTGTTACTACGTCAAGGATTAGTCAATAAAAGAAGTTACGTTTTTCCATAGATAACGCTAAATTAATGTTGTTTTTGCAGACGTGAGCGTAGTAACAACAAATAGTAAGTTTAGAAAACAAATACATCAGTGCAAATGTTTTCTAAATATTATGTTTTAAGAATCTCTGAGAATTCGCACGTTCACGTAAAATAACTTGTAATAATGATAAGTTACACAACTTTTTCAGGAGTTGAAGTATCAACCTTCGTAGTAACTTATGTTTACAATAAGAGGTATAATAATTATCATTGATATTGTATCCTAAACATCAAAATAAAGCTGTAAAGGGGCAGTTCGTTGTTTCCATCATATTTTTTGCAGTTATTAACAATAAAGATATTTAGTATCAGTATGACCAAGTCACTTATCTCCATCTAATTCAATTCATGTCACGATGATGACGATTATTAATGAAATCATAATCTGTCTTCATCCATCACTATAATAAAATTTAAAGGATTTCTGTGTTTTTTTATCTTTCTTCAGATAGTACGTACTACCTACATTTAGGAAACAGTATTAAGCCGATGTATTCTGTAAAAATCGCACCGTAAAAACTTAGGTGTAGTGAGCTGTCCATCCGTAGCATCAGGTAGAATGACAGCTCACTCCAAGTTTACTTCCTCTAAGTTTTCACGTTGAGTTTGACAGAATAGACCAGCTGCTTCATGTAAGAATCTGTCAATGTTTTTTTTAAATAAGATTTTCTCTATTAATTTCCTTATGGGCCTAGGTTGAACCACCACATCTCTGCTCTACCTGAACTACCTGGTCGTACTTATGTTATTCATATGTAATAGAAACCAAAATGTTAACATAAAGTAAGATAGATTTGAATATGTCCTCCCGGAATTGGTGGTATGAATTGGGTAGCATAGTTTTGAAACAAAACAACAGTCATTTACGAAGTTGTAAACATGAATAAAAAACTTCATCAGATCCTCATAAATTTTCCGAAAAGTATTCATTTATGAACGCATTCTATAGATTTGCAGATTGACCGAACAGAATCGCCTAACTAAACGTAACGAATCGACTCCGTTATGAATTGGTACTATTGAATTATGATCAAACGAGAATGATACTTATTAGGTTACAAGTAATTTATACTGTAGCGAGGAATGATGCAGCTGCTACTATTACAGATGTATTAAATCTTGTTGATATTGAATCAGAGACGCAAACGCAAATAAAGACTTATAATGAAGAAGAACGAAGAATATTAGAAAATTCAAAAATTACGCACGGTTTAAAATTTCGAAACACATAGAAAGCCAGAATATACATATTTCGATAACAGTAGATAAATCCGCCTTAAATAATATTGACGTAAGAATTGACGTCACGGACACTTACGATAATTCTACTCCTACCACACTTGATACACCCAGATATAGCTTCTTCAAATTCAAGAGCATTGAGTACATTATTTTGATGTAGCAGTACTATACTTTATCTACTGTTTCTAGCTTTAATACCGGGACAGTGTAGCCTTGAGTGGTTCTAGCATGGTCATCTATATTTCCTCTAGCTTCAAGATCTGGTCTTACCAGATCTTCTGCTCTGTCGTAGGCAGCTTCTTCATCTTCTTCCTCGGGTGTCATTAGTTTCTTTACAGCAGACGAAAGAACCTTGCCCGTTTTCTCCACAATCGACTCAGGCTTGGAAAGAATTTGATGAAATCGATCAATGCAAGTCCTAAAATCGTATTACCTGATATATTCAAACCAAGTTTTGCAAGCTCCGTCTAATATTGCAATCTTATATTTAAATCATAATTTTTACGATGAAACTCGGGCCGGCAATTTGGAAACACATCAAGATAAAAATGTGGCAAAAATACTCTCCAATGTCAAAAAGATGCGAACATTACGAGAGTCCTCAGCGGCCATCTGCCACGACACTTTAGTTTACGACGTCGAGCCACTAAAATGGCTAAGCACAAGTGTGTATATGTGTTCTAAGACTCAGCGTTGTCTTAAGAGGCTCGTGCGTTGAGCAACGAGCGTCGTGGGAGCGGCGAAAGTACGGTCGTCGACCCCGTCAATGATCGGCGCACAATCAGCTGTTCTTGTGCGCGAATACCGATGATAAAGATTGCATTGGTGTCAATCAATTTTAATGGAATGCTTGGATTGTCACAGGCGGTATCAGATCAATAAAACACACTCAATAAAGCACATGCTGGTACTATGGTGACGTATGGGGATGGGAAAGCATTGCGTTCGATTGGTTTTCTGTTAGCGACATAAATCAAAATGTCATATCCAATACCTCAGAGGAATGTTTTCTATGGGAAAACGCAAAAGTTTAATAAACCAAGACGCTGATATAGCATGAATTCCCAGCAAACGCGATGCGTACGTGATTACATTAACGACAGATTGGAAACGAAAGCGGCTCAGACTCTTCAAACTGCAAGTACCGAGAACACACGCATGTGTGTTCTCGCCTTGATAAGGAAACTTTGTGAAAATTCTTTACGTCAACGTTGATGAGGTCATAATACCTTTATGATAATAGGATCAGTACTTAAATTGACCACGATTGTGAATTCTTACTTACTACAGATACTTCGAGAGAACTTCAATGATGCGGTTACAGTACAAGGAAAAGTAAGAAGTACATGGAAAAAGTTAAGTTGGGGATTTATCAATAAGGTCTAATCATGAATGCATTCGCGCACGCATCTCTGTGTCATCCAATAGGCGAGGAGTTAGATAAAGAGGACCATGCCGTTGTCTCTGTCTAACATAACCCAGTTCGCGGACGACGGCATGGCCCGCCACTTTGCTCGACCCTTCTCTCAAGTTTTGCATTGGCACAATTGCGTTCATTACGAGGAAAATTCTTTAATGTGGTTTTTGGCTGGAATATTGTCTTTCCTTGAAGTGAACAGGTGAAATACTGGTCAAACATACATCGTTACCGAGGGAAAAACCGTTTTGAAGGGAAAACCCCTTGTGGGAAAACCCGACGTGCAAACGGAAACCTTTTAGATGCTGAACTCTTTGTTTTTGCTCCTTCAATACGTCATGAAAAGCAGCAGCTGCAATGCAACATTATAAACGTCGTATATACAAACATGGCTGAACTCGATACCACGTGAAGTTCACAACTCGCCCCAAGTACACGTCGACCGCAAATCGGGTTCTCTATACACCGCGTATGACACCCGAGACTATTGTTATGCATTAAGGAGACAGGCAAGGTCGTCTACTGATGCCGTCATGGCACTTTCACCCGTCTACCATACCAACTTATAGAAAAGCTCGTTAACCTACTAAATGAAGTCATCAAAACTGTGTCTCGGGAGATAATTATTTGATGTAACTGTGACGTGTCATCCATCAGTTTGTGAATAAACTTTTACATTGTTAAATTTTGCATAATGAACACCTGTTTAACGTAGTCAAGGGCATGGTATTGTATGGTGGATAGTCGTGATGATGGCACCTGGTGGTTGGCATTCGGCGTGGGAACGAGGTCACGCGGGCGCACTGTTGCGCTTGGCTGACCGCGCTTCATGTACGTTTGAACCTGTCGACTGTAGCCCCGAGATAATAACAAACATCTCTTCAAGTACTAACAAGTAGGTAATTCTATAGTTCAACTTAAAATTCTCAAGTCAAGTCAAACGTCAATAGGAATTCCGCCGACAAGTGTAAAGAAAGTGGGCAAGCAAAGTCGGCGAGCGGTCGAAACGGAACTTCGCGAGTTAGCAACCGGCTGACCTAGCAACGTGTCAGCGTTGATGTATGATAAGAGAAGACGTCAGCGAACCACCAAAAAAAAGGCCATCATAAAAGAAATTTCTGAATAAGAATCAATCAAACCAGGTTCTAATGATTCAGAAGTTGAATTAACTGAGGAATCGGAAGGAAAGGGTCCCAGGACAAATGAAGTATTTGTGGATTGAGTCTATTCCCTCCCTTTGAGTACGTGAATGCTCATTATTACACAAAACACGTACCTCCACTAACTACCCAAAGGATAGGAGTGTTTAACCACTTCCAACAACAATATCGCAAGACTTATCAAAACTAAAGACACAGTCGAACCTGCAACTTTGGCATCACACAAGCGATTACCGAAAATATGTTCTGGATTCGCAACGATATGCCGCTGCCGTAAGGTTAAGCCGATGATTAAGTAATCATTGGATTCGAGGCACTCTTCAGTATCTATGATAACATTCCGGCGACGCTCGGCGTTGTGTCGTGACGCAACGTCAGCGTCATCGCTCCACCGTGCACCGCAGGGATGGCACCTACTCACGTAATACATTTTCATTGATGTAAGTACGCTTTGTGATAAAAGGCAAAAAATCTTTGTAACGAATGCAAATATTTAACGCTGAAGTCATGAGAACAACAAGATGAATTCAGTAGTTAGTAACAAATCAGTATGAGAAGTTCCAAAAACTTGAAGCTCCTAAGGATTTGGAAAACCTGGATTACAAATTTTAGATAGAGCCAAACCAAACCGACCGGTTCGGTCGTCCAAACTTTATCTTCCGAACCCGATGACATACAGTTTAGGCAGCCCTGCAGATATCGGGGCCATGTCTCATACGCGACGATAATCATAATGATCGGGTGCGACAAAAAGCAGCATTCCTGGCACGTCGAGAACGAGATCGCGTGCAGTGGACGTAAGTCATGCTGCTGTGCGAGATATTATAAATTTTACTATTAACTCATATTTTAATAATTAGATAAAGAATCAACAAACACCATCGAAATGCATTCCCAAATACATTCAAAAGGTAAAAAAACTACCACTTTAGCAATCGCAAAATAATGTCATGTAAGTGACTAGATAAATAGACAATGTTTATTTTTAAAATCTGTGTTACTACGTGGCACTCCTGAGATAATTGTAAAGACTAACAATGAACAATTTATTTTAATGATGCGTAATGGCCAACAAAAATACTGCAGCGTCTCATTGCGAGCATCGTTTGCTCCCACAACGACTGTTTAATGGCGAAATGATATCAGAATAAAGGTTTCATTATGATAATTTAAAGATTTTTATTGCTGTTAGAAAGCGAATTGCGAATAACAAAGTGTAGATTTTTTAATATAGCTGATGAGTTGATGACTCTTATTTGCATACATGTAGAATTTGGAACATTGTGTAAGTGGACTCGTTTTTGCTAGAGAATGATCTCACCGGCAACATGTGGACTCGGCTAGACATGGTAAACCGATTGTTAAAATAAAACAAATATAGTCACATTGGATGACTTGGAAAAAAGTACATGGGCAATAGAATGATTCAGTAAGTCATACAAGTGATTAACTGAGAATTCATCAAGCACAATGGTAATATTACTCATGCAAATATTAAAGGAAATAGCAAGTAGCTAAATTCACCTATTTCAGTGCAATGCAGTACGATAACGAGGGATACGATAAAATGCATACGTATAGTTCGAGTACTTATAGAACAATGAGTTGGCAGCTTAACGTTCCTCATATTTAATGATGAACATTAAATTCAACGTTATTGCCTCCATTCATTACTTCTTGAACATCTCGTGTTCTCGGGACTTCACTCACTAGGGTCATTAGATTTCAGTTGATTTCACATACGCGACAGTTGATTGTAGGTCTCATTCGTGTTTGGTTCGAAACCATCATCAAATAAAATTAAAACCTTTCTTGCCAATAGTTTAGGAGTACTTGATACAAACTCTCGACATAGCTATAAGACGTATAGAGACACATCAATAGGCGTACCTACGCCAGGCAGGCGTTCGACCGTGGCATTTTACCTATGAGAACCGGAATCTGACACATGAATGACTATGGCAAACACGAGACAGATGGGTGATATAACATGAAGATACTGATGACTAAACCGACGTGTGGGAGGCTTTGTACACAATATCTATGCAAGCTATAAAGTATAAACTGGAATGCGCGGGTAATCCCAATCTGATCAAACCTTTGCAAGTGTTAATACGTGCAAAAGCGATTTGCGACTAAAACAGTATGATATACTCATCGATTTAAATAATATGCCGGAAGAACTTCAGCTATTATTTATCATTAAACTCATTAGAGTCCAATTAGATCATTGAGTGCGTGCGGCTGCGGTGACAACTCACATGTGAGGTTGCTAGTGTTATGTTTGCTAACAGATAGAGAAAAGAAGAAGAAATCAAATAATCGCTAGGCAGGCAGATGATGAAGTAATTAGAGATAGTAATGCGGGCAGGTATCAAAATAAAAGTCATTTCCAATGACTAATACCTAGCATGTTGAAACAGAAATTGATTATAACAAATCGAGTAACGAAAATAATTAAATTTCAGCCGAAGTATGATTTGATAAGTTTTTGCAGCTTAACTGGAAATAAATGTATATTTTATCGATATGACTTCCTCTATTAATACTCAGCCTGTAGAATTCCTAGTACAATCAGTTACTGGTATTGAAGAACTATCATGAGTAATGAATTTGGAATTTGTCTAATTAATACAGTTCGTTCGGAGTATCAAAGTTATCACGCAGTGTTTAGTCACAGCGACTCGCGCCGGAAGCCACCAGATTAATCAACACGCCCATGAAAATATGTTTAAATTAAGAATTTAGCATTTTTTGAAATAATAAGTGAAACCCTCAATTTGACACTTCCATATGTTTTTATCCAAGGCCAACAGTAGCTTATAAGAAACAGAAAAAAGGTAAGACACAAGTATTGACGAAAAAGGATATGGTAATGTAATGCACATAATAACAAATCAACTCACATGCGTCAAATAGCACTCAAAATAAGTGGCAGAAGAAAAGAAAGCGAAAGGTACAAGTTTCTTAACACGCTCAGCAAGATACACAATCGAGGAAATAAGCAGTACCTACTTATTTGTTATTTTCCTACTAAATTCTATATTTTAATACCCCCAGCCAGTACAAGTAATATATGGGGGTGACATCATGAGGCCGTCATCATCGTAAACATCTTAGTCATTTATTGAGCATGTTATGAAGAGTGTTGATGAAAATTAACAAGACGCTAAGGAAGATAAGATTACAGATTATATAAATAGGTTTAATAGATATGGGAGCACTCTATAAAATGAAGCAGAATTTGGAGATGCTAAAATTATTACAAGTTACTGGAAAATAATGGTCTTTGAAAGTAGACGTTGGATTAAATGTGGTGACGTGGTTGATATATTCAGAAGTAAAAATCTTCTACTACTCAGGGAGAGAATATACATCATAGAATACTCCAAAGGGTGGGGACGTAAATATGTCGAGTAGAAAAGCGATTGCCACACAATGATTATCACATGTCGCGCGAGGCCGCAGGTACCGGTTACGTAAGTGCGATACACGACATGTATTTATAATATAGTATGTGACTCCACTACGTAACAGCGGAAACCCTTAAACAGAGTGACATGTCCAGGTGAATCTAGGTTGTAGCACTTGTAGCTTGGTGGTATGAAGGCTAGTCTGACAGGTTTATTAGTTTAAGGTACCTTAATAAATTGTATAGATTGTGTAGAACCGTACTGTTCGAGATAGACGGAGCAATGGTGGTGACGATTTGAATTTAGATGATTCAAAAGACTTAGTCCATCTTAAACAAGTTTCTGGTCATATCCTGCAAAGTAACCTTGAGATACTCGGATCCCATGGCAACGACCGATCGATTCAAAAGACATAGTAAAATTTATTCTGATTTATACACCCTGTGTTGCTAGATGATTTGGCAAAGAGAAAAACCTGAGCTAGCTTCCCGCGCATGTAATAGAGTCACAGCATTTGTGGGCAAAAGATATTAAGTTGTCACTTCTTGCATACTATTGCAATCTTTCTATCTAGCACGTTGCTGTTTTGAAACCATTTCAACATTAGGATTAACTTTACTATTGATGATTATCAAAGGTTATTTCTAACGACCAAATAATAATGTTGATTAGATATCTTTAGCCCATTTAATATATCCATTCATGTATTATATATTTTTGCCTGCTAAAGGTAGTATACGATAATATTATTACTGAATGTATAAAATAAATGAACCAAGCGGAGGCCAAGGATGTATCCATGGCCCGGTATAATTATTGTGATGAGGACAATAAAAAAAGTGTTCATTTGAATAACTAGTTTTAACTCAAATATTCAGTTTCTTATTCAAACAGCTTTTAATAATAATTATAGTATTAATAAACATTCGAATGATGATGAACAAATATTACAAGTGAAAAGTAACAAAATCCAGTGATAGAACCAAATTACATATCAGCCTTCTTTTTTGCAATTAACTATATTAGAAATTACAAATCATGAAATCATTGATAGATAGCTGTTAATTTGCTTTCGAACTAGTCACATCACTGCCGCTTTAGGAATGAGCACTCGTACACACGGCGACAGATCAAGCTATACATTTCCAGTTTTAGCTGACCTCGCATTGTATAGGTTTTTCGTTCAATTAGAAGTCAGCTTAAATTGGTTATGTACAGCTTGATGTGTGGCCGTGTGTACGTAGTAGAGAAATGCAAATGAACTCAACAGCCAGTTTTAAAACTAAAATTGTTTCAATATTGAAACTTTTTTGGCGAGGTTTTATGTGAGAAATACGGTATAAAAACGGTATTACGGAAATTAAGTAGATTTAGCATTCTTGATGCTAGTCAATCTGGAGCCAAGTACGCGAAATATCGATACTTCAGCAAAAAAAAAACTCAGGATGACGGGAAATAGAAAGATTTGTTATCAACACAATTTTGGGCTCATATTATTATGATTATTTTTGTAATAATCAGCGTCGTTGACATTTCCAAAATTTTCCGTCTGCCTGGCACATGTATCAATTATAGTCAGGATCCGATAGCGACGCGATTGCCGGCTTCCGACCATGACTCATACTACCTCGCTTGCCTACAGCCAGCCAGTCCTTGTGGGAATATCCAACCGTTTTGTTAACAATACTTTATAAATTACATCATAGTTTATGACGGTTTAAATCAGACTTCAACGGATTATCTTGTCCCAATCCTGATGTGCGGCGCGATATTCCAGAACATTTCAGAAATTTTTAGTTTCTTAAGTTTTGCTCTCCTTTTTTCAATACTTATTCAAAGTATACAGAATGTATTCTATGTATCAGTTTAAATCAGTTATAAACAATGCACAATTTTTTTATCCATAAATCTCTGCAACAATGCTTTTCAGGGTACACATTCAGCGGCAATTCTATCATGCATTCATCAACAAGACCTAATCAGGAATATGACGCCTTCTAGAATTCAATAAATTGTTCTTTTTTACTCGAACCAAGCCTTTATTCTACCTGTTCGGTTGAATCGAAAGCCGTTTGCTCACGTTTTACTGACTCAGACCTCTATTGGTTATAGAATATTTGATGTAGGTGTAGAGAAACAATAATTCACAATAAGCATTAAAGGTCGATAGCAATAATATATTGATGTTATGTTCCGCTCGTACTTTATTCCCAGTTTAATGTGTTTCAATAATACAAAATCCTTTATAGCTATTTCTATAGCCACGAAATGTTTTTTAATACCTATCTTAGCGTAGTTATCTCCAAATGCTACATAAGACAGTGACACTTTAACCAATATTTCATTACATACAATTGTCTAAGATTTCTATTTCCATGACAAGTATTTGCTGCAATTACATAGTTTTAGTCAAGTTTTCTTTCTGCCAGCAGTGAAAACCACTAATGTTAGCAAAACGACTCCTCCCTGTCACACACGTTAAGATGACCGTATGACAGAGAGGGATAGCCACATATACATCTGTTTACATTGCTGACCGTGTGCATAGGAGAAATTAGCGACACGCAGCCGTTCAAGCGAAAGGTTTGTAAATGTGATTGAGGTAAGTAAGGCCGAGTGCCCATTGAATCGTATCGTCAACTGCAGATGAATTGAATGAGAGCGAATATTTGAATAAACTGAATCATAAACATGGGAATGTTGTAAAATTGAATAATGTTTAAAACCTTCTTGCGTGTCTGAAATCCTAATTTTCTCCACACACGAGCTGTCATACAAAGCCATATTCGTGCCAAAGTTCAGGGTGCCAAGCTTTTATGGCGTCGGGACATGCAATAACAATGCGAATAACAATGCAGATTTTGCGCCGCCCTTGTGACGAAGGACATAAGACTTCGGAACATAAATTAGAGAAGGAGGTCGAGAATTTTGCCTACATACCAGGTGCCACAGACTGGTTCTTGCGCTGCATAATGAGAGGGCTATACCTAGATAAGTAAGATTAACTATAGTAGAAGCTGAATTTAGCGTTAGAGAAACTTGTAGACCTAAAGAAGGCAACTCGGTAAGACTGGATACGGAATCATGCGACTTTGGATTGTAAATTCAGTTTTTTTTTTATATTTTCTTCTACAGCCATGATTACGTGTACTGTAGATTTCCCATCAATCAAAGATATAGTTATGACTTCAGTGGGCAGTGTTCATATTATTTACTAGCTGCGCCCCGCGGTTTCACCCGCATAAGTGTCGATCCCATGGGAATATCGGGATAAAAAGTAGTCTATATGTTAATCCAGGGTGTCAGCTACCTACATACAAAATTTTAACAAAATTGGTCCAGCCGTTTGAGCGTGAAGACCCACACACCCCCACAAACTTTCGCCTTTATAATATTAGTGTGATCAACACGCCAACTGTCGGTGCGACAATTCGGTTTATCAAACATTGTCTCTCAATGAGGTTGTTTACATACAGGCACGTGGGGCTGCCGGATAACGACCGGAGATAGGACGGTCGGAGATTTCGGCTGTGGGATGACTCGGACCTTTGAACGGAGATAAATTGCCGACGGTCAACAAGATTTAAAGTGTTATTGATCTGAGTATATTGAAGGTATTTGAAATTACAGCGCGCTAACACGATAATTTTGGCAGTGAGATCCTTCCTATGAGTAAAATAAATGCAAAGCGCGTAAAAAGTGGCTTACTTTCCGAATCAGAGAAATTATGAATGAAGTTTTTAGAAGTAATTCAAAGGCATAAGGTGCATTATTAATTAATTATCAAAACGTAATCCATAACGAAATGATTAATTCTTAAAAACTGATTGTTCTATTATTAGAAGACATTCATATGAATTACTTCTCGGATCCTGGCACTCGAAGAATTTAATTGAATGAACATTGAATACATTAAAATTTAATGAAAGTTTGGAAAATAATAACCGGATAGACAATCCCTATTAGTTCGTGTAATCTTATCTGAAAACTATGTAAAGCTAATAACAGTGATAAAAGGCGCTCCTAATTCCTGTTGACATAGCGAAAATAAACACAAATCAATTTATAATAGAGCTGACTCCAAAATGAGAATAGATGTTGATGTAAGTACAATACAATCATAATGTTTCAAGTTTTCAACGGACGAGGACAACCTTGCAGTTTTGAGTGCTGCAGACAGCAAAAAATGGAGTGCTTTGTGCGAGGATCGATTCGAACGGGAGATTCAAATGAAGCAATACAACCTACTGAATAATTCATCGATGTGATTGCTAAACGCTTATTGAACGGAAAGAAAGTAATATGACCTCTTTGAATATTCATGATTTATAGAGTTGTGCACTTAAATTCAACCAGTCGACCTTCCTGATAAAATACGTAGGCTCTGTAATGATATATTCGGTAATGTTGAGCACACGTTGACATTGCAATACGGGGTCAGTGTCACGCTGAGGATAAGAGTAAAGGAAAAACAATTTCACAGAATTGTTTGTTTGTTGCACAGCATGACGGAAACGTGTTTCGAATGAATGAGAACTGAACGTCACCAAGGCAGGCGAAAGGAAATGGACGTTTGTGCACATCGACCAAGACTATTTGGAGAACATAATTTGTTTGATGCAATTAAAATGATGATCGCGGCATCAGCATTCATCAAAGCGAAAGAAATCCAGCAAGAGAAAGACCAGTTTATCAAGCGAGTATCTCACAAATAACAAGAGAAACAAATAAGAAACAAAACGATCTTGAACTTGTTTGGAGCACTGGTTGTTCTAAAAATAATCGTTACATAGCATTTGGTTCGCGGCGGGCAATAGCCGCCCCCTCACGACTTGCAGAAAACACACACAATTTATACGCATTAGTGATGGTTCTGCAACGCAAACAAACGCAGATTCATATGTAATGTATATAAACGGAGCGGCAGATTCAAATGATGCTACAGCTAGATTTCTTTCACCGCTTATGAAGTTTATATTGCTGTTATTTGCAAATTAATATTAACCAACTATTTGTGATTCTGGGGGGTAGGTAATTGCGTAACACACTATCAGTAGCAATGGGTTTCATTTTGCAGTTCTACAACATTCATTGCGTTATTTACGTTGTTGAGCAGACATATTTTTCGAACATATGAAGCAATGGATCAGCAATATCCTTCAAAATGATTCAGATTGAGATTGATACGTGTGTTGTTACGCAATTAGGGTGCTGGTCTACTTCAGACTGCTATCGCTACTACGACATCACGAATCTTGTTTCTATTATGACCGCATTAATTATGACCTCGTCCATGTAATCAGGCTCCATTTTTATTATGAAATAGTTGACTAATAGATGAATCCTCTATTCTACTTATCCCATGTTCATCTTCTGTAGATTTCGAGATTCAAGTTCTACTTTCAAAATTATGACTTTATACCTCGTATATATCTTTTAAATCAGGTAGAACTAGCTACTAACCTTTTTGTAGAGTTTGATCCAGGTGAGGTCGCCTTTAGAGTCGGTGTACTGGAGGCCGAAGAACCAGACCTCTCGCAGGCCGATGGTTTTGACGACCTGGTCAAACAGCTGTTTGCCAGTCGTCGTCTGCTGGATCGCGAACTCCAGCTCCGCGTCCATCGTCGTCACACGGACGTTCATCTGGAAATAGAGAGACAGTTAATGCTTTCAATATGGTCTGAACGCAAGATGTATAAAATTATATTTGAATGATCTGTTTCTAGCGGATTAAGGCATTACTTATAGGGTAAGGAAAAAGGTTTACTGGTTACTCATACGAAGAACATCGGTAAAATACACTTTCGTAGATACAGAAACAAACAATGCAAGTGATGAAATGATTTAGGAGACTCTTTAATGTTCTTCTCATTTCCTAAAACAGATCTCGAGTGATTTACATTTGATAATTACTCTTGAATGTGCATCAATATTAATTTAAGCGTGAGTCCCACATATTTGGCATATTTAAGCAACACTAGCGCGAATGAACAGCGCTTCGGAGAAATCTTTAATCTGATGGGAGATTTCTCCAAACATTCAATTAAACGGGAAAATTACTAATATTCTATTAAACTATATTACTTGTATTTGCTGTTTTCATATTGTATAAATGGATACGTGCGCCCTTGTTCCGACGTAAAAGACCTTAAAGTGTCAGATCGAATATGGCAAAGAAAACAGTGGAACGGACGCAAACGGCATTGTATACAACAGATGTGTGCCAACCGACTTTGTTGTATGTAGCTAATAGTGCGTATAATGGAACAAACAACCTTTAGGTAACTTGATATATTGGACAAACGATATTGATAAAATGAGTAGCTAATAAGGGCTAGAAGGAATCGATTCCAGTGCTGACAAGCATAAAGTAACGAAGACCACTTTTGGATTGATATTTTGGTGAAGGCTCGATAGACAAAAAAAAATCTCTTAAGTAATTTTGAATATGAAATTCAACACTTTGACAAAATATATTATATAGCTTTGACAATGTGAATATTAAAGTGTTTACTGACACAAGTTGATTGACTCTTTAATAGAGAGGTAGGTCCTACATGATTTTTTTTTGCGGTTTGCCTTCAAATTATTAATATTGTCGATAATTTTTCGACTGAGTCACGGTTTACATTAAAGCGTATACCTATTTATCCGGAAATACGTATTTAGTTCCGTCATACTCATAATTTCATACTAATATTATAAATTCGAAAGTAACTCCGTCTGTCTGTCTGTATGTTACCTTTTCACGCCTAAACCACTGAACGGATTTCGATATTTGGCAGAGAGATAGATTGCATCTCGGGGAAGGACATAGGATAGTTTTTATCGACATACCTCGCGGACGAAGCGATGAGTGATCGATGCCTGACAATAACATAAGGTCAGATGCGTTTATCAAATAAATCGCCAGATCCAGATGCACTTATGAGTATGACAACAAATTACTCATCAGTTCATCACTATCAGTAACAACCAAAAAACTCGGAATAAGCTATACAAGCAAAGTAAAAAAAAAAACAACCTACGTAGCTACTTCCAAAAAAACACTACAAAGTGAAAAATTAGTTTAATTTCAGAAGTCGGTGTCATACAAAATATTGCTTTTCCTGATGCAGAGACGTTAATTGTTGAGGAGTTCTCCTAGTAAGAACCAGGAGAACTGGAGCTGATTGAGAAGTAACCATCAGCTCCACGTCACCATACGCATTGTGACCAGCATAAACAGCAGGCCACATTAAAGTACTTAATCGAATCGCAACCCGTGAAATACTTATTATTTAGTAGGTAGTTCCGATGGCCATCTGTGGTCTTCGTCATCAGTTCCACTTCACCAAAAGGTTCTTTTCTAGAGTAAATGCACGAGTTACTATAAAAAAATACTCAAATTGCTATAAAATGTGAGGGTTTTCCTCGATTTCCATGGGATTCCCTCATCAGATTCCGACTTGGTGTCAATGGGACCACCACCTCGAGAGCAACCCCTTCCAAACAAAAATTTTTAAAAAAAGGTCCACAATTGACAGAGAAATCGGTGAACATTCATAAAAAAAACATATAAAGTTGAACATAATAACCTCCTCCTTTTTGGAAGTCGGTTAAAAAGAAGATAAATATCAAACCACACCGGAATAAAGTTTCATTCATAGAAATTGAAACAAATAAAGAGAATCATAATATCAGAAATAGAAGAAACGTAAACGATGCTATCTAATATTGTACAGTTGGTGGCATGCCAAGCGGATGCCATCTTCCGGGGCGATTATGTCATGGTACACTGTCGTACCTACTGTATCAGCGTCCTTTTATGATCCCTTAAGTGTAGTTCGATACTTTATTTTTATGGGCACTATGAAAAGAGGATATATAATGTTACTTGAAAGGGTTGCTATGATGTTATACAAACATGAAGACTTTTTGTCCTGTGAAGGTGGCGTAAGAATATTGTATCCAATCGTTAAGTTGAATAAAAATTTTACCACAGAAACGATAAAGATGATAACGTATTTTTGATAGACAACAGCTTTGGTCGAAATTGGCCAAAAACTTGTGTTTCTGAATATCCCAAGGTTGCGGTTGACGACAGCCATTAAACGAAATCACGAAACCAATGTACTTAAAACGAAGCTTTTTAGAGGTTTTACGAAACAATTCTAGACAAACATCCATAAACCATATTCAAATAAAAATTCTTGCAAACGATCGCAATCCACGCAAATGAAATTGCTAAACAAATAGTTTCTATTTATTTTGCAATTTCTCAGAAAACGCTACAATATTTTTTCATTATGGCCAAGGTCTTCGTTTCCTAGAAATTCTGCATTTATCTACTACTGAGACAGATGGGAAGGGAGACGGGCAGAACAATGGATGAGGTTGATGTGACCGTATCGGGAACTAACAACAATCCTTGATCTAGAATATTTCTAATTCTAACATTCCTTACTAAAGGTTTCTTGACGACTGATTACTGTAGAGAAGAACAATGTGAGAGAAATTACAGTTTGTGGAAAAGATCTTCGTTAAAAACCGTGAGGATATCGTCATAACGTGTGGACGTCATGCCATTGCTTGTGTTGAAGAGAATAATGTTTTATGAATAAATATTATAAAACAATATTCTCTAATATTTTTACTAAAAATATCTAAGTCAAGTCATATATTTATAAATTAAAGTAAGCGACAAGATATAAAGTTATAAATAAACTCGGTACAAAAATAGACTAAAGTACCAGCACTAAGGCATTGGCAGTAGCCGATGACTCTACATCGGATCCTAGTGTAGTGTTAGGTATGAAAACATGATTACAATAACAATGCTAGCTGTGGACGGAGATATTATCTGCAAAGTGGCAACAACTAACAATGGATGTACACATCGTTCATTCATAGTACATCTCTAAGTACGATAGTAGGTAATGGGGATAAAATAAGGTTTTAGTAATATTGATCATTGTTCACTTGACGATATCATAAATAGAGAAATATTATTTCGTGCTTGATGTTGAAGTTGAGGCCGCAGATAATGACAGATTTAAAACTTCCATAAGGGAGACCTTAGAAGTAGTAAGTGATCGATTAGGAATTCATTATTTAACTATTTATCGTCCACTTACAAATCATGACTTAACCAAGATAATAAAATATCTTGAATTGATAACTTCATGATATCTGTAATCGATTTTTAAGTACATGTTAACATAAATAAATACTTTGAGTGAAGGTCAAAGTTCAAAGAGCTGCAGACCGGAATATAATCAGAAAGCGCCGCTTGGAGTCGTGCCAGCGCTGAACATAAACAGCAAATAAAAAGCAGCCAACCAGGATATTTCATGTTTACGTTCATGAGTGGGAAATCTTGTTACCACTGATTTAATACTAACTTTCATTATTTTATTGCTGTTTAGTCTGTTTACTAGTACTTTTGAAGATGTTCATATTTTTCACGATCCTCCAGAGAATTTATCGAATACAACCGATAACGATACTTGATTCTAGGCTATTATTCAACCTCGGTTATTCTAGTCTTTCCCTATAATTCATAGCTTATCAACTAGCCCGCATGGTTGATTATTTAAAATTGTAAAACAACCTCTCCTAACCTCCAGTAATAAGGTTAAGGAAAGGACAATGATAGTGTTCATAAAAATAACTCGAATGTTCTCAATGTCGTTAATTCAAAGTGAACTACATAGTTTCTACTGTGAAATGTATGTAAATGTGATCGGTGTAAAGTCGCGACTTTGCTCTACAAATGATGCATATTTTACACGCTTGGAGAGGATTTCTAGACAATTCGTCATCATTATGTCAACACTTGTTTTAATCTGTTCTTGTGTGTTCAGTAAATCCTGGCTAAAGCACAAAATATATGTGCTGTGTGCAGTGAAGTAGAAATAAATTGAAACATACCCCGACTAGCTCCAAAACTAAATGAAATGGCTAAAACAAGATGTTACTCGAAATATGGTGCCGTGAAACTGATCAAAAGTATTACTTTTGTATGATGTAACTCAAAAGGTTTACGTAAAGAAAAAAAAGTCAGAAGGTCATCTGTCACTTTGAAATATTTCCTCTACCACAAACCAAGTTAGTAAACCTGTTTTATTCGTAGTTTTTAATATAATGGGGACACAAGCACACGAGTAAACTTATACGTTCATAGATGCATAACTAAAAGCTAATGGTCGTACGACACGGCTATCGATGTCACATGCTGATGTGGTCTACAATTTTGGATATACCATATCGACGAAACTGCCGCACGGCAACGGAGACAGGCGAGACAAGTCCCAATAGATAGATGAGTGACGAGACGAGTCATTTAATAAACACCTCTATGTCATAGGAGTAACAGACAGTCCACTGTGCAGGGCCTGCATGGAGGATGACGAGACAGCGGCACATTTGCTTCTAAACTGCCCGGTGGTTGACACGTACAGGGCAAAGTACTTCGGTAACCCAGGTACCCCACGTCAGACGGTCAGTAACATCAAGGCGTTGCTGGCCTTCCTTGAGGAGCTGGGGTGGATCGAATAATCGATTTTCCCACCCGTACGCAAAATACGCGCATTGACGTGGAGTTGCGGAAACCAGCCCGTACTACCTATCACCTAGATAGACGAATTTAATTGTTTGCGATCAGTGTAAAACCGGCCTGTCTGTTCGATATGATGATATATGATATGAAGTTAGCGGATATAGTCCCTAAAATCAGGTTTATATTTTTAAACGACTTCAAAAAGGGAGGAGGTTCTCAGTTCGTCGAAATCTTTGCCCCGATTACTCGAAGACAGGACAGCTAGACCAATTTGAAAATTTCTTTTTTTATTTGAAAGGGTCCCAGGTGGTCCCTTTGTCATCAGGGCAGGATCTGATGATGGGATCCTGGAGCAATCGAAGGAATTCTTTAAATGTTATAGGCACAACTATGGCGATTTGGGTATTTTTTATAGTAACTCGTGCATTTGCTCTCGGAGAGCACCATTTGGTGCTCTCCGAGATGGTGGAATGGTGAAATAAAGCTGATGGTGAAGTACCTGGGTCCTGGAGAACTGCTGAACAATTAACGTTCCAGCATCGGGACAAGCAATATTTTGTAAAAGACGATGAGCAAGTTGACATTAGGCTATTGTAACTTAGATAAATTATAAACAGATCCACTAAAAAGCGAGAAATAAAAGCTTACAGCTTACTTAAAATACAGATCCAAAGACACCGACTTCCGAAATTAAAGTTATTTTTCACCTATTAGTGTTTTTTTGGAAGTTTTTTGAAGATTGTTTCGTTTTCGCTGTGTCGATGGTTTGATAGAGCAGCTAAGCAAAAGCTAAATCTAACCAAAATTTAAAAACACTTTCTAACCAACAAAATTCAGGCTTCGTTTTTTGGAAAGTAAAAAATAATAAGCATTACGAGCCCAAGGACGGCATGATAATGAAGTAGCTAGTAGGTAATGCAGCTGAGTCATCTGGGCGAGATTGAGAAACTAAAGCGAGATAAGAAGGCGGTGGTGCGACTAGAACGTTATCGCCTGTGTAAACGACGGATGTTTGTATAAGCTACGACCAATTTGCTCGCTTTGCTTTGCACGCGAAACTTGAATTCAAGAAAGTGAGCATGTAATTTCTTAGATCTATTATTGAAGAAACATGTGTTGGAGAGTGAGCTTTTGTTTTGTTTAGAACAGATGCTCTTAGAAAGATATGAATACTGATGCGAGAACTTAAGCTGAAGACGTTTCGCGGGCAGATACAAAAACGACGTTACGTTGAGCATCTTGATAATGAAACCTGTTTCCACCTGTTTCAAACTCTCGCGTGTTGGATATTAGTAAAGAGCTATGGCTATGAGATGCGCCATTAGTTCACTTAATGTACGACCATTACTTGATTAGAAAATCTTGAATAATGGTAGACATAAACGACCAATAAGCAGTGAAAATGATTTCGTATTATAATCACGGTCCCGGTTTAGTGTGTCATGTGGCTTGCGACAGGAAAATGACCGCTCGTTAGTAGGAAACCGACAGACAACAATTTGTTGGAACAATATCAGGATAGAAGTGATTTTATAATAATATTGGTCATGGATGGATGTTTGTATGTTACCACCATATTTATATTTGGAAAATGAGTCATGTACTATCGGCAATATGAGGTCAGTGTAACATTGAATAAGGGTAAAGATTGGAATGCAAATCCTTTAATAAATTGTTATATATACCTATACTAGCTTCTGCCCGCGACTTCGTCCGCGTGAAATTTCTTGTACCCCCACCCCGTCGCGTCGCAACACTTCGTATTCGCTTACCGTTCACTCTGAGTTTTTTTTCTTTTTGCTCGGCTCCTAAGGGTCATAGCGTGATGTTAAATAGCCTATAGCCTTCCTCAAGAATTGGGCTATTAAATGCAAAAAGAATTCAAATCTGACCGGTAGTTAAAGAGATTATCGCGTTCAAACAAACAAACTCTTCAGCTTTATTATTAGTGTAAAAACTCTATGGCCCATAACTCCTTAATAGGTACGGACGCCAGCAGGTCAACCTACCCGAAACTGTCAGATTTTCCCAATCAACCTTGAACCTTATGTTTTAGCAATAAAGTCTAGTCTATAGCATAAAGCAAGAAATCTATTAAAAAAATCTGACAGATTATAGTAACTTGATGTGCTGGCGTCTGTACCAACTCATAACATCTTACACACGTGATAACTTTTAAACGAAATATCCGATTGAGATGAAACAAAAAGTATTTTACTTCTTCATAAATACTCTTGATAACATAATGCTTAATTTCGATAAAGATTAATATTACGATACATATTTAACGTAGTTTTTTTTTCTTCAGACGATTTAATAATTATTTTGAACACAAAATCGGTTATTGTGATTAAACCATGATAGCTAGATATATGTTCTCGCGGACTTTTTTGTAGGTCTTAATAGGCTCTACAAACCCGTAGTACATTAATTTGTTCTATTGTCAATAGCTTTTGCAGCGCACGCAAAAATAGGTTTTCGATTTTACACCTTGTGTTACAAAATAGCAATTTTATTACGGATCCCTAATTTTGAAGAAAAAAAATATAGCCTATAGCCTTCCTCGATAAATGAACTACCCAACACTAAAATAATCATTCAAATCGGACCAGTAGTTCCAGAGATTAGCGCGTTCAAACAAACAAACAAACAAACAAACTCTGCAGCTTTATAATATTAGTATAGATGTCAATAAAATGAATATGGTTTTAAGTATTGTGAGCGTTCGCGTATTATCTTGTTTCCATTTTCCTTTCGTGACACTAATACGAGTTGTTGAGTGAATCGATACTTTAAAGGCCACGTTGGGCAGTAATCACGTATTAACTGTAAATCCAGTCGCATGTCAAGGAAATCCTACCCATATTCCGATCATTTCTTGATATTCTATGAATAATTCGTTTTGGCCTCATGGTTTAGCAGTTGGGGATTGGCTTAAATTCTTATAATTTCTTTAGGGTTTCCTGATGTTATGATTGTTACAATTAATCGATAAATTAGCTTATCGTACTCATACACCACAGTTATCCATTTGAATTCCTACAACTTCGCGGAATTATAATCACTAAAGATTATCTTTTTCGATCAAAAAGTTAAATGGAACTATATCATAAACAATGCCAAAGAAAACTCTATCATCATAATCATGTCTAGTTTTTCGCATTTTCGTCCAGATCAATCGAAGCCACGTTACCTACCTCAAAATTATATGTAAATATCTGTTTCTTTACTCTTCTGCCGATCTTTGGTGGTCATGACCACATCTCTACATACTAGGGAGACATGACATCATCTAAATACACAAGTAACGAAATATAGATCTAGCTAGTGCTATGATAAATGTGAAACGCGTATGGCAACCGTATGTGTTGCAGATTCTATAAATAGAAATACAAGCGAAGGATTGAATAATGCTTAGAAGACACTTATTATATTTATGCCTAAGTTGGAAGCTGCAAAGGTCGCGTTGTCTGTCTCGACATTTTACTTTTTTTGTTGTTTATGGCAATACGCAGTCTGATTCAAGATGCAATGCAATAAAAAATCAAAGTATGCAATACCAGTGTTACACAGTGTACCTTTGTCAACGGATACTAACTGACCTCATGATCATATTATTTAATTTTAAAACGTGGTAGGTAGGCCTATTCCTAGACGAGGACCACACGCCTCGTTCTCAACATTATTTAAATTAAGCCATTGTATAACATCTGCTTCCAACATCGAAACAACATGTCGGCATCAACATCTCGCTCCAAACAGAAGCGAATTTTGTTTTCATCTCAATATTACCGTGAAAATCATTATACATTTATTTTATATACACCTGCCAACCATGTTAATTACAATAACATTTTCACAAAGACCTACTCTATTGTTTTACAGAAAAATATTCAAGAATCAAAAATATGGTAGAATGATGTCCTTGCTGTATCTTAGTTAAGTAGGAAGTAACATGAGGTGACCAAGGTGAACTGATGATAATTATGAAGATACATTAAATATACTTCTTGTAAGTACATTTGACGACATAGTTATTAACGTTGATAGTTCAAAGTTAATAACTATCTACTAGGGTCGCGAGGTCGGCGCGCGGAGGTAAAAAGTTGTAAGAACTGGGTATTTTGAATAAGTACTTGTACTTATCATAATTACAAATACGGAAACTAAGAGATTAATAAATTAGATTTTGATTTGTTCAATGGTACCACAATATTTGAAGGTGACTTTCCGATAAAACCATTAGAATTACAGACTTGTATAACTACGATTCAAAGTCAAACATGTTAAGCTAATGCAGATAAACCGCTCGGTCCACAAAAACGTACCTTCAAAAGCTAAATGATATAACACATGAGACAGAACTACTGAACGATTACCAGCATTATGGAAAGGTAACAGAGAACAAAGTTGGATGTGAAGTAGTGTGTACAAAAAATCCCGCCGTTCTGAGGCAGGAAGGTGGCAAAGGGGATAGAGCGAGGGTGGCGTAACAGGTGCACAGACAGATGGGGTAACACGTGACTAAAATATATACGACCAATGCTGATGTAGCACCTTGCGGAAGATCCTATATCCTATTATTTTAAAATACTGAAGTCATTAGGTATGGCGGATCGGTAGAAAAATTGTTTTTCTGACGTCAATCGCACCGCTTGTCAAACAAATAAGATATTTTATTTGGTATTGTGTGCTTTGGATTCTTATAGAACCAAAGTCCAAATTATACTTCAATCTGCTTCAAGTGAAAACTTACAAAATTTTCACGATCTTGCTACCTCCTGACTCAATGCTACACCTCCGCGAATCTCACGAAGTTTCGTCAAAAGCGAGACTCGAAAAATCGGAGGTGATAGGAAAAGAAATTCCGTTGTGCTTTAGAAATCGCAATAGTGTGTGAGTTAAGTGAAACGGAGTGAAACGGCACTACATGGTCATGGAGCATATCGACCGTCAAATTAAATTCAAGTACAGGCTGTAATGAATGAGGGGTTTATGGCTTAATGGCCTCCGCGAAGATCGATCGGAGCATCAGGGGGGGCCAAGTTGCTTTGAGTCAAGACTTGGACGGATCACTTCTTTTTAGAGACCTCATTGTGACTCAGGGAACATGTTTAGCTCTTGGATGACCATGACCACGTTAAGGACAATCAGAACCTAGAAAAGCGGGATCGCTACTGGGTTACGGATGTCAGAATGATAGAAGTTCCTCCTTGCCTTAAGTTGATCAGTCTGATAAATCAGGAAGCCAAAAAAAAATTGTATAGCTATAGAACTTATTGTAACGAAAGTATACTTTATTGTAGTTATAAAGTCGTGAAGTCACGTGGATCCATTGTGATAACGTGATGTTGCAGGTACTCATACAGGTATCAATTATTGTCTCTAGGTTGCATGTCTTGTTAGTAATATAGTAGGGTTCTATCTATTGTATGTTCATAACATCAGCTGCTGACCTTTCTGCTGAGGACCTTTTTGTTCTTCTTTGTTAATCGTTCAGTTATGATTGCTGCCTTATTGCAATATTTCAATCCAACTTTAGTTTGTATCTGGCCTTTATTTTACTAGATTAAAACTATTCCTATGCTGCGTGTTTATTTTATCGCAGTCATAAAGAACTGCCTTAATAAATTGCTTCCCTTCTACACCACGATATGCAGTTAATTAGCATTCCTGTGCTTTATTAACATTCCATACGTTTTTTGATAAATCGAATTCGTTTTTATGGTTAAACGTGACCGAATTTACAGAGCGAGGTGGAACGAAAACTGGCAGTGTAATTTAAATTTTCAAGGCTCTAAGCAACAGGACAGCTGAAAAGTAGTTTAATAATCTGATTTTGACCAAAGAAAAACTTACACGGTCACCTGGACTTAAAACTCAAATAACGATTCCACGCTTACGCGAGTCTAAAATATGGGGTAAAGGTTTTTGGTCCTTACAGAAGAAAAAAAGGACTAGCTTAGAATCTTTCTGAGATTATTTAGCGTGTTGAGTCTCTCCATGCTAAACTAAGCAAATTATTTAATTACGAAGCTGAGCAGAGTCAACAAAAACTATTTTAATAAGTCTAAGATGGTAAAACAAGTGATTAAATGTTTTTTTTAGACTCCAACAATCTTACAGATGAGGAAAACCTTGAACGTCTTCATACATTAGTAGTACGTGATTTAAGTGGCGCTGATGGAGCAAGTTTTATAATCAACTAGTGTTACAATGCGCCTAACGCTGTAATGAGCCATTTTAATGATAAGTCAGCAGCATCTGCATCGCGTGTCGCAGATACACAGGTAACGTTTACGTGACGTCTAGTACCACTTCTATGTATTTTTAACAATTTATTGACCAGTAGGTAACCAAAACGTTCAGCATATTATGGCGATAAGATAAAATTCATTATAACTCATTGTGTTAATTTCGATAAAAGTAATCGAGAATTCACACGTTTATATTATACTACATTCGTATCGGTGATAAACACATTGAAATTCTTTAGAAGTGTACCTAGTCCTAAACGAGCTAGATCGATAAAAACATTCCAGAGTACAATGTTAGATTTTTTCATCACGAACTTGGAAGTTGATTCAAGACAAAAGATCCCAACGAAAGCGAGAGCACCAGACCCTTGGCGAAACAGGAAAGTGATTCTATCTCGCTCTGATACGCAGGGGGGACAGGGATGGGGAACAAAAAGACGGTTACGACCGTTTGCATGATGCAAAATAAATAATAAAGCCATGACCGACTCCATCTTGGAGTTTGCGGGTTTACGTTGCGATGACATCACCGTAACTTATGATTTCAGTCAACATGGTTCTCGGCGATCTGTACACTAATGTAATTTATTCGTTTGACGAAACGTTCGGCCAAGGTGGCTCCGGCACCTGTTGCTATGCTGACTTCACACTTTTTGTGATCTTGATAAGCTGTGACGCATACGTTCAATTGTGTGAGGTGCTACTTAATTATGCAGAACAGGTGACTAAGGCACCTTGACAGAATTCCCTTAACTTAGGTAGGAGGACTTTGAAAGATGTAATGAGAAACCAGTTTTAAAGGAGGACTAAGGCTCGAAGGATTTTGAATTGCATTAAGCACTAGAAGATTCTCTCTGCGGTTTTTGCGGTCTTGACAAAAAGTACTTCAGACCGTCAGACGTCATTTGGTTCGTCCTTTGGTTATGTAACTGACCTGTTTGCCGCCGGCAACCATGGTGGCTGATTTTAGGGTCACACGCACTGGGTAATGTCACAAACACAAGGTTGTTTATAAGATCCTGAGGTGAAGCACATGAGCCGCGTCTGTCGGACGCGGCGGTATAGTTTGAACTGAACGGTCGCGGACTCGCGGTCGCCGCGGGGATGCGCGCGCGCCCCGAGCTCAAGGCCGCCGCACGCGCTCACCTCACTCACACACCTCACCAGCACACCTCGTTCATACCGCCCACAGTTTCGCTACTTTTTTTCCTCGCATCTAAATTGAATGGTGATTCAATTGATGAGTCTACTTGCGACATTACGTGTAGTGCAAGGCGCGTATTTATATAATTGTGCTGAGCTCAATTAAACGCCATATATGTAAGTAGTTTAATAAGCAAATATTCCATTTATCTATACAAGTGATGACATGTATAAGAACCCTGATTATCTTAATCTAGCAAATTTTAAACACCTGTGTTTGTATACTTTGTTATGTAAGTGCCTAAGTTCATCGGTGCGCGAAGGTTCTATTGGCCCCCATCGTTTAAATTATTTCATATTACTTACGAGCCTATTCTTGGTATACAAGCTAAGCATGCCTTTGCTAGGTGTTAATTAAGAGCTAATTAACACTTACGTAAATATTCATAGGGGGCAACAAAGCAGCAGCTTTTTGTCATTTGACTAAATTAGGATTTGTGCCATATTTAGTTAATAATTTAATTAACAAAATATTTCAAACTAAATCACTAAATCATTACTTGGTATCGGTAAGAAAATTTATAGGTATACTAATTACCAATGTATGCATACTAATAAATGACTTTTTCATTTGGTAGGTACTTATCATATTAATAATGCTTAGCTTAGGTTCCTAAATAGTATGTACAGACGCCAGCACAGCAAGCTACCCGAAACTGTCAAATTTTCTCAATCAACTTTGAACCTTATGCTTTAGCGATA
The DNA here is from genome assembly GCA_963082905.1 of Oligia fasciuncula. Taxonomy (NCBI): domain Eukaryota; kingdom Metazoa; phylum Arthropoda; class Insecta; order Lepidoptera; family Noctuidae; genus Oligia; species Oligia fasciuncula. The sequence continues at coordinate 21,672,488 of OY720391.1, read as the reverse complement.
AAGTTGAAAATCTATTAAAGAAATTTGACAGATTGTAGTAGCTTGATGTGCTGGCGTCTGTACAACGTGGTCACAATATCTCTGCACCTGGCTGGAATGCGATTTATTAATTCAATCAACTCAGCCTATCGCAGTCCACTGCTGGACATAGGCCTCTCCCAGACTGCGCCACAGCACCCTGTCCTCCGCCTTCCACATCCAGTCTACCCCAGCCACCTTCTTTAGGTCGTCCGTCCATCTAGCTGGGGGGCGTCCCACACTACGCTACTACTACACTACTATTTATTCATTAATAAATAATCCTTCAATCTAAACCTCATACATGCAGTCGAGTAAAAAAAATCATATTTCTAGAGATGCTTATTTTGCACATCGTACCGTGAATGTGACGTCATCGAGCGAGGTACACAGATAATGTGACCGAGTAGTAACAATAAATTGCTTCCTAAACCACAATCCATAATGGTTTAGAGTTCAATAAATATTTTACAGTTTTCCCGTTTTAATGTAGGTATGCATATTTTAGTACCTATCATTGTTAATGATTTGTTACACGAACTTAAATTAAATATGTATACGAACCATTTTAGGCGAAACTTTTAGTACTTATCTCTCTCTCTACCTACCTACCTACTCCGTGAAAGTTTTTTTTTTTTTGAGCATTTGAAAAATGTATTACTTACTTCGATAAATTTCGGTTAACGTCGGTAACGTTCGATTTTTAACGTAAATTCAATCTGGTATTTCGATTAATAAAAGTATTTTTAAGTACCTACATTCAAATTAATTATTTTTAATATTTCGATAAAATTTTGTTGAAATAGAAATAATGAGCACACTCACATTATTCACATTTGGTGACAACTTGATGTTGCCTTTTTTATCTACACGATACGTAGACATTGTTGGAATTGGTGAGCCTTCCTTTTGCGCAGAACTTCAGAAACTTTATAATATGGACACTTGATTATTTCAAATTAGCACTGAACTACGACACCTTTGACAGTTTTATTATCAAAACAGTGTATTTAACGAACTCGGGAACATAAAAAAAAAACTCCCGTATAAAATATCGGACCGGGAATTGTTTCTGCGTTACAGGACCGTGGACGACTGACATATTTTCCTGAAATTCTGTACAATGTAGATCATTACGCTAAAGGAAACAGAACATTTTGTCCCCAACTGATTGTTCATATTGCTAATTATAGAACTTAAAGTATTGTTTACTTTAGTTATGAGATAGCAACCAATACTGGTTGTTATGTCATAACTAAATTTCCTTTATAGTATTTTTTTAATTCCCGAATGGGCCTGCTCTTGACCTCGATCACGCTTGATGGAAAGCGATGAGGTCTATGATGGAACGGACGTGCCCAGAATGCTGATGATGATACCTGTTCGCTCTTGCTTTGAAGGCTGGGGGTTAAATGTGGAAACATAGACGCTGGCACTTGGCTGTGTTTCGTTTCGTATCACCATCATCATTTCAGCAGAAAGACGTCCACAGCTGGACATAGGCCTCCCCCAAACACCTCCACTTCGACCGGTTCTGTGCTTCTCGCATCCAACGGGTTCTTGCTGCCTAGTGCCTTTGTCCTAGGTAAACATACTCGTCCACGACTTCGAGTGTAGCGTCTCCGATCTTTATGAGAGTGGGTGTTACATGGGCATTTGACATGACCTTCGTTTTGTCCATGTTCATTTTAAGACTCACTCTTTCGAAGGCTTTACTGAGGTCATCGAGCATTGTACTGAGGCCATGACTACGATATCGTCGGTAAACCGAGTGAGTTATATACTCGCCATTAATGTTGATGCCAGCCCCTTTCCAGTCCAGAACCTTGAAGACATCCTCCAGTGCAGCGGTGAACAGTTTCGGAGAGATAACGTCTCCCTGTCTCACACCTCGCTGCAGAAGGATAGGGTATCACCATCAGTAGGTACTATTATCTATTCTATGGTATTCCCGGCAATACCACGGGGTTGCTGATACGTTGCTAACCTCAGGTTCCAAGTGAGTGTAGTTGGTTTCTTGTCTTTGAACACCATTGAATCTATGACATTTTCAGTTAATTCATTGAATCCGATATTTTAATTTTCGCCTGTTATGTGACTCTGGGGCAGCTTTTAATAATGCAAACATTTTATTCGCTTCTTGGGTTCATCGGCCGCTTTCAGCCAACAAGATAACACGCTCCACTTCACATCTTCAGTGATCTGGCTAACGTAACCTTATCGGTCCATACTGTACTGTAGGCACTTACTGTTGTAAGTCAAATAAAAATGCCAATAAAGCGGCTAAAATCACTTGCAAATAGCAGGACCTTTGTAAAAAATCCACACAATATAGATTTTAAATTACTTACATCTTATTGAAAAAAAAAACTATTCCAAAAATCCGGACAGTCCCGATGGACGTGAGGTCAGAATCATGTTCGGATCGGACAAATCAGTTCGTTTTGTGAAATGTTGATCCTACGTGCAGTTTCAGCGGTAGTCTCACATGAAACTAGGTATCTCTACTAATGTCTTAAACACGTAATCGGCGGCAATGAATCGCGGGCGGAGTTGGCTTATCTAGAACCGTTCAATGAACGTTGTCAGCAACATACACACAGGACATTTACATGGCGCCTGTATTTCTCGAAGGGTTAGACAGAGGTGTGGGTGGGTGTATCTATTTATCAAGCTGGGGGTTTTTAGACAGTGCGAGTGCGGTGCTCCTGACCAGACGATGCCACGAATCCACAATGTGCCAGTTATTCGAGTGCCCAAAGTGTCCCTCCACCAGCACTTTGGATGACATAAAAACGCCACTGGTGCCGCGATTAACGTGGCCACATGACAAAGTCTGACTGATTCTTACCCTTCTATTCGAAAAGAAGATACACCCACATTGGTTAGCCTATTGCCATTTTGTTAGTATAATGTACCGTAAACTATCTCCATGTTGCATGGTTCTAACTCAGCTAACAGGGAGGTACATAGCATGGTCCGTGGTATGTGTCGCGGGTGCACCGGCCATCGTCCGCTAACCAGATAACGCGCGCCCTACTTTCCCACTTCCTTCCTATGACACACTTCAGCTTGGCTTCTCTTACTTACATTATATCACTTGTTATTAGATTTACGACTGGCAATACCCTTCCTGACACAAACTAAATTGCATTTCTTTTAGTTTGTAACAAAATGGAACAAGTTTTGTGACAAAATGGACCAAGTTTAGTTATAAAATGGAACAACACAAACATAACACCACGCCTTATTTTCCCGAAGGGTTGGTTAGAGGTGTACCTAAAGTAGGTACACGCACATTTGGGCAGTTATGGTTAAGATTAAGACCTTTGTAATAGTATGTATGGTTAAGATTAACTATATAATAGTACCTATGTATGGTTAAGATTAACTATGTAATAGTACCTATGTATGGTTAAGATTAACTATGTAATAGTACCTATGTATGGTTAAAATTAACTATGTAATAGTACCTATGTATGGTTAAGATTAAGACCTATGTAATAGGGGCTAATGCTAATGGAACAAGTTTGTTACAAAAAGGAAAAAGTTTGTAACAAAATGTTACTAAGTTTTTTGTAATCTGCTAACGGAATATTGATAAAATATTAATATGGACGTCACACAAAACTTACACATCATGCATAAAATTACTATTCCATTCACACTACAAATAAAGACAGACACATTTAATAAAGATAGCTACGGACACAGCCCACTACATTACTGAATGAGTAATTAATTGGTTCATGTCTACAGCAATTATGAAGACATCCATGATCACATTTCGTGATCTTTTACTTTATGGGGGATTTAATACACAAGTTTAATACCCTGTTTCTTATAAGGCCTGTGAACACCACGTTTTTTAAACGCGCCGTTGACGCGCGTTTTAGAAACGTGCGTCGACGGCGCGCTTTTATCCTACAGAGCAGTGCCTGCCAGTATGACTCGCGTGCGTATCGCGTCTGTAGCGCTACAAAGGGCCTGCGCCTGTGCCCTTATGTGTTTACACAAAAATTTGTTAACAGACTGTCTAACTCAAGCTCATGGATTGAACTGTGATTGGCTGACTAAAATAACATCAAATAATCAAAATTGCTCTCAAAACGGTGAAATTCCAGAACTGAAAATTCAAAGGCATATGACATCTACCAACCCGCACTTTGCCCACGTGAGGCCTGTCCCAGCAGTGGGAACATTATAGACTGATTATGCTGAATCAAAATTATATCACTTCCCATAAGTTTGACAGTCTGTTAGCTAATTTTAATGTTAATTAGCCTTCTTCTTAAACTGGATGATTATAACATAGGAAAAAAAGTTAAAAAACGTCTCTTCCAAAGTAACAGAGAACAGGCTTCTTCTGGGTAAGCTCACTCCATCGTCGACTTTGTCACCTCTGACCTAGACTAGAGTCAAGAGCAAACCTATTTCAAATAAAAATAAAAAAAATAGGAAAATCTATAAATAAACCAAAATAGGTTCTCACAAGTCACCTAGAATGTTTCACACACACACCACAAAAACCAAGGAGAGCAAACTAGAATGCAATCATGCTAATGGAATTTACTTCATATACATAACTACATTACATTTTAATAGCCACACTCCATAGTAACTTGTGTTGAACTAATGGTTGAGGTGACCTTACAAGGTTTCTATTTCACTGAACCTGGGACTATATTGTGTGTATTACTATCAGGAAATCTATTATAAGGCATACATGAATTTATATATATTTTTTTAAACTAGCCATACCATTTCTAATTAAAAATTAGACAAAATACTGTACTACAATTATTTTAAATAAATCGCCACTGCCTCATAAATAATCTAATTAGGAAAAATAAACCAAACCACACAGGGTTACAAACAAAATAATCAACCACAGGTTAAAAAAAAAAACTTAAAAAAGGGAAAACCAAATGCAAACATTTGGACTAACCAAGGCATTATCATTTGCGCCTAAATCAAGCGCGTTGCTAATATAACCCAGTATCTGGAAATATAAATGGATACAGAAATAGGATTAATATTTGTTTGGTCACTCACATAGTGATAATAAATGAATAAATAATCTGTGAAACAAAAATAGATGGATGGTGATAACAAAGATATAACACAAAAAAAAAACATGGAACTGACATAAATTCATTATTTTGATTGAAAACTCTTATCCAATTTCATGTTTGAATAAAAAAATAATATGAAGTTCTGGGCCAGGCTATTGTAAAAATAATTATCTATATTAACATATCCATGGGCCTTGAAAGGTAGAGTAGGTATAATCACTCAGTGTCAACCAGGATGTGCTGATAACAGAGTCAATGTTAAACTCATTACAATATTGAGGCTGAATCACAGTAAACGCCTCTACCATCTCATTTTTTAAACCAGGCTTTATTTTTTACTGTTTGAGTCACAGTTCCATTTTTAAAAGTGCCATGTTAGTATTAGTGCCTTTAGTTAAAATGAACTTATTTTTCGTTTGAAAATAATCAACACTGGCACTTTTTTACAATAATTTACAACTAGGTATAAAAAATTCAAAGAATTTTTTGTTACTTGTACTTATGAATGAATCATTAAAACTCATCAATTAGTGGCAAACAAAAAAAAATTATCTCAATCAATTTTAAAAGATTTTCTAAACTTTTTCATATATTTGTGATAGCATTAATTTTAATACAACATCAAATAGTATGAACAGGTCGAAATTGACACACTTCGTTACTATCACAAATTCATTAACTTCTTCAAGGTCATTGGGTGATAACATCTTACACATTCTTACTGACAAAATAACTTTTTTGATGCTAGATGCAAAACAAGCTATGAAAGATGGATAAAATACCAATTGCAATAAAGTGCACTTTTATATGTTATTTTATTACAACTTTCTATTGTTGAATATCTAAAGCATTTACAGGCTTATATTAAAAGTCTATAAAATGTATATAATAATACTTTTTATGTTTGCATTATGTTTCTTAATTATAATTTTAATTGAGTAATGATATTGATACAGGTACCTACCTCCTATGTATGTCATTATAATCTACAACTATTTCTTAGTGGACAAGATTAAGATTTCATTAGATTAGATTAAGATGTGTTATCACAATTTTAAACAAGATAAGTAACCCTTAGTGAAATTCCTTTATATTACGAAATACTCTTATCTTCTATACTAGACAAGTACTTTTACTTTTCAAAAGAGATATAATTATCATAAATATTTATAGTGTCACCTCAATTCAATCAAGAGTTACATTTATAAGCTATAACAACAGTTTTTGCCCAAATGTTTGTACTGATGTTATTTGTTGAATATTTTCACACTGTTATCAATGTAGAAAGTCAATTTTGTATGAAAAATCAAAGCTTATAGAGCGTCATACATGTGTCGCCTGATCACATTGCGATGGTGAAATCAGTGGGCTCACGTACCCACGACAGACACAAACTGTACAACTTAGCACACAGTAACCTATCTCAGTTATAAACAAATCAACGTAAACACGAGTACTCACCGATTTCGGCATGTTGGCGGTTTGGGATCACAATCTGCAACGAGACAGAATACATGTAACGATAATTTTGTTCACGTACGTTTCCACCGCCGCTGACGGGTCCTCTGCCGCGTGACATTACCATATGAAATTGTGACTGAACGCCTACTTGTATGCACGCAGAACGTTCAGTAAACGCTCTATTCAGTGCCATTCTATACATTTTCACACAAAATAATCATAATCATAATCGAACGATGACAATAAAATTGTAGTCACCGGGCAGTCGGCTGAGCTCAGAAAAACGTTAGTTAAAAATTCGGAGTGATACCCCGGAATGTGAAAGTGGGGATTTGGGTACATAGAAAAATATGTTTAGACAATAACTTACCCGGTAAAAAGAAGAATATCACCTAATAATCCACATAAGTAGAACAACACACTTAAAGAATGCACACACCCTTGAGTCACAAAAATATCGCGATGTGACAACTGCCTGCGTGACGTGGTAGCCGATGTTGTTATAAAAAAACTGTTATAATCTTCTTTGCTTTTGTGTGTGAAAATTATGGCAGCTTTGTCAATAGAACAACTTATTCATAACCACTTAGATTCTTACTGAAAGCTGCATTTAGAAAAGATATTATAATTATGATGTTGAACGTGAACTGTAGTAAATCATAAATCTACCAAAGGTTTCATCTTTCTCTGCTGTTGCAACATTGTAACATACCTATTTACGCAGTATGTTATAATTTTTTTTTTTTGTTTTCTTAGACTTTTTGTTCTATTCTATAAAAATCTTTTATTTGTATGGTTTTATTGAAATATAAAATATAAAGTATCATTATAATATCGCTTTTTTATTAGCTAAATAAACATTTGAATTTTGCCGTGGTGATGATAATAATATCACGCTCAATAAGACTGTATATTACTTTTGTTGAAACGGCGCGGCCTTCATTTCGTTTAGAATTTTTATGTTCGCCATGGTTCGCCAAAATTATGACAACTAACCACTGACCTCTATATTACATGGACGTAATATATAAGTAAAAAGTCAGTGCAACTAATCTTATCCACACGTCATCTCACAGACTACTTCAGACTACATAAAATCTGTATTCCGCGAAAGGTTAGGCCAAAGAGTAAAGTGGGTTAGGCAGTGGTTTCGGTTTGTGGTGGCGTGGTGACCATTAAAGTCTTGCCTATTGTGGTTTCCGAGTCCGACAATACACTATCCAGAATAATTATTTACATAATTGGTTTTGAGGTAACAGCTAGTAAGCAAGTCAAACATAAGTATTGATTCTAGGTTTGTAGTTTTTTCATACACCTTAAAATTCAATGAGGGATTTTCCTTTTTTTTTTTAACTCTTCCCTAGTCGCTGGATAGATGGCGCTGACCTTGGTAAGTTACTGCAAGGAACGGAACTTCACATCATTTTTTGATTATTTCACTTGGATGCATGGACGTAATATACAGAAGCTTGGATGTAATTTTGAGATCGTAAAACGAAAGCAAACGAAAGTGTCAATCAACGAGCGTATGTGACGTGACGCAATGTTTTTTTTTCAAGCGTTTTGGCTTTGTCACCTAGTAACGTAGTCAGTACAACGCCATCTACAGAGTTCTTGGAAACTATTTGTTTTTAATACTCAAAAAGAAAACCTCTCGTTAAAAATTACAATTGTTTCAAAACGTAAACGTAAATGTCTATAAAAATAAAAGTAAATTGTCACTGTCAGTGTCAGTCATCTATCAAAGCGTTGCAGTTTCGGAAATCGTAAATAAAATATTACGATTGTAATATGAAAATAGTTTAATATACAAGTTTATGTGTTAATTTGATGTTAGTTTTACATTTTTTATAGAACATAAGTAGTCGGTAACCTCAACTAAATGGCATCAACGCCCTTCCGCAGATTGTTCCATTGGGGTCCATTATCGGTTTTATGTGAGTTTTACACTATTTAATTCCAAAATCTAAATGATTCATAGTCTGTAAACGTACTTGAGATATACCTGATACTTCTTAAAACTGAATAAGAATAAGTTACGTGGATAACTAAATTATCTACTTTCGTGTACCGGGAACTTGTGACTGTATGAGAAGGCACGAATGTAAACAGTCGGCTGCTGTTGCTGCTGGTGTCTCATGATGATAGCTTTTTAATCAGGTTTTTTATAATCAATGTCTTCTATTTCCGTAACAATTGGCAATTATTGTTTTTATAATTAGAGTTTATTTTATAATTAGAATTTTAAGCATCTAAATTCACACTATTTTGCATAAAACGAAGCAGTTTTAAATTTATTTGAACAATTACAAAGTTGCAAAACATACTGTTTTGATAAATACTACCTATTTTTCGCACACGCGCTATCCCTATTATGTTATATCACTCGCACATCCCTAACACACTTCAAACGTACATACACTCACTTCATTCACTATACACAACACTATCACAAAACACCCCATCCATTCCCTCACACAATCATCACACATTTACCCTTATACAATACAATTCACTCTTCACTTTCTCACTCACATTATTATTATTTTTCTTTTTTTAATTTACCACAAGATCAAAATGCACCCACTTGACATGGTCCACTGGCACGTTTGCCACAATAGAATCATAAAATAGAATCATAGAAGCATACCTTATAGCCGGGCACTGCCCCCTAAGATACAGGCCTAGCCTAGTTTAGGGGACAGGGTTGAACTTATTGTACTATCTACGTAATGCTAAATTAAGATATTTATTATGTATACAGTGCAATGTACTTGAACTTTGTGGTAATAAACAATTTATTATTATTATTATTATTATAAATGATTTTATTTCTGTAAGTACCTTTGTACAAACACTTTTACACGTCAATAATGATGGTTAAATCATCAAATACTTTCAGTGTGTGTGCCAATTGGACTCATTTGAACAATTTTTTCCTTATATTATCATGAAAGGAAACATCTCTGTGTGCCTGTCCATAATCAGCCATACTCAGCCTATAGTGTTCCCACTGCTGGGACACTAACAAAAGAATCACTCATTCAATTTGCCTTTTTTCATTTTACAGAAGAAGTTCCGCTGGTTAGGATATTTAAAGATTATCGTTACTTGCTTCTTCTGTGTGCAAGTAATAATTATAATCCTTTTAATTATTGCAGGTATAATAAAGCTAGTAACATGGGCGATGGTCCACCTGCTGGGAATGTGGTGGCCGCCGCACACCTCGTTGGCTGCAGCTCTTCACGCAGCACTCTTCCTTGCATTGGCAGCTTCCACTCTGTATTACTTCATGCAGTCACTACTTGAGGGTCCGGGTTTCGTTCCACTGGGATGGAAACCGGTGAGTATGACTAGAGAAAGAGTAAAAAAAATATATATTTTATAGTCTAAAGGTACACAAGCTGCAACAGCAGTAAAGCGCTTAGGCATCCAGAACTACGGCATTCAATTCCTATCCGACAGCCTATCTGTGCTCAAAGCTTTAAGAGATAAACAAACTAGTTTTTGAGAGCCATCTAGCTCTGGAGAGTTTATCAACATTCAATCGTATTACCCTACAGTGGATCAAAGGGCATAGTGCATCCTTGGGCAATGATGCTGCAGATGAACTTGCGAAGAGAGGCTTAGATAGACTGCCTTAACACCGAGGAATCAGCCGCCCACGTCATCCTGGAATGCGAGGCCTTGGCTTCTCAACATGCATAAATCCTCGGAACAATGAGGTCGCTCCGCGAAGCCTGTGAAGCTCCCAGGAAGCTTCTGTGCTTTTGAGTGGAGCTAGGCTGGCTTTGTTAGCCAGAATCCCCACGCACAACCGACCCAATGGAATTCTTAAGTGCGGAAAAGGGAGTTCCATAATCATCATCATCATTTAGTCTAAAGGTGCTTCCTCACTTCCCATTGAGGAAGCATAGAATAGAATACACACAACCCACAACCTATCCTTGTTACTTCTACCAGTTCTACCATTTAATTATATGTATACCTATTCAATTATTTATTAAAACTTTATAAACAAGTAATAAAATACTGTTCAAAGGCTGATTTAATGCCTGAGACATTTTCTGCCAGTCAACTTGGCAAACAACAGAGTGATGCAGAGACAAAACATGGCAGGTGTCATTATCTGTCTACATTACCGAACTTGACAGCCTGATCAGCCTATTTGCAAAGCTCCAACCGTTACAGTGGAATATTGAATTGTTACATTATAGGCGATTGTTCCTAGTTAGGTGGTTAAAATATGAAAGAGACAAGTCAGAATAACTAGCTACTTTTTAGGCAAAATAATCTGTAGTTGATTTGTTTTAATAATAATTCTTGTTATTTTCAGGAAAAAGGAGAGGACACACATAATTTACAGTTCTGCACAGTTTGTAAGGGATTCAAAGCACCGAGGTCACATCACTGTAGAAAATGTAATTATTTAAATTGTTGGAAACAATTTTGAGTACCTACTTCTTTGAAAGTTTAGACCCCATGATTTTTCATTTGTCTATGTTTCCCTGGACATGCCTCATTATTTTATCCATATCCTATAGGATATGGATAAAACCACAGATTACTTACAATACAGATACAATCCTGCAAAGTCACAAGCCAGGGACACGAGACAAATATTCTAGCCATATAGATCTGTTACCTAAACGTAGCACTGTATCCATTGTTTATTGTAATGATTCCAACTTACCGTCTGACTTCTTTTACCATTTGGACAAAAACAGGGTATAAAAGGTGAATGGAGTAGAAGCCTATGGAATTTTTATCTGTCTGTTTATCCCGGCTAATCTCCGAAACGGTTGAACCGATTTTGACGGGATTTTTTTGTCTAGATAGCACGTTCCCGTGGGATAATTTCCGACATCCACGCGGGCGAAGCCGCGGCTAGCAGCTAGTTGTATCTAAATTAATAAATTATTGCAGTCATTGTTGCAGTCTGTGTTTGCAACTATATACCTAGTTGAATAAATGTCAAGTATTTGTCAATGAGCTCTAATGTCCTCAGGTGGGTACTGTGTAAAGAAAATGGACCACCACTGCCCGTGGATCAACTGCTGCGTGGGTCACAACAACCACGGCTACTTCACCATGTTCCTCGTCTCAGCCGTGCTGGGCTGCTTCCATGCTTCTGTTGTAAGTCGCTATTGTCAGAAATAATCCAAAAAAGAACTTGACCTGGCCATCCTAACCAACCCTAAGCGATTCTCGCGCGAAGACGCGATTACGAGATCGTTTACCTAATAATGACGGACATACGCGACTTGGTTGATCGCCCGAGTATGTCATATTCATATAAAAGAGCGCGATTATGCGATTACTCCCGCGACAGTCAGACAGTCGCTTTCGGTAAGGCCTGACACGTTGGTTAACCTTTTCACCGCCACGCCATATCGGTATTCCTATGCCCTGTACGCCAAGCCCGAAAATCTTAATTAAATACCTACAAAAAAATAGGGATTTCAACATTATATCGATACCCATTATTATTATTTTTCTGCGACCTGTTTTTTGTCGAGTATAGCCGTCGTTGGCGCACAGGGCACGCTTGCTCATGTCGGCTATAGCCGACATTGGCGTTCAAAAGGTTAAATATAAATGAACACAATTCAGTGGAAAAGTCCTGTTTAATATGAAAACTTGTCACACTATTCGGCACCCTACAGCGATAGTAGTGAGTTTCTAGTCACTTTGATTAAAAACACGATAGTATTTTAATTTAATTTCCGATTTCTTTTTAATTTTATCTTTTCTTTCGTATTTCTAGGTGCTGTCGATCTGCATGTACCACGCAATAAACCGCGTGTGGTACGTGCTGAACGGCACCGGCCGCGAGCCGATGATCTACCTCACGCTCACCACGCTGCTGCTGACGCTACTCGCCATCGGCATGGCAGTCGGCGTCGTGTTAGCTGTAGGAGTACTGTTGTACTTACAAGTAAGTCTTAGTTAATAATGGCGCCGATTCCCTTGTTCACAAACTAAACTAAATTTAAGTTCAGTACATCTTTTTCTTTCTATTTCATTAAGAAAAGGACAGAAGATATTAATATTAGTTTAGTCCTGTCAAATTAGACAGCGCCTAACGTAAATTGACGTATTTTTAGTAGCTATGTTTTTAATCACGTCTAAACTTGCTATGGAGTATTTTAATTTGACAGGACTAAACTCATATTTATCTTCTGTCCTTTTCTTAATTAAATTGAAAGAAAAAGATGCACTGAACTTAAATTTAGTTTAGTTTGTGAACAAGGGAATCGGCGCCAATATCAAACCTTAGACAATATAATATACATACACATAGAGCGGACACACACAGTGCCCTTCTAAACTAAGTCCAATGGACGTAGTCACCCACTATCACCGTAAGTACAGCCAAAAATGTTATTGATGGTTGTTTTCGCCATTGTTGTGAGAGCGAGATAGATGATACAAAACAGACGTGAGAGACACGCTGCGACGCATCAAACATTCAGCGGCTAACGCGATTGCGCTCGCGCGACTTTTCGGGTCCTATCTCTGTCCTCGTCTATCGGTAACCGTAACTATGCAACTGTGAGCACAGATGTGTGAGCTACGTTGCATGTACTTGTGCACCGAGCCCTGGTTTAGTGATTGCGATGTTAGAATGTAACATATCTTCCCCTTTTAAATGTATCATAAACTAAAATTCTCACTTCAGGACAAATACCACCTTTTCAGACAAAGAAGGAAGGAACTAAAGGCGTTCACTACGTTCCTTAATTGCTTTATTTCACTCCTTTCACTCATAAATCAGCTATTCTTAATAAATTCTGATTCCTTTATCGGCTATAATGTGCATAGTTATCAAGATCAATTAAGATGACAACAATTACTCGTATAGAAGAGATCATAAAACAGTATTAGTTGCAGTTCAAAACTGAGCTTTTCGTGATTGAAATAAAGTTACTAATCCCAAAGCATATTAAAAAGTATTATTTCATCAAAAATAAAACTCTTAAAACAATTTCAGTTACAAAGAAAACTGCACCTTAAGTCATCAAAATTCCAAAGCACTACATTATTGTTTATTTTTAAAGGTCCGCGGCATCCTTCGGAACCAAACGACAATAGAAGACTGGATAATGGAGAAGGCAGTGGGTCGTCGCGAAGAACAGGGACTGCCCGAGTTTGTGTTCCCGTACAACGTGGGGTGGAAGAATAACATCAAGATGGTGCTGTTTGGAGCCAAGTACGATGGCATCAAGTGGCCCTTGAGGGAAGGGTGCGGGGAGTATGATCTTACAGTGAGTGAGAGTCCTATTTTTTTTTGTTTTAATTTCATGTATTGAAATGTTTCCAGAGAGGTCTAGTAATTTAGGGGGTATTTTAGGGCACCGTACCCAAGGGTACCAACGGGATGCTATTACTAAGCCGCAGCTGTCCGTCCGTCTGTCTGTCAGCGGGCTGTATCTCATGAACCCTAATAGGACGAATAGACAGTTAAAATTTTCAGTGTGTATTTTTATTGTCGCTATAACAACATGATAATAAAAATAAAATTAAGTTAGAATTTAAAGGGGACCCGTCCATACAAAATACGTGTTATCATTGCAATTTAATCCTTATGTCAATATCTATAAAAGCCACATTTCATTCCCAGCGCGAACAACAGGCCCAGAAACAAGACAAGCTGGTCCGGTCCCGCCTGTACACCGCTACAGAGACGTACTCGGGCCGCTGGGTCCCCGCCTGCAGTCGCCCGCGGGCCGCTCTCAACGCGCCCTGTACGGACGAATCCAGGTTGCCGCTAAAACCCGGGGATGTTATTAGAGCTACGAGACAGAGACGGTAAGTTATACTGTTGAAAGTTGTGTCCGTACTTGCTCGCTTGTTAGGGGACTGTTATCAGATAAGGTGGTCAGGTCATCCTGAATTGGTGGGCAACAGTTAGCAATGACAGTTTAACAACGATAAAACGTAGGACGTGTGTAACAGTGCCTTAGATTCGTATCCAATAAGTTAACTCATTCTACACATAATCAGCCTATAATGTTCCCACTGCTGGGACACAGGCCTCCTCTAGGTGAGAGGGAGTGGGCCGTAATCCACCACGCGGGCCCAGTGCGGGTTGGCAGATGTTACATGTCTTCGAATTTTTGGTTCTAGGCCATAACTCAATTCCTCACGATGTTTTCCTTCACCGTTTTGAGACCTCATTCTATGATGTGTAAAATCTTAGTGCCAATAAAGATCAACACACAACATAATATCACGCCTTTGTCCCTCGAAGGGTTAGGTAGTGTACCTATAGAATGTCTACGACGTCGGGGACAAGGCGATGCGCCTCCAGTGGAGTCAGGCAGGACATCTAACTAGACGAGGAGATGGCCGATGGAGTAAAGCTTTGATTGAATGGTGATCAAGGTGTGGCCAAAGAAACCAGGTCCGTCCAAAAGCGCGCTGGGTTGACGATGTAATCAAAATAGCGGGAAACGCCTGGACGAGGAATGCACGGGAACCGGGAAGTATGGCAGAAGAAAGGGCCTAGCAATGGGTGATTCCGGGCTGAAATGATGATACTGGTGTATCTATAGAACACCCTTATTACGCCAGATATTGCATAAAGATTTTACTAATACGTTGTATTATTTGATTTACTCCACAGACACTGGTTATTCGGCGAGAAGCTCGTCGGCGACGGCGACGGCGAGGGCTCCCGCGGGCCGCGCGGCTGGTTCCCGCGCGACGCCGCGACGCCGACGGAGCGGCTGCACAAGCACAAGCCCGACTAGCCGCTACTGTACTCGGGCGCGGCCGACTGTGGATATGAATGTCTTTGTATGGAGTAGGGAGTAAGTGGACTGCATTTTCGTCTAGGTCAAAGTCAAAAGGAAATATTAGTCTTAGTACAAATCCTTGTATAAGTTATTTTCTGGGGAGACTGTTATAAATGAATAATCTCATCTCTATTTTTACAGTTTAGAAGCATTGCTGTGTTCTGATTGGTATGGTCGATGAAACGGTTAATTATACATGAGTCGTACCAGCCCCGTTAGAGCCATTATTGTTTCTGTGACTGAGAGTTAGAGATGTGGATCTATACAGGACGAACCTTTTTTGCGACGGAACAATGATGATTTTTGCAATTCTTACAACAACTTATAAAAATGTCAACTTGTCTTCTGCGTCACAGAATTAACACAAATCGCGCGTACGCCAATAACTTCGCCCTAGACACTCAGCTCTGTTAATATGTGAGTTTACTACTGCGCCGATTCCGTCGCTTAGTCATATGTGGGACAGCCACATATGTATGTAGTGCTCCATTTACTAACTACTCTATGAATAAATGAATGTATGTATCATGTTAAACATGATTAGAATTAATTTATGGTTAATAGAAGAGATCACAGTCTTATTTTATAGTATTTGTTTATAGCTAATTTACATTGGCATCATATACAGTGCCTGAATCATGCACGCCATTTTTAATACGAATTGCTTTTTTTTTTATTAAATTTTACCAGAAAAAGCAGCGCTGATGTTTATGAAATATCATCATTAAATCAATTGAAATTGCGTAAATAATCTATTTCAATCATTTCGTTAGGGCCAATTATGACTTCAGAAAATAAATGTTCCTACTTCCATTTCAACAAACGATAATTTTTTAACAATAAGATCTCAACTAGTTGAATTTATCATTTTTATTTTAAACTTGTTTAAGAAAAACGTCTTTAAGTAAATAACTAACGGACTATGCGTAGAAGGTCACAATGTAATGGCTTCACAACATTATGTCTATTTATATCTCAATCGGATGCACAAAATTTAGATTTTATTGAATCCTTTATGATTTCATAAATTAGGTATTTTTAACATAAGAGTTCTGTAACTAAACTTCAGAAAAGGCGTGACAATTTTTAAAATAATTAATCAATTTCCTAAATTGCTCCGACATTGAGTCATTGAGCCATTGATTTTCATAAAAGTAGTGACAAAGGTCAACACATGGCGCTACAAGCGACTGTACAGACAACAAAAAACATAGATATGCAGACTGCTTACTACGACTTCTTTAGGCATTTTATGTATGTGATGAGTGCTAAATTCACATTTTCACAATTATGCACGATATTATGATGAATATTGCGTGCAAAGATGTTAATATCTTGTCTGCATACCAATCTTTTGTGTTAGCTGTACTTTTACATTGGTTTTGACCACTATATCTACGCGGCTACGTTCAAATTGATAGTTGTGATGGCATTTAACTATAAAGATCTTTTTGTAACAATTTATCAGTCATAGAATATGAAACCATGTAATTGTTATAAGATTATTTACGGTTGTTTGTTATTTTGAGCAATTTTATAATATTGATATTGTGACTTAATAGTTGTGATTGTAAAAATAATGTTTTGTATATGAATAATAAAAAATGTATATAATAATGTTGACTTTTATTTAGTAGGTAAGTAATAAAACGAAGGCGATACGTGTAAAACATCTTTATTGTGCATTAAAAATAAACGATTATTCTCAAACACACAAATGCACTTTTCCGAAGCATAAAATTAGTTCTCAATAAGTTAGCTTACGATATAAATGATTATAAACTATACATCTAACTCCCAAGAATGTTAGATTATCACGAATTCTTTTTTAAATGAATAAATGCAAATTATTTTGTTACACTCACAGTATCTTAAACTTTAAGTTTCAACTTTTTGAAAGTTATTTTTCTCAAAAGTTTGTGCTGACCTCACACTCGACCGAGCTCACATTCTTAGGTACGAGTAATTCCACTTTGCCCCACCAAGCCCGCCACCCTGGTGTGGCAAAGTGGACTGCCTAAAATTTTGCAGTGGAATATGCCCCACTATTCTGATTTGATGGGGCGGATAACACTAACCTAACCTAAGCATTTTTTTTAAATAATTATCCTCGTCTAACTAATTCGGTTCTCGATAGCCTGTTAAAAATAATCTCTTTTTTCCATATTTTTTTTCTATATAATTTAGTCGTTTCTGGCACTCGCCGGCCGCTGCCGCGGCACCGCTCGCTTCGCTCGCTCGGCTCGTGCGTAGGAGGTCACAGTTTTAACCTAACCTAACCTAAGCATTTTTTTTAAATAATTAACCTCGTATTTATGCTAGTGTTATCCGCCCCATCAAATCAGAATAGTGGGGCATATTCCACTGCAAAATTTTAGGCAGTCCACTTTGCCACACCAGGGTGGCGGGCTTGGTGGGGCAAAGTGGAATTACCCTTAGGTACTATATTACGTATTACATTATTATAAAACTTATTATTTTATTTTGACGGCATCAAGTTAAAAATATGTTGATGGAATACAAAAACGCCACAATTGAGTACACTCTATGATCGACTAAAGTTGGTATTGCTTAACCGACTAAAAGGACCAGGTGACAGAAAGTTGTACCTATATATCCAATCAAATACCAAAGGTATCCGTAAAATTCTATAAAAAGTTGGCTTATCTCCTTAACAAAGCTATAATTCACCTGGTCCTTCAGTCCAATTTTTATAATAAGACTGGACATACAACAGATAATATAAAATCGACTAAACGAAGATGACAAGACAATACTTCTAAAACGTCGCATATCCAGACTGAAGTCGGCCATTTCTTCAGGCTTTTAGTACTCATTGTCGTCGTCCAGTTCTCCCTCGGTGGAGTCCACTCCGACCTCTTCGTAGTCCTTCTCCAGCGCTGCCAGATCCTCACGAGCCTCCGAGAACTCTCCCTCCTCCATACCCTCGCCGACGTACCAGTGGACGAAGGCGCGCTTCGCGTACATCAAGTCGAACTTGTGGTCCAGTCTGGAATGTTCAAAGTCAGTTATAGAGTGTACCTACATTGAAGTGTAGAGTATTGTAAGAAAAATATATTAAAATATTTTTAACAATAAAAATCCTTGACAGAGGCCTAAAGCAACGGCAATTCAGGATTACGTCAAAGTAAAACAAATATAAGAAGTTCAAAAATCGAAGGGGTAGGTATGCGCCAGTTTGGATCGAAACATATCCGTGAGAATAAGGCTCATGATTAACGGCACCGAATTTGTTTGAGGTGTTTATAAAAGTAGATACATACCTCGCCCAAGCCTCTGCAATAGCAGTGGTGTTGGACAACATGCAGACGGCGCGCTGAACCTTCGCCAAGTCGCCTCCGGGGACGACGGTCGGGGGCTGGTAGTTGATGCCCACCTACACGCAAACACATTATTCAAACTTAGCTCATAAAATATGACTGAATAGTGCTAGATGGTCATATTATAAAAACATAGCGATCTGCCCCTGCCTCGCACGGATTTTAGGCCTTGTAGGTATACATTGAGATTTTTATAAATTATGTTGTTAAAAATATGAATGTAGGTACTAGATATAAAAACCTGCCGGACTAAATTTTCTAAATTATGCTCCGCAACAAAATCCGTTGCGTGGTCTGTCTGAATAATCGCGTTGCTATAGAAGTCACAGGAGACATATTGAGATTGAAACTGCAGAAACAAGTCGTACCTTGAATCCTGTGGGGCACCAGTCCACGAACTGAATGGTCCTCTTGGTCTTGATGGTAGCAATGGCGGCGTTCACGTCCTTAGGGACGACATCACCTCTGTCAAAGAAACGTTTAGTATTAAAATAATGCTTTATTGACCTCTGTTCGATCAAACTATTTACAAGACATCTACTAATTACCTGTACAACATACAGCAGGCCATGTATTTGCCGTGACGAGGGTCGCATTTCACCATCTGTAACGAATAAAAACAAAATAATGTAAAACTTAAAATGGTCGAAAGTACTTTTTGAAACGAGAGTTAGACAATGGCAACATCCAAAACCCGAACTCGTATGAATTCGGCTTTCTTCAGCTCAAAGTGTCGCTGAAGACAAGGGACCGAAGAAAAATAGTGCTCCTTTACCTGATTTGCTGGCTCGAAGCAAGCATTGGTGATCTCCGCAACAGTGAGCTGTTCATGGTAGGCCTTCTCGGCGGAGATGACGGGCGCATACGTGGCGAGAGGGAAGTGGATACGAGGGTATGGCACCAAGTTAGTCTGGAACTCAGTCAGGTCCACGTTCAGCGCGCCGTCGAACCGGAGGGATGCGGTTATTGAGGACACTATCTAGAAAACAAAACACGGTTAGCTTATGGTGACAATAATTAAAAAAAAAAAAAATTATTCATTGGGGTTCATGAATAGATTGCCAATTGCCATATCAAGATTTGTAATAGGCGTCTAATTCTGGAAATAACTGTTACAACCTACTAGCGATTGTTTTTATATCCTTGAGCAATTAGCTGTTTATGACCTCCAACGAAATTGAAACTTATTTTGGTGTACAGTAAAGCATATGTACTTTTTCTATATTTACAAGATATTAAATGACCTTAAGGCATATTTTACTGTAAACTACATTTTTTTACCTACTTCAAGATGCAATTAAACTACTTATTTTAATTATTGTATGTCTCCAAATCCGAGTAAGCGTGTTCCCATCAATCTTTCTGAATAGCTGGACTATATAGGTACAAAAAATCTTTCTCCACCTACCTGTCCAATAAGCCTGTTGAGGTTGGTGTAGGTAGGCCTCTCGATGTCGAGGTTCCTCCTGCAGATGTCGTAGATGGCCTCGTTGTCGACCATGAAGGCGCAGTCCGAGTGCTCCAGCGTCGTGTGGGTCGTCAGGATGGAGTTGTAGGGCTCCACTACTGCGGTGGACACCTGATTAAGACATATAAATAGTGATTTGCAAAATAGTGCTTTCCCTATGTTATAATTATTCCAATTCAAGTCTAAGGGCGAATTTCACCAATGAAAGTGAACGTGATCACCACATAACCACGTTCAAGAGCTGCCAATACCTGAGGTGCAGGGTAGATGGAGAACTCGAGCTTGGACTTTTTGCCGTAGTCGACGGAGAGGCGCTCCATCAGCAGGGACGTGAAGCCGGAGCCGGTGCCGCCTCCGAATGAATGGAACACCAGGAAGCCCTGAGCAGAAAGGTTTGATTTAGTTCGTAAATACAGATAAGATACATACAAAGATATAAATCTTTATTGAAGGATAGGTACAAAGAGAAAGAGATAAAGTACCTACATCTGGACACTGCACTGATAAAATGATGCGGTCCCCACATCTGGACCGTGGTCTTAGCTAGCTAAAGTAACATTTCACAATTTTGTATTATTTTTATAATTTCTCCAAATTCTTACAAGATAACGTAACTTCACTGATATATCATTCTCCTGTCGGAAGCCGTCGCAAAAAGCAATATACAATATAACTACGGCATTTAAAT
This sequence comes from Oligia fasciuncula, assembly GCA_963082905.1. Taxonomy (NCBI): domain Eukaryota; kingdom Metazoa; phylum Arthropoda; class Insecta; order Lepidoptera; family Noctuidae; genus Oligia; species Oligia fasciuncula. The sequence continues at coordinate 21,651,636 of OY720391.1, read as the reverse complement.
GTGTTGACAAAAATGAGATCATAGTGTTACTGAGGTGTGAGTGATGTCTGAGGCTTGCTTCAGCAGTAGCCACCTAGAAAGTAAGTATAATCCTTCCTTCTTATCTTCTCACCTGGAGTCCAGTACATTGGTCGGCGAGTTTCCTGAGCCTGTCGAGGACAACGTCGACGATCTCTTTGCCGATGGTGTAGTGGCCTCTGGCGTAGTTGTTGGCCGCGTCCTCCTTGCCAGTGATAAGCTGTTCCGGATGAAACAGCTGCCGGTAGGTGCCGGTGCGGACCTCGTCTGGAAATGGGGGGTTGGAAGTTAGTGGTCTTACTCTAGGTACAAGAGTAAAATATTAATTAGGTATATTATTATCATCAAATTATTGATGATTCGATGGCGATAAAATTGGCCAGGCTGCAAGGATTGCTCCGAGACAGCGATGAGAATTACACCAACTTTGATAAAACTGAACAGGTACAAGTTTTTTGTTTATTCTGAACTTCGAAGACTATTCTGAATATAGAGAACGACACAGCTGCTTGTATTACATTTCTAAGAATATTGACTAATTTTACAAAAAAATGTTCTCTTCAGACTGAAACCCAATCACGAAAAAAAAGAAATGATTTAGGCAACAGATGGCCCATTCCAAGACATAAGTTTGACTCACTTTTCAGTCACCAAAAAGTACAAAACAGGATAAAAAGTAAATTAAGTGAGTATCCTTTTGATGAATTCAATTGACATGAATGCTGTAGGGGAGAACAGGGTAATGAGAGCCAGCGGGTAGTGGGAGCCATGGTGATTGAACGGAAAGTAGGTACATTTACGCGATTGTACACACTCGGCCGCTTTTGTCAACCATCGAAAAACTTCGCCTGACGAACACGAGCCGTTAGTGCCATGCATTAAGTCACGAGGGACGATTATGTGTTTTTCGCTCCACGCTTATAAAAAATTGCTGATTGCCAGCGCCGAGATAAGCATGAAGTTATGTTCTTATTTTATTATGTTTATGCTTATTATATCCCCAGATTCATGCACTAACAAGCCCAATTGGATAAATTGAGATTGAAAGTAGAATTACATATTTATGTTATTACTTTTCAAAATGGTAGTCGGCGGGTAATGGTAGCCTAGCATATTTATATTATCTTAATCTTTTTTTCTTACTAAGTTGATTTTTTTATTTGTCTTACAAATAGTTCTTTGTATTAATTGCTAAGATCAGATATTTGAAAGTATGTCTAGTTAAATTTTCGGGAAAGAGTAAATTATGGCTCCCATTTCCCATATCGGCGTTAAGCGGGCTCTCATTACCCGCATGTGCGCGAACAATGGGAGCGACTGTTTTTTTTTTTTTAAATCGTTATTGTACCTTAATACAAGACTGTAATTGATTATAACTGTGTTTAAAATATACTCTAATAATGAATGTAAGAGTTCCTAAATAAACATCATAAGAATGTTAACAAATGTGGTTGTTATGAAATTTTTCCCTTAGTAGGCTCCAATTACCCTGTTCTCCCCTATGAGCTGTAGGTACCACCACTTGAGGGCTAATTAATTAAGTACTTTCGACCAGGAACGGTTGCCAATAAAGATACGATAGCACTTACAATAATATTGTAACTTCCTGTCTTCAAATGTGGAATGGAATTCCGTTTTAGTTGGCTTTTTGACTCATCTTTAAATAATATAGCGTGATTTGTGTAATGTAGGTATCTAGAAATATCAAAGAGGGTGAGAGAAAAAAGACTAAGGTGCAGCGCAGACGACACAATTTTGTGCGATGGAGTCTGTGGCGCACAAAATGTCTGCATGGCATGCAAAAAGTCCGTCGCGGATTTTACGCAGACTCAACGGCAACGCACACACGACCCTAATCTACGATCATTCTATCGGCAGAACTGTAGGGACGTAGACGCTATGGAAATGCAGAGATTGCGATGTATTATTTTATACTTTAAGTAGGTACAGAAAAAGAAGAAGAAATAAATAATTTTGGGTACATCCTATACTTTCGGAGAGCTGATCTGTTTGTATTTCTTGTGCTCTAGCGCCATGGTAGATATTGTACCGCGAACGTTACGTCCCCCACTAACTAGTGCTGATTGCATACTTCCTCTAAAGTTTAGTTACTTTACTCTTTGTTGCATTCTAAAAGCACAGTCTACATCATAGTGTGCGCCCCGTCTGCGTTAGCGCGCGTTGAAGCAAACGTTCTATTTTTTTCGCGCATTTTTTGTGTGGCGCGGCGCGGCGCAGCGCGATCTGTCAGAATTACACGGATTTTTTGCACGGCGTATGACTCGTTAGGTTCTATTTTCACAGACTAAAAAGTGCGTCACGGATAGTCTGTCGTCTGCGTTGGGCCTAAGATATCAATTTCCCCGTGATATCGAACGTCCTGGCCCTGCAGTCTCGACATAGATAGCGACGCTGTCGCAAACTACCGATCGCTAAATAATACCGACAATAATAGCTAGCCTTAACGATCCTTACGACAAACGCAAGTCTCTACATCTGTCAAAAATGCTCGCAAAATATATTTGTAAACATTACGAAAATCGTAAAGTTTGCGACAAACTTCGGTAAGATACCGATGACAATCGATAACTTTGAAAGTCGAGACTACCAATTATCGCTAAATCCGGATCGATAGGACTTTGCGACCGAATTCGGTCGTAAAGCGATCGCTATCAATGTCGAGACTGCAGGCCCTGATCTTGAACTAAGTCAAGACTTCGGAGTCAGAGACCTTTGTTAATTCAAAGAGGTCAATTTCAATCGGATGTCAACATCCTAGACGGACTATTTTCCTTAAAAGCCTGTTTCAATAATTTGTCTAGCCGTTTAATCTGTAGTACCTCCACATAAGTTTAATTTCACGTTATTATACTGACATTATGATCTTACGAATGTATGAAGTTCGTTTTGACGTCAGACGATAATTCTAGATTTCTAACTAATTCGAGGTAGCCCATACTTGTTTATTCATGTGTGTTGGTTTGCCGTGTCTGGACCGGGTATTGAGTCCAGTACGTAAGGTACTGGGTTTGATTCTCGGTCGGTACTGCCAAGATTCTATTTGAAGGTTTTTTTTTTTGGAAAATACACTGCCATACTTGTCCTATAATTCGCTTGGTCCTTAGGCACATCATTCGAACATTAATGTTGAAAGTTAATAGCTGTACCTACATCCTCCTTGAAAGTTAACCCACGAGATCTAACCAGAAGCTAAAAGAATTGCTAATTTCCTTGACAGATGTGCTTATAGTGCTGTAGCGTAATGATAGACCGTCACTCGAAGTAATAACGGCGCGGGCCGGGGTTCAATACCCGCCAGCTATTATAAATTTATATTACAAGCGACGAGAAGCCTTCAATTTAGAGCCTCACGGTTTCTTTCACATGTTTTTTGTATATAAGTCTTATTTTTAGCGGGATTAGTAAGCCAAGAAAATGTAGGATGGCTAGTCGTTTTGACAATGATGCTGTAGAATATTCATTAAATTCAAATTTAAATCTTCTATGTAGATAGAAATTAACGTTTTAGAATAAAAAGGTATTTGCATGATAGACGAAAAGTACTTTGCATTGTAGACAAATTAAATACTTATCCATGAAAAACAAATTGAAAACTGTCTGCCAGTTGATTAACCAAATCTGGTCCTTGGAGACGGGACTAGCTTAGGCTACGTAAGTCCGTACCTACTCATCATCATCTGCCTAGCCTTTTCCCAACTACTTATATTGGGGTCGGCGTCCAGTCTAACCGGATGCAGCTGAATACCAGTATTTTACATGGAGCGACTGCCTATCTGACCTCCACAACCCAGTTACTGGGTAATACGTACCTACTATCATCTAAAAATCTATTGACCACCCAAAATCTTTTCCCAAATCTTTTTTCTTTTTCTTTTCTCGTCTTTTTCTTTAAATATATTTTTCTTTCTTTTATCGTCAACCAAGACCCACTTTCCACTATCTTCTAGCTGCCTACTCACCAACAACGGTAGGTTCCAAGTCCACAAACACTGCCCTGGGCACATGCTTGCCGGCGCCGGTCTCGCTGAAGAAGGTGTTGAAGGAGTCGTCCCCGCCGCCCAGGGTCTTGTCCGAGGGCATCTGGCCATCGGGCTGGATGCCATGCTCCAGGCAGTACAGCTCCCAGCACGCGTTGCCGATCTGCACGCCAGCCTGGCCGATGTGGACGGAGATGCATTCCCTCTGAGGAAAAAGGAAAGCAAGGATTTCTTAGTGGAGCTTATGGAGGAAAAACCAAGTAAGTGGCCGGCTGTCTCTGTGTTTAGAGAAATATACATAAGGTCTAAGATACTGTGGTAGAAGCAGGAGGATTATCAGCAGCCCCCTGCGATACAGAGAATCACTGGCAGTTGGCAGAAAGGTCTGTAATACTTTTCTGGCAACAGAAAGGTCGTATTTCACTCCGTCGTTTTCCTCTACTATACTACTTATAGGTAGATAACGTGTAGGTACCCATTTAATTTTAATTTTTCTATCACCCAAGGCGCATAGCAGACTACGCGAGTTATTTTGTGCTTGGCGTAACTTCTTTCCAACAACAACAAAACGTATGGAATTAGGGCACGCGGTGGTGGCGATCCCATCAGAACTCACGGGGGCTTTAACCTGTACCTACCTATATCATTAAGGGTACTTTAACCCCCATTGCCATAAACTTGTACCTACATACATTGAACCCGAAATGTTCTGTTGACAACCAGTTTGCTGTATTTGTGGAAATATAGCTACGATAATGGAAACACTATTGTTGGCTTAGTGACCTTAATCTAGCAAGGTGAAAGACTTCATCGATTTAAAAGTTCAGGTTCCATTTAGGTTCATAGGTTAAACTATGAACCTAAATGGAACTTGAACTTTTTTTTTCTTTTTTTTTTAATTCATGATTGATTAAATCATGAATTAAAAAAAAATCAGGATTGATTAATCAATTATGAATTTTCTGTGTTACAAATAAGTACTGCCCTCTGCTCGAAAATCTGTCTGCTCGTTAAAAGTTTAAAACCAGCTTCTTTCATGAAAGTAATTTTGGTATTTTTTCTCCAACTCTACCAATTCGTCTACTACAATTGGTAGGTACCTACCCTACTTAAAATGAAAATGAAAAAAATGGTTGCCTGTAAAGTCGGTTTTACGGGCGAAGATTTTACGTGACAACGACCGATCATCCGATCATAGTTGAGTGGGAGAGAGACGCAAGGCATTCGGCGGGCCTCTCTCTCGTTCGGTGACTCATCGTAACGTTACCGAGCGTTACACTTTTTCATAAGTGACTCCCAGTCGCAACCTAATTTAAGACGTTGTCACGTCAAAAAAAACTGGTTTTCTAAACTTGTTTTGAAATGGAACAGGCACAGCATGTAACACAAGGCATCATAAAATATGGTGTCTAGTTGTCTACATTTACAAAGGCCTCCTCACATGAGCTGCACATGAGCGAAAGCTTCAGAATGATAAACGTTGGTTCGTTCGCCACACACGAACCATAGACACGCGCCAATTAATTGAATCGACGCCCTATTTGTGATAAATGGTATCAGACCAAAGAGATCTAATGTAGAACTACTAAATTGAATGTTTTCGATACGCTTCGCAACGCACCATCAGTACTAATGTGCCAGAGTTCCGAATTAAAGAAGAGAATACTACAGTATCATCAGGAACTTACATAGATAGATACCGTGTTGGGTTCTAATTGAAAAAAGGTGTTGACTCATCATTATGTCTCGATTTTTTGGGTCTATCTCTACGAGTACGTGATGGTATGTTACAAAGTTACGAAAGCACAGATGGAAGTTTTTCTAAACATTTATAATTTGAATTTGTTGTAAGTACCTACCGAACACATAAATGAACATTACATAAATGACTGTAATTGGCGTCTCTTTGTTTTTTCGCGGCCATCAATCAAATCTTGTTTTTCTAGTACAGAATAGTGTAACAAACGAAAATTATTTGACAACATGCATATCTCTAAACTCAGTCCGAAATTAGTTATTAAGAATTGTCTTTTTACTGCAGCTAATTAGAAATCGGACTATACCTAGTCGCAAAGTCTATACCTATCCAAATGTTACGTAAAAATTAAGGTTTTGATATCAGTCGTGACATTCTGATTTTTATTTGAGGAGGACCCTCAATATTTACTAGCCAGGGGTTGGAAGGTTATACACACATGTATACAATGTAGAATTATCCAACACGTATCCAGACTTTTCCCCCTTCGATCATAAAACAAGGATTATCTTGGCTTCCAGGAGAATTAAATTTTTTAATATCCCGAACACGCGCAGTTATAGTTAAATTCAAAATTATTTTCATGTTTCTGAAATATGTGTCGATGTTGACGTATACTGTTTGGGTTCACAGACAAAAGATGGATCTAAGCATATACAAATTCCTTTTATTAGTCTGCTAGAGAAGGCAATCTCATATGAGTCACTGAATTCAAGTTGTACTTTTACCACATAGATGGATCTCTGCCAACAACCGCTGAATAAGCAGCGCAATGCTGCAAATTTTCCGGTACCTGTAGTCTGTAGTACTAAGTTAATGTTAAGTTACATAGAAATATTCTTAAGTTTCAGTCATTATTGAGCTAATTAAAAGTAATTACTTATGTTTTTTAGGGTTCCGTCCCCAAAAGTTAAAAACGGGACCCTATTAATAAGAGTCCACTGTCCGTCTTGTCTGTCTGTCTGTCACCAGGCTGTATCTCATGAACCGAACCGTGATAGCTAGACAGTTGAAATTTACACAGATGATGTATTTCTGTTGTCGCTATAACAACAAATACTAAAGACAGAATAAAATAAATATTTAAGGGCTCCCATACAACAAACGTATTTTTATCGGCGTTTTTGCCATGTGGTACGGAACCCTTCGTGTGCGAGTCCGACTCGTACTTGGCCAGTTTTTCAAAGAATCACAATAGGAAAGGAAATAATTAGTCAATGTGTAGTAGGTAACGCCGTATTTGGATAAAGTTCCAGATTGGGTTGCCCCAACTAAGTAATGCGTGGGTTTAGTAATCAAATACGATATTACTACTTAGATAGGTACCTATTTTATTGAGAATCGTAAATGGAATCCGTTATACAGGGTGTTTGGAAACTGAGTGCAAAGCTTTAAGGGAGTGCTAGATTTACAGCATTTTGACCCATACACGTCTTAGAAAAAAAAATCAAAAAAATCGCGAAAAAAAAATCAGCTGCTCCCTACGTTTTGACGAGATATGCGAACATAAATGTAGGGAACAGCAGTTTTTTTTTTTGCGATTTCAGGTTTGTTCCCATAGTAAAAGTTGTTCATAATGATGAGTACAATGACCCCTTAAGTTTCCCTCTGAGTTTGTTTCGGCCTTTCTTCTCAGAGTAGTCAGATAGGAAACGCCTACTTCATCTAGTTTAAAAAAAAAAACATGATTGACGTGTAAAAGTGTTCAAACCTACTTACAAAAAATAAAATCATTTCATCATCATTTCATTTCATTTCATAAGAGTTCCAGAACGATTAAATTTAAACGTGTATATTGTGATATCAAAATGAGACTTAGAACATTTTGTCCAAAAGATCATTAAGCAATACAAATATCTACCTACCCTATATCTACTTATAGCACGGAATAGATAAATCTCTTCCGTGACTTATAGTGACGGGCATTAACGATGAACCCAACACCTTCGTTTTTAGTAACGATCTATCTGTCTAACCTCTTTATTCATAAAAGTAGTGATTAGCGACTGTTTATCCATACATTTTTGACGTTTTAACGTTACTCGTAAATAAACCCCATTGTGTGTTGACCCCAAACTGTCCCTCAAATAATAAATCACAATCTTTTCAGGCTGATGCCTTAAGTTCCCCTGAAATCTTTAATTTAAATTAAACCTCCTTTATGTTAATCGTTTAATGTTCGTGGAACAGGGGGTTTTAAAAAGAGAGGGCACGGTATGGTACGGCTCACCATAAATGAAGGAACATCAATCAGAACTTACAGCCTTCAGTGTACGACGCGGCGACGATAGTTAGATATGTGGAGGCGTGGTAGGTACATATGGTACAACGTGGTATCAAAGTAGGCAACTCCCTAGGATCATGGTAAAATGATAAATGACTTTTGCAGGATCGAGTTCAAACATGACATAATTATATTTAGGTTGACAGACAACATGAAATAATTATATTTAGGTTGACAGACAAATGAATTGTTTGGAAAATATTCTTCAATAAGATGTCCTTTTAAAATTAATCAACATCGAAATAAGGGTTAGCTCGATACAGCAGTGCGATTCTGTAACCATCTCACCGTGAAAACTATGTGAAGTGAGCGACGTGAGCGTGGAGTGAGCTGTCAATAGTGTTAATTCCTAGCAAAAACAAACTCACAACACTTAAGTTTTCACGGTGAGATTTTTACAGAATCGACCGGCTGGTAAACTGTACTAAAAGTAGAGTCAAAATTAAGACAATTCTACAAAAACGAGGACTACGTACGGAAACCAGAAACCAAGTCAAACAGAACAGAAAAGCACTGGCTGGCTGAAGGGCTTACATGACCTAAAGCGCGGTCACTGTCGGACTGCATAGAAAAGAAAGAAGCGCGTCACACAACGCTGGTAATTTATTGCAATTTTTTTTTATATATAATTAATTGCTTTATTGCAAAATATAAAGCAATTAATAATGACAAAAAATCTATTGTTTGAACTAAAAAATTAAAACAGTAAGTGTGCTTTAGTATGTTGCTCGTAGAATAATCTGACAAAAAATCAGAATGATTGTATTTAACTAATTAGTATGGTTTTTATTGCAAAAAGAAAGTTTTTGGAGGTATCTTCATGATTTTTTTCTATCGTATCAAATTAGTTGTATTACCTATGTTTTCAACACACTATCTACCTAGCATATATTTTGAAGAATATCATATTGGTCGATCATTTATATACTTTTATTGTTTCTAAAACTTGCGTTTTTTGCGTTTAGGTCCTGTATGCCCCTTAAAGCCTGAAGCAAGCCATAACAAACACAGAACATAGGCACTCAACCTACCCAAATTCCACAATGACCTAAACACTTTGTAGGCTGCAGCTAATTCATTCTAAACGAAGCCGTGTAATTTGTACAGTATGGCAGGAAATATTTCATGCAGTGCAGTGTCATTACCGCGAAAATAGCCGCCAATCACCGCCCGTTACTCGACGTGACACTTGACGGCATAGATATGCACTGTGGCGAGATTTCTACGATAAATGCATCGATTCCATGTATAAATGCTTTCGTCGATATATATATTTTATCTGTGTTGGAATTAGCATGGTGGTTTAAAAACAGATAAATATTCTGTGGTACCGTGGTTTTACCTACATTCTGTGGTATGCGATCAAAGAAAGTGTTTGTTGTGTATCTAATTCGTAATTTACGATGGTCTTTGCCAGTCTCGATTTAGTAGATACTTACAAAGAAAAATTGATGGGCCACGAAACTCATGAACAATGTCCACCATCACAAGTCACAACGTTGACTCATGATCGAACATAAATTTTAAACAACATCGATAGGTACTTAAACCACACAAAACATTTAAAAGAGTACCATATAGGTAGGTAGGTACCTAATTATTTTGGAAAAACTAAGTAGAATGACCATTTTACATACAATAACGAAATCCCACGCGAGTTACTGAACAAAACGATTCGATTATTCGTCCAATTACAATGTAATTCAATTCAACGATTGTTTAAATGGAAGTAATATTGGAATCGAATTGCTACAATAAAAATATCTATAAAAGGGAAGACATTTGTAGGCGGTTAATTACGAAGCCGCGGAGAACACCCACTGTTGGGGTTTAGTTAACTAGAGAACGTATTTATGGCACCTACAACGTCAATTATTTGGTAGTCCACTGAAATTGCTTTAATTGAATCAATTTTGAAACAGAAATTCCATGAACTTAATGTCTATAAAGTTTATAATAGTTTCTCCACCTACATCTGTACATAGGTATTATAAATTAAAGTCGTTTTTATTGTCTGTCTGTGTGATCACCTAGTTCTTCTAAACTGCGCAATGGATTATGATTCGGTTTTTATTTGGAGAATTTATTCCGAAGGGTCAATGAGTATCTGTCTGGTGACCTAAAATCAAAGAGAATATAACCACCAGTGGCTATATCGTCGTTGCCTGAAATACAGGTTTTGTAAAAAACTTAGTTTAGGCACCAGTCTTCCACAAATTCGTACAACTGTGTGAAGCAGTAGGAGCGGTTCGCATACATGGAAGATTATAGCAATAGGTACCTACCTACAGCCTCATTGACTAATTTCGGGTACAATTTAAATGCTCACCAAAATAATTTTTGAACCTACCAAAATGGATAAATGCTCATCAAATGTTGTTTCCCTGAAATTGTAACATTAATACCCAAAATGAAAAATATTGGCGACGTACGATGCAAGAGCGAGCGAAGTAGGGCACCCCGAGGGTAGGTTTAGCTAGGTTACTTTAAACCCTTTACTTTACCCTACATTTTGACGAGTTAGATAAACGAACATAAATGTAGGGAACAGCTGATTTTTTTTTTCGCGATTTCAGGTTTGGTCTCATAGTAAAAGTTGTTCATAATGATGAGTACAATGACCCCTTAAGAGGTCCAGAACAACTTAAATTTAACCTTGTATATTCGTTTTAAATAATATTTTCACTTTTTCGATACGAACCCAAAGAAAGTTATAAGCGAAAGTATTTCACCCATTTAAATAAAGCTTCACGAATCTTGTCCGTGATCACTGATCGTGTTATTTAAATCAGAAGTTCAGTGGTCATGCTACGATTGACAGAAACAATGGACCCGTCCGATATCTCAATGATCCGTAGATCCTTGAAGATCGATGAAGCGTCCTGATATTTATATCTTGTTGTCACTGAGATATATATTGCTTTGAGTGATCGAATGTAGGTCATGGTATACTGCGGTTTGTATTTAACCATTATGTACTAATTATTTGTTTTTTATCGTCATCGTCAAGAAATCTATCCATACTATAACATTATAAATGCGAAAGTGTGTCTGTCTGTCTGTTACCTCTTCACGCTTAAACCGCTGAACCGATTTAGATGAAATTTGTTATAAAGATAGTTTGAGTCCCGGAAAAGGATATCGGATAGTTTTTATCCCGATATTCCTACGGGATCGAAACTTAAACGGGTTAAACCGCGGGGCGCTGCTTGTAGGTAACATAGCTGAAGAGTTTTTTTATTTGACTGCGCTAATCACTGGAACTACCTGTCGATTTTGCATTTGATGGCCCCATTCTTCAGGAAGGTAATTTAACATCACGCTACGACCCTTAGGAGCCGAGCAAAACGAAAAAAGTCAGAAAGAAAAATTAAACGGTGGGTGAAACCGTGGGGCACAGCTAGTCTATTAAGTATAACAATTAAATCTAATTCTCAAGTTTGTAATTAAGGTATAAAGACATGATTTTAAGAGCTAACAAAAATAAACCAACCCAAAAAGTTGTTTTATCACTAAAAAAACATTTGCATTCTAGTAACCGTGTCTATTTTAAAAACCACACAAAAAATAAGAAACACAACTTTACAAAGCGAGCCCATCCGTTACAGTTGATTATTTCAATGAAATAAACTGTTGTAAGAAAAAAACCAACACTAAAAATGTGGCGGATATATCCGCACTATAGTGCAGCCCTGTACTATACTTGCGGATGTCAGTATCCGCCCTCAGGAAGTGAGCTTTTAGGGCCTCGCGGAAACTAATCCTTCATTAGTACTTAAGTTTCCCGCCTGTTATTAGCTTACAGGTATTGTCTGTCGAAGGGTTCATTTAGGGGTGGACCTGTATAACTTTAGAGCTTGAAAAGGGCTCTACGCTTTAGGGCATTTTGTGGAGTTGGAAACTTCAAATGAGTACCGAAGAGCAGAGGTTTTATAGCTTTTTATATCCTCTTCTGAAGTAAAGAAGGATTCAAAGCTCAAGGAAACCGCTGCAAGGAAAAAATGGGATCACCGGTTCCGAGTCCAGATCACCAGGCTTGATAGAGGGATTTTGATAATCAACTAACTAATCATAGGAGATGCAACTATCGTCCTAATTCTTCCTGTCATCTTTAAGAGTCTAGGGTGGGTTGTATCAAAAGCTCCGTTATAGTTTGCGTCAAAGTTAAATTTAATCGTAACCATAACCATAACCATAGAATCTACTATCCGCTGTTGCACCGTCATATATTTTACATGTTTTACAGTTAAAGTTAAAAGGGTGACAAGTGATAAGACGTCATATTTCCCCAAAATGTACGTGGGTAATTTTTTGACAAGGGCAACACTTCAAGCTTGTTGTCATCACGCTTTCTTTGTTTGACACTAGTGATGTTACTCAGTCATTAACGGTCAGGCACTCGATTGTCTCTATTATGTAAATTAAAAACACAAGAACAGAATCATAGCAAGATCAAAAATACAGTAACCGTTCTATATTGGTAATGTACCAAGGTGTTTAAGTCAGTGACTGAAGGAAGGGAGGCCTTTGCCCTGCAGTGGGACAGAAATGGCTGATAATAATAATAATTCGGCTAAGATTGGCTTTGTTCGACTTTGTAAAGAGCTTTTTGTCTTACATTCCACTGATTATCAGATTGATCTGATAAAATCAGTGAAGATTTAATGAAAAATTACACTTCATTATCTGACAGCACTAACCCACAGAACATGTATTTTCTCTTATTAAAACTCTGTGACTCTGTACATTACAGTATTATGACGGCTTATTACACGAAATATATTTATTACCTGGTTTATTATCCAAGAATGATAGTTAACTAGTGTGGCAGTGTTGATGATATTTCTAATCGCAACTAAACCGAGTGGCACATCGAGAGAAAATGGACTCGATTCTTTATTTTTTTTTATTTGAGTAACGAGTTAAATAAAATCGAGCCGCATCACTATCTGACACTGTCAGAAAGACAAGACGTAAGTGATAATAACATTCATTTTATTTTTCCGTTTCTTTCGAATTGCATGAAATTGATATTTCTGTTTTCCTGTATGTAATTGAAGGATTGTATTATTGGAAGATGCATTACAGCATTTACTCCAGAAGGATGTTGAGTTAATTGTTCAGTAAGATTGCAACGCAATGTGCGAAAACATTGCCCGAGACTGCTGCAGATGTGCGGTAACTTGAGAACGCATGGATTCACGAACGCAAATCAAATCATCTGTGCAGTTTAACGAAAGTGCGTATAGACAATGCAAGAAAGTATTGAAACTGTTATACATTATGGAGATTTGGATACAGGAATATTTACATCATATGGCGATTTTCACAGCAAACGCATACTGTGCCTGATGAATGCGGGAAAGAACATTATTTTGCAGTGGATTCCAGCACACCAAAAAGAACAATAATAATATTAGTTAGAATACGCTTATAACACCGAGCTGCTCTTGCTGGATGCTATTGCAAGGTTGCAACTGTTTGGTGGGCAGACGTTGGTATAGTTGGCTGTTGTGCACATGTAATGTTGAGCATGCGGTATTTATGTATTTTCATCGGTGGAGCGACCTGCATATTTTTTAGATGAAATATTACCTACTTCTAAGTCGTGTGACGTTGAAATTAATATAAGTAGGTACCTACTTGCAGAAATAAAAATGCTTTGTTATGTACAATTTATGTGTTTTTTTTTAACGTTTGAAAACACCCCTACTCGCTGAGCAGTGGTGTGTCCGTCGTAACAGATGCGACTTACAGCTTGTAGGTCGTAGGTTTGAACCCAGACAGGCACTTTGTGTAAATTATTTCATCACCACTGCTCTCAAAACGGTGAAGGAAAACATCGTGAGGAAACCGGCATGTCCTAGAACCAAAAATTCAGAAGAATACGCAGAAGCATACGCTAGAGCTTAAGTTTCTTTGGCAATTAAAGCAACACACTGAAGAGCAACAGTGAAGCTAGAACTAAAAATAAAAAAACTGAAATTAGAAATCGATATTCTTAAGTAAAATATTCTCAGGGGTTTCTTGTTTTCAGCAAGGGAGGACCCTTGCTGAAAACAAGAACCCTTGGGAACTAAAAACCCGGAATCTGTCCAAAAATTTATTCTCATCACACTTATGAAATCGATCAATGCGATGGTGATTTTTTTTCTCTTCCTAACTGGCAAATCGGATTCACTGTCACTATCATCGCTAGAAGAGCTTTATTCCCACAATATTTCGCGGAGTAAAGACATACCTAATTTGTTTTAATAGGTACTTTATTCAACAACACAATATTTTTATAGGTTACAACTGCAAAGCAGATGACATTACAATGACACTAACCGTAACTATAGCCCTTAACCGGCCGAATTTGGTCGATTAATGTTATAGTTATGTGTGACGTCATTTTAACAATTATGACAAAACTTAAATCGATGCAACCCGAATTTCGCTTAACCGGAGATTTGACGTCTGTCAAAGCTTTGATTATAGTTAAAAATGGCTTGTTATAGTTATTTATGACGTCATTTTAACAATTCTCAAATCGATGCAACCCGAATTTCGCTTAACCGGAGATTTGACGTCTGTCAAAGCTTTGATTATAGTTAAAAATGGCTTGTTATAGTTATTTATGACGTCATTTTAACAATTCTCAAACCGATGCAACCCGAATTTTGCTTAACCGGAGATTTGACGGCTGTCATGAGATTGGTTATGGTTATAGTTAGCTGATGCAACTCACTCTGAATCATATTTTATGACAAACACATAAGGTTCCCCCATAGGCCATTCGACCATTATGTTCAAACCACAATTTCAATACCAAACGCATGTCCCCACGTATCAGCAGACGGTATCACAGCCTATCATTATCAACACGATTGCAGTAGACACGCTAGGCGTCGGGTCAATGAACCCAAACTAATTTTCTCCGCCATTTTGACTAGAAACAAAAAAACTGACCATTTATAGTCTATGGTTCCGCAAGACATTGGTTTTGTTTACTGTTTTGAAGTTTGTTTGTAAACAAACGCTTTGTTTATTTATTAGAGTAAAGACCGGTAGCCAGGGAGTGTTTTCTTTTTTTCTAACTTCTATGAATTGTTTTTGGCAACGCCTACCTACTCACCTACTTCTTTTGTATCTATAATTGCAAAAAGTATAGAGAGTATCTGTGAGCAGTGATGGCCCAGAGGTGTCGGCACCGACTTACTAGTTGTAGCCTTATAGGTCGTGAGTTCGAACCCAGTCAGGCACTTCACATTGTGTAATTTCATCACCACTGCTCTCAAAACGGTGAAGGAAAACATCCTAAGGAAACTGGCATGTCCTAGAACCAAAAAATTCAAAGGCACGTGACATCCACCAACCCGCACTGGGCCCTCGTGGTGGTTTATGGCCCACTCCCTCGCACAGACAGGAGGCCTGTGTCCCAGCAGTGGGAACATTAACCCGTCAAGCCTCGCGCGTAGGTACCCTATGTAATACGATACAATAGAAAATCAATTGTGTCATTTGTCTCATTAGCGGAACGTGAGAGGTCATAGGAACGTGAGAGGTCATAGGAACGTGAGAGGTCATAGGAACGTGAGAGGTCATAGGAACGTGAGAGGTCATAGGCTGATTACTTTAGGAGCCTTTAGGACCTCTATATACAATAGAGGTCTTAAAGGCTCCTAAAGTACAGACGCCAGCACATCAAGCTACCCGAAACTGTCAAATTCTCCCAATCAACTTTGAACCTTATGCTTTAGCGATAACGTTGAAAATCTATTAAAGAAATTTGACAGATTGTAGTAGCTTGATGTGCCTAAATTCTAGACCTCTAGAGGTTAAAAATCCCTCTTATAACCGGGCTGCTATTTTTCGATTATGTTTCTCTTTCTGAATAAATATATCAGATTTCGTACTTAGATTTTCCTTTACAAACTGTTTAAAATCAACGCACTATCGTGTTGTTTCGTGCTGAAAACGAAAATTTAATCTTTCCATGACCACGGAACTCCATTTAAAAGGCAAAAAAAGGTGAAGACTTAGCTCATTGTGCCGACATTGTCTGCAAACTCACGGCCACCGGCAGAACTGTAGGATTGCGCAATGCAGACTGACATTTGGCTACTGGTGCTTTTGTAATTGCAAAAAATCTCTTGTCGAAATTCCTTTCTGTTATACAGCTGGTTGTCATGAACCAGAAAATTAGCGGTCTTGGTGTATATAATGTATATTACTACTTAGGTACTATGTAGACCGTTTTTCGAGAAGTAGGTCCTACCTAAAGCCTAAAGTTTATAAAAAAGGACACTAGCGCACGGAAGTGATACGTGTAGTTTTTTCTTAAAACTTCATTGCATTAAATTCAAAATGTGCCAATTGCCTAATAATACATATATCAGCAGTGCGATTCTGTAACCATCTCACCGTGAAAACTTAGGTGAAGTGAGCGTGGAGTGAGCTGTCAATAGTCTCAATTCCTAGCAAAACAAACTCACATCACCTAAGTTATCACGGTGAGATTTTTACAGAATCAACCGGCTGGAGTTGTCGATTCGCCCAGAACAAATAATATTACTTATTTGTCGATTCATCCGTTTCGGGCGAATAAATTCGTGCGAATTGACCAATAATGGTCAAACTTTGTCATTCCGCGACTGGTTTTAACCTCAATCACTAAAAAAACTAATGCAAAAGTCCTAATCAAATACGCAGCAAGAAAAAATAATTAATGACCGCATTATGACGTCACAATTCCCAGTGCTGTTTCAATATGGTCTCGTGTTACCGAGGGATGTACATATGACAGCAGGGAGGTACTGATGACGTCACCGGCGCGCCCGCTGTGACTCAATACCTAAAATCTTTCCTAATTATACGATATTCAGTTTCAGATAACGAGATAATGAAACTTTATTAGAGAAAATAATAATAAAGAAATCGTTATCAAGGCACAGATGAAGATCTATCTAAAGAAGTTTACCACTGACCATCTAAACATTTCCCGGAAATATATGCTAAGTTTATGCTGAAAAAGCCTTGCAAATGTTCTTTTGTTAATTTATTTATTTTAAATACATAATAAGCTTAACTAAATATATTTAAAAAGTTATGTTAGAATTGGTTTATAGCTACAAGAAAACTCAAACTCTTGCTAATATATATTTAATGATGACAATCTTATTTTTGAAGAATTGTCAAGCAGTGCGAATTTAGCTATTCCAAGTAGGTAGCTAGATTAGATTGCTAGAATCTAGGGCATGACTACTTATGTATTACTTGTGTTTTGTATTTATGTGTTCTCTTATTTCAGATTACGCATGATATAATGTAAGTAATATATTTACATTGGCGCCGATTCTGTTGTGTCACAAACTAAACTAAATTTAAGTTCAGGCATCTTTTTCTTTCTATTTCATTAAGAAAAGGACAGAAGATACATATTAGTTTAGTCCTGTCAAATTAGTCAGCGCCTAACGTAAATTGACGTATTTTTAATAGCCATTTTTTTAATCTCGTCTAAATTGTCTATGGAGTATCTTAATTTGACAGGACTAAACTAATATTTATCTTCTGTCCTTTTCATAATGAAATAGAAAGAAAAAGATGCATGAACTTAAATTTAGTTTAGTTTGTGAACAACAGAATCGGCGCCAGTATCCATGCTTCTAATTTTCATGTATCAAATGACTCAGCTAACTAATATGACCCTTGACATTTTTTTAAATAAAAATAGGCACATATATCGTTCTGAAAAAATAGGTTTTCAGTATGTTTTCAGTGGGAACCATAAGGTGAGCAGCCGATCGATTCTGTAAAAATCTCACCGTGAAAACTTAGGTGAAGTGAGTTTGTTTTTACTAGGAATTGACATTATTGACAGCTCACTCCACGCTCACTTCACCTAAGTTTTCACGGTGAGATTTTTACAGAATAGCACCGCAGGACAGATTTTTTAACTTTTATAAATTTTTATAGACATAAAAAATAGTTTCCGTTAATCTGAAAACTTATGAATCGAATTGACTGGTGTTCGTGGTAATTCGTCCTTAAGATAGCTTAGCTTAGTTAATTTAAAATAAAATAATACAGAACTGTTGAAACTTAAAAAAAAGGTGTAACTACAACAAAAGGCTGTTGCTACGTAGCCAGATATTAACAATACCTACCAATGTGCTAAGTTTCTCTTGTTTCCCTTGGAAGATTATTATCAATTAATTAAACTGAAAGGCGTATCAAAATTACGCCTAAATCACTATTAAAAAATAAAGCATAGAACAACTTTCACATGCATATAGTTTTATTAACAATGTACCTACAGTAATTTATGTACGATCATAGTAGCATGAAGATCTCATTTTCATATTTTGTGTTTTCCGTAGTTGTACCAAGAGTCTAAGCAATAGCTATAGTTAGGTTCCTACTATGTTAATTAATCATAGTCTAAATTAGCCTAAAACAATTACCTGCCCTAACTTTGACGGAATACTCAGTAAGTGAGTACCTATTTGTGTCAAACTACATTTTAAACGTTCTTAACGTGGTTATAATTACACAATTACGGTAATTTCCGATTCACAAAGCTTCTCTATTATGTATCGTCATACCACAACTTGTAATTGTAATATAATAAGGCTTTGCATAGTAAAAAGACTCCATCTATTAGTTGTATACCACGGCGAGTCAGTTTTTTGTAAAACGATTCATTTATAAGAAATGTTATCAACAGCTCTATGAAAGTTAAAATTGTGTTGTGTTGAAAGATGAACTTAGTTGTTTTTTTTTAAAGTTAGCCTACACTGTCCCATTGTTGAGCAAAGCGGCCTCCCCTTAATCCTTCCACACATCCTTTTTGCAGCCACCTCGGTCCAACCCTTGCGTTACGGGACTAGGTCTAGGTATCGTTAATTGGTTTCGTATTGACTGTGTCGCAATCCGAATCGAATGGCGGTGAAAATGTTCCTGTGTCGGAATCCGAATCGGACTTCAAGAATTTTAGGTATTTGCCATAGAATTGCCTTATTTTCTTGCCCTAAAATCTTAGTTGCAATGTTTCGTTGACATTGCTTTCATAAGTTTTGTATCTATGTAAGTATTACGCATAGCGTGCAGAATCCTGCTTTTTCAAGGTAGATTAATATCTATTGAAAGTTATAGAAAGTTTTCTTAGACAGTTACCAAAATATCTTTCATTTTCCATTTCATGTTATCTTTGATGGCACAGTTCCAAGTTTTAAATTAATGTTCCGTACGGGAAAAGGGCATCAATAGAAGGAATAGTTTCATGAACATTACCTACTTAACGTAAAGCAGAGATGACATTGAAAACACGCCAAACATTCAAGACATTAAAACGCAAAAATAGTTTTGCATTAAGAAATTTTCAGAAAGTCAGAAGCCTAGGTTTGTGCCCAAAGCTCGCCCCCTATTACATGGGACTTATATCATTACCTAATGGCGAAATATGTGAGAACATGAACAATAGGAGCAGTGGTGGACCAGTGGTATAGGCCCCGACTTACGAGTAGACTTACGTGTAGGAGTGAGAGTTTACTTTGTGTATTTCATCAACACTGCTCTCAAAATGGTGAAGGAAAACATCGTGAGGAAACCGGCATGACCTAGATCTTACCAAAAAATTCGAACACGTGACATCCACAAACTCGCACTGCTGCGTGGTGGATTTTGACCCACTCCCTCTCACAGAGAGGAGGCCTATGTCCCAGCAGTGGGAACATTATAGGCTGATTATGCATGAACAATAGCTAGTTAGGCACGTCTGCCTAACTCTGTTTGGATTAGGTACCTACCGGACGGACCCCTTTACAGTCTCCACAGAGATGTGCCCTAACAGGCGTTGCACAGAGGGGGCTCCGGATTGGTCTTATGAGAGGTAACGGTGCCCCTTCCATAGTGCAGATGTTGGTCACCGGGGTAGTTTTAGTGAGGTAAAAATCCCACACTACCTGGTTTTATCCCCAAAGACCAGGCGCCTTTTGAAGGTTTCCCCCCGAGAACAACAAAAAAAAAAGTTATTATAACGGAGTCATGTTATCAGCGACTCTTTCAAAATTGATTCTTGTTCTTGTTAACCTTATTCCAAACCATATGTTTGATTCAGGCTTACATTATGGTGTTTTTTAATGAATAGCCGATCTTAATTAGTGTTAACGTATAGCAAGTAATTAGGCACGCCCATTCGGTTCACTCACCTTTCTATTACATTTAGTTTTTAGTTTTAGTTAACTAGCAGGGCAACAGTCCCGGTTTGGGTGTGTCGTTGTATTGTATTGTGCTATATTACAATTATGACCTATAATTAACGAATTATTGTGACTGTATTGGAGTATCTACATATCTTTGCAAGGGCGACAAGTTGGAATTAATTTAGTACTTATTGGAATTCCGATAAAATCTTTGGTTCAAAAACATGATTTTTCGGTTTTCAAATCTAGATAAAGTCACGACAAAAAATCTCGGCAGTTGTAAGAAGGTATAACTTGTCTAAACACACATAATTGGTGTAGGTATTGTTTCAGCAAATGATTCAACAAAAATGTTTTGTTTGATCATCTCCGAAACTAGAACCAAGATTAGAAAAAAAATAGAGTTTTAATTAAGTCTTGAACAAATAAATATTGTTTATTTAGACTTTGTGTTTTGTGTAAACTGACAATCACACTAAAATTATAAAGGCGAAAGTTTGTGAGTTTGTTTGTATGTTTGTTACCTACTTCTTCACGCACAAACGGCTAGACCAATTTTGATAAAACTTGGTATGGAGGTAGCTGACTATTAAAACTTAAACTTGTGTGTAACTTACACACAGGCTTGATGTTTTTTTTTTGTTAATTTTAAACCTACGTATGACTCAAGCCAAGGAATAACAAACAGTATCGCTCTACATCCCTACTATGGAACAGGGTGAATCATGCCAGTAATAGGATAATAGCAGGATTGTCTGCCCGTCTGCGCCTACGCATCGATTGTTTTAATCGATGATAAAATAATATGATGCTGATGAGGTCTACCTACCTGCATTGTATTCAGTTTTTGTAAAGCTTCATTAAAATCTATTTATTGAACAAAGAGTACTAATCAAGAGGATGAAATAACTTTTTGGCATCAATTTTTGCTTATACATTGGAAATCTTCTTGATACGTTGTTTTAAGACATGCTGCAAATTACCTATGTTTTTTTTTATCCCAAACTCAAACTCAAAGCATATATTTCAATTAAACCTTGTAGGTACAGGCACTTTTGAATTATTACTTTAGATACTAAATAACTTTTCTCTTATTGTAAAAAGATTGAAACAACTATTTATATTATACGACAATTACAACTATTAATTATTATTAATAATTATTTATTTATTTTCTATTAACTATTGATGATTATTATTAAACAATATAAGTTTTTATTTTACGCCAGTGAAAAAAAACTCATACTAGGGTATTGTGTAAAATGGATTTTTTGTATCTACTAAAATATCTTTTAAAGTAAAAAGTAATAGTAGGTAGGTAATAGTAGTGTAAAAAGTAATTACGAATTTGAAGAGTTCGGCTTCTACCTACCTACAGTATTGTGCTTACACCCCTTGAAAGGAAAATGTACAAAACTAAATCAAATTAGAAAATACATTGAAATTGAGACTACTAATTTACATATCAAACTCTTCTCTGTATAGGTATTACAAACTATCATAAACTTTTGAGTAATTTGAATTTGATTGGCTAGTGGTCAAAAACGAATGTTGAGCGATGTCTTGTGTTCGATCTCCTACTACACTCTTAGCATGTTGGTATCAGCTCGACTGTGCCAAGGCCAACATAAAACGGGAAGTCTAGGCTACACAGATTCAATTAAACCTAATAAGCATTTTTATCTCTTAAAGTACTTCCCGTAGCTAATTGACTACTGCTACTGCTACCTAAAACTAGACTGAAATTGTGTACAATTACAAGCCCGTTACGTCTTAAACCACTAAGTTACGCTCTGTCCATTGAGCTGTTAAAAATAAAAGCCTTCGAGACAAATCTCTTTGCTTCGAGATAACGCGACGGTTCCACTACAGCTGTCAGCTAGTACCGTTTGGTAGCCCGCTATGTTTTGTTTAAGTTAATTGAAGTTTATTTAACCAACCTCAACTCTGTATTACCATTTCATGCTTTGATCGGACAATCTGGGGGCCTAAAAAGGCCACTTTTGCAGAATCATAAAAGGATAACATAATGAACAGTTAACTGTTAAGTTAATCGTATCAAATCCCATTGGTGAAGCATTTTTCAGTTATTTTTTTTTTTGTCTGTGCTAAAATACCAATCAATCCAATCCCAATATCTTTGATTGTATCTACGTGTTAAGTACGCGAGACAGGGGACAAGTAAAACACTTAGCGGTTGAATACGCACTGACGTTTATTAAGGAATGACGGGTCGCGCAGCCACTGCATATCAGTAGCTACACATATACAACATTTCCCCCCCTTTAGATAACAATATGTTTCCCTTATAATTAATCTATACTAAAGAAAGGCTTATAATTAACCCTAGGAATCGGACGTAACGCTCTGCCTGACGAATCCGATCTGTAACGAGCGTGCTCGTGCTCCGCATCGTAGAATTCTTCCTCATCTCCTTCTGCTGGCTCGGGTTCTGGGCGTGGTGTTTCTGAAGGTGACGAAACTTGATCACACTCACCCTCCCCCTCCTGATTTTGCGCTTCACTGACCTGTATCTCAGTGGCTGACTCGTCGTCACACGTCGTCAAGTCATAATCCGGTGTTGGATCGAGGCTGTCCACCGAGCTAGCTTGAAACTGATTATCAGCACCGTGGTCCGTTCCTTTGTAGGGTATAAGCTGATCTGTATGTTTTTTCAACTGACCTAATGTCTCATTGTCTTTGACTAAATAAACTGTTTTCCCTATGCGTCTTATAATTACACCCCTATTCCAAGTGAACTTTTTATTTATGCAATACTTTTTAAACATAATGTCATCACCTGGCTTAAAACATTGTTTATTTGTGCCTCCGTAAGCTTTACTCTGCAAGCACTGATTGTGTTTCACAACATTAGTGAGTGTGTCTGATGATGACGGCGGTGGCGTGTTTGTATTTAACAAATCCAAGCGCGAACGAAGTTTTCGGCCAAACACTAATTGCGCAGGCGAAGAGCCCGTTGTAGCGTGTACCGAATTTCTGTAGTCAAATAAATATTTTAATAAATTTTTGTGACTATCGTTCGAGTTATTACTCATCATTAAACATGATTTTATGCCCTTTTTCACTACTTTTACGTAGCTCTCCGCCTGGCCATTACTAGCTGGGTGATAAACGGGAGATGTCACATGCGATATTCCATTTGACTTGCAAAATTTTTTAAATTCTTCCGATACAAAAGATGTAGCATTGTCACTGACCAACGTGTGAAATAGACCAAACCTTGACATAAAATCATATAGTTTTGCTATGACTACAGCCGAAGATGTGTTGTTTACTTTGTGAACTTCGGGCCATTTGGAATGCGCATCCACTATCACTAAATATGTCTGACCTTTGATTGGGCCGAGGAAGTCAATGTGCACACGCCAGAAAGGCTGATGAGGGTGCGGCCACGCAGCAAGCGGTGCTCGCGCCGGAGATGGCCTCAGCTGTACGCAAATATTACAGCTCGCGATCATTGTTTCGATTGCTTTATCAATTCCCGGAAACCATACCTTACTTCGCGCGTCAGCTTTACATTTTACTATGCCTAAATGTGACTGATGAAGTTCGGACAATATTCTACTCTGCAGAACTTCTGGTATGACCACTTTGTGGCCACGCATGACTATACCATTCTCTACGGAAAGTTGGCTTTTACATAAAAAATAAGGGGAAATACTATCATCGGTAATTTTCCTAGGCCAACCATTTAAAATATACTTTGCCACTTTAGCCAACTTTACATCCTTTTGTGTTTCTTCTAGTAATGAATTTCGTGTAATTGGCAAACTTGCGTCGACTACAAAATTGACATAAGTAGCCCTGTCTTCGATTTCTGATAATCCGCTCACCGTGCGGCCCTCCATGTCGTCGCTTAAGCTCGCGCGGGATAAGTAATCGGCACAATTATCTACACTTCGAATGTATTCTATCCTATAGTTATAACCACTTAAAAACATTGCATACCGCTGCAGCCTATTAGCGGACACCTCAGGTATACCGCGATGGGGCCCAAAAATTGTGATGAGCGGTTTGTGATCAGTTCGGAGAATAAATGGAACAGATCTACCGTATAGATATTGGTGAAATCGGCGTACACCAAATATGATAGCCGTTGCCTCCTTCTGTATCTGGGAATACCTGCGTTCAGCCGCATTCAATGTACGTGAGGCATATGACACCGGGCGCTCTATCCCGTTAACATCCACCTGCGACAACACAGCGCCGAGTCCGCTCGGAGACGCGTCCACTGTCAAGATTACTTCTTTGGTTGTATCAAAATGCGCCAGAACCTGATCCGATACAAGAATCTTTTTTATTGTATTAAATGCGTTATCATGTTTCGAATCCCAATGCCATTTACAATTCTTTTGAAGCAAACTATATAAAGGGCTAAGAATCGATGACGCGTTAGGTACAAAATTTCGGTAATAATTGACAAGACCCAAAAATGATTGCAAGTTGCCAACATTTTTCGGAACTGGGGCCTTTAAAATAGCTGAAACTTTTTGGGGTGACTTTTTCAATCCATGTTTATTTATAATATATCCTAAATATTCTACTTCATCCTTAAAAAAATCACACTTGGATTTCTGAAGCGTAAGCCCTGCGTCCTGCAACCGTCGCAATACTTCGTGTAATCTATTTAAATGTATCTCTCTGCTCTCCCCCGTAACTAACACATCATCCAACATGCACAACACTCCATCCATGCCCGACAACACGCCTTCCATAATTCGTTGAAATATAGCTGGTGCGCAAGCGAGGCCGAACACCAATCGAGTGTACATAAACAAACCTTTATGAGTGTTAATGCAAGTTATTTTTTGTGACTCCTCATCTAAAATACACTGGGCATATGCTTGAGACAAGTCCAGCTTGCTGAACTGCTGTCCCCCGTGTAACTTTGTAAACAATTCATGTGCAGTAGGCAAAGGATATTGATCAACTAACAGCTGTTTATTAATCGTTACTGAATAATCAGCACACAGACGTATCGAGCCGTCGCGCTTTAACACCGGCACTACGGGTGACGCATACTCCGAGTACGAAACCGGTTTTAATACACCGGCGCTTACCAAACGGTCTATCTCCTTATCTATTTTATCACGTAAGGCGAAAGCTATCGGCCGTGGTTTGAAAAAAATTGGCTTGGCATCTGTCATCAAATTTAATCTAATTTTACATTTGTTGAATGCCCCAAGCTCATCCGAAAACACACTAGGATACTTACTTTGTAACTGTTCACTAATTTTAGTTGTATCATCACAATAATTTACTGGCAGCATTGTTAACCTATATTTCGATATAAAATCCCTACCTAAGATTGGAGGGCCTCCGCCGCGAATGATGTATACATCTAATGTATGTATATTGCCTGTATAAGTGAAAGGCAACCGTACGACTCCTATGCACTCGATCTTATTTCCAGTATATGTAAATAAACGCTTATTAGTCTTGGACAATGGCACATCATTAAAAAGTTTTAAATAGGTTTTTTCGGCAATCGCAGTGACAGCTGAACCACTATCGATCTGAAAATTCATTCGCACTCCTCGGACATTTACTATTTCAGTCATTGGTTCGCCGTCATAAGTACTAATATTGTAAAACTCACCGTCATCGCCGTTATCATCAACACCCTCATTTGCTACATAGTTAATTTTTTTACACATACGCCGCAAATGGCCCTTTGTATTGCATTTTTTGCATTTGTAATTAGCATATCGACACTGCACTGACGTATGATTTTTAAAACCGCAAACTGAGCACGACACTTTATCACCACCACCGTTTTTCGACGCGATCTTGAAGAGCTGATCAGTGGGCGCGGGTGTCGCTGCAGCCGGCGACGTAGCCGCTGCCGCCAGGCGCGCACACCGCACACTCTCCGCCTGTTCCACGGCCTTTGCCAGCGATAACGTCTTCAGATCCTGAGTGAATAATTTCTCTCGTTCCGCTCCCGGCAGCATTCCCATTACGAAACGGTCTCTTAATGCTTCCTCCACGTTTAAAAATCCGCAATGTGCAGTCAACCCGCGCAACCTCGCTGCCCATTGAGGGTAGCTTTCACCTTCAATTTGCCCCGCTGTATAAAATTTATACCTTTCGGCAAACCCACATCTTTGTGGCGTGAAATGATTGTCCAGTAGTTGCAAAATGTCTTCAAATGGCACCACCTGGAGATCCTTAGGCAGCGCCAGATCAGCTGCAAGCTTGTATGTAGGCTCGCTGAGTGCGCTCAACAAGACTGCCCGCCGTTTGACGCCAGCGGAATCGTTGGTCCCGCTGATGTCGTTGGCGATGAACCATTGTGTCAACCGCCCCTTATACTCTTGCCACGCTTGTGATTCATGGTTAAAACTGGTTAATAACCCAAAAAGTGCCATAATACTGCGCTTTTGTTTTTATTTAATCGCGAGGGTACTTCGTCGCCACTGTTAAGTACGCGAGACAGGGGACAAGTAAAACACTTAGCGGTTGAATACGCACTGACGTTTATTAAGGAATGACGGGTCGCGCAGCCACTGCATATCAGTAGCTACACATATACAACACTACGTAATGCAGCGAAAAAAAGAAAAACACGGACTGTCTTCGCCATATTATAATTCATAATGTTATCCTTTTATGATTCTCCAAAGTGGCCTTTTTAGGCCCTCTGATCTGATAGTAACATGACCACAATTTGTTTTGTTTCAGTTAAGATCTTAAGCAAACCAAGCATTGCCTTTCTTTTTCATTTATTTTATCTTAATATGAATCATCGTCATAAACATAATTATGGTGTTGAGTAGCGCTAGAGCTACGCTTATTGAAATACAAGACTAAATTAATCTAATCCCAGATAACACAAACATACAAATTATAATTATTAGATACTTTTTCATTCATCCTCTACTTTCTTCATCCGATTTGCAATAATAAAATTATAAAGACAAGAAATAAATAAAACCAAAACTATGTCGACCAAAATAACTTATCTCCGCTGAACCGTACCTCTACCTAACTATAGTAAAAACAAAACTAGCTCTATCCATAGATATCTACGATACGAAACTCATGTTGACGTGTTATGTCACATCACTAGCCAGTGGGGTGTCATCGATATGGAAATCACATTTATCGATGGTAGCTTTTATCACATCAGCATAGAAATAACACTACAGAATAATATGAATATGATGCCATGATATTGAAATTAGGTTCTATTCGATCAAATAATAATTACTTATCTATGCTTTATTTTGTTACACGAAATTGGACATGGCTTAACCAAGATTTAAAGAGCAATACAAAGGGCAGTTTTTATTATTATGTAAGTACATGTCTAGCTTTTTTGAGATTTTTAGATCGTCTTTTAGAAGCCATTTAAATTAAATGGTTAAAGTTTTCCTCAATAAGAACTACCAACAGCTATTATCGACAATAATTGTAACAGTAGATACTTACCTATCTAGTATTGAAGACAAGCCTGATAAATAATGCAAAACGTCACTGAATACTCTGAATAGACAAAAGCCTTCACCTTTTCAATTGTCAGTAACAGTTGGCCCCACAGGCCACAACAATTAATATTGATCGTTTGAATCAATAAGTAGCACGTTGCTTGGTCAGCGGCTGCATCGGTGCATTATGTACAGCCGGTCGATTCTGTAAAAATCTCACCGTGAAAACTTGGGTGAAGTGAGTTTGTTTTTGCTAGGAATTGACACTATTGACAGCTCACTCCACGCTCACTTCACCTAAGTTTTCACGGTGAGATGGTTACAGAATCGCACTGCAGCCGGTCGATTCTGTAAAAATCTCACCGTGAAAACTTAGGTGAAGCGAGTTTGTTTTTGCTACGAATTGACACTATTGACAGCTCACTTCACCTAAGTTTTCACGGTGAGATTTTTACAGAATAGCACCGCAGTACTAGTTTTACTTTTAAAATTATTAATGAGTCCAATTTATAGTTTAATTATGTATATGAAGTGACTGATCAATAATGCAAGTTTTTGTTTAAAATTAGTTAGTCCAATAAGTGTTTGTGTTATAGTTTTTTATAAACTTGATGTGCTTTTCCGTCAGAAAAGTTTTAGAAGAAATATTTTACTTAATTAGCTACTTCTGCCAAGAACAATATTGTGATATCTACGTTTTTTCTAGTAGTTACATATTCTTTGTAAATGGTGTGAAGTTAAACTGCTTAAGACACTGTTCACACACTTCATTACAAATTTCCTTAAGAAACCATGTCTGAAAATTATCATTCGTCTGTCATGCGCGTTATCATCGTGGGAGAGCTATTAGCTAATTACTCTGCCATCCGCCACAAACCACGACACTTGACAATCGTGGATCGTTAGCAGTACGTGACAATTGTTAAACTATACATATGTTCGATAAATAATTAATAAGCTGCAGCTTTCCCGTGCGATAACAATGCGAGCTTGCATGGCGATGTTTAGGTATAGGGCTTGTAGGTATACAGGCTAGTAATTGTTTTGGTGGAAATGTGTGCAGCTGTTGTCATTGATAGTACAACTTTATTCATGGATAGGTTTTTATTAAACACATAAAAACCATCATTTAATAAATCCTCGATGGATATTTGAAAGTTTGAGGAAAGATGAAACGCATATTATCTGTAAATCCTATTAGGGAATATATTCCCAAATAGGATTTTAGCCATTCCGCTAAAGCCCTTTCAAATAAAATAATTGTATCGGTAGTAATATGTACAGCTGTTATTTATTGATATAAATTAGATTAACATTCCGGTGATGCTTGGGTTATTATTGTAGTATAATTTATAAACAAACACCTTTAAAATAAAAAAAATAAGTCATGCTTGATCTAAGACATTACCTATTGTTAATGGGATCAACATATCGTTTTAGAAAGTACGTCAAGTACAGTACTTTTATGTCGATGATCTAAAACAGTTTTGTTTTCTTACCAAGCAATCAAATGTGTGCAATTAGAACCTCTTGCAATCAAAACTTTAATCAAGTTTTCCTAGCTACCATCAATCTAAACACTCTTCCTTACAAACTTGGATGCCAGCCAAGTCAAGTGAATCCAAGTTATAATTACTATCTCCACTTCACAGCAGATTGATTCAAACTACTTTAAGACCTGGCCCAAGTACCGATGGTCGTGGACCGTGGAGCTTGCGGTCAGCAGCTGGCAGCCGGTCAGCCGTGACCGACCAGCTCAGATTATAATGTCACTTGGAAACTGAGATTAACTAGAACCTTGTTTAGAAAGGATATTTTAAAGGATCGTTTTTCATTGGGTGGAGAATGTGGAAATACGTAGTTGTATCTACTTGTACCACAGTTTGCGGGTGTACTTATCTTATAGGTTCTCAATGGATGGTACCAACTGTTACATATAGCAACACTACCAGCCTGGGTAGTCTATGAAGAAAGGCACTTGTCTATGCCTGTTCCGTCATGACACCGCCATGACACGCACGCCCGGCCCTTGTACGATATTGTCTAAGTATTATTAATAAACCATTTTCAATAACCGACAATCGTTTATCTTAAATCCAACATGGTGTCAGAAGAAGAAGACGACGCAGTCACTAAGGATGAGGAGAAGAAAAAGTCCTTTTCACGAAGCCAAGATGGCGCACGCTCCGGCACGGCACCGGGATTATCCGTAGGTTCAGGACACCTCGGACCACTAGACCTAAAAAGCCACAACACGGCTGTGACATGGAGGAACTGGATCACGCAATTAAAAATTTACTTGCGAGCTAACAATCTCGAAAACGAGAGAGACGGCCGCAAGGTAGCCATCTTGCTTCACTTTATCGGAACAGAGTCCCTAGCAACATTCTACTCATTCAACTTAGATATCGACGCTATCACGTTTGATGACCTCGTCTCCAGATTCACCAACCACTTCACGCCACAGACCAACGTAACGATGGAACGCCACAAACTATTCAATAGGCGTCAGGGCGCAGAGGAGACAATTGATGACTACGTCACGGATTTAAAAAACATCAGCAGACAATGCGAGTTCAACACTCTAGAGGACAGTCTCATCAGGGATATATTTAGCTGGAATCTCAACCCCCAAAACCACTACATAAAAGAAAGGATCCTAGTCAAAAAACCGAAAACATTGGAGGAGGCCGTACAGTTAGCTAGATACATGGAAACCACTAAAATTCAAGCCAAAACATTAGAAGACACAGCAATGGTCGGCCAAGTACATGCAGGAAGACAGCAACAGCCAAGCAGCTACAGACAACCAAACCGCTCTACACAGACACATAGCCCCAGACAGTCGAACAACTCCAAGCCATCAAGCAGTACCCAACCAGACACGTGCTACCGCTGTGGTCAAGTGCACCGATTCAAGTGTCCAGCCAATGGAGTCAAGTGCAAGAAATGTGGAAAATTCAACCACTTCGCTGTTGTATGTCGCAACAAGCAGGTACAAAATATTGAACTAGATCAGTCCGATAACTCCCTTTTTATGGGATCAATCCACATTAATAGCCTTCAATCTGAGTCATGGTATGCAAACTTATCTATCAATAATGTAAACATTAACTTTATGTTAGACACAGGTGCAGACACTAATGTCTTGTCAGGTAAAACATTCAATACATTGAGTGTTTCACCTGATTTGATCACTAAAAGTACACACAAACTCTCTACTTACAGTGGACAGCAAATACCCACTATAGGTCAGTGTATTCTACCGCTATGTCATAAAGGCCACATCTATAATGTTCTGTTCCATGTAGTAGATATAGATTCACAAAATGTAATAGGAAGGGAGTCATGCAACACGCTCAATTTGATCAAAAGGATACATAATGTCGAGGTGAATACCAGCAATAATATTATGTCTGCTAACAGTGATTTGTTTCAAGGTTTAGGCTGTTTGAAAGATTTTAGCTGCGATTTAAAACTAAAACCAGACGCAATTCCAAGTATAGACGCATGCCGGAGAGTTCCATTTCAATTAAAAAACAGGCTTAAAGCGGAGCTAGATGAACTTGTGAAAATTAATGTTATATGTCCAGTCGAAGAACCCACCGAATGGGTAAGTTCTCTTGTTATAACTACTAAAAAGAATGATAAACTACGACTCTGTATAGACCCTCGCAAACTTAACCAAGCCATAATGAGACCACATTACCAGTTTCCCACTCTAGATGAGATAAAGTCTGACCTCTCTGGAGCCAAATTCTTCACTACACTAGATGCCAATAAAGGTTTCTGGATGTTAAAACTGTCAGATGCTGCATCAAAACTGTGTACTTTCATAACACCCTTTGGTAGATATAGGTACACACGTCTTCCCTATGGTATTTCAGCAGCACCTGAAATATTTTATAGAGAAATGGTAAATAGATTCAATGACATCAAAAATGTTAAAATAATGATGGATGACTTCTTAATCTATGGTAAAACTGTTCAAGAACATGATGAAGCCCTACATAAAGTCTTAGACAGAGCCCGCGAAATCAATCTAAAATTCAATAAAGACAAGTCAGTCATATGTGCCCCAGAGGTCAAATACTTAGGACATATATTCAGTCAGAACGGTGTTCAAGTTGACCAATCAAAAGTCAAAGCAATTTGCGACATGTCCAAACCTACTTGCATAAATGACCTTCAAAGATTCATGGGTATGGTCAATTATCTCAGTCCCTTCATACCAAATTTGTCTAAAGAAAACAGTCTTTTGAGAACACTTTTGTCAAAGCAAACCGAATGGGTTTGGTCAGAACAACATGAAGCAGAATTTAACAAAATTAAAAAACTTATTAGCAGTGCTCCAGTACTTTCATACTATGACCCAAATAAAGATATCACAATGTCTGTGGATGCCTCAAAGGATGCTCTTGGTGCTGTACTGTTACATGATAAGCAACCAATAGCATATGCATCTGCCTCATTAACAAAATGTCAACAAAATTACTCTCAAATTGAAAAAGAACTGATGTCCATACTATTTGGCTGCTTAAAATTTCACCAATACATATATGGTAGGTTAGTCACAGTAGAAACAGATCATAAGCCCCTCATTTCATTATTCAAAAAAGCACTAGTCGATATCCCTGCTAGGTTACAGAGGATAATGTTACGTCTACAGCCTTATGATCTTAACGTAATATACAAACCTGGTCGTTATCTTTACATTGCAGACACATTGTCCCGAGCAGCATTGAGTGAACATACACTACAAGATCTTGAAAAAGATCTAGACTTACATGTTAATTTCATAATGTCTAATTTGCCGGCTAGTCAGGATAAACTTAATCAAATCAAAGACTTGACCTGCAAAGACCCTACTTTA
The DNA here is from genome assembly GCA_963082905.1 of Oligia fasciuncula. NCBI lineage: Eukaryota > Metazoa > Arthropoda > Insecta > Lepidoptera > Noctuidae > Oligia > Oligia fasciuncula. Next base: position 21,619,071 of record OY720391.1, on the reverse strand, counting down.
AGCCAAATTGCCCAATACTGTCAAGATGGATGGCCAGAACACAAAAGGTCTGTTGGCCAACCGATCAAACCTTATTTTTCACTAAAAGACAAACTACATGTCATGAATAACATTCTCTTTATGGCAAACAAAATTGTTATACCTGAATCCATGAGAGACTATGTAATAAAAATTACACATGAAGGACATCCAGGAATAAATAGTTCTATAAGATTAGCACAAACTACTGTTTACTGGCCCAATATGAGTAATGATATTGAAAATTTTGTGAACAAATGCCATACTTGTTTAACCTATCGTAGAAATAACAGCAAAGAGCCAATACTAAATCATGAATACAAACATTTACCATGGAATAAAGTTGGTATCGACATGTTCGATTTTGATGGTAAAAAGTACCTAATAGTAGTAGACTATTTTTCTAAATATGTAGAACTAGCTCTTCTAAACTCAGGCTCAAGTGCTAAGCTAGTCATAACCCACCTAAAATCAATATTCGCTAGGCATGGTATTCCAGAGTTCCTCATGTCAGACAACGGTCCTCCATTCTCTAGCATAGAATTCATAACATTCACCAAAGACTGGAACATTAAATTTAACACTTCTAGTCCCTATTTAAGTCGGTCCAATGGTATGGTCGAAAGAGCTATTGGTACAATTAAAAATATGCTGAAGAAATGTAAAGCAGACAACACTGATCCATACCTAGCCTTACTTTTATATAGAAATACACCTAAAAAGATAGGATACTCACCAGCACAACTATCTATGTCTAGATACTTACGATCCAAACTGCCCATCACTGACTCACAGCTGTCTCCAACTTTAGTCAATATTGATTTACTTAAAAAGAATATTGAAAAACAAGAGTCTTATACAACACTATATTATAATAAAAACACAAAACCATTAACAGAACTAAAAAAGGGTGACGCAGTATACTTCAAACATAAACCACATAGTGTCTGGGTCCCAGGTAGAATCTCAGAAGCCAGCAGCGAACCTCGCAGCTTTGTTGTACAATCCCCGGAAGGAGAATTCCGTAGAAGTCGTGAGCATATCCTCAAACCCGTCGCTCCCGCAGCTGAGATGATACCTGTAAACAAAACAAACATTAATAACACTCCAAATGAAAATGTCAATGTCTCTAACAATATCAGTACTAACACAGCACCGAAAATGACGCGCTATGGGCGAATCATTAACAAGCCAGCTCGTTACTGTGATTAATTTTACAAGCAATGTGTTTTTAGCATTTACTGTAAATTAGTTTTAAGGTTATCTGTCAATGTCTAGTTGTAATCAATGTCAGCCTGACATTTAAGGTTTCGTTCAGAAAATTGTAAAAGATTCCATAGCCTGGATACTAGTCTTTTAAGCACATCATTAAAATTAAAATTTATACTTACCTTGTCAGGGTTCTGGAATCTTATTATCGAAAAAAAGGAAGATGTTACATATAGCAACACTACCAGCCTGGGTAGTCTATGAAGAAAGGCACTTGTCTATGCCTGTTCCGTCATGACACCGCCATGACACGCACGCCCGGCCCTTGTACGATATTGTCTAAGTATTATTAATAAACCATTTTCAATAACCGACAATCGTTTATCTTAAATCCAACACCAACTGTTAAAGCAGACAGATTCCAATTTGTAGACATCTCGGTAAATCGAATTATGCGGAAATACATTGCCAATTTTTGCATAGTTTTCGATTGCAAAGTTTTCATCACTTCGCGTCTTTTGATTGTTTTTAAACTCATTGTTTTAACCAATTCTTCGGTACTGAGTCTACGCCTCTACTTATTCATAATGTTGTTCATATATAACTAATAGCACCTAATGTATCTACCTAATAGGTAAGTATATTTTTCCGGGACTTGTTCATTACAATGTGAGGATTTCCTTCGGATCAAAACCGCAACGGATAAAAATATATTCTATACCGTGGAATAATTATTTTAATCTACCTGGTTTAGAACTATGTACCTACTAGCTTTAATAATAATAGATGCATTATTTTTTTGTTTCTTTTTTTTCCGGTTTCCTATATGGCACTAGTATTCACCCATTCGACGTTATTTACGTAAATTCTATTTTAATAACCCCTTTTTGTTACTGGGTGGCAAAGTATCGGGTATTAAAAAAAAATCGATATATTGAAAAACTTCTCTTGTTTTGAAGACGGTTAAAAAGGGACGATTGGTCGGTACTCGCCTTTTTTTCAGAAAGTTGTCTTCTGACTTTTTATTATGAGACAAATAATAAGAGATACCTAACTTTTAAGATATCATGAAAAATATCGGAACATGAGTGCCGACGGAAGTGAACACTTGAAAAAGCATAAGTAATTTTATAAATAAATATGTTTGAAGGTCATTCTCCCCAAAGAAAATGTACAGCGCGTTGATGTCTTTATAATGGCCATAACTTAAAACATAGGTGTCGGTTACAGTAACTGTGTCACGAGTTCAATGGTTTTTTTTTTTTTTTCAAAAAATGCCCAACGCGCCTATAGTAGTTTTCATTTCATAAATGGCTCCACAGCCAAGAAACACGGAGTCCTTACAGGAGTCCTATTAGATATCAACTGAAGCAAAACGGTAAAAATTAATCCATCATTTTATCCGTGTTACAACTACAAGTTACAAGTTTGGCTGTATAATTCGCAACATGAAAATCGCTTCATTACAAAGCTATCAATTTTGACGATTTGCATGAAACTTTTCCTTGAATTTCTTTCAGACAAATGTAAATACACTTTTTTCGTGACTGAAAGTGATTTTCAGTGTCTGTTACTCAATTATTCAGTATCTGTTATCAGAATTATCTTGAATCGTGATCGTGAATAATAATAAAGTTTTCGAAGAACTTTTTCTTACGTCTTTAATTGAAACAGAGTTTTGTTTTGGATATTTTTGAAATGACATCGAAATCCAAGGTTTAAATTAAAATCTTTTTTATAAAGGGAAATGTAACTAAAAAAAACAACTAGTGAAATCCTGAAATGTACAACTAACCTACTTTGAAAAGTAAAATTACCAAATGACAATGCGATGTATTAAAGCTGCATTAGCAAAACATTTGTGAAAATCGGAAAAATTTCCAAAATGGCTCCAAAAAAAATATCCAAACACCACCACGTAACTGCCATGATCCCGTCAATTTCATAAAACCGCGTTTTTATTTCAGCAAACCAAATTAATGTTACAAATTAAAAATATCAAAGGACTCACCATTGTTGAAGTTAGGTGGAGAAGTTTACAAAAAAACGTGAAACAGGAGCGTGTGGCGTGGCGAGTTCGTGAGGCAACGCGCTGGGCCGGACTGTGCCTGACGGGGTCTAAACACCGCTTTTATATGCCAAGCTACGCGCACACCTATTCTGGAGAACCTATAAAACTACATTATGGAGCAGAGATCTTGGGACCACTCCTTGTGGTTTACATTTTTCATTTAGTAGCTGAATTTTAAATGAGAATTGTGTCTGTCTGTCTATCATCTTCGGTAAGGTAGATATTTTTGCTTTTCCACTTGCCTTTTTGTTTTCTTTGTGTACGTCTTTATCAGAATCTAATCTAATTTAAAACACTTCTTCTAACACATATGTTCTGATTTTGTACCAACTTTTTTTAAAGTTCTCTTGTTTTTCAATAAATTTTGTATTTTTTTCCTGTGAGTAAAACACCAAAGCTTTATTATGTGAGCTTTTACCTTCCAAAGTTAGTTTTGTGCTATGTTTGCAGCCAATAGTCACACAAGCCAGATTTTCCTTTGGTCTTAGGTTTCAAGATCCACGGAAGTTTTCATTTTACAAATCAACAAATTTTGATTTCAATCGTCACATTTGTGAATTGTGATGTATCAAACCAAAATCTAATTTTCCGAAAAGCTCTTCCTGAAAGTTTTTCCTAAAAGTTCATACCAACTACTTACTTATTTTCGTTTTCCTTAATAAAACATTCATACTAATCAACTTCATTTACCTACAATTACAATAGTGGTCAATTGGCCATCGTATCCAGAATAGGTCGTCTGATTCACACCGCGACAGTAGCGTGTCCACGCGGAGCCCAATTTTCAGTCTTAGTCTCAAACAGAAGCAGTGAGCCAATGACAAAGCCCCGTGACTAATGATGTACACAAACATGAGATTTAAATGTCAAACTAGTGAACTGTGGAGTTCTGTCTACGATAAAGACAAAGGGATATTAAAATGTAGTATGGGTGTAGGTATTGATGTTAAACTTAGAACTAGTTGAAACAAATTTTCAGGAACACTGTGTTGGTAGTCTTTTAATTGCTAGACATACAAATGGGGAAAATCTTTTCAGGTACAGAGTTCTCGTTTTCCGAATTATTTTACAAGTTTGACTAACCAATATTGTACAATAACTTACTCCATAGGAGATTTTATCGGATGTTGATATGCTGAAAATTTATAGAATTTTGCACTTACGGATTCAATTACAAAATTAAATCATCCTGGACTTCCTATTCAAAGGGTTGGGATGAATGGGGAAGGGAGCACACAGGGGAACCTTGACCCTTTGCCAATTTTGTATCAGATGGTACCTACAATGGACATTTTTAATGGAAATATAGTTAGATGTAGATAGATATTTTTAGCTCATATTAAATGGGTGCACGTTTGTGCTGCTGCAGTCCCAAGTTTTATTGTGTTAATGTCGCTTTGTTTTTATTTTTAGTATTCAGATATTTATTTGTTAGATCATTTTTCCTATTGGTATCTGAAATCATTTGTTATTTTTATGTCATGAATTTATTGTTTCGGATGACTCTGAGTTTACTACCTTTTAATAGAGTTAGTTAGGTACTACGGAATTAGGGGTGGCCGAAATTTTAAGTATCTTGAAAACACTTAGGAAAGTAATCGTTATAGCAATAAAATTACTTAATACGGTTGTTGCACCAACCTAAATAAAATAGAACTTTGTTTCAGACAAGGTCCATAATTTTGTTAGTATTTTGGTGTTAGTAACAATACCTAATGCTTATGTAATTAGGTTAGTATTGTTAGTTTTCAAACAGTAATTATTAATTCAGAAAAGACAAGCTAAAAACACGTTAGCACTTGAATGTAGCACGATATTGAATTTGGGGTGTATGACCACACCCTAGAGCGTCAGGCAGTCCGGTTTAATTAAACGAGGGTTGTTTCATTATCAAACACAACTACAGAACGAGTATCGTATTTGTAGTACCTACCTATATTGCCTATGCTGTTAACGTGTGTTTGTTTTGAAAATTAATTCTTCTCATAATGACTCCGTACCGTCTCAGAATCAATATAATACAAAATGAAGGTACGAGAAAATAAATTAGGTAGGTACCTTCATTTATTTTCGTGAAATTTTCCCAAGTCATAATTCTACTATTCGGGGCGGAGACAAATCCAACAAAATAAAGATCATAAATATCGGTCCAACCGTTCTCGAGTTATAAATGGTGTAACTTTGTACATTGTTTTATATTTATATATAGATTACCACACTAAAAGTTTTCCCATCTATAATAGAACTCATAGCTTCACCGTTACGCCTATACATTACCTATATACCGCCCCCCCCAGCTAGATGGACGGAAGACCTAAAGAAGGTGGCTGGAAGGTGGCTGGGACGGACTGGATGCGGAAGGCGGAGGACAAGGTGTTGTGGCGCAGCCTGGGAGAGGCCTATGTCCAGCAGTGGACTGCAATAGGCTTAGTTGATTACCAATATATAGGTATACCTAAACAAGGAAGGTACCACATTCTACATCCTAATTTCTATCCGCCATACTTTCACCTACCCACAAGTCCCTTTTTTCCTACAGTTTACAGGCAATTAATCATCGGAACAGGCACAAAACACTACGTACCTGTAAGCTACTGTTAGACCGATCGCTTAGAGATTCCATTGTACAATCACTGACCCAATTGAAGTGTTACCATCACTTGCAAGAAGGGCCGATACTTTACCAGCGAAAGTGTAGGTCAAAATAAAAGGATAATTAGACATGATTAGAATGCGTACCGGAAGACGTAGCGTTGGAAGGTCTCCCACAAGTAGTCTAACGACCTTCTGAAGGCCGCAGGAACCCGTTGGATGCGAGAAGCACAGAACCGGTCGAAGTGTAGGTGCTTGGGGGAGGCCTATGTCCAGCAGTGGACGTCTTTCGGCTTAAATGATGATGATGACATCATTAGATAGATCCCTTTCCTTGGCCTCATAACATTTCTTAAGATATCACTCAGTTAGGCATATGTATCTGCTCTGTGTTAAGTCATGTTATTCTTCAGATTACATTTATGTCTAAATTAAATATTTTCCTATGAGCGCTAGTCAACCATAGCAAACTCATACCGGTCTATAAGTAAGTTTCAACCAAACCTCACATTTGAGAAACTCCCTGAGAACTCGCTCACGGGCTTTGTGTACAAACCATTGATTTATAAAAACCCACAAACCAAGGAATTCTATACGGTCCGAAGAAACGCTCTGACCTACCAATTCTTTAGAAAACGTAGTATAAAAAAAATAATTTAAAAAAATTAAACCGACTTCAAAAAGAAATAACTCAAAATTATGAAATAACTTTAATTTCGGAAGTCGGTGTCTTGGGATCTGTATTCTAGTTTAAGTTTTATGCCACCGACTTCCGAAATTAAAGTTATTTCATAATTTTGAGTTATTTCTTTTTGAAGTCGGTTTAATTTTTTTAAATTATTTTTATTTCGTAATTTTTAGTTTTTGCACTAGAATTTGACCAAGGTTTTGAGATGTTTTCCCTTTGACACTACACCCGTAGCTCGTATCAATAAGCCAGGCCGTCACACTTACACGTATTAGTCCATATCTTGAAAATTACTGAATCGATCTTGATGAAACTTGCACTGTTCCCTAAGTTGAAGTAAATGGAAGCCAATAAAAAAAAAATCGTCACGATCCGATTAATAGTTCCGGAGATATGCGTGGACAAACATACATACATACATACATACATACATACATACATACATACATACATACATACATACGTCTACAAAATTTTGTATATTTGTTTGGAAGCCCTAATAGATTGTCATATGTGAATATAATGCAATTCCAATAATATTACATACATACGTATCGAATTGATAACCTCCTTTTTTTTTTGAAGTCGGTAAAAAAAGTAATTTAAAAAAATTAAACCGACTGTCAAAAAGAAATGAACTCAAAATTATGAAATAACTTTAATTTCGGAAGTCGGTGTCTTGGAATCTGTATTTTAGTTTTTTGCCACCGACTTCCGAAATTAAAGTTATTTCATAATTTTGAGTTCATTTCTTTTTGAAGTCGGTTAAATTTTTTTAAATTACTTTTTATTTGGTCATTTTTAGTTGTTGCACTAGAATTTGACCAAGGTTTTGAGATGTTTTCGCTTTGACACTACACCCGTAGCTCGTATCAATAAGCCAGGCCGTCACACTTTCACGTCTTAGTCCATATCTTGAAAATTACTGAATCGATTTTGATGAAACTTGCACTGTTCCCTAAGTTGAAGTAAATGTAAGCCAATAAAAAAAGAATGGTCACGATCCGATTAATAGTTACGGAGATATGCTTGGACAAACATACATACATACGTCTATAAAATTTTGTATATTTATTTGGAAATGAAATGATGATTTTTGAACAGTCAGTTTGTTTTTATCTGAATCTGAATGATAAATATATCTGTTTGACTTGTTTTCTACTAGCAGCGCCCCGCGGTTTCACCCGCATAAGTGTCGATCCCATGGGAATATCGGGATAAAAACTATCCTATGTCCTTCCCCGGGATGCAATCTATCTCTGCCAAATTTTATCGTAATTCGTTCAGTGGTTTAGGCGTGAAAAGGTAACATACAGACAGACAGAGTTAACTTTCGAATTTATAATATTATAGTATGGATACAAAAGATGTCAAAACTTCCATAGTTATTCCTCAGATAAAAGTTATCTGACGATTGAAAAGTCAACCCTAGTGCGTCGGGGTAATCGGCCAATCCAATAAGGCCAACCGGTATCGATAGCAGCTGAAACATTTCATAGACACAGTAGTCCCATCAAAAACTATAACTAAAAAAAAAATGTTTATTTCAATGTTTCTTTAAAACTACGTGATCAGTACCTATAACAGAACGTTTTTACGTTTTTAAATGCCACAAACTGGGGGATTATACGTCACGCAACCTCTGAAGGCGACTGGAAATATAGTAGCTTCTTATCCCTGAAACCACGCGATGTTCATGAAAACTAATAATAAAGCCTGCTTCTATGGATTGTTTACTTTTCTATTTTTTTTATTTCCTGAAGGGGAAAGAGGAATATTTTCATGGTAATGTTTCAGTGGATCGATGAAAACTTCAAACTGAACTCAGAGATGGATGCAACTTGGACGTGATTATAAATCGCAGTGACTATTCCAGGTAATATTTCCTTGTCTTTCTTACGTTGACCATAGTTAACGGGTGAAATTACATTCAAATGAGACATTAGAACTTTGTCCCAAGGGTAGACAGCAGGCTACCTGTGGTTACCTTTAAAAAACATCTTGTGAAAAAATCTCCTCAAAGCAAAGTTCTTTTATCATTTAACTTCCAGAAGTTGTTCATAGATTGATTGGCATCATTGCTTGTACTACAATATGTATCTGCAAGTATCAATAAAGACCAGCATGTGATTGTACAGTTGTCAAGCGCCATGTGCGGACCGATTGAGCTCGTTTGGACGATGCTGTGCGGAAGAGTACAAGTTACAAGCTTGTAGCGAGTTTGTGTTAAATAGAACTGCAGAATTTGTTTCAAATAGAGTGTGTGGAACCGAAAACTAGCAATGAATAGTCATATTCGAATGCCCAATAGAATATCTAGTGTGTATCAAACAACTTTCAGCAGGATTTTTCCTATTTATAAAGGGTATCGGGTAGCCATCAGAATTCATGATCATTTAGCCGAAAGACGTCCACTGCTGGACATACCTATACCTTCCCAAGTATCACCAAAACGACCAGTCCAGTGCTTCATACATCAAGCGGATTCTCAGTGGTTGGCTTATCCACCCTGCATCAGAAATCGGATGCACTGTGCATCAGTGACTTTCAGACCACTTGTCACTAAGCCTGTCTCAAAATCGCTGCTCACTTTAGACTTGAACCGCTAACTTTTACAAATACGGCAATATTTCAGTGGTAACTACATAGTTTGCTGTTTAAAGTCTGTCTGTAGGTCGTTGCGTACTAATTGCTCGCCTACCACAACACACTGTGGTCATTTTGTGGCCACACTGACGTGGCGCGCCTGGTGTTGCCTTGTTTGGAACTTTGTGTTTTGTAAATTAATTTGTTTTGAAGAGTTCCGTTCTAAAAATAGTTGTCGAACAAGATTGCTCTGTACCTACTCTAGTAATATACGAAGCTTTGTAAGATAAAAATGTTCAAGTATTTTACTATTGTATTGCCTATTCAATGACATAAAAATACCAAAGAAGCAGTTCAAGCAATTTCATCTGTGTAACTACATAGATATTGGAAGTGTCGGTCGTAGGTTACCTACCAGCTATTTTAATAGTAATTATTTTATCATTTGTGCACCTCTACCAACTGCGGTGCTATTCTGTGAAAATCTCGCCGTGATAACTTAGATGAAGTGAGCTGTCCATAGTGTCAATTCCTAGCAAAAACAAACACACTTCACCTAAGTTTTCACGGAGAGATTTTTACAGAATCGCCCGGCTGCTTACTACTTATAGCTATCACCAGTCATGCATCGATTTCTCTAGACTTTATGACTTGAAAAAACAATTGAACTGCGAGAGTGAGTATCTACACTTTCAGAAATATTAATCTCGAATAATGGAAGAAATACAAAATTATGAGATTTATTTGTATGAAAGTATGTCACGCATTTACCCATCCACTAGATCAATAAACGTAATATAGCGTTCGACGACCCTTACTTACCTAAATTATTGGAATAGTAACCAACTATGAATAAGTAGGTACTAATAAAAAACCGGGTAAGAGTGAGTCGGACTCGCGCACCGAAGGTTCCGTACCATCATATGTTTTTAAATTTTCATCGGTGAGGCCTATATTCGTTATAGAATTTTAACACTGCGCACTGCGCCGTAGAATATTGCAGTTTTAGGTCAGCGCGAGCGCCATATCTTGCCCGATAGTGGAACTAATGTAACTTTTGTTGAAGATTTCTGAAAAAGTGTGCTATTTAGAGACATTGTTTTATTTTTCCTGTAATCTTTACACAAACTTCTACCACATAGAATTATTTCAGATTTTTCTCTTTACAAACTTCGGAGATAAGGGTTTTTTTTTTACATTTTTCATCAAAAGTCGAAAACTGTGCCAAAAAAAAATGTTTGGAAATTAGCTTATTTGCAAAATAGTTGGGCAAACTTCTTCTAAAACTATTCCAAACTTCTATTTATCATTAATAGTTCTTGAGATATCCAGCTGTGACAGACAGACAGACAGACTGAGTCTCACCATAAGGGTTCCATTTTATCATTTTGGTACGGAACCCTAAAAACATCATCAATACACGGTCATTAGGGTAATCTTTCCTATAACTAGGGCAATATGTATATTTCAGTATATTATATTTCCTATAAATATGTATATTTCAGTAACTAGGGCAGGAATAGATTGTTACAGTTACCTACTATCAAATCAATATACCTACCGAAAAGGGGAAAATAATTTTCATGAACTGAAACTATCATTTTGTCATATTTACTACACTGTATGCAGGCCTGTGTAATATTCCCTGCACCCAAACTGTTGCTAAGGCAGGGTTGGTAAACTTATGGGTGTATTTTCAGCAGTTTCAGGCCTTGCGATTCGAATATTTTATTATTGAGCAATTGATGATCTTCATCAAACGTTGAGGCACACCACATAATATATGACTCTGAAATACTGGCAAAGTGTGTTGTACTGAAGTCTCAAAGAATAAAAGAATATCCCTTTTAAATGGCTAGTTTATGCCATCAACAGTTCAACACGTGATTACCCTTGGGGAAAGAATACTTTATGTCCGTGGAGGCTAGTATTTGCACTTACGACTAGTTTAGAAAAAAGTTTTCTGATGAATATATTCGTTGCTATCAAAGGTTGGCGATCCCTGCTAGCCTGTAATCAGCAATCGTATTGTTTCATGCGCGATGCCCAACGCTGGGCTCGGCGGTACCCGGCCGTGAAATCACCGATGATATCAACCTACAGATCTATAACCATAGGTATACCTAGGCTGTGTAGACGTCGCGCGTCGGTCGCATGCCGCAAACAAACGAGCCTATTATTGTTTTCGTTGTTTATTTTGAAGGTTGTTATTATTGGCTATAATAATGTAGGTACCTATAGGATGCTATTTAAATTGTCTTTGTAAAGCTATAATTTTGGAAAAATGGCAGTCCATAGTCCGTCGTCACAAAGCAAACATTAGATTTTCTTACTCGAGATTTTATAGATTCAATCAAATAAACTTCATTTCGTAGGTAGGTACTCACCATTTTCGGATTGACCAGCCTGTTAACATTATTTTGGACTTTTAGAAAAGCTATTTATTGAAACTAATTTCTTACCATCGATTAAATTATTAGGTGTTTTGGGTACCTACAAATGTAGGAAGCTACTTTATGAATCAAAATCGGCAGCACACTCCACCCACTGGCAGTAACTTAAGAGCTAACTTAGTTACTGTAAAGGTTTTCTGCAAAAGTCGACCGTATGTAGGTTAGGCTAACAATAAAATAACTCTGGTTGCATCCGAACAGTCAAGAATGAGCTTTCTTAGGTTTTTGTTTGGAAGAACGAGTGATAATATAGCCGGGGTGATGTAAAGACAAAGACATTAAATATTATTTTGTAAAGACAAAAAATATAACATTGTATGATTTTAACACAATATAACACGGAACACATAAACTTGCTCCAGTTGATTACTATTGTTGTTATTAATATTTAATGAGATTTCTTGACATAGACATAGTTATCTTTGTCATTTATTATTTCCTTCTGGAAACTATATTGAAATTAAACTTACAAGTTGGGGTTTTCCTCGTTTAGTTTTGCACCATATTTGGATCATTCAATAGGCCTACTTTTATCCATTTGTGGAAAGATGTTATCACTGGAACATGAAATATTAATGACGTAGAAATAGTAGCGCCTGTTAGAATGATGGGACACGCATTGGTATCACTAAAAGTGTAGGAGCTGAGATTACTTTAGCTTGATTATTAATTCACTCTCCTCGTCGTAGTTTGTCGTTCGGTACCTAATTGAAAAGATTTACTTTTCAATTCATTTTCAGTTTGAGCAGCATAATCAGCCAATGTTCCCACTGCTGGGACACATCATACAGGCCTCCTCTCTGTGAGGGAGTGGGCCGTGATACGCAGACTCATGTTGGTTGGTAGATGTCACATGTCTTCGATTTTTTGGTTTTAGTATATGCCGTTTCCTCAGGATGTTTTCTTTCACCGTTTTGAGAGCAGTCATGATAGTGAAATTATTTACTTAAAGTAAACCGCCTGTCTGGGTTCGAACCCAGTAGCAGATCACTACAATCAAGAGCTACATCAAAGGAATATTATTTTATTAATGTAAGGTAAACCCTTTTTTTTTTTAGGATTGGAAATCATCAAATGACAGGGGTCATTTGATGATTTCCCATCCGCTCTGGGTGGAGCGGAAGGGAGTGTCAGACTCTTACTAACTAAAACCCACCCGTGTTCCTTCCTTAGCCCTTTATGTTCCGGGCCAGCGGTAACCCTTTCGGACAATCCCGCTGACCCGGCAGGCTTCGGCCCTAAGGGGCCCCTTCTAAGGTAAACCCTTAGCTGTAAATTGGGAATGGGAAAAAGGGGAAAACATAAAATACGAATTAAAGAACAAATACAATTATTTATTCTTAAAATAATTGGAGCCATGTACCGAAAACTTATAGTAATTTGTTTAGGTAACTTTCGCTTACAATAACATTTGGTTCAGAGCGTAACATCAATGGCACTAACAAGTGATATTAAAGTTACTAATTATGCTAAACTTTACTTTGTCTTAATTATCTACATCACAACATTGAGCTATTGTTAAATTTAACTTATTGTCGAACTTTAGTTAAGAATTAAATTATGTTACTTATATTCCAATTTGGAAAATGTAGTGTATGATTCTTATGACCTAACATAAGCCAGTCGAACTTGATAAAGAGCGAGTTTTTTTAACACTCCAGCCGGTCGATTCTTGAAAAATCTCACCGTGAAAACTTAGGTGATGTGAGTTTGTTTTTGCTACGAATCGACACTACTGACAGCTCACTCCACGCTCGCTTCACCTAAGTTTTCACGGTGAGACTTTTACAGAATAGCACCGCTGTAACGGTATCTCGCAACACTCGGCGAGTCGCTGCACAGTAACAGATCACGTGTCCGCGGGTTGAGGGGGGAGGTACTGCGCAGCGAGTAGCACAGTGAGGTACTGCGCAGCGAGTAGCACAGTGAGGTACTGCGCAGCGAGTAGCACAGTGAGGTACTGCGCAGCGAGTAGCACAGTGAGGTACTGCGCAGCGAGTAGCACAGTGAGGTACTGCGCAGGGAGTAGTGCACTTCAGAGCCGCCATAACGTTTGAATCGGGCTGTATTTGCAATTTTACTGCTGCTTACACAGCAAACTACATGTCTCTAGCACATCCAATTAGTCAAAATACTCGCTCTTTACCAGACTAACTCGAAAAAAAAAATATAGATACATTTTTTCGATATGATGGAAGGTGAAATAAATTGTTCCTTGGAAACAAAAGCCAAGGTATATATATCATACCTTCTTAGGTAACTATGAGGTCGTCATATTTAGTAGGTATATTAATTAAGTACATAGTTAATGTCTAAGTGTCAACAAAACATGACACTGTTATTTACAATAATAATATAATCTCCATCTAATTATGAACACATTTTTTTTTAATAATAATAAATCTACTTAAAATTAATTGACAAGTATTTTTTTCGAAATCCTTTAGGTATCCTTTTATCCTTAAAAACGAACCTGTTACCTAATGCTTCCTTGTCATAGAAAAGGTAACTTTAGAACACAACGGACCTTCTTTGTAGGACAATTGCAAAGTTTATAAGTACATAGAAGAATATGAGTGACAAAAAATTACAAAGTTGGTTTTCTGACTCCCCAAAAGTAGTCACGTGTTTGTTCTAGTTTGAATTTTTAAACGATTTTTACCACCGTAACATGACTAACTACATAGTTATTTGGCAATTTGGCATCCGAAACGCCAAACATAGATTTTTGCTCTCTGTATCGACATGCGAGAGCACGAATCACGATCGAAGAAAACTCTAAGAGGAAAAATATAAATATTTTTAAAGTCCACCTTAATGAACACTTATCAATTTATTTTAACTTCTTATTATAAGAAGACACTGCACGGCATCGCAAATGTTCTTTTTCTGTGCTGCTAGAAAGGAGTACTTTCCATTCAGCATTAAAACACTGACTTCATTAAAGTTTTTCCTAGAGAATCCTCCAAAACCCGTTCATCATAGGAACACATCATCAGCCCCCTCCTGCTTGCCGTTGATCATGTAACTCCTGGAGTTCTTGTACGTGAACAGGTACGGAGCCCTTCGTGAAGGGCAGCGGAACGACCGCAGCAGGACAGGAGGGTCGTTGTCGGACTTGTTGCCAACCGGCTCCAGCAGGTTGTTCCACAGCAGGTTGGCGGCTGGAGGGGAGACACAGATGTTAGGCTTTTGTTTATTAGCTGAGTAGTACTAATTAGAAATTGATGGTAAATGGGACTGGTGGATGACGAGTGGGAGCGATGCGTTGAACACACAGGATATACAATATACAGTACCTAACGCGTGGCCCTTCTGTGAGAAGTAGAAGCAGTCGTGTGTGATGTAGGACTGGTGGATGACGAGTGGGAGCGACGCGTTGAACACACAGGATATACAATATACAGTACCTAACGCGTGGCCCTTCTGTGAGAAGTAGAAGCAGTCGTGTGTGATGTAGGACTGGTGGATGACGAGTGGGAGCGACGCGTTGAACACACAGGATATACAATATACAGTACCTAACGCGTGGCCCTTCTGTGAGAAGTGGAAGCAGTCGTGTGTGATGTAGGACTGGTGGATGACGAGTGGGAGCGACGCGTTGAACACACAGGATATACAATATACAGTACCTAACGCGTGGCCCTTCTGTGAGAAGTGGAAGCAGTCGTGTGTGATGTAGGACTGGTGGATGACGAGTGGGAGCGACGCGTTGAACACACAGGATATACAATATACAGTACCTAACGCGTGGCCCTTCTGTGAGAAGTGGAAGCAGTCGTGTGTGATGTAGGACTGGTGGATGACGAGTGGGAGCGACGCGTTGAACACACAGGATATACAATATACAGTACCTAACGCGTGGCCCTTCTGTGAGAAGTGGAAGCAGTCGTGTGTGATGTAGGACTGGTGGATGACGAGTGGGAGCGGTCGCGTGGGCGGCATGGGCGCGTTGAACAGGCGCATGAAGGGCTGCACTATCACTGTGAAGTCTTCTTTGGTGTCGTAACGACCGCTTTCTATCTGAAATGTTATAGCTAATTCAATAAATAGTGATCACAGTTAATGAAAAAACAATCTTAATAAAAAATATTTTATGTATCCATAACTTTACGCAGTACCCTAACCCTTTCAACCAGAACACTGCAATGTTACTTGAGAATATTTGCCCTAAGAAGACTTTTATGCTTTATCTCACTAGCATTCTGTCCACATCGAAGCTTTGTTCTCCCTCTATGTTTTTAGCTATATAATATATGTCATAATCTTTCACACAATCATTTCCTTTTTTCTTGCCCTCCTCAACATCATGTTGGTGAAAAAACCTTCTCTCAACACTTGTTATGTCAGGTTCTCAGATCTATAACGTAGGTGTCTTACCAATGCGACTTCAGCTTTCTGATAGAGTCGTGCCATGCGCACGAGGTCGTACAGCTCGTTGCCTCCCTGGCGGTGGAAGCAGGTACAGAACAGCGAGTGCATCAGGCGACACATCATCGGGCGCAGCACGCGGATCGATACTGATACATCTGGAATATTGATACAAGGAAATATTTTTTGCCATGATCAAGTACTGTGCATAATAATGTAGGATTTGCCGTTCTTCTCTTAGGTCTTAAGTTAATAGCTCTAGGTGTGACCTATTCATAAAGATATCAAAACCAGAGGAGATGTGGTTTGATACCAGATAGGTCGGTACTTTTCCATAGGCGAGTCGGCCACATTTGAACATTCTGACTTCTGATTCATTTCCAGGAGGTCAAAGATCGTTCTCCGATTGGCAAGTCGTTATTTATACAATGCCAAATGTAACGAAATAATACGAACTCACCTAAAACTGGTACTAAGTTAACTATAGTCCTCGGCAGATGTTTCTGCAGGTAGTCCAGCGCTATCGCCAGCTTCTTGGCATGAGCAGCCGGAGACCAGGAGACAGGGTTGAGACAGGAAGCTGAGCACAGGTCGTTGGCGCCGATGAACACTGTGACCATCTTCCAGTCGTTCGCTATGTCTATGTCCGGAGATGATTTCATTCGAGCTACTACGATCTGGAAAGCAGAGTGTGATCTTGATTGGTAGGTTTTGTTTTATTATGATAGGAATAATTTATCAATCTAGGTCTAGAAGTAACTTAAAAACTGCAGCGGGAACTAAACTTAAACATCGGAGAAGTGAGCCTTCAAGCTCATTTCACGTGAGTCTTCAGTCTTCAGTGAGATTTGTGAGTGCGAGTGGCAGGGAAATCGACGCACAAACTGTAACCATGAATTCAGCACATGATGATGACACATGACCCTAAAGCAGACAGTTTTTGTCGGTTCTCAAAAAAAACAACTGCATTTTTAGGGTTCCGTACCAAAATGGTAAAACGGAACCCTTATGGTAAGATTCAGTCTGTCTGTCGGTCTGTCACAGCTGGATATCTCAAGAACTACTAATGCTAACAACTTGAAATAGTTTTAGACGACGTTTGCCCAACTATTTTGCAAATAAGAAAGAAATAAAAATATATGTATATTTTTTGGATTGAAAGGGGGTCTAAAAATTCGAAGTGGGGGGCTACTAGGGCATCATATGAAAGAGCGCAGTTTGCATATTCTCAAACATTTTTTCTTTTTTTTTAGGCTTCATAGTTTTCGACTTTTGATGAAAAATATAATAAACAATACCCCCCCCCCCCCGCCTTATCTCCGAAGTTTGCAAAGAGAAAAATCTGAAATTATTCTATGTGATAGAAGTTTATGTAAAGATTACAGGAAAAATAAAACAAAGTCTCTAACAGCACACTTTTTCAGAAATCATCAACAAAATTTACATGAATTCCACTATCGGTGAAGATATGGCGCTGACCTAAAACGGGTACGGAACCCTCGGTGCGCGAGTCCGACATTTTTCATAACCTACTTGAAAAAATGTCTAAATGTAAATGTTTAATTTCAACAGAAGCGTGTTCAGCAGAACCGTGCACTGGATCCATGGTAACAGGTTGCGCGACGATCTCCCTGCCACCTTCTATATTATTGTAATGTCACTTTTAGACCTAGGTAAGATCTAAAAGAAACTTTACAATAATTACCGGTTTTGATAAGGCTTATTATATAGTATCGAGTTCGATACACGACCTTATTTTGTCACATTCGGAAACCTAGAACCAAAGACCAACTGTATCAAACTTACAACATGTGACATGCTTGTGTCACGTTCACATTAAGTGATCAACCACTCGTTTAATACTCACTTAACGTTGTGAAAAAAATGAGTAGGTAATCTACGCACTCCACAGTACGTTACCAAATCCCAAACATTTAGCACAAAAACACGAGAAGAGCAAGTTTATTACTGACGAGTATAATCATTGTCGTCTATTTGTTAATCTTAATGGCTTAACAAACAAGTGCAAATGTGTTGACCTGGTTCCACACAAAAGCTCGTGTCATCAGGGTATGGTGGTCGTTTATAGTATTTCTTTTGTTATGATGTGTCATTGCGGAAAAGGGCTTGTCCTACTGAGCGGAAGATACGATTGCTAAGATTTAACAGCAAGGTTTTGAGGAACATTGTAAGTGAAGTTTCCCAATAGGAACTGCAGGTAAAGGTGTGGAAATGGTTAACATGTTTATGATGGTAAATAATGGTTTCCTTTAGTGTCTTTGGTTGGATGGTTTTGATGGAAATGATACGGAAAACACAAAAAAACATAAAGTTGTTTCGAAAGTTATTATTGCACTAGCTTCTGCCCGCGACTTCGTACGCGGATCCTGTTGCTTATGCCAGCGACAACGGGGTCGTCAAAATCGAAGATCTGAAACGTCTGATGTCGAATTCTAAGAACTCGGGGACTGGATAACAACGGGATGCGCGAGACGATTCGAGACGTCATTTTCAGGCAATAATGAACCAATAGGGTGGTAAACTTTGCCTTGCACTTTGAATGTTGGCATAAATGGGCCTTCTGAAATCTGTTTCGCAACAAAAGATGTCATTTGAAAGGCATTATTGTACGAACGTATATTGTCCAAGAAATGTTTTGACTGTGATGGTCACCGATTAGCAGTGATCTTAATATTTCTGGAGGATTTTGTAATATTTCAATATGTACTTTCCCACCTGAGCAACACATACCGTTTGTTTCTTTTTGCTATTTAACAGCTTCACAAAAAGTACAATTTTCAACCATACCTCCGATGGCGGAATATGTGGCGTAGTCAATCATAGGAGTATACGTAAATGCACTCCGTTCCTTATCAACCCAAGGAAGGTCGCCATGCCCTACGGCTATATCTTGAGACACATCCGATTCTTCAGATGATATCGATCAGAATTCAAACGTTCGTTGCGCTCTTCTTAATCTGTCTCTTCATGCCGTACTCCAGCAATTCTTTCTTTCTCACTTTCTGATTATGAATATTTTGTTGTGTGCGTGTTCGGAACAATGTATGATAATCTCACCGTATCAGCGGTCAGTCGCGCATCATATTCTGCACTGGTCTCTAGAGACCTGGATGTAGATGCGTAAATACGCTGAGAACGCAGGCGTGCTTCGCGATCCGAAGAGGTTTCCACGGAGCGAGTTGCAGCCTGATGTTCTCAAACAGCATCAAGTCTCTCCTGACGCTCTTCGGTAGATTCTTGGGATCTTATGATCCTCAATCTTTTAGCTCATTTGGAACATTGGGAAAGATTTGACCTCTTTCTAGGCATGGTTATAGTTTTATTATGAAGATACCTGATCAATTAAAATCTAAGTGACTGCTCCCCTACCAAGGGTGCCCAGGCACGTGATCGTCTGGCGCCCATGTGCTGGTTTGGTCCCTGGGGTGGTCACGGCGTGCTATGTGTTCTGGTGCGCCGGTGATGGGGAGTACTCCCCAGCGGAGGGTCCGGTGATGGACAGCCGCGGCGGGTTCACGGATGAGTGCTAACGCGTGCCCATGTTCCCGCCGTAAGCGGCAGAGGAGGACACAGTGGAGTTTTAGTGGGTTAGAGTCCCACATAACTGCACTATCTCCCCGTGGTAGTGCAGAATGCATGAGCATTTCTTCACGTAAAAAAAAATAAATGGGAGTTTTGGCCAGTAGAGTCAAATTTTCAATGATATACCATTGTCATCGAAAATCAGTCCTAAACTGTTACCGCCTTCACCGCGTGGAGGTGAAATTAGTGATAGCTTTGATTTCCACATCAGATGTTTCTGATCTTCGATTTTTATAAGTCAACAGGAAATGCCCATCAGACCGAATAACTTTTACTAAGACGTCATTCCTATATGTGTTATGGTGTAGCTGGGCTCTTGGAGTTCCCCATCAGGTGTTCCAGATCTTCAAATTTATTCTCTCAGCAGAAAATCCTCATCACGTCGAACAATTTTTGCTATGGTACCATTTTTGTATCTCTTATAGTTAAGCTGGTCTGTTTCGGTTCTGCATCAGGTGTTCAAGTTTCCAAGATAAATTATAGCCTGAATGTTGTCCAGCCTTAGAATAACTATACAATAAAAAAAAATCATTCAAATCCGTCCAGTAGTTCCGAAGATCAGACGCGCAGGCCCGAGGCGTGTACGTACTCTGATAGAATACCTTAACAAATGTTCGCCGTGATTCTTTAAATTGACATAACTTTTTTATTTATGAACCGATTGACATGAAATAAACACTAATGTTAAGTGAAGCCTACTACAATATATTAGTGAAACCGCATCTAAATCGAATAAGCCGTTTCTGATATTAGCGTGCACAAACAAACAGACAAACAGACAAACAGACAAACCGACTAACAGACAAACAGACAAAAAAAAAATTAATTACAATTTCGGGTTCGGCATCGATATAATAACAACCCCTGCTACTTTTTTTTTATATATTTCCATTGTACAGACACCACTTTTCTACAAATTTATTATATGTATATAGATTTTAGTTTTTTGTTGGGCTCGAATTTAAACCGAGGCAGGATCAAATTCGGAATTTTAGGAATATAGTTTTACTGTAGCTCTGTAACTAACTTATCCGAACTAAATGCAGCACATTGTTCTTTTCTTTCCCGGCCCAATGTTAGTGCGTCCGTGCATGTTCCTATGTATAGCATCGCTTCACATATACGACAGTGATCTAACAAACGCACATCATTAATTTGCGGGCACACAAAATGTGGTAATGTTGAGGTTTGTGTTACGCTCCATAAGCTAAACAGAAATTATTACTGACAATGCATTTGTGAGCGTCCAAATTGGCAAATAAGTACACACTCGAATGTGTAGATTTACCTAGTGATAGTTTGAAGTTTCACGCCTAAATCAAGTTTACTTAGTTTACGCACCAATACTTAAGTTGAAAGGTTTGTGCAATCTGCCGTAGTATGAGTTACAATTTTCAGAAATATGTGCGTCGCACGCACGTAGGTTAAGTTAAATCCAATGTTACCTAAGATGCTCAATGTCAAAGGAATTCCATTTTTATCAGCATTAAGACTGTTACTGGTTGTGTGTTAAACACCTTAAGATTCTGATAACTCGATAGGGTAACCTATGACAGTTCTATAAGGGACACAAATCAGAGGTGGTCACTTTAGGTATTTGCTTCATCCTTTCTCTGCAACATAGTTTCGCGTAAAATATTGCTTACCTTAGCCTGTTTCAAGGCATCTTCATCCGACGCCACAGGGAAGGCCACGTTGAACTTGGCGTTCCTGGTGAGCCACTCTCCGGTCCCTGTGGAGTAGCCTCGCAGGTTGGGGTTGAACTCCTTCAGGATGTTGGGTAAGGTCAGGTACTCCCGCCACGAAGCGTCGCCGCCTGGAAAATGTAGATGTTAAGAGAATGGTAGACGGAAGCTTTATCCGGACTAGCTAACTTGATAAAACTATACAGCCGGTCGATTCTGTAAAAATCTCACCGTGAAAACTTAGGTGAAGTGAGTTTATTTTTGCTAGGAATTGACAGTATTGACAGCTCACTCCACCCTCACTTCCCCTAAGTTTTCACGGTGAGATTTTTACAGAATTGCAGCGCAGGAACTAGAAAATAGCGTCGAAAAACTCATCCGCATCGCTGTCGACTGGTAATGTACCCAAGAGACTGGCGGCATTACCACGTTGTATGGCGTTGTATATGATTTATGTTCGTATTAACTCGTCAAAATGTAGGGAACAGCTGATTTTTTTTTTCGTGATTTCAGGTTTGGTCCCATAGTAATTTTTTTTCGTAATGATGAGTACAATGACCTCTTAAGAGGCTGTTAATGTTTTGCCAATGACCGTATATATCTAAGAAAAGCGTAAGTAGAGCCACGAACTTTTGCTGTGTAGTCTGACCTCAGGTGGTCCCACATAGTCCGTCTCGTCTCCCGACGAGCGGAGATGCGTAATGTCATTTGTCAGAGACAAAAAAAAAAAGGTAGCCCCATTGATAAAATATAAACTCCTATTGATTGATATTAATGAAATAAGTAGTCATTCAATAGGATTAAGTATATGGGGTTGTATTGATGTTTTTAATTCTGTAAAGTCATATTTTGTTACGCTCGCGAATCATATTTTAATCAACATTAAACATGACCCTGACCTACAAATTGCTTAAAATTTAAGAAAATTTGCATTGCGCGGGCTACCTAGCAATATTCAATATTCAGTTTGACTGATGCAGCGTGATACTACTAGTTACTATATTACCATTACCTATCCCATTATAACGTAGAAATGATTACTTACCTTCATGACTTAGTTACTCAACTAACACAATTCAATATAACACTACAAACTGCAAATGTGTGTGAAAAATGCATCTAGATCTACATAATGTGATGTCAGAGTGCTTATAAGTAACATCTAGTAATTCTGGTTTCATCTTCTAGAGTCCTCTAGTTTACATAATACAAATCACGACCAGATGAACTGTTTGTTTGTCCGAACACTTACTTGGCTTAAAGCCATACCTACTTTGATCTTAGGCTTAATTCAATGGAGTTAGTTTCATACAGGTGATATTTGGAGAGCTTTTCGAATAAATGAAAAAGCTGTTGTACTGCGTTGTCTATCGTTAGACGTGAACTTCTGTGTCATCTTCTGGATTTCCAATCCCTAAAATAGGTCACTTCGTTTAACGATAATGGTTATGAGCGGTCAATGGGTAGTGTTGGGTAGTGTGTTATCGCATTCAGGAAATCGCTGCGGTCAGGAGCGGCTTAAGTTAACCACAGGCACTAGCAAGCAGTAAACTGATTGAATGTTATATGGTAAATCGTATGGCCTATGGTAAGTACGTAACAGACAGACATCTGAAGTAGGTATGTTTTGAAACCAGTGTTTCATAAATGGCACAGTTCTTAACAATTAAGGTGAAAGCATTGCCTTATGCTTTTCACAGCACAGATACAGGTACCTATATCTGTGCTGTGCAATACTGTGCATATTTAAAAGATACCGTTGTCAAATAAATTACAATCCTGAATACCCTCCACGATTTAGGCAATTCAAAAACATTGCAGCATCTTTTTCACAAACTGTGTCACAACCAGAACACTCCTTTCTATCCTCTTTACCCGAAACGCTAGTCTATAACGGTGACCAATGAGGATATGAAAATTAGCCGACGCGTTTGCAAGCACCTCTATCGCTAATGTAACAAGACTTACCAGCACACCATGAAACTCCTCGATACTCCACAAACGCTCCTAGGGCAAACTCTTCAAGCGCCCCGCTACCAGCTACCAAGGAGTCTCCTATGGCTGCCACCACATCGATGTCCCCGGGCCTCAGCCGGTGGACCGACGTCGGGCGTTGCGGACTGCGGCCCCAAGAGAGAGCATCCTCGCAGGGGAACGGTACGGATGAAGGTATGGCGCGCTGGCGACGGACGTGCGACTTGCGAGATGGGTAGCCGACGTGTAACTGGAAGTAAAAGATAGTTTCATTAGGTAAAGGACAAGGACAAATATTTGGGAGTTGATGGCCAACTGCAGTAGATAATTATTTAGGGACCAGAAAAATAAATAGGTAAGTAATATTTATAGAATTCTTGGTCCATATCCTCATACTGGACAATGAGTCAACCTTTGCTATTTTACTTTGACAGTAACCAGAACCCTTCGGGCTTGTCAAGTTCGCTTTGAGCATTGTATTGTGCAAATGTCTTCTCATTATAGTGAGTTCGTCACGTATTTGACATATGTCACGCTTACATACACATCACATAGACAAATGTTTGTCTTGACTGGGATTGCGTAATTTAAACACATTGATTCATGTTTTCTTTTCATTACATAACCAATTAACATTTAAGTATCTACTTGTAATTACGTATCATAAATCCTATTCACGTAACGTGGTGCTGCTAGCCGCTAGGTTAATGGTCCTAATAATATAATTTCACACTAAATGACAAATAGACTATAACTTAATAGACAGAAGTAGACCAAACAATTCATTAACGACGATTTATATTACAGTGGCGAGCAATGTGCAAGGTCGGTCATTTCATTGCCGCGTCCTCATAGCGCAGTTTTCCAGGCCTCAAGTGTAAAGTTACGGTAGGTAACAGCAGCGTTACGTTGCACACACTCGTGCCATAAAACGTGCACACATTCGGCGCCTATATTGAATTTAAAGTAGAGTTACGTCATTGAACGCATTAAATTGTGAATCCTTGGGGTTTTTTATGTTGAAGGATTTGCAAACGAATTGAAGTACTTATTGCCTTTTGAAAATATATATCTAGAACAACATTGCATGATTTTGGGTTCTCTTATTCCATACTGCCTTTCAATCGTGATCTTTTAAATATTTATCAACTTCGTCGTTTTGCACCTCGTCAGACCTCTTGTAATGAAGGAAAGGTATTTCGTTTTGTTGTTACACCGAAGAAGCGTCAGAAGGAAACTATTTGTAGCTGTGGACCCAATCTATCCGCCACATGTAGGTACAGCATAACTCCATAAGTATTTTTTTATTTTAAAGTTATAATGATCATGTACCTATGGGTAACATGTTGTTTTCTCGTTACATGTGTGACCATTGTAACAACCATGAGGATGTATTTTAATCGTTAGACTATAAAATTTAACATACGTTACGAGTAATAAAGATTTACAGTCGTAATAAATTAAATTGAATACTGTGAAGAGAAATTAAATGTTCAACGATTTGTATTCAGAGGGTTTTTGTGACATAAGGACCTACAAAGATCACGGCAACCTAGGAATATGGAAAATTCTGTAAGGCCAAGTACCAAGCATACATAACATCATGCGTGTAATCCCCAAAGGGTTAAAATAACTGGCGAAATGTGAGTGAACTACATATATGCAGTACTTATTCATTTCGCCAGTTATGTTTAAGTCCCATGTAATGGGGGGGCAGCCTATTCCCATCAACCGGGCACAAATCCAGACTATGGGCTGCTACTGAGATATGTCTGTTGGAAAAACACTACACCACTTTACTCGAACTGGGCATCGACCGCAAGATCAGCAGCAGCTCTTGCGACCACTAGACCAGCAAGGCAGACTCTACCAAGCGTTTAATGAAAACCGATCTAAACTACAAGATCAGCAGTAGCTCTGGCGACCACTAGACCAGCAAGGCAGACTCTACCAAGCGTTTGATGAAAACCAATCTAATCTACAAGATCAGCAGTAGCTCTGGCGACCACAAGACCAGCAAGGCAGACTCTACCAAGCGTTTGATGAAAACCGATCTAATCTACAAGATCAGCAGTAGCTCTGGCGACCACTAGACCAGCAAGGCAGACTCTACCAAGCGTTTGATGAAAACCGATCTAATCTACAAGATCAGCAGTAGCTCTGGCGACCACTAGACAGACTCTACCAAGCATTTGATGAAAACCGATCTAATCTACAAGATCAGCAGTAGCTCTGGCGACCACTAGACCAGCAAGGCAGACTCTACCAAGCGTTTGATGAAAACCGATCTAATCTACAAGATCAGCAGTAGCTCTGGCGACCACTAGACAGACTCTACCAAGCATTTGATGAAAACCGATCTAATCTACAAGATCAGCAGTAGCTCTGGCGACCACTAGACCAGCAAGGCAGACTCTACCAAGCGTTTGATGAAAACCGATCTAATCTACAAGATCAGCAGTAGCTCTGGCGACCACTAGACAGACTCTACCAAGCATTTGATGAAAACCGATCTAATCTACAAGATCAGCAGTAGCTCTGGCGACCACTAGACCAGCAAGGCAGACTCTACCAAGCGTTTGATGAAAACCGATCTAATCTACAAGATCAGCAGTAGCTCTGGCGACCACTAGACAGACTCTACCAAGCATTTGATGAAAACCGATCTAATCTACAAGATCGGCAGTAGCTCTGGCCACCACTAGACAGACTCTACCAAGCATTTGATGAAAACCGATCTAATCTACAAGATCAGCAGTAGCTCTGGCGACCACTAGACCAGCAAGGCAGACTCTACCAAGCATTTGATGAAAACCGATATAATCTACAAGATCAGCAGTAGCTCTGGCGACCACTAGACAGACTCTACCAAGCATTTAATTTTGATGAAAACCGATCTAATCTACAAGATCAGCAGTAGCTCTGGCGACCACTAGACAGACTCTACCAAGCATTTGATGAAAACCGATCTAATCTACAAGATCAGCAGTAGCTCTGGCGACCACTAGACAGACTCTACCAAGCATTTGATGAAAACCGATCTAATCTACAAGATCAGCAGTAGCTCTGGCGACCACTAGACAGACTCTACCAAGCATTTGATGAAAACCGATCTAATCTACAAGATCAGCAGTAGCTCTGGCGACCACTAGACAGACTCTACCAAGCATTTGATGAAAACCGATCTAATCTACAAGATCAGCAGTAGCTCTGGCGACCACTAGACAGACTCTACCAAGCATTTAATTTTGATGAAAACCGATCTAATCTACAAGATCAGCAGTAGCTCTGGCGACCACTACACCAGCAAGGCAGACTCTACCAAGCATTTGATGAAAACCGATATAATGTACAAGAACAGCAGTTGCTCTTTATAAATTACATTATGCTTTAAAACGAGCTTGACATAGGTTTGTTTATCTGTCCTAAACCTGAGATTTAAATATGGGATCCTCTATTGCCACAACAAAGCGCTATCAACCAGAGCCATAAATAACAGAAGTGTGCAAACAATGTGGCGCACGCATGATAGTATTGCGAACTATTATTTAAGATATACGTGAGATGAATCCGACACCCGCGTGTTTACATAAATGCCGAGCTTTTTACCCCGCTCGTGATGGCACTCGATGTATTTGCCAATTCTCTTTAAATGCTACGAGGAAGTGTGCCACATTGTGAAGGTGAAGAATAGCGTAGATAGATATTCCCTTTTGCCAACACTTGGCAGATTTTGTAATGCTTGAAATATGGTAATCTAGAAGTCGTTGACACTGATTTGTGTTCTCATAATGTTGTTATTGCTTTTGAAAACAAACTTATTGGTGTAGCAGAGATTTTGATGTACCTACAGGACTAAGTACTATTAGTTATTATGTGGTAAGGCCCATGTGTATTTTGGATAAACTGCTGAATAAATGCAGTATTGTATTCAAAGTCGTTGCTAATGTAAGCTCTATCTCTCTCTATGAGTGCAGTTCTCGTAGCTGAGTTTTGGGCCAATCATATAATACATACAAACTTTTTGTCATCAATACGCAAAGAAGAAGAATATATAGCTCTGTGTATTTTTTGCATCTAGGTAGTGGTTGTCTTCGGACCTTACCATCATCATTGAAGAATTGCGACTTCACAATAAAATCTCCTTGACCAGTGCTACAATAGACAGATTTTTCAATCGAGAGGTAATTTTTATTCGCGGAATAAAATTGACGTCTGTCAGATTTTGTATGGAAGAACTGTCAAAAATTATTAAAATATAAACATTCCTCGGATAAAATTATCTGGCGTTGAAAAAATCAGCCCTAAGAGTCACGAATGACTCTTCAATCATTCATTTGCTTCTATAAAACCTACTACGTAAACTTGCGCGGAATAACAAACATGACAGGCCTGTGCTGATTCATTAAAATCACTTTAATCCAATCCTCAAATCAATTCAATTTAATCTTCGTTGCGCCTGACTCGACTTCGAATCAATATTTCATTCAAAAAGCGATTACTGTGCCTTTTTAGGTGCCATCCAATTCCTGGCCACATAACACACAACTAATTGTCACTTACTGGTTCGTATGTTGAAACTCGTGCGCAAACTGATTGAGATTCATTTGGCGCGTAATGAGAAAGCGTGCGGCTATCAAGCGATGCTATTAGATGCGCGAACGCAATGCGCGGACGCGAGCAGACCGACAATTTTGTGTAGAAGTCGCTGGGACAGCGGCTTGTGTTTTAATTGATAACGTGCATATTAAATAATAATTATGTAACTGTTCAAGTCTTCAGTTCATGATTGCCAAGTTAAATGCATCTGTTAGTATAGGCATCTACTCAATTAATTAGTTAAATAAATATCTAATAATGGATACCCAGCTAACAGGTTTGAAGATTAATATCACTTTAACGCGATATGTGAAAGTATATGAAATGCTTGATAGTATGCCTATTGCCTGCGATTCAAGAAGCGTTTATAAAATAACATGAGCGCTTTAAAAAACGCAGCGTTTGGAACTCCCGCGTGCAGACATCCGTAGGCCGAATTTAGTGGGTCAATAGACCTGACATGTGGGTAAATCGTTTGCTCGATGAGACATAACTCAGCTGAGTGTCACAGGGCTGCGTTACATGAAAACATACGTTTACACATGATTAGTATGTCTGAAATAATGTCAGTGACAGGGATAATCAACTTTCCATACAAATACTGACTGATGGCCTACTTTTGCATAGTGACAAACTGATAGAGAACCTGCCTCGCTGGTCTATAGTGATCGAAAGTGTTGACCATGAGGTCCTGGGTTCGGTTTCCAGGTCGGGCAAAGTAATATTTGGTTTTTCTATGAGGAATTTATCAGTAGCAGCCCGGAGTCAGGATTCGTGCCCGGTTGACGGCAATAGGCCTGGCGAAATGTGGCTGTAGGTATTATAGTTATGCCTCTACCTATCCCTTCGGGGATTACAGGCTTGATGTTGTGTTGCCTATGTTATAAACTGATAGACAATAAGGCTTCTTACGAGGCCAACATAGGCCCATGTTATTAGCCATTCGTACGCTAAATTAATATTGAAAGTTCAATCAAAGTTACAACTTCAACGTTTATTGCTTCAACATTGAATCTCTTGCATCTTATAGCAGTTTTTAAAGTTCCAATCCATGGCTAAACCATCACGTCGTCGATTAGAATATTGACCTACAGCTCTACCCCGCTATCTCTAACACCTTTGGTAACCCTACACTCGGCAAGTCGACGAATGCAATTACAAGCGTACCTGCCTAGATAATATTTCAATTACGTACGTGTCTGTTACATAAGCCTTACTACAAAGAAATAGTATGATGTACTATTGACCTTCTAGCCTCTTGACTAGCAAAGAGGCTGCTTTACACCGAATGTAGGGGATATTGATAAAGAGCTCGCGTAATAGAGAAAGCTTAGAAGAATATTATAAATTATAATATTTAGGGCTGATTTTTCAATAGACAGATAATTTTTATTCGTGGAACAAAGTTGACGTCTGACAGATTTTGTATGGAAGAACTGTCAAAAATTCAAAATTATGCCTCTAAATACCCAAAATTATCTGGCGTTGGAAAAATCAGCCCTTAGAGGTATTTCTTAATAGGGTTTGACCCAAATAGACAACAAGAGCTTAGATTGAAATTCTAACTCTTTATAAGTAGGTACACCAGTTTTATCATCTCTATGCATGGTCTTCCGCTTTAAGGATGCTGTTCTACTGTCTTTATGCCAGGAAGGTAGAGTCTGCGAGGATTGAAGGTGCAGGGGACAAGATAGCAGGCCAAAGTAATACTGTTCTTGGCATTGTGCTCTGTATCAAGTTCATGAGGTCTTGATCAAATAAAGTTATATGAAGTAAGATAAGTTGTTGATTTGACCTCAAATGTGCAGAATCCTCTTGCTCTGATTACAGGCGGATTCTATTTATTAGGAAGTACACACACCATAATGATTATTAATGGTAGTCGGTAGGTAGGTGGTACGGACTCATCAATATTAATATTTAATTAAATGTCAGAGTTGGGGTTCATCTTGACCATCTTGACGGCTTAGTAAGCGACTCGGCCGCTGAGTCACGCCCGATCCGGCCGAGACAGGAATTTCATTATTATTAATATTTTTGAGTTGATTACTAACTGTGTTTTGTTTAGCTTTTATTCTCAAAGCAAGGAAAGTCGTCAGGGACCGTTAGAAAGGAAGATCTAAGATTAACGACAGTAGTTCAAATTACAATAGGGAATGATGACTAAAGATGGCTAAATCATGTAAGAGTCAGAGGAACAGAAATCTAGGGTGAAAACATATTGTCCTATTAGTTGCATATTTTAAGGTGTAAATACAGGTGCTGAAAATCTATCGAGACCGAAAGCACAGCAAAACTGTTAGCTGGAGCCTAAATAAAAGCTTTTAGAGAAGAGGCAGGAGTAGATGGATGAAGAATGAAATAACGAAGATTATGAATTAGTATCAATTATCCCAAAAGCACACTGAAAGAAACTGCGAATAGCTCACTAATGCAAACGGTTCGCTGAATGGAACGTTAAGTTTTTATTTGCTCGATACATGCAACATATAGTCACGAAGCAGTATTGTATGAAAATCACACGCATTTTCTTAAAGTTTTTATTATCTAATAAATAAGCTGTTACTTATCAACGCTAATGAAACTACGTTGGCTCCATTCGAGGCTTCGACCAAGCAACGATTTGAACGAAACAATAGTTGAGCCTTGGTGTGTGACTATACTCTTCTTTGGTTGTCGAAACATAAATAATACCAACTGTCCCAGATTGCAAACTGCCCCACATATCACAAACCGGCGCTACCATCGAGTACAAAGCCCAAACTGCGGCCAAGAAGCTGGGCATCCTAAATAGGGTGAAGCGATACTTTACGCCTGGACAGCTTTTAACCCTCTACAAAGCGCAAGTCCGATCCTGCATGGAGTATTGCAGCCACCTTTGGGATGGCTCAGCGAAATATCAACTTGCCGCGCTTGACTCGGTGGAACGCAGAGCTAAGAGGCTCATTGGCGACGAAGAACTGGTGGATGCCAAGCTTCACAGCTTGGCTCATCGCCGCAAGGTTGCCTGCTTGTCTGTCTTCTACAGATTGTACTTCGGTGAGTGTGCCCAAGAACTCCACGACCTCATTCCACCGGCCCCCTTCTACCTTCGGACATCCAGACGCACTGCAAGTTACCATCCCTGGTCTAGTTGCTATTCCACCAATTCGCACTAAGCGTTTTCAAATGTCTTTTATAATGCGCACAGCAAAAGAGTGGAACTCTTTACCTGCGTCTGTGTTTCCGAGCTCATACAACCCGAATCTCTTCAAAGTAAGAGTGAACAGGCTTCTTCTGGGTGAGCTCACTCCATCGTCGACTTTGTCTCTGTCAACTATGACAGACTAGAGTCAAGAGCAAACCCATTTCAAATAAAAAAAAAAAACCGTTCAGTTCCCACACTGGTCGTCAATCACTCTTATATTGCCATAGACGCTATTGCCTTCTAAACGGTTACCATAAAAACATTAAGTTGGTAACCAAACAGTTTTTGCGTAAACCCGAACAATCACAATTACGCAACAATATAGTTCACCAATATATTTATACTTCGGAATAGTTCACACAGGAATATCTCACGAATATTAAAAACGACTGTTAGTTTTGTGAACAATTGTTATCTTGTCGTTAACCAATACGCCAGTTTCACACGATTGCAATATCAATAGCTATAGTATAGGTAATCCATGAGAAATACGATTGGGAAAATGGTAGAACATTTATTAATTTCACGTGTCTTGCAGTAGTTGCACCGCTCCGGTGATTTGAATTGTATTTCGTCATGTAGGAAAGATTTAGCATCGATCAATCAGGGTGATGTTCGCACAGTGTTTGTATGTTTGTAAGTCACGATATTGCTCACGACTACAGTGAATCGGTTGCTTGTTCAGCAGTGACAGTAGAAAACTGGAGTATCGTCGTGATTTGTTCTTGTCTTTGGACTTCCTTACACAAATGAGAGAATGCAGGTGCTGCATAACGTGGATCTGTATAAGCGATGAGTACCTCTGGAGCAACTTACTCGATTAGTAACCGTGTCAAGGTTAATTTTGAGAGACTCAAAATTAACATTTTAAACCCCAATTTTGGTATGTATCATGCAGAAAGCATCATGCTTTCTGCATGATACATATACCAAAATCCCCAATTTTTGCGGAGATGGCGTGCTTCAGAGATGGCACAGAATAGACAATAGTTTTTACCGACTTCAAAAAAAAGGAGGTTATCAATTTGATACGTATGTATGTAATATTATTGGAATTGCATTATATTCACTTAAGAGTCATTTATGACAATCTATTTGGGCTTCCAAACAAATATACAAAATTTTATAGACGTATGTATGTATGTATGTATGTTTGTCCACGCATATCTCCGTAATTATTAATCGGATCGTGACCATTCTTTTTTTATTGGCTTACATTTACTTCAACTTAGGGAACAGTGCAAGTTTCATCAAAATCGATTTAGTCATTTTTAAGATATGGACTAAGACGTGAAAGTGTGACGGCCTGGCTTATTGATACGAGCTACGGGTGTAGTGTCAACGCGAAAACATCTCAAAACCTTGGTCAAATTCTAGTGCAACAACTAAAAATTACCAAAAATAAGTAATTTAAAAAAATTAAACCGACTTCAAAAAGAAATGAACTCAAAATTATGAAATAACTTTAATTTCGTAAGTCGGTGGCAAAAAACTAAAATACAGATCCCAAGACACCGACTTCCGAAATTAAAGTTATTTCATAATTTTGAGTTCATTTCTTTTTGAAGTCGGTTTAATTTTTTTAAATTACTTTTTATACTTAATAGGATAAACAGACAAACTCCGACATTAACATTTTAAATGTTTAAACAAGATTGTCATAAACAATGTAATTTCTTCAGAAACATAATTAATACAAGCAAGTAGCACAAACTTACAATATTATACCTCATAACCACTTGCTGGTCACTCACCCCGTAGGATCGAGTTTCATTAAAAAGTTATTACAACAAAACAAGTATAAGAACAAGAACGGAAACGACATTGGCATGTATTAGCAAATGCTTTACGTAACTGGTCAAATATTTGCTCAAACGTAAGAAGAACTGCAGATCTGTCGATGACCAATTATCGTTCATGTAACATTAGATAAATCTTGCAAATCTGTTTGATACAGGTGAACGTAGACCGTGAAAATTTTAAACACAAATGATAACGTGATTGTACTATAGGTCACCTCTGCCTAACCCTTCAGGGAAACAGGCGTGATGTTATGGTTATTTACCTTATGTTGTATGAATGAAAATATTGATTAATTTTGGTTAGTATGAAAACCTGATCATGAGAGAATTTGGTAAGTAATTAATACAAGAGTAGAAAAGAAAGTTCAAAGTTACTAGGTCAAAAACGAGATGCGGCTATCTGTTAACTAAGTAGACTAAATGATGAAATGTACTTCAGTAGTAATTCAGTCGCTGGGAAAAAATTACAATGTCGAACAAATAAAGGTCACAAAAACGAAGTTTTCGTGCATAAGGAAGACAATAAGCATATACTAGCATTAATGTGGGGGCGAGAGGTGAAGTGGTGCGTTGGCAATAGGCTAACCACCTTTGTCGTAATCATCGCGGTGGCGGTGCTGGGTTAATGGTTAAAGATCATAACTTTAACCCCGCACTAGGAAGAAAACTCAACAGCAATCTACATAATATCTAATTATAGACATCTGAATTTAGACTTGTAGATATGACGAATATTTTTTGATGAAAATTAAATAATGTACAAAAAAAAGTCACAAGATTTTCTAACAAAAAAACATACAGATACAGACAAAAACCATGGAGTAAATTATCAAAACCAGTAACAAGACCTCAGGACAGTAAATAGTCCGTCATATCCGAACATGGTCGTTCCACAGGAGCGGTCCAAACAGCGACCCCTGCGGGATCCCACTCCCTGAAATATTAAGGAACGCAGCCATCCCTCAACATATCATTGGTTCCACATACTCGTAAAATCTTTTGGAGGTTTTAAAGGAAGCTTTTGCAGATGTAGAAATCCTTACAACACGACAATTCTATCCACAAATTCACACAGTTTAAGTATACATACATTAATCAAAAGTGCTTGACAGTTTTGTAGGTAGACCATGCTAACATAATAATGACTAGACAAGAGTGTAACCGTTGGATTCAGTCACTTAACTGTGGTAAGGTGTGTCACGTACATTGCCGCAATAAAGACGTGTTTCATCTGTTTATTGTCAAAAATTGAATCTCACAACTAGGACACTGAACGTTTTATGTTCTATAATGTAGGTTACATCCTAGAACCGAAGTATGTCTTGCAATATCGCAGATTGAGTTGGTAAAGCTCCGTAAACTTAATTAACATTGTTTGGCAAATACGGATGTTTGCAGGTTTCCCACATATCTAGATCAACCTGTATCGCAATTGTTTTGCCGATTGAAAATCCAGTGCAGTGCTGCAATGAAGTAACTCACCTTATTGTAGTCCTAGATCCTTCGCTACATACATAAAGGGATCATCGCAGTTTGCCACAACATCCACAAATGCTTCCGCATTGTGATGTGAATTTTGCCGGCGGCGGCGTCGGTTCTGTCTACAATCGCTTCGTCGAATACGAGATGGGTAAATAATGTTCCTATTGCGTTCAAACGAAGTCATTATTGATCCTTGATTAGGCAAGTATAAACTCGTACTAGTCATGGTGGTGAATACAGGCTTGGCCATTGCTTAATTTAATTCGCAAAAAATTCAAACTATGCAACAATCTAAAAATATATACTCGTATATGAACAAATATCCATAAATAAAAAAACCGGTCAAGTGCGAGCCGTTACTCGCGCACCGAGGGTTCCGAACAATGGCGAGGGAATTATTGATGGAATTATTGAGCGTCTACTTATGTCACCGTGATAGATACCGATGAAATATGTAATTTTGTAATTTTTATCAAATTGAGTTTATGTCCTATCGAAGTCTGGCAAAATAATCATCAATAATGAAAACTTAATTGACTAGTTTATTGTTGATAAAAAATAATCATGTCGCCATCACATGAGAGTAAGGTGAAAAAATTATTCACTGTTCATTACTTTTCTGATAGATAATAGTTCTTGTAGTAACGAAACGGCTAAGCCTCATATTTTGACTAAGGCGTAGAGTTTGTGAAGTTAGGGCTTGTAGAGTTATGGCGTGTAGAGTTAGTAGCTTGGTTCTACATGAGATCTGATAACTTTTTGACAATGCGAGCCAAATGTGGTCTCGTCTTGGTAACATTTTACATGAAAATGTTTTTGGTGGGATATCTGTTTAGACTAATACTAATAATAGAGCTGAAGGTTTTGGTGGGATATCTGTATATACTAATACTAATAATAGAGCTGAAGGTTTTGGTGGGATATCTGTACATACTAATACTAATAATAGAGCTGAAGGTTTTGTTTGTTTGAACGCGCTAATCTCTAGTCGTCTTTGAAACATTATTTTTGTATTTGATAGCCCAAATCTTGAGGAAGGATAATAGGCTAATTTATCATCACGCTAGGACCCTGAGGAACCGAGCAAAAAGAAAGGGAAAACGAAGTAATAGCGCGGGCAGGCAATGCGATGTAATTATACCTATTACTAGATTTATTTTTCGATTAGGGTCTGTTGTTGATCTAAGACATAACCTCTAGAACTTCACACTGGAATATTTTTAATTCCTGACTTCCTATAAAAGTGTAACTAAAGAAAAAACTGTTCAGAAATTCAAACTCTGTATTTTAACATATTTTTCATAGGTAGACGCAATAAAAATGTCAACAAAAATGTGTACGGGCGTTCGCCATTGTCCATTCATTTTTTGTAATTATGTAGGTAACTACAAAACGGCTCTCTGATTTTTTCCTTTACTTGTGCTATATGACTTAACATGACATTGCTTCTTGCCAGAAGTGCCCTATAGGTTTTGATTCCCTTGCGAGTGTCAAAATATGCGGCATAAATGGAACATAAACGCCCGTATATTTTGATTGCGTTGACTTAGAAGTTTAATTATTTCAATGCTTCAGGGGATTGCAGCCCTGAAGTATTTTCAACTTGATAACTCCACGCGTTCCTGAGAAAAAGGATCATGACAGACGGAAAGACGGACAACGAAGTGATCTTATAAGGGTTCCGTTTCTCCTTTTGAGGTACGGAACCCTAAAAAGGCCTAAAAAATCTTATTTAATAAAATATTCAATGATTCAAATTACTTTGGAGATTTTATAATTGCCTCTAATTACTGTTGCATGCACGTGTCGGACAAAACTTGCTAGACACAGAGTCGCCAGCAAAACTGTGCTCGTAATATGCAAATGGAGAAGTGACGAGATGACGAAATATCCGTATATGCTGTACCCGACCTTGGCCAGTGATAGGAGAAAGGAAGCGCGCTGAACTCTATCCTAATCTTAGTTTATACTCGAGTAACATGTGCTACTGATATTTCTTCATGTACGCTTTAGTTTATATTTTTGCATTCGCATTTGAAATGTGAAGGTCAGTGTTGCTAACAAGTGATAAAAAATAGTCTTAGACAAGTGTCTGTAATGTAATAAATGAAGGGGTAAAAAACTCGGTGTAAAGTGGTGGCTTTAAGAGTCTTTGGTCACTAACCAGGATCAGGAAATGTAGCGAGTAACACATTAAATTAAATAGAACTAGAATAGCTAATATACTCGTAGTATAGGCTTCTGGCCAGTTTGCTCAAGGATAATCTTTCATTGCTTTATTCAAATAACAGTAGGTAATTTTATAAATTATCCGATAGTAATATCTGATATTTCAGTTTCATTACTCTCACCGACTTTATAAATTCCTCTGAGCATGTCGATGCAGATTGCGCCTCACACGTTATTTATCGCTAAGTACAAAACTGGTTGGATTACAGTTCACACATTAGAACACGTTTCTTTAATCGAGCATCGCATAACTTTAACTCAAATGCTCCAGTTACACAGATACAACATTTGCATCTTCGTCCAACACCTGAGAAATTAAACTACAGAATGGGTTCTCCAGAAAACACAAGAAGAAATATAAATAAAAAAAACTGGCCAAGTGCGAGTAGGACTCGCACACGAAGGGTTCCGTACCACAAGTTTGTTGTATGGGAGCCCCCCTTAAATATTTATTTTATTCTGTTTTTAGTATTTGTTGTTATAGCGGCAACAGAAATACATCATCTGTGAAAATTTCAACTGTCTAGCTATCGCGGTTCTTGAGATACAGCTTGGTGACAGACAGACGGACGGACGGACAGACAGCGAAGTCTTAGTAATAGGGTCCCGTTTTTACCCTTTGGGTAGGGAACCCTAACAATAGGTATTGATTACAGAATGTCAGCTCTAGACTTAATAAATTAATAATGTTCAGCCTTTTGGTAATTGTCCCGTAGGTGACAAAAAGCTAACACTTCTCATCTAGAGATGGAAAGAGATAAAAAAGTTAGTGACAGCTCAGAAGATACTTATATAACATCCCTAATCCTACTTAAAGTTACATTAGATCTTGTTATGTATGGAGCACATACCATTACTAGGAAGTGGGTCAGGATGACCAGGTCGTTTTTTAAGTTAAAGCTTTAAGCTGCCGAGAAAAAGCAAAACCGAAGCAAAGAACTCACAGTCCTTAAACTCAACATTACGCCAGCCTCGAACCCGGCGGGGTAATTGCGTAACACACTATCAGTAGCAATGGGTTTCATTTTGACAGTTCAACAACGTTCATTGCGTTTTTTACGTTGTTAAGCAGACAAATTTTTCGAACATATGAAGCAATGGATTAGCAATAAGCTTCAAAATGATTCAATTTGAGATCGATAGTGTGTTTCGCAATTAGGGTGCCGGTCCTCACTCCAAATTATTGATCGATTCAATCAGTTACGAAGTTGATTAATATTATTATGTTTATAGCAATAATATTGAGTTGAACATTAATGTGATTAAAATAATAATTAACATCAATCTAGAAGTGAAGAAACGTTTTCAGTTTTTGTACTTACTAAGTTGTAATAGGATTCAAAACACTTTGCAAATAATCTAGTACCTGAAATTCTACTAGGCCTAGACTTATGAGAAAGTGTGGAAACTTCTCGAGATGCTGAGAATAACAAATACTTAACATTTTACATGACAATCTAATAACTTTGACGCATCAATTAAATTCAAGCTTGTTGCGTCTCAGCACTTAAATTAAAACAGCGTATTACAAACAATTTATACTTCGTAAAATTTTAATGACAATGTTCAATTCTGAAGACGTAACACAAAAGATTACAAGATAAGTCAAATGCTTAGAAAATACAACGTAACGTAAGCTGACACGCCTGACACATTGTTCACACGCTTGAAATCACTTAAAATATAGAAAATAAGCTATCTAATCACTTAAGGCTTGCAAACCAGTCACAAGAACTAATGACCCGATTAAATGGGATTTCCAATCGCACGACTACAGTCATAGCCATGTAACAAATAGGATACTTACACCTGGCGATTGACAAGCTAAAATATCGAATTCCAAACTTATATAACAAACCAATGGAACTAAAAATAACGTTCGGAAAGTTCAATCATGACGGTCGTTTGTTTGATAAACAGATACTACTATATATGTATTTATTAATACAAATTGTGTGGCAAATGTCAAAGAACATTCGGTCAATCAAGAATTAGCGTTTGAAAGGGCACGGCTAGTGAAAACAGTCATTACTCGTGAGAATAAGATGTTTTATTGGCCGCGGTGTGCCTTTGACGCGGGCCGGATTAGCTTATGATACAAGTTTAGATAAGTGATAGACATGCTGTGTGCCGCGGCTGTGCCCGTGAGATTGTATCTCGTTTTGTGTTTAGATTGTTTTTACATTCGCGTGATTGATCTCAGAGACTATGTCTGCAAAGTCTCTGAGAGTGTCCAGCATCTTAATTTATTTCTAATAGAATGATGGAGAGGTAGAGTTATCATCAGTAATAATAATTCATGTTTAGTTGCCGAGAATTTTTGCCAACTGTTTTAAAGAGCTCTACCTAACACTTAAACTTAATTCTAGAAAGGCATAGAAACCCCGCATCAAATTAAACAAACAATCAAAGTTCATGTCCTCCATGACGCATATTTTAGACTACACATGGCACACACTCAGGTAAAAGCATCGTAAGCATGTCAAGTAGATGCCTATGACTAAAGCTTTTATTTGCCGTTCAGAACTCTGTACGTCAATAGGAAAACTAATAGTCATAACGTCGATATTACAAATCAAGACAATACAACAAAGGTGAAACAAGCTGATGAGATGTAATAAGAACCTTATGTAATGTTTGTTTGATTAAAATTGATTGAGAAAATCAATGGGTTAACAATTTTAAGGTCTCGAAGACTTTCTCGAAGAATAAGACTTTGTACACAGTAGGTAACTTGGCATCCCGCGCAGATGACAATGGAAGAAACTTGTGAGTTTGGCGACCACTTTTTAGACTTCCTCAAAATCATATTTATGGCCTGTTGAAGCCACATCACTTGCCAAACCAAGTCTAGGGCTGCCATCAATTAGATTTCCAAGTACAAATAGCAAGTTAGACAGACAAGATGTTGCTATATCTAACATTATTTCTCCGTAACTTTGACGCGGTAGGTACTTACGCAAGCCCTCGACAATTTTATTGATACGCGCTTAAATTTACGAAAAAAAGCTGGTTTGTTGGTCTTATTAATGTTGATCCATTATAGATATCTATTTTAAGACTTCCCGTTTTACCGGTCTTTCAATGCGTGGAAACATTGAAGATGGAACTTATTTCATTAATTGAGTAATAAAACTGTAATAGGCAGTAATAACTCCATATAAAATTACGTTATGATTGTAAATTATAGGAATAAAAAGTGTTTAGTATCCAAAGAAGATTAATCATTTATGTACAGATTGTCATGTAGGTACCACCACCTATGTAAGTACAGTGTTACGTTGAACTTTTGCTGCTACGTGCCCGGATCTTAATTCTTCATCGTCTGTGGGGTTTCCGCAGCATTATCTTCTATTGCTATTTTGTGCTTCTTCATACGTGTAGGTATGTATGCTGGTCAATTTCAATTCCATCGACATCCACAGAAGAATTATTATTATCATAAGATGTTTATCAAGAAGTAATTTGTACTTTTCTTTCCAAACGTGCTTGAACTTAAACAACGCCTATTACTTCCCAATCCCAATTACCTATAGGTTTCGGCCTCGTTACTTTCACGTCATGGAGTCATGCATCTCTGTTCAGCGAACGAAACACACAAAGCTTCTTTGTTGGAGCTTTCAGAATACTTTAAAACCTCTTCATCTTGATAAATACAGACTGACCTATAAAACGCGTTTAATCCGCGGCACGATAACGTAACGTAGGACCAGTTTACATTAGATAAAGCATCCAATACGGACGTTAGAATGTAGGTCGAGCAGCCGGCCTAACTCGAACGAGGCTGTTAGCCGTTGGACCTGCAGTGGGCCTACTACTGTGTTGCGTTACCAATCTGTAACAGCCCTATTACTTTCTTTATTAAAACTGTTTGAGTGATATGTTCATGATTGACAGTTTTTGCTGAAATACTATTAGAGTAATGGTGGCCCAGTGCGGGTATCGACCCGACTTACAAGTTGTAGGTCCTACAAAGTACATGGCCTACAACTCTGTCTATTTAATTTCATTACCACTGCTCTAAAACGACGAGGGCATCGTGAGGAAACCAGCATGTTTCGAGAAATAAAAATTTGAAGACATGTGACATCCACCACTGGGCTCGGCCGGCCCACTCCCTCTCACAGAGAGAAGCATTGGGAACATTATAGGCTGATTAAGATTTACAATAAAAAATAATAGTCTTGTTCATCAATCACTGCTGCATCTGTTTCCACATACCACTGTGTGGTTTAATTTCTGCTGCCTCGTTTGTTCGGATTGTCTTCACATAGAAAAAAGAAATTGTAACTCCGAAACTCCGAGATCGCTTTGACCATGACTGATCCAACCTTTGCTAACCGTTCATCATGAATATCTATTCTAAATCGGTGAACGAGTATTAACATTTTAATATTGACTAAGAAGTTCTGGAAGAATTAAATTCAAGGATACTATGAGCTTTCGCTTTTATTTCGTTTAAGACAATGTCTAGCTAGATTAAGGAGGTTCACTTTATAATATGGATATATTAATATGATGATATGATAACCTGTCAAAGCTTATAAACTTTTTCATAAAGAAGAGGATGTTATAGCAGCCCTAGACGAGCCCTACGACAGTGTCGTAAGATGCGCATCGGACGTCGTAGCGTAGGACAGTTATACGTGGTCCATTGTCGGCGTGGCCATAAAATTTAAATTTATTATCTCCACCCGTATAATTATTTGCTAAACTGCACTTTTTCCAAGTTACCACACAGTCGTTGTTCAATATATATAATTTAATACGAAGGTACTTCAAACACGGATTGCAAAATTTTGATTTTTTTTAAACTGGTTTTCGCCTCTCTAATTTTAATGTTTCTGTGCAAATTGTCTAATTGACATCTAAATAGTAATTACAAGAAGGATTTTAAATTCAAATGTCGAGGTTATGGCTGACGAAAGACATCAAAGTAAATAAATAGTGAATGTTCTTCGTACAGTGACATTACGACAGTTAACAATTTGTTTGTGAATCTCAGCACGTTGGTTTACGGACATTCTTTTACGCCTACAGGTCTAGCAATTAAATTCAGTAACGAGTCATCGATGTAATGTAATAGCGAAGATTTCGTGAACAATAGCTATAAGTAAACAAACAAGCACTTCATTTTTTTGTTTTGTTGTAAATTAATGTTTTCCGGCATCATTATGTATCACTATGATAAAATTAGAAATGGTTACAATACATAATAATTATTGTGGTCACTGAAACTGAAAGAAAAACTAAAAGTAGATGGTTAGGTACCTACTTACATACCTACTACCGGTATATTTTAAATCGTACAAACATTATCCCAAGGGTTTTGCTAAAAGCTTTTGACACTATCTCTTCGCCCCCTGTTGCATGGGACTAAGTAATATGTCAGTTCATGTTGCTGACAGGTTTCATCCTATCCTGACCGTAAAGCCTACAGCGTAGGGCATGTATAGAAACTCTTTTTTGACAGACTTACCTATAGCTGGATTTATGAGTGGGTGATGGTAATGGCTTTGCCCCCTATTACATAGTGCGAAGGATGGGTGTACTATACGTGTAGTAGGTACCTACCTATACCTCTGGCCTGGCTAGCCCTTCGGGGAATGCAGACTTGATTATTATATTATGTTAACAAGGACTTTGTCGCTTTTGCAAATCAATTCTCATATCCAAAGCCGTACACACTCTCGTAGTGAAAAGATAAGTGCAAGCTTTTCCTAAGGTATTTTGATTACGCGTGGGTGGGCTAAGATACTAATATATTCTTTATTATTATAAAATAAATTCACTTTTTATATACCTACAGGGTTATAGGAAAAACACCAACAACCTCTTAAGAGGTCATTGTACTCATCATTATGAACAACTTTTAATAAGGGACCAAACAAGAAATCGCGAAAAAAAAATCAGCTGTTCCCTACATTTATGTTCGTCTGTCTGTGTAAC
Organism: Oligia fasciuncula; assembly: GCA_963082905.1. NCBI lineage: Eukaryota > Metazoa > Arthropoda > Insecta > Lepidoptera > Noctuidae > Oligia > Oligia fasciuncula. The sequence continues at coordinate 21,576,573 of OY720391.1, read as the reverse complement.
CGCGTTGTTTTAGAGCAACGCAACGGATTTTGATGCGGTTTTCACATTCATCATTCAGAATTTATTCCGGAAGGTTTACACGATAATCGCATAGAAAGCTCTTTTTTTTCAAGTAGGTATTAATGTAAACAATGAAATAATAGTGCTGAACAATGATCGCTTAAGAGAATCTCAGGACAGCCTAAAAGCTACCGCCAAAAGCTTTTCTGATCGCTCTACATTAAAAGTTCGATTCGGTACCTTACTTGCAAAGCTTAGAGCTTTTAAAGCATTAAAATGTTAGGTGTTTTTACTGTTTGCTGAAAGATTTTTTTTAGTTAAACTTTGATAGAGACAGTGCTGAAAATTCTTATACCTACCTAGTAGGAGGTATTATGTATGGTGTACCTATATTAGTCGCAAGTTACAAAACGCTCATTTATTTACAATTCGCTACTCTTTAAACTAGAAGCAATAGTTAAAAAGTTAATAAAAAGTATACCATTCATACAAAATTAAAATTAATTGAGTCTAACAGCGCTCAAGTGTGAAGATGGAACCTGTGATAATGTCGCTTATTTCTCTTAATTGACGGGGGTTATTGCTCGTAAATATTATGTATTTCTAAAGAGCTGCAATAAAGCTGCACTTATATTCAAATTCTGTCGTAAAATGTATGAAAGTGTATTCATAATGTAACTTACCACATCGCTGAACGGCGCGATCAGGTTACTGATGTTGAACGCGAAGGCTTCGCTAACCAGCAACAGATGAACCACAGCCAACCACATCGTGGACACATCACGTACCACTCATCACCACACTACACTGTCACCACACCTGATTACTTTCCTGGATTTAATTAGAGAACTAATCTTCCATTTTGATGCAAACTATTAATTTAATTTAACAAAAACATTTTTTTTTAAATTTTGCTATAATTCCATTTTTGAATTTTGTTTAACCATAAATTAAATTTTTGACATAAGTTTTTTTTTTTTGCTATTTTGTTTTTCGTACGCGTCTGGACGCGTGCGGAGTTTGGCGGGAAAATGTGGGCGCATGCGCGGCGGCGCACCGCGCGCCTCATATTGCACAATAGATTAACGTGAGGCCGACCTTAGAACTTGTCCCCTAGAAGGCTCCGCGGAGGATATCGCAAGGATAGATTAATGTGGAGCGCGCGCCACACGGGGCATGCTCTGTGACACGGGGTGGCAACCTGTTTCTAGTACAATCTAAGAGCGTTGACATTTTAGTTCTACCACCTGTCCACTGTTGACATTTCTGGCACACGCTACGTGCGCGCTTCATACTTACTTACTAATGTGCAAATAAATTCATAATGCCATTGCTATTTTCACTTTCAATAGCAAACAAATAAACCAAACTCTATAAACTGGCGAAGTTATTTTGAATTAAAAATGTATTGTTAAAAAAAGTAATTTAAAAAAATTAAACCGACTTCAAAAAGAAATTACCTCCAAATTATGAAATAACTTTAATTTCGGAAGTCGGTGTCTTGGGATCTGTATTTTAGTTTTATGCCACCGACTTCCGAAATTAAAGTTATTTCATAATTTAGAGTTAATTTCTTTTTGAAGTCGGTTTAATTTTTTTAAATTACTTTTTATTTCGTAATTTTTATTTTTGGCACTAGTATTTGACCAAGGTTTTGAGATGTTTTCCCTTTGACACTACACCCGTAGGTCTTATCAATAAGCCAGGCCGTCACACTTACACGTATTAGTCCATATCTTGAAAATTACTGAATCGATCTTGATGAAACTTACACTGTTCCCTAAGTTGAAGAAAACGTAAGCCAATAAAAAAAATGGTCACGATCCGATTAATAGTTCCGGAGATATGCGTGGACAAACATACATACATACATACGTCTATGAAATTTTGTATATTTGTTTGGAAGCCCTAATAGATCATCATATGTGAATATAATGCAATTCCAATAATATTACATACATACGTATCGAATTGATAACCTCCTTTTTTTTGAAGTCGGTAAAAAGAGTATCTAGAGAAAGTAGGCACTAACAGCTAACAGCAAGTCAAAAAGTAGACAGACAAACAATCAATATGACAATATGCACGTAGTGAATTGAGGAAAACTTATAAACGAACGGCCTACATACTAAATGTTTACATTTTACCACCTGTGTTATGCCTGTGTTCTAATTGAATCTCTGCCTTGGTGTAGGTACGGGTGAGACCCTACAGCAGTGATTTCAAGTAGGTAATATATAAGTCAATGCCCTACAGCCTCACAGTAGCGTGCGAGGTTGGAAGTCTGGATCATTAGGTATCTGTAGGATTTTTTGGGTTTGCTTAGCAAAAATTACAATGTTTAGTAAGTAGTAATTTTGCAAAGCGTCAGGTTTGCACAAGACAAGTTGTAAATTGTATTTAATAGGGATACTTTACCACGCTCATAAAATTAGGACAAGTAGGTAAGTATAACATTTTGTATGTACATATGACAATTCACTAGACAAAGTACCTAAATGTATAGAGCCAAAAAATTGTTATTTACTTATTTGGATCTCCAACAGAGGCTTCACAATTTCATGCAAGTTTACAAGAACAGGGACAAATACTAATGTATGTGTGTTAATTATTATATAACAACGGAGAGGCTTTCCGGTCACACGGCTTTAAAAAAAATTACTGCCAATGATATTTGCAAGTACCAGTGGGAATAGAGAGCGGAAATTATAATGTAGGTAGGTACCTACATAACTAAAACGAAAAACGAAATGAATAATTATCTTTTATTATATAATAAGACGCCTTGCCGTCTACCCGAAAAGACGACCCACTGACCGAATCATCGGGTTATCGGGAGAATAAAAACTAAGCTAGAACCATTTTTCCGATTTAGGAATTGAAAATCAGCCCTTAATGGACAAATAATTTGGTTAAAACCGTTACTGCCTTTTCACACGTCCCGGCAACCGGGTAGCCGGTGCCGGGTACCCGGCGGCGAAGTGTATAGCATAGCCATGTAGGTAGTTTGCCTGGCAAGTGGTACCGGAAGTCGGCACCGGCTACCCGGTTGCCGGGACCCGGGACGTGTGAAAAGGCAGTAACGGTTAAAGAGGTTTAACCTTTTTCATTGTTTCCCAGTGTCCTCCGTTGAAAACTACAACTTGTCACCCAAGCGCAAGGGAACGATCGATCCTAAAATAGCTTTTACCTAATGTTTAGTTTCAGTATTTCGTAGCCACAAAATGGATTTCAGGCGTTTTAACTCCGTTCAATACCTAGTAAACTATAGTGCTAAGATTTTATGCGTTTATTTTGATGGATAACTAGGTAAGGATACCTTGTTTAGAAATGAGCAACATAAAATTTATCCATTATACGCACTCTGCCATTACTAACGATTTCGTATGATTAGGTGTAAAATAGCTTGTTAACACTGGCGGGAAAAACCAGTTCGAAATTTGAACATAATGATGGATTACTTGAGCCCAAAGCAAACCAGCCAGTCTGTAATTCTATACCGACTCCACTCATGTCTATGGTTTCCGTTCATAAATAGGTCTACCGGAAAAAGGATAGCTTTCCGTATTTGTCTTAGGTCTGGTTGGCGATGTTGGCATGGATTTTTGTAAAGTGCCCGGTTGACGAATAGGCTCGCTTTTAAATTACATTACTGGCGAAACTGTATGGAAATGGCAAAGCGTAGTACCTACATACGACTACTGTAGGTATCTCAAGAACCGCGATAGAGACAGTTGAAATTTTCACAAATTATGCATTTCTGTTGCCGCTATAACAACAAATACTAAAAACAAAATAAAATAAATATTTAAGGGGGGCTCCCATACAACAAACGTGTTTTTTTTTCGGTGTCTTTGCCTTGTTGTACGGAACCCTTCATGTGCGAGTCCGACTCGCTCTTACCCACGAATTTGGAAGTTCTTGTAAGGTGGGTCAGGGACCAGTCACCTTTGGGAACCACTGGTTTATTACTTATAGGTACACTTATAAGATGATATAACACCTACAATGTTAATGTTAAGGCATGCCAAACCGGACATCAAATTTTAACAAAAACATTTTAACCTCTCCTAATTCCTATCATTCTTTGAGTCATTCAATTTACCTACTTATTAATTAAAATTAACATAAAAAATGTCGTTTCGAAAGTTACATCGTTTCAAAATATGGCCATGAAACTTAAATCCTTATCCGCTTACTCCAATTGCAACGAAAGCCATCTTTGGATGCCTCCATTGAGTCATAGCCTAAGTATTCTGTGGTCATAGCTGTAAAAAGCCCAACCTAGTGACCATAGAGTTTGAATCATTTAACCTTGCGGTGGTTAATCCTAAGTTGCGTAGTTAGGCCACAAGGAGGTAACGAAAGAAGACATTTGGGTTTTTTACGTAGTCTCCGTGTAGCAGATTTTATGATTAGAAATCTGTGAGTACCTACCCACATATTATGAAATCATCAAATCACCTGCGATAGGTAGGTAGCCTAAGGATATAAGGAGGTAGGGGGGTATATAGGGAGTCAGATTATTTGGTAAGAGGTAGGTACAGAAACCAGCACCGCTAATATTTTACAGAAAAAATACAATTTCCTGTGTTTACCCAGACTTTAGATAGCTACTTAACCAACATTAGAAAGTAGGTACGGTACTTGGAAAAAAACCGTTTCCTTTTATCTTTACTCTAACAACGTCATAACGATCATCGCCTAGGATTATTGACGCAACATGACGAAATTACGCGTTTTGAGGTTTTTAGCAAAGTACGCATACGGTAATTATTTCCGCCACGTTAGATATAATATTTTTACTCAATCATATTGAATTTACCCCACAGATTTGTCATAAATCCTGCATAAAAAAAACCCCCCAAAAAAATTTTTTTTTATTTCATATGCATCTTTCAAAAAGATTTGAAATCCCACCAAAAATCCCTGCGGCAAATAACGGTGTCTCAGTCACCGTTATTTGCCGCAGGACCTTATGCGTACAGTGGTGGTTCCGATTATTAAAGACAGGACAGGGGACGCCTCTGACGTGTCCAATTACAGGCCTATTTCGTTGGCCACGATAGTCGCCAAGGTATTGGACAGTTTGCTTGATCAACAGTTGGCTAAACACGTCGAACTTCACGACGCGCAATTTGGCTTTAAATCTGGTTTATCCACGGAAAGCGCCATTCTGTGCCTCAAGCAAACTATTCAATATTATACTTCCCGAAAAACACCTGTTTTTGCTTGTTTTTTGGATCTGTCAAAGGCGTTCGACCTGGTGTCGTACGAGGTACTATGGGATAAGTTGCGGAGTGATACAACACTACCGAATGAAGTTACATCCTTGTTTCGTTATTGGTACTACCACCAGAGGAATAGTGTCAGATGGGCGGAGGCACAATCGGATGTGTACGAGCTGGAGTGCGGGGTGAGGCAGGGGGGGTTAAGCTCACCACGCCTCTTCAACTTGTACATAAACCGGCTAGTCGGTGAGCTTAGCAGCACCAGAGTTGGATGTCACATTGATGTTGTTTGTTTGAATAATATTAGTTATGCGGATGACATGGTGCTGCTAAGCCCATCGATCGGCGCTTTGAGGAAACTGGTGGCTATTTGTGAGTCCTATGCAGTGTCCCATGGGCTCCAGTACAATGTTAAGAAAACCGAACTTCTTATGTTTAAGGCGAGTGCAATAAACTATTCAGATATTCCTGGTGTTTCGCTCTGTGGCACTCCTTTAGCATGGGTGACTAAATTCAAGTACTTGGGTCATTGGGTCACTGATGATCTTAAGGACAACATGGATATAGAGAGGGAGCGCAGGTCGTTGGCTGTTCGATGTAACATGCTGGTTCGAAGATTTGCACGTTGTACAGATCAAATTAAAGTCACTCTATTCAAAGCTTTCTGTCAATCATTCTACACGTGCAGTCTTTGGACCCACTTTACGCAGAGGACATACAGCGATCTGCGTGTCCAATATAATAACGCGTTTAGGATACTGTTGGGGCTGTCGTGGCGTTGTAGTGCGTCCACTATGTTTGCGGAGGCGCGCACAGACGATTTTTAAGCCATTATAAGAAAAAGGACCGCCTCCATAGCCGGAAGGCTACGCACCGCCACCAATAGTCTCCTGAGCGTGTTCTCAGATAGGTGGGACTCCCCTCTGCTGCGTCACTGGGTGAGGATCCATACCAATTATTGATCTATTCTATGTCCTCCTTATTACTAACACTAGTCATTAAGTTATTTTGTTGCTACTAACACTATGGACTTACGTCTGAAATAAAGAATTTGAATTTGAATTTGAAAAACATTTTCATGTAAAATGTTGCCAAGACGAGACCACATATGGCTCGCACTGCCAAAAAGTTATCAGATCTCATGTAGAGCCAAGCTTCTAACTCTACACGCCCTAACTTCACAAACTCTACACCTTAGTCAAAATATGAGGCTAACATTTTACAGGCGTTTCGTTAACATTTTACATTTTACATGAAAATGTTTTTGGTGGGATACTGTATACATAGCACCCACATTCGACAGTAATATACATATAGGTATGTATACCATTAGCTGAGTGGGCAAATCCAGACTCGGCGTTCGTTGCTAGGCTGATTAGTACTGAGAATTGCCTAATAGAAAAACCCATTACGAGACATATTGAGGTCTTGCCAGCAAGCCCAACAGCTGTGCATGGGGTCCTGTCGGGTGGACCCTACAGGACCCCAAGCACTACACTCGCGCTTGCAAACACACCGATGAGGCAGTCAAAGCCTACAATTTAATTTTATCAGTCATTTGTTTAGTAATAGGGTTAGTGGTTGGTTAACTGGCCTTTGGTACGCGGCCCACATTACACGGAGTTAGTGGAAAAGTTGGCCGAATACTGTGAAACGTTTATAGGTAATAAATGATACTGGCCGCTAATAAATATTGCTGTTGCAACTAATTACCATTAAAAAGGCGAGTGTACCAACATTGTGCCAACGTTGAATCGCAAGGACTTCTCATTACATTCTCTGTGTCGTGATCATGGGTACTTTTTCACAGTCGCAGCACGTGCACTTTTGCGCGTGTTTCGAGTGTACAAATACTTATGAGTTCAAAGTAGGTTATGCAGATACACCAATTTTTCCTGATAGCTGACACCGTGAGGCTAAAAAATCTTGAGCTCTAATTGGCTTACATGACCTAAAGCGCGGTCACTGTCGGACTGCATAGAAAAGAAAGAGAAGCGCGATGACACAACGCTGGTAATTTATTGCTAAATATGAAGCAATTATTCTATTGTTTGGACTAAAAAACCTCCTCCATTTTTCGGTTTAGTCGGTTAAAAATTAAAACACTATATAATGTTTTAGTATGTTGCTTGTAGAATAATCTGTCAAAAAATCAGAATGATTGTATGTATGGTTTTTAGGGTTCCGTACCAAAATGGTAAAACGGCACCCTTATGGTGAGACTCAGTCTGACTGTCTGTCACAGCTGGATATCTCAAGAACTACTAATGCTATCAACTTGAAATTTGGAATAGTTTTAGATGACATTTGCCCAACTATTTTGCAAATAACAAAGAAATAAAAATATATGTAGGTAGGTAGGTACCTATATTTTTTGCAACAGGGACTGAAAGGTGGTCTGAAAAATTCGAAGTGGGGCTACTACGGCATTCTCAAACATTTTCATTTTTTTTAGGCCGCATAGTTTTCGACTTTCGATGAAAAATGTAAAAAAAATACCGTTCCCCCCCTTATCTCCGAAGTTTGCAAAGAGAAAAATCTGAAATAATTGTATGTGATATAAGTTTATGTTAAAATTATAGGAAACTAGCTACTTGTATGCCAGTTACAGGCATACCAGTTAGCGTATACACATGACAGTAGCTGGCTCGTGCAAGGAGCTGGTATATGCTATAGTGTGCAAGCTACTGGCATGTGTATCCCCGGCTTAAATGTCAATCCCGTGGGAATATCGGGATAAATACTATCCTATATCCTTCCCTGGGACGCAATCTATCTCTCTGCCAAATTTTATCGAAATCCGTTCAGTGGTTTAGGCGTGAAAAGGTAACATACAGACAGACAGACAGTTACTTTCGAATTTATAATATTAGTATGGATTATCACCAGACCATTGCAGGAGAGGTCGTTATGTGGACACAAGAAACCTCGTGTTCAACTGTGGACTTAAACAAGCTGATATTAATGTATTCTCGAGTGCAAGTGCATACAAATGCATTTGAAATTCATGTAATGAAGTCATACACTCGTAACAGCTATCCAATAAAGGCAATGTAAAAGTTATGAATGTCCTTAGCATCTACCATTAGACGATACCATCATTCATTCATCGACAGCTGGCAGCTTATCACCATCCGCTTCTGGACATATTATAACATAACATAACATCACGCATCTTTTACATAACAACACCCACATTTCACCAATTATGTTTCATCATCAGGCACCGCCACTGCGACCGCTTCTGTGCTTCTCGCATCCAGCGGATTCCTGCGGCCTTCACCAGGTTATCGGTCCACCTTATGGGAGGCCTTCTAAGTATAAGTCTCATGTAATAGAAGGCAAGTCTATTACATAACATCACCCAGGCACAGGCATAACATAACTAGTTATTCCGGTTTGATCCCCTGAACCCCCCTTCCACCACCACCACCCCTACCGTCCACGATCCCCTGCTAGTTCTTCTTCTGTTTTAATCTCTGTCTTATCCACTATAAGGCCGCGTTTCCACTGACGCGGAGCTGGGCGGAGCGGAGCGGAGATGTGCAGGAATCGTCCAATCACAGACGAGACGAGGGACGCAATTAGGATTCAAAAAATTGTGATTGTTCGATTCCTGCACGTCTCCGCTCCGCTCCGCCCAGCTCCGCTTCAGTGGAAACGCGGCCTTAGTCTATGACAGGCTGGATCTGGGACACTTGTGCGAAAGACATTTCCGCGAAAGACACTTGCGCGACTATATGTACGCCGTTATATTTATTATTATATTCGCTGTAGGCTATACGGTCAGGATAGGAGGGTCAGCAATTCGGCTTTACCTACTGCATGAAAGTCTTTTATCCGAGGGTCTATCAAGTAATGCGGGCCACTCACGATCAAGTTCACCGTCAAGTTTGCAGCGGACTTGAAGCCGCGTCCAGTAAACTTGACGGTGTATGGCTATGGGTATGCATGATAAGTAGCCATACACCGTCAAGTTTACTGGACGCGGCTTCAAGTCCGCTGCAAACTTAACGGTGAACTTGATCGTCAGTGGCCCGCATAAATGATCAAGTTGGTACAGACGCCAGCACATCAAGCTACTACAATCTGTCTTTCTTTAATAGATTTTCAACTTTATCGCCAAAGTATAAGGTTCAAAGTTGATTGGGAAAATTTTACAGTTTCGGGTAGCTTGATGTGCTGGCGTCTGTACCTAACCTAGGTAACAATTTTCAACAATGAAATTAGTGTAGTGGTCGCAAGCGCTACTGCTCAGCATGATGTCCTGGGTTCGATCCCCAGCGGGGCAATTGCTTATTGACACATTGTCAATCGGAATCGGTTTCATTTTGACAGTTCAACAACATTCATTGCGTTCTTACGTGTTGAGCAGACTTTTTCGAACTTATGAAGCAACTATAGCTGCGCCCCGCGGTTTCATAAATTTTGATCCCGTGGGAACATCGGGATAAAAAGTAGCCTATATGTTAATCTAGGATGTCAGCTACCTCCATAATTTTTTTTATCAAAAGTGGTCCAGCCATTTGAGCGTGAAGAAGTAACAGACATACCACACACTCTCAAACTTTCGCCTTTATAATATTAGTGTGATGGATTAGCAAATTTTCTTCAAAATGATTCAGATTCCGATTGATAGTGTGTTACGCAATTAGGGTGCCGGTCGGGCAATGTGTTACTGGTTTTTTCCATTAGGGATTTCTCAGTAGCAGCTCGGAGTCTGGATTTGTGCTCGGTCGATGGCAACAGGATAGGAACGCCCTCTATTACATAGATAGGGCTTAAGGGGTTTCTTTTTTTTTTTTTTTCTCGATGGGACATCATCAAATGACCCCTCCCCTGACCCGGCAGGCTTCGGCCCTATGGGCCAGCGGGATTGTCCGCTATGCTGACATCTCTTTGAGACGCGCGTGGAACACGTACGCGCCGTCCGGCACGGGCCTGGTCCTGATCGGACGGTGAGCTAAACAGCGGGGCTTACATGACCTAAAGCGCGGTCACTGTCGGACAGCATAGAAAAAAAAGAAAGAGAAGCGCGAAGACACAACGCTGGTAATTAATTGCAAAATATGAAGCAATTATATAATTACAAAAAATCTATTGTTTGGACTAAAAAATTATAACAGTTTGTTTTAGTAGTTGTAATCCACCATGCGGGTCCAGTGCGGGTTGATAGAATGTTACATGTCTTCGAATTTTTGGTTCTAGAACATGCCGGTTTCCTCACGATGTTTTACTTCACCGTTTCAAGAGCAGTGATGATGAAATAATTTACACAAAGTAAAGCGCCTGTCTGGGTTCGAACCTACGACCGCGAAAGTCCCCACCACCCACCACGGTGGGCCACCACTGCCTAACCCTTCGGGGCAATACAAGCATGATGTCATGTGTGTTTACCACACATAAAACATCTTTAAAATAAATCTCCTGCCATAAAGCTGTCAGCAACACGAACTGACTTATAACTTAGAAGAAAAATTACGGTCCCACAATTAATTTCTTTAGCTGCAGTCTAACCGGATTCCGAAACGGAAAAAGGGCATTTAATCACAAACAACGGTGTTAGCAGTAATTAATACATGACATAAGAGAAGTGTTCCATCGATCAGTTTCGCAATACATTACGCCATTAGAAAGCAGCAGCTGACAGGCTGGACGGGGTTCCTACTGGCATACCTTAAAAGACCTAAAGAGTTTGCACAGAGTTGTACTCAAAGGTACGTGACAATAACCAGGGCCGCAAATTTAAAAAAAAAACTAAATAAATAAGAATATTCTAACGGTCTAGTTTTGGGTTTTTTTTGCTTGTACTTGATACTTATAATCTTTTGTAACCAAGTAGGAAATAAATAAAAATTTTATTCAAGTATAATATTAAAGTAAAATAGGATTTACATTAATTACAATCGAGGAAAATTAAATTCTAATTATAATGTAGACCTGCCTGATCTAGGTTTATGGAAACCCTGTGTTTCAGGCCATCAATACACACCAAACATTTAAAATAAAAAGAAGACAACAATAAATGTATTAGAAGCTAAATTGAAAAGAAGATATAATATTTTCAATGTCTTATAGAGTTAAATTACTATTTGGGTATATATTATTTTAAAACTAGAATAAGTAAGATATATATTAAAGTAGATAAAGTGGAGACTAAGTATTATTAATTAGGTAAATGAAGAGACTTATATTAGAGTAGGTATAGGTAGGTAGATCCGAGATACCTAGTTCTTCTAATTCATGCAAAATTGCGACAGGTTGACTCCATGGCCATGCTTCTGACCATCCTGGCCTATTGCAGTTACACAGTTTTTTATTATAAAGTGTTTGACCTAGACCTGGAAATTAAATCCTAAATCGCCAAGGGCAGAAGCTGGCTATCACTTGAGTCTAGACCAACCACTAGCCTGGCTGTCGAAATAAAATTAATATCTATCATGATTGAGTTACACTAAGTCATAAGCACGATAAAAAAGCTTGCCTAAGAGTTAAGACATAGTGGCTTAAAGATTATCACTTATCTATTACTATCTACTCCCCGTGGTTTCACCCGCGTAAAGGTCGATCCCGTGGGAATATCGGGATAAAAAGTAGCATATATGTTACTCCAGGGCGTGTCAGCTACCTCCAAATTTTATCAAAATCGGTCCAGCTGTTTGAGCGTGAAGAAGTAACAAACATATAAACACACCCCTACACACACACACTCACAAACTTTCGCCTTTATAATATTAGTGTGATTAACATTTATCAACAGCTTTAACATTTAATTTCATAAGTCACAAATATGAAATGGCTATTATATTAAATATCTACATAAGATCATGTCAAAAGAGCAAGTGTCCAATTACATAATTAGCGAATCAATCGCGAAGAGATAAATGGCATTATAACGGTTTAGTGTATTAAGTAATAATTATTGGTTTGTTTGAGCATTCTGAATCGTCTTCCTTTCAAGAAAGGTTGGTATTTAAAGAACTAATAAACCAGCTAACTAAGCTAAGCGCGTGTTGGACCATGCAAAGAGAAGGGCTCCGTAGTGGGGATGAATATTAACGCATTTGGATTTTTTTCACAACTTTGTATGCGTGATTACCTACATATGTACCGTACGGTACAACCATTCCTTTTTAGTACCTATGGACCCTATTTTCTCTGAGTTAAGCCGTGGACAGACAGACAGACGGAATTGACGAATCTATACGGGTTCCTTGTTTTACTGAGGAACTAAGTCGGTCTTTCATGGTTCATCTGGCCCACCAGATTAAAGATAAAATTCATGTTTGCTGAACCCTACTAACCGGAAGACCTACTATGACTAGTGTTATTTAGGTACACTACTGGATTAAGAGTTGGCAATTTCTTGTGGCGCCTAATAAGCGGCCGTCCTCAAGCCGGCCCTGCCTTGTCTGTTAACATTAGGTACACGTACCACGGCCTTGCGTGTGAAGAATCCACTCATTAATTTTTTTTCAGAAACTTCTTGACATATCTAGGTTAAATGTGGGCCGAGACTCAATTTTTCTAGGCATATCACAGGGTACTTAATAACACTTCCTTTTACCTACTGCATGCCTTCTAGATCCTATGTTTCTGTTAACACAAGCGTGAATCGTGAAATATAAATAAATCAGCAGCTCTATAGACTTGCCTTGCTGCACCCTAATGGCGAAACACACTATCAATCGGAATCTGAACCATTTTGAAGCAAATTGCTAATCCATTGCTTCATAAGTTCGAAAAGTTTGTCTGCTCACTCAACACGTAAATAACGCAATGAATGTTGTTGAACTGTCAAAATGAAACCGATGCCCCGCTGGTCTGTGTTCGCAAGCGCTAAGGCTGAGCATGAGGTCTTGGGTTTGATTCCAATGTTGCATGAGGTAGCAGCACGGTGCGGAAGGGGCGTGGTGACGGTGTCGTGATGCGAGAGCTCAGTGACTCGTCAACTTGTGACAACTACCCCTCCCGCACCGCGCAGCTCAGGCAACATCTCAGTCATACTACCTGCTCCTACAGAGGTACCCAGGCAACAACTTTTTGAGGGACTCTGTTTTGAAATTATTGGGTACCTACCAAAAATAATATTCAAATAAATAACATAAATAATAAATAAATAACAAAAACACAGGTTTATGGATGAGAAGGGTCTATATACAGACGCCAGCACATCAAGCTACCCGAAACTGTCAAATTTTCCCAATCAACTTTAAACCTTACAAAAAGTTGAAAATCTATTAACGAAATTTGACAGATTGTTGTAGCTTGATGTGCTGGCGTCTGTACAACTAGTTAGAGCAACGGAGGAGCTAGCTGTTGCTGATGGCCGATGGGATGGGACTGCCTCATCAACAAGTTTTGTTCAGTGTATCTACTATCTCGCCTCATCGCCTGCGGTGCTATTCTGTAAAAATCTCACCGTGAAAACTTAGGTGAAGTGAGCGTGGAGTGAGCTGTCAATAGTGTCATATCCTATCAAAAACAAACTCACTTCACCTAAGTTTTCACGGTGAGTTTTTACAGAATCGACCGGCAGGAATAGATACCTACACCCAATGCCCTTTTTCATTCATGCAATACATGCAAGAATAACTTTTTACACAGAATGCCGAACCTTAAACTTTTTTGTGTTCGGTACCATAATGAAGTGTTATGTAAACGAATTGGTGATTTTCCTATTATTCCTGACCACTCCTATCGACCAGTTTAACATTTGAAATTGCCCAATTTGCTTAGTATAAAACGAGCAGCCGCGGTGCAAACCAAGCACACTGTATGGTCCGAAAATTAATGGGTGATGACCTTAACGACCAGCGTTAATTAACGAAGTTAAATGGTGACAAAATACATTTTCACGTCTGTTTCTTACCACATATTTTAATTTAAAAACTCAAGCATTAAAACTTTGTGATACATTAGTTTCTGAACTTAAAACCAATGACGTCAACTGTCATTGTCAAAAACTTGTCATTGAAATGAAATGCTAATGTCACTGAATCACTGACTGAGCTACTGAAGTGAAGTCATATTTGTATTTGCCTAGATTTACTTAGTTTTCTAAGTTATAATAAGCGTAAAACATGGCTTATTTAACGCAGCCAGATTATGTGAAATATATTTGTTCGTGTGGACAACTAAAACCCATTACAAGTCTTTATTTCTGCAGACATTGCTTGAAAATACGTTGCGGTTTCTGCATTTGTCATGAGGTAACCCACTTTTGATGTATTTTACTGCTTTTAAACCTAATAAAATTTGCATTTTTTATTATGATTATATTAGAAATATGTAGGTTAGTACGATTAAACGTAACATATGCTTTAAATGTGAGTATTTATTCTGAAATTCTTCAACTTGACACACCTTTCCTTTTTGTTACTAGAACAGTGGTTTATTATGATTTTGTAATGATATCTAACAATCGGCAACTTTTCGTGTTGTTTTTGAGTCATAAGAGCCCGATTTCAACTTGTCTCTTCATTGATTAAAAGAAGATCTTTCTTGTATAGCCTTGCACATCCCACTCAAATTAGAAATGACAGAATCATGAAACAAGCTGACAGGTTCATAAACGCTGCAAGCTTTGACTTTGTTACTCCTCCATATGGTCAGTGGGGCGTCTTAGGGGCGGATATTTATTATAACAGCTTATAAATAATATGAATGAATGACATAATTATAACCATTTCATAATAATATTATGCATTTAATTTTATGGCAATTTATCTAGTTTAATTTTTTGAAACCCATGTCATTTCTGTGTCAACAGTTATTAAATTCACAATAAGCTTGCAATTTTTTGAGTTCCAAATCTTAAATTTTTCAATGTACCCACATTTTGTAGTCAGATTTTAAACTTCAATGTTCTTGACTAGGTGGACTCCCACTACTGTGCAAACTGCCTTGAGAACATGCCATCATCTGAGGCTCGTCTCAAGAAGAACCGTTGCAGCAGTTGCTTTGACTGCCCCAGCTGTTTCCACACCCTATCCACACGGGCCACCATGGCCCAGCCTCGCCAAGTGCTCCAGGACCCAGCAGCCGCTGGAGATGCCAAGGTGGAGAGCAAGCAGCCTAAGAAGATGTACTACTTGTCTTGCTTTAACTGTAGGTGGACGTCTAGGGATGTTGGGATTCCTGATCAGCCGGTTGGTAAGTGAGGTCCTTTTTATATAGGTTTATAAAATTATATGAGTTTTGACCAGAATTCAACCCCATGGGCAGTAATAAAATTGGCTTTTATTGTTCATTTACAATTTATTATGGGTATGATCATCTATCTGCTGTACATTACAATGGATTATCATATCCATATTTGTGCAAGCTGTGTACCAAATGCCTGGCAAAAATAGATTTTTGATTGTGTTCACTAGATGTCATTCAATGTCTTTAATTATGTGTTACTGCACTTGTTTGGGATAGTTTTTAAAAATTATAATTTTTTTCCACATACCAAGCTGTTTTTCTGATAAATAAAATAATTTGATCCTGGATACAATGCTGTGAGAATATCTTAATGTAGTCTAAATTTCAACTTTTAAATGTATCATTAGATTCAAAATAAATCCAAGCTGCTTTATAGACAAATACTAAAGCCATATTCCATAGTTCCAATTTCCATATCACAGACAAGCAAGTCAAACAGAAATAATTAAAATAATGGTTCAGCATCAGGAGGCTGGCCCGAGCGTACAAACCCGCACACAGCGCGCGTCAACCAGCTGCTGGACTACTACAAGGCAATTGCTATGCAGGAGAAACAAGAGAAAATCGAGCGAGAGAGGAAGAAGTTCAATATCCGAGGGAAATATATCACTCTTACTGTAAGTGGAAGTAGCAGCATTACCATCTTGTGCCAGAGAAGTAGAGTTGACAGGAACATTTTTAATTGCAGTAGTTGTTGACAGAAAAACATAAATAGAAATTATAAATTCATGTAACATTATTTAGCTGCTGCTAATCAATCGAGCAAGAACAAGGTTTTAAAACAAGTCAGGTGATAAATTGTGTTGACACTGCTATGTTTATGATAACAAGAATATCTCCCCTACTCATAACTTATTTCCCATTCATATTATGATGGAGCTTCCTTGTATACAAATCAAACAATGTTAAGTTTAAATTAGCATTTGTTCTTGACGTAAAGATATTCAAACTCAACATTGAAATGCTATTCAACTCCATCTACCAACTATCACAAATCTATTGCAAACCTTTCTTAGAACCCATAAAACCAATTAAAATGCAAATACAACGACGTCTAGGACAAGACGGGGCTCACGGGCGCGATGGCGCGCAACATCGCCGGGTTACCGTCCAGCGAGAGCTCCTCGTCAGCCATCGCGAGCTTTGTGCCCAGTCAGGCTAGCGAGGAGGTCGATGAACTGCCCGACGATATCTTCACTAAGGAGGTCAACTTAAATCAGAGTTAGTATTGTTGAATTGATTGATTTGTATAGGTAAAGATTTTAACGTCTCGCCTAAATAATTATGGAACCTATCCCTTTTTATTTACTGAATTTTGTTTAAATGATGTAATAATTATATAAAATTAATCAAATAAATCGATACCTCTGCGATTTACACAATCTACACTACGACATATAGGGGAATAGCTTAGGCTATTGTAAAAAGATAATTAGCCCAGGTATGTACAGTCACGAGCATAAGTACTTGGTACTTGGCTTTATTCAAAGACGATTTTCTCCTTTAGTATTGAATGAAATTTTATGTTTATTTATTTATTTAACCATTTATGTACACACATATATAAACAGACAAAAAACAGAACAGAAAAATAGGTACAAAGGTAATGCTTATTTCATAGGAAATCTCTTCCAGCATACCTGCGATAGGACAATTAATAGAGAGATGTAGACAGCGTGTGAAAGAGTAAAGGAGACAAAAATAATACATAAAATCTAAAAACAATTGACAAAATGAGAATATACTTTCAAACATACATATTTCTAAAATAAATATCACTAGAATGTTAATAAATATAACATAATCAAAATAATAAATACATGATAAAGTGGAAAGGTAGTGTTCTTTTACTTTTCTTTTAAAAGCTGCAACAGTTTGGCAGTCCCATGATGTTATTACGAACAAAGTATTTTCGAACCCATAGGTTTGTGTAAAGTGCATCCGGTTAGACTGGAAGCCGACCCCAACGTAGTTGGGAAAAGGCTAGGCAGATGATGAGGTTTGAGAAGCTAATAGAGCGCATCCTAGCGCATCAAAAATACACGGTTGAATTTTCAAGTCTCGGTGGTAAGCAGTACGTTAAAAATCCATTGCGGTAAAAAAAATCGCCTTTGCTTACATGTAAACTAATAAAAGTACTAATAAAAAGTACACTAATAAAAAAACCAAACTAATTAAAGAATGATGCACAAACTGCGCCAGTCCCACATTGGAATCGAACCGGAGCTATTTTATTGCGCCTCTTCTCCCCAGCGAAAGCACTAGGAAGTGGTGAAGGGCGGGCGTTTTGAGGGACTCTTTTGTAATTTTTACGTTCGAAAAGTGCTGATTCTCAGCCTAGTTTGAATAAATGACTTTTGTTTTTATGGTTGTAGCCCTGAATGTAGGTCACACAATGATGTGTACTTGCATGCTGACTTTCTTGTACTGCCGGTCGCAATTTTATAGAATTAACGTACTTAGTAAGACTTATCTTCAATTACCAGTAACAAGCATGCCACAACGCCTGGCGTCTCCCGAGTGGCAGCCAGTATCCGTGTCGCGCCTGCACCCGCTCGCCAAGCTGCTGAGCGTGAAGCGCAGCCAGCGCTGCCGCGCCTGCGACCACAACCTCACCAAGCCGGAGTACAACCCGGGCTCCATCAAGTTCAAGATCGAGCTGCTGGCTTAGTAAGTTATAACATCCTCGACCGCAGCATTTCAACCGGCATTTGTATCTTCTCTTGTGAAGTACCAAAACTAATAATGCAGTCTCTCACTAATCTGAATTTCACTTTATTAACTCAGTCTCCCACTAATCTATGTAGATGATGATCTGGGACTCATAATTTAGACATTCTTTCTTTAGCTCCATATCAGGGGCTTGGCATCAAACGTCTTATTAAGTTGACGGTAAGGGAGCTTCACGTACTTAGACAAAGAAAAGTATAGACGGCGGGTAGCTCCATTTCATTTCCACAAGAAAGGGATAAAGTATTGAGTTATTATAAGTAACAGAAAAGGATAAAGCTGTACTATTTCCGTCTCTCAGTGCGTGCCAGTTTTTTCAAGGCAGCTATTTATGTAGCTCATGTTAGTTAGGTAAGTTTTTTGTCTCATGTGTGGCCACGCTACCTGATGCTCTATAGCTTTCTTACTCTAAGTTCACGTAGTATTCCAAGTCTTAGAATACAACGTGAAGCTCTCTCTCTCTTACTGTCAACGGTAAAGAAGAAAACATATCTTAGAATATAAATAAACAACCCTACAAAAATCTTTAAGATACCCTTATCCACAGTTACCACGTCCCCGAAGTAAAAATAATCTCGCACGAGCCGGTCAAACCTGGCCAGAAGTCAGCTCTCCTGCTGAAGCTGACCAACCCCACGGGACATGAGATGCAGCTGCGACTGCTGCAACCCGAGGATATCCCTCCTCAGGAAGAGAAGGAGGAACCCAAGAGTATTGAGAAGTCGCTGGAAAGGTCACTTAACTTAGAGAAGGCGAGTTTGTTTATACATCATGAATTTTAAAGACATAAACGGAAACCACATAGGGAATTGAGACAAAGCCAAACTAAATCCATAGCATACTAAATCAGCATCCTACACCCATTGCTGCGACACAGGCCTCTTCTCTATGAGAGAAAGTGGGCCGTAATCTGCCATGCAGCCCAAGTGCAGCAAGCAGGCATCATCTATTGGTTGCTTCTGATGAACACCAAAACCTTTAAAATGGTTACATACGGTGGTCCCACAGTACATCCACGCCATCTCATGTACGAGATGAATTACGTTCTTGACATGGCACGAATTTGTGTGGTTAGACCTTGATTGTAAACAAAAGAATCTTGCGGTTGACATTAAAAACCATTACACGTGCATCACTATTTCAGGACACATCATCTTTCAAAGCCATCGAGCGAGTGCCGGTGTATGAGGCGACGAGTTACGTGACGTCACCCGACGTGACGCTGACGTTAGCGCAGCGGGACGACGCCGCGGAGTATGACGATGACGCTCAACACGATACTAATGAGTGAGTGTTCATTACAAACATACAATAAAAGCATACAGTCGAATTCAGAACCTCCTCCTTTTTGAAGTTGGTTAAAAATGTGAAACAATACAATTTATAACCTAAAGCACACGCAATTTAAAAATGTCATAAAATACCCAAAAAACCGTTGACATTATTGCAAATCACGATGCAACTTTAATACTAACCCCCTGGACGATTAATTTTAAATAAGTAACGTATTTATGTGGATTGCGTGTAGGGATTTTGAATAAGAGAGTCGACTGCGTTTGGAAATACTCAGACATTCCCGAAACGTGGACGTGATCAAAGCTAAAGTAGTTCTAGTTCAAATTGTTTTCGAAAAATCTCGAATATTTCGTTATAAAAAAAATGGTTGCCTGTAAAGTCGGTTTTACGGGCGAAGATTTTACGTGACAACGTCTTTTTCTCGGTAGAATATTTATTGATATGAATATAATTAAATTGCACAATAGGAACAAGGAATTAAATGAAAATAAGAACGTAACGTTACCGAGCGTTACACTTTTTCATAAGTGACTCCCAGCCGCAACCTAATTTAAGACGTTGTCACGTCAAAAACATAGTAGTTTTACAATCTTCTGAAATATTGAATTGTGAAAGTGAAAAATTAATAATTTAAAATATTTAGCACCGTAAGTTTGGTCAACAAATTTTATAAGTAACCATAACTATGCAGGACACACAAGAGTTGGTTGTTAGTAAAAAGGACCGGTAACTATTAATATTTTTACTCTACTACTCTGACCATCACACACTTAGGCTAATATTGCGATAATAATTATCTATTCTCTGCTTTGTCCATTGAGTCATTCTTATGAGTTAGGTAACTGAAATACAAATGGGAATACTTAACTTTTCATTGCAAGTTGCCTTTATTATCAGATAAAATATCACTGCGATCTAGGGAGTGTGCCTTCTTCTTTAGCCGTTGTTTTGTCGTTTTGGTGTTGTGTGCGATGAACAAAAGTTTTAACGAGATAGGGTGGTCCCTATCTCGTTAAAACTTTTGTACATCGCGGCATCGTCATCATTCTCTTGCTCCCAATTTATTAAGGGTCGGCGCAACATGTCTTTTTCCTCCATACTTCTCTATTACTCGTCATCTTGGTGGTCCTCTTTCTAGCCCTATTTACTTTTCTTAGTGTCTAAACACACTATGCGAAGGTACGTGACCGAAGTTCCGCGGCTGATTTTACGTTCCGACGTTTTCGGCTGATATGACACCATAAGTGCCGAACTTATGCGGCAGAAATTCAGTTGCGCACACGCGGGCCGCGGCTATGCCTGCGGCCCGCTGCTCCGGAAGAAGATCCGGGGCGGGGGCCCCGGATCTTCTTCGGCAATCGAACCGAACTTCGGTCGCGTATAATGTGTGCTCTACAGAATACGTATTTCGGCATAATGTGTCGTCAGTAATTCAAATACGCATTGCAGGCGTAATCATGCCGAACTTCGGTCGCGTAACTTCGGCATAGTGTGTTTAGACAGTTCATCCAATTTTTTTTAACCACCCTATTTCTTTTCAGCATAATAATGTGGCGTAAATCAAACAAGCTGGCGCTTCGTCTAGAGGTGGTGACGCACGACGCGGCCGAGGGCGGCGCTCCCGCCGCGTGCCGCGTGGCGCTGCAGTACTGCTACCGCAACACCGTGCCGCCCTCCGCGGCCGCCACACAGCCGCGCGACCACACGCTCTACTGCACTGTGCTGTTGGACCTGGGCACTGTTAGCTCCAACTAGGCCTTGATTTTATTTATTTATAAACTTTATTGTACGGGTCGACCGTACGTCTGTAGATAACAATATTTTTTTTCACTTTTTGTTCATTTTTATCTTTCACTCGTAGTGAAACGTTTGAATATAAAATTAATCAAAAGTGAAAAATTTATTCATTTGTGAACCGATCCAACGATGTTGAATTTCCGGCATCTTTTATTCGCCCACCGAATGATCGAAAAGTTTAATGAAAATGCAGATTTACGTTCATTCCTATGTAATTTTGTCGGTGTCGTGTGAACGTGAAATGAAATAAAAAAGACACATTCCCTCGAGTGAACCAACTTTACTGCTACCCTGCATTATATTGTAGTCTGTGACTGCTACAAACAAAATAACGAAGCTTTCAATGTCGGGTTGTTATCATGGACGCGCGTTTGACAAAATCTTATTTTGTAGACGAATTATATGATATAACTGCGTATATAAGTATATTGAATAGGGTGTAACTGCTACGTTATTAACTTATTCAACATCATTAATTAAAAACTTCATTGCCATAAAATGGCAAGGATTAACCAGTATTGTTAAATTGTGTTTACTCAGTCTCAACTTATATCTACCGAATTATTTTTGTTAAGTGTGCAATGTTTGTGTATTATGGTCAATTGATAAGTTTCAATAAGCCACAACTCACTATAATATTATAAAAGAAACCGAGTGTGTGTTGCTATTTAATCGACTAAGTCATGCGAACTTCGTGGCCACGAACAAAGAATCGAGAACTGAAAAATCCAGATATATTACTTTTGGTTTTAATATTCATGGTCATTGTGGAATATTAATAAAAAAAACTTAATGATAATGATGACCCCAATATGTCATCTCAAATCGATGTTTGTCTTCAAAGAGTTTTATCATTATGTAAGATTGATTAGATTTTTTTTCAAGACATTTCTAAAGATTTAATTAAAATTTCCGCCTAGGTTTGATTTTGAATAATTAACATCATAATATATGTGTCTGCTTGTGATGTAAAGAGTAGCAAAGTATGACTTCCAAATGTTAATACAATTCGTGGCATCGATTTTAATCAATTATGTAAATTTGAGAGTGAACATGACATAATTATGTTACTGGAAATAATATTATAACGAAGTTAATACAAGGTGGCAGGGACACAACGCGCAACCTGTTTTTATTGAATCAATATGATTCTGAACCCCCGTGTTGAAAATTTTAGTCAGTTATTAAAAAAAAAAAACATTTAAGTCATTGTAACAAAAAAAAACCACCGACTTCCAAAAAAAACACTACAAATTGAAAAATAACTTTAATTTCGGAAGTCGGTGTCTTTGGTTCCGCATTTCCGTTTATTGACACCGACTTCCGAAATTAAAAGTTATTTTTCAATTTGTAGTGTTTTTTTTGGAAGTCGGCTGTTTTTTTTTTTATAAAAAAGTTTTTATTTTTCACTTTTTAGTGGGTCAGTTTGTAATTTATCTAAGTTACAATAGCCTAATGTCAACTGCTCATCACCTTTTACAAAATATTGCTTTTCCCGGTGCTGGGACGTTAATTGTTGAGTTCTCCTGGTAAGAACCAAGAGAACTCCTCAACCACCACTCACCATACGCATTGTGACGAGCATCAATTGCTTAGCAACCGTATTAAAGTAATCGAATCGCAACCCGTGAAATATTTGTCATTGAGTAGTTCCGATGGCCATCTGTGGTCTTTATCATCAGCTCCACTTTACCAAATGATGATTTCCGAGAGCAAATGATCAAGTTACTTTAAAAAATACCCAAATCGCTATAGGTTCGCCTATAAAATTTGAGGGTTTCCCTCGATTTCCATGGGATCCTCTCATCAGATTCCAACTTGATGATAATGGGACCACCTCGAGAGTATACCCTTTTAAATAAAAAAAGAATTTTTGGAATCGGTCCAGCCGTCTTCGAGTAATCGGTGAACATACATCATATATAGAGTCGAACATACATATAACCTCCTCCTTTTTGGAAGTCGGTTAAAAAAGTATTGCATTTGCCAAAGAGGTTTATATTTTTGTTTTTATATATAACTAGCTGACCCGGCGCTACTTCGTTCGCGTGGTGTCCTACCCCTTACCCTACACCTACTCCTACCCTACTCCTACACTACTCCTACCCTACTCCTACACTACTCCTACCCTACTCCTACACTACTCCTACCCTACTCCTATAAGTAAATAAAAGTAATAAATACTATGTCCGTCTAAAACCGGATAAAAAGTATCCTATGTCCGTCTCCTGGTTCTAAGCTACCTCCTCACCAACTTTCAGTCCTAAAGATATTTACACTTTTCAAAATGTTTTGTTTTTATTATTTATAGCCGTTTCATAGGAAAGTGCAATACCTACGCGGGAACAGCATTTTTTTTTTAATAACCAACAAACAATTTATTTCAACACTGTTCAGAATCATGTACTCGATCATCCATGGTAACTGTTTGCACGTCAATGTCCCTACCACTATGTATAACCTACAAAACAAATACTAAACCACTTATAAAAGTACATTATGTATAATATCGAATATGATGCATTTGAATGCATAGAGCAGCTAGATACACAATTACATGTGACTAAAGTTTGCTTTTAGAAACTAATTTAAATGAAATTATTCATGAAATTCCAAGCTGTTGGAGATTTTAGTTAGTTATTTATTTTTTATACGCTTTATTCAGGGTCAAATTAAATTAAGCTAGAGAAACTCCACAGACGTGATGGGTTTAGATATCTTAACCTATTGACCGCCCCAGTCGGATATTAACGATAAATGTTATCGTGCCTGTGAACCTTTGTTATTTATTTATGTATTTTATAATGTATGTGCACAGTGGAATACATAGGGTTCGCTTTTTTTTTTCATTGTACGACCCTATTCGTCGTAGATATTTATTTGTTGATTTATGAATTGGACGCTGGAGGATCGGCAATTGATATAAAACCAAGCGGCCAATAGTTTAATTTGATAAAACGAAAAAATATACGATGCACATCACGTCTGCGAAGTTTCCCTAGCTAAAAAAGTTTGACCCTGAAAATATGAATAAGATATATTATACTAGGTTTTAAGAAGTTCTCACTACTAAATAATTGTGCGTATAACCATTAGCTTTTGAAAATTTGCACATTTTGTATAACATTCTACTGCAAGTATTAAAACTTGCTTGGTTAAGTTAGCTGAAATAAAATATTTTGAACACAAATTCATAATATTTTTTTCGTTTTTCCCTATCTACTAAAGATCCTATTTACTACTCCAGCAGCCCTGTTGGTCTTGTGGTCGTAAGCGCGACTGCTGAACGTGGGGTCCTGGGTTTGATTCTCGTGACGGGGAAAGTGTTGCCTGAAGTTTGGAAGTTGGCGGTGTGACACCCCCTTACCACACGCGCACGTGGCGCCGTTGCTCTTGCGCCTGATTTCCCACCGCGACTCGGACTGCCGTCCCATCCGACTTTGAGAGTGACTGCACCTGTGTCTGTGCACTATAATATTCCTCTCCACTGAGATTGGCTGCCATAGGCGAAATTCGGTCTGGAGGGCTATATACCTATATATTTTTAATTACTCCAGCAGTGCAGTGTAATAACAGGAGAAGGCAGTGCCGCAAAATTCCTCTTAGGTGTCACTGACCCTGGCAGTGCCACCATCACGGATTTTAATTTTGATAGCACAAAAAATTTGTCGCTAATTAGTCGAAATTTGTCGCCAAATATCAGAATTTGTCGGTCACTGGTTAAAAAGTTATAAGGGTTTATAGGTGGCCGATCTGGAGAGAGTTTCCCCAGCAGGGCCACATTTATATCTCGAAAACTAGGGCACCTAGCGAAGATCTGTTTTCTCCCATATTTAGTCGCCAAATATCAGAATTTGTCGGTCACTGGTTCAAAAGACATAAACGTTTATAGGTGGCCGATCTGGAGAGAGTTTCCCCAGCAGGGCACATTTATATCTCAAAAACTAGGGCACCTAGCGAAGATCTGTTTTCTCCCATATTTTGTCGTCAATTAGTCGGAATCAGTCACCAAGTCACAGATTTAATCGGGTTTTCGTTTAAGAGATATAATGAGTTCAATTATTAAGGTATAGTCCAAGAGCTAGATCGAAGAGTTTACGAAAAATTGCCAAGAAAAAATATTTCTATTAATATGTGTAATATACTTCTAGTTTTATCGGTCTAAAGTCCTTAGCAATGTCCGAGAGAGATAAATTCTCAATTAAATACATGTTTTTATGTTTTAAATTACTAGGTTAGAGTGGCTTAAACTTCTTTGAAAACATTAAACCTTGCTCTTGGGCTATTTGGTGTCAAGATGTACAGTCGCATGCAACTGTTTTACCAGTTTACAATGATAACCTCTAATTAACGTTAGACTAATAAAAAAAAATATCGTACATTTAGTAATATAAAAAATCCTTTAGAGCAAGTTTGTTTATTTACCTATTTTTTTTAAGTACTTTGTGCGGCGCGAACGCCGACGTTCTATCTTTCTCCCCGTTTTTGTATTTGCGGAATCTAGAGATAACAACACTAGAGTTCGTAAATATTCATAATAAGTTGCATTTTAATTAAACTGGCTGACTTTAACTTACGTGACCGGCAACTTGTTCTAAGTAGCTCGTCTGTACACGCGCATCTATCTCTTTTTTACTTACCGTAAATGAAACGGAGCGCAGCGATCTATCTGCCAGCGACTAAAGTGGTAAGTGCACATTGTGTTAGATAAATAATTACGTAAATTTATTGTAGATTTGTATAAAGGTAGTGAATAAAGCTTTCCTTTTGTGGGTTGAAATTATTCTTAAGTTTATTTTTATTTAATTCTAAACAAACATTCCTCCTTATGACGTCATAGATATTGTCTAGAAACTACACAAAGTATTTTGTACGTGCTTGTACCAATGTATGGGGAAATTTAATTCTTTAATATCTTTTTAATTACACACCGACTAAATCTGTAACTTGGCAACAAATTGCGACTAATTAGCGACAAAATATGGGAGAAAACAGATCTTCGCTAGGTGCCCTAGTTTTTGAGATATAAATGTGGCCCTGCTGGGGAAACTCTCTCCAGATCGGCCACCTATAAACGTTTATGTCTTTTGAACCAGTGACCGACAAATTCTGATATTTGGCGACTGATTCCGACTAATTGACGACTAAATATGGGAGAAAACAGATCTTCGCTAGGTGCCCTAGTTTTCGAGATATAAATGTGGCCCTGCTGGGGAAACTCTCTCCAGATCGGCCACCTATAAACCCTTATAACTTTTGAACCAGTGACCGACAAATTCTGATATTTGGCGACAAATTTCGACTAATTAGCGACAAATTTTTTGTGCTATCAAAATTAAAATCCGTGATGGTGGCCCTGCCAGGGTCAGTGACACTCCTCTTAGGGGTGAAAAGAATCTATTTTAAAAAAAATTACTCAATTAATTGATTTTATTTGCAAGCTATATATGTAATTATAATAATGTTGTCAGGTTTTACACTTGATTGACGGGAAATTATTTATAAATATTTTGATGTTTTTTTTTTCGATTCTACTGCATTAAATCAATTTCGTAAATCGATTGTAAAGCACTTTCAATGCTTCACATTATGAGTCGTGCAAAAATACTTGGGGCACTGAAACTATAAGGAATTTGGAAATGAAAGTTGTAGGTCAATGTAGGAAGGTACTTTAAAATTCGCAAAAATAAATTGAATAAATCCCTTTAATACCAAAAAACATATAAAATAAATGCTCCATATTGTGAAAACTGCTCAAATACTGTAAATACATACTCTCTTAAGTTAAAATTAGTCAAAACTAGATGCTTATCATGTGCAAGGGCTATCTTTAACTTGTTTCTTAGCCGAGTAAATGACATCATTCATACCTACACCATCGTAACTACACCCAACGAGAGATATCGGTAAATTGTTTGCTGCTATGTACTCCCGAATCTTATCAACCCTCTCATAGTGCCCTATCACATACTGAGGTATACAGTTTTTCAAAATATTTACATGTGACGCAGTGGGCTTAACTTTAATGTTCAATATCTTCCCTACCTCACGCATGGCTACTCCTAATAATGTGCCCTTGGAGACATCTTCCCCAAACTTCTCCTTGAACCATCTACCTCCAAGCATAACGGTTAAAACAGTTCCATTTTGATCTGGCATACAACAAGAGTCAAAAACAACTCCTAGGATAGGAGAGTTCTCAATAGGTGGCACTAGGAATCCAAATGCAGGTTGAATAAGTGGTTCTACTCTATCAAAATACAAGTTAACTATTCCAACAGTTACAAATGGAATGTTATTTAAATTATTTGCCAGCTCTGGATGTTGTTTCTCCACTAGATTAGCAAGAGCATAGGCCGGTAGTGAAGAGTAAATGTGATTGGCTGTTAAAGTCGTTCCATTCGAATTTTTCAATGATGCAGAGCTTGAATCTATAAACTCTATTTCTTCAACTTGTGTATTCAAGTTCACAGTCACATTATTTTCAATCAAATAGCTATGTAAAGTGTCAGGAAAAGTTTCTAGGCCACCTTTGATTGTGTACACATTCCATTTTTCTTCTTGTGATTGTTTAGCTAACTCACTTATCTCCATATTTGAATCAGATTTCGATTGGAACATAGACTTCATCAACCCTTTCACAACTCCACCATGGGTTTGCTCATACTCAAACAATGTTTTCATTAGAAACTTTACAGATATTTCCTTCGCGTCTCCTGCACAAATCCCACATATCATCGGCGATATAGCGTAGTCTGCTATTTCTTTACCAAAACGTCTCTCAACAAAGTTATAAATTGAATCATCTTGTAATTCTTTGTAAGGTGATTTTATATCATTGAACAGTGCATAAATGAGAGGCTTTGAGAATGGCTGATTTTTCTTGAAGACACTTATTAAACTTGAGGGTAAGATGTGTAGGTTGTTGCGCACGTAAATCATTCTGTTCTTAGCCGCAGGGTGGTCAGGTTTGATGGGCACGATGTGCTCACTCAGACCTAGATCCTGCATCATATTTAGCGTGTTCAGTCCCTGCAAGCCCTTGGGTCTGATAGTTCGCGGCCCTTGCTCGAATACATAGTCCTTGGTACGGATAGATTTGATCCACCCGCCGCAGTAATTAGTTGCTTCGAGGAGATATAGTTTTAGTTTATCGTTGCTGTTCAAATTATTTTTAAGTAAATAGTAACCAGTAGAGAGGCCTCCTAGCCCTCCGCCCAATATAGCAGCCATAGCCATACACGAAATCTTTTTGAAAACCTTATAAAACTAATCACTCTCCTTTCTACAACAGAATTTCGTTTGTTTTGACATTTTTAAGTTTGACATTTAGACAATGACATAACGTGACAAGCCAAAACAGCTGAGAACACCAATAATAGAGCATGGAAAACACAGAGCATGTAACCTCTATGGAAAACACGGAAAAGGAAAATGGTTCTACAGTATTTTTTTTATTCTTTCGTAAAAATGTTAAGACTCGATTGGATAAATTTAACTATGCTTACGAAGGCTCAGAAAAAAATCACCATCGTCGATTCGCTGTGAACGTCTGATTCGCAGGTCAACAGTCGCATTTAGCTTTGAAATTATGCCTAAAAATTACTTATCAATTACTTATATTTGCTTACCATGATGAGAGAATTGCTTATTTCATAACTAAAAAGAATTAAAACAATTAAGGTTGACCAGCCATTCTGATATCAGAATGGCTGGTCAATCTCTGTAGAGTAGTAACCATGAGGAATTACTGAAATTTTCATGGGCGAAAGATTGCTTATCAATTGCTTATTTCACAATTTATAAGCCTAGACCCTGTTTATCCTCTCTTTATGCTAGCCACGAATTAAAAAGCCTCTGCGCCTGTTAAAATATGTGAGCAAACTGACGTATGTTTGTACTTGTTGCTTTATTTTCTGTAATAACCAAACGGTGCCTAGTTCTAGATTGTTTGTAATCATATCATCTTCCTGCCCTTGTCAAATGTTACTTGGGGTCGGCGCAACACGCTTTTTACTTCCATTCTCCCCTGTCAAACTCAAACTCAAACTCAAACTCAAATCATTTATTTCAATTAAACCTTGTACAGGCACTTTTGAATTGTCGAAATTAAATAGTCTGTCAGTTAGTCAGAAAGTTGAAGCTAGTTGCCCATTCCAAAGCGTAGATCTCTATGGAGAAGAACGGGCAAGAAACTCCATGGACACTCTTTTAAATCAAGATATTACAAAATCCTGGGTACATTTTTCTTGTTGCTTCTATATGTGAGAACAATGTAAAAAAAGACAGAAATGAAGAAACAATTCAAGACATAAGATTAAAAATAAGCCATGGCAGTTAAGAGATGACCAGTCTCAACCGACGGCGCCCGTTCACGAACATGACGCGTGGATCAGCACCATCCAGCTCAACCATTTTGTAGGGAACCGAATGATCCAACACACGCGCCACCATCGGTGAGACATTTAAGTGAGCATGACACGTTCTCAACTGCCATGCTCTTTCAAGTCAACATCAAAAAATCATAATAAACGGAAACATGGTTCTTACATTCACAAAATTAAGAAAAAAATGCTTCTAAATTATACAAAACTACAGTTTGCAATTTATATAAGAGGTAAATAGAATTTTATTACCTACCAAACAGGAAGAGATATTTAATATTGAAGTATTCAACACTTAAAACTTGATTGAATAAATTAAGAAAAAAAAAAAAAAAGTTATGATCGTAATGTCAGAAACACTTAAAAAGAAAAAGGGAAGCACCTCTTCCAAATATTGAAATTTTAACTAGTGAGTCCAAGTGTCTGTGGAGCAGGACCAGCATTAAGCCAAGCATTTTTATCTACAATATAATCATCCAACTTGTAATATGCTTGTCTACATAGTGTGCGTTTAATGCATGTTTTAAATTTCTTCTCATTTAATTGAAGAATATCGAGTGGTATTTTATTATAACATTTTACACAGTAACCCAAAAAAGAAGTTTTTACTTTAGACAATCTGAAACGCGGTTGATCTAATTTGTCCCTATTTCTAGTGTTAAAATTATGCCTGTCACTTATCTTACTAAAAAGGTGTAGATTTTTTCGAACGTACATAATGTTTTCATATATATATTGACAAGGAACCGTCATGATGTTAATTTTTGACGTGACAACGTCTTAAATTAGGTTGCGACTGGGAGTCACTTATGAAAAAGTGTAACGCTCGGTAACGTTACGATGAGTCACCGAACGAGAGAGAGGCCCGCCGAATGCCTTGCGTCTCTCTCCCACTCAACTATGATCGGATGATCGGTCGTTGTCACGTAAAATCTTCGCCCGTAAAACCGACTTTACAGGCAACCATTTTTTTTTTTAAACAGTTCCCGTAGAGATTCGCGTCTGCTGAGCTTGTAGATGGCTCTGACAGCCCTCTTTTGCAGAATGAAGATAGAATCAATATCTGCAGCCCGTCCCCACAACAAAATACCGTAAGACATGATGCTATGAAAGTAACTAAAATAGACCAGTCTCGCGGTCTCCACGTCTGTTAATTGGCGAATTTTCCAAACAGCGTAAGCGGCTGAACTTAGCCGCCCTGCCAGTGATGTTAAGTGCGGACCCCACTGCAGCTTTGAGTCAAGCGTGATCCCCAGGAAAACCGTATTTTCGACGAATTCAAGTATCTCCTTATTCAATACAACATGACATTCACTACTCCTAACATTCGGTAAAGCGAATCTAATGCATTTAGTTTTTTTCTCATTTAATACCAAATTATTTACAGTAAACCAATTATGAACCATAAGCATAGTGTTATTTACGTCGTCAAGATCCTGTGCACGTCTGCTTACTTTAAAAATCAGTGATGTGTCATCAGCAAATAACACCATTTGTGGTCGGTTTTTCAGTAAATGAGGTAAATCATTTATATAAACTAAAAATAGGAATGGCCCCAATATTGAGCCCTGCGGTACCCCCATTTTGACTTTTAAGCCCGATGAATTCTCACCGTTTATTTGAACTTGCTGAAATCTATCATTTAAATACGATTTTATTAAGCTAAGAGCAAGTTTACCTAGTCCGTAATGCTCAAGTTTCAAGAGCAGTGTTTCGTAATTCACGCAATCAAATGCCTTGGATAGGTCGCAAAAAATGCCTATTGCATCTTGTGCCTCTTCCCATGCGTTAAAGATGTGTTTTAATAAGGTGACACCGGCGTCGGTTGTACAACGTCCTTTGGTGAAACCATACTGTTGATCGTGTAGGATGTTATTACGATTAAAATGATTAAGCATTTGATTTAACATTACTTTTTCAAACACTTTGCTAAAAACCGGCAAAACCGATACCGGTCTATAATTATTAGCGTCTTTGCAGTCCCCAGATTTGAAAAGTGGAATAACTTTACTGAACTTCATTAAATCCGGGAAAACCCCTTGATCTACACACAAATTAAATATTAAAGCTAAATAGGGTGCAACTGTCTCGATAATGGATTGACAAACTTTAGTAGACATGCCCCACAGATCTTCAGTAATTTTGATCTTAAGTTGCTTAAATGCCTTTATAATGACTATGGGGTTTATGTGTTTAAATTTAAATTCCACAGGACAGGCTGAGACATTCGCTCTTAATAATTCAATAGCTAGTGCGGGCGAGGAATTTAAAGTTTCTGTAGTTTTAATTGGGATATTGGTAAAGAAAGTTGCAAATTCCTGAGCAACATCGATGTTATCGCTAATGAGACCGCGGGAAGTGTCCAGTGCGTAATCAGTATTATGTTTTTTGTTCCTGTTCGTTTCATTGTTTATAATTTTCCAAACTGTCTTTATTTTATTGTCTGCTGATTTAACCTTGTTACTAATGAAAGAAGCTTTAGCTGCTTTGCAGATATTTTTAAAATTTTTAGAATAAGTAGCAACATACTTATTAAAAGTATCCGTGTTAATATACGGCTTAAGGCCATACAGTTCAAATAACCTTTCCCTACTTTTCCTGATCCCTTTAGTTGCCCAGTCACTGAATAAAAACTTAGGGCAAATAGATTTAGATTTCTTCTTAAAGGAATTATTGAACTCTGTTTGCACTAATGAAAAGAATTCTTCATACAAAATATTACCATTAGTCATACTTAGACTCTGAGCATTTAGCTTGCTAATTAAAGTGTTATTAAACTTATTCAAATTACCCGATGTTATTGGTCTAGTTTGAATCTGCACTTTTTTTATCGGTGTGTTGGATTCAAAAGACACGGTTTGACCACTGTGATCCGAAGGGAGATAATTTACAATGGCTTTATCTAAATATTCACAGCAACAAAAAACATTATCAATACATGTAGCAGTAGCCGTAGTTATTCGCGTTGGTTCCAAAAACACATTTGACAGATTGAATGATTTAAAGAGGCTTAACAATCTACTGCTATTTGAATTATTTTCCAAAATATTTACATTAAAGTCACCACAAATAATTACTGGTTTATTACCACTTGCAAGTTTTCCCAAGACATCTTCCATTACTGACTCAAATATAGAGTAGTTTTGATAGTTTGGAGGTCTGTAAACGCACGCTATAAAATGCTTATCTAGCTCAACACAGGACAGTTCGATGCTATGTTCCACCGATAGTTCCACTATGTCTTTACGAGTCTTATATTTTACACAATTTTTAATTAAGATTAATGAACCACCACGCAGCATGGATTTTCGGTTAAAGCAACTGCCTACACTATAGTTCTCATAATTAATCAGCATTTCATAATCTTTCAACCAGTGTTCAGTAAAACAAATAATATCAAACATTGTTTTTTCTAAAAACAATTCAATTTCTAATATTTTGGAAGAAAAGCCTTGAATATTTTGATGAAACAATTTCAAGGAATTCTGCTTAGCCCCTTTTTTACAATTAACTACTTGAGCGCTAGAAGATACCTTGTTGTAGGTGAGATTAATAATATTGTTATTGGTACCTTCTGTTGTCTTACTGCCTAGTTTAAATTATTGTGGCTGACCACGTTACTATTAGTATTATTACTAATTTTTGTGGTGCTAATTACATCAGACTTCGACATACTACTTATGTCTGAGTTAATAATAAAAGCTAATAGCCATGCTATTTGACGTCTAAAACTAATAGGCAGATACGCTGTACCCCTAGTCGATTTTAAATATTCAACAAAAGTGTTGGTGTCAAAAAATATAAGTTTGTCACTATAGTGATTAACTAATAAATGCATGTGGTTATTTAACATATGTATATAATGATTTTGTCTACTTGATAAGTACTCAAAGTATGGGAAAGCACACAATATTATTTTCTGACAATTAATCTTTAGGATTTCAGTGACACTCTCAGTGATGTCATCTATTTTTACATTCGCACTATTACCTACAAATACAGAAATAATGGCATTTGGATTATATTTCATGCAACTTATTGATGACATTACTTCTTTGTAGGATTTCCTAGGCATACAGTAATTAACAGCTGATTGACTCAGGTTGTTACTCAATAATTTACCCAACCCTCTCCCTAAACTATCTGAAAACATAACAGAACAATAACTAACATTACTAGAAGAAGTGACACCATAAGTCTCTGTCTGTGCTACTTGAGATGAACCTTGTACAACATGTGGTGTATCTTGATTGGGGGGGATACAGTCCCGAGCTAATCCAGACTGGGACGGGTCCTCCGTTGCCTCAGGTTGGATAGCCTCAAGGTTTGAT
This sequence comes from Oligia fasciuncula, assembly GCA_963082905.1. NCBI lineage: Eukaryota > Metazoa > Arthropoda > Insecta > Lepidoptera > Noctuidae > Oligia > Oligia fasciuncula. The sequence continues at coordinate 21,542,595 of OY720391.1, read as the reverse complement.
TCCCTTTGACAAGAACATTGATGTGTGCTCAGAGTCATCGGGTCCCCTCTACCTGCCTCATCACTACACATTCCCACCAACTCGTTTGCAGCAAGGATGTGTTCCTTTATTTGTTTTTGAGAGCTCACATACTTAATATAATGTAAGTGTAGTGACTCTTCAAGTACCTCAATTTCAGACTGTAATCGCTGAGTGTCAATGTGATAAATGTTTTTACTATCTTCTAATTTGATTTCATAGTTTTTTAATTTATTTATTAGAAAAACACGTTCCTTCCTTAGTTTAATATTATTGGAATTGTGTTTATGTTGTTTCCTAAACTTATTGCATCTATTTATAATTCTATTTAGTTTTGCATATTTCTTTATTTTCTTTTGACTAACTTTATAACTATTATTATTATATTTCGATATAGAATCTTCAGTAAGGTCTATTGTTATTAAGGAATGAGGGTTGCAATTAGTATTAAATAAGTCAGTCGTCACGCTATCGCTATCATTTACTCTTTTTTCCTTCATAATATCATTCCTCACACAATGCATCCATCGTTTCCTTTGTCTTCCTCTCTCTTCATCCATTAACATTTATATTCATCATATATTTTATTATTTTCACCAGACTCGGTAATTAGAAAAATGTGAGCTATATAGGGTGACTGGTAATTAGTGACCGATATCTACTTATACACGTGATTATACTCAAGTAAACAAACAACTTTGCCAAAGAATCCTTTTTTTTTTTCATACTTTTAATTTAGCAACGATCTAAACATTGTCATACGGCTGCTGTGTTATTGTGATGAAAGTGAATGAATATTTAAAAAAAATGTTTCTTTGGGAAAGTTCAAGTTTGTTATCATGAGTAAAATCGCATGTATAAGTATCGGTCCCTAATTACTAGTCACCCTATATTATACATATATCTCTTTAATATAAAAAAATCTCGTGCCGTGGTGTTTGTTACCAAACTCCTCCGAAACGGCTGAACCGATATTTGTATGGGGTAGGTCTGAGAATTGGCCAACATCTATTTTTCATACCCCTAAATGATAAGGATGACCTTAAATATTTTATTTTATTAGTAGGTAGGTAGTAGGTAGGTAGTAGGTAGGTCGTAGGTAGTTAGTAGGTAGGTCAATTCGAATTTAATGTTCATAGTTGACGGGACAACGTCTGTTCGGTCAGCTAATATACATATAGATCAAAATTAAAGACACGGGTTTTTTTATTTATTGAAAAACGTATAATAATTATTCTTATTTGTAGTAAGTAAGTAGTTGTACAAATAAATAACATGACTTCCATTTCCTAACATAAATAATACAATGTGGAATCACTTTCCGGTTGGTACTTCGTATGATTCTCGCACTACCCACGCAAGTAAGTATACGCAAGTAAGTTATAAAAAATTATGTAGGGTAGATTCATTTCATCGAAAACGTATGGCAATGCTATGACGATCTAAGTGCGATAATCATACGAAGTACCAACCGAAAGGCGATTCCACATTGTATTGTTTATGTTAGGAAATAGAGGTCATGTTATTTATTTGTACAACTACATAATTATATAACAATAATTATTATACGTTTTTCAAAAAAAAACCCTTGTCTTTAATTTTCATCTATATACAGGTTGTCCCGTAACTCAACGTGCAGCCGGAATCGGGTGATAGGACAAATCATAATAGTTACCAGAAAAATATTTAAAAAAATCTTAGTCATGTATTTTTTAAATTACAGTAATTTTAAAACAACAGATTACACAAGCACTACTCAAGATTACACAAAAAAAAAAATATAAAAAAGTAAAGATTTGTAGCTAAAGGAGCTGAAAAACTATCACAGGGTGTACACTTTTCGAAAAAAAAAAAAGAAATTACTGTAATTTAAAACTTCATGACTAAGATTTTTAGGGTTCCGTACCCAAAGGGTAAAAACGGAAGTAAGACTTCGCTGTCCGTCCGTCCGTCCGTCTGTCTGTCACCAGGCTGTATCTCAAGAACCGCGGTAGCTAGACAGTTGAAATTTTCACAAATTATGTATTTTTGTTGCCGCTATAACAACAAATATTAAAAATAAAATAAATATTTAAGGGGGGCTCCCATACAACAAACGTGTTCTTTTCGGCGTTTTTGCCTTGTGGTACGGAACCCTTCGTGTGCGAGTCCGACTCGCACCTCGCACTTGTTTTTTATGTTTTTCTGACAACTATTATGATTTGTCCTATCACCCGATTCCGGCTTGACGTTGAGTTACGGGACACCCTGTATACAGTCAAAAGGATGTATGTGAGTAAAGGATGTCATTTTTTAGAACTTTAGTCGGTCCGATTCCCGAGTGTGGCAAGCGAATTTTTTAAAATCGGTGAATGCAGATTTGTTTCTTTTTAAAAATAAAGGAATGTTTCCTTTGAGTAAAATTTGCTATCTCCAGTAGGTACTTACTTTCCCTCCAGGTGACATGGAAAAATTCCACCCTGTATATCTATATATAGCTCATATTTTTTCAATTACTGAGTCTAGTGCAGAGGCGTCTCTAGCCCATGTTGCGCCCGTGTGCAAACATTACCCAAGCGCCCCCTAGTAAGCGCGCGGTCAAAATGGATGGGTATATAGTACAAGTAACAGCACATCAAGTCACCACAAACTGTCAAATTTCCCCAATGGATAATAAACTCTATTGTTTGGAGATGAAGAAGAAATTCGTCGGTTTTGGTGCTGTTGAATGTATTTAGAATTATACAGGGTGTTCTGGTGTTTACCCTAACAAGCCAAAACGTACCCATGTTAACATGTCTATTTTTTTTGTTTTTTTTTTTAAGTTTTGATTTATTAGATCATTACTTTATGTACAGTATTAAAATAATAATAAGAATATGTACAAGTATATAAAAAGGAAAGGAAAGAGTCAAAGGGCATCAAAAAATTCATCCGCATCGCTGTCAACAGGAAACGTGCCCAAAAGACTGGCAGCATTGCCACGTTGTATGGCAATGCTGTCTATTTATAGATGTTATGTTACACCCAAATTTTGAAATTTCTTCATTCTAATTACGACCTCATATCAAACAAAGTTCAATATCAATTGGGAACATTTGACAAATTTGGGAAGCTCACTGCGAGCGAGGCTCACTGTACACGGGTAAAAAGTATTTTTAGGAAGGAAAGAGTGACAAGAAAAACAAAGCACACGTTTATGTTTTTTTTTTAATGTTTTCTGTTTTCAGACTTATTTGGTAGCAATTTTTGACGAGTGCTCCGACGCGGTCGAAATTCGCAACAGTTATGCTTGTGGCAGACTGGCAACTAATTCAGCTAATATCAAAATTAAATCTTACTTATTAGGTCAATTTCAATCAAAAGAAAAGCCGCAAATATGAAGTAAAGATATTTACATGTTTACTCAAATATAAAACTTAATCCATTGCGCCAAGGCTTATTTCGCAAAATTACGTGTAGCGAGCGGTAGAACACAAAGTGCGGCACGCGCCACGCTTTTTTTTTCTGATTGGAAATCATCGTTCCGTGCCAGCGATAACCCTTTCGGACAATCTCGCTGACCCGGCAGGCTTCGGCCCTATGGGGCCCCTCCTCGATGCTGACATCTTTTTGAGGCGCGCGTGGAACACCTACGCGCAGTCCGGCACGGGCCTGGTCCTGATCGGACGGTGAGTTACCCATTACTCTCCGCCCGCAGGCCCGCACCTACGGTGGCCGGGAGTCGTCCCGTGGCTCCCGACGCCCGGAGCGTCTCCCGCGGCGGCTGGGACGGGAGGCTCTCTCTCTCATCCGTCCCGCCACCTCTTTCGCTAGCATGACTGCTTCGCAGAAGGAGGTGGCTGCCTCCCATTCCCTCTCGCCCCGGACCATGGCTTGCACCAGGGCCGGACGCGAGAGGTCGCCGCCGCTGCCGATCGCCTCAACGAGGACACGGCGGTGCTCCGCCCAAGCGGGGCAGACCTCCACCGTGTGCTCCACCGTGTCCTCTGGGCGATCCTGGCAATGGTGACACCCGGGCGTTTCCTCCCGCCTGATGATGTGCAGGGACCTCCCGAAACTTCCGTGTCCGGTGAGGACCTGCGTCAGGCGGTAGGTGAGGGCGCCGTGGCGCCTCTCTAGCCACTCCTCAAAGAGGGGTCTTATCGCCGCTTTCGCGGCGTGCCCTGCGTTGGGTTGCGACAGTCGCTCCTTCCATGCCGCTATGAGATGGCACCGGAGATCCGTCCGCTCCACAGCGATTTTCCCCCCGGCGGCGTAGTGCCTCCACGCACCACTCATATACGCGCGCGAGGACTATCGTCTCCAGATCCCATGGCGGCAGTCCGGCAATGAGGCTTGCCGCCTCGCCCGAGATCGTGCGGTAGCCCCGGATCAGCTTTATGGCTACCACCTTCTGGGGCGCTTACTCACGCTTTTGAGAAATGCCGCGCTTGACGTTCGTCCATGGTAATTAGTAGTTTATTTTCTATCCCAAAACTGTTGAATTCGCATTATTCGCAATATGATTGTCGGCGTGTTTTCAAACTAATCATTGAAACAGGTGCCGCCGAGCGATGCGACACTCGCTACTACACCAAATATAATCGTTAATAATGTTCATTTCATGGTAAAAAAAAAGTTAATATTGTAAAAGCCGCTCGCGCGCTCGTGGCGCGCCTTGCTTTGGTGTAACTCGACAAATATAAGAAGAGCTCCAGATGCTATACAAAATGTATGCAAAGCGGAACTCTTTTTACGCGAGTGGGGCTCCGTAGCGAGCGGCGCTCGGCGCCCCCTAGGACCGCTGCGCCCGTGTGCAACGCACGCCCTGCACAATAGGTAAAGACGGCCCTGGTCTAGTGAGAATATGAATATACATTTTGATGGATGAAGAGGGAGAGGAAGACCAAGGAAACGATGGATGCATTGTGTGAGGAATGATATTATGAAAGAAAAAAGAGTAAATGATAGCGATAGCGTGACGACTGACAGGGGACGACTGAGAATGGAAGAAAAAAGCGTGTTGCGCCGACTCCAAGTAACATTTGACAAGGGCAGGAAGATGATATGATTACAAACAATCTAGAACTAGGCACCGTTTGGTTATTACAGAAAATAAAGCAACAAGTACGAACATACGTCAGTTTGCTCACATATTTTAACAGGCGCAGAGGCTTTTTAACTCGTGGCTAGCATAAAGAGAGGATAAACAGGGTCTAGGCTTATAAATTGTGAAATAAGCAATTGATAAGCAATCTTTCGCCCATGAAAATTTCAGTAATTCCTCATGGTTACTACTCTACAGAGATTGACCAGCCATTCTGATATCAGAATGGCTGGTCAACCTTAATTGTTTTAATTCTTTTTAGAAATAAGCAATTCTCTCATTATGGTAAGCAAATATAAGTAATTGATAAGTAATTTTTAGGCATAATTTCAATGCTAAATGTGACTGTTGACCTGCGAATCAGACGTTCACGATTCGCTGGACCTTGTTGGAGCAGGATATTCCATTCTTCCTCTTCTCTCGTTAACTTGCAAACAGTTGTCATGATTTCTTTAGAAACTATTTTAGAACATATTTCTCTGCGAAACATGGGCGTTAGGCAGAGGATAAGATGATACATATGTATCCTCGGCGATACGATGAGGATACGATTTTTCCGTTTTGCGCAAAAGTACCTGTCCGGGCATGACCTCTTATGGAAAAGAGAGAAGAGAAGGAGTCTCCGTTTTCTCGGTAGGAGTGTAAGGGGGGACACTTAACATCTCAGCGCCCCAAGTCAACCTCACCTACTCGAAGAGCATCCTGCCGAACAACAAACTAGGCTCTGACAACTAACAATATGGAACGAGCTAAGCTTGGAGTCTCTGAGGGATCAAATCCGCAAGGAGGTAATCCGGCAGAGAACCAAAGTTATCGACATAGCTCACAGAATAAGTATGCTGAAGTGGCAATGGGCCGGTCATATTAGCCGGAGAACCGATGACCGTCCGACCGACCGACAACCTAGGGGTTGACGTGTTCTTGAGTGAAGTCCGCCCAAGGCTCTCTTAGGCTTAGGCTAGGCGGAGCGACGATCTTCGAAGGATGGCTGGTAGCAGCTGTATGAGAATTGCCGAAAATCGAGTTGAATGACGTGCAATAGGAGGAGAGGCCTATGTCCAGCAATGGACTGCTGTAGGCTGATGATGGGTCGCGTAAAAACTACCAATAAATTATTCTTCATTTAGTGTAAATAAAAAACCAGTACCTACCTACATTTTAGGCAAGAGAATGTTTTACCAAAAACCAGTCACCATTATTATTGAAACGATTCACAAAAAGAATGAAATCTTTCACAAAAGAATATCCAACAACAAAAAGGGTTACTCGCCATCGTGTCACCGCAAGCATGAGGCGTGTAACGAGGACACAGTTGCTGCTCCGCGACAGATAATGAATTCCAATTTCATACCTATTGCACCCACAACGCATTACTTATCCCATACAAGGGGACACACATAGAGTGGCTTATACGAAAACTATTTGATAATAATAATATATTTATTTGCAAATTGATTTTAAATAAGTAGGCAGGAAGTATACACGTTGATATATAGCAAAGTTCGACGTCGCCCAGCTGATATGATGATAATCATGACCTATGTAGGTAGGTATTCCTTTTTTATCGACAAACTACTTTCCCTTGTCCTAGTCCCATGTTGAATTATATGATACGCTCAACGAATATTGGCCAATGGTGTCCGTTGAGTTACAATACAAATCATCAACCAATCAATTGTCTAAAAAATGCCTGCTCAAAAGATTAGAATACCTACCTGAAAAAGTTAGCTATAAGAAAGGTGCTCTGCAGAATAGTGTAGGCGCTAAGTAAGCTCCGGCCGAGAGGCGTAGTAAGCTATCTGTTTAACTACTCACTAGAATATGCGAGTACTGACGTATAGAACGTTCTATTTTAGGAACTCTCTATAAATCCGATTATATTGCTCAAGCTCTAAATAATTTCCATCCAACCCTATAAGAACCGTTGGATGGCGACAAAGCCCCTTCATTCCATCCCGGGACTCGCAACAAGTCACAATGAATCAAGCTATTCGCTCTAAAACATGCGCAAAAACTTACAAAACAGCTGAATTGAAAGTTATGAAAATACTTAATAAAATCGACAGTTTGAAACTTAGTAATTCGTATATTTCGCGTCTTAAAATTCCTAGGAATAGTGAACACAAAGTTTTCGGCATGAAATCCACGGGTTCCGTTTTGTGGATTGCAGTTTTAATATTCGTATTTTTGATCAGTGCACGATGGGTTTATGTGGAACTACTGGGAAGTAGGGTAAGTTGATATAATACCATGCGTTTATTAAGTTTCAAGAATCTACTTTCACATGTAATGAAATAGACAGTTTTCTTGCTAATACTTTTTAATCGCACAACTGCACTTGTTCACAATCCAACAACGACTGGCTTTGCACTACATTTTACCATTTAAAACGACATTTGCCCCACCCAGAAATAACGAATATCATAACTGTTATTTCTAAGTGTTGCCCAAGTGGAATAATACATTTAGTTACCACAGTGGAAATACATTTTAAAAGTTTGTTGATAGTGTTGCCACAGTGGATATTATAATGTGGTATTAAAATAACGTATGTTTTTAAAATTAAATCGATGAAATCACGACACTCGGCCATCCGACGGCGTGCTAACTCCGGAGCACGCGCTAATCACGACCACTGAGGCAATACATCAAATAGCAACAATAAATAACTATACAAAAAGACAATAATCTAATCAAGATACTATAACATTATGCAACATGTAACATAATCAACGCAAGACCTCATACACCCCAATTAGAGTATTGAGTTAAAAGCATAATACAATGAACTGTTAATAAGAAAGTCGTGTTGACCCTAACATTACTGTATGCATTTAAAATCGAGTCTTATTGTTTTGAAATAAGATTTAATTTTCTTTGGCTCAATCGGCTAGCATTACCTACGGCAAAATACATCATTTTTGAAAAAATATCTTTATTAAAAGTTACTGAAATCGATTCACTAGTCAATTATGAACAAACTACTTTCAGGACTTGCGTTTATCCCGTTACACCTTGTATACATTCATGACAGGCAATGCATAACTAGTACCTGACGAAAAGAGAAACTAGTATGCACTATGCACTTATTAAAATATAAATCCTGCCGACGGGATCCCGGCGACGCTGACGGCGGCCAATTTCAACGGAGACCAGCCAAGCACGCAGGAGACGTTATGGTGTGGTGTCCGCAAACCACAGGCGCACTCTATGCTCCCACACTGCCACAGCCCGACGGGACGGCGACTCGACACGACCGGGCACAGATCAGGCGCAGGACGAACGGCTTCACGTGCTTTCCGAGGCACGGGGTGTCCACCTCCAAGTTCCAATCCTCAGGCTGCCACCGAGAAATTCCTAATGGAAAAATCAAACGACACCCTAGCCAACCCGGGAATCGAACCCAGGACCCCACGCTCAGCCGCGCCTGCGACCACGAGACCAACGGGGTTAACTAAAGTTAAATACCGTTTTCTAAATACATTGATAGCAATTCGTGTTTGCAGTTATTTGTCAGATTCTAAATTATAATTATTATCTAAAGTTGGACGAATCGGATTTCAAACCAGAGGATTTTTCAAATCCCTAACGATTTAATCCATGGTCAAAACTAGTATCTATCATTACCTAAATATTTTGCTACTTCATGCTACTTTGTAAGTTTTGCGAGTAATTTCTTACATTTGACATTGTTGAAATTAGTTTTAGTAATTTTTACTTAATCACCTACTGAATAAGAAACTGCAGGCTCTAAAAGGTTCCCCGATATTTTAGAATCATAGGAATAGAATTGAATATTATTTATTATGTACACCATATAAATTACAGATATAAATCCTACAAAGGGCGACACAATGGACGGTCCCACCGCCAAGAGCGATATTTTAAGAACAACCATTAATTGGCTGGATTCAAAAGGGGAAGGAGAGACAAATGCTGTAGGTAGTCTGTGGTGTACCTACCATTTGCATTATACAATAACTACATACATCCATATTGTTATTATAAATGCGAGACGTCTGTCTGTCTGTATGTTACCTCTTCAAGCCCAAACCGCTGAATCGATTAAGATGAAACTTGGTTTAGAGATAGCTTGAGTCTCGGGAAAGGACATAGGATAATTTTTATCCCGACACTCCCACGGGATCGAAACTCACGCGGGCGAAACCGCAGGGCGCTGCTAGTAAAGTATATTATATTAATCTAATAAACAAACATGAAACAGGAGTAAAATATATGTAGGTACACATAGGCATCCTATTATTCTAGTCTGAGCTGTGCTTCAAAATCACTGAATAGAGTACATGTCCAGTTTCTAGTGTAATGTTCAGGATTGCGGGATTTACAGTATATTTTAAAATTAATTTCTAAATTACTATGGATTTGTTAATCCTGCCATACTTTCGTAACGATATTCAAAAATAAAAAAATACGTGACAAAATACCTTCCATCTTGCCATGTTTATAACGAAGTGCTTAGATGTTTTGACATTCTTTTTATCCCGTAATTGAATTTAAAGTGTTTTGAACAATAAGCTATATTTGCTAGTCTTTGACATGACATTTCTCCGATGTAGGTACTTTGCGAGAGTATTTTTGAGTATTTCTATTATATATCTTGGATATGATTTTCCAAAATTTCTATCAAAAACAACCAACCCTATGTGCTTTATATATCCATAAAAACGATTTATTAAAAAAAAACGATCCTCTATTTTGTGGTTCATAAACATTTCGACGCCAAGCTACTTTCCGCCTTGCATGTATTGCAGAATGAATTCGTTCGGCAATAATTAGTTCGACTTACTTCAGTTGGAACAAACAATTAAAAACAAATAGGCATGGATATTGAGAGAAAGAAACCCGTTTATTAACTTCAAACGTGTTTTGGCCAATGGCCCAAATCGTCATGGTTAGCCTAAAAAAATTGCCACCTAGCATTTTTGGAAATTACAAAGTGTGTGTCATCATGACTTTTCTATCATTTAATATTGTTCGCAACAGCACTGGAACGCGTTAATGCCGCGAATGCAAAGGGCTGCATTCGCTGGAACGCAACGTGTCGCCTGCGCCGGCGGCCGCCATCTTCTTCTCTTCTCTCGTTGACTGCGAACGACAACGCGCACTAAAAACTTTTCTCATCTAATTATTGTTCAAAACTTATTTATTTTATTCTGTATAACTTGTCAAGGAACAATAAACGACATTGACTGTTAACACGCATCTGATTTACCTATCATCACACGAAACATTGGAGACCCACGACGTGATATACTAAGAAGATTGACGATGAATCGACCGCGAGCAATGATGAAGCTTAAAACGAGAAGCGGCGAGCTGAGGCTGCCTGAAACTATGTGACGAATGATGACCCACCTACCTACTTGATGAGCCTGGCGTAGTGAGTGATTTGGTTTGCCTACAGGGAAGTACGCCCAATTTTAGTATGCTTAACCTACATTGATATTATATTGCAGCCGCTTTCTGTGCATCAGATTTAATAGGTAATCTGTCTCGAGTCAGATTAATATTAATGATTTCTTATTTCTTATTAGGTAGGTACTAAATAAACGACACTTTGCCTACCTAAACTCTTTGGAGTCAGATAAAATTATTGACAATAGTTTCTTAGTATGGAGGTACCTACTACTAATTGAAAGACAATCATACCTACCTAACTAGTAACTATACCTACTTTCTTTCTTGCACTTTGCTTACGGGAACACCCTGGCATTTTCCAGAATCGCTGTGTACACCTGCTTCTTGGTTCCCGCTGGAGTGCGCTGCAATAAAGCTGCTTGTTCCTCACTTCTGCTGCTTGCATGCTGTGCTGTGTGACCTGCTTTGCTCGTGTGTGAGTCGCTGACTGCACGAGCTGTTGTCGTAGCTATTGCGCGACGTACATGGTTTGGCTTATTATCTTAACTTTTACATGCGGTACTGAATACCAGCATAGTTAATTTCTTGACGGTCTGTTCAGTTTTTGTAAGCATTCACCATGTCGATTGAATTGAAATCTCTTGTTCAACAACGTGGTACGATAAAGGCTAGAATAACTATATTTTCAAAATATTTAAATACAGTTAAACTAATAGAAGCTGACAGCATTCCTAAACAAATTCTTATAGAAACTGAAATAAAACTATCAAGATTTAAAGAATTGTTGATACAGTTTGATGATCTTAAAACTAAAATTGAAGGTTTGGATCCTGATCAGTTGGAAGAAAATGACATAATTGAAAGTGACTTTTGCTCAAACATTGCTAAAGCTCAATTGTTAATTGAAAGTTTTGCTCCTCGTGATGTAGTACCCGAAAATACTAACTGTAATTCCATATCTAGTTGTCAAAATGGTAAACAGGATTGCCGCAACTATAACATTAAATTGCCAACTATTCAGCTGCCCTCCTTTGACGGAAACTATTTAAAGTGGATGGAATTTCGTGACACTTTCGATTCTTTAATTAACAATAACAATACAATTCCGGATATTAACAAGTTTCATTACCTCCGCTCTTCTTTAGAGGAAGGAGCGTCTGACATAATCAAATCAATTGAATTCACTGCTGCCAATTATAAATTAGCTTGGAGTTTACTTACTGAACGCTTTGATAACAACCGGATACTTACGAATAATCATTTAAAGGCTATCTTGAATTTTGAGACAATAACTAAAGAAAATTACAAGTCACTTCGTACTATGATAGATTACTATTCTAAAAACATTCGAGCCCTATCTTCTTTGAATGATACTGAATCCCGCTGGGACATTCTACTTGTGTATATTATGGCGTCTAAACTAGATGGCGCCACAGGTCGCACATGGGAGGAACACAGGAGTACTATTGCTGCTTCACCGACAATCGAAGAATTCTATAATTTCTTGCGAAACCGTGCTGATGTTTTGGAAACCTTGCAGTACAGCAAAAATGATGCTGCTACTAAAGCTGAAAAACGTTCTTATTCTAAAGATAATAAGCAAACAAAATCATTTGTCTCTTCTTCTAACACTAAAGGAAAAGGGTGTGTTATATGTTCACAAGATCATTTACTATATAAGTGTGATAAATTCAAAGACATGTCACTGGATGCTCGATACAGTGAAGTTTCCAAGCATAAGCTCTGTCACAACTGTTTACGTCCTGGACATTACTCTGCTCACTGCAAACATAATCCTTGCAAAATCTGCAACAAAAAACACAATTTATTGCTACATAAATCACAGTCCGATAATGACAAGACAAACTCACCCGTTGATACGTCTTCTGCAGCGCCAGTTCCTCATGAAGCTAGTACCTCTCAGACATCTTCTACTATTGCTATGTTTAATCCCGTATCACTCTCTGCGGCAATGCCCAGGCAGATCCTCTTATGTACTGCTCAAGTGGAATTAATTGATAGCCAAACTTCTGAAACACACACTGTTAGAGCACTACTAGATAATGGAAGCCAGTCTTCATTCATAACTGAAAAAATGCAAAGAAAACTGAATTTATCCTGTTCTAATACTAATATATCAATTGCTGGTATAAATAATAAGCTAACTAATACTACTAAAAGGTGTAACATAAAACTTAAATCGCGGATTAACTTATTCCATGCGAATGTTTCATGTCTTTTAGTGCCTGATATTACTGGGATGTTGCCCAGCTCAAAGATTAACCCTTCGGAATGGAATATTCCTAAATCTATAGAACTAGCAGATCCTACCTACTACGTACCCTCTGAAATTGACTTACTGCTAGGAGCTGATATTTATTGGGAAATTGTAGATTCCAAACAAATCAAGTTGGGTAAAAATAAACCGACACTACTAAAATCTAAACTGGGTTGGCTCGTGTCGGGCCCAACTGGTGTAAGTCCTACTACTACTACTCATTCTAACTTTTCTCAGGAGATTAGGGACTCACTAACTAAGTTCTGGGAAGTTGAGGATGTTCCTGCCCTGCCAACCAATAATAATAAGTTTTCCAATGAGGAACAACATTGTGAAAACCATTTTATTGAAAATACTATCCGCCTGAGCAATGGGCGATTTTGTGTGAAACTTCCATTGCGTGAAGTCCCCAGTGAAACTTTAGGGGACTCTTATGTTATTGCTAAAAGGCGGTTCTTAAACTTAGAAAGGAAACTTAATAAATCTAAAATCAAAGATGACTATACTGAATTTATTAACGAATATAAAAGATTAGGTCATTTAACTGAGGTAAGCCGTCCTAGCTTCGGTTATTATATTCCTCACCATGCAGTAATTCGCGAAAGCAGTGAAACCACTCGCTTAAGAGTAGTCTTTGATGCCTCTTGTAAAACTTCTACTAGTAAGTCACTAAATGACATCCAATTTGTTGGACCGGTGGTTCAGGATGATTTAATGGCAATCTTGCTCAGGTTCCGTCAGTATACTTATGTAGTGACAGGTGACATAGAAAAAATGTATAGGCAGGTTATGGTACATGAATCACAGCGTCACTTACAACTTATACTCTGGAGGGAAGACGAAAGTCAACCACTCAAAACATTGCAACTCAATACTGTCACTTATGGAACGGCTTCAGCTCCGTATCTGAGTACTAGGTGTCTTGTCCAACTCGCAGCGGAGTGTACTGATGAAGCTGTTGCCAATACTATAAGACATGACTTCTATGTTGATGACCTGAACACTGGTTCAGACTCAAAATCTCTATTAAGGGCTAACATTTCAGGAGTAATTGACAAACTTGCTGAAGGTTGTTTTCCCTTGCGTAAATTTAGAACAAACTCCCCTGATATTTTTGATGGCATACCTACGACTGACCAATCTCAAGATTTTAGCAAACAGTCCTCCGTTTTGGGATTGAAATGGACACCTGGCTCTGATACTTTGCACTACTCAGTCGAAATTGAATCTATTCCTAAAGTTACGAAACGCTCTATATTGTCGAACTCGTGTCGAATATTTGACCCTTTAGGTCTCTTATCTGCTTGCACTATTTTTCATAAAATCATACTACAGAGGCTCTGGTTGCTAGACATAGGTTGGGATGATGAAGTTCCAAAGGACATTCAAAACTCATGGTTAGAATTCTATAATGAAACGCTATATTTCGCTCATATTCAGATACCTAGATATATATTCTGCAGTTCACCTATTCATATAGCGGCTCATTGCTTTACTGATGCCTCGCAAGATGCCTATGGTGCATGCATTTATCTTAAATCGACTAATAGTTTAGGCGAAGTGAAATGTAACTTATTGTGTGCTAAAACTAAAGTTTCTCCTTTAAAATCTGAAACAATTCCCCGCCTGGAATTGTTAGGCGCGTTACTCGGTGCGAAACTATATTCCAAAGTACTACACTCTTTAAAAATCAAGATTTCATGTACAGTATTTTGGACGGACTCAACCATAGTCTTAGGGTGGTTACACACGCCACCTAAAACTCTTAAAACGTATGTAAGCAATCGAATCGAACAAATTCGAGAATTAACTGACATAACTACTTGGCGTCATGTACCTTCTGAACATAATCCTGCTGATATGGCGTCTAGGGGCATTCAACCACGTCTTCTTGATAGTAATACTCTCTGGTGGCATGGTCCTTCTTTCCTGACCAAGTCTGAACATGAATGGCCCCAACCTAAATCTACTCCTTCCACTCTACCTGAAATTAAAATAGGCTTAAATATAATTTTATATGCTGACATTATACCCTTTCAAAAATACTCTAAACTATACAAACTACAAAGAATATGTGCTTACATACTAAGATTCATAAATAACATAAAAAATTCGAGTACTAAATTAAATGGTGAACTCACCTGTTCTGAGTTGAACAACTCACTGATACTTTTGGCTAAGGCGTCACAGAGAGAATACTTTTCAAAGGAAATTCACTCACTTGAAACTTTAAATAAATTAAATTCTAAGTCACGAGTTCTCTCTCTGAACCCATTTTTGGATAAGCACGGTGTGTTGCGTGTCGGTGGAAGGATCGACAATGCATCTTACTGTCCTTATGGGAAAAGGCATCCCATACTGCTAGACCCCAAACACACTTTTACCAAACGTCTATTTGAGCAGGAACATCTTCGTCTTCTACACTGTGGCCCTCAGCAACTTTTAAATACGATTCGTGAGCAATTTTGGCCTACAGGTGGAAAAGTGTTAGCTGCGACTACAGTTAGAAAGTGTGTTCGTTGTCAGAGATTTAGAGCTAAGCCTTTAAAACCCATAATGGGCAATCTTCCGCAACCTCGTGTAACTCCTGCTCCACCATTTGCGACTTGTGGCACTGATTTTGCAGGACCCTTTCTAATTTTAAATAGAAAGGGTCGCGGTGCCAAGACTTCCAAGTGCTATTTATGCATATTCGTTTGTTTCAGTACTAAAGCTGTGCACTTGGAAGTCGTGAGCGACTTAAGTAGCGATGCTTTCATCTTGTGTTTGCGTAGATTTATTTCACGAAGAAGTAAACCTCACACTATATACTGCGATAACGGTAAAAACTTCGTAGGAGCTAGCAACGAACTGAACAGACTGCTCAAGGAAAACGAACGGTCAGTTAGCGACTACGCGAGCAAAGAGGGTATAACTTTTAAATTCTCTCCGGCTTATGCACCGCATTTCGGCGGTATCTGGGAGGCAGGAGTCAAGACAGCTAAGTATCATCTGAAACGCATAGCAGGTAACTCTAGTTTAACCTTTGAAGAATTGTATACCCTGTTTGCACAGATTGAGGCCATTATGAATTCAAGGCCCATAACTTCTATGTCTGCTGATCCATCTGATCTGTCGGCACTTACACCGGGACACTTCCTTGTGGGCCGACCATTGACCTCACTACCTTCACCCATTATCCAACGTGGCGGCCTCAATAGATACAAGCTGATTGAGCGCCTGAAAAACCACTTCTGGTCTCGGTGGAGAAAGGACTACCTTACCACTCTGCAGCAACGCGTCAAATGGCAGCGCAAACAAGACCACGTTCGTGTTGGCGACCTGGTCTTCATCCTAGACGACCAGCTGCCACCTATGAAATGGCTCATGGGCCGCATTACCAAGCTGTACCCGGGAGCTGACGGCGTATGCAGGGTGGTCGACGTGAAGACTGAGTACGGCGTCATTCATAGGCCCGTCTCTAAACTATCCCTACTAGATTCCCAAGAGCTCCTTGGGGAACATGTCCCCAAGGGGGGGGAGGATGTTCGCAACAGCACTGGAACGCGTTAATGCCGCGAATGCAAAGGGCTGCATTCGCTGGAACGCAACGTGTCGCCTGCGCCGGCGGCCGCCATCTTCTTCTCTTCTCTCGTTGACTGCGAACGACAACGCGCACTAAAAACTTTTCTCATCTAATTATTGTTCAAAACTTATTTATTTTATTCTGTATAACTTGTCAAGGAACAATAAACGACATTGACTGTTAACACGCATCTGATTTACCTATCATCACACGAAACAAATATATATATCTATCATTTAAATTTAACAAGAACCTGTTGGATTGTAATTTGTATAAATTGATATTTGTACGCCGTTAACGGCAAAACCGATCTCTGTACCTATTTAATTTATGACACCTATGTTTAACAAACAAAAACTTTGACTTTGCACTTTGCTTTGTGCAACCAATCTAACTCGGAGCAAACATTTCCTATATATTTCATATCTTGTCAGATTTATATCAGGTTCATGGAGGCATCCATAAACACTTATACCAAAATCTAGCAAAATTAATAAAATTCGTTCTTGCGAAATGAGAAAATCTTTACTGATAGCTATTAAAGTATCTGCTTGGAGTTTTAAAGGGACTGCTGATTAAAAACGTAACTTATAATACAACTGATTTACTGTTAATTATTTTTTTATCAGACTTGACGCAAGTGATATTCTTGATTTGGATTCATTCGTGTATATCCGTCAAGACAGAGATAGCTCAATTAATACTCTTTTGTATACCTACCAAACCACCCCTGACTATGGTCGTGTCTTCCCTAACATGGACGTAAAGTTCCAATTGATATATCGGTCACTTTACTTTACTTAACATTGCTGAGAGGTAAAAACTCGTCACCAATCGCCAGAACAAGTAATTCGGTTTGGTAATAGAACATTTAAAACCTTTTATATTACCTATTACCTAATTGGCAAATATGTATCTAATTTATATTTATATATTTTTTTATTATGACTACTAAGTTCTTTTGCTTTCGAGCATTTAATCAAGGTACAGTTGCTACCGAAATCCATATATGCATCGGTCATAGTTCAGTTGACGCCAATATTCTTGAAAATTTATCATTGGCATCAGTAGCAGAAAGGGTGGAATGAGATCATTAGAACACCACCGTCAGACAGCATCTGTCTGGTATTAACCTTGTTAGGGCGAAGCCTGTTCGCAGCCCTATTTGATTCTATATTTTGGAAATTTATTTAGATGTGCTAGGTTGCTGGGAAGCTAAATAATTTAACTAACCATCCGTAAGTTCCTGCGCACAGTTTCTAATAGAATTATCATTGATTCCATTAAGTAATATAACCTACTGCCTATCGGCCATCAATTTCATACCTACTGTGCAATGCTAACTTATCATAAAAATTTATCCAATACACATTATGGCGTATTTTCGGTTGCGTTAGTTTATGGCAGCGTACACGTTACTGGTTAGCAAAGTTTCATACCGCTTTTTGGTCATCCAAAAAGGTTTTTAAGGGCATAGTGTTTTATTTGTTTTCATCCCAATCATAAACATTGGTGTATCAACTATCTTTCTTAGCTATCGCTCAATATCTTAGGATCTACTATCAGGGCCAAAATCTGGGACTCATTGCAGCATATCTACATGGTTGCATAAGATCTCATTAATGCCTACGTTAAATTCAGAACTACAGTTCACTCACATGGCTGTATAAAATAATAAGTGCCCAAGTTAAACTTTGAACTACAGCTCACCTACCATGGCTGCGTTACATCACATAAGTACCTACGTTAAAATTTGAACTGCAGCTCACCTACATGGCTGCATAAGATCACATAAGTACCTACGTTAAACTTTGAACTGCAGCACACCTACATGGCTGCATAAGATCACATAAGTACCTACGTTAAACTTTGAACTGCAGCTCACTCATATGGTTGCAACAATCTATACGCATACATCTCCCATGACTGAACTAGAGTAAGCTGCATAGAACTCTAAACTATACTCGTACTTATATCTTTATCTTTATTTTTAAACTCTAAACAGCTCGCTTATGTGGCTGCTACAAACTATACGCATACATCTCCATAAAGCTCACTTACGCGGCTGAACTAGAGTGTAAGCGGCATAGAACTAAACTATACTCTTACCTCTTCATCTTTAAATCTGAACTACAGCTGGCCTACATGGCTGCGATAAACTCTACGCATACATCTCCATAAAGCTCACTTACATGGCTGAACTAGAGTGTAAGCCGCATAGAACTAAACTATACTCGTACATCTTCAACTTTAAATCTGAACTACAGCTGGCCTACATGGCTGTAACATACATCTCCATAAAGCTTACTTACATGGCTGAACTAGAGTGTAAGCCGCATAGAACTAAACTATACTCGTACATCTTCATCTTTAAATCTGAACTACAGCTGGCCTGCATGGCTGCAATAAACTACACGCATACATCTCCATAAAGCTCACTTACATGGCTGAACTAGAGTGTAAGCCGCATAGAACTAAACTATACTCGTACATCTTCATCTTTAAATCTGAACTACAGATGGCCTACATGGCTGCAATAAACTACACGCATACATCTCCATAAAGCTCACTTACATGGCTGAACTAGAGTGTAAGCCGCATAGAACTAAACTATACTCGTACATCTTCGTCATTAAATCTGAACTACATCTGGCCTACATGGCTGCAATAAATTATACGCATACACCTCCATAAAGCTCACTTACATGGCTGAACTAGTGTGTAAGCCGCATAGAAGTCTAAACTATACTCATACATCTCTGACCAGCTCACCTCGTGGCTGGACCCGAGTGCATGCAGCATAGAGGTCTAAACTATACTCGTACATCTCTGAACAGCTCACCTCGTGGCTGGACCCGAGTGCACGCAGCATAGAGGTCTAAACTATACTCGTACATCTCTGAACAGCTCACCTCGTGGCTGGACCCGAGTGCACGCAGCATAGAGGTCTAAACTATACTCGTACATCTCTGAACAGCTCACCTCGTGGCTGGACCCGAGTGCACGCAGCATAGAGGTCTAAACTATACTCGTACATCTCTGAACAGCTCACCTCGTGGCTGGACCCGAGTGCACGCAGCATAGAGGTCTAAATTATACTCGTACATCTCTGAACAGCTCACCTCGTGGCTGGACCCGAGTGCACGCAGCATAGAGGTCTAAACTATACTCGTACATCTCTGAACAGCTCACCTCGTGGCTGGACCCGAGTGCACGCAGCATAGAGGTCTAAACTATACTCGTACATCTCTGAACAGCTCACCTCGTGGCTGGACCCGAGTGCACGCCGCATAGAGGTCTAAACTATACTCGTACATCTCTGAACAGCTCACCTCGTGGCTGGACCCGAGTGCACGCAGCATAGAGGTCTAAACTATACTCGTACATCTCTGAACAGCTCACCTCGTGGCTGGACCCGAGTGCACGCCGCATAGATAGAAGTCAAAATCAAAGGTCTACACTATACTCGTACATCTCTGAACAGCTCACCTCGTGGCTGGACCCGAGTGCACGCCGCATAGAGGTCTAAACTATACTCGTACATCTCTGAACAGCTCGCCTCGTGGCTGGACCCGAGTGCACGCCGCATAGAAGTCTAAACTATACTCGTACATCTCTGAACAGCTCACCTCGTGGCTGGACCCGAGTGCACGCCGCATAGATAGAAGTCAAAATCAAAGGTCTACACTATACTCGTACATCTCTGAACAGCTCACCTCGTGGCTGGACCCGAGTGCACGCCGCATAGAGGTCTAAACTATACTCGTACATCTCTGAACAGCTCACCTCGTGGCTGGACCCGAGTGCACGCCGCATAGAGGTCTAAACTATACTCGTACATCTCTGAACAGCTCACCTCGTGGCTGGACCCGAGTGCACGCCGCATAGATAGAAATCAAAGTCAAAAGTCTAAACTATACTCGTACATCTCTGAACAGCTCACCTCGTGGCTGGACCCGAGTGCACGCCGCATAGATAGAGGTCAAAGTCAAAAGTCTAAACTATACTCGTACATCTCTGAACAGCTCACCTCGTGGCTGGACCCGAGTGCACGCCGCATAGATAGAGGTCAAAGTCTAAAGTCTAAACTATACTCGTACATCTCTGAACAGCTCACCTCGTGGCTGGACCAGAGTGCACGCCGCATAGAAGTCTAACCTATACATTTTATTATATAATAGTCCGTACAGTCACTAAACATTGCCGCAATAAACAAAATGTAAGCTGCTTACCAATCACACTTTATAGCTACTCCGAAAATTCAGTGAACGGAACAGACTTAAAAATACTATTGTTCAGAGTGAAATCTTGTAGCGAAATTCCCAACATTTACTCGCACGATTTTTATTTTTCAAGTTGTCCAGTGCAATGGTAACTCTATCGAGGAGTTGCCTCGACCAAGAGTACCACGCACACTGGCTCAACTAGGTAAAGGCATTGACTTATTGTTTATAATTAGTCCAACGCAATGATAACCCTATCGAGGAGTTGCCTCGACCAAAGGTAGCACGTGCATCGGCCCAATTACTATTAACTATGATTTAAATATTAACCGTCTGGGAAATACGCCACAGTTATTGCTACAGAATCATGAAACTACATAATTTAAACACCCACCGCCCACTGAACTTATCTTGCAGCAAAAATTAATAATGTAAACAGTTCATAAGCCTACTTACGATTTTACCGAGACATGGCTCGTGGTCCATGGCACTTCTGAATTGTAATGAAATAGACAGTTTTCTTGCTAATACTTTTTAATCGCACAACTGCACTTGTTCACAATCCAACAACGACTGGCTTTGCACTACATTTTACCATTTAAAACGACATTTGCCCCACCCAGAAATAACGAATATCATAACTGTTATTTCTAAGTGTTGCCCAAGTGGAATAATACATTTAGTTACCACAGTGGAAATACATTTTAAAAGTTTGTTGATAGTGTTGCCACAGTGGATATTATAATGTGGTATTAAAATAACGTATGTTTTTAAAATTAAATCGATGAAATCACGACACACAGTAATTTTTTTCGTATTTTTTCCCACCTCGCCTTATGCATACAGAACTGCATATTAGAACTACCGTCATTCTCCAAGTCGGTCTTCCGTCCACCTGAAGACTGTTCCATGTGCATAGGAGTTGATGATGTGGTGCGCCTCGCAAATACTACTGCCGAAGAGTTTGAGAACAGGTACGCGTACAGCACCACACCAGTCATTGTTACTGATGCTACGCACGGATGGAAGGCGTTAAGGGTATGTGGTTATTTTTTTTGACATGTGTAAAATAAGGGAGTGATATGAAGATTCGAATGACGTTATAACGACGCACGCTATTTCGAAAAAAATTAAGAGTGGTACGCCAGTTCGAAAACTCATAAAATCGAAAACCGCTATATCGAATGACGTTGTCGTCGAACACGCTGATTCGAAAAACTGTTTGAATGGTACGCTAGTACGAAAGTCTTGGCATTGAAATCCACTGTTGCGAATAGCCTAATATTCCAATCTGAATTTGTCTGAGGATCGAACTCGCGACCCCGATAAAGCCTTAGCTTTGTATTGGGTTTGGGAAACAAGAGCAATAAGAAGTACCTATTATTTTAAGTTAACTTTTGGTAATGAGTATTATATACCACCTATAATTTTGATTTGTTGACTTCTGTGTTGATTACTATACTTGTTGATTACTATGTAAGTCGGGGGTCACGAGTTCGATCCTCAGACAAATTCAGATTGGAATATTAGGCTATTCGCAACAGTGGATTTCAATGCCAAGACTTTCGGTCTAGCGTACCATTCAAACAGTTTTTCGAATCAGCGTGTTCGTGACAACGTCATTCGATATAGCGGTTTTCGATTTTATGAGTTTTCGAACTGGCGTACCACTCTTATTTTTTTTCGAAATAGCGTGCGTCGCAATAACGTCATTCGAATCTTCATATTATTATCACTCCCGTAAAATAAAAATGTTGAATTCGGATTTATGGAACGAAGCTAAATCCTATTTCACCAATCCCTTATTCAGTATTTTTATAACGCGAAGCGACGCGCGCTTTACTTGTGGTAAGTACCAAGTGTACATATACACACACACACACACGTGTGAATGTGTGCATGAAGACGAGAAGCGTCAGCACATACCCACATATACACTTCCGACTTCGCCATTAATTGTGTCGGCCGGTACCGAGAGCTCCAGCGCTTACACATTCACAGCGTGTTTGTATACTTGGTAACCACAAGTAAAGACCGTTTCGCTTCGTGAGATAAAAATATTCTAAGTAATCATCCTATGGATGCCTTGACTCATGTCGCCACGAATTTTTTTACTGAAAACTCATAGTACCGTGGTAAAAATGTTGGTCATTTAGCAAGTTGGTAGAGAGCATAGAGAGTATTTAGTTAGTATCGCCACTTCGTTTTTTTCCAACCCATTATAGCAACAAAATTACATTCTCATCCCACAGGAATTCAACTTTAAATTCTTCGCCAATTTCTACGACGGAAAAATGGGGAAGCAAATCAACGACTGTTTCTACTTCGCGTACAAATCGGGTCTGAACTCACTGCAAGAAGTGTTCAGCATGGACGAGGCTAGGGCCAACCTGTCTGGTCAACCCTGGTACGTGGGTTGGAGCACTTGCTACGACCAGGAGACGAGGAAGTTAAGGTCTTACTATGACAGGCCCTACTTTCTGCCCAAGACTGCTGAAAGTGATATGGTGGATTGGATCTTTATGGGAGGACCGGGCCAGGGTGCTCATATGCACGTGAGTAAATATATGACATCGATATTTATGAAAACATAAACAGTCCCAAAAAACTTTCATTTTTACGTTAGGTGTGTTTCGTTTTTTAATCGACTTCGAAAAAGGAGGAGATTCTCAATTCAGATGTATATATATATATATATTTATTAATTAGTCGTTGCAGAATAAAGGTTTTTGCAATGGAGATAGTATCCACATTGATTGCCTTTGTCTTGATTGATTGAAAGGAGCGCACAAGCGCTACTAAGACTCCAGGATTGTTATTAAAGACGTCATAAGTAGAGCGCCAATGTTAAAAAGAACAGGTCAAGTTTTTCCTTTTTAACAACTAGGTAATTTCAAAACTGTTTGTATCCAGGTGGACTCGGTGAAGCACATGTCGTGGCAGGCTCAAGTGCGCGGCCACAAGCAGTGGCAACTGGCTCCTCCACCAGAATGTCTGTACCAATGTCGATGGATTACATTCACTGTCTCACCGGGAGAGATATGTAAGTCTGATGTGCTGGTGTAGCTTCACTTTTACTATCCCAGCATCTCCAGTTAATACGGAACCCTGAATCAACTTGATTTCGGGCTATTATGGGTTATTCCGTATACGCGGAAACGCATAGGTCCGAGAATCCACCGTATGCCTAGTTGGATTTGCGTTTCGGCGTCCACCTAGAAGTGGATAAAGGGAATAACCGCACATTATTAACATTACAGAAAAAGCAAATGTATATTATATCTACAGCTCCTGGTTTTATTTTAGTACTAAATGATTCCATACTTACTTAGGTTTAATAATTTTCCTGTTTGCAGTGGTGGTGGACACAAACCGCTGGTATCACAAGACGAACGTGCTGCCCGGAGATATAAGCATCACCATCGGCGCTGAGTACGACTAAAATTAGACGAGGTTCCATTACAGAAGTAAAATAGTGAAAAGAATATACCTTCTCCCATTTTAAGCACCAACGTGTGATAATGTGTAAAAAATTTTCTACCTATACCTACCATTTTGATCTACTTTGGGTGCGTTCCGAGTTGCTCTAATCGATTTGAGCGTGCTAAACCCGTACCGAATTAGCGTGAGCGCGATAAAGATGTCCCGTAAATCGTCATAGATGACGTCATGACATGCGCCATCTTGCGATAACGCCGCCCATGCTTTAAAATTATATCACCGTGAGCGCTGTCAAAAATGACAGTTGTGCTGTTTTGTTTTGTGCCGCATCATTTATCATACTAACGTGGTATTTTCGAAATTGTGCTTCTGGCTACAGTTGCCACTTAACCTAACAAGAAATTTTTGGTGTTTAAACAAAGAAATACTGTAATATCGTTTTGACCACAGAATACTTTTTGATAGACTGAAAGTTTTGACATTGATTGAGCAGTGGGCGCGTTCACGAGCGTTCCGAATTGTTGACAGCCCTCATCTGTCATAACCGTAATATCTAAATCGGAACGCATGTGAGATGATGTGTGTGAGTGATTATAGCTAATTCGGAATGCGGCCTTTGTGGTTACGGGAATTTAAAATGAAACCACTAGTATAATGCTACTAAAAACCTTTAATCATCACCGTAAAACTATATGCTACGCGACACTCAGCGAAATACTAAGTTGATAACATTGAATAGACTGGAATGACAATCAGTAACAATACAGAGAGCGTCTGACATAAACAATTATACACTTTGGATCTACAGTTATACAAAATGGAGATTTCAACACTGCAGCTAGATATCCTTATTGTAAACAAATGACTAAATAAATAATTATTCTTATAGTTTGAATAAAAAAACTATTTTATCATAAGTAATTTATTAAAACTTATTAACTTAAAATTGCTATCAATCAGCACTGCAGATAATTATATAAAATCGATTGAATGTTCACGGAATACGGAAGTCGACATAAAAATATTTTAAGTACAACAATTGAATCTTTACTGGGTAGACGAAGAGTGGCCGTTCACACTTTATAACTTAAAAAAAACTGGATTAAATAAAAAATGTTTACTAATTAGCTAGGAAAATACAAATGAAAATGATTTATTTGTAATCTGTACCCTTGATGTTGTAGTAAATAAAGTTTATTGAAGAATATTGGAATTTTCTTACTTACATGGCTAGAATTAAGTAAGTTTTGATACAAGAAAAGCACTGGATATGCTTGACACTACAGACCACTTAGTATTAGAACAACTCTTACTCACGTAATACAGAAGATATATGATTTATATTATCCTACAAGACCAATAAATACACAGGTATTTAAGCTGCCCAGTCACACATACATATAATATTATATTGTGACGTAACATCTACTACAAACAGTTAAGCGGGTACATAATTACTCGGTCTCATTTTGTCGTGTTTACTCTTCG
The DNA here is from genome assembly GCA_963082905.1 of Oligia fasciuncula. Classification (NCBI taxonomy): domain Eukaryota; kingdom Metazoa; phylum Arthropoda; class Insecta; order Lepidoptera; family Noctuidae; genus Oligia; species Oligia fasciuncula. Next base: position 21,517,135 of record OY720391.1, on the reverse strand, counting down.
GTCGTGCCGGCCGAGTCCAGGATGACCTCGAACGAGAACGGCTGGAAGAGGTAACCTTCAGCTGAGTAGAACTTGCTCTGGAACTCGACCCTGCGGAATAAAAATACAATTAGAATAATCTTTTGGGACAAGAAAAATACATGGCATTAACAGAACATATAAATACCTCCATTAAATCCAATAAATCACCATTTTTGACACAATCTGGCCTGCCAATGGTCTGGATTGGCAGGCCAGATTATTATCATTTGTCTTACCTTGCCTTTTTCGAAATTAAAGTATTAATTTCGAACCACCAACCAAAAATCACTTTCAGATTATATAATCAAGCATGGCGAATTATGAAATAATAACGCCACAATTTTTCAGTGTGTGCGGGAGACGGATATTTAATTTAATTAATTAAGGACAAAAAACAGTAACATGCTAAAGAAAATACAGGAAATCCTAACACACATGTAACCCACCCCATTGTCCACGTCATCATCTGCCTAGTCTTTTCCCAACTATGTTGGGGTCGGCTTCCAGTCTTACTGGACACAGCTGAATACCAGTATTTTACATGGAGTGACTGCCTATCTGACCTCCACAACCCAATTACTAGGTAATACGATACCCCTAGGTAAGACTGGTTGTCAGACTTTTGGGCTTCTGACGACCCGTAACGACTGACGATTGTCCATGTATTTATAAAAAAATAAAACAAGTGAAGGACTGTGATTAGATCTACAACCTTGCTTCTTAGCTGAACTCGGTACATTACAATAGGTTTTATATCGTCAGTACTAACCAGTGCAAACGTAGCGTGTGCAGGAAGGCAGAGAGTCCCTCCATGAGCACGAGGATGGACACGGAGATGGCTGCCCAGCCCGCGAACACGATGTACAGGAAGATACCGCCTTGGAAGTCCGTTGACATTAAACCTGTAAGGGATATTATCGACTATATAGGCAAGGTAAACTAATCGGCTGAAATATATAAGTACTGTATCTATTTACAATTAGAAGTGATACTACAAATACAGGTATGAGGTGCGGTATCTAATCCATTTGATTACCTTTACATCAGATACTTTTGGAACAGCCTTTATGGACTAAACCTTGTGGATGTTTTCATTTGTGAAGATAACCTTTATTTTATATTGCGATATAATATGAACATAAACCCGCAACAAATAGACAAGCAAAGAGTGCGATTCTAGAATAAATTCTGAAACAATTTTGGAATTGTAAGTATAATCCATAATTGGTAAACACACGAAATGTGATATATAAAAAGTTTCACACTTCTAAATTTGTAACACGTTTTTAATCTCTTTTTGTAACGAAATACTTTGACTTTTAAAAATGAACCAAACATCTCACCTTTCCTAAGCAGCATGTTCCAGGCGACCTCGGCGAGCTGCGCATGCGCCAGCGACAGCGCCCACAGACGTAAGTACGACGCCGTGTGGGACACTGAGCCCAACACGTACTCGATCGTGTGGATGCCCTGCGAGGAGTGGATATTGTTACAATGTGCGAGTGAAGGGAACAGAGGTACATAAATAGTCTCTGTCTATGTAGTTGTGATACTGATATACTAAAAGTTAAAATAATAATTCATGTACTAGTCGTTAATTTTCTCAGGAGATATTCTGTCCAACAAATCAGCTGAGGATAGATGTTGCTGTTCAAAAGCATTCCAAATAGATATTAGACAATTAATACACACAACGAGATACTTTAATTACTACTAAATATAATGTACTACGGAACCATAAAAAGTACTCGACACGGACTTATACAGGGTTATTGGAAAAACACCAATAACCTCTCGGAGAGGTCATTATTATGAACAACTTTTACCATGGAACCAAACATGAAATCGCGAAAAAAAAACAGGTGTTCCCTACATTTCGATGAGTTATACGAACATAAATGTAGGGAACAGCTTTTTTTTTCGCGATTTTAGGTTTGATTCCATATTAGGATTTTTTACAAATTTTACGAACAAATCTCTAGCGTTTTTAAAACATATCATACTGTATTTCTGTCAATTGTTTGAAGATGACAAAGACAGAATGATGTTTTAAATATGTTTAGCGCTAAACGTGCTTAGTGCGAATGGGCCTTAGTAGCGTTCTGATAGCGGGATGACTGTACCTGGTGAATGAAGACCTCGGTGATGTCCTCGTCGTGCGGCGGCGCGGGCGGCGCCCCCGCGGCGCTGCCGTTCTCTGCCGCGGCCGGGGGCGCCTGGCGCTGCGGGAACATGGCGACGTTAGTTTTATAACAGACACGGAACATTATTTTTTTCAACTTTCAAATAAGTACAAATATTTTAGGAAAGGTTACGTCTAGCAAATAATAATGTAGAGTTAATGCTTACCGCCAGCTATCCATGCAAGGAGCATTGAAATAATAAATTGTATTTGTTATTTATTTTAAAATACACAAGTTTATCCTAAAAACTGACATATGCTTGAAAATATTCACATTATATAAGGATAAAAAGGGTTATTACTCAGATAAGAATGGGCTCTAATTTGACATAAATGTAACCTTATTGATTCCAAAATTTTCGATAACAGGAGTTGTACTTACAGCCCTCTGCTTCTGCTCCTTCATGATGAAGTAGGGTTTGCCGAACAGCATCACTGGCACGCACAGCAAGGCCAAGACTACGAAGAACTGCGCACGAAATAAATATTAATTGAAATGGAGTTTTTTTCCAAAGTATGTCTTATAAATAAAAAAACTAGAACTTTTTGATATGTTCTGGTTGGGGTTAGTACACTATCGGTAAATTCGGATTTGTTTTTCGGCGATAATGAACCATAAGTTGCACTGTAGACTAATGAATAAACACCCCATCCCGTTCTTGTTTTTTTCTTTTGTTTCTAGTGAGCAAGCATGGTACATAAGGATAATTATTACATGTCGAAGATGCCTCACTGCAATTAATGATAATGATAAATGATTTATTTTCTGTAAGTAGGTTTGTAGAAACACTTTTACACGTCAATCATATTTTTTTTTTAAACTAGATGAGGTCGGCGTTTCCTATCTGACTATTCTCAGAAGAAAGGCCGAAACAAACTCAGAAGTCACAGTCTCTTTTAAAGTCCAGACAAAATCTTGGTCAGATCGTGTGAAGACCATGTAGATTGGTGTCTGAAATGGTATTTTGAGGAAAGAACCACACAGGTTGAGTGGACCTGTCTAACCAGTGCACGCATTTGTCAATACTTCGCGATCGCGGTTGCCAGGCGACAAGCAGCCGCGATGTACCGCAGCGAGGTATCCTTCGGCATGTGCGTGCGTCTATTAGCAGGCATTTGGTTTACATCTAGGTGGCATCGAGGTAGCGAGCTAAACCACGACCGCGAGGTATCGCAGTGAGGTATCTTCGGCATGTAATAATCCTTACACATCGCATCCAGGTGTTCTTTTAATGCACTCCTTCACAGCAAGTAATAAAAAGTATAGTTTTTCTGTAATGTCTTATTAAGTGAACGTACCTTCTGTAGGCCCTTCTGTCCTGCGTACATAGTGGCGTCGCAGACAGCCCGCGGGTTTTCATCCTCTTTGAACAACATCATGTTGATGAACGTGATCAGGATTGAGGGTGCGCAGTATGCACTGGTCTTCACGATCTCTGTACAGGAAATAATGTGTTATTGGGGAGATGTCACAAGGATATACAGGTTGTAATGAGCGGCTGTCACGTATCTGGCGAAATATGGGTATACACCGTGTAAAAAGACCCATCACACATAGCCGTCAACTACGCATTCTGTACGTCAAACGGAACGGAAACGACTTTCATTTTTGGAGTGAAAAATCACTGTTTACGATGATGCGCAACGTAACGCCCCCTTACTAATAAACGTTGTATAGCGTCTGTATAGTTACACGATGCTGTCTTCTTCTTTAGAAAGTCAAATTACTGACGAATGAAAGAGAGAAACGGGTGTGTAACTATTCATCTGATATAATACGTTTATTAGTAAAGGGTTTAGATTATATTGAACACAACTCACCAGGGTCATCACTTCCGTAGTAGGGCGGCGTGGACCCGTAGGTAGTCCACTTGATGAACATGAGCAGCACCATGTAGAAGAACAGCAGCAGCAGGAAGGCGATCTGCGGGATGAACTCCACGTAGATGCTGATGCGGCGCTTGAAGTAGCTGCAAAATTAAGTTATGATAAGCGACTGTTTGGCCCACAAATTGTCGACGTTTAAACGTCTCTTAAAGTCTTTACTATAAGCAATGTTTATAAATAAACCCCAAGATGTGTACTGTACCTTGGCTCAGGCTAGTTATAACAACTCACATGTGGTTCCAGAGTGACATGCAGACTCCGAACAGCATGTGGAACACGCCGATGATGATGGAGATCTTCATCTTGTACGCGTTCATGAAGATGATCTTATTAGCCTCTGCGAGCTGTTGGAAAATCATATAATGTAGTAAAATAAGTTTTAATACGGAGTTTTATGAGCACAGCTATTTAAATTCGGGTCTCTGGCATAGTCTTGGTCGGAACTCAGTAATCTCAGTATGTGATTTTGCAAAAATTTAATTAGATAGTAGCTGTTGCCGCGACTTTGTTCGCAAACAAACTTCAATTCTTCGTTGATCAAAGCAGAGGTGGACTCAAATAATGCGGGATATAAAAAAGGGATTAGCTATACAAATAAATAAAATTTAAGTGTATTTGTAATGTCAAAATAACAGATTTTTACTAAATGCATATGAAAGTATATACGGTACTCATAACAAAAAAAAAAATACTTTTTCACTCTGATTTTGATCAAATTTGGTATGGGAGTATACTTTGAACCCTGGGGAAGGAAATAGGCTCCTTTTTATGGACATACAACGCGGGCGAAGCCGCGTTCGGAAGGTAGTTGTATTATAGATCGCAAGAGACAAAAATACATAATTAATGTAAGTTATGTTTTTAAAGAGTGTAGACTGTGCATTGTCTGGCAGTCAGTCAATCATTAAGCCAATACAATCTCAGTGTTTCGTAGAGTTGTTCGTTAAATTATAGAGGGCTAGCTTGCTACCTCTTTATAGACTAAAATTATAGAGGGCTAGCTTGCTACCTCTTTATAGACTAAAATCGTTTTATAAGAAAGAAAAAAATAAACCTCTCACCTGCCAAACCGGATCAATACCAAATGGATACGGCGCCTGCACATAATCCAACGAATCCGGGTTAAGTTGTAACAACTTAGTAGTCGTCAGCGTAGTCTCGTTGTAGTTGTTCCGCCATGCCGAGCCAAAGATGTTCAGACTCTTGGAGAATATGTCGTTGTAGATCAAGCCCGTGTACATCGAGAACAGGCCCATGAGTAAGATGATGTAGCGCCCGCCGAAGAAAATGTTCCAGATCTGGTGGTGGAAAGAGGAATTGATTAGAGATGAGGTGTGAGTACTGTGAGTGAGATCACAGGAGCAATTCTCGTATTTTTAGGTAACAGTCTAAATCTGTCAAAAATATCTCTTATTTACCTAGATTTTTGACATCGATTGTCGCTAAGACGTGATTGCGACTAGATTTTGACCGTTTTTAATTACGGGAAATGGCCTTTTGGAGGGGTAATTCCCGATTTTTTTAGGCTCAACACACACCAAAAAAGCGTCGAAGCGCGGCGAAGCGGATCGCAGTTTCAGTGTCATATGAATTTTAACTTTATTTTCATTACAATAATACTTATTATCGCATGAGAAATCGAACGAGTCGCGCGGATGCCAGCGGCGCCGCTGGAATTCCAGCGAATTAGCCGTGCGACTGCGCGAGAAGGCGCGGGAAGTCTCGAGAATGCTCGAGCATTCGCATTCATTCCTTGCAGTGCAACGAATACAAAAGTGATGGAAATGGATGAAGAAAAGTTTATTTATTTTTACTTCTCGGGCAGTCGCTGGAATGCTCGAGAAGTCGCGGGAATCCGCGCGCATTCTCTTCTTCTTTCATGTGTTTATCGCTGTAATGCCTTGAGTTGATATTGTATAGGCAGTCGTACATTTGCACCAAATAAATAAACTTTACTTCATCCATTTCCATCACTTTTGTATTCGTTGCACTGCAAGGAATGAATGCGAATGCTCGCGCGCAACAGACGCGCGCGGGGAGCGGGCGCGAGGAGCGGGATATTGCCAGCGGCCGCTCGCGACTGCTCGAGCATTCTCGAGACTTCCCGCGCCTTCTCGCGCAGTCGCACGGCTAATTCGCTGGAATTCCAGCGGCGCCGCTGGCATCCGCGCGACTCGTTCGATTTCTCATGCGATAATAAGTATTATTGTAATGAAAATAAAGTTAAAATTCATATGACACTGAAACTGCGATCCGCTTCGCCGCGCTTCGACGCTCTTTTGGTGTGTGTTGAGCCTTAAACGATCATAATTATTCCTTTGTACAGTTTCTATATTTACGTCTGTAATTTATATGGTTTACATAATAAAGAGTATTCTTTTCTAATCTTACTCTCAATCTACAGGGTTATTGGCAAAACATTAACATCCTCTTAAGAGGTCATTGTACTCATCATTGTGAACAACTTTTACTATGGGACCAAACCTGAAATCGCGAAAATAAATCAGCTGTTCCCTACATTTTGACGAGTTATACGAACATAAATGTAGGGAACAGCTGATTTTTTTTGTTGATAATGATGTTGATGAAAGTTGTTTCGTTCATTATGATGAGTACAATGACCTCTTAAGAGGTTGTTAATGTTTTACCAATAACCCTTGTATACAAAATACCTCTGATTTCCCTACATTTTTGGCAATTTATTGACATTGATTGACGCTGAGATGAGATTGCGACCTGCAGTTATGAAATGAAATGATTTTATTTTTTTGTAAGTAGGTTTGTACAAATAGTACAAAAAATGTTGTTATCAGTTATACAATTTTGAAGAGAGAAGAAGCGATTAATAATTAATTATTGATTTACATAAACACGTCTGTATTAGCAGAAAATTGGTTTATTAGTTTAATTGGGTAATGTTTAGCTTCAAACACTATTCGTTTATATTTACCGCAAAATTCACCGCATTGTTGGTTTCTGCGGTTTATGTTAATTTTGTTGTTTTTTAATTAAAATACACAATTAAAATATTTGTACAAGCCATCGATTTTTTTAGCACAAAGGCAAGAGAGAGAGGCAATGATGAGGATGATAGATGTTTAACATTATTTATACAAAAAAAAATAGCTTTCTAACGCGTATAATTAAGTAACAACCCTTTTCTACATGTACAGTCACTAGCATAAGTATGTATACACTTGGCTTTATTTAAAGATGATTTTCTCCTTTATTTTTGAATGAAAATTTATGTTATTACGAACAAAGTGTTTTTGAACCTATGGGTTTGTGTAAAGTGTCGTATTTCAAAGTTTCATTCGTTATTTCACGAAAAAATCGCAGTTGAAAGTTGCCAAGTGTTAACATATTAGTGCTCGTGACTGTACGTCGCGTCGTAACGTCTGTTTAACTCACCTCGCTGTCGACCTTCTTAGCTTGCAGAGGTTTCTCCTTGTAGCACATCCAGAATCCGAATATGGCCATCAGCGCGCCGTGTCCCAGGTCGCCGAACATCACCGCGAACAGGAACGGGAAGGTTATGATCGTGTATGGAGCTGTAGACAAAAGAATAATAATAAATAAGACATTTTTTTAGGAATAGGAGGGTACTTTTTGTCCAATGCGATGCCTGGTGGTTGGACATTGTAGTTTTTATGAAACAGTTCTATTGTGGTAAGATGAAACAGCGTGGAATACGCGCAACTTCAAATGTATTTTCAAACTAGCAACAAACTTTAGTGATTAATGATTATACTATAAAAAAAATGGTTTTGACAGACGGACGGTCAATGAAGTGATCCTACAAGGGTTCCGTTTTTCCTTTTGAGGAACACTAAAAATGATCTTGCTTATTTTTTTTTCAATACTATCCCACTGCTGGGCAAAGGCCTCCCCCAAATCCTTCCAGGAACTCTATTCCCGCGACACCTCGAACGCTTATTGCTCATTAAAATGAGAAAATTATACTCGTAATCGTACCTACTTGAAACAATGTACAACGTATAAAGACGACTTTTTCAGAAATCCTTTGTAGTAAAAGAAGCTCAACATACCAGGGTTGACCTCGCGGTAGGTGGCGACTCCATACGCGTAGATGAGGTGCTGGAAGGCGCCCGTGAACTTGTTGGTGCGGTTGTACGTGGGCGGGTCCTCCAGGGTCTCCATACGGTTCAGGATGGGTGGCACTGAACTGCCGCTGCGCTCCTGTACGACGAATAAGTGGTTATTGTAACTATGTACCGTGTTTCTTGCAAATAATCTACTTTGACTATGATGTCGATTAGTAATCTTTTGGACCGAGCATACTTCTTAAGGTCATAACATACGTATCAAACCAGAAAGGGATCGTTACCGTATGAACTCGAGCCGTTCAGTATTCTTTGTATGAAACTCCCTACTGCAACGCACACTAATTGGAATCGTAACGTAATCGCCTCGCCTCGGGACAAGCTCACGAATCGCGGTGCGTTACGGCTCGTCGTCCCCCCTTCCCCTCTCCCCCCTCCTCCTGCCTGCTGCACCATCACCCAGCGGTCGGCGAGCCGTAAGCGCGGCGTCGCGTCGCCTAGCCGTAGCCGAGTCGACGTATCGGAGATTCTGATCCGCTTTGGTCACGTGCTTACGTTAGGTTGACGCCTGTTTGACGGCGACGCGTAAGGCGATACGGTGCCGATTCCTTTCCGATTTCATACGTGTGCGTGTACCTTTATGGTCAGTTGGTTAGACTGGAAGCCGACCCCAACATAGTTGGAAAAAGGCTAGGCAGATGATGATGATCTAATGAATCATGATTAAGATTATATACGGTATAGGTCACCTTGCATGTTTTGGGATTATCCTATACCTACTATGCCGTAAACATTCATAATGACGTAACTGATATTTAACAGCGAGTAGTAGTCATTTGCATACAACCATGTATTTGCTGCAAGCTGATTTCAATTTTTATAGGTCGACGTTAGTAGAAAAGATATGGAAAAACCCTGACTTCGAATAAAATGGCGTCTTAACAAGCTAACACACAGTCTTCCGTAAAAACAAGAATAAAAACGTTGTTCTACAAAAGAATCTTTCAAACTCACCGTCCCCCTTCTCAAAGCCAGCTGTATAGTCTCCAGGTCAAGTGCAGGCACCCAGCACTCGGCGATCAAACACTTCTGAGTGACGTCCAGATTGAACAGGTTCAGCGTGTGGTAGATCGCCTTGATCTTGCGCACTTTCACGAACCAGTTCTTGATGTTCTTCGCTGCGGCTACCAGGACGCGGTGGCGGTGGTCTTGGGTCTGGCCTAGAACCTGGAGGAAGAAATACATGGAATTAGTTTGGTTATAAGACTTAAGCTGGTTCCCTCTATTCAAAGTCAAAACGTTGCACTATTTACAGAGATCTTTTAAGGCGTGGACAGTCCTCGTTCATATGTGTACAGTCAACAAAAGAGATAAGTATGCAGGATCGTCGGATATAGTTGAAGTTTAGTAAGAAACCGATGGATGTTGTCGATTGAAATTTAATTTGATAAATAAGCTATTTGTTTACTATTCATAAAATTAAACTTCATTTGAAAACATCAATCGGTTTCTTACTAAACTTCAACTATATCCGACGATACTGCATACTTATCTGTTTTGTTGACTGTACATACACATATGAACGAGACTTACATACCTTTATCCTACGGTTATTTTGCAGTCATCTAGACCAGCTTATCTTTTTACCACGATGAGCTATCGTTGTTTAATTCCTATTATACCAACACCAGAAAGAAAAGAGTACATAGTACATCTTTGTCTGTTATTTCAGGAAATCTAATAGGTGTGAAGATTCTGACTCGGGGGTGGCTTAATGTTGAACTGAATGGTCTAAATTTCTACCTTTAACTTTTATTTCTGTTCTGTGCTCGTGATTTTTGTTTTTTTTTTTTCGAGTTAACTTATCTTTATTGTATGCACGCGTGTCTGTGACAAATAAACCTATTTTTCTTTCCAACTCTTCCAAATAGTCCTCCAGACCGAATTTCGGCGATGGCAGCCAATCTCAGCGGAGACTAGCCATCTACGTGGGAGATATTATAGTGCACAGGTGTGTGCGCAGACACAGGTGCACTCACTCTTCCCTCACTCTCATAGTCCGATGGGACGGCAATCCGATACGACCGGAGAGAGATCAGGCGCAGGACCAACGGCTTAACGTGCTTAAATCTTCCATATTACTAATGACGTCAATCTAACAGGTGTCCTTGACTCCAAACTACAATTGCCAAGACACATATTGCACCAAGTTGTATAATAACGACGACTTGATGATCCCCTGCAGATTAAGATAATGATTTATTTAATCGTCGTGTTACTCAGCGGGTGATCATCTTTGTTAATGATTCGTCATAAAAAAACAGTTGTTTTGTTTCTTTTATGATATCTTAAGCCCGGTTTCCACCACGAAAGAGTAATGAGCCGGAAATGGCTAAGCGGAGCGGACTTCGTTTTCATGAAATAGGTTTGCGTTTCCACCAAGAAAGAGTTTAGTGGTCTGATTCCTACCGCAAAAGAGAAATGAAACAGAAAAATGAGCGAGCTCATTTTTACTCTTTTTGCCCGCTGCGTCATTTCCGTTCAACTCTTTGTTGGTGGAAACACATGTAAGCAGTTTTCTCTTGCGTGGTAAAAGAAGTCATTAATGGGTCCGCTCCGCTCGCGGTGGAAACTGGGCTTTACATCGACACCATAACCTCAGTTTATTTATTTATTTTTTTGGTGTACAGTCACCAAAAGAGATAAGTAACCAGTATGTTTTTGAATAAAATTTAATTTAGTTAATAGAAAACAAACAGTTCATTTATCAAATTAAATATCCGTAAAAATCCATCGGTTTCTTACTAAACTTCAACTATATCCGACGACCCGGGTTACTTATCTCCTTTGGTGACTGTACCAAAAGCTTTAACACAATACTTAATAACAATAACAACTTAATAACAATAACTTTATAATAGATAAGAGCGAGACAGCTCCGACACAAGTACTTTTGTAACTTACTGGGGCTGCCTCAATTTATGTATGACACAATGTTTAAGTTGAAATAAATATTTTTGTATTTTTTTTTTGTATTTGTATAATATAAATGACTTTTTGACAGATACCTTTTGACATGATTGAACTTTTATATTATTTCTAACCTTTTATATTATTTCTGACTAATATTATTCTCATAAAATGTAATAATGTAATGTAATGTAATGCTGGTGAACCCGTATTTAGTCTTTGCTTTATTGAAGTAATTATTTGTTTGTTATCTATAAAAAACTAGCTGACCCGGCAAACGTTGTTTTGCTCCTACACTACTCCTACCCAACTCCTACCCTACTCCCACACTACTCCTACACTACTCCTACCCTACTTCTACCCTACTCCTACCCTACTCCTACCCTACTCCTACACTACTCCTACCCTACTCCTACACTACTCCTACCCTACTCCTACACTACTCCTACACTACTCCTACCCTACTTCTACCCTACCCCTACCCTACCCTACTCCTACCCTACTCCTACACTACTCCTACCCTACTCCTACTATAAAAAAAAAAGTATCCTATGTCCGTCTCCTGGCTCTAAGCTACCTCCCTACAAATTTTCAGCCAAATCGGTTCAGCCGTTCTTGAGTTATACGTGGTGTAACTAACAGACTTTCTTTTATATATATAGATAAATGAAAATTTGTACGCCTAGTCAGGCAAAACATGTACGGACTTGTTACCTATATTTAAGATCTTGCATGCTTAATTTGTATGTAAACGCATGTTTGACAATTAAATTATCTTTAACATAAAGGTCCTGATCTGTTTGTCTCAATTGCTAGTATGTTTTTTACATGTTCTCTATTCAATAAATGTTAAATATTACAGTAACAAAAATACCTAATCGCCACCTCCGCTCTGCACATACCGGTTTGGTGCGACCTCTAAAATATTCCATGATATTGAAATTGATAGCGGACGTTAACAGCAATATATTTAATACGTTTTTAAAATGGAAGTCAAAAGGTACCTAAATAAAATATTATGGAATAGATATCTGAAAAGATTTTATTGAAGAAGTTCATAATGTGTCTCTAAGAAAATCACTCCGATATAGCACATCTTGCATTTATCGTGATAAATCCCAGTTGATCCCAAGAAACATTTGATTTAGGTATCAGGTAGATACAGGTATCCATCAAGTTATCTGTTAAAAAATATTTCATTTGTATTGAAACCTAATGATATTATCAAAACATTCCGATCTTTATCTGTGGGTCGTATGAATTCGTATCATTGTAGATATGCCTCCCATACCACCCATAAATTCGACCAAAACTTTATCTATATGGGACACAATCTAGCACAGTCCATAAATGGCGTCGATAATAAACGTCAACGTTATGGCTTAATTGCAACGGCGAAGGTTATAATACCAAAGCACAAAAGTACAAGACAATAAACGATAAACATACTGAACTTCCAATGCCTGTGTCTGTCAACACACACGTATTCATATTATACGGGACTCTAAAGCAGCCCCAAGCCGGAGCCCGGCCCGGAGCGAGAGGGAGTGGGAGGCAGTCAACTCCTTCTGCGAAATAGGCATGCTAGCAAAGGAGGTGGCGGGACGGCTCAGGGAGAGAGCCTCCCGTCTCAGCCGCCGCGGGAGACGCTCCGGGCGTCGGGAGCCGCGCGACGACTCCCGGCCACCGTAGGCGCGGGCCTGCGGGCGGAGAGTAATGGGTAGCTCACCGTCCGATCAGGACCAGGCCCGTGCCGGGGGGCGCGTACGTGTTCCACGCGCGCCTCAAAGAGATGTCAGCATCGAGGAGGAGCCCCATAGGGCCGAAGCCTGCCGGGTCAGCGGGATTGTCCGAAAGGGTTACCGCTGGCCCGGAACATAAAGGGCTATGGAAGGAACACGGGTGGGTTTTAGTCAGTAAGAGTCTGACACTCCCTTCCGCTCCACCCAGAGCGGGAGGGGTCATTTGATGATTTACCATGCGCAAAAAAAAAAGCCCCCAACCCTATTCTGTGCTGTGTGGCGAGCAGACTCGACTGTTTATATGTGAGTAGCTGCTGCAAGGTGTCCACCTCGGTGTTAGGCGTGTGGCAGTGAGTCACATATATTCATGGTTTTAGGCTGTGATTACAATAGGGACTAACATAGGGGTAAGGAATATTGTTACTACCACAACTGAGTCTAGTTACTTGTTTAATAAAGATATTATTATTAAAGTTTACATCTCAATTATGTCCCCAGTCCTCTTAGTTGCTCCATGCTCTTGTTATGAATTATATGAGCAGAGGTACACCTCACCCTTCGGGGATTACAGGCGAGATCTTGTTGTTAGGTCAGAAGCCGTAGTTGGAATAATAGCTAGACAGCAAGGTGGTGCTGGAGCTGACTGCTCAGGTTGCCTAGTAGTCCTAGTACTGAGGGCGCAGTTAAGGGCGAAGGGCCAGGGTAGCGCGCGAAATCTTCTTACGTTTCCTGCAATTTGCAGGTCAGTGTCAGGTTGTACCACAGATATAGATAGACCTAGATAACGCAAGTATCACGATCTGTTTGAAAACCAAGCGTGCGCTTTTTTGACTACCTACTATGACGTCACAAGCACTATTTAGTGATGGGAAAATCAAATAGCCGCGTGCGGCACCCGTCTCGCCCCACCCCCGAGGAATAGCGCCAGCGCTCACGCTCACCCAGCGAGCAGTACACTGGACTGAGCGCGAAAGTGGCGTCTTACAATTTTTGTACGTACAACAACAGCAACAACAACAGTTCGCGTCAAATAACTTTGCCGCTCTGAAGTAGGAAACAAATCACTGCGCAGTAGTTAATCCTTTGAATAAAACAGCAGCGCGCATGCGCGGCTAGCGAAAAGCCAAGCTTCAGAGCGGCAAAGTAATTTGACGCGAACCGTAACCGGTGAGTTTTTTGGCACGCGAAGTAGTTGCTCTTGCGTTATCTAGATGTATCTGTGGGTTGTGTGTTGAACAAAACATGATTCGCGATGTAAGAATATTTGAATTTCGCGGACTACCACCTTGTTTTACTTTTTACCTCGGTTTCTTGTTGCAATCTGTGTAAAAATAAGACCTGTCTGTGTAACTTCAAATTGTCGAATGTAAAAGGAGCTTGGTTCAGAACAGTAGGTAATTTGTGGTAATGGTTGTGTTGCCAACACAATGGGTAAGGCTGGACTTAATGTATGTTGCTGTTGTACTATTAATTCGATGCAAATTGTTGGGTCAGATAAGCAATAGCTCCATATAAAATACTGGTATTCAGCTGAATCCAGTTAGACTGGGAGCCGACCCCAACGTAGCTCGAAATGGCTAAGCAGATGAGATAAAGAAATATGACGACGTTCTCATCCAAATGTGGCATCAAATGTCAGTATGGCACAATTGGCGGCCCACTCACCGGCCATCGCTATATGAACTCTTTATTAACGTGCTAGTTACACATCATTACAATGATTATAGTGCAATCTTTAGCCTATTACCGCGGTATAAATAACTCCATCAGTGGGCCGCACACGTATAAACCTAACGGTTGTATAGGACACGTACGGGGGAGTCCTTTGACCCACAGTAATGGATTTCCCCATTTGGTTTCCGTAATTATTATATTATTGTATCTTCTCATTGAGTCAATAAAGGGGAATAAAGTTAAAGATAACAATAATAGCGAACATATTAGCAGTTGTAATTTGTAATCCAGAATCCTTAGGTATATAAGGAAAGTTTAAAATAGATACTGTGCTATGATTACGTTTACCTAGAACGATGTTAGGGAAAAATCTATTAAAATAATTATAAATATTCATTCTCTCGTATCGGCAAAACAATACAAGAATAACTTATACTTACTGAGGTAAAAGCAATTCACAAACGTGTTGGTGGGTCTGCCTGTGCAGGGTAACCCAAACGTATAGTCGACCTCGTAAGTGCATTATACATTTTGACAAGAATTCCCACTCTATAGAAACTTCACTAAGGTTAAAACTATCTAACTGTCACATAGTAAAATAGACTTTATTTATGACGTTGACTTCATTTAAGTATCGCTACTCGTGGAGGGTACCAGACAAGGGACAGCAAAGATTTTATTCTTAAAATCAAGTAAAAAGCAGTTCTTACCGTGTTCAAATCCTCGATCCTGGTCATAACTCCCATGGCCATCTCTCTCCTGTCTGCAGGGGCTTCAGGGCACGGGTACAGGGTCGCGCGGAAACCTTCGCAGATCTTCTTGACGCGCGTCTTGAGCTGGTCTCCTTGGAAGAAGATGATGAACACAGACTTGTACACCTGGTCCGACTGGAAGGAGAAATGGAGATATTTGGACATGGTTTTTGAGATGAGGACTAGATACGTAAGCATAATATACCTACAAGCTGCATTAATTGGGTAGATACGCATTAAAATACAGGAGGAAAATAAATTCGGGAGCTCGTACCTACTAGAATTATAAATCTATGTCATCATAACTAGGAGTTTAGTAAGTAGTGGTTTCTAAAATGTCTCAGATCTTGAACATTAACTCCCTCAATCTAATTGCGTAACACACTATTACTCTCAATTTGAATAATTTTAAAGCATATTGCTAATCCATTGCTCCTTATGTACGAAAAGTGTGTCTGCTCAACAACGTAAATAACGCAATGAATGTTGTTGAACTGTCAAAATGGAACCCATTGCTACTGATTGCGTGTTACGCAATTACCCTGCAGTTCAGGCAAAACGATAGCCTTTCTAACTGAATACTGACATTAGATTTTCCAAAATGTAGGTACGGTTAGCACCATACCCTATGGTTACTTATAATTTTTCTCATTAAGCCCGACTATTGTATCCGTAGCAAATAAATTGCTTAGGTGCCTCTGTAATTGAGGAAACATATTTCATACAGCGATCGATAAGCGACGGTCCGTTCCGTTGTGAATCAATTTTATTTATTAATTGACACGGTGGACAAGTTCGACGACAAATCTGAACAAACTAGGAAGCCGCTTGGATCTACCGGTTGTCAAAATGTTATCCGCTCATCATAAATAACAGAGCCATCATAGATAAGGAAAACTATCTAGATAACTTCCCAATTTATATACAAGGAAATAACAGGTGTAAAAATGACAGCTAAAACGTGATAAAAATATTATAAGGATAGAATACTTACGGAAGAGGGGTCTTCCAATGGTGTGTCGATCTCGGCCTGACGGAGGAACACATTGCCTCTGCAGGCGCGCCATAACATGCGTTCGAAAGCAGGGATTCGCTCACGAAGGATCACGCCAGCCACGAAACTATACAAAAAACCGAATTAGCAATAGTCCATGGTTGTCGCAGCAAAAAAAGCGTTTTACACATTATTTTGCGAAAACTCAAAAGCACTAATTCTGCTGCGGGGCCACAACTATTTGCGTATTTGAAATATGGAACCAGCGGTCTAAGGAATACGGTTCATATTTCGCAAGCAACTATCGACCTCAGATTAAGTAAAGGGTATCCCGGATCAGTGACGAGAGAATTCCGTGAAAGAAACTTTGGTGCATGAAGATAATGTCAAAATACAACAGACGTCTCCGATACTAGCTACATTGACCGATTATATTTAATCAAATCTTCCAAGGAGTTTTCAGAAACAATAATAAACACAGTATTATTTATTTTTCAACAAACGAGAGTTTACTTGAAAGTGAAGATAAATACGATGTGGGGATAAATAAAACAAAACAGCTGAAAGTCATTAGCATTCATTATACAAAACACGTTGATAAGGTAAATTTCACGGTTCGCGAAATGAATAACTAAGAAAATTAAAAAACGCGAAATATTAAAGAAATTCTCTCGTCATCAGAGCGTGAGTCAAATGGCAATGACTAAAGGAAAATTACGCCCAAATGTACAATAGACCACAATGTGGTGAAATTTTGATGAATTTTTAAGGACCATACTATCTACTAGTCTATAGGTAAAAAATCAAAATAAAACGCAGTCTGTAAATAACTTTTGATAAATTAGTGACAATATTGGAACGAAAACTGAACAAAAATAAAACTATCGTCAGAGAGAAGACGGAGTCTGGCTAGAAAGAAAGAGGTACGGGGAGGAAGCTCCTCAAAACAACAACAATACTCCCAGACTCCGCCTCTCATGACGCACCTGAAACGTGAAGCATTCTTTTCACGTAACATGAATTATTTACAAACTGCACGAGCAGGAGACGTTGATATTACACAAAGTGTTCAACACACGTATCACGAGATGCATATTGAAATAGGTCGCACGTGTCTCATTTAAAATGTTCCTGACGGAAACCGATCCAGAATAACGCAAGTATTTGATTGTCTGCTGTTTATATAACGGAAATGTTTTGTGTAACGATAAGTACCAGCTGTATCAGCTGTACCAGAACTGACGGAAACCGAAGAGCCTACTCTGCACACTGAAAAGTATCAACGAACTTTGCCCGCATAATCTGTTTGGCTACGAAAGCGGTAGTTAAAACATACAAGTCTAAAATAGACTGAACTAAATAAAGAACCTGCAGTTATATCATTATCAATAACTCATTGATATTTCTGTTTTAGATTGTTTATAATAAAGGGAATTCCCGATGGAATACTCCACTACTACGTTACATAATCTTAAACTGTTATATGTGTTATGACTTATGATCAATTCATCGTCTACTTCCACGCCTATTTTTGAACACAGACGCTTCGCCGTGTCTACGCATAGCTGGCCATTTTAAATATAGCTCGTACAAAGAACTTTTAATTTACTACTCTACTAAACATTTTACAATTGAATTATGACCCTTTAATGTTGCCATCCTTTCTGTTTTATTTTTATAGCCCTCATAACTGCTGTGATAAAGTTTAATCAGTGCAATAAAACCTTATTGTACTTTGCATAGAAATGCGTCATTAAAATTAACAATATGAACATGCTTCTGCATTTGTTTAAGGACGAGTCAAGGATCAACAATATTGTTGATAATGTCATAAAAACGAAAGTTGGGATGGCTATAACTAAACTACTATGATTGATAAATACATGTGGTGTAAAAATAATTAAATACAATAATCAGGCAAATATGAATGAGGAACTATTTAAACAATTGGGAGCTAGTGACGTTGTTAACAAAAAGAATTAAATCATGTCTCTTGATATAAGAACACATGAGACTATCATGCAGCTGGGTTGTGCCAGCTATTAGCTACAATTCGAAGATAAGATACAAATCTTACCTGTCATCATTTTTCCATTGCGAATATAAGCGATAATAGAACATTCGTAATGGGTATCGTATCTTCAAACAATTCATCTGATAAAACTATGCGGTGAAATCATTCTTTACCAAAAATTATTTTATGGTTGGTGATGGAAATAAATAAATAAGATATGAAATAGTTATAAAAACTTAATTGACGTAACTCCAGACAGATAAGGACATACTCTCATCTGATTTCTACGTATTAATCCTTCCTATTAATCATTTTCTTCTTCTATATCTCGAGAACCTCTTATTCTTTCATCAGAATGGTATAACTCATATGTATAGGTATTTATATCATTCATATAATGTTCATCATCAAACACAGACGCAGCTCGTCGTCATTAGCAACACTAAGCCACCTTGAAGTTTTTACTGTACTTTTTACGGATTCGTTTCCAAAATGAACCAAACTAGAGACACAATTATGGACAAGTCTTTATTCACATGCAGACTATTCTGAATTTATTGTCTCTTTCGAGTAAATATACAAAACTATTAGTATCCTATTTGTTGTTCGTGATTAGAGCATGGCCGTTCCGTATAACGTTATGGTTGGCCTGAGAGCCATGATGTACGAGTTTTATAGCTCTAACAATGAAATATAAGGAAAATACAGAGAAACTGTTCACGAAGATTTACATTTATGCTTATGAGTAAAAACAGAACAGAACTCAGCAACTATGAGTGCGAAACTAAATTTAGATATGCATACTTGAAGATGCTTTAAAATGCATTATGTCGATGAAATATTGCCT
This sequence comes from Oligia fasciuncula, assembly GCA_963082905.1. Classification (NCBI taxonomy): domain Eukaryota; kingdom Metazoa; phylum Arthropoda; class Insecta; order Lepidoptera; family Noctuidae; genus Oligia; species Oligia fasciuncula. Next base: position 21,497,988 of record OY720391.1, on the reverse strand, counting down.
TTACACTTGATGTTAGAGTTGTTCAGGTCAGGGTGAAATCGATTGTTGTTCAATAACCCGTATTGTCATCTATCATGGACATGACCATCGGAGCATAAGTAGTCAAGACTAGAACACGCCTGCCTGATCATGCAATACTTTAGCGGCGCAGATATGAAACCATATTTATGGAGCATTTAGCGAAACACATTGGTAAATCTCTAACATTTTATTTTCAAAGACATACTTGCAAATAAGTAAAGTCAATTCAGGGTCCTCTAATTCAATTTTCCATTGTCACGCATCAAATTATTACTGTTTCGCACTATCATTAGAAGGCGTACGGTTCTCCATAACAGGCGTGTGAATTCCCATACAATTGCTACTTCTATCATTAGCGCTATATTAGTTTTTCATTCGGTACTTTAAATTGTAGGAAGTTTTAAGCGGCACTGCGTCTCGTATTTCCGAGAACTCGGCTTGTAGTCTAAACGAGTTACTGAATACCAGTTGTTTTATTTTATGTGTTTGGTTGGTATCAGCCAGTACCAGTAGTGTAAGAAGATATTCGCATCTTGGTTCATTTACCCTTTGAGGAAACTTTGTACGTATTATGCTTGTCTGTAGGCGTGGGTTTATGTCTTCAGACAGTATGCCACGCAGGCCTACTGTCAGGAATTCCCCTTAATCAGAACCACTGATGTCATCCATCGTGTTCGTGCCTCTCTAATGTTTGCATGTTGTAACTACCTCAATTATTTTTTTGTTGTCCAATTGAAAGTGAATACCTCATCGCTCTTTGTTTTGTCTTTGTCATTTATTATTATGTAAGGAGTTAGTTAAAATGAGAGAATTGAGAAATGTGTTTTAGCATTATTTTAGGTAGGTAGTATCTCTATTCAGGAAATGTGTGTCATATTTTTCCACAGAAATCTATAAACTGAGTGTTAAATACCTACATTACGTAAGTTTGTATACTTATATTATGTAAAAACCCTACTTAAATATTTTATAATGATAATTATATGTATAATTACGTTAGGTACCTATTTACTCTTATATAAATAGATACTGATCGTGTCTGTATTTTAGTCGTCTTAAAAAAATTCGGAAACAAATAAACGAATTTAAGAGGGAAACTTTTTGAGCATGCAGACTGTCTTCGAAAGGAAAGAGTATTTCAAGGGAAACCATACTGTCATAAAATATTGTCATAAACAATGTTGGTCACTAGCATCATTAGCACATTTATTCACTATCACGTGAAATGAATGAGCAACGTCTGCAAATACATAGGTACTTGGAAACTACGGTTGCGTAATTCAAGTGGTAAATATTTCACAACGATCAAAATTGCGATGACTTTAATGTGAAAACGACATTTACGAAAGCGTTTAAACCAGGTTTTGGCTTTGAACGAATTTGGTGTTCCGTGTCAGCCACCCAGAATAAGAAGTTATCGTAAATTGAATTTTATCGTGAAGTGTCACAGAGTAATTTGATTTATCAAGTATTTTTACGTACAGATGATGTAAGAGATAGTGGCGCCCGTCTCCTTGGCGGAATACCAAAACGTCTGTCCGTCTGTATACGTAAACGATGTAATTTACAGCTCTGGAGTCTGTAACGTAGGATGTACAAATATACCTGATGGTTGAAGCAGATGCAGTTTTTCCCGACGATATCTCGTGACGCTTAATAGTAACAACAGAAACAGCTAAACTTCTCGTATTTTTTGTCTAGTTTCTAGAATATAAAAAACAAGCATTTTACAATTTAAACACGTAAGTAAATTAATTAAAATAATAGCATCTTATAAAATGTTAGGTAAAACTTCAATGTAACGGAACTTATACAAGTACAGGTAGCAACAATAACATGGGACACTAAAACAGGTAACAGCACACGGGAAACATCGGAACCGATTTCAAATGCATCTCTTGTCATCAAAAAAATATTCTTAAAGCTATAAAATGATAGGAACGCTTATTATCTTCTAAAATTTATAATCCGCAGTAAACTTAAACCAATGTCTCCGCATTGACACTGAAATAGGAGTACACTTAAACTCGTGTTATTCAAATAAGCCATAAAATAAGTCGATAGCGCATAATTTATTACAAGACATGTGCCTGACTGTACCATTGTGATTTAATGTTATTTACATGAAGTATAGCGTAATTGGTGGTTATATTCAGTCTTAGCCAGGTGTGTAATAGGCAGTCAAGGCTTTTTAATGAATAGACCAGGTTGATGGTGTCCTTACACAATACCGTCGGGCCGCAGCTTCGCAGGTAAATAGTTATTGAGCGTGGTCGATACATACTCATTAAATACATAACGGATCGTATATTCAATGAGGGATATCGAGAGACCGCTAAAATGAACGGTCATGGGATAATTCCATATTTAGAACTCTGCTGACGGATTTGCGAGCCGAGTAAGATGTCATCAATATGAGGATATTATGGATTATATCCCTATCTTATCTATAGAACCTCTAAACTGCAGCCAAGAACCGGCTGAGGTCGACCCAATAAAAGTAATTGCAAGATTGTCAAAAATGTTTATTCACTTTTCACTCGAGCTAGTTACTCACACAGCTTGATTTATTGCAACTCATTCATCCATTTTGATAGGTATTCTTCACGAGCAAGGATAAACAAACGCTTAGAAGATTCCTTAGAATTCTTGAATACCTAAGAATTTATAACAATACATATTCTTATTGAAAAATATTGTAGGAAATATACTGGGCAAACATTTAATTGAATTCTTGGGCGAAGCAAACTACAAGGAAAAAGGGAACACTGTATTTTTCGGAAACCACTCGGACAAATCATTTATACATGGAACTCCTATAAATTAAAACATATAAGTATCACGAATTCAATGAATGTGTCATTGGGAATGAGTAAAAACCAAAGATGATAATAATTTTAGCATTCGAAAATATGAACTTAGTACAACTGAATGACAAACTTGAGGATCTGATATTACATCTTATCTAACACTTATAAGCATAACTGACTGTACGGAAGAAGGATGTCACGAACACATTCAAGTGCCATCAACGTAATCATTACAACTAATTTGTACTTTGATAATTATTGTACTACAAACTTCTATAACACAATTTATTACGCTATAGTTATAAAACAATGCTTCGTCAACGAATCGAGGTTATCAAGAATGTTTGAACAACGATAAAAATATTGGAAAGGAAGGAAAAGATTTTTTGAAATATCTGAGAATTCACAATTTCTGTGATTGCGGTGCCATTTCCTTCGGAAAAAGCCATGTTGACCCAGTTCCGACGATTGGTTTGCGTATTAGATAAGCTGCCAGTATAAAACGAATCTTAGCAAGAAGATTCGTTTTCAAAAACAATGAATTCTCAGTTGGGATTTGGATTAACTCCATTACTTACCCAATCAACAAAACTTACGACATCTCGGTAAAAAATTTATATGCATTGTTAGATGCAGCGAGAGCGTCATCAAATTCAAGAATAGTCAAAACTCCGGCCATAATATTATTTTCGTTACAAAAATTATTGCAGCACTACCCAATTTTCAAGATCAACCAACCGGTTAACACATCAAACGAGTCAGATGGCTGTCTAAGCAAACAAGTCGCCTAAAGGCTCCCGTCACCGTGAACTTGATACAATTCTGTCAGGCAGTTGATATTTTTCGCATCAGCGGTAATAAGCCAGTCACGAGCTCGTGGGTCGACGTACTAGTAACGGTACATCTACATATAAATATTGTCCAAGTATATGTTTACGAGAAAGCAGATGTGCGAGAGCTGCAGACGGTAATTGAAGTAATTACTTATGTGCATGTGGCATTGTTTTCTTTTCTGCATATAAAACTGTTGAAGACATGATTAATGTTGGTTCTATGTTGATTCTGGATTTGCTCTTAGGCGGTGAAATGACAACCGGATAGAAAAGGGCAAAGCCAAAGGAAATCTAGGCATACAATATTATTAAAATTGTCATTAACAGCGTTCAAACTACTGTTGACGAAGAGCCGGGAATTTCCCAATGCACCTTCAAATCCAAAGCATGATAAAAAGAAATTGCATTAAATTGGGAAAAATATGCACACGATTAAAAGTAAAGACTGCTGCTTTAAATCTATTATTTCAAATCCGCCTAATAAGTACAAAATTAATGACAGAATACCGTATATTTATTTAGCGGTTCACCAGAATTGTTAACACATAAAAATAGTCTGACCGACATATTTATCGTGATAGCATTTACTAGCGTCAAAACAGTACTAGCATAAACCGATCAAACTGGCACAATTAACCAATCAGTCAGAGAAACAATATGGAGATTAGGTGGCAACAAGCAACAGGCAGCCCATGACTCAGTCAGGGGGAGTACATCAAATTTAATGTCAGTTTATAAACTTGGAGTGAAATACATCGGCTAGTCGAATCACGTTATGTGACAACGGTTATGCAGAATGCGTCATATAAGGATATTCCTGAACCGAGAAACTAAAAACATGGCTGCATTTGACCAACAGATAAATTAGGAATTAATTTAGTATGGCTTAAGAGCCATAAAAAATATAAGGAAAATAAATATAATATAGCTTTGGTTTTTTCCTTCATTTTGAAACACGGGATTTTATTACGCTCTGGTACATATTTTACGGAATGTGATACGAGCGCTTCGTCCTAAAACATTAAGGAGGAGGTAATTATTTTGGACGCATACAAAAAACTCGTGGTATATGTAGTTTGGCTTGACATAATGATTAACGACCATAGATTTTCATTACTTCTGAACAGTAATGTAGATGTATTAACATTACTCTTCAGAAGTTTATTACACTGCTTATACAAAGCAAGCCAACATCTGTAAAATTACATCCATTACTTGACTCGTACGCAGAGATCCGCCACAGTAATTAGTAATGGAGCAATGAATTTTGTGTGCTCACGCAACCCAACGAACAAACACAATGTAAAGACAGTAATTCTGCCTTTCTTCACTGCCATGAAGATCTCGGCATTGGATAAACCGAGACGACCCTAACCTAACTGCTTCCACATAATATATCTTAAATTAATTAATTTTATCTTTAACCAAGTGATACATGACCTTGTGTTTTGATAGCTATAAATTCGTCGCCGTGATTTATTGCAATCCAGATTTTATCTCATCTAAGTACGACCTCTCAGAAACAATCTCCAGACAAAAACTCTGTTTATCAGACATCTTAATAACATTCGATAAGTTAACGTATTGAACTGAAAATCTTCGTTCGTTGGCATAACAAAAATATATCGTGAGATATTATACAACGAAATATCTTCACGTGTTGAATTCAGAACGGAATTGGAAAATACATAACTGTTTGCAATAATAATAATTAAGCAGTGTTACTTGTTTATTATTGTAAATTTAATTTAATTTAATTTGATTTGATTTAATTTAATACTAACATTAGGCTAAGTTATACTACTACTAACAATATATGGATGTAATTCTGAAATAAAATATTTGAATTTGAATAATAATGTTCATTAATAATATAGTTTTAGAGTGTGGGAATAAGGTCATGACGTGATCGTCGTGTGATCAGTGACAAGGAACTGTGACATCTTTGAGCAGGTATTGTGATGTTAAACATGCGTTTAATAAACATAATATGTGTGTTCCAAACGGATTGCGTCGGATGGAAATGGTTTGTGACACGAAGAATTGTAGACACCGGTAAAACAATGATACACCGGAAAAACAATGAGAACAATGATAGAACACTATTGAAATCTTTAGGATATTGTAGCTTAGTTGATCTACATTAAACACTATTATTGGCATTTCAAGGTAGATGTATAAATTCTTTTAACTCCTATTATGCAATATACGAAATTACTCGAGTAAGGTCGCCGTTGAATATGCCGTATTCGCTCGTAAACTGTTGATACACTTTGTAGCAACAAAATCAATTAGAAACAACCTCAATGACGTAATTGATACCTAACAAGCCCATATTGTGTTAGACAGCCAGCATTGTGTTACACAATGTATCTACTTGGAAAAGGCTAAGCAAATTTATCACAACCATACTCGATCGACTCAAGGTTGATACGGAAACTCCGTCTTTGTTAGACTTGTTAAACACAAATTTTAAATCTCTTCAAATACCGTAAGATTGAATATAAACACTTTTAAATTAAGTATTGGCAGATGGTAAGCGGCTGTTGGCTCTAAACCAAGCACAAGTTTTCTTGAATATTAGTCTGGCATTAGAAACATGTTCTGAATACTAGATTCTTGAATTAATTACACTTTTAAAGTTAATAAAGCTTCTGACCTAAATGTGGACTTTAGTAAGCCGTTTTAAACCCTTGATAACAGGTTTAAATGAATAACACGAGTTCATAATCAAACTAAAATATGACACAAAACATAAATTATTATCTAAGACACTCGTACCAAGACGCTGTTAGGATTGTCTATGTTGAAAAATATCATCGATCACGAAACTTTTCCCATTCGCGCGGAGTCTGATATAACTCTAGAATGGCGTCCCGCAAGGAGCACCTCTTGGTTCATTACTATAATACAGATACACACATTATATACATACTTGGGTATAACAATACATATAAGATAATTATTATAAATTACACTCGTTTCTTTAATTTTAGATAATTATGAATTTTTTGATAAACTGTTTACCAAATAGGAAAAGTTTGATCACGAAGTGCCGTGTAATTTCAGCATTTACATTTTTCGCACCTAATTCCATTATCTATTCTTGAAGTCCAAGTTACCTTGACAACGCACATGAAATTAACGCTCTTGTAATAAAACAATACTGTGATATTGAAGTGAATGTTAGTAAGCAAGTGAAGGGTGTCAGAATTGAACTGTAAGTATGTTCATTTTGTTCCCAAGTAGTGAAGACAACATTGAAATGAGTCAAGTTGATTTCAATATTGTCTGTCACAATGTTACTGTTGAGTCTGCAACCATACATTTACAACATATACCCGAGCCATATCTACCTCTATACCCATCTACAATATAAAATACAAATATACACTACTAACCAAGGCAGGAATTCCAGGGATTCTTGTTTATCCCGCAAACTAGGGAATAAATCAAGCACAAATGTTTAGCAATACTGTACAGTTAGGACTACAAGTTAATATAATAGTCTAATTATTACATCAACGTGTTGGTTATTTAGTTCAACAACTTTGTAATCTTCTTGAACATATTTTAGATGTACAATTTGGAGAGGATTTCACATGCATTAAGTTTGACAAAGGGATTCTCAGAGAGTTTATAACTTTTAATTGCAACAAATATTTTTACTTCATGAGCGCTAAGCGCGCAATCTATAATATCAAAATTCTTTCGAAGTTTAATTATTATACTAAGCTGGAAATATTCTTTATGTATTTACGTGCAATATTAGTTCGATGAAAATGTTCACATAAACCGCAAAATTGAGGACTCACTTCAAGCAATTGATTTGTTGACATTGTAAATATTTACAAGATTTTTCGTCAAATAATAAAAGTGTCAAGTTTATGTGAACAACGTGATTGATTGCATCGTCTTTCGTGTAGTACGTCACTGGATCATTATTCGTAGGTAGCAGATTACTAACGCAGATATGATTAATCAGTAAAGTTAGTAGGGCAGTAAGTGTGTGTATCTTTCGTGATAATAACGTACGATATTTTATGGTTGGACATACATTTTGACACGATAGACATACAAGACGAGCAACCAATAGAACCAGTAGAGAGTATAGCAGCAGCTGAACTGTCGGTGAACAGCCCAGCCGCGTCGAATATCGGGTGGTGGTCAGTGTCACTCCAGTGCGTATGTACACACGCATACATACCCTAGTTGGACGTGGCCGATATGTCTGTTCGGGTCGTCGGATATGAGGGCGCGCGTCATCGACTCAGTGGTATTGGCACCACCCTCGTGCTACACGGAGGACAAACATAAACATGTAGACAAACATTGCCCATATGACTTCACAATGAACGCGACAGTTACGACATTTACACCACACGATGCACACTGTTTCCTTGCCTGTTGTAGTAAAAAAGTAGCGCCATCGAGTCACTGCAAACACCTCATTCTACGCGGTGGTGTGCTGGTAATTACCTAGCTACCAACAAATTATATAAAAGCTTCATATGCATTGTTAGTTGGTGACTACTTCGTATTGTGTTTAAATTACAGTGTCGTTTATAATAAACTAAAGAAAATATATACTCTATAACTGTGACTCGTCGTGATCTACATATGACATGAACATATAAAAATCATAAAGGCATGCATAAAAATGACAAGTACAGAAAGCGTGAATGACTTTATGATAACGGAAAGAAACTATTTTGTAAACCTTGTCGACTCCGATAGCTGGATACGTTTGCAGATGGACTTCAAAAATAAATCATGTCGGAAACATTGTTAGTTCAAAATTAAAATTAAAATCTCACTCAGGCAGCAATTGGTTAGCACGCTCGGCAAGGGAGTCAGGAGTATTTCACTAAGCTTTAGTAGACTGACACGGTCTGGACCGGGCTGGTTGCGGTGCTACAACTAAGCTCATTCCATCACACAAAGAAGTCAAAGAGAGGTGTTATGTTGATGATATACTATAAACCGGCCGACTCCAATGCTTGCCTGAGTGGTGATCGGTAGACTCCAGAATCAGCGTCACAGTACAAGCGCTGCAAAAATAATAACGCTCATGTGTGTGCTTTGATTTCCATTGACAGAAATGGAAATCAAAACGGTCCAACGAGCGCGTCGTAATCAATCTGAGCATACCCCAGCTTGAGAGCTTGCCCGCCCGCCATGAGCCCCTCCTCCCCAAGTAGGGTCACCTGTTCCTCCTCGCGCGACGGGTCCGCCATCTTGTGCACACACACGCCAACATGGCGTCAAGGTCAGACAAACGTCAATGTCAATGTCACATTTGGTAAGACTTACGACCGTGGAGGATTCGATTTGTGACCATGAAATCATTTCTGTGATAGGGCCACGGATAAATTGGATTTTGACTGAGATTAGAAATCGTTTATGTATCCTAGCACGAGTACAATCAAAGCAGACAGTAATGTATGCTTGCGATCAATCAGCTGCCGACAATAGTCGTACAAAAATGTGACATTGACAATACGACGTCATTATTTCAAACAGTAAACCGAATCTAAACGTTTCAATTCATAAGCTCGTTGTTTTTGAAGTCCACTTTGTCGGATACATATAAAATAATTTGCTTAATAAAAATAAATAATTTAAGACCCACGACCTTCGTTTAAGGAAAATGTTAACTTAAAGAATATTGGAAAGTGTTGAACATTAATTAGTATTTGATACTGTTGTTATTGTGCTTTAAGTTATTTAAATAAGATTAAATAATAATATTTAATGAGACACTGATCCAAAAAAAGGGAAAATCAATAAATAATAAACGATGATAAAATAAGTAAGGACGACTTGAACATTGATCGTGGAGCTATTTTTTTTCTACAACAGCATGAATTTGTATCGGCTTCAAACCTTTGCTATTGTGTTTTCAAGCTGAACTCTATCTAATTGATTAGAACGTATCTATTGACGACATTTCCTTCGTAAACTAGCTTCAATAGGTAATTACAACGACAGTCCACATTGCCATTGACATAGCATAAAGGATGACTGCAATAATGGCATCTGACGCAATTGAACAAACACTAATAGATTACGTTGATAATTAATCGACATTACACATTTTGTGTAAAATATCACGAGGACATTAGCAGAGAGCTATCTTATTATTGGAGTTTAATACATTGGACAAAGCATGTGTACTAATTACGTTGTACGTAAACAGATTAGTTATTTAGTGAATTTGTTTGAAGGCAAGATATAAGGTGGTTGTATTCGTGAGCTCATACAGTACTGTCATGTGGTTGTTTCAACTTACCTCATCAAAGAAAACTTGTGTTTTTCTAAGTATGTGCTTGAGTTCTGTAAGCTCAAGGTAATTTCTCTTGAGAGCTTCAGCATTCTGGTTAACCTCGCGGAGTTCATTCTCCAGCTTTTCGAAGGTAGCCTATGAAACGAAAATTATTTTATAGGTACATTGGGATGTTTAACTATCAAAACCAGACAGAAATTATCAATTACTGGACCTGTTTAGTGGCTTTGATGGATAGCTACATCCAACTCCACCCTGAGGCATATTTGTATGGTCACAAGGATACTGGAATTAAAGTTACCTTTTGCAATAAAAGAAAGTAGTAAAAACTCCTGCTCACCTCAAGATCAATCATCTCCCTTGGTTGTGGGGCCTCGGGACACTCGCCTGGGATCTCCAGCATCGGGATCCCATCCCGACGGATTTCCTTCTCCAAGTAACGGAGCTTTCGCTCCATCTCGTCGCACCGTCGGACCTCATTGACGAACTTGCGTTGGAACGCGTTCACGTCTGGGTTTAACTGAGGAGAGAAAGTTCTGGGTGAAGTATTGGTTCAATTTAAAATTGGATTGATTAAGTGTCGTGTCGTTATGATGAATGGAAGCCATATATGTAGGTAATTCATGATTGTATGGCTGCACAGCCGAGCCTGTAGTACAACGTGCAGTTTTAGATGTTTGTATTGTTTTGTCTATTTGAAGGTAGACTCAAGTGGTTATTGCTATCTCTAGCCAGGCCAATCAAATAGTAATACTTATCTAATTCCCCTCAACAACTACTCTCAATAGAATATCGACCCAAGCGGGCAGAGCGCCATCTCATTGAATATTGTCTGTTAAAGACAATGTGCGTGGTAAGTGGCTTCTATTTAAAGGATGGTTATTATTATGGCCGTTTGTTGTCGGTTTTCCTACCAGATGTTTGACATCCTTTTACCGCAAAATATAGAATATTTTCTATCAAAAAGGGTTTTCTGAAATGCATGTTTGCGTGGTTCTCCGCATTTTCATTAAAGTTTTTGTTTGAAACAATTCTGATTTGCAGAGTCATTGAAAAATACATGATTGTTTTTACGGTTGTCGTAACTTGTCGATGCTCAAGAATGAATAGAACTGCGGGGCAATTCTCGGTCTGATCTCAGTCTCAGTCTGTCAAAAATACCTACCTATAATTTCCCTACATTTATGACAAGTTTTGGACATTGATTGTCGGTGAGATGCGCTAGCGACTAGATTTTGAACGTTTTTAATTACGGGAATTGACCTTCAGACACCACGTGTGAGAAAAAATAGCAATCGTTGTAATTATTTGCTGGCTATTGTGATTATGATGGCATTCCTCAACTCCCCATGGTTATTCGCTCGTGATTTACTGAATAGCGACCATGATAGTGATGACTGTTGACCGCTAAGGTCATTAGCATCTGTTATCCTTACAACCGACTTGAGTTTATAGAGGTGTGAGGAACAGGTTGTAAAGTTCACTCAACCTCCATAGAAAAGGGAGGATCCTCCGACCAGACGAGTGTTGTGGCTGGCGGGCAACTGCCCGATGATTCATGTCGGGCCGTTGATCTATGCTAGTTGCGCGGTAAACTCTGCTTGCGCGATGCAGGATTTGCGTGACGTCAGTATGGCATGTGGCGTTGTAGATACCGCTACAAGTTTATGTCTGGCGTTTTAGGTTATTGCAAAAAAAAACCTGTTTCTAGGACTTCAATAAGAAATCCTCTTCTAAATAACGCAATAAAGGCACTTAGATAAAAACCTCAATGATGTAAGTCAAGTGATTACCGTAATTTTTCTGTGACATAAGAAGATTACCTAATAACCTAAGTGTTAAAGATTTATCAAAGTAGTGTGTCGGAGGGGACACTCAATCTTGAACAGATCTGTTAAGTACGCCAATTAATTCTACGTTTACGAAAGTACGAAGCAACACCCAACATTAGATAATAATAGAACTTCTCGCTTAGATATAGTATAAATCAAATAGTTATTAGCAGTCAGGTGACTGCATTTCTCTGTAACGTCAGAGACAAAGGAACAAACGAATGGTTTTGTCGCCGAAAGCATTCATCTTCCTGTGTTTGGATGTCAACCCGTTGTGGAGGAACAATACCTTTTTACTTGAATGAAAAATGTACGATAATATCTCGAGAAATGTAGATCACAATGTATTTGAAACAATAGGGTGGTGACACCAAGATGATCCAGTTTAGAATATTGGTTCATTCTAGATTTCGATGAAAAGAGTAGGTCACATTCTTCGTAAATGAGGATATTAGCCGCGGCAGCAGATAAATCTCCGACCGCAAGATACCCATTGGGAATGTCTAGCAAGATACCCATTGGGAATGTCTAGCCAGATATTTAATAAAATGAATTAGATCGCAAACATTGGTCCACCTATGCGAGAAAATACTACACTCTTTCCGAAAGAGGTTTCAAATTATTGGGTCATGCAATTTGCTGGCATTGGCTGGCCAATATGTGAAGTTACGATGTTCCGCAACGCGGTATCGACGCGGTGTGGGCACAATTGGCGCACGCGCCGTAATGCATGCAAATTGTCGAGTATCATCACATAGGTACTTATTTATTTATTTATTAAGGTACACCAATAGCTTCTATGTATAATTTATCTTAAGGTGCCACTAGTCGATATTTTTCGGGAGAGCATTACCTACTCCACTTTTTGACATTGTGCATCTTAAGTTAACCATGGTATCGTTTTGTCTTATTACTACTGTTGTCTGTACGGAAACAGAATAGCAAAATAAAAAGCCGTTAAAAAGTTATGAGCCTACAAAGATTCGTTTTTCTTGCTATTTTTAACGTAACTTTGGGTGTAAATAAGTAATAAAAGAACTGTAAAATCTTTAACCCCAAGTCCGAACCGACAAAGCTCAGTTGTCGAAGAGTTCAATTTTTATTTGTAATTGATTTATGCAGTGGTTTTTTTTTCATAAAAACTCGATTTTCCGAAGCACTTTTAGATTTTTTTTACGCGCCTATCAGTTCGGAATGGTGTTTCTGTGCGTGAGAACTAGACATTGTTCGTGTAAACTAGCGTCTAACTGCTCAGGACTGATACTAGCTCTGTCGGACGCGAAGCCAGGTGAGATAGCGTGCTTTTTGGCCATGACTACCAGCGAGTTCGAGCTCGCGACTAGTTTACTCTTATGGGAGAAGCGCTAAGGTAGCCCGCGAAATTTAAATTTTCTGCTAAGGTAGCCCGCGAAATTTAAATTTTCTAACGTTTTTTGCAATTTGCTGGTCAGTATTAACTTGTACGTTGATTAAAATATGATTCGCGACCGTAACAAATGTATTTACAGAATTATATCATTAAAGTCATCAACACAACTCAGACCAAGTAATCCCACTGAATGACTATTTGATGAAATCTTGTCTCTTTGGGTTTATACTAACTATTAATGATTATTTTTCTGTAAATTCCTTTTTACAAAAAAAAAATACAACTTGAACAACAGACTGTTTATCCATAATATTTAAAGATTCTATGTACTCTATGACAAACAGCACTAGTAAGTTAATATGATAATCACATGATATTAATGTGTTTTGTATATTCTTATGACTTCACATAATAGTTATTATAAAACCTTGATGACGTGTTTGTTAAAATGTAAATTGTACTTAAAATTCAGATGTTATAAAATAAATAATAGCCAAATTAGTTTTAAAAATGTGTTGAATTTTTATTGAAAACTACCTACAGTTTATAAACAATGAAAAATTAATGCTATCTATAAATAAATTAAAACAATACTTTGTGGTCATGAGCATATACATAATGTACTATTCATATACCTATATGAGATATGTAGTTCAATCTATAAAAGGCTCAAAGAAAGTAGGATAATAAAGGCTTGGGATTGAGCTGCTCCAATAGGTTTAGACAGTGAATGTTAATTTTATTTTGCTACTAGCTTCTGCCCGCGACTTCGTCCGCGTGAAATTTCTTGTACCCCCACCCCGTCGCGTCGCAACACTTCGTATTCGCTTACCGTTCACTCTGAGTTTTTTTCTTTTTGCTCGGCTCTTATGGGTCGTAGCGTGATGTTAAATAGCCTATAGCCTTCCTCAAGAATTGGGCTATCAAATGCAAAAAGAATTCAAATCTGACCGGTAGTTAAAGAGATTATCGCGTTCAAACAAACAAACTCTTCAGCTTTATTATTAGTATAGATAAAAAACTCTATGGCCCATAACTCCTTAATAGGTACCAACTCTTAACATCTTACACACGTGATAACTTTTAAACGAAATATCCGATTGAGATGAAACAAAAAGTATTTTACTTCTTCATAAATACTCTTGATAACATAATGCTTAATTTCGATAAAGATTAATATTACGATACATATTTAACGTAGTTTTTTTTCTTCAGACGATTTAATAATTATTTTGAACACAAAATCGGTTATTGTGATTAAACCATGATAGCTAGATATATGTTCTCGCGGACTTTTTTGTAGGTCTTGATGGGCTCTACAAACCCGTAGTACATTATTTTGTTCTATTGTCAATAGTTTTTGCAGCGCACGCAAAAATAGGTTTTCGATTTTACACCTTGTGTTACAAAATAGCAATTTTATTACGGATCCCTAATTTTGAAGAAAAATATAGCCTATAGCCTTCCTCGATAAATGGACTACCCAACACTAAAATAATCATTCAAATCGGACCAGTAGTTCCAGAGATTAGCGCGTTCAAACAAACAAACAAACAAACAAACTCTGCAGCTTTATAATATTAGTATAGATTTTACACTTTAATATATATTTTTTTATGTAAATAGGTATCTATTTACTTAAACAATGACATGTACATTTACTGTATAAAATATTATATTATTTTAATTATTGTGAATGTGAGGACTATGTGGGTCATTGTTTCCGTTTTAATCATGGTCTGGCAGTTTGAGTAATTTACATGGCCTACCCAAATGTCCTTTCTTTGGTATAGTTCGTCTGTTCTGAGTTGAGCTGCACGATCTTTGATAAATGCATACAATGATTGGACAGGTCCGCTCAATCTGTGTGGTTCTTTCCTCAAAAGACCATTTCAGACACCAATCTTCACACGATCTGACCAAGATTTTGTCTGGACTTTAAAAGAGACTGTGACCTCTGAGTTTGTTTCGGCCTTTCTTCTCAGAATAGTCAGATAGGAAACGCCAACCTCATCTAGTTTAAAAAAAATAAGATTGACGTGTAAGTGTTTGTACAAACCTAGTTACAGAAAATAAATAATTTTTCATCATTCATTTATCATTAATATAAATCCAATAAAAATTTTGGTGTTAGGTCAGTATTTAAATTACAATGTCTTATGTAAGAACATGCCACTTTTCCTATGGCTGCAAAATAGTGCATTATAGGGTCTATCTTGTTAAGAAGGATGGTTTAAAAGTATGTTGTAATGTCAAGAGAATATTTAGTGGCATCTTTCAGTATTGCGATAGTGACCACCAATTTTTTTTATGCCTTTGTGTGACAATGAAGCTTGCGGCCCACCTGATGAAAAGTGGTCACCAATGCCTATGGACCAGGGGTACAATTGTCTACACCAAGGAGGCTACTGTTCTAGTTTTAGATTAAGGACTCCAACTTGGATCCCCAAATCGTTTATGACCAGACATTGCCTGTATTGTTTAAACTAATAATATAAAGAGCAAAGATCTGATTTTTGTACTTATGTTTATTTGTTACTCTTTCACACTGAAATGGCTGAACAGATTTGGATGAAATTTGGCACATGGGTAGACCATGACCTGGGTTAGTTCATAGGACACTTTTTATCTCAATATTATCACAGGATCGAAACTTATGTTGGGGAAACCATGGGGCATAAATAGGATTATATAAGAATGAACAAAGCTGGTATTTAGGTAAACCTTTAATTCAAAAATGATAAGATATAATTTATTAAGAACTCATTTAGTTATGTTTCTAGGTGTGACCTTATCAACAAAATAATACACTTTATCAGAGATTATATTGTAATTAACGTAATCAATCATACGTAATAACAATCACATTTTTTATTAATCAATCACATGACTTTTTAAATTGGAAGTTTTATGTTGGCACTCATGACCAATCAAATGGAATCAATTATCAATGTAAATCTTCATAAAAAAAGATAAGAATTAGGTTTTTCACAAGTTTTTAAAAACATACCCTCAGCTTTTTACTACAGCAATTAGTTGTTATCTTGACTTTTTAATTGACTATTTTTTTAAAACCAGATGATTACTTTATTGACATTATTATAAGTAAGTATAAGTATAAGTGTGTCCACAGTGTCTCTGGAAGAGCTTATTCTACATTAGAAGTGATGTTGTTACTATGGGTTTGATAAAGGAGCCCCCGAGTTCTTTTAACATATGAAATACCTATTCCAAGAAAGTAACTATTCCAATATTGCGGCTCCCAAGATATAGGCAAATGCCTCGTTTGGGGGTCTCCATACCATCTACTCTTGTACAATATGATTATAAATAAGTAAAGAAAAATGGGATGACCCATTGAGATCCTAAATATTATAAATGAAGGAACTTTTGAATTGTTAGTGATATAGCTGCCATATTTACATAATATACTCCTATGAGTGTACTCAATATTAAGCTTCTTAATTTGACACTACTGTCTTCAAAGACTTGGGTTTCTCCTACATATTTCTACTATCTGTAGATAGTTGAATCTTTGTCAACAATACTCTATTCTAGTAAACTATGCCACTGTTTAGAGAATTCCTATTGAACAGTCAATAATAGTGCATAGAGGAAGCAACAAGACATAGCTAGACACTGTAACACGATATCATGTTCTATAGTGTTGATAAAACATTATCAGAACTATTCCAGTAACTCGACTACCTATGACTAAAATAACTAAAAATACATTCATAAACAGACATTCTATTGGAAAACCTTCGAAACTAATCCATTTTGTAAGTATTGTAAAAAGTCTGTTAGATAAATCTGTATTATCATGAAATCAGGGCATGAAACTTCGATCAAAAGTGAAACGAGGTCAGAGATATCCTATTATGTTATACCCTTAGCTAAACAATGCAGGGTTTCGCAAATGAGTGATGATATTGAATAAAAAGGGGCGTTTAACATGATACACATGGTGGCAATACTCACGTCTCGGAACTGCACGAGTCCCAGCTCCCCGAGCTCAGACACGCATGCATACGCGGCTTCGCTCTGCAGGAAAAGTTGACATAATGTCATTTCTTCACTCCTAAACAACGACCCCATCTTACACGGTTTTTGCAACACAAGTCACAACACAAAATAAAAATTTAATCAACTAGAGACAAAGGCTCCGTCGCAGTCTGCGAGCAGACTTTAGCAGCGACGAAACCAAATTACGTTTGGAGACAAATCAATCGATATGAATAACTTTCAGTGAACATTAGTCATCGTGCGCAACGCGGACTGGTTTAGGGATACCCTCGGCAAAATTTTGCTTTCCCTTCAACATCTGTCAATCACGATCCGTGTCACGCAGGAATGAAGTTGCGCAGCAATAAGGGAACTAAATATTATTATAAAGTTAGCATAATTCTCACAACAACGTCTGAGGTAGGAGGTAGGACATTAACAGCATAATTAAGTACATGTCTATTAACTGCTCTCAAATTACGATGTTTATTTTTTATATATTTTTTACATACTTCTTTGACATAATCTTTTTATTAATTGACATTATATACAGACAAGTCTAATTTTTCACCTCTTTATTAGTGGTTGTAATGGCAATATTACTTGGTTTTAGTAGGTTTTTTAACCGACTTCCAAAAAGGAGGAGGTTATTAACCGACTTCCAAAAAGGAGGAGGTTATATGTTCGACTTTATATATTTTTTTTTATGTATGTTCACCGATTACTCGAAGATGGCTGGACCGATTCTAAAAATTCTTTTTTTGTTTAAAAGGGTATACTCTCGAGGTGGTCCCATTATCATCAAGTTGGAATCTGATGAGAGGATCCCATGGAAATCGAGGGAAACCCTCAAATTTTATAGGCAAACCTATAGCGATTTGGGTATTTTTTATTAAAGTAACTTGAACATTTGCTCCTGGAAATCATCATTTGGTAAAGTGGAGCTGATGATGAAGACCACAGATGGCCATCGGAACTACTCAATGACAAATATTCACGGGTTGCAATTCGATTACTTTAATATGGTTGCTAAGCAATTTATGCTCATTACAATGCGTATGGTGAGTGGTTGTTGAGGAGTTCTCCTGGTTCTTACCAGGAGAACTCCTCAACAACTAACGTCCCAGCATCGGGAAAAGCAATATTTTGTAACACGTGATGACCAGCTGACATTAGGCTATTGTAACTTAGATAAATTACAAACTGACCCACTAAAAAATGAAAAATAAAAACTTTTTACAAAAAAAACAACTGACTTCCAAAAAAAAACACTACAAATTAAAAAATAACTTTAATTTCGGAAGTCGGTGTCTTTGGTTCCGCATTTTCGTTAATTGACACCGACTTCCGAAATTAAAGTTATTTTTTAATTTGTAGTGTTTTTTTTTTGGAAGTCGGTTGTTTTTTTTGTAAAATGTTTTTGTATTTTATTTATCCTTTTGATAGATATATATAGATAAATGTGAGGACTTTTTGGGGGAGGCATATGTCTAGCAGTGGACGTCTTTTGGCTGAAATGATGATGATGATGATAAGGACTTTATAAGCCTTGTAGACTTTAGATCTGTAGACCATTTTTTATTTTAACAAGTACCTGGTATTTGTTGACAGGCCTACGCTGACCTCCCATAGCCACTGTAATTTGAAAACATTGTAAAAGCCAATTATTTTTAAAAAAAGTAACCGTGGAGTTTCTTGCCAGTTCTTCTCCATAGGAAACGAGTGTGCACCTTGCTTCTGACTTTTCATAATTGCCCATGTAGGTTTATGTGAAATAAAATATTTTGATTTTAATTTTGAGACCTCAGACACCTTTCACTATTTAAAATTATGCATTTTATAAAGCAATGCCTGTAATATTATGATGTTTAGATAAATAAAGATTTATGATTTCATCACGTCTGCGAGATTTCTTTCGCGAGACAGACGGACTTTACCAAAGCGGGAGTCAATGTTAAATCAACTACGCATCGGCCTTGACCTCAATAACTCAAAATGTGAAATTTACATTTGTGACAATACTGACAGACAATCAACTATACAGAAATTCAATTTAATAGCCCCAGACATCAAAGTTTTGGAAAAAAGTTCATTGCACCTCCTAGGTTCCCCAATTTTAGAAGACAGTTTTTCACCATTCGTTGACGAAAAAATTAAACATTTTAACGATATTTCGGATAGGCTTTCTAAAATTAATTTACATTCGGCTTTCACCCTTATCAGATATTGTTGTTTCGGTCCAAATTTTATGTATTTTCTCCGCTCGTCCTCTTTATGGAAGCAGCCACATCTTTTGGACAAAATTGACCATATTATTCGCAGTACTCTTACATCCATTTTAAATGTGGCTTTGGACGACCGCGCGTGGCTGCAAGCCTCACTACCCATTCGTTTTGGTGGGCTCGGCGTCCGCAAAATTTCTAGCGTAAGCCTACCGGCGTTCCTATCCTCGGTCCACAGCACAGAAAAGTTAACCACACGAATTTTGATTCCTGCTCAGGTTGACTCTGAAGTGCCGTGTTTGACCGATGCAGTGAACGCCTGGAAAATGGCTTGCCCGGACACGGTTCAGCCCGAGAACCCGTCTTCCCAGAGACAGTGGGATGAGCCGCTCTGCAGGTTGGTACGGAATAAACTTATTAATACGTCCACCAATACTGCTGAGCGAGCCCGCCTGCTGGCTGTGGGTGAATGGGAGTCGGGCCTCTGGCTTCAGGCGCTACCGTCACCCAACATAGGCACTATGCTGGGTGACACCACATTCCGGCTCGCTACATGTTTGCGTCTGGGTGCACCTTGCGGAGCTCCACATCGCTGTCAATGCGGTGAAGCAGTCGACTGCCTCGGACACCATGGCCTATCCTGCAGCAAGAGCGCTGGTCGGATGGCACGGCACGCCAGCATTAACGGCATCATCCGTCGGGCTCTTGTCAGCGCCGGGGTGCCAGCTGTTTTAGAACCCAATGGCTTGGCACGCGACGATGGGAAGAGGCCAGATGGAATGACCATAATGCCTTGGAAGTTGGGTAGGTCTTTGGTGTGGGATGCTACCTGTGTCGACACCCTCGCGCCATCCCATCTTCCTAGCACGGTGGGCTGTGCTGGGGCGGCTGCTGCAGGAGCAGAAAACCTCAAACGGCGCAAATATAACAACCTTATTGGGAGCTATATGTTTGAGCCGTTTGGGGTTGAAACACTAGGGCCTTGGGGTCCGAGTGCTCATCAAATACATCGGGACATCGCCAAGCGGTTGGTTGACTCATCACGTGACCAGAGGGCTGGCCTATTTTTAGCCCAAAGAATAAGCATTGCCTTCCAACGTGGTAATGCAGCCAGCCTTTTGGGCACTTATGCCATTGACAGCGATGCGGACGAATTTTTTGATGCCCAATGAGCTCCTCTCTTTTTCTTTTCCCTTCTTTTTTTATATACTTGTATATACTATATAATATGTATATTTTAGAGTTAAATTGTAAGATAATTAGGTATTAATAAAAATAAAAGCATTGTTACACACAAAAAAAAAACTACGAAACTATATTTTGGACATAGACCAACACACAAAACACAACAAAAACTCACTTTTGACCATGGGGTTGGGTAGAAAAAATTTTCTTAACTCGGCGGGAAAAGACGCCTCTTCAAAGTCAATAGATCTAAGCTTTGATGCTGCAATTTCGTCAGTTTAAGACACAAAAATAATAAATTATGTCATAGTTTTGGTTTTGTTTGATAATGCTCTGGATTAACATCCACTAATTAAATTTACTCAATACTCAACATATTTATTAATAATTAACCACAAATGTAAACTAAGGTGGTAGAACACGTGATTATTACAAATACGGGATCATTGTGGACACTGTCGGGCACAGAAAAGTAGGAGAGAGTAAGAAGGCTTTTTTCACCTGAGAATAAGGGATGCTGTTTATACATGGCAATACTTTTTACTTCTTTCTCTCTTCTTGAATAAAGACCTCTCTTTCACACCATTGATTAGAAGATTTACATTTATGAAGATCGCGTTAATATAAATAAAGATTTGAAAATCAGAATAGCATTTGTTTTTTATTTTGTATGAGTTTTGTATTTTTGCAAAGGATTTTTTGTTTCTCAAAGAATTAGTTACTGAACTAACAAATATTATTTTGACACAAAATCATGGTTTGAAACTTACTGCACAAACGCACCATCATTTAAAATGCAACCAAATTAAAAGGCGTGATTTTGACAGCTGACTCTAGTAGTATCTCTCGTTTACTCTTATAATCTGTATGTCTAGCTACTTCTTTCTCCCGTTGTGTATTCATTTTATTCTCAATTTTACTGCATAGTAATGAGTGGGAGTAAAAAATTGAGGTTATAGATTTAGCTTGAAACGAAAATAATTTAGCAAATCTAAACTATGAATAGACATAAATGTGAATGAAAATCCAGGAGAAATGGTGTGTATACTTGATTTATAGATCTAAAGATAGATTCCGTGCACAGTTCTGTGGATCATTTTATTTTATTTATATTCCAGGCACTGCTCGGCGCTCAATTAGTTATCACACTGATTATGGTATCAGTGATACAGAAGTTGGGGAGTTATTCGTTTGCGAGATGGCTATTATGTTCACAAAGGCTGTATAGGTATCTGTACCCTACTAACAGCGAGTTGAAGAGTTTGGCGGGGGTGCCGAAAGAAACTTCGAAGGGAAAGAAAGGCGGTAAACATGAGTCGAATGGGAAGCCGGAGACGTTCCATGTGCCTCGAAGCCTGGACATCCAGTTGGAGACGGCACCCGTGACGGCATTAGACGTGGTACACTTGAGGTTCTACACTGAGTATCTATGGATAGTGGACTTCTCACTGTACACTGCTATAGTGTATATTATGTCAGAGGTAGGTGTTAATTTTCTTGCCCTAGTAATCTTATATTCTACTGACCACTTGCTTACTCGTATTACAAGGTGTTCTCTAATCTCTAGACCTAATAGTTCCAGAAACTTGTGAAAGTTCTATTAAACTTTTCAGTCTACTTGGTTAACTTTTATGTAATTACTTAATCTTTCAGGTGTACACATCAGTATTTCCGCTGAAGGATGAATTCAACTTGAGCATGGTGTGGTGCCTCCTGGTTGTACTATTCTCATTGTATCCTTTGTATAGAGTTTACCTAGTGAATCATAAGAAATATTATTATAAATTAATTTATATCAGTTATGAGACTACATTTTTTATTGATCTGCAGGATTCATACTGATTTCCCGTCAATCTCCACATGTATTTAGGAGTTTGCCAAAAAGAAAACTGATTGAAAATGTTGACAAAAGATACAGTACAGCATAATAATAGTTAGAGTTCTCAATTCTAACCAATATTGACAGTACTAAAGTATTTTGCGCATCCATAAACTCCAGGGCTCCACAATTTTACACCAATAACTATTCCATAACTCAAAAACCACAGCAAAATCCTCCTAAGCCTAACAAAGCAGTACTTCACAAGTGAAGAATCAATCGGGGAGCGTTCCACCTGCATTGTGGCCTTCTGCGTGTTCCTGCTAATAGCCATGATGGTGCTCATTGTGAGTGAGGGTAACCTGGAGGTTGGAGTAGACCCCGCCTATGACAGCTTCTATGAAAATGCCTCTAAGTTCCTTGAGAATCAGGGGTTGTCTTCTGTGTAAGTTTTATGATTTTTACTGGTACACTGTTTTATTTGAGAAGGTAAAGGGCTAAAGAGCCTGTGGCTAATTAATAACAGCAGCACAAGTCTATCGATCAGGTTAAGCTACGCCTGACGCGGTTGTTTAGTGGATGACCCCTCCATGCCTTGGATAGCACGTTATACCATTGGTCCCAGCTGTCATTTGTGGATCTTTGCCAGTCCTTATGGATTATCAGAAGCCCGAAAGTCTGACAACCAGTTTTACCAAGGCGTATTGTATTACCCAGTAACTGGGTTGTGGTGGTGAGATAGGCAGTTGTTTCATGTAACTACTGGTATTCAGCTGCCGGGTTCTTGTGATTCTGGAAGCCATCCCCAATAAAGTTCGGAAAAGGCTAGGCAGATGATGAAGGCTTAAGAAAATGCTATTTACAGTGAGAGGATTTGTTTTAGTTACAGATGAATTTTGGCAAGCAGCCAAGTTCCAATTAAAATAATTCTCTATTTTAAAAGTACTAAAAATATTTTTTTGTAATAAATTCATCATTCATTCACTGAGAAAACATTTATCTAATAATTGAGAAATAAAACCTTCAGTCGTCATGCAGTTTATCATGAAGCTTCAGATCAGGAATTCACAGTACTTTTAATAATTAACACAATTTTGTTTATAATTTTCAGGGGACCAGCTTCAAAACTGATATTAAAGTTCTTCTTAGCTGTGTGGGCAGCTATCATTGGGACTCTATTCACCTTCCCTGGGATGAGAGTGGCTAGAATGCACTGGGACTCACTTTTGTAAGTTCTGTACATGTTACAATATTATGAATTTCTTGAATTTTGTTTTACCGTTGCTCACCCTTAAGTCTTACGGTCATAGCACACGTATCAAACCGGAAAGGGATCAGCACCTAATCAACTCGAGCCGTTCAGTATTATTTGTATGAAACAATACTGCAACACACACTAATCGGAATCTTAACGTAATCGCCTCGCCTCGGGACAAGCTCACGAACCGCGGTGCGTCGTCCCCGCGCTGACGTCTCCGTATCCGAGCTTACGTCTCTTCGTCCCCCCTTGCCCTCTCCCCCCTCCGGCCTGCCTGCTGCACCATCAACCAACGGTCGGCGAGCCGTAAGCGCGGCGTCGCCTAGCCGTAGCCGAACCGCTTTGGTTACGTGCTTACGTTAGGTTGACGCCTGTTTGACGGCGACGCGAAAGGCGATACAGTGCCGATCCCTTACCGATTTGATACGTGTGCTTTGACCTTTATTGTTAAGGCAGCATAGGCATTTAAGCAGCCTGATCACCTGACCCCGCGTCGTAACAAAAACCGATCGTCGCGAGTGCGCGATCGACGCAATTGTTTGTATGAATTTTTACGTACGCACGACGACCCATCAAGCTACACATTTCCTGCAGTTTTGCTGAAAAGTAGTTTTGTTTTAGCTGACCTCGCATTGGCTTTACGTATAATGAGGAGTCGGCTTGTACTGGAAATGTACTTATAGCTTGATATGTCGTCGTACGGACATACGCGACTTGATTGATCGCGCGACTATTTCATCTATACTAATAATAAAGCAGAAGAGTTAGTTTGTTTTAACGCGCTAATCGGTCGGATTTTTCTCGGAGTCTGATTTGAAAAAATATTTATGCACTAGCTCCGCCCCGCGGTTTCACCCGCGTAAATGTCGGTCCCGTGGGAATATCGGGATAAAAAGTAGCCTATATGTTAATCCAGGGTGTCAGCTACCTCCATACAAAATTTTATCATAATTTGGTCCAGCCGTTTGAGCGTGAAGAAGTAATAAACATAATTATATAAACACACACCCACAAACATTCGCCTTTATAATATTAGTGCGATTCTATCTTTCTAGATACTACGGAGACAACAAAGTGAAATCTTTACTGCTCAACTTCAACTTCGCGATGCCGTTCGTACTAGTACTGCTGTGGGTGCGACCCATCACCAGGCACTATCTTACTGCTAGAGTCTTCAGCGGTATGGAGAAACCTCTGTGAGTAGCGTTTACACTTGATTTTTTTTTATTTTGGCAGGCCTACTATAATGTAATTGTCATCCATCACCATCATCAACCACAGCCCGACTTTGCTCACTGCTGGGCATCTTCTCTTGTGCCAATGACCACGCTCCCGTGCCAGCCTCATCCATGTATGCCATACTTGTAGATAAATAATGCGTCCTGCATGGAAGTAGCTCAATACTTACAGTTTGCGTCAAATAACTTCGCCGCTCTGAAGTAGACAACAAATCACTGCGCAGTAGTTAGTCGTATGAATAAAACAGCAGCGCTCATGCGCGGCTAGCGAAAAGCCTACTTCAGAGCGGCAAAGTTATTTGACGCGACGCGAACTGTAGGTACAATACGACCGACGTAACTAGTCTTGTGCCTGCTCGGTCATTTTAAAGATCGCTCCGTACTAGTTCATTTCGGACAGTGAACTAGTTCATTCTATTAGTTCTAATAGCTCTATTCGGTCTTCGCTCTCGGTAAGCATCTCCATAGAGCGTAGCGCGCTAGCGCGGATCCGGATCACTCACAGAGCTAATACGCACTCCAGACATTATTATACATAAACCACTAAGTATAAATAAAAAAAAAATATAAATGCAACATCCATAATTATTGATATATTATGAGAATTTTAACTGAATTATTTTGTACAGACGCCAGCACATCAAGTTACTACAATCTGTCAGATTTCTTTAATAGATTTTCGACTTTATTGCTAAAACATAAGGTTCAAGGTTGATTGGGAAAATCTGACAGTTTCGGGTAGGTTGACCTGCTGGCGTCCGTACCATTCAAACAGCTCGTCTCCCGTGTTTGGGCGATAAGCTAAAATAGACACTAAGGCATTGAAATAACGCGCATCTCATCTCATTCTTGCGAATTCGGTCGGTCGGGTTCGGATAGCATCGTCATTCGTCGGCTATTCTTTCTCGTTCTCATTCATTCGACATCGAATGAAAACGTATAACGTTTCTGTCAAACAATCAGAGACTGTATTTCATTTTCTCGTTCGGGCGATGTACGAGTTCGAAAAGAGCTATTTGACCTATTAGACCGGTTACAAGTCAGCGTTCGGAAACGTTTCTTTTAGTACAGTGCGAAGATACGGTTCCTATTCGTTCATCGTTCACGAACTACACAAGACTAGACGTAACTTGGCGGGCCTGAGTATAGCCCTTGCGAACTTTCGCGCATGTTCTCTCACTCACACTCGTCTCATGCCACCATTTGGTTCCTAAAAAACGTTCGTGCGCAGCCTTCTGCGCGAAGTTCAGGCCCGCCACGTTACGTCGGTCGTATTGTACATGCAGTTACCCTGCATTATATCGTAGTCTGTGTGCAGGACGCATTAAGGGGAAACGCCAGGGTAGCCCGCGAAATTCAAATTATCTTACACTTTTTGCAATTTCCAGGTCAGTTGATATTTCATTCAATAGGATTATACGAACAGCGGGTTGTATTGATGATTTCAATTATTATAATTCTGTAAATACATATTTGTTACGGTCGCGAATCATATTTTGTTCAACACACAACCTGACACTGACCTCCAAATTGCAAAAAAGTAAGAAAATTTGAATTTCGCGTACTACACTGGCGCTTCCCCCTTAAAGTAATTTGTGAGTTTAGCAACGAGTACGGTTTAAACCTGTCACATGCCCTGCTGTGCCTGTTGAAGGTTGGTTTTACGTGAACTAAAAGTCAGCAGCCAGGTCCAAATTTTTCCGTCAAGAAACAACCAAGTTATGAGATCTTTAAGCACTAATAAATAGGGTACTTAAAACTGCTTTTACTATTTTTCCAGCATGACCTCAGAAGCCTACGACACCCTCCGTCTGATCCTCGTCGCGAGTACTGCAGTCATTCGCCTGGCGTTGATGCCGCAACAGCTGCAAGCGTACCTCGACATGGCGCAGCGACGACTCGACGTGCAGAAAAAAGAGGCTGGCAGGATCACCAACATCGACTTGCAGAAGAAGGTACGCAGACAAACAAGCATGTAGTCTTGTCTAAACACATGAAGGGACAAAAACGCCGAAAAAAACACGTTTTTTGTATAGGAGCCCCCCTTAAATATTGATTTGATACAGCGGCAACAGAAATAAAAAATCTGTGAAAATTTCAACTGTCTAACTATCACGGTTCATGAGATACAGCCTGGTGACAGACGGACAGCGGAGTCTTAGTAATAGGGTCCCGTTTTACCCTCTGGGTACGGAACCCTAAAAATCGCAATGGTACTGTATTCGTACCTGGGCAGATAAAGGCTTCCTATTTATTTAGACTGATCTCATTGTTGCTTAGTTATAGTAAGGACTAAATTCCAGTCTAAATATAAACTAAATACTAACTGAGGCAGTTTCTTATCAGTTAGTATTTTAATCAAGCTGATATTGAAAATATACTGCTGATTGCCTTCTACTGATTGAAGCAAGTCATTAATATAGAAACAAGTGCTGGAAATATGGCGTCACAAACCTTTCGAGGACTGATAATCCATACTAATATTATAAAAGCGAAAGTGTGTCTGTCTGTTTCGAAAGTGTGTCTGTCTGTTTGTCTGTTACCTCGCCACGCTTAAACCGCTGAACCGATTTAGATGACATTTGGTACAGAGATAGTTTTAGTCCCGGGAAAGGACATAGGATAGTTTTTAATCCCGATATTCCCACGGGATTGACACCTATGCGGGTGAAACCGCGGGGCGCTGCTAGTCATAATACTCAAAGTCGAAGTATTAGCGCAATTTGATAGCGAATACACTCATCAAAATGTTTACCAACTTAAATCATCTGCTTGCCTTTTACCAACTATGTTGGGGTCGGCTTCCAGTCTAACCGGATGCAATCTAACCTCAACAACCCAGTTACCCAAAATACGCGCATTGACGTGGAGTTGCGGAAACCAGCCCGTATCGGTATTACCTATTATTACCTACAAAAATAACATTCCTAAATCTTCCTTCCAGATCGCCTCAGTATTCTACTACCTCTGTGTGGTAGCACTTCAGTACATCTGCCCCATCATAATGTGCCTCTACATGGCCCTCATGTACAAGACCCTCGGCGGCTACACATGGACAGGACTGTTCTATGAAACGGAGGGAGTTTGTGCTGTTGAGGACAAGGCAGTCGGAGTGACTGACAATGTGGAGGGCGATGGTATTGAGCAGTTCCAGTTGGCTTGGGAGAATCTCAAAATGGTAACATAGCAAAAATTAATTCGGTAAAAAAAAAAAAATATGTAAATTTTCTCCAGGAGGACTCCTAAAAGACGAATATCCATAAAATGGACAGCTTTTTCCAAAAGGCTAAGTGCTCATACACACGAGTGACGCGTCGACGTCAGCTGACAACACCCGTCGCCACTCGCTGAAGACAACGTGTCGCTCTCGTGTATTTGAGTACGGGGCTCAAATACACGAACGGCATGTTGTCGAAGGCAGCCGCGCCGACGCGTCGACGGGTTTCGCTGACACGCGTCGACGGGTGTCGCTGACACGCGTCGACGCGTATCGTTTGTGTGTACGCGCACTAACCTAACTAAGCTTGCCGCACATAACATGCGATGAAATAAAGTCAACTTACTGACATAAGGTAGTGTTAGTGGTCAATGAGACAACTCTGTTTAGCTACTTTGTACCATACAGACACAATAACATTTTATGCAATTTAGAAACAAAGTGGCCAAAGTAACCACGCACTATATTAGTACCTACGACATCATATTAGAAACAATGGAATAAGTTGGAATACCACTGAAGACGTTCGATATGCATAGATATGATTACATCCTGCAATGGGACAATACAGTCAACAGTATCTAACTTATTAGTGTCGAGACATTTCATAAACCCAGCAAGAGGATAACGGCACTTATTATCTATAATTCTATACTAATAAATAAAGCTACAGTTTGTTTGTTTGAATGCGCTAATCTCTGGCTACCAGTCGGATTTGAAAAAAAAGTGGCACTCCGAGAGTGCCGATAGAAGTGAAAACAAAACACAAACAGAATATTTTGCCATCACTCACTGACATATCGGATATACATTAAAACCGAGTACATCCCGAGGACAGACCATTGATATACATACACTAGATTAGCAATTACCGCGCCAAGGCGTTGCCACTGGGATCAAGACCACAGTCTCAATCGTAGCTAATGTCAGTTCAGTGCTCTGTGTGACGCCAACCGAAGTTAGCCGAGTGAAAATTACCGCTAAAATGGGAAAATTCGTAGTGAAAGAGTGCGATTCGAGGTCACAAAAACACAATAAATTAACCGGAATTACTTTCTACGCGTAAGTTTATTTTTTCTGTGTTTATATCAACGTAAAAACGCAATAAAAATAAATAAAATGTAGAATTTTGTAAATTAGGTTCAATGTTGCCACTAAAAACTTAGTTTTAGTTTCCCACATTATGTGGGAGTTTTTAATTTATAGAGTATGTGATTTAAAATATTTTATAAAACTAAATGTGTGACAATGTGTAACAAAAAAATAACATTGTAACATAAAAATAATTGTTTTTAAATATTTAAATGCATAATTCAAAAATAACGTTCATAACGTTTAATGTTTTTTTTTTGCGTTTTTTATGGCTTAAAAAGTTGGGTAAAATTTCGCATGGCTAGGCAACACCCTGCCGCCATTGCATGTTTATATTGCGGTCTTTGTCTAATCTAAGCGACGGTATTATTCTTGCGACTTGTGTAAGTGAGACAGATATATGTTTACTATTAAATGTGTAGTGGTTTCAAAGCTACGTCGTCGCGTTTAAATAGTGGTTACATTTTTTTGACACATTTTAATGAGGTTTGCTTCTCTAGTTATTTAGCTCAATGGGACAGACGAACACATCCGAAGCGGTGTCGGTTACGGTAACAGTTCGATAGATTTTTTCCATCTCAAAAAATGCCCAACGCGTCTAAAGATTTTTCACTACAAAAATCTTTTTGCTTTTGATAGCTCAATTCTTTAGGAAGGCTATAGGCTATACAACATAACGCTAGGAGCTAGTTATTAAAATAAGCCTGTGTTGTCCGATTGTCCCACTACAGGGCAAAGACGTGCCTCTTTCCACTTTTCCCGGTCTACTGCGTTTGCGGAAGCTCATTTCGCCTTCCTCATAGTCGTTTCTTGCTATTTGGGATCCACTGAGCGGTGGTTATTCTTATACTTTTTATAATTAACTGTATTTTTCCCTTCCCTTAGGTATTCACAGTGGACGTGTACCGAGGCGTGTTCGGGTTCGCCACGTGGTGGTGTTGCTTCGCGTGGTTCCTCACCACGTCGCTGGGTCTCGGCTACCAGACCTACTTCAGGATCTCGTGATACCCCCGCACCGCAGCGCTTAGAGTTCTAGTCACAAGTTGAAGTTTGAGCGGGAAAAAAACAAATTATTGGTTGTAATAAATTGTAAGGCTAAATGAACATGGTCCGTTGTGTATTGTGAAGTAAAAACAGATTTTTTAAACGATATGCTGGCTCTTATTGGCCGTAATGACAAATAAAGTTACGTGAACTCTAGATAAATAAAATAAACAATACAATACGGCCACAATGTAAATAGTTTTTCAATGTAAAAAATGCAAATTGGCAAACTGGGAGTTGTGTAACCTTCAAAGAATTTAAAAATATAAATACTATATATAAATTGAATGAAATATAGTTATAAGATGTAAAAGATGTTAATAAGTACCTGTTTGTTACCATAATATTTTGTTTTATTTTTCTGTTTAAATTTTGTAGTGTGGTTATTGAAGACACATTGCACAATTATGACAATTTTATAATTGTAGTAAGTAAAGGCGGTGGGATAATGTTTTCAAGTGTGTGACTCCTATGGTTTGCAATCGACGAAAAGATGGCGTAAAGTATCAATAATTGCACTGAGTTAGATTGTTGATTTGTTTTTTGAGCATGATGCAATGATACGTATTGATTCCGTTAGATTTTTTTATGATGCCTCATTTCCTATATTTATTTATTTATATATTCCTATTTCTGAGTCATCAATTCATCATTCGTCAGCATTTTAACCCAATTCAGCTGAGAAATTTATTAAAAATTTCGAATTATCTTTTAAATTAAATACCAGCACAAAATGCTCCCAGAATGAAAATAAAATAAGATTTGGCAAATAGAATTTAACGCGCATCTTGCATCTTGGAATGTTTTATTTATTTCTTTGTATTGTATTGGACTGTTTTCTAATAAATATATGATATGAAAAGTTATGTTTAGAGTTTGATTTTTAATTAAAATAGCGTACCACCTACAAAAAAAAAACAGCCGACTTCAAAAAAACAATAAATAACTTTAGTTTCGAAAGTCGGTGTCGTTGGTTCCCGCATTTTCGTCGGATGTTTTTTTGTAAGAAAAGTTTTTAGTTTTCACTTTTTAGTTGTACCTACCCCACAAAATTTCAATTACCACTATTGCATTGAAGAATTGAAGACACCGACTAGAAGAATCATCAAAATTCGCATAGAAATGCCGGAGATGAAGTACATTTATGCATATAGCTTCGTACATAAGAATACCTAAAATATGTAGATCACATTAATAAAAGGATTATCAAAATTATCAATTATCTGCCGACAAACTGTCACGCAGTTTGGCAGGTTTATATATGTGTACAAGTGTTTGGTCCAAAATAAATGATTTATTATTATTATTATATTATTACCTATTAAAATTGTTTCATTACTTTTTGAGAAAATCGCGGACATACATTTATACATACATACGGGTTGAATACAGAACCTCCTTTTTTGAAGTCGGTTAAAAATACAACTTTCGATTTAGCAGTCCAGTCCAGTACTTGTACGTACCGGAAATTGGGTGTAAAATATAATTCGTGACTTACACAACAGAGGGCGGCATTGCAGTTGCAACCTAATCAAGAATTTGATCTAATGCTAATTTTACTTTTATGCTGCAATAACAATATATCGATCCATTCATTTATTTGCTATCTACTTCTTTTCTTTCTTTTATATTCTTACATATTTAATTTATTCAGGAAAATATTTGGCTTGGTAACACTGATATAATATTGTGTATAAAGCGCTAGTTGCGTGCGAGGCCACTACTATTTGTCGATATCGATAGCGACAAATCGGCAATTTATGATTATAATAATAATTATAAACCGTGAACATATTCTAATAGTCATTCTAATTTTTTAAAGTTACTGTTATAAACACACGAATTTAGAGGTAAAGGTCACTTAAATAATCACGTGTTAACGTGTACCATACGTGGTTTTTAATGTAATTAGAGAGTGGTATAGCAAGTATTGCTGTAGTCTGTGGAGTATTAGTAACACATTTTGCTAAAGTCATAGTGCATGCTGTGCATGCTTACATTCAATAATGAGCTTACGTTAAGTCTATGGAGCTGTCGATAAAAGATGCACCTATTCTTAGTAAACTTTATATCCAATAAGCCTGGAATACACATGCTACGTAGTAGCACATAAACATGCTAGTTCCGAGAGATGGTACTTAGTAGCATACAATTAGCACGTGTGTACGAAAAGAGCATGCTTGTGAATTAGCACGCTACTTAATCGCAAGCCAGTCTATTTTTTGTGCTAATTAGCACACGGTGAAAGGCGTGGATGATAGGGGGGTGGCTCCAAAGCAAGTCTGAACTTGTCCTATGCGAGCATGCTACATGACTTTTCGCTTGCTCGATGAAAAAACTTTAAATTTCTATACCGAAATTATGAATGATTATGGAATACACGCTCACCACAATACAAAAACAAATTTAATTCATTCATCATCAAAGAATTTAATTCATTCCGCAAAGAAATGTCTATTTTGAATGCTAAATAATGGGCATGGTGTATCTGACCAGTGCTAGAAAGAAGTATGCTCGTAAAATAAGTATGCTTCTGAGGTCTGTGCTTTCATGAGCAAATGTTAAAAACTCAGAGAGCATGCTGTAAATGAGCATACTACCTAGTAGCAAACAAGCGTGCTCTTTTATTAGCATGTCTATTCCATAAATCAATAATTGCAATTTTGGGTTCAGGGAAGCATCAATTATATAATGTGGTTCTAACTAGAACTTTCAGTCCTCCACTATAACGTGGTGATTCCAATCTACCAACATTTAAATAATAATTCTAAGAAGAATTTGTAATCACACGTCAACATCCCCTAATAATTCATATGGTTAAAAACCAATCCAGTTTGAACCTGACATTTGTGATCCCGAAATATAACAAAAATTCAAAATAATTTATTGTGGATCATAGGTTCATAGGATGGTGTGTTAGTACAGGTAAGTTTGCTATGTCCCGCCATTGAGGCATACAAAATTCACATTTTATGTTTGGTTAATAATTAAAATTATCAATTATTAAGATTAAATTATTACAATACCTATGTCAAATTAGTCATTAATAATTTTTATGTCAAATTACAAATTACCTAGTCCTGAATAATATTTACGTCAAATTACAAATTACTCAATGTATTGTCATTTAGATATTCTCTTATAGAGTAGTAACATTTATATTATTATTATTATTAGCCTGTGATGTCCCACTGCAGGGCAAAGGCCTCCCTACTCTCTTTCCACTTCTCTCTGTTCAAAGCTGTTAAGGACCAGTTCTTGTAACATAACTTAGTAACATTTACTTAACAATAATTCATGTAGTTTTTTTTTAAAGGCATTTATATCGCTCATATTTCTAAGAAAAGGTGGAAGTTTATTAAAGATACGTGGGCCCATACAAAAGATGCTCTGGTGCAAAAGCTTTGTTTTACTGGCTACAGTGCGCAGCTTGTCTTTCTGTCTGGCCCTAGTGCAAAATTCAAATAAGTTTAGATTTGATTTTATGAACATTACAGTTTCTTAAAACAACATAACATAACAAGCCGAGTATCACATCATACTGGTCACACCGTGTATAATTATGGGGCCTTTTTGTTATATTCTGGTTTCCTTTTCTATATGGTTTGTGAACGTTTAATAAAACTTTACGTAGGTTTACTATTTTAGTCCGTGTACCAAAGAAATAATAGAAATCAATAACAAATTTACAAGGAATATTACGTTTATTGTTCAATTGATCTTCTGATAAAACCCATTAATATCCATTCCACACCAGAAGACAAAATATACATAAATTTCTAAACTTAATTGCATTTTTCAAATCCTCAAAAAGGTTACTGCTGACACAATCATCATCACTGCCAAGCCTTTTCCCAATTATGTTGGGGTCGGCTTCCAGTCTAACTGGATGCAGCTGAATATCAGTGTTTTACAAGGAGCGACTGCCTATCTGAACCACCATAACCCACTTCTTCTTCACTTCTTCTTCTTTCGGACTTCTGACTACTACTGCTGACACAATATTCTGTCGATATATTTGTCAACCACACCCATCGATACACATCACTAGATACATTACAAATTATTCTGAAAAACGCTGCAGATGTCAAATTCCGACCAATGACAATGCAGCACGCTAGGAGGGAGCGAATGCTATTGGTTGATAGCGGGAATATTCCAGAACAACCGAGTGACGTCGAGTGACGCATCCCCGCGCATATAAACTCCTTGGTGAAATTCCGACGCCATATTATTTCGTGAATAGACGCCGTCAATCGCGCACCTTTGCTGAGTTACTCTACGAGTTAAGTCAACGACTGAGATAGTTATACATATAAAATCAAAAAGTAAGTACTCACGATATGTTTGGTTTTACAAGTACTATGTGTGATTAATTAAAAACCGTGTAAATATTAAATTGCCGTGGTAAATTCGGGTGGTTCAGAGAGATTCTTGGCGGCGGGAATTTCCTTCTCCACGTTTCTATTCTTTTGTGTGATTTTTCACAGAAACTAGTTACTGAGCTAGCAGTGCCCCAAACATAATGATTTTAAAAGGATTAACGTAGATAAAGGTTCTGCGCGTGTGAGAATTTCGGTTTCTTTGTTCGAGTAGGAATAGAAGCACGTGGTACTACTGGCAGGTGTTTTAGTCCAAGGTGTTCATTATTCGCGTTCTAATTTCACGCTATTGAGTTTTCCGCATGTTGTATCCTCGTTAAAATTGCCACACCGCGTTCTGGAACGTTCCATCCCCGCACCGTATCGATTTTTCGTGTAATGGCCGCCGATGCGTTTTCCGCCTTGTTTTGCTTAGTGCAAAAAGAACCTGTAGAAGTTTTTATTGAAAAACCCTAAATTTCTTGTAAGTACCTACCTGCAGACTTTGTTTCCCACGTGTAAATTCGATTATTAGATAAGCACCTACCAAAATGGCGGCACTTAACCTCTAAATGCGGTTTTCTCTCTATGACCATTTGTGTTTCGGTGTAAAGGTCGTGAGTCATTCAGCGTTTTAAACACGAATATATTATAATTATATTATATTATATTATTATTATTAATTTATCTATATATGTATGTATTTAGAAATATATAAGTATGTTTATCAGTTGTCTAGTACTCATAACACAAGCTCTGCTTAGCTTGAGACTAGACGGCGTTGTGTGATAGTTGTGGAATATTATTATTATTTGTTTCAGATGGCAGCAACTAAAGCACCCGCTGTAGGTATTGACTTGGGTACCACTTACTCATGCGTGGGAGTTTTCCAGCATGGTAAGGTGGAGATCATCGCCAACGACCAGGGCAACAGGACGACGCCCTCATATGTCGCGTTCACCGACACCGAGCGCCTCATCGGAGATGCCGCCAAGAACCAGGTGGCGATGAACCCTAACAACACAATTTTCGGTAAGTTTCTGTCGTCGCATACAAGTTAAGGACTACGGTCGATGGTGTAGACTTTGTATTGTTTGAATAAATTCGAAACTAGGAAAGCATTCCGAATTTCCGACCGATAACAAAACCATAAAAAAATCCCAATACCTATACCTATTTTACATAGGAAGCGATAGAGTAATCAGTCGGTTGGTAACACGTGAATCACGTGTGACTGGCCCTCGCGATACGGTGCGTCCCCGGACGATTTACCCGACCGTTGATAGCATCCTAGTTACAGGAAATGGGTCACGCGATCAATACAGACAGGACCTAGTTCATTCAACTACCTATGACGTTACTGATGAAACTACGTCTCTAGTTCACCTGCATTTGAACAAAGAAACATGGGAGACACAAACTGAGTTTAGTAAGTCAATTATTAAAGCTGAATGTGGGCATTACTGAGCCTAACAGCCTACAAGGAAACAACGATAATTATAATTAAATTGTGGGTATTAAGCATGAGTCATTGTCTGTATAAACAATGACTTAAATCCATACCACCTACAAATTGATGATTTAAATGATCATAATATTTCACTATCAATGACTAATCTCCCACATCTGGGTTTTTAGAAAATAATAATATTATTGTCATGTTTATAGACTGATAAAATCTATCTTAACTATACAATTCGTAAATCTTGATGAGTCATCCGAACTCTCCGTGTAGGGTAAAGTCTAGAAAGGTCATCTTGTGAAGAGCAAGGTCAGATAAAAACATGCAATAGGTATAAATATCTTGTAGGTATGTTAGAATAATTGCTTTTCGTATTTTCATGATGATATCCAATATACTAGACTAGAGTCTCTGAACATATTGAATGATAAAAGTATTCTGAGAAATTATTTCACAATTATAGAATAAACATTGAATGGAATAGTATCTTCAACGGTATCTTTTGCTTGTTACAGATGCCAAACGTCTCATCGGACGCAAATTCGAAGATGCCACTGTACAAGCCGACATGAAGCACTGGCCCTTTGAGGTAGTCAGTGACGGTGGCAAGCCAAAGATCAAGGTTGCATACAAGGGTGAAGATAAAACCTTCTTCCCTGAGGAAGTTAGCTCAATGGTGCTCACAAAAATGAAGGAAACAGCCGAGGCATACCTCGGCAAAACGGTGCAGAATGCAGTAATCACGGTTCCAGCGTACTTCAATGACTCACAGAGGCAAGCCACAAAAGATGCGGGTACCATCTCTGGTTTGAATGTTCTCCGTATCATCAATGAACCGACTGCTGCTGCGATTGCGTACGGCCTTGACAAGAAGGGGAGTGGAGAACGTAACGTCTTGATTTTCGATCTCGGCGGCGGTACCTTCGACGTGTCTATCCTGACCATCGAGGATGGTATCTTCGAAGTAAAGTCCACCGCCGGTGACACGCATTTGGGAGGAGAGGACTTCGACAACCGCATGGTGAACCACTTTGTGCAGGAGTTCAAGAGGAAATACAAGAAGGACCTTGCCACCAATAAGAGGGCCCTTAGGCGATTGCGCACTGCTTGTGAAAGGGCGAAGAGAACTCTCTCCTCGTCCACCCAGGCTAGCATTGAAATCGACTCTCTCTTCGAGGGTATCGACTTCTACACGTCGATCACCAGGGCTCGTTTCGAGGAGCTGAACGCCGATCTGTTCAGATCCACCATGGAGCCTGTGGAGAAGTCCCTTCGTGACGCGAAGATGGACAAGTCGCAAATCCACGATATCGTACTTGTAGGTGGTTCTACTCGTATTCCCAAAGTGCAGAAGCTCCTTCAAGACTTCTTCAATGGCAAGGAGCTTAACAAATCCATCAACCCCGATGAGGCCGTAGCTTACGGTGCCGCCGTCCAGGCCGCCATCTTGCATGGTGACAAGTCTGAGGAGGTACAGGATCTGCTGCTGCTCGACGTGACTCCGCTGTCGCTCGGTATCGAAACCGCCGGCGGTGTCATGACCACCCTCATCAAGCGCAACACCACCATCCCCACCAAGCAGACCCAGACCTTCACCACCTATTCGGACAACCAACCTGGAGTACTCATCCAGGTGTTCGAGGGCGAGCGCGCCATGACCAAGGATAACAACTTGCTCGGAAAGTTCGAACTGACCGGCATCCCTCCCGCGCCGCGTGGCGTGCCTCAGATCGAAGTCACCTTCGACATTGACGCTAACGGTATTCTTAACGTGTCTGCCGTCGAGAAGTCTACGAACAAGGAGAACAAGATCACCATCACCAACGACAAGGGCCGTCTTTCAAAGGAGGAGATCGAGCGCATGGTCAATGAGGCTGAGAAATACAGGACTGAGGACGAGAAGCAGAAGGAGACCATCCAGGCTAAGAACGCTCTGGAATCTTACTGCTTCAACATGAAGTCCACCATGGAGGACGAGAAGCTCAAGGACAAAATCTCCGACTCCGACAAACAGACTATCCTGGACAAGTGCAACGATACCATCAAATGGCTTGACTCCAACCAGCTGGCTGACAAGGAAGAATACGAGCACAAGCAGAAGGAGCTGGAAGGCATCTGCAACCCTATCATCACCAAGATGTACCAGGGAGCAGGTGGTATGCCCGGGGGTATGCCCGGTGGCATGCCCGGCTTCCCTGGCGGCGCTCCCGGCGCTGGAGGCGCGGCCCCCGGTGGCGGTGCCGGCCCTACCATCGAGGAGGTCGACTAAACATTCCAAAAGATTATACAGCAAGCTTTTACTGATATTGCAGTATTCAACTACAGTACAGTGTCTCCAATAAATGATTGAAACTGACTTCAGTATTTTTTTAAATCTAATTTACCTTTTCTTTCATTCATAAAGCACATTACATAATTATGATAACCAAGATAGCTAGGTCAGTACTGCAGCAATGTTAATAAATATCGCGGTTCAACACCAAACGCAGTACAGACTCTTCAGTGTCACTGACTCTGGCAGAGCCACCATCAGGGATTTTAATTTTGGTAACAAAATTGTCCCTATAGTCGAAACGACACCTCTACATACCATAAGGAGCCACAATTCGATATTTGTTCCATGCATTCCACTGTTTGACATTCCACATCCAAACTTAAACATATGTTTTAGGGTTCCGTACTCAAAGGGTAAAAACGGGGACCCTAATTACAAAGACCACTGTCTGTCTGTTGGTGACAGACAGCTGACTGTATCTCATGAACCGTGATAGCTAGACAGTTGAGAATTCACAGATGATGATGTATTTCTTTGCCGCTATAACAGCAGCAAGTACTGAAAACACGTTTGTTGTATGGGAGCCCCCATATATATTTATTTTATTTTTATTATTAAAGTAAAAATACAACAGTATTTTGTGAATATTTCAAGTACCTACCTCACAGAACACTATTAGGCGATTGGCACACTGCACCGCATCACGCAGCGGGTCGCAGATAACGCACTCACGCGCGTGGAATTTGGCACCTTTTCCCGCACACCGCTGCGTGATGCGTGGCAGTGTGATAATCGCCTTACTCCTGTTTGTTGCCATTATTCATTTCATTTCATTTGATATCGAGCACAAAGGGCAAAAAATCGCGTTTGTTGCCCTCCTTAAATATTTATTTTATTTTGTTTTTTTAGTACCTAAGTATTTGTTGTTATAGCGGC
Organism: Oligia fasciuncula; assembly: GCA_963082905.1. Classification (NCBI taxonomy): domain Eukaryota; kingdom Metazoa; phylum Arthropoda; class Insecta; order Lepidoptera; family Noctuidae; genus Oligia; species Oligia fasciuncula. Next base: position 21,458,723 of record OY720391.1, on the reverse strand, counting down.
AACAGAAATACATAATTTGTGAAAATTTCAACTGTCTAGCTATCGCGGTTCTTGAGATACAGCCTGGTGACAGACAGACAGCGAAGTCTAACAGAGACGCATTACTGTGTCGTGTTGTGTGATGTGACTCGGGATACACCAATCAAACGAATATGTTCAGGACTACGTCAAATTACAACGAGTTTTGATTGACTAACACTGCGTCAGAAGGCGTCACGACACGCCACGACATGTAAGTATATTTCCGCCATTAGTAATTAGGTTCCGTTTTTACCAAGAGCCAGTTCGAAGAGTTTTTTCGTGAACTCTTCGATCTAGCTCTTGGACTATACCTACACTTATAAACCCTTTGAACCAGTGAGTGACAAATTCTGATATTCGGCGACATGATTCCGACTAATTGGCGACAAAATATGGGAGAAAACAGATCTTCGCTAAGTGCCCTAGTTTTTGAGATATAAAATGTGGCCCTGCTCTGGGGAGACTCTCCAGATCGGCCACCTATAAACCAGTGCAAGTGACCGACAAATTCTGATAGGTATTTGGCGACAAATTTCGACTAATTAGCGACTAATTTTTTGTGATAACTAAATTAAAATCCCTGATGGCTCTGCCAGAGTCAGTGACATGGACTTTTCGCATTTTGTTACGTGCGTTTTAGTTCGGAGCGGTATTTGTGTGCGTGCGAACTAGACGTGCGTGTAAACTAGGTAGCGTCTTAACTGCACATCACTGATACTATCTCTTTCGCATACGATGCCAGGTGAGACAGCTCAGACAGCGTACTTTTTGGCCATGCCCACCAGGGCCTCGAGTGAGTTCGAGCTCGCGACTAATTCCAGTATGCATAACATGCCTGATCCAATTTGGTCAAGGCCAAAGACATTTGGTAAAGGCCCTGATTGACTACCTACTTATCTGCACGTGTCCATTTCAGGTGCTTTACCAATGTACCTAATTAGGTATTTCCGCTAGACCGTTGCGGTGGCGTCGCGTCGATCATGTCTTGTTCATTGACATCAACACATGTTGGCTGACGTCATTACCCAATCTATTCGAAAGATGAATGTAAAGTAGGTACCTACACCTTGGACTCCGGCCCAACAAAATCAGTTGTTTTGGTAGCTATTAGAAATAGAGTAATGATACTCGTACCAAGCAACGGTCGAGCATTTGCGTGGACGAATTAATCGACCGAAATAGCCAATCCAGAATTTTCTTGACAGAGATAAAAAGATGGCCTGCACTTTCTTAGCGTATGAAGAAATACAAATAGATAAAGTCGTGTGCAACTTTTTACATAAGTTGTAAGTATTTATAAGTACCTAACAGCAACCTGTTTATACCTAAACTTAAACCACAGTATAAATATGATGTATAGACTGGCTTAAACAATGAACGAGACTTGCTAGTTTGTTGCTAAATGCTAAGTAGGTACCTACTCGTCTATCTCCTATAAGATAGACGAGTCAAAGATCTCGTATGATCAAAGACATTCAATTATTTACCAATCTTAAATCTTGCTTAAATCTCTTTGCGTATGAATGTATGATTCATGCTTCAATCTTGAGACGAGGCAATAAGTAGGTAGGCGGGCAGCTCATTAATTTAATAAAATACCTAGTGAGTAGCCAATGTAAACAGAAGGTCGATGGCGCTTTGAGGGTAATGCCTCACTTCCGTCACAGTATAATATGATCTTTATACTGTGCTTCCGTCATTGATGTTAATTGCACCATCCATCAATGAATCATCTTGTTTGTAGTTATCGGGTGAATGGATAGTGGTAGACCGCAAAATTCAAATTTTCTTACGTTTTTTGCAATTTGCAGGTCAGTGTCAGATTGTATCTTGATCAAAATATGATTCGCGACAATAACAGGTAAGTACCTACATATTTAGATAATTATAATCTTAAGAATCATTATTATATCTTTCTAAGTTAGATTTCTACCACTAACCACCGATTTCTTATGGATAAGTGTTATGTAATGGTAGAAATTTAACTTAGAAAGATGTAGGTATTAATGATTCTAATTCTCTAAATATGTAGGTACCTACCTACCTGTTATTGTCGCGAATCATATTTTGATCATGATACAACCCAACCTGACACTGACCTGCAAATTGCAAAAAAATTGAATTTCGCGGTCTCAACTATACCCATTCACCGTCTGGTTGGACACATTGGAGTTGGTATGTTATAGATAGGTAGGTACTTCGGTAGCGCTCTAGGGTTGAGTATTGATTTTTAATTACTCCTACCTGCCTGTGTCAATGTTGTTACTTTGCAGTGCTGTGCCTAGTGCTTATTGGAGAATAAAATTAGGAAATAGCACTACAGCAGGTACGGTTATTAGTTAAATATGCCTATATATATGTGCCTAAGGACATTTAAATCTTGATATTAGGATGATCTTTTCCAAATTCTTTTGTAGTCGGTACATGGAAGGTATCTTGCAATAGATAACACGAATATCTGCATCAATGTTATTGTTAAAAACACTAATAAATTATTGTTATAAATAGAACAACAAGAAGGTCGAGAGAATACTCGAGATTGTCACAGTCTGTTAATCTCTGCGATACTTACACGAATAATTAAATACGAGTAATAAGTACCTACCTACCTGCCTACCTAGTTATTTTTCATTTTATACCCTACTAGCTTCTGCCCGCGACTTCGTCCGCGTAATATTTCTTATTCCCCCGCCCCACCCCGTCGCATCGCATCGCCTGATCGTCGCATCGCATCGCCTGCTCGTCGCATCGCATCGCCTGCTCGTCGCATCGCATCGCCTGCTCGTCGCATCGCATCGCCTGCTCGTCGCATCGCATCGCCTGCTCGCGCTCGCTATTACTTCGTTTTCACTTAGCGTTCTTTTTGACTTTTTTTTCTGTCAGCTCAGCTCCTAAGAGCCTTAGCGTGATGTATAGCCTATAGCCTTCCTCAAGAATTGGGCTATAAAAGACAAAAATATTTTTTCAAGTCCCAGCGGTAGTTTCAGAGATTAGCGCGATCAAACAAACAAACAAACTATTTAGCTTTATTATTAGTACCTATAGGTACTTACAGATTGTACTATGCGAAAGGGTAAACAGAGGAGTAGGTAATAGTAATTAGGTAAGTACCCTTCCATACTACATAACGCCAGATGTCCTATAGGTAATATAACCGTACAAATCCAGTCTGCGCGCTAGCAGGCGCCAGGCTGGATTTATGTGCTGATTATCGCACCTCAATAACTGCCCGATCTGGGAATCGAATAATGGACAATAATGGACCCCACGCTCATGCATCCACGGTTGCGACCACTAGACCGCAGAGGCAGCTGCAGGAGACGACAGCAGGGGTCGGGCCTCGGGACTGGAAAACCATGAGGATTTAGTTACAGATAAAAAGCACTAAGGCTCTGTATTTAGTAAGACTCAACATAATATGAATCTTGCACAGTTGGTAGATACTCGGTGCACTCGACCAGAATCAAAGCATCAAGGCATATCTCCAATCTGTTGGCCATTTATCACGAGAAATACCAAAATAAACTCATTCAATTACTTTCCAGGCAGCGGTTCTATTTGTTTAAAAATTAAAATTATATTATCAGTGGAAGATTCCACTGATAATATTATAATTTAAATTTTTGAAATGCTATAAATAAATATGTTTTAGAAGATACTAGAAACGTAATTATTTATAGCATTTCTGAGAACTTTAAACATCGGGTCGTCTAAAAATAGTGCAGAATAGTGGTTACAAAAGATAATCATGTATTAGAGCTGGTGGTTCTTGCAATCTCCGTCTGAAGTATGTACGTAGGTACTTCTATTATCTCAATACTTAAGTAGGTACTTACTTTTATGTCTACGGTGAGCACCTTCCCACTGACAATGATAAGCCTTCTAGATTTAAAATTATCAGTACAAACTGCGTCATAATAATGTTGTGACCCTGACGCTGGTTATTGCGGGATTGACTGTCGGCACTCCTCGCCGCTGTTAGGGCTAGCCCTTCGCCTCTCCGTCTCCCCTGCGAGATCCCAGGTCCTTTGGGCGTTTTCGGCAGGTCATCGGCCGCTATCCTAACTAATATTATTAATGCGATAGTAAGTTTGCTTGTTAGTTACACTTTCACGCTAAAACGACTGAACGGATTTGGATGAAATTTGGCACGTGGGTAGACCATGACCTGGAGAAGGACATAGGCTACTTTTCATCCTGGATCGCAGACGACATCGCGGGCAACAGCTAGTTTTTGATATGACGTAACATAACATGAAGCCTCTAACCCCCGAAGGGTTGGGCAGAGGTGTACGTGTACCTATGGTACTTACATCCAGTTATGTTTAAGTCCCATGTAATAGTAATATGGGACGAGCCTATTGCCATCAACAGCGCACAAATCCAGACTCCGGGCTGCTACTGAGAAATTTCAGATAGAATAACCGAATCACACTTTGCTCGGGGAATCGCATCCAGCGGGGCAATTGCGTAACACGTTATCAATCGGAATCGGTTTCATTTTGACAGTTCAACAACATTCATTGCGTTCAAAGACATTAAATTATTGTGTACTACAAAGACATTAAATGTGTACTATCTTAAATCTCTTTGATTGCGTTATTAACGTGTTGAGCAGACATTATTTTTCGAACTTAACAATGGATTAGCAATTTGAATCAAAATGATTCAGGTTCCGATTGATAGTGTGTTACGCAATTAGGGTGCAGGAACTGCAGGACCTCATACTCAGCAGTAGGCCTTGCGCGTCGATATACTCAGCAGTAGGCCTTACGCGTCGATATACTCAGCAGTAGGCCTTGCGCGTCGATATACTCAGCAGTAGGCCTTGCGCGTCGATATACTCAGCAGTAGGCCTTGCGCGTCGATATACTCAGCAGTAGGCCTTGCGCGTCGATATACTCAGCAGTAGGCCTTGCGCGTCGATATACTCAGCAGTAGGCCTTGCGCGTCGATATACTCAGCAGTAGGCCTTGCGCGTCGATATACTAAGCAGTAGGCCTTGCGCGTCGATATACTAAGCAGTAGGCCTTGCGCGTCGATATACTAAGCAGTAGGCCTTGCGAGTCGATATACTCAGCAGTAGGCCTTGCGCGTCGATATACTCAGCAGTAGGCCTTGCGCGTCGATATACTTAGCAGTAGGCCTTGCGCGTCGATATACTCAGCAGTAGGCCTTGCGCGTCGATATACTCAGCAGTAGGCCTTGCGCGTCGATATACAGGAGTGGAAATAACGATGAGATTTTTTACTGGTTCCAAATTTTTACAGGGTGTTCTGCCCATGAATATGAACAACTTTCACTATGGGACCAACTCTGAAATCACGAATAAAAAAAATCTGCTGTTTCATACAAAAGTTCAATACCTATTTGACCAAAATGGCAGAACACTCTGTAAAAATTTGGAACCGGTGAAAAAAACCACCTGTATGTATGATAAATATTCAACTATCAAAATGACCACACTATAGTGTGTCATGTGGAGCGGTCACGGTTGCGAGTCACCCATAGATATATATCCGTGGAGTCACCTATGTCGTTGACCTAACATCGTCCATTAAAACATTATAGCGGAAGCCGCAATATCCCGTTTGTCTCAGATGACTTCTAACGCATGAAGAGTGAAGAACTACCGCCCTACTACTACTACGAGTACAATAAATTGTGTTATTCAAATACGTGCGAGGTAAACAGACACTAGAGAGTGTTGCGCTTGCGAGTTGCGACTGGCTTTGCTCATAAGCGATAACTTTAACTACTTACAATGCGGTAATTGAATGAAAAAACTCCGTGACAGACTTTCATATTTGAAACATCACACCTGTTTTCCTCGAAGGGGTACCTATAGGAAGAGGTATAACCTCTAATTTTGTTTAATAATTACTTGATTTCGATACCTGCCATTCACGTCTGTGTAGTTTCGCAACTAGTTTTTGACCCTGAATAATTGACTTTCTTTGCTGATCTGACTGTCGATACCTACTTAGGTACCCAATGTAAAAAGGCGGCGGTGTCGATTGTGTCGATGCTGTTGACAATAATTCTATTAGGTATAGGTTACCTAATTAGATGTTTAATTATGGGGAAAGTCCCTGATTTTTTACTTTCTGCGTATGACCACAGAATAGAATAACTAATAAGTAGTACTGAGGCCTTAGTGTGAGTTTTTTCACTCACGTTCGAGTTCGATTGCGAGCGCGTTAGAATTTTCTAGGGAAAAAAGTTATAGCGCCACCTGGTGGTCACTAGGAGAAACCTAATTTCCTATACAAAATTCTAACGAGCTCGCAATCGAACGTGAGTCGAAAAAACTCACACTAAGGCCACTGAATGACTAAGATTTAATGGAAATCAGTCATTACTTAGTTCATTACATGACGAACAGGTAGGTACGCAGTCAAACAGGTATCATTCAAATATTTGTTTGTATTGTCAGTCCAAGTATGTTTTATATAACTACCTACTAGGAATTAAAACATACTATTATCTACTAATGCTAAACAAGTTCTTTGAATAGCCAATCGTGTAGATAAAATGCAATGACAATTGAATACCAGCAGAGTAGTGCAGAGCTATCTTTTACTATGTGCATTGTATTGTATCGAATCGCAAGAGGTCCGTGTCTAAATAATAACAGCCGCACAGGTCGATCGATCAGGCGCGGTTGGTCTGTGGATAGGTGACCATCTTTACATACCGTGACCCCTTCGTGACTCGGAAAGCACGTTACGCCGTTGGTCCCGGCTGTCATTCGTGGATCTTTGACAGTCGTTACGGGTAGTCAGAAACCCGAAAGTCTGACAACCAGTCTTACCAAGGGGTATCGTATTACCCAGTAACTGGGTTGTGGAGGTCATATAGGCAGTCGCTCCATGTAAAATACTGGTATTCAGCTGCGTCCGGTTAGATTGGATAAGCCGACCCCAATATAGTTGGGAAAGGGCTAGGCAAATGATAATTGTATTGTATCGAAATCAGTACCTAACTAATAATAATATTATTACGTAGAATCTCTAGTGATTTTGTATTTATCTACTATCTATCAACTTAGGAATACTTACTTAGGGAAATTTCGAATTTCGTGCTTATGAAGTAGTTCCCCCGGTGTGTTATCGAGTCTTCTTTTTAATGCAGCCTGCTACGAAGTTGACATTGATTTTTTTAATAGGTAGGTAGTTACCTACTGCGATTTGTATATTGGAAAGGACTCTCTGCTATCATTATTTTGCTCACATATCATAAGCAACTGATGCATCTATATGAATCGATTGAATTCTATCGATTCATATAGGTAACAATACCGCCACACCACAACTTATCAGATAGCGAGGCATCCAGATAAGCGCTGAAGGTGAATCTCACAATATTTTTTAATGAGTGAGTAATTATAACGAGAATGGTCACGGAAGTAAGTTGTTTATTTTCTCATTACCTATTTCCGCGTTGAATCAGGACGGACGAGACATGTTTTCTCGCTGTGAATCAGTTCAAACCACGTGTCTACTAATATTAGGGAAGCTGAAAAATCTATTCAGATTTTCCTACTTCCGTCTTCGGAAAAAACTGTTATTTGTAAACAAAACGAGCTTACTACATAACTATAGATATCGGATATTGAATACGTGCCAAGTTATATCTAAGGGCTTAAGTCCTCACAAATCCGACTGACGAAGCCCTTCGTGGTTTTGTTTGGTGGTACCTAGGTGTTTGTTGTGGTGATAAATAGGCTTTTCATTATTAAGCATTAAAAAATTGAAACGTAGGTACCTATAGTTCAAAGTTGATGAGTTGATGAATTGCTGCCAAAACTGGCTTTTAACATAACATAATCAGCCTATAATGTTCCCACTGCTGGGACACAGGCCTCCTCTCTGTAAGAGGGAGTGGGCCATAATCCACCACGCGGGCCCAGTGCGGGTTGGAAGATGTCACATGCCTTCGAATTTTTGGCTAAAACTAAAACTAAACTGGCTTTTGTTTATACTTACAAAATCGCAAGCAAACCTGTATCTATATGGTTATTGTCTTCAGCGTGCTACGGCTCTATTTTTTATGGGTTGCTTGCTTGAAATACAACTAATTGTACCTAACTAATTACACTACTACATATGCAGGTACTTACCTATTCGTTTTGAGAAAAAGAACCCAATGACCCTTAGAAATAATGCAACTATTATACCCCCTTTGAGGTGCTTGTAACGCACTTACTTGTATTATACAAGTAACGCCACTAAGGCCTGTGTTCACCAACATTCAAACCACCGCCGGCGCCGGTTAGGTATTTAAACAGTTGGTTTATGTCAAATTCCAGGAAATTTTAAATATAGAACTGATTTTATATTTAATCAGTTGACTTTGTGAGTTATAATGTTATAACTCAATGTCAGTTGATTTAAGTGTTGGTGAACACAAGGACAGAGAACACACAGTCAAACAGATTGATGATTAATTTTCTTTTTGTACTAACGTAAATAAAACTACAACATACCAGTTGACATTTTTATTTTGGCAATGCAAACAGCGATAACACAACATACCCGACGTCGAATCCATAGTATCGTTATTAGAACCGCGTTCAATTTGTGCTATTACAAAACAACGGGATACTCGTTAAATGACTACAATTTATTATCACGATTACATAATTTGATCGAATTTAATTGAATTCATCTTTCACTGTTTGCTCCTAATGAAAAACATCGAAAGATGAGAGAAAATATTAAGAAAACTAGCAGCCTTAGGTACATTTAACCAGAAATACCTACCTAATAAAAGGAATGATAAATGTTTCATAGTAAATAAAGAATCAATAGCTTACCTTACCACAGCAAAATGAGAAGATAATTAGATTCGTTATTCTATCTAATCATAATCTTCAGTTCTATCATTAGAAGTGATGCTATTTTTAGAGTCCAACATGAAAATAAGCGTTTAAACAGGTTCACCCGGCTATCATGTGGGATTTACAGTCAGGAAGTTAAGAATCTTAACATTTACTGATTAGGTGCATTAGATGTTTTGAGAACGAGTCGTGAACATACACACAAGATAGATAATAAGGTAAATACTGTAAAACTATGTACATGTTAATTTGACAGAGGACAAGAGAGAACACAATCAGGGACCAACAAGATAAAATCAATGATTTCTAAAAATTCATGGAACGGAAAAGAGAAGATGCATAGGTAGTATGAGTAGGTAATATTCTCCACTGGGTATTTAGTCTAGCTCACCTATCTATGAGTGACCCTACAGGTATATTCAATAGTATATATGGTCATAATTTATGAACGAGAGATTTAAATATTCCACATTAGAAGCAGACAGTGGCAGACAAACAATTTCAGCAAGCGAACACTAAATAAACTATTTTTTTCGAACTATTTATTTACATTACGAGTACAAAATGTTTTGTTACTATGCATCAACAATCAGCACACACGTCCGTGTTCCAGTTTCCTGAACTATAAGGCCTGGCCGGAGCCACATCGCAACCACTCCATACCTATATTACCTTAAAATGTACATTTTTAACATAAAACTCAGTAATACAGTTCATTTTTAAACGGTAGTACAACAAAATATAGGTAACAACTTTGTCCAACGACACATTTCATGCATTCCTGCGTATTCACCAGCTGATTCAGGAAATAACTGTATTATTGACTTTTACGATGACATTTATTAAGCCTAATTTCCTGCTAATTTATTTAATAAATAAAAACAAATGCATTGTATTCACTTATAAATCAAACCAACAATCAGGTACATTAGTTAATAGAGTAGATAATATACAAAAATGATTATAGCCGTTGCTGACAGTCTATTTTATACTCATAAAATGATAAGTTTCAAAAATAATCTGAAAATTCTGTCATTAACAAATCAATTCATTCGTCCTATATATTATTATAATAATAATTCATTAACAAATGAATATAATATTTCGTTTTAACATCAACTTATTGCGTACATTTATCTAAAAATCTAAAGTTCACATTTAACCGATACAAATCATATAAATACGCTTATAACAACTGTTTTTGTTATATCTTTACAACTCTATCGTTAACTAGTCTTATAATTTTATTTTATGGAGATTCGAGGCCCCCTCATATGTCACTTGATTTCACATTTATTTGAAAGCCTCGGGCTTCTTACATACCTTCACTCGCTAGTGCTTACTATGTCCAAGCCTATTTCCAATACTTTCTTCCCATTTGGAACTATTAACAAAACAAAAAAAATTTTTTTTTTTGTTACATACTTCCTTCTTCTTCCTATTGAAATTGGTTCTTGAATATTATTATGTGCGTTAAACTTGACCCCCAGCTTGAGTGGGTTAAGGTAACAATCCCCGGTCAAACTTGAAATTCCTAGCTATTCCTAACTCACCATATCAAACAACATATCAACGGTACCGGGAACTCCTCTTGATCTAACTATAAGCAATAAGCGTTTACTTACAATATCAACAACTGGGATGTCATTAAGGCTTACGATTATACCTGACGCGGATTTCTTATAGGGGTCATTATCATCATTAATTTGTTCTTTAAAAACACTTGATACGTCTCCTATTTACATACGATCTTTCGATGATCGTACACTAAACGTCTTAATGGGTAATACAGTTCAGTCAATCCTTGTGTTGGGATGTTCCGACGGGTTACATCCAGGCGATGGCCGGTGACCCGTCTGACGACAGGGAGTCCAGGGACCTCCTGCTCGCCTTTCCGTGGGCCTGGTGTCAGTAAAGCGAGGAACTGGAGCATGGCCCGTCCACTCCTTGCAACTGTTGTTCCGGGTTCGTGATCAACTGAATTTCGAGAAACGGTTTTGTTAGTCTTCAATTGAAAGAAAGGTTCCGAGGTTCTTAGTTGTTTAGTTAGTCTGTTTTAATTGCGGATAGAAGGACCAATAAAGACTGGTCCTTTTGTGAAGGAGACAAAAATGTATTACACAATTTGGTATGTTATTATTGTCATTGGAATGATTAAAATTAATATGAATTGATCAAGCTGTTTTTCGAGTGAAGCTCATTTATTGATTGATTCTACTGGAGTAGGAGACTATCTTACGATGCCGATGCCCTAATATACAACCCACACTTAAGTCACGATTTTCTGTGTAAAAATGGACTACTTAAGTCACAGTAGTAGCTTGCCGGATTTTACTACAGGTGGACTAAACAGGATAATACTTTAGTAATATACGATATGACTGCACATAGAACTACAAGAAGAAGGTTTTGAATACCAACCAAAAGGTTTTTATCAAATCTGGGTCAAGCACAAGGGAAATAATGACTCGGATATCGTTTATGGGAGCAAAAATGTGAACGTTGTGTAATTCAAGGGTCTAGCTTTATACGGAGTTGTGGTGTCAATCCCTACTTTTGTAAACTTGTGGTGATTGTGTAATAAATGTCTAATTTCACGAAGTGTGCTTGTGTCATTCTAGTTTATATTCAACGAGAAATAAAAGATTTTGCAAATTTCTAAAGGGGCGGTATTAATCGTTTAAATTGAGCATTTTTTCTGGCCATCTGTTATATTTAGGCTTAACAAGATAGTCATCACGATGCTTCGATGCTGATCTATGAATTCTTCTCTATTAGCCTACGCTGACTTAGGTAAAGGACATTTTTGCATATTTTACTTCCTTCGTGAAATTAGACATTTCATCTAACCTTATTTCGTCGTCTCCACTAAGGACAAGAGGAATGATCATACTTCTCTAATTTCACATACAGACGGTAGCAGTCCATCTGTAGAGTTGTTCGGCGACCTCGGCGACGGCGTGGGCGCATGCTTCGGCACTTCTCGGCCTGCCGCCATCTTGTCGTGCAACTGAGCGAGACGCATGCTCATCTGTCTCCTCTCCTTCTGTTCCCTCTCCCTCTCCCATCGCCTCGCGCTGTAGCTTCGGATAGACGATGAACTGCTTTGCACAGAAGTTAGACTTGGACGTCGCGAACCTGCGCAAAAAGGACAGAATTAGAAACTTCTTGTATATAAGAAGTGGTTAGGTGATGCGTGCGATCTATGATGTATTTTAGTATCCTTTTGTGTATTGTGACATTGTGAGAAGCGATTGTTGCTTGTTTCTTTTCAGAGTTTTCAGAAATGTACAGCAGAAGAAACTTGTGGAAGCTTATTGTCATCGTTATAAGTTAGATTAGATAAAATTTTGGGATTGTTTTATTAAGATAATATTTTAATTTGACTTAAGTTATTATACAGATGACAGACAACAACATGTACGAGCAGTTATAGCAAAGCAGTGTAGCAATGAACAAAATTACCTATCTATGTATGAATACATGGGGAGACAACACTCAGTACCTAATCATTAAGTACGTCATGGAAGTTACAATTAAATGGGGAGATATAAACCTACATAATTCAATTTAATTTAAACAACCGCTGGCATTGTAAAAAATGGTTTAATCTAAATACTTAAAAGAAACACGTGTTCCAAGGATCCATCTAATTACTTACGGAATGTTCGGAGGAATTACAGAAATTGCAAAAATACACTATGTAAAACTAGGAAACTCTCATGCCTTTTTTAGCACTGTTAAATTTTCAGGAGTCACAGTGGTGGTACCTGTTTGTAGTATTGTCAAAGATATGTCTGAAAATAATAATGAATCAGTTAAGTATTACGTCTACTATAAAAAAAAAAATTGAGTCGGTTTAGGTTGTGGTTTTCCTTTATTGGAAATTGTTCAAAGGTCAGTCGTTCGGAATCAGAAGGAACTTGATGAAAGTCACCAAACATAACCATCAAAGAAATCAATGTGTTAGTCAGTCTGTACCTACCTACTGTTGGGCTCTATAAAACACATACGTGACTGAAAGCAAACGCTTACATGCACAGCCAGTGAGGTGTCGACAGATATAAGCGAAGAAGCAGTGCTGCCCACCTGGACGACGTCACCTTCCACCATCATTAACGGTATAGAAACGTCAAAAGTATATGAAGATCTTCATAAATTTTTGACATTTCTGCTACCAGTAACAATTTTAAAGAGCCGGATCGTCAGGGGAGCTGGGCCCATGAAACTGAAGCTTTCGCCCACTTCTCATTGTGCTTGCGAACAGTACTACATGTATGTCAATCGCAGACTGTGTGATCTTTGAGGTAAACTGCAAAGTTAAGCGTGTGAACTGTGACGTATTTCTGAATTGATTGCATGATTCTGGACTCTGCGTTGATGTGTGGTTGATTGAGTTTCAGAAGTCAAAAGTTTGTGTTAAAGTGTCTAACAAATTTTGCTAGATAAATAAAGAAGATTTTTAACAAACGTCTGTGTTCCTTTATTCATTGTGTTAGGTAATAGAAAATGGAATTTGTCGAAGCGATCAACTTCCATGCAGCACTGTGTGAAGTGTTAAGCAAATTCAAAATACATACATTTAATTCTGGCATACACTGCCATCTTCAACCCATGTTTTTGCATCTTCAGTTTCGTTAGCACATACAAATAAGGCGTGTGGGAAAGAGATAGACAGAAAGGACCATGGCCATCTTGCTCGCGCCGCCAAAACACTTCATCCTGCGACTGTCGCGCCACGTTTCCATCAAGCCCAGCCAATCACGAGTAAAGCCTCACACACAGTAAGCTGTACTTACGCCAGAAATGTCAGGTACCGAATGTGCTGAGAAGAGGGAGCTAGCTAGCTATTGGGAAAAAGAAATATATTCTAAAAAATGTTTTGTGACACTGCGGACCGTTTTATTTGAAATCGTATATTTGAGGGGCGGAAGGACCAACTTCAAGGATTATTTCCCTAAAAGGATATTACTTAGGTACATTAATTAAATTGTGCACTGATTTTAAGTCTTATTATTTTTAAATAATATAATGTGGATAAACAGGAAATTCCATGTAATTATTATTGAAACGATAAAATATCTATGATGTATGTAGGTGACTAATTAGTTATAATTTTCTTGTTTAACTGGTAGGTAATTAATTAATTACCTATAGTTACCAGACTGGAATATTTCAGGATTTTAAGAAATTGTTTGGGTTAGGTCTTTAGACATTCTGGATGAAACCCCAGTTACCTACAAGAAACTCTCGTTCAGAATTTTACAAAGAGAAAAGGATACTTATAAACTTGTGATTGTGATTTGTGATATGAGAAACTATCTTCAGAAGATTTATTTATAACACAATATTCAAAAACAGTGGAATAATCAGGTCCCAAATCATTGAAACAAGATTTAGCACGTAGCTAACAGTTCTGTTATAAGGATTTTCGGGACAAATTCAGCATATTCGGTGGTAGAGTGGTGGATCAGTCGCAGACTGGAGTCAGTCCTGGTCGCTAACACCGAGACGCAACATCTAACGGACACGACCGACGACGACCTCTCATGCGCCCGCGACCCTCCTCAACGCCAGCCTGCTCCGCTCGATACTGATGCTTTTGATGAAAGATAGACAGTTTTATGGTTCATTTTGGTAACATCCTAGATAGCTTTAACTGTGTTGGACTGCGGTTTGTGCGTTTCAGCTAGAATACTGATGAGCGGAAATCTGTCCCAGGCTTCACGGATTGAGCTTCTTTTAGCCATTTGGGAGATAACATCAGAGTAGGCATTTGTATGCTATTCACTCGCCGTATTCCCCGATATCTCTATCTGTGCGGGTACGTATTTGAATATCGAAAATTAAAATATCGACTGTTAAAATATCGATGTTCAAAACATCGAAAATTTAAATATCGATTGTATCAAAATGTCGAAAATTGTTATACCTACGCTTAAAACGTCGAAGATTGAAATGTCGAGTGATTAAAATTTCGAATGATTCAAAATATCGAATGACATTATGCCTAAGTTCAAAATATCAACATTTAATACATCGAAGTTCTTAATATCTACGTTACGTTACGTTTGGGTTTTTATTATGTAAAAATAATTAAAGTACCTACATTACATGAGGTTTTCCTTGTTTTTTTTTTGTAACCCACCTGATTTCCATCTAGCAAACAAGCATGCAGCAATCATGCAACATGCAAGCAAGCATGGCTTCTGTCACGGCTCCGGCGCTGCAGGGCTCCGGCAGTCCCACGCGAGCTTAACGTCGCAGATGGTTTAAACGCCCACCACCGCAGCTTCGGCTTGTTGGCCGGCTTCGCCGGCCAGCCTCAGCTGCGGCGGCGGGTGTTAAAACCACCTGCTCCTCAGCTCGCGGGCTGCCTCGCCCCTCCGCGACTACGCGATTCTAAATTACACTCTAGGGGTAGGGCAGACAAGACTACGTGGAGTCGGTTTTGCAGCGATACGTTTCTGTCACTAACTTTAGTAGCACAACCTGCACAACATATTGACTTTCAAGAAAATATTTTAATTTAAATAATACCTTCACGATTGACCTAGGCTTGTACACTGGACACTGATTTTCATGGATAAAATAGGTCGAAATTGTTCCAAAACCGAATTGGGGCACCCCGAATTTACGTAGTCTTTTGGCTGTTACCCCTAGAGTGTATATAAAAATCCGGAGGCGCGAAGGGAGGGCAACCCCGGCGAAGGGGTTGCACTTCCCGTAGCGCCGGAGACGTTGCAGAAGCAACCTTTTTCCACTCATACTACTTTATCAAAAATTGTTCGATATTTTAACTTGTACGTATTTTTAGGGTGAATGAATGAATGTATTAAATGTTGAAAATTAACTCATTTTTACACGTAGGTATATTAATTTTCGATGTTCAAATAATTACCCATCGATATTTAGGACGTTCGATAATCTGTATTTCGATATTTAGATCTTTCGATGTAACTTTTGTAGATATTTAGATTTTAGATATATTGGACGTAGGATATTTAACCATTCGATAATATAAACTTTCGATATTTTAATTTTCGGTTATATGATCGTTCGATATTTCCATTTTCGATGTTTCGAACATCGATATTTTAACAGTCGGTATTTTAATCTTCGATATTCAAATACGTACCCATCTGTGCATACAATTTAGAGTTGATAAAGTCAGCGATTCACGTCCCGTGCGAGCGGAGCAGGCTTGCGTTGCGGGCGGGCGCGGGAGGTGCCGCCGGCCGGACACCCAGACGTGCAGATGATGGGAGCGCGCCGCATACATTATCCAGATCACCTTTGGCGGCGCACTTAGGCGGGTGCGCGCCGCCGTCCCGCCTTACGGCCTTCAGGTGGCGCGAGATGAGCAAGATGGCCGCGGTGCGCGCCGCACCTGCGCGCGACGCCGACACCGCCACGCCGCCGCGCCGCGACGCGCGCCGCGAGCCGCCCGAGCTCTCCAGCTCCAGCGTGCCGCTCGTGCAGCCCGAGCGCGACGACGCGCGGGACGACGCGCGCGTCGCGCTCAGCGTGCCACCTGCGTGCGACAGACGGACCGGTGCAACACGACCGTACACAGCGAGTAGAGCAGCACGACATAGCTTATAGCGGGAAACTTACTGTTACATTAATGAAGAGGGGTAAGAATCTTGACAGCATAAAACTTTTAAGTTAGGACAAAGCGCTTCAATCATAAATCAATATTAAATTTGGTCTAGCTAGCGAGCTCTGTGGACACCAAGAGTTGGTGTGCGCAGAGCCATAAAGTTTGTTTCTTTTACAAATTAGATGAATTTTTGACATAGCTATATAATATCTAGCTTAGCAATACACTGATTCATGCAAAAGATCTAAATCTTACCTGTGTCATTAAGCGAATACAGACAAGGCGGCGTGAGCCTCGCATCGGCCAGGTGCGTGGGGTGGTAGCGCGCCTTCGTGTACAGGTGCAACACCATGCACAGCAGGCCTCCTAGCACGAAGATACCCGACGCCACGCCCAGCAGCGTCGGCAAGTCGGCCGTCAGCAACACCAGGTCTGGAACCAGCGGAATTATTAAAGTACGTGATAACATTAAAGGTGGAAAAGAGAGATGGAGGCCTTTGCTCAGCATTGTGACAATAGACAGGCTAGTAAGATAGATCAATGTGGACAGGCAGCAAAAGAAGACAAGCGCGCTCTGAGAAAGATGGTTCGACGAGATCAAAAAAACAGTGGGCCAAAATTGGGCCTGCAGCAGCACAAGACTGAAAGGAATGGCTAATAAAGGGGAGACATTTAACCAAAGATCCGGCATTCCTTTATTATTATTCACAGTTATTTTAAATGGATCCCTTCTTGCTTATGTTGCTATTGTTAGCAAAGTCTACTTCACTGGTCTTCATTTTGGACAAACAGTTCTTAAATCGACTATTAATGCTAGCTACTAAAGGTTAGAAGGGTCACTTCTTCAATTAGAGTGAATATAAAAATCGCTTTCCATCAGTCGTGGTCAAGGTCAAGAGCTGGGCCATTTACCAATAAAAAAAAGAGACTGTGCTTTATCCTTGGTAGTTTGGAAGCTTGGAAGTCATTATTGTAAGCTTAAGAGTAAACTAGTCGCGAGCTCGAACTCACTAGTGGTCATGGTCAAAAAGCACGCTGTCTCACCTGGCTTCGTGTCCCACAGAGCTAGTATCAGTGATGAGCAGTTAGATGCTAGTCTACATGAACAACGTCTAGTTCCTACGCACAGAAACACCGTTCCGAACTGATAGGCGCGTAAAAAAAATCGAAAAGTGCTTCGGAAAATCGAGTTTTATGAAAAAACCAGTGCATAAATCAATTACAAATAAAGTTTATTAAACTCTTCGTTAACTGAGCTTTGTCGGTACGGACTTGGTTTTGAAGATTTTAGTTCTTTTATTACTTATTTATTATTAACTATTACTTATTAACCCTAAGTTACGTTAAAAATAACAAGAAAAACTAATCTTTGCTGTCTCATAACTTTTTAATGGCTTTTTATTTCACTACTCTGTTTCAGTAGGTACAGACAAAATTAATAATAAGTCAAACGATGTCATGTTTAACTTTGGATGCACAATGTCAAACAGTGGAGTAATAATCTCCCGAAATTTGTATGGAAAAAGTATCGACTAGTGGCACCTTAAACGGTTGCATTGCAATACTATTCTAAGATCTGATCATCGTCATCTTATCAGTCGCTTCTGAACACGGGCCTTCCAAGCATCGACGATTTACGATCCCCTTCGCGGCTCCCCAGCGGCCTTCACCAGCTTATCGGCATCATCATCATTTCAGCCGACAGATGTCCACTGCTCGACATAGGGCTCCCACCCAAGCCTAGCCATATCGACAGGTTCTGTGCTTCTTGCAGCAGATCCCAGGTTTGCACAGTTTAACGTTATTCAATCCCTCCAACAGATTTATGCCAATAAATCTAATTGCTCTCGCTTGTCAGTAAAATTTATTATCGAAACAAACAATAAACCACTACCTTCGGTGCAGAAGACCCTCGAGGTCGGCCTGGTGTGGCTGGTCTGATGGTAGCCGGAGTCACACTGGCAGTACGCATTGTGGTTGACCTGCACACACGACGCGTGCGTGTCGAATGCCTTGCACGTTTCGCGGTAGAAGCACTGCTCACCCAATTTCTTAGCTGGAAGGTGAAGGGAAAACGTTTTAATATTTTGGGCCGTTGAGGATATATGTATTTATAATTAATGATGATGACGAATTAGTCAATAGGCCATGGAAGCATTGAAATCGAAAGTAATCATCGAATAGATAAGTAATCTATTACAGCCCACCACGTTCCTAAATACCCTTACATATAGCCAAACAAAATACAACGAAACAGAAGTTCCGACGGAATCCAACAAAACATGATATACTTGTACAACTTAGTCTATCACTTGTCACCCAAGTTTCGAAACTTGCTCCAAAAGGAATAAAAGGGGACCTTGAGAGCATCTGACTCGAAGGCGTACAAATATCGGAAGCGATTGATCAATTTTGATCCAGCTGCGTATAATTTTAAGGTTTCAGTTCCAAAGACACATATTGTGCCCCTGTTACTATGAAGGTTGTATTTGGAAACGTGATGTCATAATAATGTCAAATGGCTTTTGTTATAATTTTTTGATAGTGCTTAAATATGTAAGGGCGATGAATCGTCACAAATTCAATGTTATTCTTACCCACACGAATATGTGAGATTTATTACTATAATAACGTGAATTCAAACTTCATAGATGTATGTATGCAAATACTGTTTAATTAACGTTAACCTCACAGACGAGGTTTATATCTTTTAGGTACAACAAAAAAAAAAAACTTGTTTATTAGAAACCGCCTGTGAACATGCTTCAGTTGCATGTTCGGTCCTAGTGATCACAGTAATTCACAGTTCTACTGTTTCAAGTCAGTAAATTTAAATTGGCGCATCAAAACGTTTCTGGTCCTAATACGTCTCGTGGTCCTTTGGTTCGCACGGTATACAGAACATGCTTGTTAAGCACGGCGTAGAACATCTATATAAACCTTATGCAAAGTTAAACGTGCTGATAAAATCGGGACCACTGCATCCAGATCAGCTTACAAAAGACAGAGTTGCTAATCTTAGCCTTTACATATTATCAGCTAACATCTACTAGTTACCTACTGTCAGATTATTAGATTGTACGACACTTTAAAAACGCATCAGGGTGTTTTGGGTGTAACGCTTTCGAGTTAACAAAGGTACGAGTTATGTGATCTCCTTTTTTAATCTAGCAGTAAATCAATGCTTAGAGGTTCGACAGTGGTAGTGGTGGTGGTGGTTGCAGTAAAGCTGCCTAAGGACCAATCAAACTGCTTACCTTTAGCGCATCCCTGGGCCACACCGACGGAGACGGGGTGCTTGGGGTCACACTGGCAGGAGGCGGTGGTGGGGTCGCAGAACACGTGCATGAGCTTGGGGTTGCAGGTGAACTCGCAGGGCGAGCCGAGGTACATGCCCTTCTCTGAAAACGGAAAACATGGTTGGTTAGACAAGAAAAACATATGGAAGCTTGAAGGGATGTAGTTAAGAAAGTATGAAACTTCTGGGACCGATATTAATCTTAGTTATCGGAAGAAAACTTCACTCTATCATTGTAATACCACCATGAGACACAAATCCAGCGAAATTTTGGTCATTCCTCTCCTTAAGCAATTTTATTCTTACTATGACTACTGAAGCATTAAGATTATGTCCCTCTACTGGCTACAATAGCGACCCACAACACAAGATTAAGGCCGAGAGATAAGCTCTGGCTAGGCTTTGAAGTAAATGCCTATGTGGACATTGATCTAAGACTGGATCAAACTGTAATAGACTTTTGTGTTAGCCCCAGAGATTCATTGAATATTTACTATATAGGGTGACTGGTAATTAGTGACCGATACTTAAACACGTGATTTTACTCATCATTATGAACAACTTTTACTATGGGACCAAACCTGAAATCGTGAAAAAAAAAAACAGCTGTTCTCTACATTTTGACGAGTTAGACGAACATAAATGTAGGGAACAGCTGTTTTTTTTTCGCGATTTCAGGTTTGGTCCTATAGTAAAAGTTGTTCATAATGATGAGTAAAATCACGTGTTTAAGTATCGGTCACTAATTACCAGTCACCCTATATAGTACACCAAAATACAACTAACCGCAGGCCCACAGTAACTGAAATTAAAACAGCGCCATTAATGGCCATATTTAATTTTGTAAAAGAGCGCTCTTATGCAACGAAGCATTATTGGCCATTTTCGTAGTTCAAGTACTTATTGATGTGCGACTATGATCCGTTCAAACTTAAACTATTTTATCGATGAAGTGGGATAAAACAAGGAATCTTTACTAATAAATTTGAAGAAACTTTAGCAGGCGGTATACATCTGCGTCATTTGAAGGTGTTAGTTAAATGAGAACATCAAAGAGAGAAGTTTCCTTATTACCAACACCGGCAATGCGATAGTGTTGTCACCGTGGAAACTGCTCACGAACAAAAGTAATTATAATTTTATATCATCACCGACATTTATGAAATTTAAAAAGTTTTGTCGTTTGAACTTTCTTACATTCTTTCTCCTGTGCTTTAATTTTTTCATACCTCGCAAGATTTAACAAGATACACCAGCTATTTTTAAAAGTTGGTGATTTATTTTGAAACCTAGCTCGGGAAAAATGTCACGAGATTGTGGTTACAGGAATAGAAACATATCTACCTCAATAATGCGCTTCGCAAAAGTGGCTAATCAATATCTTTGTTAAGACAACTCAATCAAGAAATAAACTCATCATAATATTGACAAAATGTGTGGAAAAGGGAGGCAGGCCTGTACAGGCTAGTTAGATTAGATCATAATAGTAGTACCTATGTAATTTCAGTGTATAGGTATCTCTCACAACACTCAAGTCTCAGACGATATTGACACATCTACACCTCCTTAGCAATCCAATCCAAATTGTTCAAATTATCCAATCCCTACTCGACGTTTGTCCAGCGTGTTGGTCCTTAGAGACATTCCAGGACTTCCAGTAGTTGCATTCACGTTAGATTAGTTGTGAGTTTGCGTCTATTTGTAGTCTTGCTTTGGTCTGCTGAAATCAGCAGGATTAATGCATCTACCCAGAATCTATTCTAGATCTTGTCCGCATTTAGACCGCCTTGCTAGGTGTTTCCTACCCTATCCTTTATAACCGGCTTCAAGATAAAGAGGAGGTTCTCAATTCGTTGGAATCTTTTTTTAATACAAATCCTCTTTGTTGGTCTTATAATGGCGGATTCGGTTGTTGTTTGTAACGTCTTAATTGTAACTCATACGACTCCCACATAATATTTACTACTTATGTACCGTAAGTCTTGTTGAAAGCTTTCACACTGTTGAAATAACTAAGTATTTATCCAACAAAAGTTTTCCTTATTACCATCGTAGAGCTGAAACCTCATCGGGAAGATGTCATTCGGCAAACGAGTCACGCTTGACCTTCCAACGCCCTTGGATTGGAGAGATAGTACGTTTGGAACTTAGGACCAAAAGAGGGTGTTAAGTCGTGAATCAAGTTTGAATCATTCTGAATCCTTTCGCCGATTGCGACTGTTTCATTAGATATAGGATGAAGGATCTCTTTTATCACACCTAGTCGAACAATACGGCGATTGGGACACTGCACCGCATTACGCAGCGGGGTGCGTGAAACGGACCCGAATTCCCCGCACGGAAGCGTGTTTTTATTGAATTTGTATGTAAAAATTACGGGCACGTTATCTGCGTCCCGCTGCGTGATGCGTTACAGTGTGCCAATCGCCTAAAGGATTTCAAAAGTCCACTTCTCCCTAAACTTATTCTATTAACGACTAACAAGCTTGTACAAAACAATTAGTAAAAAATTGACATTTCCTCAACAAAAGAAAAATGTCAAGCAAATAAAACACTTATTATACATATACAATTGCTAAGTTAATTCAACATAGCTTATGTTATACAAGTAAGGCGGAAACGGCGTGGGAGCGGAAGTAGGCTCCACCGGAAGCGAACTCGACGTTCGATTGAGGACGCCGCCGGCTCGCCTTGGAACTTCTCCATTTGTTCTTTTTTTTCTCTCTGGTTTGAAGTTTTGCAACAAATAGGTTGGCTATTAAATGTCACTATGATTGAACTTTTAATGGGTTTTGAACTGGACTTAACTAAAAGAAGAAGCTTTTAGCGATAAGGCCGCCCATTGTAAAATACACCCTTGACCCTATGCCGACTTTCTACATTTATATCTGTCATTATCATCATCTGCCTAGCTTTTTCCCAACTATGTTGGGGTCGGCTTCCAGTCTAACCGGATGCAGCTGAATACCAGTATTTTACATGGAGCGACTGCCTATCTGACCTCCACAACCCAGTTACTGGGTAATACGAAACCCCTTGTTAAGACTGTTGTCCGACTTTCGGGCTTCTGACTACCCGTAACGACTGTCAAAGATCTACGAATGACAGCCGGGACCAACGGCTTAACGTGCTTTCCGAGGCACAGTATGTAAAGATGGTCACCCATCCACAGACCAACCGCGGCAAACGTAGCTTAACCTGATCGATCGACCTGTGCAGCTGTTATTTTTTAGCCACGGGCCCCTGTTACCCACATGGTGTACACAATAATGCGTATAAGATTCTGTTCTATTCTTGATCTGAGAGAAATTCTCCTAACTTCAATTTACTAAGGGCTGATTTTCAGATACATATTATAACTGAAGAATTAATATGATAGTTTGACATAATTTCTATACAAAAGCTGTCAAACCGCAATATTTTTTCTTCGGAAAAAAAATTATCTGACGATTGAAAAATCCGCCCCTAATGTTTTAAATTGAATCTATTTTCGTTTTTAATGACACAAAATAATTTGACTCAGTTATCCTCATGATAGGACTACTTATTTCGTAGTTTAATGAAAACTGCATCCATAAAGTAGGTACCTACCATAATTTTGTAACCTTAACAATTGCATTGGCATCAGCATCCTAATTGTACGCAATTACGTACGGTTAGGTCACACTATCGAACATAATCTAAAGCATTTTGAAGGGTAATAGCTTCATATTTTATTCATTCGAAAAATGTGTTTCCTCAATAACGTAAATAACGCAATGAATGTTGTTGAACTGTCAAAATGAAAGCCATTCCAGTAGGAATGAAAATATCAGTAGATAATGTGGCTATATATGGCATTATCAGTAGATAATGTGTTAGGCAATTACCCCGCTGAATTCCTAAAACTATTGTATTCAAGTATAAGTCAAAGTTATGAAAAAACCTAATAAAACAGTCAAAGATCACTACAGGCAGCAGTAGGTAACCTTACATCACCTTTAACTTTTCTGGAAAAATAACAAGAGCTAATTTACTTCGTTATAAAATTCCAATACACACACAATACCTACTGTTTGCAGCCAAATACTGGTGTTAAATTTCCGCCAGCACTTCTTGGAACCAATAACTTGTAGCTCGAAATATTCTATTTGCACGAATAAAATATGGTACGTTCAATAACATCCTTAAAATGCCTTCA
Source organism: Oligia fasciuncula (assembly GCA_963082905.1). Lineage (NCBI taxonomy): Eukaryota > Metazoa > Arthropoda > Insecta > Lepidoptera > Noctuidae > Oligia > Oligia fasciuncula. The sequence goes on along the minus strand of OY720391.1, from coordinate 21,434,779 downwards.
AGCTTTTCCGGGAACCAATAACAGCTGTAAGTAGATCGATATATTGTCTAAGTAGGTACTTGAAAAATTTTGTTTCTCGATGGGTGACAAAATATCGCCAGACCGCCTTTCCAGACGCTTTTCGTGTTTGTATTATTTTTATGCGGTTTGTGATGGAGTTAATATGAGATATTCCATTTACTAGTCTCTTATTTAACTGAAGTAGAAAGGGTCAAACGTAATCTGGCCACCTTGCCTGAAAAAGGCGTGGAGCGTGGGCGTAGGGATTATGGCACGTAATGTGGGATGTGGGTAGCATTTTACATCTGAAATCTATACTCACTCTTAACATAATAATAATACTGAAGAAATCTGAGTACCTACTCTACGAGGGGCGAAGCTGTCGTAATCCCCAGTGAACTTTGACAGTTTCGTTTATTGACTGGATTAATAGATGAGCGATAATTATGAGCACTGGTTACTGAAAGTCTAACCAAATCTGCGATCAGTTTTCATGTGAGTTCTAAAATATTGGCAGTTCATCAAATGGCTACTGTGTCATAAGTTCATAACGCTGGGTTTAATAAAATATAGGGTACCTAATCCGTAAAAATAATAATACCCGTATTCACAAACATTACTATGAGGTCTCACAGTGCGCGCGGATGCACAGGATTCCAAAAACCTATTCATAGACAATACTTGCGTGGCGATCCGCACTATGCGTTCCCATAATGTTTATGAATTTAAAGGCTGTCATATGGAACGCATTTAAAAATGCCTTAATTCGCATAGTTTTGCTACTTAGACAAGTATTGTTTGTGAATACTTGCTCAGATGGTTTGAGTCATACTTTAGGAATCGGTCTCAAATTGTTACATTGGGCGGAGTAAGGTCTAACTGCGCAACCATACCATCTGGTGTGCCACAAGGCTCAATTTTGGCACCTCTTTTATACTCTGCCTACCTATACGATAAAGGAGCGCATGTTCTTGATGCAAGGTTGTTGTATGCTGACGACACCAAGATTTTTTATGATTATAAAAAATAAGCATAACTGTTAGAAGAAACGACTTAATGGGACTACATGACCTAAAGCGCGGTCACTGTCGGACTGCATAGAAAAGAAAGAGAAGGGCGATGACACAACGCTGGTAATTTATTGCAAAATATGAAGCAATTATTTAGTTACAAAAAATCAATTGTTTGGGCTAAAAAATTAAAACACTAGTGCTTTAGTATGTTGTTTGTAGAATAATCTGATAAATAATCAGAATTATTGTAGGTATTTATGTATATTAGTATGGTTTTTTATTGTAAAAAGAAAATTTTTAGAGGTATCTTCATGATTTTTTTCTACCGTATCAAATTAGTTATATTATGTTTTCAACACACTATTTACCTAGCATATCATATATTTTTCTGATTTTATTTACTGTGTCGATCATATACTTCTAGGCATTATTTAAAACTCATCTTGATATTATTATATTTAATACCAAATAAGTTAAATTCAGGAAACAATTAATAACGTCAGTAGGTATGTGACGAATTGACAAATAAATCAAAATTAAATGTTTTATTATATGTATAGATAATATTTATTAATCTTTATAATATTTACATAATTTATGCTAATACCTATTTAAAATAATAATAATATGTACATTTATATGAAAAAAAAAATAAGCAAAAAGATCATAGGGCATCAAAAAATTCGTCCGCATCGCTGTCAACAGGAACAGTGCCCAAAAGGCTGGCAGCATTGCCACGTTGTATGGCAATGTTAATTATTTGGCCAAGAAATAGGCCAGCCCTCTGGTCACGTGAAGAGTCGACTAACCGCTTGGCGATATCTCGAAAAACCAAGTGGGCACTCGGACCCCATGGCCCTAGTGTTTCAACCCCAAACGGCTCGAACATATAACTCAAAATTAAATTGAATTTAATAGAAGGTATACAGACTCACCACATACCACTATTACTTACATATTCACACACCCATTCGCAACTCCTCATGCACTCTCCTACACACTCACCCACACTGTAGGTACACATATCATTGCTTAGATGGTGCTAGCAGTTCACTTCATTCTGTATGTTTGTTTCTGCTACATGTATTGTATAGTTATTAAATTTTAAATCCATAATTGGCTGTAAGACTAGCCTAAATATTTTAAGATAAAATTTCAAAGAGCTGTGGATTTTGTGAAAAATAAATAAATAATAAATACAGGTGTAAGTATTGGCGTTACTAATTCAATGGGTTATCTACGGAATACCTAATATCTATAGCGTGGCCTAATCATATTGTGCGCACATTATTTATACCCAACACGAAATTTCGACGAAAGCTTCATTACGACCGGGGTGGGACGATTTCCAATATATCGTTGCTTTTACAACAAATTAACGTCAACGAGGAAAATTTAATAGGTCATAGACGATTTGTAACTGGGTTGTGGAGGTCATATCGCAGTCGCTCCACGTAAAATACTGGTGTTCAGCTGAATCCGGTTAGACTATGATCATAGACGACTTGGAAAATGTATGAACCCACAGATTTTCTGTCTGAAATTGGGTTTTCAAAGTTAACCTTTATTTATTCATCCAAACTAGTATTATAAATTCGAAAGTAACTCTGTCTGTCTGTATGTATGTTACCTTTTCAAACTTGCTCCCGCGTCACCAGGCCTGACTCTGTATATTTCGGCTGCTGAGACCAAAACAACAGACGTAATAAACAGGGAAGTTTTGTAAAAATCGTGGTTGTTATTTTAGTATGTTGTGGTGTCTTACGCGAAGGAATTCGCGAGCAGAAGCTAGTTTCTAATATTTACTGATTGCATCTTCCTCTTTACAACCTTAAAATATCATCACCGTCCTGAGAAAGACCTGCTGTACTGATCAAAATAAATAAGACAGTCTATTTATTTTGGTCAGTGCAGCAGGCCTTTCTCTTCCATACATTTCCATCCGTCTTCATCTTCAACTTATATTCTAGACAAATTCGTTGCTGCGTTTAAGTATGGTTAGGATGCGGCCGCTAGCCATATGGTGCAAACAATTTAGTCATTAAACAGCGTTCCATGTAGGTATGTATGAATAGGAACCAGACGTTACCATATCTGTGTTCACAAGGTTCCAACACCGCAAGGCGGGCTGATACTTATGAATACATAATAGAGCAGGCACGGATTATGTTACAATATCTGCAATGAACGAGGTCCTTATTGTGAGCACCTCTCCATTACATTAAGCGTTTTTAACCCAAAGGGTAACTGGGGAGTACGTAGAGGTAGCTATGAAATTTTTCGTCAGTTGTGAAAAAAAAAACAGTTATTCCATACGTTTTGACCGTGTAGGTATAGCTCTGTTCTACGAAACAGCAGTTTTTTTTTATAACTGACGTAAAATTTCCACTCTAGGGGGTTTAGAATAATGTGCTGAATTCATGGTTACAGTATAGGTGCCTAAACACACGTTTTAGTAGTTACCTATGTACAAGTCCGATGAAGTGAACCTATCCAATTGCCATTGACCGTGTAAGAATACGAACTCCGAGCCGCTACTAGGAATCTCGTAATGAAACCAATCCAACCCAATAAAGTTTGTCAGACCCCCAGGTCTGGCAAACTTTGCGTCCAGGATCCCATGCCAAAGAATCAGGCTGTGAGTAGGTACCCTGTTTCGATACTTATGTTAAAGAAACACTTTTTCAGCGAGTGACCGTGTTGAGGCGATAGCCCGTAAATCTCGATTGAGTTCCCCAAATCAAGTTCTATAAATAGAGCTTGTCGTACGAGTAGGTTGACCATTTTTTATAGACGGTCAAGGGTAAGGTAAGCCGTATGATATGGGTCCCGAAATCAGTCTATTTTCGGAGGTGTAGTGTGGAAAAAGTATAATTATAAAGTGTAAGCCCAATTCTGTCCTGAGTAAATATACACCAAATATTTGCTCTTTTCTTTCATGAGTGACTTTTTTTGCAAAAGGGACCTAGTCAAAGGCGCAATCCGTAAGTAGGCATTTTTTTATTGTTGCAAACGTATTATCTCGAAAAGCTCGAGTTTAATTCTTTAGATTCAGACATTGATATTATATATCAATGGATTCAGATTAAAATGCAACGAAGCGTCCTAATCACTGATTTAACTTATGCAATTCACAAAGTGAAACGAAAACATGACTTCATCCAAAAACTCCCAGTATGTATAAACTCCCAGTAGTCAAACAAATCTAGTGCCGACAACTAATCTACAATTCGATTTAGCTGCCCTAACTATAGCGCTGCGCTGTAGTGTAGCTCGTTGCAAGGTCAACAGACCGCGAGGTCACCTGTCATACTCATACCCGACGCCTGCTGCGGAACTGTTAAGGTTATAAGCTGATTTCTATCGGCACTTAGATTATGGATGCTTTTGCGGCTTTTATAAGGGAATAGCCACAAAACGTATGCAAAATTTAGCTTAACAACAATCATTATTTGAACAATAATGATTGTGTTAAAGCTAAATTCCGAAATTAAACTGTGTAGGTACCAACTATTATTTGGTATTTATAAAACAGTAAACCAGTCTCTAAAACATTCTCGTTTAGAAATAACGGAACGCTAAACGTTTTATTTTTAAAAGCGACTGCGAGAAACAAAACCGCCGCGGTCCGCTTAACAGCGATATTGCTGTAAAATTTTGTGTAGGCGTTTCGTTTGACAGCATTAATGTTGTATGTACTAACAGTATATTCGGTAGCTAATTAAGTTTATAGCGTTTAACTGAGTGCAGGAAAATGGAAAAATGTCGAGAAATCGAATATTTGAGAACCATTTTAGGTAAGGCACCTAAATGTACTATGTACCTACATGTACTTAGCTTAGTTACCTTAACCTACTTTAATGTTGTGTATGACATCCATCACTGTGAGTTATGCTGCTACTTTTATCTTTGACTGCATCCGCGTGTGCGCCTACAGTTTATAATTCATTGCCATTTAAAAGGAAAAATCAACGATCTTGTACATTGGTGCATACCTACACTTGCTTGAAAGTTATTTGAAAAAGCTATGCATTTTTCATACTTCTGTATTGCAATCAAAGAAAAGAATTGCTTCAGTGATCCCAGAGGTTGGTTACGTCATATATTTTCTTCTCATACCGAGAAACTATACCAACGCTACGTAGCTTAAGTACAAAAGACTTTGCAGACGAGATGCGAAACCTTAGGAACCGTGTATCCAGTGTTACTTCGACGTACATAAACATATGTCCAAGCACAGCCATGTTTTCTTCATCAAGCCTTTTCCAGTTTCATAAAACAAAGGCTTCGTGTCTCGTAACACCCTTTCAAATGAGTCTACTTGAACCTGCGCATAATCTACCGAAAACACACTTTAACAGACAGTCATAAAGTTCACACTCCTTTGGCAGTAAACAAGGAGATATATGTCTGGAACTGTCAGTTAATTTACGTGGAAGACGAGAAATTCGCAATATAGGAGAGTAACATTTTCCACTTCGAGGGGACAGAATTTGAGGTATTTTGAACACACGTGGGCCGTTTAAAAAAGACGAGCTTGTTATTATAAATTCTTCGCTAAGTTTAAGAGGGGAAGTTTGAAGTGGTCTTGAGTGGGTAGTTGAACAATGTTGGTATTATAATGTGGGTGGGGGGATGCGCCTATATACGAGCTAGCTCAGGTATGCTTCAGTTGAACTGTGGTTGAATTTTGAAAGCTAAAGATGACAGGAAAACACGAGATTAAAATCGAGTCTAAAAAACTCTTCTAAGCTGTAGCGAAAGATCGGTAAATACCAAACAATTTTGCCAAAATAAAAGAAAACCAAGTACACGACTTCGAGAACGATTGGAACCGTTCAAACGAAGTCCCAGTTCAAAGCAACATTATAACTGTGGCTCGATAGTTGTGAAAATACCTACTTAAATACATTTGAGATTAAGTTTACCTCATTTCAGAAGCCAGGGCAATTTTGTAGATTTAGCGCGAATTTAATTACTTGCTTAAAGCTCAAAGAACAAGTTATGAACGGAGAAAAATCTTTGAATGAGTCAAGAATGCTGAAATGAAAAGAATCTTTAGATTGTTCTTGGTTAAGATTTCCGAGAATTCGATACTGATAGAAAAAAATCGGTCAAGTTCGAGTACGACTCGCGCACCGAGGCGAGGATTCCGTATAAGTAGGTATGTAAATAGTTTATCCGGCATTTTTTTTTTGTAATGCAACAACAATACGGTTTTCGGTTTTATCCTTTACTTGTGCTGCATGACATTGCTTCTTGTCAAACTTGATGATTCTAGGTCAACGGGAAGTATCCTATAGGTTTTGATTCCTTTGCGAGTCTCAAAATGTGCGGCATAAACGGAACATACACGCCCGTATCTTTTGATTGCGTTGACTTAGAAGTTTGGTTTTTTCCCTGCTTGAAGGGATTGCAGCCCTGGGTATTTGATATTAATTTTAACTTTATAATTCCACGCGTTCCTGAGAAAAAGGTTCTTGATGGACGGACAACGAAGTGATCTTATAAGGGTTTCGTTTTTCCTTTTGAGGTACGGAACCTTTAAAACGGTCATTTCGAAATGGAAGGAAGCATTCTCAAGAGATTATCTGGCACGATACGGAAGAGATAACGATCTATGGATGAAAGAAAGTTCATAGTTTTTCGAGCATCTGCCTGCCTCTGTAGAAAACCTACATTAACCAGTCATTAAAAAAACATGGAACAAAACCCATTTACCTCAGTATTGGCGTTGTCGCAGCGGGTTAACTTAAACCACATAAAATATAGGCAATCATAGCTGAGAAACTGCCAAAAAATACAGCCAAACAAAATTTAAGCGTTCAAAATAATGCCAGTAACATCTGGCACGGTTGGCATCGCGCCAGCCGAACATCCTTGGCACGCTCGGACCTGCCAAGTGAACCCCATAATAATAAAGAGGACAATTATTGTATAATTAAATACTTAATTTATTATCGAGCCTACTTCAGGTTTTACGTTTTACGAGGTCGAGATCACATCGCCGAAGATTGGTGTAATGCCTTATTTGATAACAACCCATTAATTTATTAGGCAGGTAGGGACCGTTGAAACTAGGATCTTGCGCGTATCTTGGAAACTATAAATAACTGTATCTTTAGTTTGATCTCAAAGGGAAACAAGAATTTAAAGTTAGCTTATCCCCGAAAAAAAGCCGGTGGAATAGAGGCTCCACCCGGTAATTACCTACTGATTACCGGGAGTCACGGTAAGGTTGCATTAAAAGAGCCTCCACCAGTGAAGAGATATTTAATTACGGCGCCCCCAGGGCCATAAACGGCTACAAACCTTGCTGCCTGGCAACCTTGCTGCTTTATAAGAAGAAAAATGCAAAACATTGCATTACTTTGAGTATATTAATTTCGTTACATTTCTTACGTTCTATCCAAATGATAGCGCTGTTTCAGGCTATAATAGGTAATTTTGATCATAATTCAATACGCGGCAAAATATGGTAAATAATTAGAATTGTCCTTGTTATTACGAACAATACCCATGTATGGGTTATCTTGAACACATGTTTTGTACATGTGGGGACAACCCTGACATCACATTTCCATTTTTGACGCGCACAACGACAAGCGCGACACGCGTTTTATGAGGCTTGTAAAAATTTGATGGGCAGGGTCAATTGATAGGCAGGGTCAAATTAAATTACCGCAGCCGTGATAGGTGTCGATACCTTTAGGTTGTATATCTACATCTATTTACTGTGCGGACTATGAGTATGCAAACAAACTAATATTTTGAAGATATGTTTTAAACGAAAAGTGTTTACAAGAACAAACTAATAGCATCATACCGAAAGAAAGTCTAATGCTAGATTATACTACTACTGCTACTTTATGCTTTATTATTTTTATTTTAGTTTGCTATTGCATTACTGTTGAGAGCTAACATGGGGTAACTCAGTTATATCTTCATTAAGAATAATGTAAGCGGCGCAGGCAGCACTATATTTGAGTCTACTGTCTATATTCTAAGAAGGTTCACGGACGCCTACTGAGCCTTTACGACGTACAGCATGTCATACAAACTTTCAAGCGCTTGCTTTTCGAAATGAATGAACCGGTTTTAATGAAACTTCATACGCATAAGCAGGATACAAAGGTCTAAAAAGTTACTTAAGAAAATTTTCTAAAAATAGTGTTACAGTCAAATTAGACCGATTTCAAATTTTCCATAGAAACAGAGATTACCAGTTATCTTTTTTTAAATAGGACATTTCGAAAATGTTCTTAAGTAACTTTTTAGACCTTTGTACCCTGCTTATGTATGTAGGTAAGTTTGTTCTATTCTGTAAAAATCTCATCGTAAAAACTTAGGTGAAGCGAGCTTGAAGCGTGGCAACAGTGTCAATCCTAGCATCAGGTGGAATGACAACGTTTCAGAATCTGAACTCGGTATGTTTAAATGTCTTGTTTTCAGTCCATGGTAGGTATTGTACTTTCGTAGTTTAGATACTTATGACATGATTAACTAATTGTGAAGGAAGACATCGTGAGTAAACCCAGACTTAGGGAAACATTTTGTAATCATTAAAGCAAAGCGCGTCATGATACATGTTAATTCCTGCTCTGTTAGAAAAGGGACCTTTGCCCTGCTGGGCACAATTATACCCTGGCTATAAAAAAACATAATGAGTTTAAAGCTCCTGGAGCAGAAAAAAACAGTGTAAAAAGCCCGCTTCACATTGTTCTGGGAATAAAAGGTTTAAAAACACTATAAAGTGAAAAATAACTTTAATTTCGGAAGTCGGTGTCTTTGGATTTGTATTTTTGTTTTTTACCACCGACTACCGAAATTAAAGTTATTTTTCACTTTATAGTGTTTTTTGGAAGTCGGTTGTTTTTTTTTGTAAAAAAGTTTTTATTTTTTACTTTTTAGTGGGTCAGTTTGTAATTTATCTAAGTTACAATAGCCTAATGTCAACTGCTGATCACCTTTTACAAAATATTGCTTTTCCCGATGCAGGGACGTTGATTGTTGAGGAGTTCTCCTAGTATTCCACTCTCCTAGCTGATAATCCTGGCTGCAGCATCAGGCCAGACTTATGTCAACATTGCATTGAACTTAAAATTTAGTCCTGTTTAAAATGAGCTCAAACACGACTACAGTGCTGTAATTTCAAGGTTTGTACTTTTTCTGATGCTCCTGGCTTCAGCATCAGGTCTCTATGTACTTCGGTGTTCCTCATTAACAGTACGTTTATCCACACATCGAGCCCTTTTCAATGAACTTAAACACGATATATCTGCTGTTAGTTGTCGAGGAGTTAGGTACTCTGCAGACTATCCTGACTGCAGCATCAGGTCATGACTTGATGATCATGAGACCAAATGTGGCAAATGCCCTATCAAACATCAAACAATTTACTATATAAAACAGTCCTTGCCTGTTCGAGTAACTTCTTACTGTTAAGGAGTTGTACCTTCCATCATCAGCCCAGCTACCTGAGATGGTGACTACCATACGCAAATACACAAGATACTTCATAAAATATGCGAAAAACAATAAGTGAGCCTATAAAATTTGAGGGTTACCCTCGATTTCTCTAAGATCCCATCATCAGATCCTAACTTGGTGACAGTGGGACCACCTCAGAACTATCTACTTTCGAACAAAAAAGAATTTTGAAAATCCGTCGACAATTGGCGGAGTATTCGATGAACAAACATACAAAAAAAAAAAAAACAAACATCCGAACATAGTACCTCCTCCTTTTTGTGAAGTCGGTAAAAAGTACTGTTTAGACAAAAGTGGGCGAAAACGGTCCGAGTCTACCTACTCTAAAATTGTAACCAACGCGAAACAACGCGGTGTGGACTTCTTTACATTCCTGTGGATTTAGCGAGTTTGTTTGCTTCCCGGCAGCCATATTAAAAATCTGCGAAATTAAGTTCAAAGTAGGTAGGAATATGTAAAGTCAGGAAAATTTATTGTTTAGCAAATTGACTACCAACTTAGGGGGCTTACAGGACCTAAACGCACATAACGCAAGTTTTAGAAGCAATAAAAGTATATGATCGACTACAGTAAACAAAATCAGAAAAATATAAGATATTCTTCAGGATAAATATGCTAGGTAGGTAGATAGTGTGTTGAAAATATAATACAACTAATTTGATACGATAGAAAAAAATCATGAAGACACCTCTAAAAACTTTCTTTTTACAATAAAAACCATACTATTAAAGGTACATACAATCATTCTGATTTTTATTCATATTATTCTACAAGCAACATACTCAACAAGCACTAGTGTTTTAATTTTTTAGTCCAAACATTAGATTTTTTGTAAATAGATAATTGCTTCATATTTTGCAATAAATTACGAGCGTTGTGTTATCGCGCTTCTCTTTCTTTTCTACGCAGTCCGACAGTGACCGCGCTTTAGGGCGTTATCTAAAGTTAACATTTTCTTATCTACTTTGATGTTTAATTAAAAGAATTTACGATAAAATTCTGGGTCTCTTTGATCTTTTAAAAATGGTCTCTGGTAGTTATTTAAAACGAACAGTACCTATTTGTAAATGTAAAGACTTTTTATTTTAAAAAGTCTACGACGCTATTATAAATCTGTTGTTTTGAGATTGTGTAAAACCATAGTAAAAACATATATATGTATGTTTTTACTATGGTAAAACTCCAGTAAGTTTCGATTTTCCGTGTTGCTGTTTTAATGAAAGATCAACAAAAGACGAAGAGCTAACATGACAATGTCAATGTTTTCACCCACCACGGTAATCACAAAACATGAGACAAATCACAAAAAGTAAATTAATTCGTGTCAAACAATGACATATCTCGATTTTCTTTCTTTTTTCCCTATCTACTCTGCTTGATGAGGTAAATACAACTGCCCAGTATACTTCCATAGACTTATATAAACAAGTTTAAATAATATAAAGGACAATGCTTAAAAAATCCCTAAATATAATTATGTAGAAACAAGCAAATCTGAGTAAAATTATGAAATATTCAGGAAAAGTGAACATAACTTTTCGTTCACGTTACACGGTAGCTAAATGTCAACTTCTGTCCTATCGAATATGGACCTCTACATCGCTACAACTGACATAGCTATTTCAAAAGTAACAATATTACGTAAACATCTTATAACGATATCTCCAATATATTCCTCCATTGGAATACCAAATACACACATCAAAAGTGTCTAGGGATCAACATATATTTTTGCAATAACTTTTCTCCTGATTGATATTAATTAAAATTTTCTTTAAGGATTCATCAAATAAAGTGTTTTCGTTTGTCACAGTAACGATAAACCAAGTCACCTTTGCATTAATAAAGAAATTTGCCATTTTCCTAATAAAGGGATTTTTGACATTTGAACCACTAACACAAAAGTTCGAAAAAAAGACTGAAATAACAGTTTTCTTTAAAATTTTATTGGGTAACTTAAACAATTAATAATCCGTGTTTCTACCGCGAACACTAACAACACAAGAACATCGGTTTGGCATACTCAAAATGAGTTCATCCAAATCACGCTGTGGAATGGCCGCCCATGTTCGTTGCAACAACAAAAAAAGGTCTTCTTGCGACTGGATACCCTCCATATTCGGCAGAGCTCTTCTCTGTAGCATATCCCATGCATGCTCAATCGGGTTCAAGTCTGGCGACTGAGCAGGCCAGGGCAGGACATTGATGTTAGCTGCGGCGAGAGTCTGTCTTACAACTCTTGCGGTGTGCGGTCGTGCATTATCATGCATTAACTGAAATAAGGGACCGATGACGTCTGATACAATCGTCTCAGCATAAATTTGAGCGTTGAGGTTGCCTCTGATCCAAATCAACTCAGTTCTTCCGCCGATCCAAATACCCGCCCATACCATGATGGTTCCACCACTATAAGGATGGACTTCCTGGCAGGATTTTAATCGCTGTTGGCGTCCAGGGGTTCTCCAGTGTCGTATACGTCTTGTATCCGGTCTCATACCAAAACGAGACTCATCAGAAAAGCACACGAAACGCCATTGTTCTTCTGCCCAATTTCTGTGTTCAAGAGCCCATTGATATCGAATCCTACGATTGTGCATTGCTATAGGTGGTACCCGTAGCGGTCTTCGGGAATGAAGGTTCACTTCATGCAAGCGGTTTCTGACTGTTTGGTCGCTAATTAAGTTCCCTGAAGAGTGATGAAGCCTCACGGCTAACATCATGGCGGTTATTGTTGGAGCTCTTCGAGTTAAGATTTGAATGTATCGGTCTTGTCTCCGTGTGGTGCAGCGATACCGTCCTCCATGGCGCTCAGCCACGGTACCAGTGCTTCGGTAACGTGTCCAAAGTCGACTGATAACACTCTGACTTGTATTCAGAGCTAAAGCCACAGTACGTTGCCGGGAACCAGCTTCTATCATTCCCACGGCTCTGAGCATTTCTTCCCTGCTTAAATGACGTCGCCGCTCCATAATAACGTTGGTTTTAATCAGTAGTAGGGAAACAGTAGCACTAATAATGTCTTCAATGCGTTGTATGTTTTTATAGGGAAAATATTGACAGCTGATTTTCATCTTTTACTCGAATTTGATTCACAGTTCCTGATTCAAATTATGAAATGCACCAAAAAGGATCCATATAAATTTATAAAATCATAAATTTATTACAAAGCCACATCTCAATCTCAAGAAATCCGCATAAAAATGCTTGATCCCTAGACACTTTTGATGTGTGTACGTCTGCTATTAATTGGTTCCGTCTAACGAACCACTCTACTTTCGAGCTGCACACCTTCGTCTATCTTGTCTTTGAATAATTAACATGGCCGCCACGTTCGCTTTTTGAACGTTGTATTAATTGCTTTGAAGAAACCAACGTACTACTTTATACAAAACATAAGATACGGAACGTTTGTCAGAGAAACATTCTTGGAGATACATACCTTGAGTGTTCGTGTGGTTTATAGTTAAGAGTACGTACCTAGAGTATCTACTTCAGTTTTCTTTGTAAGTGGTGTGATATTTTATTTGGGAACAGATGAAAGCTGCCTGCGCTATCTAGCTGTTTGGTCTTTTAGTTGCAAATGTGATAGTTGAGATCATGTTAAGATTAGTTATTAACTTAAAAAAAAGATAATATTTACATAATATATAAACAAACAGACTTAAAATAATAATATGTACATGTATATTATAAAAAAGAGGGGAAAGAATCATAGGGCATCAAAAAATTCGCTGTCAACGGGAAAAGCTGCAAGAGGCTGGCACATAGACACATAGATATCCGTGGGCTGGCAGCATTGCCACGTAGTATGGCGATGCTGATTCATTGCCACGTAGTATGGCGATGCTGATTCATTGCCACGTAGTATGGCGATGCTGATTCTTTGGCCAAAAAATAGGCCAGCTTGCTTAAAGAATCGACCAACCTCTTGGCGATGTCTCTAAAAATCATGTGTGCACTATGTTACATATAATTATCATTGTTTTTCTCTGTAGGAAACCAGATTGTTTTACAAAATAGATGGTAGGTAATACTTTCGCTTTTACTATGAAAGACTGAGATGTGTACAGGTCCATAGTTTATATTCAGGCACGTGCTCTATATACATAGCCGTATGATGGATGGAGGGCGTCCTCTCGAAAATAATTGACTTTGCAAGGGAAGCGGATCTCGAGGATGTATAGCGGGAAACGCCCCTTAGGAACAATGAAAAATGTTTTGAGGGTGCTTGTACTGTAGTTGGATGGTAAATTTTCCCGTTTTGTAAGTCCAGTGCAAAGTAGAGTCTTGTATTTTAGTGTCGACTAGGTTGTGCCCGCGGATTCTGCCACGTGGAGGTCAGAAGTAACCCCACGGGGACGTACTATCGGGATAAAAACCGTTATAGTGTGAAATGGCAACAGACAGATGTCAGAGTTACTTTCGTATTTTCAATTTTAGTATGAATAAGCACCGGAAGACGTAGCGTTGGAAGGCCTCCCACAAGGTGGACCGACGACCTTGTGAAGGCCGCAGGAACCCGTTGGATGCGAGAAGCACAGAACCGGTCGAAGTGGAAGTGCTTGGGGGAGGCCTATGTCCAGCAGTGGACGTCTTTTGGCTGAAATGATGATGATGATGAATAAGCATGCCCAAAATAGTGATATTGGATTTTTCTTTACAAAATTCATAGTAACAGCTAACAGCCTGCATATGTATTTGCGCCCTCTCTAAATGCTTGGCTCCTATTGGATGAAGCTTATAATAAAACCGGTGAATGAGACTGAATACACTTCTGCCTAACCCTGTTGTGGGATACAGGCGTGAAACTTTAACAGAGGATCGAAGTCAGGACCACAAAATATACAGTTGCGTAACAATATGCCTACAGAATACAGCGGGGCGTGGGAACTAGGTTACTCTCGTACATAAACGCTTCCCGTCAAATGAAATACAGATCTATAGTAGGTACAGTCACGAGCACTAATATGTCAACACTTGGCAACTTTCAATTGCGAATTTTTCACGAAATAACGAATGCAAAGTTGAAATACGACACTTTACATAAACCTATAGGTTCGGAAATACTATGTTCGTAATTACATAAATATTAATTCAAAAATAAAGGAGAAAATCGCCTTTGAATAAATCCGAGTATATACATACTTTTGCTCGTGACTGTACCTATAGACTATGTAGTAACTAGTATCTATAGTACCTATATGCACTATGTAGTAACTAGTAAACGATGACGTAATCGCCTATCGCTACTTCCTGAAGTCCTTTCGTTTACTATCAAGTGCTACAAGCTTCAATGCGTCTAGTTTTCGACGAATTCGACGGATCCGAGTGATCCCATGTTTTTACATGACACGACGTCGACGGACTGACAAGCCGCAAGCAATATTGTTACCGACATTGGGTATATGTCAACTATGTCGCCTTCCAGTCTAACCGGATGCAGCTGACATTGTCATAGGTATATTGCGACATAATGTTTCCTTTGATAGATTTTTTTGGGTTATCCCCATTCATATATAAGTATTTGTCACTATGTAATTGTAATATACAATAGGTTTTACCTTAAAAATTTAAT
Organism: Oligia fasciuncula; assembly: GCA_963082905.1. Taxonomy (NCBI): domain Eukaryota; kingdom Metazoa; phylum Arthropoda; class Insecta; order Lepidoptera; family Noctuidae; genus Oligia; species Oligia fasciuncula. The sequence goes on along the minus strand of OY720391.1, from coordinate 21,419,701 downwards.
ATGAGCACTAGATTATAATTATCTAAACCAATATTAAAAAGAGAAAATATTTTTTTTTTCTACCTATGTTGCTTTCATGCTAAAACGGCTAAACGGATTTGGATGAAATTTGGCATATGGGTAGACCATGACCTGGATTAGGACATAGGATATTTTTTAACCCAATATTCCTACGGGATCGAGACTGATGCGGGTGAAACCATGGGGCGCAGTCTCTTAGACTTGTGTTGTACAAACTAGATTAAACTTGTGTTTTGGGTGCCAGGGTTTAAGTATCTCTGGTATGAACGATAGACGAGAAGTTTTTGAATAATAATGTATGTCTGAATAATAATGTAATGATGGTGCCCAAGATTCGTAGTGCGAATCTTGGGCACCAGGGTCAATCAAACAAGAAAATTCTCAAAGAAACTTCATCAACAAAGGTTACTCTCTTACATTGTCATTAAACATTGTTGTTGGCGACAGATCTGGCAACCCGGTTGCTAGGGCTTGTTATTGTTGGTTGGCTAGCGACCGGGCGGCTTGCGTGTTTCTTACCTTTTTATAAGCTATTCTTGTGATCTTTATTTAATTTTATTATACCCATAGATAAAATACTAAATGTACAAATTATACTCTCTTGCACCTTACCTTGGTTTTAATTTGGTGCCTAACAATTGTAAATTCCTTGTTCCACCGTCAAAGCCCCTTTTTTCCTAATAATTCATTCACGGTCAAAAGCCGTTGTTGTTTCAAGAAAATAATTGTTAATTTTCTCATGCAACCAAAGCATAATTAATTAGAAACTGATATGATTATATCATAAGGTATTCGTATCAAAGAACAGATTAAATTGTGAATATGTAATGTCTGACCCCATTTTGTTAGCCAGCTAGGCACTTTACATGCGTGGGTGGCTTCTGAAAGCCGGTCCGAACCAATTTGGTACACACAAATCATTTTTAGCGAAACGAAACGTTTCGGGGATCAGTTAGCGGCAAAAGGGCAATATATGGGTAATATGTAAATGTTCAAACAACGTTTTAAAATTTTTCATTTATATAATTTTTAATATGGACGTTCAATAATTTATTTTGATGAGACCTTCCACTAGTCCAGTTTTTTGATCTATGAAATACGCTGACATGTGTTTGATATAATGTCAAGATTGTTAAAATAACTCTTAACTCCGTCCATTTTAACGTCTTAGTCTGACTGACAAAGGAAACTCGCCAATCTTCTCCAAATTACAAATCAACGAATCAAAGGAGAAAACATCAAACTGGTATTTCAAGTGAGTTATAATTTTCCCGTTTCAATCATTCTGTGACTGTGAGTCGCATTCGGCTCTGATTTCCGATCAATATTCACAAGACGCCAATATTCACGAATATTCACGATGGCAGAGGCCAAGGTAAAGAGGTCAGACTCAAGGGCGCAGACGGGAGCGGAATCTACTTGCTCCCTTCTGAAATAAGAAATGGTTCTTCAGAGCTAAATGGTCCTTCTTGTTTAGAACTTGTTTCCTATGTAGCAGGTAAGTAGTAGGTATTACAAAACGTTCCGTAAAATATTTTGGAACATGATTTTCCCTGTAGGTGTCTTAAAATGTTACTAAGTTTTTTTTTATTGCTGAATGGGCCTGCTCATGACCTCGATCACGCCTGATGGAAAGCAATGGATGAGGTCTATGATGGAACGAGCGTGCCCAGAAGATGCCTGTTCACTCCTGCTTAGAAGGCAGACAGGGTTATAGTGGAAGGGAACACAGACGCTGGCAGAGAGTTCCACACTTTGGCTGTTCGCATATGTGAAATGTGGAGGAGAAGCGCTGAGTACGACTCGTCGGGATATCAACCAAGTGTGGATGGTACCCTGCAGTACGTCTGATAGTCCGGTAGTAAAAGCACACTCTCCGAAGTACAGTCTGTAGAAAACCGACACGCAAGCAACATTACGCCGAACCATGTCGTTACTCTCTGTATTTTGTGATGTCGTCCTAGCAGGTATTATTTAGGTATTATTACATTTAACAATAATTATGGAATTATCAGTCGAATAATTTAACCGGAACTGGTGGTGAATTAGGCCTTTTGCCTCAGATAAGATAAAAAAAAAATAACTCGCTTATCGTCCTCCAACGACCATCTCATTTTCTAAAATAAGTTCGAACAAATACACGAACATTTTTTGTAAATAGAACGTGTTCTATTCGGGTCGCATCGATAGCGTATCTATTCAGCTATTGGCCGTAAAACATACTGGGTCGCCGCTTCCCCAGCGACTAAGGACACCATGCTACAGTAAATCTTAGAAATGCTCGAAAACCTAAAGCACGCTCACATTTCCCGGGAGTAAGTGTTATACGTACTTTAATATATATCTCACCGGATAACTGCACAAATCTCGGAAGAAATATTTCTAAGAAAATCCTACTGTATCATGTACAGTTTAATAAATTATTACTGAACGCTTCGTAGACTACGAAGTACCTTTTTTTTTTTTTTGTTGTCGGGGGGAAACCTTCAAAAGGCCCCCGACCTCCGGGGAGGGAGATCGGGGAGTGTGGGATTTTTATCTCACCAAAACCACCCCGGTGATCACCATCAGCACATAGGGGTGGTCCCGGTTCCTCTTAAAAGACCAATTCCGGAACCCCCCCCTGCAACGCCTGTAAGGCACATCCCTGTGGAGACTGTAAAGGGGCCTCCCCTGAGCCTCGCTGTGCATGGCAGCACGTGACCACTGTGCCACCGCCTACCCTGGGGTCACTTGGTGGACGGACAGAGTCCCCATTCTGTGCGCCCGCAACCCCAAAGGTCCACCTACCTTATTTGGTAAGCGGGTTTTGGCGTGTTAGGCGCCAAGGCGGTTGCCACTCCGACGCCTCCTTCTCCGAGCAGGATCAGCCCTCTCCCGATCCCGCTCGGCGGCCTCCTTCTTGACCATCACGGTCTCACAGAAGGAGGCTACTTCCCTCCAATTCTCTGTCCCTGCCAGCATAGCCCTCACTACTGCCGGCAGAGACAGGTCTCGCCCGATCCTGGCAACCAGGGCCCGCCGCTCGGAGGATCACGCAGGGCACTCCTCGAGAATGTGTTGTGCGGAATCCAGGCTGCCTCCGCAATGGTGGCAATTTGCCGTGGCCACTCGCCCAATTCTGTTCAGGTACTCACCGAAGCAACCATGTCCGGTGAGCACCTGAGTGAGCCTGAAGGAGATGCGCTCCCCAGACTACGAAGTACCTACCAAGTATCATATTTTGTCGTATTTGCAGTGCTACCGGCAAAGAAAGATAGAGGTAGTCATTTCTCAAGTTCAGTACATCTAACTTCAGTACTATATTTTGTATCCAGGCAGGGTGGCTTCTAGTATATTATACTATGCATCATGGGGCTTATTAAGAGTAAACTAGTCGCTAGCTCGAACTCAGTGGTGGTCATGGCCTAAAAGTACGCTGTCTCATCTGGATTCGTGTCCGATAGAGCTAGTATCAGTGATGAGCAGTAAGACGCTAGGCTACACGAGCAACGTCTAGTTCTCACGCACAGAAACACCGTTCCGAACTGATAGGTGCGTAAAAAAAATCGAAAAATGCTTCGGAAAATCGAGTTTTATGAAAAAACCACTGCATAAATTAATTACAAATAGAGTTTATTGAACTCTTTGATAACTAGGCTTTGTCGGTACGGACACGTCCGTACCGACAAAGCCCAGTTATCAAAGAGTTTTGAAGATTTTACAGTTCTTCTATTACTTATTTACACCCAAAGTTACGTTAAAAATAGCAAAAAAAAAACTAATCTTTGTTGAGTAATACTCTCCCGAAATTTGTATGGAAAAAGTTTCGACTAGTGGCTTCTTAAGGCGATTATCACACTGCCACGCATCACGCAGCGGTGTGCGGGAAACGGAGCCAAATTCCACGCGCGTGAGTGCGTTTTTATTGAATTTGTATGTAAAAAATCACGCGCGTGAGTGCGCTATATCTGCGCCCCGCTGCGTGATGCATGGCAGTGTGATAATCGCCTTAATGTACAAAGTTACCTGAGTGAAATGCAGTAGGTATGGGCCAAGGTGTCACAGCAATCAGCACCACTGATTGCCGACTCCAAATAGCCACTTATCTTTTTAAATTCCATCGCAAAATGACGGAATTTAATCGTAGAGTGAGTTCCCTTTAATAAAAATGCGGACGGTCCTTCGTCGGTCAAGCTCGACCATGAAGATGCGATGATGGATGAGCCTGTAGTATATTTTATCGAATGTATACATTTTTGGCTGGTTGTTCACTAAATCTGAAACTAAGCCTAATGACTATTTGATGTCTAAGAACTATTTAAAAAATATATAACTCAAAGCATTGCTTTTAAATAAACGAATTACAGGCACTTTTGAATTGCCAAGGGGTCGGTCAGTCAGAAAGATGAAGCTAGTTGCCCATTTAAAAGCTTAGTAGGTTCCTATGGAGAAGAAGGAACAAGAAAGTCGTATTGCTGTAATGCTCATTACTCAAACAAAACATAAACGTACAGACCTAAAGTTTAGCAGACACTGATTTCATGTTGAAGTTCTACAGAATACAATGAAATGAATAGCACAGCTACCACTACACAGCATATTTCATGAAAGAACCGAATTTCTATGTTTAAAGGTTTTCTGCCTATTCATGCATTTCAGTAGAACAGCAGCAGTAATTCTCATCAGGCTTATAATATAAGGTAGACCGAGCAAATCACTTGTTCATGGGGAAGCCGCAATGCGCCAGCTTTTATTTTAGAGTCGTGACGTTAATTTAAAAGGTTTATTACATAACTCACCTTTGCCCCGATAGAAATAAGCCTAACACGAAAACATGCAGGAAAAAAATCGTTTTTAAACAAGCAATTTTTCTACAATTTTTTGACACATGCCAAAAACGTTTGCGTATCGCGAAGTGTCCGTGTGATACAAACCGCCGTGTCACCCTCGTCGCGTTACACAAACCTATTTGTTAAATCCGGCGAGGATTTGTAGCAAAAATCCCATTTATTACGACCGGCAAATATTATGGGCCTAATAAGCTAAAGTACAATTACGAGATCTAGAACACTTTAGATATATTTTTAAACATTTGAGAAAACTAGACGCTAGCTAGCCCAGCAGTAGACTGAAACTCCAGGTGAACCGACTTCAAAAAAGGAGGAGGTTCTCAATTCGACGGTCTGTTTTTTTTTTTTTGTGTATTTGTTACGCGATTACTCCGCCAATTGTGGACCGATTTTCAAAATTCTTTTTTTGTTAGAAAGGAGATACTTCTGAAGTGGTCCCATTATCATCAAGTTGAAATCTGATGAGAGGATCCCATGGAAATCGAGGGAAACCCTCAAATTTTATAGGCAAACCTATAGCGATTTGGGTATTTTTTAAAGTAACTTGAGCTCTCGAAAATCGTCATTTGGTAAAGTGAAGCTGATGATGAAGACCACAGATGGCCATCGGAATTACTCAATGACAAATATTTCACGGGTTGCAATTCGATTACTTTAATATGGTTGCTAAGCAATTTATGCTCGTCACAATGCGTATGGTGAGTGGTTGTTGAGGAGTTCTCCTGGTTCTTACCCGGAGAACTCCTCAACAATTAACGTCCCTGCATCGGGAAAAGCAATATTTTGTAACATGTGATGAGCAGCTGACATTAGGCTATTGTAACTTAGATAAATTACAAACTGACCCACTAAAAAGTGAAAAATTAAATACTTTTTACAAAAAAAAAAAACGACTTCCAAAAAAAACACTACAAATTGAAAAATAACTTTAATATCGGAAGTCGGTGTCAAAAAACGAAAATGCGGAACCAACAACACCGACTTCCGAAGTTAAAGTTATTTTTCAATTTGTAGTTTTTTTTTGGAAGTCTGTTTTTTTTTGTAAAAAGTTTTTTTATAAAGCCATGTCACCATTGTGTTGTTTCAACGTACGCTGGTTTCAACACCCAATATTCAACTTCATTTGTTTATATTGAAAGCCGACACGGATGTCACTGTGAAAGGTTTTTTACCAACAATAGGTACCTACCTGAAGCTCAGACAGGCAATTCTCGTAATTTTAAGAACGTTCACAGTCTGGGGGCCTAAAAAGGCCACTTTGGCAGAATCATAAAAGGATAACATTATTAATCATATTAAGGCGAAGACAGTCCGTGTTTTTCTTTTTTTCGCTGCACTACGTAGGTAAAATCAAAGAGATTGGGATTGGATTTGGGTTGGATTGATTGGTATTTTAGAACAGACAAAAAAAAAATAACTGAAAAATCCTTCACCAATGGGATTTGATACGATTATCTTAGTCTGATCTCAGTCTCAATCTGCCAAAAATACCTCTAATTATCCTACATTTTGACAGGTTTTTGAAATTGATTGTCGCTGAGATGAGATTACGACTACATTTTTAACGTTTTTAATTACGGGAAATGGCCTTCAGGCAGGTAGGTACCTATCAACACTTCGTAAAATACCTAGTTTAGCACCGGAATGTCCAACTGCAACTAGATATCGCTATTGGAAACTCAAACTCAGACCGCCAATAAGAGGTTTTCTTTTTGAGTAGGTATTAAAAAAAAAACATTGTTTTCAAGAACTCTATAGATGGCGTTGAACTGACTACGTTACTAGGTGCCAAAGCCAAAACGCTTGGAAAAAAAAACATTGCGTGATGTCACATACGCTCGTTGACTGACACTTTCGTTTGCTTTCGTTTTACGATCTCAAAATTACATCCAAGTGAAATAATAAAAAAATGATGTGACGTTCCGTTCCTTGCAGTAACTTACCATTGGTAAGTAGATAGATAGATATCATAGTTCAGCGCCATCTATCCAGCGACTAGGGAGAATTAAAAATAAAAAGTAATTTAAAAAAATTAAACCGACTTCAAAAAGAAATTAACTCAAAATTATGAAATAACTTTAATTTCGGAAGTCGGTGTCTTGGGATCTGTATTTTAGTTTTATGCCACCGACTTCCGAAATTAAAGTTATTTCATAATTTTGAGTTAATTTCTTTTTGAAGTCGGTTTAATTTTTTTAAATTACTTTTTATTTCGTAATTTTTAGTTTTTGCACTAGTATTTGACAAAGGTTTTGAGATGTTTTCCCTTTGACACTACACCCGTAGCTCTTATCAATAAGCCAGGCCGTCACACTTACACGTATTAGTCCATATCTTGAAAATTACTGAATCGATCTTGATGAAACTTGCACTGTTCCCTAAGTTGAAGAAAATGTAAGCCAATAAAAAAAAAATGGTCAGGATCCGATTAATAGTTCCGGAGATATGCGTGGACAAACATACATACATTCATACATACATACATACATACGTCTATGAAATTTTGTATATTTGTTTGGAAGCCCTAATAGATCATCATATGTGAATATAATGCAATTCCAATAATATTACATACATACGTATCGAATTGATAACCTCCTTTTTTTTGAAGTCGGTAAAAAAAGAAAATCCCTCATTAGATAAGTACATGCGCTTTTGAATTCTCAAAGCATCGACCAGTAAGCAAGATGAAGCTAGTTGCCCATTACAAACAGATAAAAACGGGCAATAAACTCCATGGACATTCCTTTAAATCAAAAATATTCTTCTAAAATTTCACACATTCATGTTGATTTTATACTGGAATGTTTATCTTGCCCTTTGAACACTTTTTTTATTTGAAATGGGTTTGCTCTTGAATCTAGTCTAGGTCAGAGGTGACAGAGACAAAGTCGACGATGGAGTGAGCTTACCCAGAAGCCTGTTCACTCTTACTTTGAAGAGATTTGAACACTTATATTGTCCAGGACGCGCGGACTATATTCAATCGAGACGCAACAACTGTCGGTCGAGCCTTGGTATACATTACTCTAGTAAACCGGTAAATATATTATTATTAGACACAGTTCTTGGTATTGCCTGGATTGTGAATTATAAATGACCACAAATGTAAACTAAATACATACTACGAATGCTTGAAAATGTTTCCTACCCACCTTACCTCAACGGTTATTATCCTATAATAGGTATACTGCCGCCGTACGTAAGGGGCGCATCTGAGGAAAGGGAATAGAGGAAACGCCTTTTTTGTTTAGTAAGGTTTTTTTTTATTAAATATTCGTCCTTTTCGCTTACTGCGGCCGTAGGTATAGGAAGCCCCAGTTTCTAGATTTTTTTTTGTCGATTTTCTCAGTAAGTAAATCTGATGTGAATTAACATCGAAGTCGAAGTTCATTGAGTAGAAATTGAGTTTCAGTAAATGAATCGATCTAATATTGTACAAGTATTTTTATCCATAGATAAAGGAAGACGTTTTTAATATTTCTATGATTTTTATCTCACGAAGCGACGACGTGCGCTTTACATGTGGTAACACTGGTAAACAAGTGTACGAACATGTTGTGAATGTGTACCTACGTTAAGAGTAAGACAAGTAGCGTCAGCAGATAACACACACACACATGCACATACGCACACACACCCTCACACACACACTTCCGACTTCGCCATTGTCTCGGACGGTGCGGAGAGTACCTGGCTTTATTTTTATTTTTTTTAAATCATCCCGCTCTGGGTGGAGCGGAAGGGAGTGTCAGACTCTTACTGACTAAAACCCACCCGTGTTCCTTCCTTAGCCCTTTATGTTCCGGGCCAGCGGTAACCCTTTCGGACAATCCCGCTGACCCGACAGGCTTCGGCCCTATGGGGCCCCTCCTCGATGCTGACATCTCTTTGAGGCGCGCGTGGAACACGTACGCGCCGTCCGGCACGGGCCTGGTCCTGATCGGACGGTGAGCTACCCATTACTCTCCGCCCGCAGGCCCGCGCCTACGGTGGCCGGGAGTCGTCACGCGGCTCCCGACGCCCGGAGCGTCTCCCACGGCGGCGGGCTCGTCTCCCGCGGCGGCAGAGCACCTGGCTTACACACACATTCACAGCGTGTTTGCACACTTGGCTTGGTAATCACAAGTAAAGGTTCCTTCAAACATATAGAGGTACGAGGAACAGGGTGTAAAGTTCACTCATACTATATAGAAAAGGGAGGATCCTCCGACCAGACGGGTGTTGTGTCTGGCGGGCAACTGCCCGATGATTCATGTCGGGCCGTTGTATCTATGCTAGTTGCGCGGTAAACTCTGCTTGCGCGATGCAGGATTTTGCGTGACGTCAGTATGACGCGTTGTTCGCATGTGGCGTTGTAGATACCGCTACAAACAGGCGCGACACGCGATAAACCACCACGACTTGCGGTGCCTTTGTGTCGCGCGCGATTATATCGCTTGTCGCGCCTGTGTGTGTGTAGGAGCCATAAAGCGCGCGTTCATGGGATGAAAATACAATAACAGATTTAAAAAAATAAAAAAATATGTTATTACTTTTATGATTTGAACGATGCTTCTCCAAGGAGGAACGTGTTTTTTTATAACATAAGTAGGGAGGTACATGTTTTCTAGAATGGTACTGGTAGCTTCATGTATTTAAGTACTCGTATATTTGCAACATTTTATTCAGTAAAGGTCGTTCTGAAATACACGAGACAAGTCGCAAGTTGCAACTGAAACTGAAAAATATTTTGTCCAACTTATGAAATACGCGATGAAAATGCAATTTGGTACATTTGCATAATATTGAAATGTTAGGTACTTCGTTAACATTTCCGACTGTTATCTCGAGGATTTTAAGTTTCATTAGTTTTCAGAGTCAGCTGGGACTTTTTTCAGTGGACTGAGGTTGTACTCAAACTTCGGTGAAGGATTCAGTTGGCACTTTTTTTATTTATGTTCTACAAAATTAATGGAAGTTTGTTGCGCCATCTGCTACGAACAATGGTGTGGGAGAATGGACAAGAGTTTCTACTCCTAGAGGGAACTGTTTATAGACATCATTTGAAGTAACATCTCAGAAACAGAATTGCGTTAAACACTATCAATCTCAATTTGAATCATTTTGAAGGATATTGCTAATTCATCACACATAAAGATATTATAAAGGCGAAAGTTTGTGAGTGTGTGTGTGTTTATATGTTTGTTACGTCTTCACGATAAAACGGCTTGATCAATTTTGTTAAAATTTTGTATGGAGGTAGCTGACACCCTGGATTAACATAAATCGGCTACGTTTTATTCCTTCGGGATCGACATTTACGCGGGTGAAACCGCGGGGTGCTGCTAGTTGCTTCATATTATGTTCGAAAACTTTGTCTGCCCAACAACGTAAATAACGCAATGAATGTTGTTGAACTTTCAAATATAAGCCATTGCTGCTGATAGTGTGTTACGCAATTACCCCACTATTCTTCAGCAAATGTTCTTTGATTTCTCAAGAAATTCTGTCGTAGTCAATGTTTCTATCGTGTTTCGTAGAAAATCGAATAAACTTTTCGAATGAGGTGATATTGTTAAAAAAATTTATTTCTATGTTTGTTTACGTTAATAATAAATTTTCACAAGCATTTTTTTTACTCACGTAGTCTCCATACTTAATATTATAAATGCGAAAGTGTGTCTGTCTGTGTCTGTTACCTCTTCACGCTTAAACCGCAAAACCGATTTAGATGAAATTTGGTATAGAGATAGTTTGAGTCCCGGGAAAGGACATAGGCTAGTTTTTATCCCGATATTCCCAGGGGATCGACACTTATGCGGATAAAGCCGGTTCTAATATAACATAACATCACGTCTGTATTCTTGAAAGGGTTTTGCAGAGATGCTCTCAAAACGGTCAAGGAAAACATCGCGAGGACACCGGCATGTTCTAGAACGAAAAACTCGAAGACATGCGACATCTAGCAACCTACACTGGGCCCGCGTGGTAGATTATTAGCCCATTCCCTCTCTCCTGGAAGACTAGACACTTTAGATGTGTGTATAAACTCGTAAATGTGTCGTGTAGCTAATGTTAGCACGTTACGATACGGCCGATCGTTATAATGGCACTGGAGGACTGGAGTTTGCCTACAATAGACACTTATTCGTTCGTTGACTAGGGCTAACAAGCAATCGATGTGCGATGACCCGATCGCGTGTATACACTCGTTTGTACCTTCGATAACGAAGTCGGGGAGGTGGGCTGAGTTTTATAAGAGAATTTGAAAAGTAGAATACAATATTATTAGAATCGTAGAAAGTTTACAATCTTCGTGAATCTATGCCAATACTCGTAGTAATATTTTAAAGGGGAAGCGCCAAGGTAGGTCGCGAAATTCTAATTTTCTTACGTTATTTGCAATTTGCTGGTCTGTGTTAGGTTAGTGTTGCACAAAATATGATTCGCGAGCGTAAATGAATACTTATGTATTTACTGAAAAAAACCTGAGTATTTTACAAAAAAAAAAAAAAAAAACAACCGACTTACAAAATACTACTTTGGACTTGTATTTTAGTTTTTTGCCACCGAGTTCCGAAATTATTGTTTCACTTTGTAGTGTTTTTTTGGAAGTCAGTTACTATTTTTTGGTTTTTTATTTTTCACTTTTTAGTGGGACAGTTTGTAATTTAAGTTACTGTAGCCTAATGTCAACTGCTCATCACCTTTTACTAAATATTGCTTTTCCCGATGCTGGGACGTTAAATTGTTGAGGACTTCTCCTAGTAAGAACCAGGAGAACTGGATCTGATTGAGAAGTCACCATCAGTTCCACTTCACCATACGCATTGTGACGAGCATAAATTGCTTGGCAACCACATTAAAGTAATCGAATTGCAACCCGTGAAATACTTATTATTGAGTAGTTCCGATGGCCATCTGTGGTCTTCATCATCAGTTAGTTAGTTAAAAATACCCAAATCGCTATAGATGTGCCTATAAAATTTGAGGGTTTCCCACGATTTCCATGGAATTCCCTCATCAGATTCCGACTTGGTGACAATGGTGGTACCTCGAGAGCATACCCTTTAAAAAAAAAAAATAGGTTTTTTTAAATAACTAGATACGAACTAGAGAGAGAACGAATGGCATTACTTGCGATCTGTTGGCTCAGTCTGATTGGATAATCTCTTCAAGTTCCACTTAGGTGGGATGAGTTAGTCTCATAAAGCTTGATTGAAAGAAAACAAGCGAAGGAAGCGCCGCAACAAACTCCTCAGCAGGTCACACTTTAATAGAGATGGGTAGCAGTGCAAAGACTTAAGGCGAAAGCGCCAGGGTAGCCCGCGAAATTCAATTTTGTTTACGTTTTTTGCAATTTGCTGGTCAGTAATAAGTTGTACGTTGATTCAAATATGATTCGCGGCCGTAACAAATATGTATTTACAGAATTATAATCATTAAAGTCATCAACACAACTCTCTGACCAAGTAATCCCCAAGAATTACTATTTCATGAAATCTTGACATTTGGGGATTAGACTAATTTAACAAGTTGTATTACTGATTGTTTTTAAGATTTTCACACAAAAATAGAAAAAAAAAAAAAAAATTTGGGGGTTCCCCATACTTAGAACTGAAACTCAATTTTTTTTTTCATCAATCCAATACGTTTGGGGTATCTATGGATAGGTCTTCAAAAATTATATTGAGGTTTCTAATATATTTTTTTTCTAAACTGAATAGTTTGCGCGAGAGATACTTCCAAGGTGGTAAAATGTGTGTGTCCCCCCAGTAACTTCTAAAATAAGAGAATGATAAAACTAAAAAAAATATTTGATGTTAATTACAATGTAATCTTCCACCGAAAGTTGGTTTGAAAGAGATCTAGTAAGTAGTATTTTTTAATACCTACGTCATAAATCGTAAACCGCAATTTACCTTTCATTCAATCAACTCAAATGTTACATTGTTACTTGCTGCTACGGGACCCTTCATTTCATGGGCGAGTCCGACTCGCACTTGGCCGCTTTTTTAAATTTGGAGTCGCCGGGAATAAAATTATGGAGCGCCTGGGAATGAGCCCAAACCACATCGTTTGAAAAAGGTGAATATACCTACTACGATTTTCATCCATTATGGCAATAGTAAGTCCCACTGGACCAATCATACAAGCGCTGAGCTTTCAACTAAACCTAAAAGGCAAATATCAGTGGCCGTTCGAAAATTCAGAGTATTTTAGCTAACCAAACAGGACTAAACCATGTGGGAGAGGAGAAATATTGTAATGTTTTATCTAACTTAGTATAATTTGACTGAACGGATGTTTAAATTAGCATAATTTATACCTACTTCCGAATAATGAATTATGCAAGCTATCTTTCCAGTATGCAATTTGGATTAGAAGATCTTTCCTTATCCATTTTCCGATAACCCGGAAGTTTTTAAAACAGCACTTTGTCTAATCTCGAAGTTATCTTTTGCTAAAACATACACTTCTTCATGTACAGTAAAGTAAACATAAAAAGCTTCGCTCGTGCCGCTGCAACACCTTCCAACAATGTCTTGAGGCCGATTCCTGGACCCGCAGGGTAATTGCGTAACACACTATCAGTAGCAATGGGTTTCATTGTGACAGTTCAACAACATTCATTGCGTGATTTACGTTGTTGAGCAGACACATTTTTCGAACTTATGGAGCAATGGATTAGCAATATGCTTGAAAATGATTCAAATTGAGAGTACTAGTGTGTTACGCAATTAGGGTGCTGTTTATAATTCGTGACCTTCACACTTCTCTTTGTCATTTATCTTCTTTATGGACACAGGTCTCACGTCCCACAACCGCACCGTAACCCCCCGAAACCGTATAGGCCTACAGTGGCCTATTTAATAACAATGCGACGTATTTGTCAAAATATGACAACATTCGGTATAGTTGTAGTAGTGTAGCAGTTGTAGTAGTGTAGCAGTTGTAGTAGTGTAGCAGTTGTAGTAGTGTAGCAGTTGTAGTAGTGTAGCAGTTGTAGTAGTGTACCAGTTGTAGTAGTGTAGCAGTTGTAGTAGTGGTACTAGTTCGGTATAGTTGTAGTAGTGTAGCAGTTGTAGTAGTGGTACTAGTTGGGTATAGGTAGTAGTAGTAGTGGTATTCGGTTTAGTATGCGTCTAATTTATTTTGTAGTTAAAAACGCATAGGGATGAGGAGATGGGACTAAACCCAAAATTCACATTTTCACGGCAGGTATATGAAAGAACAGAGAGCTCTGGTGGCCCCAACTTAAAAGTGGTAGGTCGTGGGTTCAAACCCAGACAGGCGCATTACTTTGTGTAAATAATTCATCACCACTGCTCTCAAAACGGTGAACGAAAACATCGTGAGGAAACCGGCATGTCCCTGAACCAAAAATTCGAAGACATGTGACATCTACCAACCCGCGCTGGGCCCGCGTGGTAGATTATTAGCCCACTCCCTCTCGAGGGGAGGAGGCCTGTGTCCCAGCAATGGGAAAATATACTGATTATTTAAATGAAAGAAACTTTACTTGTCGCCTGTCGGTTTTATCAAATAATCCCCAGGCTGCACCGCCATGGTAACACTGGCTGCAACTTAAAACTTGAAAGTTCTGAAACATCTTAAATTAAAAAAGGATCGATATTGACACAAGTCACGGGGTCTTGGAGGAGCGAGGGGCAAAGCGGGCGGGGTCACATCAATTCAGCAATTTCATTATACATGATTGGAAGGCTGTTTGTTCGTGGCTGGCGTGCCGCCAACCCGCTTGCATAATGTCTCGAGCACCGCCACTAAGTGCAGAGGTAACGAAGGTCGACTCGGAACAGTGGCTGGTAACTAGCTCACGGATCACGGCATGCATTGTTAGATTGCTTTGTTTGGTAATAGCTCTGGGCAGCGTAAAGCTTATCTTTGCATGCTTACGGAAACGAAGACAGAAAAGCGAAATTTATCCACCCTGGCCACAATTTAATCGCAGTTTTTGGTAGACAAAAAGCCTTTGTCAGTTGTGGACCATTCTAAGTTTTTTACTTCAGGTCTAATCTAGCTGAAAAATTTCTCTGTCCAAGATGTGGTCTAAAGGTGACAGTAATGTTTACAAACAGTAGTCTCTTAAAGTCAAAGTTAAAGTTAAGTTAACATTTTACCCATGCAAGGTGTATTTTTGAGACGTTTGGTCCAGAAGACTCTTTTAATCCTTATTTGAAGCTGCATTGATGAGCAACATTTTACCAAAATCTGTGAATACAATTAGCAATGACTCAAAAAGGACTTTTAAGTTGTAGCTAACGATTACTTTACAGCTCCATCTCAAAAATCCACGCTCTATTTAAAATTGGCATTATTTTGCCTTATCTAAGGAACCACCTTCTGTGTTTTCCTTTACAATAATGCCTGAAATACGACTGCATCGTACAAATGCCCCGACCCGACTATCGTCGTCACGTCGTGAAGTTCTACATTTCTGCCCGGGCTTCTAGCCTTATATGCAAAGTGTCGTGTACGACTGTGACGTTTATTTCCGTTTTATTGTTTCATATGAATTCGAATTTGAGGTTGAAGTTTACGTAAATTATTCAAAGCATTGAATTACAGATTTTCGAAAGTATTATTACTTAACTTATACCATTGAAATAATTAACCTATAACGTGTCGAAAACTTTGATTAAAAAAAAAAACCTTGGTGACAGACGGACAAAAAAGGATTCGGATCCTTAAAAAATGTAAATAACATCAAAAAGTTTGTAATCGATTAGGTACCTTATTGTATGTTCAACTGGCTGATTAAATGTAAAAAAATTATAGAACAGCCATAAATTTTTCGAAGAAGAAAAAATGGAAAAACTAAAATGGCATCTCAGTTTTTTGACCGAACATGGCCAGTAACTGTTTTTGTTTTACAGTAGCACTAAAAAGTTTGCTTAACAATTATTAACCCTTCTTCCCTAGGGAACACGACGAGTAAAACAGTAAATTACATTTTAACCAGTCTCCTATGGCGGGGTTCCAATAGCAACAACCTTTATTTCTGTTTTATTGATTCTCAAGAATTCCAAAAAGTTTTTACCTATTCAATTAATTTACCTTCTTGCTGGTAGGCAAGTAAAAAACAGGACGGCCATTACTTTACCGAAGAAGAAAAATAAAGAAAAATCTTTAATGGCATCTAAATTTTTTTCTACCACAAATGGCCTGTAACTGTTTTTATTTTACATTACGCAGCATTAAAAAGTTTACGTTTCATAATGTGAAATAATATTAAACCCTATTGTCCCAGCATAGCAACAGAAGAAAAATCACGAGGCGACGTGTAGCACAAAAACTTTTTTACAAAAAAAAAACAACCGACTTCCAAAAAACACTACAAAGTGAAAAATAACTTTAATTTCGGAAGTCGGTGTCTTTGGATCTGTATTTTAGTTTTTTGCCACCGACTTCCGAAATTAATGTTATTTTTCACTTTGTAGTGTTTTTTGGAAGTCGGTTGTTTTTTTTTTTGTAAAAAAGTTTTTATCTTTCACTTTTTAGTGTTTCAGTTTGTCATTTATCTAATTTACAATAGCTTTTACCAAATATTGCTTTTCCTGATGCAGGGACGTTAATTGTTGAGGAGTTCTCCTAGTAAGAACCCGGAGAACTGGAGCTGAGAAGTCACCCTCAGGTCCACTTCACTATGAGCATTGTGACGAGCATAAATTGCTTAGCAACCACATTAAAGTACCTAATCGAATCGTAACCCGTGAAATTCTTTAGTATTGAGTAGTTCCGGTGGCCATCTGTGGTCTTCATCATCAGTTCCACTTCACCAAATGGTGCTTTCCGAAAGCAAATGCACGAGTTACTATAACAAATACCCAAATCGCTATAGGTGTGCCTATAAAATTTGAGGGTTTCCCTCGATTTCCATGGGATTCCCTCATCAGATTCCGAGTTGGTGACAATGGGACCACCTCGAGACCATACCCTTTCAAACAAAAAAGAATTTTGAAAATCGGTCCACAATTGGCGGAGTAATCGCGTAACAAACACACAAAAAAAAAAACATACCGTCGAATTGAGAACCTCCTCCTTTTTTTGAAGTCGGTTAAAAAATATAATACTTACATTTTACCCAGTACCATGTATAACTGAACAATGATTTGGGAACAATTTATTACTCAGAGAAGGGAGAGTGAAAAGCCTTGCCCTGCTGTGCATCAAAACAGGCTAGAACAGTTAGATTAGATTATTACTCCGTTCACTTCCTGTATCTGCATTAAATGACTTAAATCTCTACACAACGACCTTCACCAACTTCATTACAGAGCTCTAAAGAAAAGCCTTTCAAAAGCCTACAAATGGCACTAAAGACTTCACAACTAGCTCCCGACTTAGGTACTATAAACTGCACTTACCCAGTTAATGTACCATTGTTTCAACTTGCACTAAACAGATTAACTTACTAATACCTAATACCTAGTAATGCCGCCACTGCATAGAGTTTGTGAAGGACGGAGGAAGGAGGAAAGGGGAGAGGACTAAATTCTACGGCACTCAGTGTATATGAATATTTTATATGTTTATATTTGTGCCGTGTTGACGTTGACAAGAAGTTTGCTGGCTCTCTGTCTAGGGAATTTATTTGCAAAAGGTTTTACTATTCTGATGCGTAATTTTATGACTTGCTGTATGGAGATAAGCGTTAGAAAAAGAGTCGTAGATAAAGTGCAGATCAATGGTCGTAGGTGTCCAAGTCAAAGCATTTAATTTGTCATTTATTAGACCACTAGCTTACTGCATACCATAAAATAAAGAAATTATAAAAAAATTGCATCGTCTAAAGTTCTAAACAGTGTTTACACGTTAGTCATTTGTTGCTTCAATTTGATTGTATGCCACAGACAAGAAACTTGCATCATGTAGGTAAATAGGGCTTGATTCCACTTGAGGTAGGTAACTGTTTTTCGAAAAGGCGTTACAGGACGTTAATCATTACCAGGTTATAGCACAACAACCTTCTTGCTTAAAACACTATCAATAACAATCTGAATAATTTTGAAGGATATTGCTAATTCATTGCTTCTTATGTTCGAAAAATTTATCTGCTCAACAACGTAAAAAACGGAATGAATGTTGTTGAACTGTCAAAATGAAATCCATTGCTACTGATAGTGTGTTACGCGATTACCCCTACGGTGATCTGCTCAGTTGGGTTCGCAGACGGTTCAGTGACTTTCAAGTAGACCGATGTATGGGAAATGGCGAAGAATTGGCCCAATAAAATTTAACAGTTCGACACGAAGATGAAGGAGCACGGGTCATCGGGCGGCGAGTGTGCTTCACGTTGTGGTCATGTTAGAGAAGACGTCTTCTCCTCGACATTACTGAATCACGGCTTCTACAGACGCCAGCACATACCCGAAACTGACAAATCAAATTTTCATAATCATCTTTGAACCTTATGCTTTAGCAATAAAGTTGAGAATCTATTAAAGAAATTTGACAGATTGTAGTAGCTTGATGTGCTGGCCTCTGTACAGTGGCAACAAAACCAGTATAGACTACTTAACTACTTTATATTAGTTTGTGTATTTTATGTTTGCTTTATAAGCGCAGCGCATATTTAGGCGGGCTGAACCGCATTTCTAAAATCCTCCTTCATCTTTTTCGTAATTTTTTTCATAAACTGTCGCACTGTATTACAGTCGTATCGCACCGCAATTTTTGAAATGCGTTGCGTTTCGGCTATAGTGTACGACTAAAATGTTCACGATCGACACAAAACCGTTAGTACAGTCGCCGGCACGTAACTTGGCAAGGTTTTGGCGTAGTTCGAGTAAGTTAGCGCATGTACACTCAGTGCAACAAGAAGATGGTCACTTTTATTGTTTGTCATTATACTATGGTTAGTGCCATAGTATATTTTTAAACAAAAAGTTCACAAGAAAGTTAAATAAAGGAAAAACGAATCTAACGACTCTTGCCAAGCTATGTGCCGGGGACTGTAAGTCATTACAATGTTACTTTTAACTCGGTAAAGTAAGGTATAAATTAAAATGATTGCCGTGAGTTTGATAAAATTCTCGGCAATCATTCTAATTTACACTTTATTATCACACTAATATTATAAAGGCGAACGTTTGTGAGTGTGTGTGTGTTTATATGTTTGTAACTTCTTTACGCTCAAACGGCTGGACCAATTTTGATTAAATTTTGTATGTAGGTAGCTGACACTCTGGATTAACATATAGGCTACTTTTTATCCCGATATTCCAACGGGATCAACATTCACGCGGATGAAACCGCGGGGCGCAGCTAGTAATGAGATAAAAGTTACATAGTCATTCAAATTTGATCGTGAATGTACACCATTATTTGCGCAGAATAAACAATTTTACTTTCCACTGACCTGAGATATTGATCCGCTCCTCATCGTAGTAATCCAGTTTGTGCAGCTCCTCATCATCGTCAGGCAGTACGGGCTCGTCCGGCAGGTCGTCGGGCCGGCGCGCGCGCGTCGCGTTGGGCGCGGCGCTCACCAGCACGCACACCACCGCCAGCGGCAGCACAACCTCCATGGCGACATCACCGCGCACCGAGGACACACGGGCTTTGCTGGGGATAGAAAGATGGCGTTAGGCTGACACGTACTTTAGAAGACTGTTGCGGCACCTACAGGGTGTAAAAATACCCATCACATAGCCGTTGTCTACGCATTTTGTACATGAAACTTAATTACAATACGACCGATGTATCTTGTCGGGCCCGAACTTTGCGCACAAGGCTGCGCAGTAAGATTTTAGGAACCAAATGGTGACATGAGGCGAGTGCGAGTGAGAGAACATGCGCGAAAGTTCTTAGTGCCTATGTTCAGGCCCGCCATGTTACGTCGCGCGTCGGTCGTATTGTAAGTACCTACATTGAACAAAATTTGTTGCTAGAAAAGAAAGACTTATTTCTCTACGACAGCGCGCAATTTAAGAAAGATCCTCGTTATATCTTTGGAAATTACTAAGTACCTAATATGCCACATTGATTTTTAATAAAAAGTTAAAAATCATCATACTCGTATTATGACAATATAAGTAAAAGTTCGCACAAGGTGACCAAAGTTGCATTGTCTGCGATTAATTTACGTTCTGGCTGTTATGACAGCAAATAGTTTGGATATAATCGATTAATTTCTGTTCATCTGACTGCCATGCATGTAGAAAAGACAGCCAGCAGGATATTTACCGAAGAAGAAAAATAAAGAAAAAACTTTAATGGCATCTCAATATTTTCTCAACCATAAATGGCCAGTTAGTGTATTAATAGGTTGGGTACAAGGTTATTTTGCCACGTAGCCAAAATCGGAACTAACTCACAAATGTTTATCAACAACACCCCTGTCAATGTCATTCAAGCGCCAAAAGATCCTGGATGCACTGTAGGTGTGAGAGACAAAGACGACGCTCTACATAGCCAAAGCTTTACTGTTCACCTTTGAATACAAATACCAGCAGTATGAAACTTTACTAATAAACGTATTACTTGTTTATTACATACCGATTTCTATCTTTCAGTCGTCAATAATTAGACTTTCGAAAGAAGAAGTCAAACGCGTTGTGTAACTATATACAGAGACGCTACGTACGCAACGTTTATTAGTAAGATTGGTTCCCACTAATTTATCAATTTTAAACGCTTTTTTGCTGTTAACTGTACATTTTAAACATCGACGTGCTATGTACGGAATTTCATAAGTAAGTACAGTAACTAGGCTAGCTGCGAAAACAGACAGACGGACTCGTGGAAAAATATATTACATTTACAAGTTAACTTTGTTACTAAGGAGAAAGAATAAGAGAAGTGGAAGAAACCAATCAACAGTGCCCTATTTCCATGTTGATTCGACTGTGTTCTTTATTTTTAGAAATAAATTACTTCAGCTAAAATAAAGTATTTATTTTTACTGCTTCTTAATTAAGAGGGCAAAAACCTAGAATTATATTATGAAGGTCAAACTTCAATGAATAAATTCGCTTTGATGGAATAATTCCAGTATTTTAATCGTAAATGGTCGGAACTGGTAATTAAAGTCCTCGTTGGTGACCAGAAATAGAATTGAATGAGATTTGCTTCGCCACGACGACGACTGGGAGACGGATTAACCCGATTTGGCATTAATAGTGATTATGGTAATATTCGTACTTTCTTAGTAATTAAAAAAAAAACCTTAGGTAAACCTTAGGAGTTTAGCCTTAGAAGCAACCAGCGACATGCGTCGAAGACAGAGGCGACTGCAAGCGTCGACGCGTGTCGGCGACAACCGACCCACGCAACGAGTCGCTCGTGTATTTGAGCACCGTACTCACACGGGCCACACGTTTTCTAATGTTGCCGCCGACGCTTCGACGTGTGCAATTGCAGTCGCCTCTGTCGTCGACGCATGTCGCTCGTGTGTATGCACACTAACTGGCACATCACTAACAGTAAATTTCAGTCTTCCTAGAGCAAGTAATCTCTCGAGTTCTATAGCTCTATTGCTGTAGGTATCGTGTACGAGACACCTATTAATGGTCAACACAGAATGACAACAGACGCACACTGTTAGCTTGTAAGGTAACCGTGCGGTTCTGACACCTGTCCAATTCGGAATCGTTCCAACTTGGCAACCGGCCTGGCTGGAGCCAAATTAATTACACTCATATGCCGAGAATTTGTAGCATTTTGTTACCGTTCATTCGACAGATTGGTTGTTGAAACGAGGGGTAAATGATCTGCACTCTGAAGATGGAAGAGTAAATATTTCGTTTTGGTGAAGCAAACAACGAAGGGAAAGCAACCACTGCTTTTGTAACGGCCCCAAATTACGACTTGTCATGGTTTGGAAAATAGACAGGCGCTTTACTTTGTGTAAATAATTTCATCACCACTGCTCTCAAAACGTTGAAGGAATACATCGAGAGGAATCCGACATGTCCTAGAACCAAAAATTCGAAGACATGTGACATTCCCAACCCGCACATCTCGTGGTAGATTGCAGTTTCCTCTCTCTCGAATAGAGGAGGCCTGAGTCCCAGCAGTGGGAACATTGTAGGCTGATTATGCTAAACAACTTAGGATGGTCTATGTGGCGACGTAGGAAACGCCCATATTTAGCAGTAGACGTATTTTGGCTAAAATGTTATGATGATGAAATGAGGAAAATAAAATTGAAATGGTGATAATTTTTAACTTATAGTTATTTTCTGACAAGGAAATAGGTGTCGATAAATTAGCGATTTCAGATTGTAAGTCTAGTAGGTTTTCCTCACGATAGAGTTACTGTTGTTTTGACAGGCAGAGGTAATATTTTTGTTTGAAAATACATTTTGAACGTGTATCCTTGTGCCTCTGTACCTACCTCCTACCTCTGACATACCGTGAAAATGATAAATAACTAGCTGAACTTCGTACCGCCATCGAAATCAGCCAATCCGTTCTGGAGATATCAACAAAAAAAGCCGTTCCATACAAAATGTATGAGAAAATAAATTACCTTTTTTTTGTAAATTTTTGCCATGTTTTAATAGTTATTCTGTTGTTCGGGGCGGAGACAAATCAAAGATCTTAAATATCAGTCCAGCCGTTCTTGAGTTATAAATAGTGTAACCAAGTGTAACTAATCCGACTTTATTTTATTTAGATAGATAAAGAGACTTTACAGAGGGGCCCGAGGCTAAATAATAACAGCCGCACAGGTCGATAGAGCTAAGCTTGCCGCAGTTGGTGTCGCTTGCCGCAGTGTGGATGGGTGACCATCTTTACATACCGAGACCCCTCCGTGCCTCAGAAAGCACGTTAAGCCGTTGGTCCCGGCTGTCATTCGTGGATCTTTGACAGTCGTTACGGGTAGTCAGAAGCCCGAAAGGCTGACAACCAGTTTTACCAAGGGGTATCGATTACCCAGTAACTGGGTTGTGGAAGTTAGATAGGCAGTCGATCCATGTAAAATACTGGTATTCAGCTGCATCCGGTTAAGCTGGAAGCCGACCCCAACACAGTTGGGAAAAGGCTAGGCAGATGATGATGAAGTTAAAGAGACTTTAATTTCAAATAATTATTGTCTATCAAAGGTGTCAGTTAAAATGCTACGGATGCTATGAATAAAAACAAAAGAAAAAGCGGATCAAACTGGAATGAGAAAGTTTATAGTGGATAAGACAGATATTAAAACAGAAGAAAAACTAGCAGGGGATCGAGGAGGGGGGGGGGTTTAGGGGATCAGACCGGAATAACTCTTACTTACTTACTTATAACGGTTACTTTTCTCCCAAAATAAAAATTTCCTCTCTTGTTTAATATTTCAAGGTAAAATAACACACAACATCACGCCTTGTTTCCCCGAGGGATTAGGAGAGCGGTGTATACCTATAATAGTACACCCACATTTCGCCTGTTATGTTTAAGGGGCTTACATGACCTAAAGCGCGGTCACTGTCGGACTGCATAGAAAAGAAAGAGAAGCGCGATGACACAACGCTGGTAATTTATTGCAAAATATGAAGCAATTATCTATTTACAAAGAAACTATTGTTTGGACTAAAAAAATAAAACACTAGTGCTTTATTAGTATGTTGCTTGTAGAATAATATAACAAAAATTATATATATTGGTATGGTTTTTATTGTAAAAAGAAAGTTTTTAGAGGTATCTTCAATTTTTTTCTATCGTATCAAATTAGTTGTATTATGTTTTCAACACACTATCTACCTAGCATATATCCTGAAGAATATCATGTATTTTTCTGATTTTGTTTACTGTACATGAAATCGCGAAAAAAAAATCAGCTGTTCCCTACATTTATGTTCGCATAACCCGTCAAAATGTAGGGAGCAGCAGATTTTTTTTTCGCGATTTCAGGTTTGGTCCCATAGTAAAAGTTGTTCATAATGATGAGTAAAATCACGTGTTTAAGTATCGGTCACTAATTACCAGTCACCCTATATACTTATACCTGTATTTTATATGTATATGAAAAACAAGTACAACATTAAAAGAAATGTTTCGAATTTATGCCTTTTTAGGGTTCCGTACCCAAAGGGTTAAAAAACCGGGCAAGAGCGAGTCGGACTTGCGCACCGAGGGTTCCGTACCATCATATGTTTTTAAATTTTTACAGTTGAGCTACTTATTAGATCTCGTTCAAACCAATTTTCGGTGGAAGTTTACATGGTAATGTACATCATATATTTTTTTTAGTTTTATCATTCTCTTATTTTAGAAGTTACAGGGGGGGGACACACATTTTACCACTTTGGAAGTGTCTCTCGCGCAAACTATTCATTTTAGAAAAAAATTATATTAGAAACCTCAATATCATTTTTAAAGAGCTATCCATAGATACCCCACAGGTATGGGTTTGATGAAAAAAAAATTTTGAGTTTCAGTTCTAAGTATGGGGAACCCCCAAAATTTATTGTTTTATTTCTATTTTTATGTGAAAATCTTAATGCGGTTCACAGAATACATCTACTGACCAAGTTTCAACAGTATAGTTCTTATAATTTCGGAAAAAAGTGGCTGTTACATACGGACGGACAGACATGACGAATCCATAAGGGTTCCGTTTTTTGCCATTTGGCTACGGAACCCTAAAAACGGGACCCTATTAGTAAGAATTCGCTGTCTGTCCGTTTGTCCGTCCGTCCGTCTGTCTGTCACCAGGCTGTATCTCAAGAACCGCGATAGCTAGACAGTTGAAATTTTCACAAATGATGTATTTCTGTTGTCGCTATAACAACAAATACGAAAATCAAAATAAAACAAATATTTAAGGGGGGCTCCCATACAACAAACGTGT
The DNA here is from genome assembly GCA_963082905.1 of Oligia fasciuncula. Lineage (NCBI taxonomy): Eukaryota > Metazoa > Arthropoda > Insecta > Lepidoptera > Noctuidae > Oligia > Oligia fasciuncula. Next base: position 21,395,065 of record OY720391.1, on the reverse strand, counting down.
TTTTTTTGGGTGTTTTCGCCTTGTGGTACGGAACCCTTCGTGTGCGAGTCCGAATCGCACTTGGCCAGTTTTATTCAATACACAACGATTTTCAATTCTAATCTCAATATTTATGTGTTATTTCTTATAGTCACTACCGTGTATGGCAATATAGGCAATATTGCCGGTAAAATACCGGGAATATTGCCAAAAATGCTGGCAATTTTGGCAATTTTACCCAAAACAATATTTTATTGTACACAATGTAGATTATGGCCTTTAAATGCTAATTTTAAGTATTGTAAAAAGTTTTCGTAGATAATTTGACTTATAATTAAGCAAAATTCCCAAATATTTCCACTCCCGGCAATATTGCCGGCAATCTTGCCACCAATATTCCCACTTCGGGCAATATTGCCGGCAACGGCACATCTCTAGGCGAGAGTATTGCCATCAATCAGGCACAAATTCAGTCTCCGGGCTGCTACTGAGAAATTTCGAAATAAAATAGGTAAACCCAATAGCACATTGCCCAAAAAAAAGTTAGATTATCAAATATTATCTTACCACCTTTATAATATACGCGCCGGACTATGTAGGTACCATTTTGTTGAGACTCAGATGAGTCTTCTCGACATCCGTATGTCACTAACGAGATCAAGCAGAATACCAGTATTGTATCTTGCATATGCTGAGCTGGACTCCCATTTGGTGCAAGCATGAGACACAAACCGCCCAGTAGTGATCGACTGTTATAGATGTATATGAATGAGCTAGGTGTCTGGGTCAATTTATCTTTTTAATCTTTGTTTTTCTTTTCACCTTTTTCGATGTTTTTTGGATTGTGTCTTTTTGCACTGAATAAACGTTTTATCTATTTATCTATGAAATATAATCGCGTAAATCACATTGTTAGACTTGTAATGTTGACGTGTCTGCAACTAATGTATACGGAACTATAACTGAAAACTACCCGAAAGTTAACTACTTATTACAAGGAATTATAATTTTATCGCCACGTAGGCGTAGTAATGACATGCAACTGTTAATCACGCATGGGGCTGGAATATTTATACAGGATGAGTTTTTTGAACCTATTTGTGAGGCTTTTTTTTGTGTACAAAATTCTATAGAAATTCTCCTTACGGTAAGCGGCGCGTGGAAATGACCCAGTTTATGATTGAAACTACACCGCATTAGGTATGTACCTACTAGGATTGTGGCTTCATTTTTAATATACCTTGTTTAGTTTTAGTTACTTGTATTGATTTTTGCGTTGTAATTTGTGCCGAATAATTAATTATTCTTTCTTTCATATCGAAGTGGGTACTTTATTTCTGGTTCTTATGCAATTAAAAAAATATATAGGTACTAACTACTACTATGATTTACTAAAAATATATTTTTTAAATTGTTTCTCACCATGTTTGTCGTTTAATAATTCCACCTGTATTTAAGCCACAAACCACAAAATAACATTAATTAGAAACCCAACCAACAGGTTGGCGTGAGAAAACTGTTCAAATATTTGTTGGCAGTTTTTTTAACACATGGAAAGTTATACCCAACCGCCTGTTGTTTAGAAAAAAGTTTTTCGTTTTTGTTTTAAAGTCCACTAGACCGAATTTCGACCATGACGACCAATCTCAGCGGAAATTAGCCTTCGGCGCGAGAGATGATAAAGTGCACAAGTGTGTGCGCAGACACAGGTGCACTCTCTCTTCCCTCATTCTCATAGTCCGATGGGACGGCAATCCGAAACGACCGGAGAGAGATCAGGCGCAGGGCTAAGAGGCACGGGTGTATCACACCACCAACTTCCAAACTCCAGGCTGTTACTAAGAAATTTCCAATGGAAAAAAATCAATAACACTTTGCCCGACCCGGGAATCGAACCCAGGACCCCACGCTCAGCAGCCGCACTTGCGACCACGAGACCAACGGGGCAGTTTGTGTTTTAGTTTGGTAGCTGAGCTTGACAAGTAAATTTAACTAAACTAGGCTATGGCGTAAAATGCTCATACGGAACTGCTTAAACCAGTTCAGATCAATGTTTTTTCATTTTTATTTACTGCTTATTTCTTTCAGTTTACATTATAGATCTAAAGCGCCCCAGACAGCCTTCATAAAGAAACATTCTATTTCCATACAATTTCAACAACAATAAACTGTGTAAAACCGCCTAAATAACTACAAGCAATAATAATTCAATTGGTGAAATGACGATTTTCTGGATCTGTATGTGATCCAGAAAATCGTCACTGTCGTGTTTCAAAACGGAAGTCTGATACCTACCTGAGACTCTTGGTCCCATTGGCTGCGGGCACAGTCGTATTGTCGCCAACAAATTGACAATTTAAATATGATATCTCCCCCGACCTTTTCCGCCTTTTCTGATTATTTTTTACCATGTTTTGTGGAAATATTCATTGCGATTCCTTTTTACGTAATTTGAAGATGACGTTAAGATAAATACGGGGGCGGTTGGTTGAACGGAAAGTTTGTAAACGGAATATTAATGTCTGAACGTGGGTAATCAAGAAATAATAATTCAATAAAGAAAGAATATATTGTTTATTAGTTCTTTGTGCGTACTGCGAACATAAATAAATGTTTTAAAAAAACCAAGCGATTATTTACTAAGTAAACGTTATAAGCTATAATAAAACATCGTATGTTACGTGTTTCTCAATAAATAGGTAAACAGCCGTCACTCCTTCTTCCCAGTGGGATACCCTTAGGTTATCGAACCTATATGAACGGATCACCGGCGTTCCTTAATACGTCACACAGACGTACCTACTCAGGTATATAAGGGACGTGCCCATCGCCTTTACCGGACATTACTCCAACTGGGGCTATGAATAAAGGGTCCCTTCCCACAAAAGGTACCCGATGTTTTAATTTAACACCTGGAGAGCTGACTTCCTTGTCGAAGAAAGCCTCCGCTCTAGGCATTTGTAACTACTAATGGGACTTTAGATAAGGAAATTAATGCATTTTAATTAAGCATTTAAATATGCATCTTAATTCTACTGTTACCTGGGTATATGAGTTAAGTTCAGTTATCCCCATTATTCCATTTATGCAGGTAATTTCCTTGTCTGCATCCATTTATTTTGACATACACGCACAATGATTGTGAGCACTTCAGGAGTTCAGAATATCATCTGTGAGATCCATCGTTCTATTCTATTCAAAGCTAATAAATTAAAAAATAAAACGATAAACATCTTCGAAGATACAGTTTAACTTAATGTAGATCTTGTGGGGTTCTGGAGAGCTCCATCATCGTTGTGAAAATCATTTCGTGTAAATCTCTAAAAGTAGACAGTAGACAAGTCAATTGAGTCTTTAAGGCCAAAATGGAAGGCGTCACTCTGTCAAATTACGTCACTCGTCGTAAACGACATTTTCATTCATTATCGCGAGTTGCCGGGAATCTGACGTTTGCTGTTTTCATTTGCGGCCGAATTTAGCCGCCAATTCGAAATAATCCCTATTTCGAAATGGGGGCTAAAGTCGGCCGCGAGGGTTGAAATCGGAAATTAGAATCAAATCCATTGCTGATTTACTAACGCGTTTAATTATTAAAAACTCCACAACCAATTAAAATAAATAAATTGATTAAATTCAAATTCAAAAACTTTAATTCAAGCGAAGACTCATATAGGGTTAGTAACATTGTTTTTCTGATTTTGTTTACTGTAGTCGATCATATATTTTTAGGCATTATAAAACTTGCGTTTTTTTGCGTTTAGGTCCTGTAGTTTTTAAACCGAGCTTTTGCCCGCAACTTTGTTGACCTCCAACACGTTTACAGAACATAACATCACGCCTGTATTCTTCGGAGGGTTGGCCAGAGGTGTACCTGAACCTAGTACATTCACATTTCGTCAGTTATGTGTAAGTCCCATGTAATAGGGCCTGTTGCCTTTAACCGGGCACAAATCCTGAGTCCAGGCTGCTACTGAGAAATTCATGATAGAAAAACCCAGTAAAAATTTGCTCGACCTGGGAATCGAACCCAGAACCGCCTGCACAGTAGAAGCAAAAGTCTAAATTCCTGCTTCTATCTCCAATGGTTTGGGTGGTATGTTGTGTGTCAGTCAGCCGCAGTTCTGTAGAACAAAATTGTATCGTCACAATCAATAACACAATTCACCTCACTCCATCAGCATGCAATTTAGGCGCTAATAAATACAATCTAACATGGGTGCGGTATGTCTGACGTCACGTTACCCCAGTGTGATTCGACGTCAGTCAAGCGTTGATGGCGACTTGTCCGCGCGTTGGGGCAGGCGGTCGGCACTTTGTCTATGACGTCAGGTAAATCCATCGCTAGTTGTGTGATACGCTTTGTTAGATATAGTGGGGAATTACCTATGGTATGGATGTGATGTCACAATTTGTAATTTTTTGGTCTCGTAGGGAATCGCGTATTCTGCGAAGAAAACTCAGTGTAGTGAAGAAAAGAACATCCACATTTTGGGAGTTATCACACTAATATTATAAATGCGAAAGTTTGTGAGTGTGTGTGTGTGAGTGTGGGGGGTGTGTTTATATGTTTGTTACTTCTTCACGCTCAAGCGGCTGGACCAATTTTGCTAAAATTTGGACGTGCATCAATAAATCCTAGCATTACCAACATTAGACGAAATTCTAAATTGTCACACAAAGCGGATCAATGCTATGTAGTGTACAAGCATCACTAGATTGCGGTACTTACCTACTGTCACTTGTTTTCCCGGAAAAACTCTTTCAGACGGAGTTCTCCTACAAACAAAAATATAAACTTCAACTGACCTAAAACTTTATAAGTACTCCAATCATACATACAATATCTAAGTATCCATGACGTCTCGTCTCCAATAGCAATAAATACTACATCTATATCTATGGATTTATGAGTATAGTAGCGACACGTACAGTGTGTCGAGAAACATAGAACGGAAACGACACATGCCTATGTCTATGGCATGTAATTTCCGGTGAAGGGATTTCTTCGTACAGTGTCGTTTTGTGCATAAGTTGCATAGACTATCAAACGTAAGAACAATCTAATATAAAGCTTCTTATAAACTTATTATCTTTGGATGTATTATAATTAGCTGACAGCACTCTTTGCAACCAGCATACAAAGCTACCTTATTTTATTTTATGAAAACTAGCTGCGCCCCGCGGTTTCACCCGCGTAAATGTCGATCCCGTGAGAATATTGGGATAAAAAGTAGCCTATATATTAATCCAGGGTGTCAGCTACCTCTATACAAAATTTTATCAAAATTGGTTCAGCCGTTTGAGCGTGAAGAAGTAACAAACATATAAACACACACACACACACATAAACTTTCGCCTTTATAATATTAGTGTGACATCAGACGTGTATATAGCTGTACCATGAAATAAACTTAAAACGACCAACTTCTGAATGATTGACGTGAGAATATAATTTAATCATTAAAACTTAAAAGGTGTTGTGTTACAATTACGAATGAAGGTGTTAAATAAAGTGCGGTACACACCAATTAATAATCTTGTTCGATCAGGGCGACACGCGATACCAGTGTTAACTTGTTTTAACACATGTATTAATAAACGTACTAAGTACCATTACTACGATTAACACAAGGATAATAGACATTTCATGTTAATTACAGGAAAGTGCTGTGTGATACCAATAAATATTATATTATGACCCATATTATTGCGTTTTAATTATGTCAGGCTTTTGTGAGGTCAATTTGATTCTAAAATAATAAATTATTGTTTGACTAACACCATGTTGAATCGCTACTTCGGCGCCGTCATCTCGTTCCAGGTGACGTCCCGGTGACGGCGGCGGTGGACAAACACCCTAAGGTTGAGTGTCACTTGCACGTCATTAAAAATCAATGTATGACAGTAACAAGGTGGTGACAGTTAGATAATTTCAACCTTAGCGAAGTTTGAATTTACTGGAAATTGTCGTCAAAATTGGTAAACCAATTACGAGGTCGACTATACCTACAAAGACGATGACGGTGACTATACCCACTATATTTCTTGTCATCATTGCTTAGTTTACACATTCAAGTCCAAATTCGAAATATTTTATTTCATTTAAATTCTAGGACACTCATAAAACTTCAGGAGCTAGGTGCACGGTTCCAATTGGTCGCCATTGGAACTCCTCGTTTATTTTTTCCTGGCCTGTCAACAAGTCTAGAAAATGGTCAACAAATTGAAGCATCTATGAGTCTACTACTACTTTAATCATCACTGCCAACTCCCTACTACACCAGCCCATGAACCCTCTTTCATTCTCCAGTGCTCGCCTGACCTCCTCGGGTGCGAACCAAACATTTCATATTCTCAAGCGGCGCCGGCGGCGTAAAGGAACGTTTTCTTTAAGATTCTCTCCAATTAACGAGACGGATTTAGAGCACGTTTTATAGTATGGGATTGGATTAGACAGGGTTCAGGTATTTAAAGGTGGAATGGCAGCTTGTTTTTTTTTTAATTTATTAACTTGCATCTATAGTATACATGTTTAACTTGTTATGTTAATTACTTTGCATACAGAGTCAAGTTCATCTGACTTGGCAGACAGCTGTGCTGCTGGGGAGTTTGTTGTGCCACTTCTTATTTCCAGCTAAAGCACTAGGAGGTGCTGAAGGGCGGGGGTTTTGAAGAACTGTCTTGTGTAATTTTGACGTTCAAAAAATGTCGATTCTCAGTATGATTTGAATGATGCGATAGACAACTCAATATAACATAGGTACATAAATTAATGCCCATGAGGTATATCGTTTTTTTAAATATTTTATGCCCAGTACAAGAAAAAGTAGAGTACAGGCTAGTTAGATTAGATGATAAATAATTATTGTCCTTAATATTTAAATGTGTAAGCTCCTGTAGGTTAATTTAGTAAAATCCATGGTCAAACACTGATTGCGCACGCTTAATCATATACTGACATATCTCAAAAAAGACGTTTTTCAAGAAATTGCAAAAAACGATTTAGCAAACCTGCCGAAACGTTTGCGTGTGAAAGAGACAAACATAGGTATAACTCCGCCTAGAAACAAGATATCAAAAAAAAACCGAGATAGGCCGAAAGAGGGCGTTAAAATAAACTTCTTGGTATACCTAACTCAACTTTGACCGAAACACTAATCGGTCTAATATGATTAAGCATGCGATTGGTTAATTAAAGAAGTCCTAACGCAGGTAACCATGCAACCACGTCTGCATACAAATTGTGAACAAGAAAGCGGTAATCTCCTTTTACAATCATACCTAAATAAACGAACGATTGGCTGCTACGCGGGCAGACGCGTAGACGCGACGTAGCAGTGACGCGCGTAGCACTGAGTCGGGGATGATCTCGTAGCAATCCGCTACGAATAAGGATTGGAAAAATGTCTTGAGGTTCAGTCAGATGTAAAGATGATTTTTTAGTTCTTTTTTTTTCTGTGCTATTGAACACACACTCACTCACAAACCTTTATAATACTAGTGTGATTATAGATTATTATAGATAGATAAGTAAATCACAAACACATGAACCCATGAAAACATAACACTCCTTTTTTTGGGCAGTCGTGTAAAAATTCAAAGCGTTACGCTGAGGTAGCGTGAAGTAAAGAAACCTATGGACTTTTTTATCGCCCACAATGATTAATAGTCATGGCAAATGTTCGAACAGCTTAGCTCGGCTTATATTTACGACCATCGGCTGTGTTGTACATTTTATGTTTTTTTATGGTACCTAAACAATAGGTAATGCTGCTGATTTTTGATGTATGTCGCTGTGATTGATTGGAATGTTTCCTTCAGTTGATTGTTTCTGCTTGATGGTTTATATTGTTCAAGAGTGCCAGTAGTTCTGCAACGTGGGGACGACGTTATCTTTTACATATTACAAACAAATTATGGGTTATTTACCAAGCTATTTTAAACAATACAGTATTATTCCTTATCCTATTAAAAACATTAAATAAATACGTTGTGCATTTCATGGAGATCAAAATTGCCCTTTACAGTATGTCATTAAAATGAATATCTTAGAAGATATCAGAGATTTTATGATAAGCGGGGGCAGAGCGGCTGACGGGCCGGTACGAAGTTCGCCGGGGTCAGCTAGTACGACAATAAATTAAAACACTGTCAATATTAATGCATAGGAGTATTAGAAATCCTAATATCGAAATGAACAAAGGGGTTTTGTCAAAAAAATAAATAGTAGTTATGGGCCGACTAAGGGTTTTGTCGATCGAAACGATATGTTGATGTCTTGACATCAACATATCGTTTGAGGCATTCTGGCATTATTGCTGAACTGGGCCCTTTTGGCGCAGCAGTGAGGCACACTTTCCTGCTAATTTCTTACATCGGACTTTACACTTTTTCTTTCATTTTTTTTTAATCTGATGTATGTATCTGCTGTCAAGACCATTTCAGACACTAATCTACATGGTCCTCAAAGATTATGTCCGGATTTTCTATATACACATTAACATTGATGAATTTTAGTTAGACAATGACATGAATATTTACTTTGTAAGTAATTTTTATTATTATTTTTTATTTAATTATTGTGAATGTGAGGACTATGTGGGTCATTTCTTTTTTCCTTCTTAGTTTTAATCATGATCTGGCAGTTTGAGTATTTTATGCGGCCTACCCAAATGTCCTGTCTTTAGTATTGTTCGTCGAATCGTTGAGCTCCTCAAGTTCTGAGTTGAGCTGCACGATTTTTGACAAATGCGTGCACTGATTGGACAGGTCCGCTCAATCTGTGTGGTTCTTTCCTCAAAAGACCATTTCAGACACCAATCTACATGGTCTTCACACGATCTGACCAAGATTTTGTCTGGACTTTAAAAGAGACTGTGACTTCTGAGTTTGTTTCGGCCTTTCTTCTCAGAATAGTCAGTTAGGAAACGCCGACCTCATCTAGTTTAAAAAAAAAAAATATGATTGACGTGTAAAAGTGTTTGTACAAACCTACTTACAGAAATAAAAATCATTTATCATTTATCAATGTGTGTTTTAATCTGTGCTACTTAAATTTATTATTTTCTTTCTTTCTTTTCTTTCTATTCTTTACTACTACTGTCCCGCTCAACGTACCATCGACACAAAGAAGAAGAAAATTACATGAGAATATCCTTGTCGGAAGAAATGACTACTGTGTATGCTAAACTAAAGTTTTATAAGCTTTATCCCGATCAAGTGTTCAAACCGAGGTTCAAAACTTATACATTCCATATGAGAAGGAACCGGTGCACTGAATGAGATAACAATGAGGGGAAAATGGAGGATATAAATAGAAATATTATGTCACTGTTGATTCAATCTAAATATATAAAACTCAAAGGTGACTGACTGACATAGTGATCTATCAACGCACAGCCCAAACCACTGGAGGGATTGGGCTGAAATTTGGCATGCAGGTAGATGTTATGACGTAGGCATCCGCTAAGAAAGGATTTTTCGAAATTCCACCCCTACGAGGGTGAATGGGGGAGGGTGAAATTTCACGCGGACGAAGTCGCGGGCGGAAGCTAGTTGTAGGTATAAAGTCTAAAGGTATTTTAAAAAAGGCGGATTTTCCCAATAGGATAACTGTTCGGTGCAATACGTATTTGTAATCGAACAGTTCAGCACTTTTTCCTGCGTCCGTATGCATAAATACATGTATCGCAACTACCAGGCCCTTTGTATATTACGGGACGGCATATAAACCGCGCCGTAGAGAAACGTGTCCGTCAACATTTCAACAAGCTTCCATAGTGATCCGACCACAGTGATCCTACCGTGCCCATACGACGTATTAAACCATAGTTTTGCACTTCAAGAAAAACGTGTGTCTCTATCTATAGGGCCTTACCAGTTAGTACGTGTTCGACTACCAATCGCGTTCCTCAAACCAAACCAGATCAAATCCTTAGTGCTAATTTAGCTTTTTGATAATTATTACCTATTCATATAGCCCTAAAACCATATTATTTCGTATCATTAAACCAGTGGTTGTAACCAAACCATACTTTATACCAAATCAACTAACCCAAAAGTTAGTACTAAACCACTCTAGCACTACACTGAAAAAAATAATTTCTTACTACAGAAGACTTGCTGACTTTATACAGTAAGAATAAATGTTTGTAAAACAGTAAAATTCAAAACAGTAACTTTTAATGATTGAACATACTATTTACTGAAAAAAACAACAACGAAAAAAAGCAAAACCAATATTACTGTAATGTAAATAAATTTCAATGGTTTGAACGATATCACCAAATGCAGTTAATTTTGTGACCTTTTAGAAACGTTAAAGTTTAGTCATGAAGGTAACATTTTGCCTCAAGCTTTATCTGTTTTCGGATCAGTAAAAAATACTGTTTAGAAACGTTAGCCTCATATGGACCTGTTTAAAGCAGTTCAGATGAACGTTTTTTCATTTTTATTTACTGCTTATTTCCTTCAGTGTAAATTCTACATGGTCCTTCGAGCCGCATAATAATTACAATTAGTACAGGAACATTGTAACGATTTAAAATATTCTACCAAATAAACCTTTCCACCACAACTTTTAAATTTAGCATGGCAACAAAATTGCTAAATCACCGCACAGACTAAGTAACACTGGATGTGTCACATATTAGAAGCCAACCCCTATATTCTGACCTCTCATATTGTGGTTGGAACCGATCGTATGTTCAGGAATGTTAGTAATAACACTCGACTTTGATTAATGCGACTATGTAGTGCCGTGACGGATAGTAAGCTATTGGTAACGAAGATCTAGTTGGAATGTTTTGTGGTTGCCCTCATAATGTTATGAGATGGAAGTTTAGTATCAGCTGAACCGCCACCGCCGCTTCGCAACTTTGACTGTCAAGTCATGGTTGCGAGGCGACGAAGGTCAAAAGGACGTGGGAAGGTCAAGGAACTCTTTGGCTATCAATCAGCAATTTTGTAGAACATTTCTAATGTAATAAGGGGGTGCATTAAAATAGCCTCAGAAAATAGACCAGTGGATACGTAGGTATGTACAGTCAACAGCAAAAGTAGATGATCAAAATCAGAAATTCAAGAGGAGTCCAAAGTGTGATCACGAATATATGGCAGCTGTATTAGTAGTAAATGTTTGGTATAATTTACAATCACATAATTTTGAATCACTTCGACGCCACACAGTTCTGACGCGAACTCCGTTCATTAGTATTGATTTTTTTATTTTGATCATCTACTTTTGCTGTTGACTGTACGCCCGGTCCTGGGCGGTTCGACCTGCTACCAACTTGCCGACTCGCAATTTTTTTTACCACGGCATTGACTGACTTACGGGTTGACTGGTAGAAAATGCCTCAGGCATTGAGTCCGCCTTTGTACAGTATTTCTTTTCTTTTAAATATATACTGCCAATTTTATCTGTTTTTTTTTTTGTAATTTTTTCTTCGATACGGAAGAATAATATTGTAATTATGAACTATATAAAGGAAAATAATTTAATGACAGAATAAGAAGCCAACAAGACGACGACCTTGTGAAGGCCGCAGGAACCCGTTGGATGCAAGAAGCACAGAACTGGTCGAAGTGGAGGTGCTTGGGGGAGGCCTGTGTCCAGCAGTGGACGTCTTTCGGCTGAAATGATGATGAAGAAGCCAACATGCACGACAGTAGTATCACTTCTGTCTGATACAATGTACTCAAGGTTTGACGGTGAACTCGACAGAGCTTTGATTTTCATTATGGAAAGTCACGTAGTCATATCCAGCAACTCTACATCTACTATGTAGGTACATATATGTATACTACAGTGAAGTACGGTCACCAAAGGAGATAAGTAACCAAGTTCGTCGGATATGGTTTAAGTTTAGTAAGAAACCGATGGATGTTTTCGGATAAAAAATATTTAATGAATAATAATAATAAATATAATAATAATATATCATTTATTCTCTCTTCACAATAAGTGGTCTTAAAAATAGAGCAAACTTAAAACTGCAAAACTTTTCCCACCTTTGTGAGAGACTGGTGCCTGAAGTAGGTTTTAGGAATAAAACCTGTGTTACAGGTCACCAGGACCCTCACCTCGGTAAGATTTTTGTAGAAATGACCAGGAGATTACAATAACAGGTAAATCAAAAAAGTTCAAAGAACAAAAACATCTACTAGATTAAAAATTGTACAAAGAGCAGAAATAAGCAGAAATATCCAAGTGTATATATGAATAGAAAACAAACAGTTCTTTTCTCAAATTAAATTTCATTCAAAAACTTCCAACACTGGTTACTTATCTCTTTTGGTGACTGTACCTAGTTCTTCTAGTGCCAACCACGTTCGTATCTTGTGGAATTGGTTTCTACAAGATACGAACACAATACCAAATATTAAAATTTGAGCGCTTTTTTTCGTATATTTTAAACTACAGCCGTTTATTTGAAGTACAAAATTGCACAGTTCTGCAGTGTGGTGTTAGTGGCGCAGTATATCTGCAGTCAAATGCCCGGGATTTTATGAAATGCCCACTTCTACAAGTGCTTACACACGCATTTGACGGCGAAATGTGAAAAATGCCCGGGTATAATGTAGCGTTTTCACTCGCTTCGTTGCTTTAAACTAGTTGGGAATGAAAGGCATAAAAGGCACAACTACCTTTTGTGTTTTGTAACTATTTCGTTTGTGTGGTAACAAAACATTTGTTGTCATATTTGAGCGTAAAAAATATGCATTATGTTAAGGTTTATTTCTGTCTGTCGCTTCAGGGTGAGTCGTGAATGTTTGTCGAAGGAAACGCGACGTCAAGGTGCAAGCCTCGCTATGAGGATGCAGCCTTCAGTGTATTTACCTTGTCTTATTAAACGTTGCGACATAGGAAACTTATTTATAACGGACGTTTCTTTTAAAAAAAACGGACCTCGTTTATTTTAAGATATAATGTTGAGAGCTTCCTGTCTCGACGCAGTGTTTGGCCCAGATCCGTTACACACCTGACCCAATTATTAAATCAAATCTAACGTTTATTTGCCAGAAATACGAGGAGAATGGAAAGGGAGGAAGCAGAAGGAGAAAGAAGGAAAAGGAGGGAGGGAGGGGGAGGGTGTAATAGCAGGAGGATTTAGAGGGTACCTATCTTAAAATTCGAGCAAAAGAAAAAAAAAAAAATATTATGAACAATTAAATAAAAGTTATGGAAAGTTTTCGAGCAATAATTACACAATGGAACTCCCGTCCAAAATAATATTACCAGAAGGAAAGTTGAAATAGCTTTGGAATCTTAAGAAAATATTTTATTTAACGTGAAAGTTATAGTAGAAAAGATTATCATAACAACATTAAAACAGTTAGCACAACTATGGTAAAGTAATTGTATATTTTATCTTAGATGGTATAATTATGTTCATATTTAGTTATTATGTTTTTAATTGGAATAAATTGCATTTTATCCTCAATTTTACCAAAATATTACTACTAAAGCATGTTTCCTCCCGCAGATATTTAGATAAGCTAACCGCTATATTAAAAGGGAAAAGGAGAGGGCTATGCTTGGAGTTTCCTTGCGTGATCGAATCAGAAATGAGGAGATCCGCAGGAGAACCAAGGTAACCGATATAAATGCCAGATATATGCTAAAGTTAAGTGGCAGTGGGCAGGGCACATTGCTCGCAGAACAGATGGCCGATGGGGCCGAAAGTTTCTGGAGTGGCGACCGCGTAACGGAAGACGTAGCATTGGAAGGCCTCCCACAAGGTGGACCGACGACCTTGTGAAGGCCGCAGGAACCCGTTGGATGCGAGAAGCACAGAACCTGGTCGAAGTGGAGGTGCTTGGGGTAGGCCTATGTCCAGCAGTGGACGACTTTCGGCTGAAATTATGATTATGATGATGATGACGAAGAAGCCTCCTCGTGTAGCGCAGTTTGTTCCGCCAGTTACACAACTGAACCGAGCGCACGGCGCATCCTGGACAGTCGCACCCAACACCTTATTTGACTGGCCAATTGTTCCCTTGCGGTGGTAGGGCTAACGCCCGCCTGGTTTGCGACCACCCTCCCACCGGAGTCCGGCGTCAAGCAGCCTACTGTGTTTCGGCGATGCGTGGGAGTTCCAGTGCCTTAGGCATCGTCTGGGCATGTTCGTTCCATCATAGACCTCATCCGTCGCTTCCCATCAAGCGTGATCGAGGTCAAGAGCGGGCCCATTCAGCAAAAAAGAAAAAAAAAAAACGGCCTTATCAAATTATTTCCCCAACGTTATGAAGTTTGACGGTAATCACATACAATTAACACTGCCACCCGTTACCGATAGTGTTTCAAAAGGGAATGAATATTTAGCGCATGCCGTTAACCTACATACGCACGCGACGGTATCGGGTTGCTTTCGCTACGGTTTGCCACTGAAGCACGGTGCAGGAGCTTCTTATAACTTACGGTCATACTACTCTGATCTTTATCTGCTGTGGCTATGTCTTGCATAGGGTCACAGCATTATGCTGAGTGGTGACCGTTTTGCGTGCATGTAACGCATATTTTCCCTCAATTTGTTATATTCTGTGTTTTTCTTTGCGTTGAGTTCTACCAAAAGTAAACGTATTTTCTCTCTGTACTTACATAATTATTATAAATTAAAGTAGCTTTTCGTTCGTGTGACCGCGTTGTAAAATTACCGCAAAAATAGTTGGTGATGGACAATTATGAAAACATCACGTGTTAAAATCATGAAAAACAGTTGCAACATTATGACGATATTATGGAATTGCGTCTGTAAATAATTAAAGCCACTACATTGATAACTGCTTCTCATTAATTTTAATGATTTTAATACTGCCTTTTAATTAAAACACGTTATAACATGCAACGCTCTGGCATATAAAATCCGATATACAGACGCCAGCACATCAAGCTACTACAATCTGTCAAATTTCTTTAATAGATTTTCAACTTTATTGCTGAAGCATAAGGTTCAAAGTTGATTGAGAAAATTTGACAGTTTCATAGCTGATGTGCTGGCGTCTGTACATCTATATATATAAAAGGAGAAACTGACTGACTGACTGACTGACTGACTGACATATCAACGCACAGCCGAAACTACTGGGTCTAGGAATGTGGAATTTTGCACACGGCTTCCTTTTATAATGTAGGGGAGCACTAAGAAGGGGTTTTTGGAAATTCAACCTTTAAGGGGGTGAAAAGGGGGGATTTCGTTTGTATGAAAAATTTTATTCCTTGAGTTAATAAACTTGAAACTTGGCACGAATACTTATCTAAGTAAATGATTAAGTTTGGCATTTTTTGTTTTTCTTAACTACCCCCTAAAGGGGGATTGGGGGGTGTCAAAGTTTGTATGGAAGAATTTTAACGGGCTGTCCGATTAACTTGAAACTCAGTATTTATACTTAAGACTAAAAATAGAGAATAATGTGTATCAGGGTTTTTCGAAAATGTACCCCTAACGGGGTGAAAAGGGGTAGTTAATTTTACAGGGGAGGATTTTACTGCGTTGCTTGATTAACTCAAAAATTGGTATAAATAATCTTTGAGTCAAGTCATGAGCACATACCAAAGGATTTTTCGAAATTCCACCCCTGTGGGGGTGAAAAGCGGGGATACAGTTTATATGAAAAATCTTATTCCTTGAGTTAATAAACTTGAAACTTGGCACAAATACTTATCTAAGTAAATTATTAAGTTTGGCATTTTTGGTTTTTCTTAACTACCCCCTAAAAGGGGATTGGGGGGTGTCAAAGTTTGTATGGAAGAATTTTAACGGGCTGTCCGAATATCTCGAAACTCAGTATTTATACTTAAGACCAAAAATAGAGAAAAACGTGTATCATGGTTTTCCAAAAATGTACCCCTAACGGGGTGAAAAGGGGTAGTTAATTTTACAGGGAAGGATTTTACTGCGTGGCTTGATTAACTCGAAAATTGGTACAAATAATCTTTGAGTCAAGTAATGAGCACACCCCAAAGGATTTTTCGAAATTCCACCCCTGTGGGGGTGAAAAGCGGGGATACAGTTTATATAAAAAATCTTATTCATTTGGTTAATAAACTTGAAACTTGGCACGAATACTTATCTAAGTAAATTATGAAGATTGGCACTTTTTGTTTTTCTAAACTACCCCCTAGAAGGGGATTGGGGGGTGTTAAAATTTGTATGGAAGAATTTTAACGCGCGGTCCGATTAACTCGAAACTCAGTATTTTGACTTGAAAGGGTGGAAAGGGCGATAAAATATATTATTTTTTTGCATCGTAATAATTATTAATCTTTAAGTCATACGGAAACGTACCAAACACTTTTTAAAAACAAGCCCTGTCGTGGTGAAAAGAGACGACACAGTTTATTTGAAAACTCTTATTACTTTGACCTATACCTAAACTTAAAAATTGGCCCGAATACTTATTTATCTAAATAAATGATAAAGATCGTAAACATGCATTTTCGAAATTTTTAGAGGAAAGTACGAAATACACGCGGACGAAGTCGCGGGCAAAGTGCTAGTATAATATATACGGAAATCATTAACAGCTCCCCGAGGCGTTTTCGAGAATGATACGCAGAATTGTTTTAAAAATGGAACAGGGCCTGCAGTCTCGACATTGATAGCGATCGCTTTACGACCGAATTCGGTCGCAAAGTCCTATCGATCCGGATTTACCGATATTTGGTAGTCTCGACTCTCAAAGTTATCGATTGTCATCGGTATCTTACCGAAGTTTGTCGCAAACTTTACGATTTTCGTAATGCTTACAAATATATTTTGCGAGCATTTTTGACAGATGTAGAGACTTGCGTTTGTCGTAAGGATCGTTAAGGCTAGCGATTATTGTCGGTATTATTTAGCGATCGGTAGTTTGCGACAGCGTCGCTATCTATGTCGAGACTGCAGGGCCTGAAGTACGTCATAATATTAAGCCGGTACTCATCGGAAGGTGGCAGAGGCACCCTATTGTTCAGAAACAGCTTGCCCGCGACTGCTAATAACCTTAGGCGTGAATTATTACAGAGACGGCGTAAGGTGAAGGCGCGGCGCAGGCATGATGCCGCTTCAAAACGTTTTCATACAAAATTCCCGCCGCCGCGCCGCAACGCTTGAGTGTAATTCACGACACGTCGCCTTCGTATAGATGTGCCTTCGAACAAGTGCACTCTCTGTTCCTGTACTCTCATAGTCCGATGGGACAGCAATCCGACACGACCGGGGAGAGATCAGGCGCAGGACCAACGGCTTTACGTGCTTTCCGAGGCACGGGGCTATCACACCGCCAACTTCCAAATTCCGGACTGTTACTAAGAAATTCCTAATGGAAAACTCAATAACATTGTCCGACCTGGGAATCGCACCCAGGACCCCACGCTCAGCAGTTGCGCTTGCAACCACGAGGCCAGCGACGCAGTCTGCATCGCATACCCATACCATAACAACCCATTTTCCACACAACTTTTCAGTCACCGGTGTCACTTTTAGGGATCTTATAACACAGCGTAACACCACAAATCCCTCCTAACATTCTCAATATAATGTATAAGATAAGATTAATAATGATACGGAAAAGGGTGATCCTTATTAGTCTTATCTACCGAGGAAGGCCAACCAATTCAATATCAATAGTAACAGTTGAATTTGTTGGCCTTCGTCGAAGCTGCAACAAAGGAGGACTTATGGGTCGATAGTTTCTAGGGCGCAAACAAAAAAACCCAGGTTAGATTAATGTTCCCACACGGCTTGAGTGGCGGGCCGTCTATCTACGCGATTTATATCTACACCTGACTGATTCAGGTTCGAATATTTTTTCCTGGTATTCAACTAGACTAGGTCAACCAATATCAGTTGTCTATTTTGAGAATGAAGTTGATGTAACTAAGTACACGCCTGTATTCTTCGAATGGTTAGGCAAAGGTGATAATTATTATATTGTACACGCACATTTCGCGAGTCCGTTGTAATAATAGTGCTAGCTTATCAGCCATCGACCAGCACAAATCCAAAACTCCGAATGAATGTATTGCGATTAATGTATACAAAGTAAGACATTTTTACAAGAGAAACGGTGAAGTTTCTTGTCCATCCTTCTCCATACGAAACTAGCTTTTGGAAGGGGCGTCTAGAATCTATACTATTTTTTCGTAAATTTATACGTTCAAATGTGCTTTTTATGTGCCTATTGACTTTGTTCTACTTTGTGTAAGTTTGTTCCTACTCTGACCCTTATAGGGTTATGAGCAGCACTAACTTCAGCGTAACACGATTTGTGTCACCCGTCTTACGAAGTGCATCGGCCATCCCAAAGGGGTCGATTGTGGTTTCGAGTTATCCATTGGGGTTTGACTGACCATCAAATAAATTAGGGATAAGGTTTGTCGGTGTAGGCGAATAGTGGCCAGTGACAAACTGGCCGGTATGTTTAGGAAGAACTTCAATATTATCTACTGATCATTGCATTTTCGTTTATCCACTGATATTTATAGGAACATCTTCTTTGAAATAATGGACCATCTCACTATCATAATCGACATTATCATCAGTGACTGCTTACCGCTGCGTATTCTCCTCTCTATGGCATGCTTCCCGGATTTGTGCCTACCATAGAAATGTAAATATATCTATCTATGATGCCTACCATACCATTATTAATAACATACTAGCTGTGCTCCGCCGTTTCACCCGGAATTTAGTTCGGCTCCTAAAGGTCGTAGCGTGGTGGTAACTAGAAGAAAGAAAGAAACAAACTTTCGCCTTTATAATATTAGTGTGATAGATTACTTAGTTATTAACCCGTCAAACGCTTGCCTACTAAAATAGAAGCTGTTTGCATGTAGGTAAGCGTTCTTACGGTTTTATCGATTATATATAACATACATCTACTATGGAGATGTACATCTACTATGTATATTGTCGTTTCGAGTGTAAGTTCCTATATGAACAATCTCTGGTTAATATGGCATTTGTCGGCTTAATATAACCACACCAAGTCACGCCTGCCGGGTCAACGGGATTGTCCGAAAGGGTTACCGCTGGCCCGGAACATAAAGGGCTAAGGAAGGAACACGGGTGGGTTTTAGTCAGTAAGAGTCTGACACTCCCTTCCGCTCCACCCAGAGCGGGACCCCGTCATTTGATGATTTCCCATCCGCAAAAAAAAAAAAAGTCACGTAAACATGTCATAATACCTAATACGTTTTCTTTATAGTTTCCTTTACATTAATATACACGCCTCTAATTAAATGAGAAGTATGCTTGCGCTTAAAGCCCACAAGTTATCTCGAGCGGTGAGTGATGTCGTTGAAACAAGTTTACCGCGTCGGTAAAGTATACTTGTGCAAGTATGCAGATAAAGTGACTGATGTTAAGCAGTTATTTATAGTCCCCTAAAGTTGGGGACGTATTTAAGGCCTTGGGTAGTATGTTAAGTTTCATGTAACATAATACCTACTTCAGATATTTTTGTGTTAATATCTCTAGGCCCCAATCACACTAATATTATAAAGGCGAAAGTTTGTGTGTGTGTGTGTGTGTTTATATGATTGTTACTTCTTCACGCTCAAACGGCTGGACCAATTTTGATAAAATTTTGTATGGATGTAGCAGACACCCTGGATTAACATATATGCTACTTTTTATCCCGATATTCCCACGGGATCGACATTTACGCGGGTGAAACCGCGGGGTGCAGCTAGTAGCTAAATAATAACTGCCGCACAGGTTGAACGAAGTTTAAGGTACGCTTGCCGCGGTCGGTTCGTGGATGGGTGACCATCCATTACATCTCGAAACCCCTCCGTGCCTCGGAAAGCACTTTCAGTCCTTGGTCCCGGTCCGTACTCTCATTCGTAGATGTTCGACAATCGTTACGGGTAGTCAGAAGCCCAAAAGTCTGACAACCAGTCTTACCAAGGGGTATCATTCAAAATGTGATTAGGTTGAGTGATCCCGTGGGTCCATTTCGAGTGGGTCCAGTTGACCAAAGACTCCTAGGTTGTGGAGGTCTGATAGGCAGTCGCTCCATGTAAAATACTGGTAGTTAGCTGCATCTGGTTAGACTGGAAGCCTAACGCAACATAATTGGAAAAGGCTAAGCATATTAATTGATTTTGATCTAGACCCCAAAATGTAGGCTGCCATCAATTTGGGGAACCTGAATACTTTGAAAAAGTGACATTCGAGCAGCGATAACGATGATTGAAAAGTCAAAAATGTATGGTGCCGACATGGTACCGGCATAAGTTACTGAAATGCTTATGTCAATTCCGCTGTAAACTGCTGTAGGGATACGAAACGCGTACTCCAATGTTAGTTACGTTACTGATAAGAAATCAATAGTTGGGTAATTAAAATACTATATCAAGGACAAAATAACTGATTACCAATAATCACGGATATATTTCGGTTTTTATAATTTTTATTTCTGAATGGCTCTTGACCTCGATCATGCCTGGTGGAAAGCGATGGATGAGGTCTATGATGGAACGAGCGTGCCCAGAAGATGCCTAAGGCACTGGAACTCCCACGCATCGATGAAACATAGCAGGCTGCTAGACACCGGACTCCGGTGGGAGGGTGGTCGCAAACCAGGCTTGCGCTAGCCCTACCACCGCAAAAAACACTATGTAACAAAGAAAAAGGATTAAAGATGATAGTCAATTTGAAAAATAATATTTGTTGACTTTACATAGGTAAAGTCAACAAATATTATTTTTCAAATTGACTATCATCTTTAATTGTACTTGTATATTCAAATTACAACTTTCATTCTTTTATAGTTGTACTCTCTCGGGGGAATTAAGATCAGCAACCTGAGATATGCGGATGACACTACACTCTTTGCATCTTCAGAAAAGGAGCTAGCTGATCTGTATCGCAGGGTAGAATACGAGAGTGGGTTGGTTGGACTCACTATCAATAAGTCGAAGACAAAAGTCATGCTCATCGACAGAACCGGTCAACTCTCCAGAACGGGAGAACTCACCGATCTAGAATTTGTCAGCGAGTTTATATACCTCGGATCGCTACTTACTGACCAGGGAGGAAGCGAAAGAGAGATCAAGAGACGGACTCAAATGGCCAAAGCTTTTTGTTTTGGGGCGTTTTGTGAAACTGTTATGAATGAGCCGTGGAGAGGGTGGTGTGATGTTACTTTTATTGTGCACCATGTTACATAAGATAGCAGGGTGCTTTTAGGTTAGGTGTCATATTCCAGATTTAACTGGTTTTACGACTTCAGGTGACCCTGAGGTTGACTTATCCTATCTAGATGCCTTTTTAATTCATACATCAGTGAGTTTGTTGTCAAATAAGTCTTTATTATTTTGTATAACTCAATTATTTACGATCTCAACAGTTATCATAAGATTTGATAGCATGATAACTGACTAATACTTGTTTTCATTAACACCTAAATAAATGACAAAATAAAAGCGCACTGTTGAATTTTCAAAGTTCAGCTCAGCGCTAAGAGTTGAAAATCCAACAGTGCAGTCATATTTAAGCGTTCGATTAGGTGGTATATCATAGGTTCCCCCATTCTCCCATAATGATTCTCCTATGTCCGCAAGGTCTACGACTATTTAGTTCCAATTTCGCCGATGAAATTGAACTCGATTAGTAAATCTAAACGGCGTTCAAGAGCTGTCAGTCATCTTCCACCACAATGATGACACTGACAGCTCTTGAACGCGGTTTGGAGGTGCTGATCGAGTTCAATTTCATGTGATTAGGTCAACTGGACCCGCGGGTCCAGTTCGAGTGGGTCCAGTTGACCAAAGACTTGTGAAATCCACCCTTAGTTAGCCTAAAACCATTTTCACATAACTATCGGGCATTTATTCAAAATCAAAATTATTTGTTTTTGAGTATCAGTATGTGCATCAGTACCTAGGTATATAGGCCTAAGAATAGTTAGGTAATGGTCCAGTAGTTTCGCCGACACTTAAAGGCGTTAAGCGGAAGCTTTTCTTTAATTGGTAAGATTAAGTGTTAACTTAATTGTGATGAAAGTGCGGAAAACAGTAGGTAGGTATATGTAGTTTGACAAACATCTATAGTAATTCAGATAGGTAACGCTGTAGTAAGAACACAATTGATGACTGGCCTGTTGGTCTAGTGGTCAGTGACTATGACTGCTATGCCGGAGGTCGTGGGTTCGATTCCCACACAGGACAAATGTTTGTGTGATGAGCATGATCATTTGTTCTGTGTCTGGGTGTAATTTATCTATATATGTATGTATTTAGAAATATATAAGTATGTTTATCAGTTGTCTAGTACTCATAACACAAGCTCTGCTTAGCTTGAGACTAGACGGCGTTGTGTGATAGTTGTGGAATATTATTATTATTATTATAATTAGGCTGTTTTTCCATCAGAGATGTGCAATGCTACGTTGCTACGGATGCGTTTGTTATCCACCAATCATATTCATTGGTCCACATACCATAGCACTGGTGGATCGGGTTCTACTAAGCTGTTTTTTATACGGAAGGTGCGTGCTATGGATGGGAGCTATGGATGCGCCAGTTGTGTAGCTATGTGCAGAGCAGAGTGCTCCCCGTGTCTTCCCTACTTTCGATGCATCGCATAGCTCGAGCTGCGCAACTTCCTCGCAGAGCTACCCACCGGGTGCGCATCTTCATCTTACTCGCTCTGCTACAAGCTTAGCATTTGTGGAAACGGTCGCATAGTTTCGTAGTTTAGCTTTCACAACCTCGCAGCATAGCTGTATAGCACATCTCTGGTGGAAAAGCAGCTTTAGTATGGAAACCCCGTACCCTTCATTTTGGTCTTTCGCTTCACTTTACATATCAAAACCCCTACGTGCCTCGGAAAGCACGTTAAGCATTTGGTCACGGCTCTCGTATGTGGATCTTTGGCAGTCGTTACGGGTCGTCAGAAGCCTAAAAGTCTGTCAACCAGTCTTACCGAGGGTATTGGTTGCTGGGTTATAACACAATACCCATCGCTTTATGTAAACTACAATCTGTCAAATTTCTTTAATAGATTTTCAACTTTATCGCTAAATTATAAGGTTCAAAATTGATTGGGAAAATTTTACATTTTCTAGTAGCTTGATGTGCTGGCGTTATCCTTTGGAAAGTTTATTAAGGCCTTCTTTTTCTTCTTTTCGTGTCGATGGAACTTTAATTTTATATTGTTTGAGCCCAGTAGGTGGACATGGTGATTGATCATTGCATTCGAATGTAAGTAATTTTAACTTTGTAGTATACCTAGTTTAGCTATACGTACATCGATCATCACCAGAGGAAAAGAAAGTTGGTTAAATATCAAATCTAAATCCGAGCAAACGTTGGCCCGGAACAGGTCAACGTTTGCTGATGATGGATGGATGGGTCTCAGGAGTACATAACATCTACATGAAAGAAAACCGATACTTACTTACTGATTGGTTACGCAAGAAGCTTTTCACATCACCAATTTATTTATGCGACCTAAATTACTAATGGTTCTATAGCAATAAAAGTAATAGATATAAAAATGAACACTGATTCAAAAAAATAATTCCAATTTTGAAAATCACAGCACTCTTGCAGTCATTGTGTCACTGGCACACGAACAAAAAATATAAATTCGAAAATGAAAAACTTTTCCTAAGATGGCGGTTGCACTTGTTTTGTTGAAAAATTGCCCGGGTTTTTGTGATCGGTTGTATTAATTTGTGATATTTAGTGATTTTTTGTTAAATTAATTTGTGTGAATGTTGGTTGTCGGCGTTGTGCGGAGCGCGTGCATTCAGCCGCTCGGGCAGGGGCGGCGGTGTGGCGGGCGTATCGACGGGGCGCGCCGGCGCGGGCGTTGCACCCCTACGCGCAGGGACGAACTCAAGCACAAATTCGTGCGATATTGAGTGACATACATTAACAGGTTTAATTGTTGTAATGGCTTGCTTCATTGATAACTCATCATCTGGTTTGAGATTTCTCAACTATGTTGAAGCCGGCTCCTAATATTACCATTTGGCTGAATTAAAGTATTTTGCCAAGAGAAACCTCCATCATCTGACCAGCAAACAGAATGACTCATCATCATCATCTTCCTGCCCTTATCCCATGTTACTTGGGGTCGGCGCAACACGTTTTCTTCTTCCATTCTCCCCTGTCAACCGTCACGCTATCATTAACTCCCTTCTCTTTCATATCATTCCCCACACAATCCATCCATCTTTTCTTCGGCCTTCCTCTCCCTCTCCATCCATCAACATGTATATTCATCACTCTTTTAGTCACATGCGTTTCATCCCTTCTCATCACATGCCCATACCAAGCCAAACGATTTCCTTTCAACTTTTCTGTCACTGGCGCCACTTTCAAACTTCCTCTTATAAACTCATTTCTTACTTTATCCATTCTCGTCACTCCACACATCCATCTCAACATTCTCATCTCCGCTGCATGCAATCTTTTTTCATCCGTCTTCTTCACAGCCCAGCATTCAGACCCATAAAGTACGACAGGCCTTATCACGGACTTATAAATTTTCCCCTTTAACTTGAGGGGCATCCGTGGGTCGCAAGTTGTTCCTGTGACCTGTCGCCATTTCATCCATCCTGAGTTGATCCGGTGCGTTACGTCTCGGTCTACTTCGCCATCTCCTTGGACAAGCGACCCGAGGTACCGAAAGTCGGAGCAGATCGATAAGGGCGTTCCAGCGAGAGATATGGGCACAGGACTGGAGAGACCGCCAAAATCGCAAAACAGGTACTCGGTTTTGGTCCGACTTACTCTCAGGCCAACGGTCTCGAGTCTTTCCCACCACACCTCCAATCTGCTCTGGACCTCTAAGCCGTTCTCGGCAACCAGCACAATGTCATCGGCGAACAGCATACACCAGGGAGCCTCTTCTTGGATATCTGATGTAAGAGCATCCATTATCAGCACGAAGAGGTACGGGCTGAGAGCTGAACCCTGGTGCAAGCCGACAGCCACATCGAAGCTGCCAGTAGTGCCCACTGTAGACCGGACTTGGGTACTGCATCGACTGTACATCGCTCTAATCAACTTCACATACTTCCCTGGCACACCTTTCTCCTTCAGCGCCCACCACAAAACTTCACGAGGCACTCTGTCGTATGCCTTTTCGAGGTCAACAAACACCATGTGCAAGTTTTTATGCGCACCTCTGTATTTCTCGCACAGCTGGCGGATGGCAAAGATGGCATCTGATGTTCCTCGACCAGGCATAAAACCGAATTGGTTTTGCGAAATTTCACTCTCTTCTCTCAGTCGCCTTTCAATAACTTTCTCCCAAGCCTTCATACTGTGTGACATTAGCTTTATTCCTCTATAGTTGTTGCACTCCAGCACATCACCTTTGTTTTTAAAGATGGGCACCAGCACGCTGTTACACCATTCGTCAGGTATGGCTTCTTCCAGCAACAACTTATTGAAGAATAAAGCTAACCACGTCCATCCATCTACCCGTAATAACTTCCATACTTCAACTGGTATTCCATCCGGACCTATTGCTTTACCATTCTTCATCCCATTTACTGCTACTCTCACTTCATCCATACTAATCATTCTGACTAACCCCTCATTTTCTGGTTTATTCCCAAGCACACCACTCCAGTCATTCTCCTCATTCATCAGTCTTTCGAAATAGCTCTTCCACCTATCCTTAATTTTCTCATCATCCGAAAGAACTATTCCAGTTTCATCCTTTATACATTTTATCTGACAAATATCCCTCGACTTTCTCTCTCTAGCTCTAGCAAGCCGGTAAAGGTGTTTTTGACCTGCTGGACTATCCAGTGTATCATAAAGCTTGTCCTGGGCCTTTGCTCTTGCTATGGCCACAGCTTTCTTGGCTTTTTTCTTTAGAGCATCATACTCACTCTTTTTTTCTGCTTTCAAACTAACATTCTCATCTTCAACACTCTGCCATTCCTTGAACTTTCTTTTCTTATCCTGCACCACGTTCTGTATTTCTGTCGACCACCACCATGTATCCTTATCTATCGTACCCTTTCCTTTTGTCTCTCCCAAAATATCTTTCGCTGCACTCCTAATATACTCTGCCATTTCATTCCAGCATTCATTTACACTTCGATCATCCATGTCCCCCATATATATCATTTTATCCACCACTCGCTCTTTAAATTTCTTCGCATAGTCATTCTTCTCCAGCATATGCCATTTTATTTTGGGGGGGGGTCGCTCTTTGTTATTATTGAGCTTTATTTCCACAACTATTTCCATAATTAGGAGTCTGTGCTGTGAGACTAGATCTTCTCCCGGTAACACTTTGCAGTCTTTGATACGCTTTAAGTGTTTGCGTCGTACTAGAAAGTAATCAATTTGCGTCTTGTGATTGCCACTTTTGTACGTAATAAGGTGTCCATCGTTCTTCTGGAACCAAGTGTTGGCTACTGCCAGGTCAAATGCGGTAGCGGATTGAAGCAACGTTTCTCCCTCGTTATTTACGTTACCAAATCCCCATCCTCCATGCACTCTTTCATAAACCCCTCGCATTCTTCCCACATGTCCATTAAAATCACCTCCAACTATCAATTCTTCATGCACCGAAATGTTCGTCAAAACTGTGTCAAAGTCCTCCCAAAACTTCTCTTTCACCCTTTCATCACATCCCACCTGCGGTGCATACACACTTATTACATTCAGCATTACATGTTCTAACATTACTTTTACAACGATTAGTCTGTCATTGATTCTTTTTACCTCCATCACGCCTTCTTTCAAATTACTGTCTAATACTATTCCCACGCCATTTCTTTTCCCGTCACTTCCACAGTAGAAAAACTTGTATCCTTCACCGATTTCTCTCGCTTTCGTTCCTTTCCATTTTGTTTCTTGCAAACACGCCACATTTATTCTTCTTTTTTTTAATACTTCCGCTAACTCTCTTGCTCTCCCAGTCATCGTCCCAACATTCCAACTTGCAAACCTCAATCTCACTTCCCGGGCTCGCTTCTTACGTTGCCCCCGCCCGGGGTGGTGCAACAACCCTAATCCTCTTCCCACAGGAGCCGGGTGCTGCCCCTGCGCGTCGCCTGTGGGGTACGCCCTAGCCCTATCGCGCATCATATTTTTACTTATCATGTTGCTTAAGGTTTTGGCAACGTTTTACAGTCGGCCGCCTGCCTGACACCAACCCTCCTTGGGAATGCGATTGTTGATGGTTTACCCGCCATCGCGCGGGTGACCCAAAGTGCTTTAAGGTATGCATTAGGTCTGGAGCTCCTTTAGTCGCCTCTTACGACACCCACGGGACGAGATGGGGTGGTCCTATTCTTTCTCCGGGACCGACACGGATCATGCAAACAGAATGACTGTTTTTGTAATTACGGTAGGTGGACGCTTTTAACGGCTAGGACGCTTTTAACGCGTAAGTACGTCTTTTTTTTACATCGCTCTCACATACATATAATTATAAATTCAACATTAATGATTTAACTAATGTTTTTGTAAAAATAATTATATTTTTAAAAGAGTGTCCATGGAGTAAATGGTTTAATTGAAATCAATGTTTAGAATTTTAGTTCTTTCATTATTTCTGACATTCTAGCTCCACAGGCTGCTCCTTAATTACCCGTCGTTGCTTCTCCCGCGCCGTCTCGGTATACCTAGCATAATAGGCCTTTTATGTTCCCACTGCTGGGACACAGGCCCCCTTTCTGTGAGAGGGAGTGGGCCATAATCCACCACGCGGGGCCAATATGGGTTGGTGGACATCACATGTTTTCGTTTTTTTTTTGTTCTAGACATGTTTCGTAACGATGTTTTCCTTTACCATTTTGAGAGCAGTGAAGATTCGAACTCACTACCTACAACTCGTAAGTCCGGGCCGATTCCACTGGCCCACGTTGCTCCTCTCGGTGTAGAAGAATGGTTTTTTGATTACGAGAATTGTATACCAATGCGACATAACAATTATTTGAGCAAATTCAATAAAATACTGATAATATTACATAACATTTGAAACCTTCATTAAGGATATACAATTTCGTCTCCAAGTTGGGCCCCTGCCGTCTGAAAAACTACACGGTTCCACTTGGAACGGAAACGCCCGAACCATCCCGAGGTTCGCCGAAGTCCAACCTGTCTGAAGTTGTTACGGTGCCCAGTATAAGTTCAGCTCCTTCCCCGCCCCTAAAATCTCCTTTATAAGGTGCAAAGAACGTAATAATGTTTGACATTAGAGTTCCCTTTATCGTGGTTAGGCACAACGGGGCATGCGCGTCGCACATCGATGGATCGGGTGAAGCCAGGTGTTTGCAGAATGCTAGTCGTTTTTTGTATTTAAACATAATCATATTTGGATAAGGTCCAATTTTAGACATTCTTACCAATTTTGAAAGAATCGACCGTGACCATAGCCACAAAATGATTCTTACAACCCGAAGCAAGAGAGATTCGTAAATATTTATTGCTGCTGTTCATAGTGGTTGCCTGAAAATTAATGATATCGCATAGGTAACTCACTTCGGCAGATTATTTTCTTGGCAACTGCTGCAAGGGTTTCTAGTGAATTAGCAATAAGAAATGTTCTTTTGATTAAGTTGACCTGAATCACGACCCATACATGAAGTCCTTAGGTTATTCTTAAGTTAAAGTTTATTTCTATATGTGTTTATGCTAAAAGCATTACAGGGACCTTCTCGCTTGCTGGTTTTACTTCTTACCGAAATAGGCATAAACTAGGGCACTTTTGGCTGGTTATATTTTTAACAAAACTTGAGCCATACTCTTAAACTTCGGGCCTAACGCATAAAAAAATGCTAAACAAACAAAGAAAACATCATACATAAAAGTAAAGTGTATTATTTTTACTATGCATGCAGGTATACATACACTACACTAACTACTACTTCTGTACTTTACTGGGTAAAGGGAATATGACTAATAATCACAATGTAGATATGAAATAATTCTTCTTAATTATGTACAATTTATCAATAATTAATTAATTAAATATTTTAAAACGCTGTCTCTTCTTCATTTGGCGGTTCTCTTGTGGGAGCCAGATCTGAAATCATCAATTGGTATAAGATACTTGTCTGTCAAACTGTGATAATTATATTTAGGATATCGGCATTACGGAGCTCAGAAAGTATGATGGCACGACTGCCACGAACCGTCGTACTTTCGCAACTGTCCACTATGCTCTATTCCCGTGCGGACCGTTTTGCACGACACTTTGCACGACCGACCCGGAGCGACCTCTGCCGGTAAAACGCTGCATCTGGTTGGGTTAAGTTGAACACTGACCTGAGGCTGCCTTTCCACCAGAGATGAGCGAGGATGCGTAGCGAGGGATGTGTGTAAAATTAACCAATACCAACGCTAACTTAGTTCAAGCTATAAAAATGAAGCGATGTTATTGGTTGGTTTCACACACATCCTTCGCTACGCATCCTCGCTCATCTCTGGTGGAAAGGCAGCCTAAGCCAGTTTTCGTAATGCTAAGTAGATAATGATAAAAATCATGAGGATAATATCTAAAGAAGACCATTGTCTTCATGTTCATGATAACGTCATACTGCAATCACCATCCAATCTGCAAGTATGGCAACCAGGACAACACATTGGGCATAGACATGTCGATTTAAACAAACAGAAGACAAGTCAGACCCAAGAATTAACAAACAAAGTAACATAACCAACATAAGCTGACCTCTTATTCTATTAAAACTCCGTACAATGCTAGGCCAGCTCAAACTCAAAGTGTTACCTCTGACAACTGTGATTCCGCAAGTTTTTCATTTTCAAAATATCCCAGATTCTATAATTGTATACTTTGATAGGATTACTTACTGTACTCTCTTTTGTTGGGGCATGCTCTCAGCGCGATTACTATCAGTATGGCGACACTACTGACTGTCAATAGTGCTATTAGCAATATCCTTTCTGTTTCAGGGTTTGCTAGGGCAAGGGAGTTTTGCCCTGCACCATTATTATAAAAATTAAGGGTATTCGAATTTTCTTCACTCTCTGAAACGTTTTTCTGCACTTCTTTAATTCTAACTACTTTCGTGTTATTTTCCTTTTTTAATGTTTTATTTGTACTGAAACTGTTGTTTTTATTTACTTCTGTTTGGTTATGATTTTCATCGATCGTTTTTTTATTTTCTTTTTTCTTCTCTTTAGTATTATTTGCATTTAATTTTGACGTCGGGCTTACATTTGTAGTAATTTCTATGCCAGTTACATTATATAAATCCAAATCTACGAACTCACATTGTAATACTGTAGTATTAGAATCAAGTTTAGGGTGATCACATCGTAGTAGTATTCTTTGTTTCACACTCACCACTTTCGCAGTTCCATTGAATTGCTTTAGATTTGCATCATTTAAAGATTCATTTTTCAAAATAATGGTCAGTTCCACCTTCGAATTAGGTTGTGTTTTGTTATTGATAGAAGAATCAATATCTATACAGCTGGAGAGTTTCAATTCTATGATATTATTCTGTAGGAATTTCTTTTCATTATTACTTGCGCCTAAGTCAATGATCTTACCTTCGTCAATGTTTAAATATGGGTTGTTGCTGCAATTATCTGCTTTTTTTGTTACGACAATTTTAATCATATTTTTTGGACTTTCGCGTGACAAATAATCTGTGTTCTGTACTAATTTTCTACTAGGCATTCCTGTCTTGTTTCTTTTAATACCATCTTTTGTACTATCAATAGTTTCAGTGGTAGTAGTAATACTATCAATAGGTCTATTCTTACTGTCAGATTTTGGCGTTACACTATTGTCTCCAGATTTATTATTGCTATCATTGATATTTACATCGATAGCACAGTTTTTAAAATATAATTTGCTCTTTTCACTGTGTTCTTCTTTGGGAGATAATGTATCATTTAATTCAAAAATTTCACAGTTCCAATTCGGCACCTCTTGCTTTGTTTTAGATGCGATTGCAGTTGTATTGTTTGATGTTTGACTTAAAGGTGTAATTTCTATGCCTGTTATGTTATACAAATCCAAATCTATGGACTCACATCGTAATACTGTTCTGTTACTACTTAAATCAAGATTAGGATGATCACAACGTAGTAGTATTCTTCGTTTAACAATTAAATCTTCCGGAGTTCCATTGAAATGCTTAAGATTTGAAGTATCTAAGGACTCATTTTTCAAAATAATGCTTAGTTCCGCCTTGGGGCGAGGTTGCGTTTCGTTAAGGGCAGAAAAGCTAACATTTATACAATTGGAGAGTATTAATTCTACATTATAATTTTTCAGAATTTTCTCTTTATTATTATTGATGCCCAAGTCAATGATCTTTCCTTCTTTAATATTAAAATATGAGATTTCACTACAATTATTTGGTTTTTCTGTTATGAGAATTGTTATAATATTTTCTGGATTTTCTTGTGATGAAGTATCCTTGTTTATTTTTTCTTTTGTAGTAGAAATTTCTGTCTTGTTCATTTCAATAGGATTCTTTGTTAAAATATTGTAAATATTTTTGGTCTTATTATCCGAAATTGGTGTAATATTAATATCTCTATGTTTATTTTTATTAGTACTTATATTTGTTTCGTTGGAACAATTGATAAAATGTATTTTGCGGTTTTCACTGCGTTGTTCTTTAGAGGATAATGTTTTTAATTCTGTAATTTGACAGTTCCAAGTCAACAATTTTGGTGGTGGTGTTGGCAGAGTTTGTACAATATGTGGATTATGTTTAGCAAATAATATATCTTCGCATTTCAGGTCCAGTACATTTTCTGAAGTAATTGAGTTCTTTGTACAGTCAGGATATTTCGTTATTGTGTTATTCTCGATGCAATTTGCTTTAATATATACATTCATTTGTTTTGGAGACTTATTCTCAATGTTTTGTTTGCAATTTTTGTAGTTTAGAGATGAACAAGATAAAGACACGGTTTTCGAGTCCATAAAATGATTTTTATAATTTGTAGAGCTATCGTTTGATAATTCAGGAAAGTAACCAGTAAACACTGGTTGAACTGGACTGGTTTCATCTCGATTTATTGCTATTTCAAGTGTCTGGATATTTTTGACGTCGCTTAAGCTATCATTTTTGGGTTTCTCTCCATCAATACAAACAGTTTCGGCATAATCACAGTACAATGTACAATTCCCAACGCTTGTCTTTGAACTGTTTTGTATAGCATTGTGTTTGATATAAATTAAATTCACATCATACGTTGAAGTATTGAGTTTTTCATCCATCGTGTGGTGTGGTTTCTCTTCTACAGTAATATTGCTTTCTGGTTCATGAGTAATATTTGTTTTTAGTACATGAAGTGCTTCAGTTGTGCTTGTAATATGTTTCGCTGTGAGGTTGTCTATGAAGGAATGGGTTTGATGGTTTATTATTTTGATGTGGTTTTGACAATTAAGCTGAGTACCCACGCAATTGAATTCTGCAACACATTTCTTCTTTCCAAGATTTCTTCCCGTAGAATTGTAAGGGTAGGTCACCTTATCCCAATTTATTTCTCGGCTAAAACAAAAATTACATTTAACCCGTCTGCCTTCAAGGCAAGAGTGAACAGGCATCTTCTAGGCACGCTCGTTCTATCATAGACCTCGTCCATTGCTTTTCATCAGGCGAGATCGAGGTTATTTAGCAAAAAAAAAATCTCATATTGAAAATGAAAAAGAAAATAGGTGACCTTTTGTACAGCGGTGCTATTCTGTAAAAATCTCACCGTGAAAACTTAGGTGAAGTGAGCGTGGAGTGAGCTGTCAATAGTGTCAATTCCTAGCAAAAACAAACTCACTTCACCTAAGTTTTCACGGTGAGATTTTTACAGAATCGACTTGAACATAACTGGCGAAATGTGGGTGTACTATGTCCACAGGTAAGTAAACCTCTGCCTAACCCCTCAGACCAAATAAAAAACCAAGACAGAGGGCTGTCAACAGTAAAGTGAGGCCGGGTTCGTAAACATGTGTGCACATAGTGAGGTGTAGTTTGATTGTAAATGTGTGCATACGCACAGAGCGGAGGTGTAGTTTTTGCATGCTTCACTGTATTGTTCGCAGCGCTATGTCAGAGGCTATGTCTTGACTTTTTATTTGGTCTGAGCCTAACCCTATGGGGAAAAATAAGCGCAATGTTATGTTATGTAAACAACATCACGCCTATATTCCTTAGCGGGTTAGGCAGAGCTCAACAAATCGCCAGTTATTAGTTTAAGTCCCAATAAGGGGCGGCCTGTTGCCATTAACCGGGCATAAAGGCAGTCTCCGGGCTGTTACTGCGAAATTCTTGATAAAAAAAAAAACTGAAAAACCGGATATCTATGTGAAAAACCCTTTGCCCAACCTGGGAATCGAACCCAGGCCACTACATGCTGAACGAAAAATAAAATAGAAGCCATTCTTCATTATTACAAGAAACTGCTAAGGACATTGAAAATGTTGCTGTAAAACGGTTGCCTGTGTCAAATCGAGGAAAGTGGGAACTTACCTTTCTAGATGTTTAAACTTAACAATGCCAGAACAAGTAGTTTCTTCATATACAACAACGTATTCGTCGCATTCGGCGTCACAAACGTCAACAGTGTAGATGATCTGTAAATAAATAAGTAGGAGATAAATACTATTTATTTATTTAACAGTTTATTCTACAAAACGTAACACAATAAGAACAAACACTGGACCTGCCTCTATGTATGTATGTCACAATGTTTGAGATGAAATAAATATTTTTGCATTTAAACATATACGTATACTAATTTAATTTATTTATTAAAATCTCCCTTAATATCATTACATGTGTATGTACCCAATGCGACACTGTGGTCCTTAAATAAATCTACATAACTTAACATTTAGAATTTAAATATAAAAAAACTAATAATCTAAAAACTAATAGGAACTTTAACACAATACCTTTTATACAGAATGCTGAACACAATAATAGCTACCTACACCTACTATATTTATATGACATAAAATAAATAACAGAGTCCTAGCGAATTCACTCAAATGACACTTGAACACATCAATTTTGACATGGAGTTCATTAATGATACGAACTGCCCTGGTCACAGGTGTGCATAATCAGCCTATAGTGTTCCCACTGTTGGGACACAGGCCTCCTCTCTTTTTGAGAGGGAGTTGGCCGTAATGGGGCACATGTCTTTGAACTTTTTGTTCTAGGACATACCGGTTTCCTCACGATGTTTTCTTTCACAATTTTGAAAGCAGTGGTGATGAAATAAATTAGTCAAAGTCGCTTGACTGACCTACGACCTATAAACTTGTAGGTCGGTCCTTACCACTGGGCAACCACTGAAAATATCCAAAAATAATTTCCGAATGCTTACAAAACATTCCAATTAATCTTATGGCCCATTTTGGGTTATCTAAAAATATAAAAAGTATCATAAACCTCCTCGACCATTAAATAAATAGCTTAACCAAGAAAGAGGTCATCTACATACTATTTATACTCCTTGTCATATACACAATAGTTATACCACCCAAAGACTCCCCTGAAAGGGTCAACATCTTTTGGTATAAACACATTTAGCAAAAACAATAAAAAAACTATGTACTGTCACGAGTATAAATACTTCACTCTAACAAGATTCTAAAGCTTTTTTCTCCTGAAGTATATTGATTGATAATATTAATTAGTTCCTTAACGGGATAGGCAGAGCTCAACAAATCGCCAGTTATTAGTTTAAGAAGTTAGCAGTTATTGATTGATAATATTTTATGGTGTTATGAATATAGTTCTGTACTATTTATTATTAATTGGTATTTTCTCGAAGTTACAGTTTTTTTTATTTCGCGAGAAAAAACGCTTTTGAATTTTGCGTGACTGCAAGGTATTTATGCTCGTGACTGTACCTTAAAGTCGTAGGAAACAATTATAGATTAATGACAGGAGCACGTGGGAAGTTTTGACTGAGTCAAGGCTCATTTAGACAGGCGTGAGGCGACAGCGTGGCACGACTATAGTAGAACAAGTTCCATGAAGTTTTCAATAGAAATTGTTCCACTAGAGTCGCGGGCTCGCGGCTGTCTGCAGGAGCCTTCAGTTTACTGGAAAAAGACTCTTCCAGACATCGCCCTGCTTTGTTAGACGCACATAAAATCCTAATAATATATTGTTTGGACTTTAAAAGAGACCATGACCTCCGAGTTTGTTTTGGCATTTCTTCTCAGGGTTCAATCAGACCATTAAATTGACCAAGAAAATATTGACGTATAAATGATTTATTTCTGTAAGTAGGTTTGTACAAAGACTTTTACATATCAATCATATTTTTTTAAACTAGATGAGGTCGGCGTTTCCTATCTGACTATTCTGAGAAGAAAGGCCGAAACAAACTACAACTTGTCCTCCAGACAAAATCTTGGTCAGATCGTGTGAAGACCATGTAGATTGGTGTCTGAAATGGTCTTTTGAGGAAAGAACCACACAGATTGAGCGGACCTGTCCAATCAGTGCACGCATTTGTCAAAAATCGAGCAGCTCAACTCAGAACTTGTAAAAGTGTCCTAAAAGATCTACTTACATAAAAATAAAAATAAACATTTTATTTACTGTCAATGTGAAACCCTTAGAACGGTCGTGATGATATTCTTCATTTTGATGTTAATTAATATTTTATTAAAAATTGTTTTTTTTTTAATTTTATTTATTTGGTGACCATGGGGTTCCAGTCCTTTGGAAGGCGTATGACCGGCCGAAGCCAACTTGCATAAGCGCCTTATACAATTTTAAATGGAATGAGGCACCAACAGACGATTATGCCTGAGTTCCCCCCGACCCCCGGTTGGGTCTAAAATATAATCAACTTTGAACCTTATGCTTTAGCGATAACGTCGAAAATCTATTAACACTCTCACCGCCACGTGGTCCGCCTGCCACCCACATAAATTTCAGTGCAGCAAGCCACTACAATTTTTTAATTTTTACTGGCAGGCCATGTGGGCTGCCTGCGTACCACAACTAGCGCGCCAAATTCTATGACAATAGTACGGTAACTTGTAAATATCTGTAAGGGCAGGCCATACGTGTAATTAGGACAGTTGCACGCGCGCCGCCCACATGGCCTGCTGTAAAAGTTTTTTGCGCCAATTTCGCAGACTTCGCACGCGTGTTTAGAAAATGTCGAATTCTAGTGATTCTGATTATCAACCACCGTCATTTTACGATCGATCCGGGTCTGAATCGACTAGAAGTGAATCATTTTTATCTTCTGACGATGGTTTACCTCTGAACGAGCCCCGGGAGGCGGCGAGCGTACACGCAGACGCAGTCTGACTTTATGTGAGTCAATGTTACGGCAAAATTCATATTTTTCCTAAATATAAATTAAAGCTTAATTTTCTAGTAGGTATTATATTTTCATATAATTTATCTTGCTTTATTTTGTGTCAAAACAATTTCTTTGGTTTGATTTCATTTTCCTTTGTGACAAGATACTCAATAAAAATGACTTAATAAAGTAGTTTTACTTACTAGACTTTGAACCTTATAAATCTATAAATATAGTCCGATTTTCATCGATTTTTTTTTCATTGGTAGCTCTTTCACTCAACAATTTAAAGCCGACGACATCGAATCCTTATCTAGCAAGCCAAGCTCTATAATAAATGAATTTGTGGGATCACAGCGGACCACACGGCCTGCTGGTAAACTTATCGACGTGTCCCGCCGGCCGCCCACATGGCGTGCTGCAAAAGTTACACAAAATCTAGCGTGACGTGGTGTAAAAGACAATGCATGGCCCGCGCGCCGCCCACATGGCCTGATATTTTAGAAAAACCTTAAATGTGTATGATGGCGGTGAGAGAAATTTTACAGGTTGTAGTAGCTTGATGTGCTGGCGTCTGTACATGGAAACAAAACATATTTGGTTGCCATGGTGTGCGTAGCATTGGTGGATTGGTTACCTAGATCTATGAAATGACAATGTCTGTATTATTATCATGATTTGTTCTTTTGAACTACGTACACGTTCTTCAGTACGGCAGGTGAGAAAAATCATTGAACTCGCGCCATTGTTACACCGTAAGCGACACCGCGCGTGTTTTGTTTAAATGACGATTAAGAAAATACCCGCTTCGGATGTGTTCAGCTGTCCTCGGGATGTACTCGTAAGGGTCAGTTCACACCGAGACGCGACGCGACGCGCAGTTTTCAAGATATAAATACAATTACAGACCTTATCTACTACAGAAAAAGGTACACGATTCAGTGAGCTACGCCGCGCTGCGCAGCGCTGCGCCGCGCGGCGTAACTCGATGTAGTAGACACTGAATTGTGTACCTTTTAGTGTAGTAGATAAGGTCTGTAATTGTATTTCTATCTTGAAAACTGCGCGTCGCGTCGCGTCTCGGTGTGAACTGACCCTAAGTAAGTATATCCGATATGTCAGTGAGTGATGGCAAAGTATTCTGTTTGTGTTTTGTTTTCACTTCTGTCGGCACTCCCGGAGTGCCATTGTTTTTTTTTATAATAATACCTACTTTTAAAAGTGATTCCGATATAGGAATATAAATAATAAACAATTTCGTTTCACTTACCATCAAGCAAAAAACTGCACATATTCCACGCATATTCATTTTGCACGACATCGTTATCAACTTATCACACACCACGATAGTTTAAGAAACTTATATCAGTATAATAAAGAAACGAAATAAATTACATTTTAACAAATCCACTTGTTAGTCAGCCGGTGTTTCGGTCACAATGATATAAACGCTTCAATATGATTCATAATAATTATATATATCAGTCTGCTTATTCACTGAAGTGATTTCCTTCTTAGTTTCCTTAACATCCTAACCTTGTTAGCTAATCGGTTGGTCAGGAATATAATTAGAACTGTCATAGTAGTTTATTCAGCCTGTAATGTTCCCACTGCTGGGGCACAGGCCTCCTCTTTGTGAGAGGGAATCTACCACGCGGGTCCAAAGCGGATTGGTACATAGATGTCACAATGCCTTCGAATTTTTGGTTCTAAGACATACCGGTTTACTCACGATGTTTTCTTACACCGTTTTGAGAGCAGTGGTGATGAAATAATTTACACAAAGTAAAGGGGTAAGATAGATAGAATACTCTTTAAGTACACCATAAATACCTACTATAGATAAAAATGTAGGAATTTTACAAGGGGTTACACAATGGGCGGTCGTATCGCTAAAAGCAATTATTTTAATTAAAGACAACTTTTGGAGACAATACTGAAGGTAGTCTGTGGTGTACCATTTACATTGAATAAATACATACGCACCTAAAACATATTTATTATACTTATCATCGTATATTTCACAGAGTATCGGACTCGCGGACAAAGTTGGGGGAAACAGTCATGTCAGCATACATACTGTAAGCACAGTATAAATGTATAGACTGTGCTGTAAGTATGTATACAAAAATATAAATATATACCTACTTTAATATTAGAAATGACCACATTTACATGTTATGGTCATTCATAGATGGTTATTCGGAATTTATGAGGAGGAAAAATATTATGTTTGTTTTATAGGTTTCCTTCTGTAAAATTCTTCTGCAAAATCATCATTTGCCTAGCCTTTACCCAACTATGATGGGGTCGGCTTCCAGTTTAATCGGAAGCAGCTGAATATTGCAATAGTTGTTATTTGTATAGGCATTCCATCGGAAAATCGCTAAGTTAGTTTATTATGATATTCGGCTAAAATAGGTAGGTATCTAAGAATGTTTTATTAACAATTTTAGGTAGTTAGACACAGGTAAAATGTAAAAAAAATGAGATAAGTTCTTAGGTAGGTATGTACTACTTATAGAAAAAAAAGTGTGTGTGAGGAAGCAAATTCAATCAAACTCAAAACAGTGATTTAAATTGAACCATTTACAGGCACTAATTGCCAAGGAGTTTGTCAGTTAGTCAAAAAATTGAAGCAAGTTCTCCAAACTGTCAAAATAGAATTTTAGTATGACATAAATTATCCACAGAATGAACAACATCAGAAGTTGTATTTGTAAAGAGATTCTTTTATTTTCTTTGACGTTTGAATTCACCTAGTTGGAGTGATTTGTTGAGTCAAATGAAGAGAAAAAGTGTAGTCAGTGTGATAAGTTTGTTTGTACTTATAGAAAATCTTCTACCTCTTAGAAAAGTACCGTATAGTGCACTGTCTATTGCTACAGATAAACCAATATATCTGAGAACAATGTAATCAGTTTACAGGTGGATAACGATACCTACCTATTATTAGCTAGAGATCTGACGGAAATTGACTTAATTTTAGTAGGTAAGTTTTTTAATCATGTCTACACTTGTATGGAGTAGTGTCAGGCGCTGATTAATTTGACAGGACTAAACTAAAACTTATCTTCTGTCCTTTTCTTAATAAAATAGAAAGAAAAAGATGCACTGAATTTAAATTTAGTTTAGTTTGTGAACAACTAAATCATCACAAGTTAGTCCGTACAAAAACCATGCTCACCCGCGTTGCGCGCCATCTTGTCTTCATTGGCACCTAGGTACCTAACCGTTCGGCGCGGAGATTGGATAACTTACTTAGCGGCTCTCGGTGTCCAACTTTTAACCTTTTTTAAATATTTTTGGGACAAAATATAACATGGGGTAAAAATTATTGGAATCGATTCAGTTACTTATTAAATTATACAGCGTGAAATTTTAATGGTACAATCGATTTTTATAAAAATTAAAATAAAATATTAAAAAAAGGCAACGCGATCTCGAACCAATAGTATAGGTACAGCGCAAACGGATGACTGCGCATGGTCGTCCTGCTACCTGCAAAGATGGTAGGTAGCGGGCGGGCGCACGTAAGTACTATTGATTCTCACGCTTTCGAATCGAGATCATATTTTTATAATTATAATTATTGTTTATAATTATTTGAAACAAAAAAAAACGCCATGAATCGGTAGCATTACTGAGTACAAATCGTTCTGCCACGGGAATTTTACGCTGTATTCAGGTTTCGCTTTACTAAAAATAACGTTGTAGATATTATGTAGAAAATATTATGTAGCGTGGTTAGCTAATCTTTTTGAGCTTCCTGACTATTTTAGGTCAATATAAAAGAGTAAGATGATTACGTAAATAGAAGGATAAACAATTCTATAGCACCACAGGACTATAATACCTATTATAAATATATACAAGTACATGTTTTATCAGCAGCATCCGTCACATTTCACTGAGGGTGTCATTGCTCTCGCGAAACGTCACTTTCTGTGAACCATACGTGTTTGTGTTTTTGTATTGTAGTACATAATAAAAGTAATTTACTAAGTTATTTAATATTTTGCCCTTTTTGCATGGAACTTGTAATTGATTTGGCAAAATAATAAATAATATAATATAATAATATCTTTATTTCCCAAGAATACAGATGGAGAACATTTACATAATACATTTGGATGATGCAGAAATCTGTACACAAATAGATTAATGTGGGTGTACCTACTAAATACACATGTGCGTTTACTCTTCGTTAAATAGGTATAGGGTACTTATAATGTATCAACATTATAAGTCATAAAACACCTACCTACCTACTCAAATTACAACTTATCAAAATCCAGGTTATATTTAGACAAGATCTAAATATAACCTGGATTTTGATAAGTTGTAATTATTTTGGTGAACCAATTTGATCAGAATACTGAATACCGAAGGGTAGCCTGAGTGCCTTAGAACATCGAAAAGCAAAAACATCCTTCACGATAGGTACAGTCAACCAAAGAGATAAGTATGCAGGATCGTCGGATATAGTTGAAGTTTAGTAAGAAACCGATGGATGTTGTCGACTGAAATTTAATTTGATAAATGAGCTGTTTGTTTTCTATTAAAAAAATTATTTTTTATTCGAGAACATCCATCGGTTTCTTACTAAACTTTAACTATAACCGACGATCCTGCATACTTATCTCTTTTTTTGACTGTACTCGTGTCTTGATGTCGTGAGCTAGTCGTAAGTGTTTGACGAATCACACTCTGTTGATCGGTGATGATCGTACAAGTAAAAAAGTTGAGAAAATTCGTTAGTCAGGGTCATAATTAGGGTAATTATATTTTAATGACTAGTAAAGAAAGTCTACCAAAATATTAATTACCGACTTCTGTTAATTTAATTTCTTGCAGTTTAATTCTATAAATAGACAAGAATAGAAGGATAATGGCTTGCATGCAAATCCACAGGACGCACACTCATTGTTTGGCGCGGAGGCCCTACAGACAATAAGAGCCCTATGACTAAGCGATATAGGGTGCAAATTAGCAAATTACAAATAATAATTTTAATTATCATAATGATAGAAGGGCATGCCCCATTGCGAGCGACAAGTAATTATTAAGTGAAGAAGTTTCTACTGGTAGTGTCGTGTGACGGGTCGTTGAGCTCCCTGAAATAAGGTTGAGCTACACGCATGCATGCCGTCTGTTGGCACAGTTCAACTCAAAGCTGCAATGGCTCTTTCTTCAAAATGTCCTTCCAGACATGGCCCTGCATTGTTAGACTCACATAAAATCCTTATAATATAATGTTAGGACTTTAAAAGAGAGCTCCGAGGTTGTTAGCATTTCTTTTCAAGGATCAGTCAGCTAGAAAATGCCATCTAGTGTTTAAATATGTGACGAGTAAGTGTCTTAAAATATCTACTTACAGAAATAAACCTTTCGTTTAATTTAATTTCATAAACATTTCATTTCATTGTTGTGGTTTGTACGAGTAATAAAGTAGAATGGTTATATTCCTCCTTTTCCTCAGTCTTATTTTGTAGTGAATATTGGGCATGCCTACATAAACTGTCTCATCTTATTAGTTTTTTTATTTTTTTTTTATTTTTAGGGTTCCGTATCCAAAGGGTAAAAACGGGACCCTATTACTAAGACTCCACAGTCCGTCTGTCTGTCTGTCACCCTGGTGACAAAAAGCCTGCTTTATCTCATGAACCGTGATAGCTAGACTGTTGAAATTTTCACAGAAGATATACCTATTTCTGTTGCCATTATAACAACGAATAATAAAATAAAAAAGAATGAAGCTTGGCATCCGCCAGTTCTACGTCGCCAAAGAGCCTCTTAGCTCTGAATTCCACGATGTCAAGCGCGGCAAGTACAGTACCAACTACTACCCATAGTAAATGCTTGCAGAAGCCACAATTGTTCATTCTTAGACTACGAACCAATGTTATTTAAAGTTAAAGTGATCGGCAACCCACTACAACCATCAAATTTTTCACCTAATTAACTTCAAAGAAGGTCTATTGACTAATTAGTGTCCGTCTCATTAGCAGTTCTGCTAAGCTTGAATAATTATGAGTTCAATTTGAAGTTATTTCTAAGTCGCTCGCAATGGCGCCTGCGCCGATATTACGAGTATTGTGTGTAGTTTAGGAGATAGCGCACATCATTATAACGTAGTTGACTGACTGACACAGTGGTGTGAAAACAATTAGAAAAAAAATTACTCACCCCTTATGATAAAAAAAAAAATAGTTTTGGTATAAAATAAAATTAGGAACGTAGCAAGGATGTGTTTGAAAACGATAGTGTTTTGTTTATTAGTGGTGTTGCTAGTGGAATTTCTTTGTTTTACGGAAGCTTTAAATGAAAATGGTGAAGGAGTCTGTATAGTAAAGCTCAGGTAAAAGTTTGGTCGTCTGGTGGATTAAAAAAAAGGGTCTATGATTTTTTTTTAATGTCGAGTTGGAAGTAATTTACTTTTTATAATAAGAAACTACCCTTGTCTACACTGTAGGGCAACTGGTTTCCGCTTTACGCGAAGTTTTGGCATCAATATTAGATTTCAATATTTTTGTTTTCAATTATACCTACCTAAATATACCTGCTGGAGTTTCACTCGAAACTTTATTTGAAAAGTACTGCAGCTTGCGACATCGACGGTGCAAGCTTTAACAATAAATAATATTTGAGCTCCTTATCAGAACCTTCGAATAGTTATTAGGTAATTATTATGTTTTTATAAGTATGTAATTAGACGTAATAACTTCCTTCTTAATTTTTTCTAGTTCTCGAAATCGACGAAAAAGGCCGTATAATGTGGCCATCAACAAGTGGTGTGGACGGAGAAAGTGTGTCGTCAAGAAATATAGATACGAGGTATTACTACCTAGATCGTTTTATTTTTCATGAAGTGTTAGAAATAAAGTTATTTTCTAATAAGTCCCTCCTTACTTACAAAAAAATAAATCTTATTCCAGACATATTTAACTTTGACGAACCACACGGTCTGCTGTAATGGCTGGCAGCACGAGAGCGAGCTGGACATCTGCGAGGCCATCTGCAGCACTGGCTGCTACGGAGGCAAGTGCGTCTCCCCAGACCAGTGCCAGTGCCTCCCCCCCGCGCACCTCGACCCCGAACGACCGAACACCTGCATCACCCCCGTCTGCAACCCAACCTGCGTCAACGCCGACTGTCATGCCAACAATACCTGCATCTGCAAACCGAATTACACGCCCTACAACTCCACGCATTGCTTCAAATGCGATGAGGGCTACACTGCAGATGAGAACCTCAACTGTGTCCCTATCTGCGATAAGACCTGCATCAATTCCACCTGTACTGCTCCTAATACTTGCACCTGTTCTGACGGCTACAGACAAAGGAACAGTTCCGTCTGTGAACCGATATGTGATTGCGTGAATGCTGACTGTATTGCTCCCAACACTTGCTCCTGTTTCAAAGGCTACGTGCCTGTTAACAAGACTGTGTGTACCCCCAAGTGTAGCAGCTGTTCCCATGGAGACTGTATTGCTCCTAACAATTGCAACTGCCACAGTGGCTACGTTAAAATCAAAGGTGTTTGCAAGCCCCAGTGTTCA
Source organism: Oligia fasciuncula (assembly GCA_963082905.1). Classification (NCBI taxonomy): domain Eukaryota; kingdom Metazoa; phylum Arthropoda; class Insecta; order Lepidoptera; family Noctuidae; genus Oligia; species Oligia fasciuncula. Next base: position 21,351,289 of record OY720391.1, on the reverse strand, counting down.
AAGACCTGTGTTAATAGTTTCTGCATCGCGCCAAATTTGTGTTCGTGTAAGAACGGTTACGTGAAGAGTAACAACAGTGATAATGTCTGTGTGATACCGTGTGATAAAAACTGTAAAGGGTATTGTGATGATGATGGTGGGTGTGTCAAGTGGAACTGCTCCTCAACGCCGATACGGTGAGTAAGATTTTTTTGGAAAAAGTATATTTGGAAATGGCTTTCTTCAAAATTTTTTAAGACATGTGATGATGTGACATCTACCAACCAGCACTGGACCCGCGTGGTGGATTACGGCCCATTCCTTCTCACCAAGAAGGCTGATACTAGATTATATTGATACTCCTGTGTTGCTATCAGGTAGAAGCTTGGTAAATACGTATTTGTCATACCCATTATGAATGAACTGTCCTCGAACTTCGAATCTCGACAACAAGGCGACAAAACACAAAGATGAGACGAACGCGATAAAGTATCGTAAATCATTGTAATAGCAGAAACAAATCAAAGGCGAGCACTGCACACATTAGGAAGTGCACTGACAGGTTCATTCATCAGTGCATATCAGATTTATCGCTTGACAGGACGTCGCGTCGGGCGATATTGTATGCATAGACACGTATGACGCGGGTTCGGTGACTGTGTACACTAGCCTTTACACGCGGCGGCGCTTGCATTTTTATTCGATGCCAAGGAAGGAAGCGCTGACTTATTTGAATATTTGTGTTTTGAATTTGCGTGTGCCGCGATAATTGAAATTATTTATTAATAGATCTGAAGGCCAATTCCCGTAGTTAAAAACGATCAAAATCTAGTCGCAATCTCATCTCAGCGTCAATCAATGCCAAAAACTTGTCAAAATTGTAGGGAAATTAGAGCTACAAGGTACTTTTAACAGATTGAGGCTGAGAAGAACTGCAAAGTGCGAACGTTCTTAAAAAAATACGGGAATTACCCCTCTGGTAAATCACTTTATTTATGAAAAACACAGCTACCTAAATGTTTTTCTTGAGACCAGTCTCATAGTAAGTAGGTAATAGTATCTAAGCATTATGACGTGAAGCAGCGATTATTATAAATATAGTATTCTTCCATTGAATTAAGTAATATAATAATTATATAATGTATACTATACCTATTCTATTACTGAACTACAATTTAATGATTAAGAATTATTAATAAATCAAAGTGCACATTTTAATTATGAGTAAGTAAGTAGCGCCATCTATATCGTTGGTGTTCGACACAGTCGAGATCAGTCTGTTCACAGTTTGCACTAATTCCAGAAGGAAATACTAGATGGCGTTAGTAGTATCGGTTTTTATTTGGCCATGTTTATGCGGTGACTTGATGGTGTGTGTAACGTTTCAAATAATAACAAAAGTTCTAATGATCTTATGACCTAATTTCATTTAATATACTTTTGTTTAATATAACGATGAAATGATAATATTGAATTATTGATATAATTTCGTTTTACCTAATTTTATAAGGTTAACTCTTCGATCAATAATAGTACTAGATGCCCGATAAGCGCTTCAAAAACGGCCCGAAAAATACAAGCACGAATACTTTTGTGCTCTTATTTCAAATTAGTATGGTCCAATCATAGCCAATGTTAAGACGTAAAAATGCCTCAGTGCACGTTCAAAAGTTGTGTAAATAACCACCGTAACACCAAGATTTTAAAAGGAATATCTTTTTTTCGGTAAGTTTTTATCATTAAATGTTTTTCATAAAATAGTAACACAATTAAATAGTAAATATAAATCAATTAGCAAATATTATGATTGTTTGGCCAATGTTTGCGATAACGCGCCAACTATTCCAACAAACATTGAAGCATTGGAATGTAATTCCAAGAACTACGTCTAGTTCCAAATTCGAGTAAGTACGAAATTGTCAACAAAATGTTTTTAACCTTATTGCTTAGAAGTTAAGTTTCATTTTAGAATAAATATTTTTGTACTTATTATAAAAATGACTTTTTATTTTCAAGTGACATTTTAAATTTATTGCTTCGATGACAGAAGGACTTAAATATTAATCATTTGCAAACGTAATTAAACTTTATGTGAGTGTGTTAAGGTTTATAATAATCTGAGATTGTTAATATTATTAAACTTTTTTCTATAGTTCGTAGTAAGAAATACAATGTTTATGTGTGTGCAAACGTGGCCACTTTAGCGACTTATTTTTGTTCCTAATCATTCATCTAGTACTATTATTGATCGAAGGGTTAACTACTTATTGGACTTTTTCTATAATGCACATTTGAACTAATATTCATTCAGTATAATATTCAGTTAGGTACTATAATATTCAAAATCTATAAGTGACGTTTAATATAATTGAGAAACCTCTACTTTGTTTTGTACATTTTTACAAAAACTGATTAGATTTTAAATGCCTGCCATTTTCATTAGGTTAGGTTAGGTTAGAACAGCGGCAGCGGCCCCCAAGCGCCAGAATATCTATTGTTAGTGAATCATTTCGGTTAGATGAGATTATAACAGTAGGTATGATGTTTCCTGATATTTACTTATTATTCATTACAAATTTTTTGCTGAAAATGAGTTAATATGAACATTAGGTCAACTAAACGTTATACCTATATAAAGAGCGTTGTACAAAGAGTTTTTAGTAGTCTAAAAGTTAGGTGTTATACCTACCCACGTGTACATTAGGTTTACATTGTAAATATTCGTATGCCGCTATTAGCGGCGGATGTGTTGAACTGATCCATTTGAACCAACCAACTTTGTACCTACCATATCCAACGAATAAATGTCTTTGTATTTGTCTTTGTCAAATTGTAAATTATACATATGTAATGAACTTTAGGTACCTACCTATACTAAATGTTAGGTACTAGAGCAAAATAGGGTTATATGAAATATAACATTCGATCACATGAAATTAGGTTATATGTTTTCATAGCATATGAAATTTATATCATTTGAACGTTATTTCAATTGATATTATATCTACTATAGGTAGGTATGTTATTATGCCATAAATATTACCTACACACCCGACTTGATGAGAGATGGACTTATTATGGCTTGTCTTTAGAGGAGTTTATTTGTTATGTATGTGTCGATACCTAAATATTTGGATTTCATACGTTTGTCTTCATTATAGAATCCTTGAATTAAAAAAAAATCGGGCAAGAGCGAGTCGGACTCACGCACCGAGGCCAGGGTTATACCTACCATCATATGTTTTTAAATTTTCACCGGCGAGCTACTTACTAGATCTCGTTCAAACCAATTTATATAATATATATATATATATTTTTTATTTTATTTTTTTTTGGTTAAGATTTTTATATATTTTTTTTTAGTTTTATCATTCTGTTATTTTAGAAGTTACAGGGGTGGACACACATTTCACCACTTTGGAAGTGTCTCTCGCGCAAACTATTCAGTTTAGAAAAAAATGATATAAACCTCAATATCATTTTTGAAGACCTATCCATAGATACCCCACACGTATGGGTTTGGTGAAAAAAAAATTTTTTGAGTTTCAGTTCAAAGTATGGGGAACCCCCATAATTTATTGTTTTTTTCTATTTTTTTTTATGAAAATCTTAATGCGGTTCACAGAATACATCTACTTACCAAGTTTCAACAGTGTAGTTCTTATAGTTTCGGAAAAAAGTGGCTGTGACATACGGACGGACAGACAGACATTACGAATCCATAAGGGTTCCGTTTTTGGCTACGCAGGGCAGGGCTACGAAACCCTAATATAAAAAGCAAAACAGAGAGGTATCATTTTGCTTTTTGATTGGTAAGTAAACTTGGGTATTTTAAGAATCTTGAAATGCTTTCCTTTTGCCAATTTATACCAAGACCATAATATTCGATACTACTTACTAATCGCACTTCCAAAATAATAGGTACCTAGGTATGTACCGTTCGTTCTATGCATATCTTTTCCGCAATGTTTAAATTGGGGACTCCATATTTAGCTACGCTACACTGGAGCTAGGTTCGTTATGCCATGTGAATGAATAACAATTTGCGAGTCCCGCCATTTTGTTTTGTTACATACATAAGCAGAATTTTTGGTTTGTCTATTTTTATACTTACAGTTATAATTTTAATTGTTTAAATGGTGGAGTGTAGTGTTGTCGTTCCAAAGTAAGAACGGTGGATAGTCACAAGGCAGGCAATCGAAAGAAAATATGGACGGATTTTGGGAAAGATCATAGTTAACTATCTCTAGAAAGGAAGAGAACAATAACAACGGAGATTTTTTTTTGTTTTTATTTGAGAAACAAATACTGATGCACTAATAAAATTAAATAGGAATGCAATTATATTGCTACAATGGAATCCAGATACAGTTTCCTCAAAATACTATACTTACAACTAAATTCAATGACATAATAATTTTATGGAAATTAATGAAAAAGCAGTAAAGTAGGTAGGTATATGAAGTATATGATTATTATCATAGGTAATTATAACAGATTAGGTACCTAAAGTAATAATGACCACGTTTTTGACGTTATTTTCAGCCCGACTATGTAAGGAGGTAACGGTGGAGCAGATACCTATTATTAAACATGTAGTTTCCTTGTTTGTAGAATGTTTCCAGTAAAGTTATTATTAATAAGTAGGTAGCTATCTAAGTAGGCAATAAGTATCCAATAGGTGTCCACTAAACGTTTTGTGGTTTATATAACTCTACTATACAGAGAGTGTGGAACTTTCAGTAGTCTACAGGTACCTGTGTACAGACTCTTTCTTAGATAGATTTCTTTAATAGATTTTCAACTTTATCGCTTAAGCATTAGGTTCAAGGTTGATTGAGAAAATTTGACAGTTTCGGGTAGCTTGATGTGCCGTCTGTACCTACGATAAGTAGGTTTTCAACACATTTTTTTCAGTTCATCGCTAGATGGCGTTGATAGTGCCATTATAATCAGACTGTTCTCCGTTTTAATGACCACAATAGCGACCGTTTAATCAGGCTACAATTTGCCCCCTTGCAGTGTCAATAGTCTCATAAAAATATGTAATTAGTTGATATTACATTACGCTGACCACAAGCCGACAACGCTGCGTGGGACGGCTTCCGTGCTAATTAGACCGTTGACCCATGAAGGTCGCTGAGGCCACTGATATGTAGATACAAACACAATACAATCAGCCATATTGTACCCACTGCTGGGACTCCAGTCTCTCTGTGAGATAGAGCGTCATCCACCACGCAGGCCCGGTGCGGGTACCCCCCTCACAGGGAAAGGTCTTGAAACTCGCCCCCCCAAAAGCAAGCAGTTTATAGGAAAATTGTGTGCTTTAGGTACCTAAGTAATAATTGGAGATGCATGAAGAAGCCTCCTCGTGTAGCGCAGTTTGTTCCGCCAGTTACTCAACTGGACCGAGCGCTCGGCGCATCCTGGACAGTCACACCCAACACCTTATTTGACTGGCCAATTCTTCCCTTGCGGTGGTAGGGCTAACGCCCGCCGGGTTGCGACCACCCTCCCATCGGAGTCCAGCGTCAAGCAGCCTGCTGTTTCGTCGATGCGAAAGAAGTTCCAGTGCCTTAGGCATCTTCTGGGTACGCTCGTTGCATCATATACCTCACCCATTGCTTTCCATCAGGCGTGATCGAAGTCAAGAGCGGGCCCATCAACAATAAAAAAAAAACGTGCTTATGTGCGATGCTTAGTGAAACCACACGGCGTGTGTTTGAGAATGAACATTGACCACAATCACTCCGGACCCACCATACCCCTGGCCATAAATTATGAACCTAACATTCAAAATTACCCACAATACTTTTACCAAAAGTACATTTAACATTTTTGCAATATTTATGTTATCGCGGTCACACTGTAGGACCCTCGATGTGTGAACGCAAGTGATGCGTGAATCACAATTCACGTGGCCACAACAACCATCATGAAACTGTAATCAGTAGTATTCTGTTCGGGGTTTGTGGCATCATATCCGCCACATTATGACCCCGTGGTCACGAGCGAAATGCTCAAACGACAAGCGTTTTACTTCGGCGACTACGGAGAAAACAAATCAAAGAAGTTGTTAAGATCATGCCACGAGTAACCGCGACGCGACTTGCGGAGCGAGAGACGGAAACAAGAGTCGCATCGCTCGAGGTAAACGGGACTTCATAGGATATTTAGCACCAAATATCTCCTGTGTAATCAACCGTTTGACCCAGCCAGCAAACGCCACTGACCCAACGTGCACAACCATGCACACATAGCTAGCCTAGCCTTTGGAGTTAGTACCTACCTGTGTTTCTAATTTCTAATCATCATCATCATCATTTCAGCCGAAAGACGTCCACTGCTGGACATAGGCCTCCCCCAAGCACCTCCACCTCAACCGGTTCTGTGCTTCTCGCATCCAACGGGTTCCTGCGGCCTTCACAAGGTCGTCGGACCACCTTGTTGAAGACCTTCCAACGCTACGTCCGGTATGCGGTCGCCAATCCAGAACTTTTCGACCCCATCGGCCATCTGTTCTGCGAGCAATGTGCCCTGCCCACTGCCACATAAGTTTGGCAATTCTTCGGGCTATGTCGGTTACCTTGGTTCTCCTGTGGATCTCCTCATTTCTGATTCGATCACGCAGGGATACTCCAAGCATAGCCCTCTCCATTGGCCTTTGGGTGACTTTTAGCCTTCTTATAAGGCCCATTTAATTTCTAATATCTGTATCAAATCGTCACATTTAGCTTGGCTTTTACAGTACATTATGAATTATTGATACAAAGAAGTTGCATTTATCACATGTTGTTTCTCAGAAACAGCGGATGTTATACAAGATAATTTTCGTAACACGATGATTTGAACATACTGGCTTGCGGAGTGATTCGTATCCTCTTAAGGGGTGTTTTAGTTTTTTAGTCCAAACAATTTTTTTTTTTTTGTAATTAAATAATTGCTTCATATTTTACAATAAATTACCAGCGTTGTGTCATCGCGCTTCTCTTTCTTTTCTATGCAGTCCGACAGTGACCGCGCTTTAGGTCATGTAAGCCCCTTAAAAAAGGGCAACGGGCTAAAGTTTATGATAAAAAAAATAATCGCATAAAACAAACGGATGTCCTTCAATTCCTTGTACTACGATGATATCAAGGGCTACCTCATAGCAAGGTTCAACAACACAAATAGAGTAATATTATCCACATTTTACGGTTATAAATAACGATCCTTGTTCGATAACTTCACTGAGGCTTTGTTCCTATCGACAATAGAATGTTATCGTTATATGCGCAACATAGTAATGGTAATTAAAATGTGTAAACATGTTTTTTAACAATAAAAAAAAAATGCATCTAATTAAGTCAATGGAAAGTTTCTAATAAATGGGGATTTTTCTAATGTTAATTCTTTGTTGCTAAGTATAAATTCACTTATTGGTGTTAAAAAAAATAACATCTTGTTTTATAGCTTATAAGTTTAGTTCTGTCTGTTTTTCTAATTAACGATTAACTTTTTATTTTCGTGTTTTTTTGAAGTGAAAACTTTTACTCCTTGTTTTTTTGAAGTGAAAACTTCTTTAGGCGCGTCGGGCATTTTTTGAGATGGGAAAAAACCATTGAACTCGCGCCACTGTTACCGTAAGCGACACCGCGCGTGTTTTGTTTATAAGACGATTAAAAAAATACCCGCTTCGGATGTGTTCGGCTGTCGTCGGGATGTACTCGGTTTTACTGTATATCCGATGATATGTCAGTGCAGCAGTGAGTGATGGCAAAGTGTTCTGCCCACGGATATCGAGTTCTGCCGGTCGATTCTGTAAAAATCTCACCGTGAAAACTTAGGTGAAGTGAGTTTGTTTTTTCTAGGAATTGCCACTATTGACAGCTCACTCCACGCTCACTTCACCTAAGTTTTCACGGTGAGATTTTTACAGAATAGCATCGCTGTTTGTGTTCACTTCTGTCAACACTCCCGGAGTGCCACTGTTTTTTTTTTATAAGGTTTATGCCTAGTAGATGGCCACGTTGATTCCGGCATCAGTGGCGTTCTTTAGGTCATCCAAGGTGCAGGTGAACTGATACTTAGGACACTCCAGCAAGTGGGGCATGGTCTGATCGGAAGGTCCGCACTCGCACTAGGTGTTTGTTGGATGAGTCAGTAATCTCCCACTTCAACAAATTGTATCTGCGGGTTGGACCGTCCACTGTATTATAGGTATAGGCTTAACTACCGGTACCGTTCAGAATCATGTACTTACTGAATCCATGGTTGTGCGTATCGAACCTTGACAGTTTTATTCAGGCTGGCGGGACATCGGTCCCGCCAGCCTGAATAAAACTGTCAAGGTTTGCACTAGAATTATGAAGTACCGGCTTATTCCACAAATCCCCCCTGAAAGTTCCCCTGGGTACCCATGTTATCAATGCCCATAAAAGACTAGTCGAGGTCTATAGGTTAATCTAATCGCCGTTATCACTAGGGTGGCATATCCTGTTAGGAAGACAATAAAAGTGCCGCAGTAAGTAATAAAGCCGAGCTATTCAAGGACTTACTTTCCTGTCACGCGCTTGGTACAGTACCTACATCTATGTCTACGAACAAAGTATGATGCCTAGATTTTGTCAGTGGCGAATATTAGGAACGTGACGGCTGAGCGTAGTCGTGTTCTAAATTGAAAATAATCGTTCCGTACATAATGTTCACATTATTCATTTAGTTTTAAGTCTCATCATTATCGTCATTCTCCTGCAATTATCCGAATTTATTTGGAGTCGGCGCAACATGTTTTTTTCTTCCATACTTACTTCTTTCTTTAATAGTCGTCATCTCGGTAGTCCCTTTCTAACCATATCATCATTCACGCAACCATATCATCATTCACGCATCGTTTCTTTGGTCTTTCTCGACTCGACAAAAAATCCAAGTTTTACAAACAATAAAAGTATAATGTTCGGTAATTTATTATAAATGCGAGGGGCAATACCAAAAAGAACTTTTTTGCATAAGTGCAGTTTTACATTTCACATGACATAATTTATTAACGTATTGTGTCCGTATTGGATTTTCCTGACCTCTGTTAATTTTTGGAATAGTTGTGGGTTACATTCAACAAACAAGGCGGTTTCCAATATACGAGAAGGCAATGTTAAAAATTTAATAGGGAACACGGCTATCAGTCGTCTTCCTTCAGGCCGCACATTGACCTGATGCATCGCTTTTGCAACCTAAACACCATTTCTCTATCAGTAGACTGCCCCCAGAATATAATGCCATATCGCAAAACAGAGGCAACTATTCCATGGTAGGCTGTTAAAAGAGCCTGACTATTTACTTTCTTTGCAAGTTGATACAGAGCATATGCGGATTTGTTGAGTTTTTTGCATAGTTCTTCTACGTGAGGTTTCCATGTAAGTTGATTATTATCAATTGTGATACTTAAAAACTTATCTGCTTTATCAGCTTCTTCAATATCGCAGCCCTTGAAGGAAATATTCATATTTGGGCTTTCACACCGTTGATAAAAATGCATGACTTTATCATCTGCCGAGTCTTTTCTCAACTATGTTGGGGTCGGCTTCCATTCTAAATGGATGCAGCTGAATACGTATCTTACTAGGAGCGGCTGCCTATCTGACATTCACAAATCTCAACCCCTGTCCAGATTTCATACCTATACTGAACTAAATAAACTACGTTTCAGGAATACATTACATTCCTAGTTGAACTAGAACCTTCTGTTTACGGGTTTGTCCTTCTGACGCCATTGCTTATCACCTTGAAGCCTAGCTATTTACAGTAAATAACAACAATATGCATTAGCTAATAGTTATTCCCTGTAATGAGTGCGGTTATATGCAGCTAGTTCATCGATAACGACTCCTGCGCAGCTGAAACACGTGACAGGATGGAGGGTACTAGGATTGATTCGGTTGTTGTTTTCCTATAACATACCGTTATATGTTTGTCCCTTTGTCTTATTTAAGTTTATTTTTCCTGGTTTCCGTTGCACCGTTTCAAGACATTTTTGAATATCTATATTAATTACCTACTTACTGAGTATAATTATATAGTATCGGCTTTTACCTTGGCCAGAGGCTAAGCGTCGCCATACAACGTGGTAATGCCGCCAGTCTCTTGGGTACATTACCAGTCGACAGCGATGCAGATGAGTTTTTCGACGCTATTTTCTAGTTTCTGTATAGTTTTAGTTATGTTAGAATTTAATTTTGTAATTTTAAACAAGTTTAAACTAAATACCTACTTACTCGGTGTTCTCAAATTGTTTTTGTTTTTCTTTCATGTTATTTATTGGAAATGTTGAAAAATTAAACCTTAAATTAGTTTTATTAACCACTGCAATGTCTAACTGTACCTATAATTATAGGAAGTGGTGATCAGGCTCAAGAATGGGAACGTCATTACACGAACAAAATATTGTAACAATGGCGTCGTATTTTGGCACACTAGAAACGGCTGCAAAGCATGTCATTAGCTCTTTTATATTTCCTATAACGTTCCCACTGCTGGGACACAGGCCTCCTCTCAGTGAGAGGGTGTGCTGTAATCTACCACGTGGACCCAGTGCGGGTTGGTAGATGTCATATGTCTTCAAGTTTTTGGTTCTAGGACATGCCGGTTTCCTAACGTTGTTTTGTTTAAGTCAGCAGGATCATGAACTACTACCTACAGCTCGTCTATTGGTACGGAGCAGAGATTCTCATTCTACAGTTCATCTGATCTTGAGATTCTCGCATCAGCCTATAGCAGTCCCCTGCACCGGGACTGAGATTTGACCTAATTATAATTAAGCCAGTCAGTAACTGGAAAAACCTTCCGAAGTGATCAGATTGGAAATATAAATAAAGTAATTGAGAGGGACGAAATCAATTAGATGATAGCCTAATATGAGGTAGGTAAGAGACTAAAGGAAGACTCCATAGGCTACCTCATATTAGGCTATCAGGTAAACACTTGGGACCGTCGCGCTCTAAGCTACTCTACTACAGTGAAACACGTGATCTAAACCACGGTCACTGTCGGACTTCATAGAAAAGAAAGAGAAGCGCGATGACACAACGCTGGTAATTTATTGCAAAATATGAAGCCATTATCTATTTACAAAAAATCTATTGTTTGGACTAAAAAATTAAAACACTAGTACTTTAGTATGTTGCTTGCAGAATAATCTGACAAAAAAATCAGAATTACTGTATGTATGGTTTTTATTGTAAAAATAAAGTTTAGGTATCTTCATGATTTTTTCTATCATATCAAATTAGTTGTATTATGTTTTCAACACATTATGTACCTAGCATATATCCTGATGAATATCATACATTTTTCTGATTTTGTTTAATGTAGTCGATCATATACTTTTATTGCTTCTAAAACTTGCGTTTTTTTTTGCTTTTAGGTCCTGTAACGCCATAAGATACACATGGCTACAAATCAAGCCATATATATTTCCAATTTTAGCTGACCTCGCATTGAATAGGTTTTTCGTACAATCAGAAGTAAGTTTATACTGGTTTTGTATAGGTACCTTGATGCGTAGCCATGCGTACGATAACTATTTCTATAAAAATAAAACTGCTTATTTTACACCCAGACGGGGGCTGTCCGTTATCCGAGCTGATCATCGAATATCTTCTCTCTTATTCTAAACATGAAATCATGTTTATCTCTACAAATTTTATATTCGTGGAGGATAGATGAGAAAACCATCGAGGTTAAAACCTCTACAGTTCCTAATTAGGTATTATTTATTTAAAACATAATATTATTAGCAAATATGTAAAAATATTTATACTGCGGAAACTTTTCAACTTCATGGTATTTTCCTTGTAACTTCCTCAACCATGATATGCGGTCAATTCGTTAAGGTTGCGCCGACCGCCAAGTGGCGCCCTCATCGTTTGTTTGGTTATTTCTTTTATTTTACAAAGAAAATGCAGAAAATAAGCACGTTAAGTTGTGCTCCATAAGATTATACGTTAATTTTTTATAAAAAGTAGTTTTAGATTGTTTAGTTTTATTATAATCACTAAAACGGACAAAAGGGGCCACTATTTTCTCAATTTTTTTTAGGCCCCTTAGTTTTCGACTATTAATGAAAAATTAAAAAAAAAAAAATACCGTCCCACCCCTCTTATCTCCAAATTTTGCAAAGAGAAAAATCTTAAATTATTCTGTGATAGACGTTTATGTAAAGATTACAGGAAAAATAAAACGAAGTCTTTATATAGCACACTTTTTCACAAAAAACATCAACAAAAGATACATTAGTTCCACTATCGGTCAAGAGATGGCGCTGACATAAAACTGCAATATTGTATACTACAGTGTTAAAATTCTCTGACGAATATAGGCCTCGCCGATGAAAATTTAAAAACATGATTTTACGGAACCCTCGGTGCGCGAGTCCTACTCGCTCTTGCTCGGATTTGTTAATACAATGGAGTTGTTTATCGCACTAAAAGGTATGCTTTTTTGGCAGATGGCCCATCTACTGGTAGATGGTGACCTCAGCCTAATGTCGTAATACCTCGTGGGCCACGTCCGTCCCTACGACCGTGACGTGGACACGTTGCATTGACACTCAGAGACCAAATTGAAAAATCTTATGTTCTAGGTAGATAGATATTGATCTTCAAACAAAGGAAACGAAATAGAATAGATAATAAAATAGATTCATTTAGTAGCATATGTATGTACATGTACAATTTATAATTTCCATAGGTCTTTCGTAGGATACCTATTATAGAACTCTTACAAGAAGTGGAAATTTCAATTTCTTAAACAACCATCAGACGAAGCCTGCACGATACTAATTTACGATGTCGTCGCCAGAAGAAAACATTTGTAATCACCGGTTCCTGTGATGTCTTAATTCTTTAAAAAAATAGTGTCTACGGAACCCACAGTACGTTATATAAGTAGGCTGTTTGGTATGTGGCTCCTAAAATTCACGTTAATTAATGTCATAACTAACATTATCCTTAAGTTGGTAATACGTAGTGGATACCCACAGTAATTTTTGAATATTCAAACTAGTGGTTTTGAATATTCAAACTAGTGGAATTAACTTCAAACAAAAATTAATATTAAAACACAAAAGACAAAATTCATACGCATAATTAATATGTATTATATACTTATATATTTATACATAACACATATAACAAAAGTGATTCATATTGTACAAAACAAAATTATTATGCTCGAATGTGACCGCTGAATGTGTCGGATGGAACCGTGAAACTAAGACTCCAGATGAAGCGTTTTCTTGTTGTGTCATTGTGTGTGATTGCCTTGGCTTATAGTTGATCATCATCATCTTTTATATAACCGTTTAAACGTATCTACTCGTAACGTACTGATCATGTAAGTACTGCTATCGGACAACCTCAAAGGAATATTACGTAAACAACGTGGTGTTTAGCAAAGGGTTCTGTGGTTCCAATAAGTTGTAATTAGCCTATTCTTAGTGAAAAGAAGTCATCACCTAACTAGCCTTTTCCCAACTATGTTGAGGTCGGCTTCCAGTCTAACCGTAGCAGCTGAATACCAGTATTTTACATGGAGCGACTGCCTATATGACCTCCACAACCCAGTTACTGGGTAATACGATACCCTTTGGTAAGACTGGTGGCGGAGGACGGAGGGGTCACGGTATGTAAAGATGGTCACCCATCCACAGACCAACCGCGGCAAGTGTAGCTTAACCTGATCGAAAGACCTGTGCGGCTGTTATTATTTAGCCACGGGCCCCTCTCTTAGTAAAAAGAAGTATGGTGGCGAATTTCTTGACACTTGAAGAAGGGTGTGGTTTATTGCTTTCGTTTTGAGTGCTCCATGTGAGATCTTTGAACGTGTCTTGTGATAATGTGTTATGTGCAGACGGGCTCGTCTGTATGTCCGTCGACGAAAATACGGGCCCGACCGAAAGTTATACGAATCTTCAGATTGGTCCCTACAACCGATTAACTAACTTGTTTGGACGGGAAAGACACATTGGGAGTAGCTACAACTGTCAAATCGTGGTGTTATTCATTCCTAGGTCGTGTCTCAAACTAATCTTATGTCCGTAGGTGATACGGAATAGGGATCGCCCGTAACTTCGGCCGGAACTACGCATTTCGTGCTTAGGGTATCCCTCAGCACCAAATCCGTCAACTTTTGGAGGTCTACTGTCCACAATTGTGTAGATTGTAGATCTAGTGCGTGTCATTACCAAAATCTTCACGTTTGTTAGGATGGAACCCTTTTTGTTACTCGGGTCTGTGAAAATCACCAATTCTTTTTGTTACTCGGGTCTGTGAAAATCACCAATTCTTTTTGTTACTCGGGTCTGTGAAAATCACCAATTCTTTTTGTTACTCGGGTCTGTGAAAATCACCAATTCTTTTTGTTACTCGGGTCTGTGAAAATCACCAATTCTTTTTGTTACTCGGGTCTGTGAAAATCACCAATTCTTTTTGTTACTCGGGTCTGTGAAAATCACCAATTCTTTTTGTTACTCGGGTCTGTGAAAATCACCAATTCTTTTTGTTACTCGGGTCTGTGAAAATCACCAATTCTTTTTGTTACTCGGGTCTGTGAAAATCACCAATTCTTTTTGTTACTCGGGTCTGTGAAAATCACCAATTCTTTTTGTTACTCGGGTCTGTGAAAATCACCAATTTCTTTTTGTTACTCGGGTCTGTGAAAATCACCAATTCTTTGGCGTTTTTTCTACACCCACGTGATGGCTCATTCAAGATGCATTACACCCACATTCACTGAACGGCTATTTAATGCGGAGATAAAACGTGTAATAGTGATAAAAGTTGAGATCTTTATTCGTGTTGCAAGGAAATCTATTTTGTGCAGATGTCAGTGTAGAATGAAGATACGTCTCTTCAAGTAGGTGAGAAAACCTTTCCCACTACTTTTTGTAAAGTGCTTATTATAAGAAATACGTACCTGTATTCTGTTTTAACATATTATAGTACCTTATGATAAACAATTTTATTTCTGTAATTATTTTTGTACAAACACTTATACAGGGTTATTGGTAAAACATTAACAACCTCTTAAGAGGTCATTTGACTCATCATTTTCAACAACTTTTACTATGGGACCAAACCTGAAATCGCGAAAGAAAAATCAGCCTGTTCCCTACATTTATGTTCGTATAACTCGTCAAAATGTAGGGAACAGCAGATTTTTTTTTCGCGATTTCAGGTTTGGTCCCATAGTAAAAGTTGTTCATAATGATGAATACAATGACCTCTTAAGAGGTTGTTAATGTTTTACCAATAACCCTGTATAATACGTTAATCATATTTAAAAAACTAGATGAGGTCGGCGTTTTCTATCTGAGTAGGTACTTTGAGAAGAAAGGCCGAAACAAACTCAGAGGTTAGTCTCTTTTAAAGTCCAGAGATTCTCTTGACTGTACTTACCTGTCAAAAAGGGTAACCTAGATAAAGTGGATAACACAGAGATTAAAACAGAAGACGAACTAGCAGGGGCTCGATGAGGGGGGGGGTGGAGGGGGTTCAGGGGATCAGACCGGAATAAATCACATAATCTTGGTCCGATAATCTGAAGACCATCTAGATTGTTGTCTGAAAGGGTTTTTTGAGGAAATAACCACACAGATTGAGTATTTGTCAGTAATCGTGTAGCTCAACTCAGAACTCACTTAGGAGCTCAACGACTCGACGAACAAAACTAAAGAAAGATCATTTGGGAAGACCGCAAACTGCCACATTATCATTAAAACTAACTAAGAAATAGAAAGATTAAAACATACCCACATTGTGCTCACATTCACAATAATTAAAATATTAATATTATACTTCACAAAGTAAATATTCATGTCATTGTGTATATAAAGATTAACTTATTTACTTTAGTGCATACCTTATTGCATCGAATAGGATTTTTAGGAAAAAATTAATACCTTAGCGTAACCCCCATTAAGAAAAATTATTCGGCCTATTCACCTAACACGATGTTCAAGTTTTTTTAAAGTCAATGAAAGCAGCGCAGCGATAAGATGAGCTGAGATTTATCGCTGCGAGATCAACACTGCATTACCAATCAACTTTTCCTGTTCAAAAATACTATAATGAGTCTTTTTTTTTTGCGGATGGGATATCATCAAATGACCCCTCCCGCTCTGGGCGGAGCGGAAGGGAGTGTCAGACTCTTACTGACTAAAACCCACCCATGTTCCTTCCTTAGTCCTTTATGTTCCGGACCAGCGGTAACCCCGCCTAACCTTTCGAACAATCCCGCTGACCCGGCAGGTACTATAATGAGCCTTGCCTGGATATCTTTCGGATGACTTGATAATGATGATAATAATGAGAAATCATCTTTGATTAGGTTCCAAAATAATCAGCCTATAATGTTCCCACTGCTGGGACACGGGCCTATTCACTTTTTGAGGGGAGTGGGACGTAATCCACAACGTGCACCCAGAGCGGGTTGGTAGATGTCACATGTCTTCGAATTTTTGGTAGGACATGCTGGTTTTCTCACGATGTTTTCCTTCACCGTTTTGAGAGCAGCAGCGGTGATGAAATTATTTACACAAAGAAAAGCAGTCAATTCGTGAGTCGGGACCTTCATCACTGGGCCACCTCTGCTATAATTTAAATGTTTTTAAAAACAATTTAAGAGATACCAGTAATAACTAGCGGCGCTAAGGTAGCCCGCGATATTCAAATTTTCTTACGTTTTTTGCAATTTGCTGGTCAGTATTAAGTTGTACGTTGATTAAAATATAATTTGCGACCGTAACAAATATGTATTTACAGCTGCATGCATTATGCATTTACAGATGACCAGCAAATTGCAAAAAACGTAAAAAAAAATGTATTTCCCGGGCTACCCTGGCGGAGCTTGTAGCAGGAACAGTGTTTAGTATGTGTGTAAGAAAAGATAGAGAGAAATGTAAATAATTATATTTATGGAAAAGTGATATCCATATTTAATAATATTATATATGCGAAAGCGTGTCTGTCTGTTACCTCTTCACGCTTAAATCGCTGAACCGATTTAGATAAAATTTAGTATAGAGATAGTTTTAAAAGGAAGTGACCTCTGAGATGACGGCTAACACATAACGCGCTGTACCAACCACAAGTAAATTAGGATACGGACAAGAGGATGATGGAAAATATTAACCCATGTTGACATTATTTACATTTTTTTTTGTTCAGTTTATACTGTCCCACTGCTGGGCAAAGGCCTCCAACAAATCCTTCCAGGAACTCTTTTCCCGCGTCACCTCAAACCAGCCCTTGCGGTACGCGTCCAGGGCCTCAAGTCTGCTATTACAATAGTGTCAGAATGGTCTATCATTGATTTCATAATTGTTGATTTTGACAAGTTTGATAATCTACTAATATAATGACGTCATTATGACTTTCCAATGGTCAACCACTGACACTCCATTGAAAGAAATGGCATAGAATGGTAATCTCGTACATAATGACAAATGAATGACTGACATAGGCAGTAATCTGCTAAAATTTTGACAGTTCCTTTGATCAGTGACCTACCATTAGAACGTCATTGTGCAGTCATTGATTCTAATTCGTTACGAGTATCGTATATGTTCTGTGCCATTGACCGACCAATGACCGACCATTATTAATTTAGCAGATTACGAACTTTAGCAAAATGACAATGGGATCGTGTTGGAATGACGAATTTATAAAAATAGCAGACTTGGGCCCAGCAACCTACTTGCGTAACACACTATCAGTAGGAACCTGAATCATTTTGAAGCAGATTGCTAATCCATTGCTCCATAAGTTCGAAAAATTTATCTGCTCAACACGTACCTAAATAACGCAATGAATGTTGTTGAACTGTCAAAATGAAACCGATTCCGATTGATCATTTTTGTATAGAATTTCGTGCGAGCAAGCGGGCAAGCGGCACGAAATTCTATAGAAAAAAATGAGACATCTCCTCTCCTCTCCGCTTTGGTGGATTACGGGCCTTACGCAATTGCCCGCTGGTCATCTCGCCACCGCTTTCTGGGTCGACCTCGGCGGCGCCGTCCATCTTCAGGCAGTTATTTACATAACTTTGATAAATAGTTAATTAAGCTGAATGTAGTCATATATTGTTATAAACTATGTACATAGTTAACTGTTACGAGGAAATCGTTACTGTAGTACAACTGATACTGAAATAAACATACAGGTTGCTCCATATTTGCCTATGTGAGGTATTTTATGACGTTGCGAAGTGATGCTGTGAAATTATAACTTCTACTTTCAGTGTACATTTTCTACTTGTTAGTGTTTTTGCTCTTGTAACTTCCTTCATAGCTTTGATCAAGTCTGAATCACGATATAACATTATAATAATAAGACAATCATCTCAGGGTAATGTTCCCACTGTAAATAGTTGTTTAATTTAAGATTGTTACAGAAGAAAAACGAGTAATGCCTAATAATGTTGTTGTAACCATAATTATCGTCATTTTAAAGGCGGATTTGATGTTACTAGTAGTGGAGGCCTAGAGAGGGCGCTCTAAATAGACACACACATATTACACTTATTAGTAACGTCTTCAAAAAGCTTACATCCGATACCGTTTATGACCTGTATTGCATAAAATCTCATCGTGAAAACTTAGGTGAAGAGAACGTGGAGTGAGCTTTCAATTTCAATAGTGTCAATCACTTGCATCAGGTGGAATGATAGCTCACTTCAAGCTCACTTCACCTAAGTTATCACGGTGATATTTTTACAGAGTAGCACTGCAGATTTACGAATGGGACGAAACGAAAGAACGTGTACGTAAGGATTGTAGATTGATTGTTTATATTATCGATTGAATATAGTTTTTTATTTGTTTGTCATTAGATTAATGCGTTTTATTGTGCATTGTCCTTTTATTGCTTATGAATAATTGAACCACTACAAATATAACTTTGAATTGTAAATATATGTATACTTGTGTACAATTAAAGCACAGACTGATAAGAATATTAATTCAATTCGTCAGTTTAAAATCACAGTTTCATTTGCCGTGGCGGCGAGCAAACGTGACATTCAGTCTTCACCCTCATACAATAGTGTACCTACACAGTGCGTTTACATATTTATTAAGTACTAACATAGCGTTGTGATTTTTAAATTATGTATTCTTATCCCGACCGACGTCAGGACGAAAATTTATTACAAAGCGCCGGACGGCTATAAAACTGTCTAACGTTATGCAAAATGGCATTGTTCGTCACTCGCACTCCGCATTAAGATGTAAAAGTAATCGACATCAAGTGTTTACCGCATTACAGTCGTGAGCTTTCGTCGTGCGCGCATCAAACACATTCAGCTAATACCGTTTATACGTCATTGCAACAAAACAATCACCCTGTATATCTATAACATTTAAACCTTTAATTAGGGATTCTGATTTCATGTTTTTTAACTTCACAGTTGTTCGGTTGTCGTTACAATAGACTTGATGATCAAGTTCATCAAATCACAGTTTAAGCAAATTATTTATTAGACAGACATTGTGGGCAAGCACCCTGCGGGAAGTGATTATTATTATCTCTCATTACTCAATACTCAGTGTTCAACAGAGTAGTACTTTAATGAGTTATAAAACAAGGGAAATAGAACAACAACTTGTAGTTGCATAGGAACCGCGGACGTAAGATAATACCTATGTGAACAAAATGTTGGAACGTTACCCCGTGCGTGTTGTGATCCTATTGGTGATAATAGTTCAGGTGTTTGAGTTGTGTGAATCTTTGAATCCAAAAGACAAAGGTGTTTGTGAAGAAGTTGTCCAGTAAGACGTTTTCTTTATTTAGTTTTTCGGAGATTTTTTAGAATTCAGCTGCAATTCTGCAGAATCTTCGAGTTCTATATAACTTAAGAACATGCAGACACAATATTAGAACATAATAATATGTATTTAAGTATCAAATATGACGACATTATTTACAAGCATAACTTACATAGAACAATTAGATATGTATTATTCAAATATTAACAATATTATATTAAAACACTAGTTAGCATGTAGGACTTAATATACACAAACACACAACACAACACAAAATAAATAAAATAATCGATTGTTCCTTTAGTGATGCCCCGTGTGAACTAACTAAGAATGTGACAGAATGTGAAATTAGGAAAGCTGAAGAGGAGAGGTAAGCAACATGCAACTGGTCACCACACTTTTCATGTCACAGTAAAACAACCATTCCGACCAATAATCTTCGCTCCGGGATTCCTATAAATAACCGAATGTTATCTATTGCCTAACATAGAAATATAGCCTGCAGCTTCGGACGTATGAACATTGCTCAGTTTTCTTTCTAAACCTAGTAATATCACAGAATAACTAACAGGCTTACCCTTCGATGTCCATACATACTTTATTGTTTAAAAAAAATTACCAGTAAATAAAGCCTTCAAAAGAGGGAAATTACGACGGGTAAACACACGGAATAGATAATTGCGTGGGTAAACATAATGATCCGTTAATAGTACCAAAGGGTAGGATTGGCTGTCTTATTGCGATACATATGGCACATACCAACACTGTACATATTCGCACTTTCTTTCATCATTATCACATAACATTATTATTATCACCCGAATGATTCACCATCCGACATACCTACTTCTACAGATCTCTGACTTGGGATCAGTTAGCACTTTTAACATTTTGATTTTTTTTTGTGCTCTAGTACGTAAGTAAGACATGCTTCACGCAAGGCAACACCGACAAGGAAAAATTACTTATTTAAGGAATAAGCTCCTTCAATATCTATCTACCTACAAAACTACGACATGACTCTCGCGCCCTAGCTAGAATAATCTCGATCGAACTAGAATTCGAGCTTTGACAGATTCATCTCTTTGATGATACGCTGGTACATCTAATAAGTCCTATTTGTTTGGAACCATTAACTGCTGAAACTCAGGCCTCACCTCTTTGTGAGAGGGATGGGGCTAAAAATGCTGTAATGTACCACGCGGGACTCCGTGCGGGTTGGTGGATACCACTTCATCGATTTCATTTGAAATAAAATTCAGTTTGTAAATAAGCGTCAAAAAAACTAAACAGTACAGTAATTCACTGCTTATCAGACTTTTCGTGGTAATGGCCCAGTATTTCCAAACTGTCAGAGATACATCACGAATGATATAATAAAAGGTCCTAAAAATAAGTGTTTTTATTAATAAATAATAATAATAATTTTATTTATTTATCAGACAACAACTAAGGTCCACTGTGTTAGTAACAATATTATTTAGCCTATGTTAGTACTAAGTATTTAAGTTAATACTAAGTGTTAGTATTAAGTAGACTACATCAGGTTTAGGATTCAGATAGGTTGTATGTATTATATGTTCAGATACATCATGTAGGCATTATTGTTGGGAAGCATGACGCTATGATGTACATCCGGCTGTACAACTAAGAGATATAGTCCAATGTCATAACTTAAACAATTTATTTTGAACTATAATATTGTTTTATTTTGCGAAATATTCCGTGACATATCTGAATTAGCGATAAATGTTGATAACAATGGTACGACAATATCGGGAGTCTACAGTCCTGTACATTATAACATCAGATGAGGCTTCGGTTATTCCGTCTCAGAACCTGCGGGGTATAATTTTTGGTGATTGCATAACGCACTAACATTACAGTAGTAATGGCTTTAATTTTGACAGTTCAACAACATTCATTGCGTTATTACGTCGTTGAGCAGACCAATTTTTCGAACATAATATGAATCGAGGCAAATGGTCTAAAGTAGAACACCCCTATGTATGGGGTATTACGGGAAGCTCTTGAATAGAGGCTTCTAATTTTTTTTTATTCAGTATGTGATCATTATCTAAGGAGTGCATACATGACATGTAAAGTATATTCATACGTTGTTTTTAAACACCATGTCTAATACACAGTTTTATTCCTTTCCAGGGCTAAAGGGAAATATGGTCGCATAAAGGTATGTTTGGCTTAGATACTTTTTAACTTCATTTTTATCTCCAACACAAACAGTCTAGCTTTGAGTCCCATATTCCACTTATTTTTATCTGTTTGGTACATTTTAAATTACATCGTCTATCTGTCCATGTTTAACGACAGATACAAATTAAATGATGTAGTTATCAATTTTAACATGTTCAGCAGTGTAGAAATTTATTTCGAGAGTTGAGTAAAGTATTTGTCTATTTAGACTCTATTGTCACATTATTTGCCCAGAAAAGCTTTTTAACGTCTTCCCCTCCCTTAACGTCTCCTTATTTTGTGTGATAAGTCATTAAATATTCTTTCACAATCTAATATTACAGAAGATAAGAAAAACTGTGTGCTGCAACCAATACGAGTTCGACGTTGACCTCAACCAGTGCTTGCCGATATGCAGCCTGGGATGCGTCAACGGCACCTGCACCGACGTTGACACCTGCACGTGCACTGCCCCGCTCACACTCGTCGGCCACACCTGCGTGCCATCCACATGCTCCAACTGCGAACACGGAAACTGCGTCGCGCCGAACGACTGCAGGTGTCACAAAGACTACATGAGATTGAACGGCACTTGCACACCGATTTGCTCTAAAGTATGCGTGAACGGACAATGCGCTGAGCCTAACAAATGCAAATGTAATGACGGCTATAAAACTGACCCCAATGATGCATTTAATTGTATCCCAATTTGCGATCCCAAGTGTGTTAATGGATATTGTAAGGCGCATAACAAATGCATTTGCAATGTGGGATATGAAAAAACAGAAATCAATTCAGTTTGTAAGCCTACTTGCGTCGGATGCGATTTTGGACAGTGTATCGCGCCAAACAACTGCTCCTGTTTTGAAGGATATGAACGCACAGATTCGACCTGCAAGCCGAAGTGTAGTTCTTGCAGTAACGGAGACTGTATCGCACCAAACAACTGTTCCTGTTTTGAAGGATATGAACGCGTTAACAATACCTGCAAGCCGAAATGCAACGCTTGCAGTAACGGAGACTGTGTTGCACCAAATAAATGTTCCTGTTTTGAAGGATATGAACCCGTTAACAATACCTGCAAGCCGAAATGTAGCGCTTGCAGTAACGGAGACTGTATCGCACCAAATAAATGTTCCTGTTTTGAAGGATATGAACGCGTTAACAATACCTGCAAGCCGAAATGCAACGCTTGCAGTAACGGAGACTGTGTTGCACCAAATAAATGTTCCTGTTTTGAAGGATATGAACCCGTTAACAATACTTGCAAGCCGAAATGTAGCGCTTGCAGTAACGGAGACTGTATGGCACCAAATAAATGTTCCTGTTTTGAAGGATATGAACGCGTTAACAATACCTGCAAGCCGAAATGCAACGCTTGCAGTAACGGAGACTGTGTTGCACCAAATAAATGTTCCTGTTTTGAAGGATATGAACGCGTTAATAATACCTGCAAGCCGAAATGTAGCGCTTGCAGTAACGGAGACTGTATTGCACCAAATAAATGTTCCTGTTTTGAAGGATATGAACGCGTTAACAATACCTGCAAGCCGAAATGTAGCGCTTGCAGTAACGGAGACTGTGTCGCACCAAATAAATGTTCCTGTTTTGAAGGATATGAACGCGTTAACAATACTTGCAAGCCGAAATGTAGCGCTTGCAGTAACGGAGACTGTGTCGCACCAAATAAATGTTCCTGTTTTGAAGGATATGAGCGCGTTAACAATACCTGCAAGCCGAAATGTAGCGCTTGCAGTAACGGAGACTGTATCGCACCAAATAAATGTTCCTGTTTTGAAGGATATGAACGCGTTAACAACACCTGCAAGCCGAAATGTAGCTCTTGCAGTAACGGAGACTGTATCGCACCCAACAACTGTTCCTGTTTTGAAGGATATGAACGCGTTAACAACACCTGCAAGCCGAAATGTAGTTCTTGCAGTAACGGAGAGTGTGCCGCACCAAACAACTGTTCCTGTTTTGAAGGATATGAACGCATTGACTCCATCTGCAAACCAAAGTGTAGTTCATGTACAAACGGAGATTGCGTTGCCCCTGGAAAGTGTCAATGTCACGAGGGATATGTCTTAACAGAGAAAGTCTGCTCACCAAAATGTTCTCCACCCTGCACTAATGGGCGCTGCTTGAAACCCGATCAATGCACCTGTAATGATGGCTATAGTCTGACAGAAACAGGCTGCCAGCCCTATTGTTCCAGTCCTTGTATTAATGGGGACTGCTTAGCTCCTAATTCCTGCACCTGTATCAATGGTTACCGAAAGGATGACTTGGACCATAGCAAGTGTTACAAGCCTTGCGACAAGCAATGTTTGAATGGCACTTGCAATTTGCACGGAGAGTGTATATGCTTTACCGACTTCGAATATGATAACGACACAATGTCATGTACAGCTGTTAAACCGTAAGTAGACTTAGTATATTTTCCGTTTTCACTACAAAATATTGTAGATAAAATAAATTTAACACATGTGACGTATTTTATTTCAGCATCGACTGCGACTCGTGCAATGGCGGATACAATTGCTCCGGAGATGATGAGAAGAAAGAGTGTCGATGTAAAAACCAAACACTTTGCACTTTTGGAAGTGCTGAGCACCCTCCAGAGGAGATTGTTTCAGACGTCAAGTAAGACATCACTATCATGTTCTAGGACATCAGCAACAAAGTTGATATAATGATAAGAGCTTCTTTTTGTTGCGCCAATTCTTCCCAGCTAATGCTCTAGGGAAAGAAAGGTGGGAGGGGGGGGGGGGGTGAAGGGCGTTTTGGGGGACTGTCTTAAGCAAATTGGATTTGTGTTCTAAATGGAAGTCATTCTGCATTGCTTTCTTTTCTTAAACTTAAAAAAAGTTATGCCTTTTGCAACTGCCCATCCCACTTTTGCTTGTTTATCTTCTCTGTGGGCTCCTTTCCTTTTTAGGGTTCCGTTTTTACCCTTTGGGTACGGTACAGTTCAAATTTTCACATATTATGTATTTCTGTTGCTGCTATAACAACAAATACTAAAAACAAAATAAAATAAATATTTAAGGGGGGCTCCCACTCCCATACAACAAACGCGGTTTTTTTGCCCTTTTTTGCTCGATATCAATAATGGCAACAGGTAGGCACTTGAAATATTCACAAAATACTCAGTTGTATTTTTACTTTAATAATAAATAATAAAATTTAAATAAAATAAATATCTAAGGGGAGTCCCCCTTAAATATTTATTTTATTTTAATTTACGTATACAACAAACGTGTTTTCTTTGGCGTTTTTGCCTTGTGGTACGGAACCCTTCGTGTGCGAGTCCGACTCCCACTTGGCCAGTTTTTGTAACCCACTTCAGACGAACATTTTCAGCCTATAAAGTACCTACTAAGATATGATTTATTGTAATTTCCAGAATGGCCAGTATGAATATGACGATGATCGCGATAGGCGG
Source organism: Oligia fasciuncula (assembly GCA_963082905.1). Lineage (NCBI taxonomy): Eukaryota > Metazoa > Arthropoda > Insecta > Lepidoptera > Noctuidae > Oligia > Oligia fasciuncula. The sequence goes on along the minus strand of OY720391.1, from coordinate 21,325,868 downwards.
TGCCTGTCTGCTTCTCCTCATACTGGTGGTGGTGGTCATGCAGCGACTCTGGCACAAGAGGAACGAATACGGCGAAAGCAAAACTACTGATGATAGTAAGTGTTAAAATTACGAATCATCAATGTATTATTATTATTCCATTTATTACACGTAACGATACAAAGTATATTTTTATATAGGGTGACTGGTAATTAGTGACCGATACTTAAACACGTGATTTTACTCATCATTATGAACAACTTTTACTATGGGACCAAACCTGAAATCGCGAAAAAAAATCAGCTGTTCCCTACATTTATTTATTTATTAAGGCACATCAACAACACAAACACAAACATTTACAAATAACAGTGAACAGAGACATGGACTAGTGTTTACGTCAATTACAGACGTGCACAGCATTCACAACAAAAAAGAGAAGAAAAAACACAGCATTCACGTTACAAAAGGAGAAAAAAAAATAATAAAAATAATCAACAATATTATAAGAAAAGAAAAGAACAAAGAACAAAAACTCAAGCTAAAATCTCGGTAGCAAAGAGAAAACCTCATCAACTTAAACATTGAACATTGATTATTATTATTATTGAACATTGATTATTGTTGTACATAGACCAATTATATTATATTATTTTGACTACAGTTGTCTGCAGTCTTCAGTCTTCCTGTCATTAATAATCTTAGATCTGAAACATGTTATAACTCGTCATCGTCTAACTCTTCAAAATGTAGAGAACAGCTGTTTTTTTTTTTCACGATTTCAGGTTTGTTCCCAGAGTAAAAGTTGTTCATAATGAGTAAAATCTGGTGTTTAAGTATCGGTCACTAATTACCAGTCACGCTATATATCTTCATAATAGACATTAAATAAAAATATTTAAAAATATATATTATTATGAGACTGTACTGTCATACTCATACTGCAGGACAAAGACCTCGCTTCACTCTTTCCACTTTTTCCGGTCTTCTGCAGTCACTTTATGTAGATACCAATTCTCAATGAGCTCCACGATTACTGACAAATGCTGGCACTGACTGGACTGGTACACTCAAAATCTAGGTCCAGACATCAAGCTACTACAATCTGTCAAATTTCTTTAATAGATTTTCAATTTTATCGCTAAAGCATAAGGTTCAAAATTAGTTGGGAAAATTTGACAGTTTCGGGTAGGTTGATGTGCAGGCGTCTGTACTTTCTCCGAAAGACCATTTCAGACATCAATCCACATTATATTCTCTTTGATCCACACGTTACCGACCAAAATTATGTCTGGACTTTAAAAGACACTGTGACCTCTGAGTTTGTTTCCGTCTTTCTTCTCGGAGCATTATTTATAATAATTTATTTATTTGACAGACAACAAAAGGTCCATACTGACAAAACCAAAAAATACGTAAGATGTTAGTAACAATATATCCTATGTTAGTACAATAAGTAACAATGTGGCTTATGATTTATGTTAATACTAATTATACACTACGACATGACAGTGTTGTTTGGATGAGATGTCCCATTATGGGGCTCTCATCAAGCCTGTCAGCTATCACCTTCAGGAAGCTGTTGCCACTGCCACGCAAACTGGCGAGCAGAGACGCACTTTTCTTCCGTACGATAATTGAGAAGCTGTCGACTCGGGATTTTGCGAACATCTCTGACACACTGCAGTAACGTGGCAGCCGCATCAGCGCCCTGAAGGCGTTATTGTATTGGACGCAGCGCATTGACGTTTGGTACAGCTCGAGACTCGGGCGCTCGAGTACAGAGATGAGCAAACATACTGCTGTTTGACCGCTTATGTACACCGCTAATGCCCTGCGTTCCCGTTCAACATAAAGAAGTTATTACTAAAATTTTCATCGTCTTATGCACTAGTTGTTTCAACTACATAATATCAGTACGACGAAAATATTTAAAACTGGAAAGTACGACGAAATGAAATCAGTAGTCAGCGTCATTTCCATCACTGATAGGAGACTGGCGGACATGTTGTCGATAAAATATTCGCGTCAGGAAGTGTACGTTAAACGTGCGTTGATACACATATTCATAGATACATTTTGAACTTATATGATAATTTATAATACCTCTCCCGACTGCTCTCACGACAACCGGGGATGGCGATGCATTGTTAATCAAGTAACTAAGTTTGTTTCATCTTTATTATTATGAGCGAGCGTTTAAGTGGCTAATGGAATATTGATTTCATAAATGTCATATTTATTGAGTCAGATCTTTTCCCGCATTTTTCAGTTGGTGATAAAGAGGGTCAAGTGAATATTTGAAGTAAAATAAAACTTTATCTCTAGTACTATCCGTGTGTCAAATTTCCGAATCCGTTAAGCCGTTTTGACGTGAAAAAGTGGCATTTATAATATCTATGGACTTTAATTCACCCTGAGATAGATTTTTTCGATAATATCTACCGTTCATTCTGTCAGCCTACTCCTTTTTTATTTTTGTTTGGCTCCTAAAGGTCGTAATCTTTCTCAAAAATTGTGCTAGCAAATGCAATAAGTTTTTTTCTCACATCTATTCAAAAAGAGCTGGGTTTATTCCTCGTAAGCAGGGTATAAAATAGCAATTCAATCCCTAGGGACTAAAAGTGATTTGAATTTGGAATGTGGATATTGTTAGTAAAAGTTCCAATCACCAAAGAGATCAATCACGAGCATTGCATGAACAAGTAACAGCCTTCGTTCGTAATTGTTTACTCAAATTAGGATTTTACTTAGTTTTATAAAAAATTTGTACATAGTGTCTTCCTCAACGTAACTATTCTTATTCATAAGTTACACTTAGGTACTTATTTTTTCATAGACGGTGACAACAAGTAGATTGTCCATCTCGGGAGCAACACTATTTTAAGCTCGAGTGACGTACTTTGAATCCTAGCGCAGCGAGGGATTCTAAGCAACACTCTCGCCTTCAAAATAGTTGTTTGCTCCCGTGGCAAACAATCTAGGTACTATTTTTATCCGACTAGTAGTTCCAACTGTTCAGCTTAATTATATTAGTATATTAGCTTTAGTCCGACTTTAGCGACTTTGTCCGCGTGAAAGGAAAATGCCATGGGACCATACCAACTTGCGAGGGAGCGGGTTACAACCAAATGTAGTTCATAAAATTACTCCTATTTTTTAAATTAGATTTACGTTTTTGTTTTAAAAAGATTCCCGGATTTCGGACATCAAAATAAAAGTATTTTTATTTACTTTTGTACGTATTTTCTCTTATGTCACTGCCATTGCACTTCATTTCCGAATGTTGCTATTGCTACTACGTAAAAAATAGGGTCGAAAATGGCCTGAACTATTTTGAGAAAAGGATGGTACCTACGTCCGTGCCGCTTTTTGCTCGACTTGGCGGGGGCACTGCCGTGCCCCCAACAAGCATTTTAATGAAGAAGATAATTTGTAAGTATCGACCGACACCGACTTACTATTTACTATAATATAATATAATATACTATAATATAATATAATATAAATGTGTCAAAAAATCTTTAGGTCACGCGTTGCGTCGTATTAATTAAAATTATTATTTTGGAATACATTTTAAGCATTTAAAGAAAAGTGGACCGATAAAAAAATCCTTTTTATTGTGACGTATTGCATTTGTTTTGTTGCGCCGTCACGGATGACGTTACTTTCAATATTGGTTTCATCTGAACTATTTAATATAAATTAAAATCCTTATTAACGAAAACGTTCTGGTGCTTTTCCATAACGTAGTTATGTATCCTCAGCAGTGCCTCCATCATTCAACGTCATCGTCCATTCGTTATTTTCTCGATCGTAACCTCAAAATATTAAGTCGGCAAATGGCAAATAAATCCATGTAAAAAAATAGGAAGGGCATTCAATTCTCCTCCAAATACACTAGGTTTGGTTGTGACAGCGGACTTTTCGTTTGCTACGGGGCGCCCTATTCTCCTTTCTTGTTTCCCCGACCCACTTGTCACTTGTCGCATCGCATCGTTTGCTCGTGCTATTACTTCGTTTTCGCTTAGTGTTCTTTCTGAATTTTTGAGTTCCAAAGATTAGCACGTTCAAATAAACAAAAAAACAAATTCTTTAGCTTTATTATTAGTAATGTAGATATACGTAGATAGATATTGACGTACATAAGTGATTTTCATTAAAATATTATATTTTATCAATTTCCAGGTTCACCCTTCGGCGGTGGCAGTGTAGTATACCACCACACAGCCGCTAATACGCTGATCTATCCGAGAACGAGCGGAGATTCCTTCACGAATGGAGGCTCTGCCGACGAGGAAACCACGACCGACACTTTACTACAACGCGAAGCTCAACTACCTTAGAACGTACCTGCCCTCATCGATGTCATCGGTGACTTAGTTAAGACATATTTAGGTTAGGAAGATAAAGAAGTTATTACTAAAACTGTTTTTTTTTTGGCACATAGTTCATTAATCTAAGTGGTCGTTAGTGTGTCGCAGAAGCGACAGAGGCAACTGCAAGCGTCGGCGACAGCATGCTGCTCGTGTATTTGAGCACTGTAATCGAATACACAAGCGACTGATTCCGATCCAGCCTGTCCCTTGCTGCCCTCTCCCAGCGACGCCCTAAGCCGAGGTCCGTACCCCACAGGGGGCGCCCTTAGTGTATAGTCGCTTAGTTTTTAGGGTTCCGTACCACAAAAGGAAAAAAAGGAACCCTTATAGGATCACTCGTTTGTCTGTCCGTCCGTCTATCACAGCCAATTTGCTCCGAATCTAATGGACCGAATAAGTTGAAATTTGGTACACATATAAATCTTTGTGACCCAAACACAGACGTGTAACATAAATAAATGAATTTTGAATATTTTTGGGGAGCAAATAGAAAATTAAAAAAAAAAGTTTCGCAATCTGTGTTACAAATCAAATGAAAGAAAGGGCTTACTGTGAGGATCTCAAATATATTTTCAGTCAGATCGTGTGAAGACCATGTAGACTGGTATCTGAAATGGTCTGAAGTTAACAACTATCACATTGAAACTGCTTTGAAAATGATTTGTCCTTTAGGAAACCTCATGTAGTAAATCAATTCATTTAATAAAAGCAGTAGCATGGTGAATTATGTAAAAACATTAAATATTTTTGAAAAAAAGTAATAACGTAACGATTCTAATGCTAATGATCGAGATTTTAGATTTTCTGTCTGTTTGTCTGAATGTATGCATTACGCAAATACTACTTGATTGATTTTGTTCGAGTAGGTGTGTCAGTGTACAGGCTATAAATTATCTTTCCTTTACAGTTTGCCGAAGAATTGCAAAAAGGCGAGACAAAATGTTAGAATATTGTAGATAAGTAAGACAACAAACTAACTCAAAAAACAATAAATACTAATCCATACTAAGTAATATTATAAATTCAAAAGTAACTCTGTCTGTCTGTCTGTATGTTACCTTTTCATGCCTAAACCACTGAACGGATTTTGATAAAATTTTGCAGAGAGATAGATTGCATCCCGGGGAACGACATAGGATAGTCTTTATCGACATACCTCGCGGGCGAAGCCGCTGGCGGAAGCTAGTAGGTACATACATATAAACTAAATAATTTTTTTATCCTTTACGGCAAGAGGGGTGAATGAAGGGTGCTGCCTTGCAAGTATTGCCACAACGATCTGCGAGGTATAACTTTGCTTAAACTTAGTTCAGCTACGGCCGACTATTTTTTACCCATCTTCATCCTTTCGACAACATCAGAAAATGTTCTAAGGCTAGATACTAGACAGATATTGCAGTTGCACTTCAAACAGATATTGAATTGACAAAAATTTCGAAAAAGAGGGAAACTAAAAATAAGGCCGTACCTATTTTGGCGTCAACTCACACCTTGCTGTAACATCACGCCTGTATTTGCCAAAGGCCAATAGGCAGCCTTCACCCAACTATGTTGGGGCGGCTTCCAGTCTAACCGGATGCAGCTGCAACCAGGATTTTACATGGAGCGGCATCCTATCTGACAACCACACTGTTTTAACTATGGAGCTAAGACTTTCAGGCTTCTAACTACACATAAGTAACGACTGCCAAAAATTTACAGATATTTATATCTGGGAGCGACAGCTTAAGGCGAAAGCGCTAAGGTGGCCCGCGAAATTCAATTTTTTTTACGTTTTTTGCAATTTGCTGGTCAGTATTAAGTTGTACGTTGATTAAAATATGATTCGCGGCCGTAACAAATATGTATTTACAGAATTATAATCATTACAGTCATCAACACAACTCTCTAAGACCATGTAATCCCCAAGAATGACTGTTTCATGAAATCTTGACATTTGGGGATTATACTAACTTAATAAGTTTTATTAGTGATAGTCAGGTCGCAACCTATAATTTGAACCTAGGGATATACTTACTGTGATTATTGCCTGTTGTAGTTGCCTTTTGAATACATGAATAAATATAGTCGAGGTGATAATGGCAGCAGTGAACAACTTACTTACCTACTTTTCTTATAACTTCTAAATTGAAAAAAAATCTGAATTAGGTATATAAACGAATTCGTGGAAAAAAAGAAAAAAAACATATAGCGCTTTAATCGGTACAGGAAGGAAACAAGATTAAAATACTCACTATTAAATATAATAAGCCTATAAGCCTCTTTACCCACTAGGTACATAATAAATAACAATTTGTAACTTTTTGAACAATCATACCTTTACTTATAATGTAGACTGCAATCTTTTGAGCGCGTCCTCGTCGTCCCTGAACATAGCTACGAATTTGACGTCATCAGTCCATCAATTCCTGTAGTGTGCAATTAGTTATATCTAATTATCTACACTTCTTCAGTTCCTGATGCCTGGACAATTATTTTTACAATAATAGCACGTGAGATGTGGGCTAAGCTTAAATCTACCGATTGGGTACCTGGGTCCCATTAAACTTACTCAACATCGCGGCAGCATTACAACAAGGCAAAGATAAGACCAAGCCACAAAATGCAGAGAGTACAGAAGGCAATCACATGTATGTACTTCACTTTTCATACCTACGCTCGGCGGTCGCGCTAGGGTTGTCAACTTTGGCTTTTGCACAAAAAACTATCGTGCTGGTAGTGGCTCTCGTATGTAGTTGTTTGATTTATTGTTGAGCTTATTCTACAATATTAAAACAAAACAATAAACATAGTATTACAATACAAAAAGTTTACAGAACAAAAACATATAAAATTTTACATTTGTCAATTTTCACTATCGAAAATCCCTAATAACTTCAAAACGGATTACCCTATTTACACAATTTATTTTGCCCTATCCGTTTTAGACCTAAACCTATCAAATGACACTAAAAACAACACATTATCTACACAAACAAAAAATCATGTTTTCAACTTACGTAATATGTAGTTAATGGCGTGAATTTACCTTACAAAACAATGACTTTGTTTATACTGAAGTACTAAAGTACTAAAATGTCTTTTATGACAACCTCCTGAAATTTGACGAGGATGCAAATCAACACCTTGTATAAATCGAGCTTAGATAGCCATTGTTTTGTTGCTTCATTTTTGCACATCACAGACGCGTGTCTCAAGCGGATGGCACTCGCGCTCGCACTAGTCCCAACCAGTCCGAGATAACGTGTCTGTGAGCGGTGTCCATGTGTGCGTTGCTCGAGCGCACTTTGTATCTAGATTGCCTTCTGTTACTCTCTGTATTTTGTGACCAAGCTTTGGGCTGGTCAAGCTTTGGGCCGACCAAGCTTTGGGCTAGTTTTGCACCAGAGATGAGCGAGGATACGTAGCGAGGGATGTGTGTGAAACCAACCAATAACATCGCTTCATTTTCATAGCTTGAACTAAGTTAGCGTTGATATTGGTTAGTTTTACACACATCCCTCGCTACGCATCCATCGCTCATCTCTGGTGGAAAACCAGCCTCACTCTACCGAGAGAACTACCCTGCTATAGCAGAGAATTTTATTATCTATCGTATTTACCTTCGGTATCATCCAACATTTTGTCTTTATAAGATCGCTCTTAGCGATTAGACCGCCCATTGTGTCACCGTTTGTAAAATTTCTACAAATCTATCTAAAAATTTATATGATTACATAATAAAGAGTATCTTCTAAGGGCTGATTTTTCAATCATTTGATAACTTTATTCAAGGGATAATTTTGACAGTTATTTCATACAAAAACTGTCAAACGTCAATTTTATTCCTCGAATACAAGTTATCTGGCGATTGAAAAATTTGCCCTACATCATCATCTGCCTGCCTTTTCCCAACTATGTTGGGGTCGGGTTCCAGTCTAACCGGATGCAGGTGAATACCAGTATTTTTACATGGAGCGACTGCCTATCTGACCTCCACAACCCAGTTACTGGGTAATACGATACCCCTTGTTAAGACTGGTGGTCAGACTTTCGGGCTTCTGACTGCCTGTAACGACTGTCAAAGATCTACGGATGGCAGCCGGGACCAACGGCTTAACGTGCTTTCCGAGGCTTAATTTGCCCTAAATCGTGGTAAATAATTCTAAGTCCCTTGCGATCCCACTTATGTATCAGGTAACACTGTATAAGCACATAATGATCAGATTAGCTTAGCAGTTCGACGACTGCTTTACAAACCTGTGATAGTAAGTTCGATTCCCAACTATTGGTATTTTTTGTGCTTCCTGTTTCACACGGAATAACATGAAGTTTAGGCCTTTTCTGTCATCTATGGTTATCTAAATATCTATAGATACTGAATATTTTATTTTTATTTATTTATTTAATATAATAAAACTGAACATTTTGTCTATTTTTTTTTCTCTTTTATGTTTGAACGCGCTAATCTCTGAAACTACCAATCGGATTAAAAAAAAATCTGTTAGCATTTGACAGCCCGATTCTTGAGAAAGGTCAAATCGCTATTTAACATCACGCTACGCTCCGTAAGAGCCGAGCAGATAGAAAAACAATTCAGAAAGGACGGCAAGCGAAAACGAAGTAATAGCGCGAGCGGGCGCCGGGCGACGCGATGCGACGCGGTGGGTCGTAGTACTTATAAAATTTAACACGGAAGAAGTGGAAGCTAGTATTATAATAAAAGTACATATCTATGATTAGGTGCCTGTTAATGAGAAATCCCGTGTGTTCAATATCTGATCTATTGTAAAATAATAATTTTAGTTCCGTTCGTTCGTCAAGAATAATCTGTAAAAATATATGCATGAACGCAGGCGTTAAAAATGGGAAACTTCGCAAGCAATGAGAAATTGCTACTGAAGGCTACGGGTACCTCCTGTATCACCTGAAGGTACGTCTTCGTTTACTCGTAAGTAGTAGGTATACAGGGAAGTTTCTTAAAAATGTGACTTTTGTTTTACCCCCTTACTAATAAACGTTGTATAACGTCTGTATAGTTACACAACGCTTTGTCTTCTTCTTTCGAAAGTCAAATTACTGACGACTGAAAGAGAGAAATCGGTGTGTGTGTAACTGTTCATCTTAAATAATACGTTTATTAGTAAGGGGGTTAGTATAATTCAAATGTATACCTACCCGACAAGGTCCTGATAAGTTCTCTCATAATACAGGAAACCAAGCATCTGAAATAGAAGCAGGTAAAAAACAATGTTTTTTCTGATTCCTTATCTTTCAGGATACGATTATATTCCATACTCGTATTTACCCAGAAAAACCAGGAATCAGTAACAGATTCTTATACAACGTTATTTTTAGTGTATGCGAAACCTGAAATAGTTTGTTCAGAATAAGTAACTGAATCGATTCCAATAATTTTTACCCCATGTTACCCTATGTACAGTTTCTATTTTTATGTCTGTAATTTATTTGGTGTACATAATAAAGAGTATTTCTATTCTATTCTATTCTATTCATATTATATTTTGTCCCAAAAGTATTTAAAAAAGGTTAAAAGCTGGACACCCAGCGACACTAAGTAGGTTATCCAACCTCCGCGCCGAACGGTTAGGTAACTAGGTAGCGCAAGACGGCGCTGCGCGAGCGGCGCGGGTGAGCATGTTTTTGTACGGACAAACAGGTAACTTATCAAGCTTATAACTTTGTGATCTTTCATAATACAGTTTTGAAATTTTGTACATATATTCTTTACATAAAAATACTAGACACGTGTTTCGGGTTTCGCATAAACTAAAAATAATGTTGTATAGGTAACGGAGAACAACCAAATAAAGAACAAATTAATGTTCTCATTAAATGGAACACGTGTTGTTCTTTATCAGTCAAGCTGTGCGGATGCGGTAGCCTGCCACGTTCTTTTAATAGTATATTTATACCTATAGTTAATTAATTTTATTTAAAAATAATTGTGTTTTAAAACCCTGAAATATCCCGTATGTCTTTAAAGCATAGTTTACACGTAGCCAACACTGCCAATAAGACTGGCCGCCAGCGCTGGCTTGATATTTGCCTTGTGTAAACAGTTTTTCAAGCCAAGCCAGCGCTGGCTGCCAACGCTGGCGAGAATAGAGCGCCAGTCTATTTTTCTAGCCAGTGACAACGCTGGCTTATCTGCAGGACTGGCGCCAGCATTACTGGCTACGTATAAACTCTGCTTTAGGTTACGCGCGACCGCGCTGGCGCTCTATAGTTACGGTTTGTGACATCAATTTGTAATTTAAATACCACACAGTGAATAATCCCGAAAAAATAAGTTTGAATTTGGTCTTGGAAGCGTGATGACAAGATTGGTGTTGCCGTTGTCAAAAAAAAAAACCTAAATAAAAATAGAACTTTTTGGGCAAAAAAGACGCCTTGTCAGTTTTCACTCTATTTTAACTTTAACTTAAAAAAATTACATGATGGCGCAACAGTTTTTTTTTAACGTATTCCTTGATGCAACCCACCTTTTTTTTTGGTGGGAAATCATCAAATAACTTCTCCCTCTCTAGGCGGAGCGGGAGGGCGTGTCAGACTGACTAAAACCCACCCGTGTTCCTTCAGTTGCCTGTTCCAGGGGCCACGCGAGCAACCCATACCCACCCATAAGAATCAATTTATTGGTTAACGTCTCACGTGTTCCAATACTCTGAGTACCTATTTTTATGAGGCTAATTAATAATAGTAAGTAAGTAATTACTTATTTTAATATAAGACATAGCCTAGGTAACATTAGTGTTGTTTGAGTTTCAATAAGTGATGGCTATGGCTATTACAGATGAGAAGGCCCCTGCCCTTCAAACTAGGAAAATCCTGTATCTTGAAGGACAGTATACTTTTTTTTATAATGCATGTGCATAATTATACAACGTTATTTTTAGTACCTATATGCGAAACCTGAATATAGTTTGTTCAGAACAAGTAACTGAATCGATTCCAATAACTTTTACCCCATGTTATATTTTGTCCCAAAAATATTTAAAAAAGGTTAAAAGTAGGACACCGAGCGACACTAAGTAGGTTATCCGATCTCCGCGCCGATCGGTTTGGTACCTAGGTACTATTATCAATGAGCGCAATACGACGCGGTGCTAGCGGCACGGGTGAGCATGTTTTTGTACGGACTAACAGCTTATAACTTTGTGATTTTTCATGATACAGTTTTGAAATTTTGTACATAGATTCTTTACATAAAAATACTAGACACGTGTTTCGGATTTCGCCTATAGGTACTATAAATAATGTTGTATACTATGTCGAGTGCTTACATCAGTCCATTGTAATGCTAAAATTTTGTTATCGTTTTCCTGGAACCATGCGGTAGGAAAATCGTCCCGTACCTATTTATTTTAGTTCTAAATATAAATATGAAATAATTAGCAACTGTTTTAATTCGCAGGAAAACCTTGATTAAGTGACTTTTCGTTTTAATTATAATAAACATTTTGCTCTACAGTTTATCGAAAGGTTTTATTTTTTGAAATTCTAGCCGACTCTTTGAACCTGCATATTCAGCATAAAACTTTTAGACGACACAAGACAAGTATCTAAGGCAAAACGAATGTCATACTGCGATTAATTCTGAAACCCCATGAGATAATGCAATGTCACCTTTTCTTATCAAAATCAAAATATTTTATTTCACATAAACCTACATGGGCACTTATGAAACGTCAGAAGCTGAGTGCACGGTTGCAATTGGTAGTTTCCTATCATATGGAGAAGAACCGGCAAGAAACTCCACGGTTACTCTTTTTCAAAATAATTGACTTTTACAATGCTTCCAAATTCCAGTAGGTACTTATATGACAGCGTAGGCCAGTCAACAAGTACCAGGTACTTGATAAAAGGTACTTGGTACCAGGTACTTGGTACCAGGTACTTGGTACCAGGTACTTGGTACTTGGTAATTATCTATCAAAAGGATAAATAAAAAAATAATTTATCGAGCGGGGTTAGGGTTGCCAACTTTTTTATATCATTATTTAGTTTCGAAGCCGTTGCCTGTAAAAATATAGTAGATTGCGAAAAAATAAAATATATATATATACAGGGTTTTAATGAATTAACCCAAAACCTCTTAAGAGGTCATTGTACTCATCATTATGAACAACTTTTACTATGGGGCCAAACCTGAAATCGCGGAAAAAAAAACAGCTGTTCCCTACATTTTGACGAGTTATGCGAACATAAATGTAGGGAACAGCTGATTTTTTTTTGCGATTTCAGGTTTGTTCCCATAGTAAAAGTACAATGACCTCTTAAGAGGTTTTGGGTTAATTCATTAACACCTTGTAGTAGGTATGCGCTCATCTCGCCATTTTGTAGTCAGCACTGAATATATGCGCCCAGTCAAAACTACAGTTGCTGGTTTATAAAGAAGAAATTATACTATTTTTAAAATATAAGGAAAAGTCAGAATCGCTGAGCAAAATTTGTTGCCATTTTTCAGCAGTCTACTGCTGAAAAAAAAACTTAAACTAGTCTTCCTCTACCTACCAATACCACTGTTTTATGAATGAGCGTTTCTTTTACTGTGATGATCAACCTTTCAAAGTTTTTGAAAGTACTGACCAAAAAAAAAATCATTCAGATAATAAGATCCATAGGTACAAATTATAAGGGCTGATTTTTCAATCATCTGATAACTTTATTCGAGGAATAATTTTGAAATTTTAACAGTTATTTCATACAAAAACTGTCAAACGTCAATTCCTCGAATAAAAGTTATTTGGCAAAATATAATGGCGCAGAACACAATGTTGGCCGCGATAAATAATATTGCAAAATTAGCCGGGAATTTGATTCCTACGGTCATATCCCAGCGCTGAACTTACTCCACCACATTATATATCAATATTACAAATACAATTACAAAAATGGAGATTAGAATGAAAATAAAAATGGAAATAAAAATTATAATTAGATGACTGACTTAACAAGGAACTTCCAAAGCGGAGATGATATCTTATCAGTGACAAAATATATTCTTACATTTAATTAAGCTGTATCCAAATTTTACATACTTAATACTTATATTTTCTTATGTTTCTTGCAATTTGCAGGCTAGTGTCATGGTGAATGTTGCTTAAAATGTGATTCGCGAGCGTAACAAATTATATGACTTTACAGAAATGTAATTATTAAAATCATCAGTTCAACCCTCTAAGTTCATAATCCTATTGAATTACTATTTCGAAATATTTATTTATTTATTGGCCTATCTACAATTGTTACACTGTTTATCCTTAAAATACAAGCAATATACAAGCATAGTGTAGGGTACGATGGGACTGACATACGCATTGCGATTATAAATGTCCCTAAATAAAAAAAGAATAAAAAAAAAGCATAGTGTACATAATGATGCGATAGACAAAATTACAAAATTACAACATCAATAAAATTGCAATAATTGTGCGAAATAACGCTTACAGTACTAGTGAGTAGTTTTATAAAACAAGACCAGGAAAAAAAAAAAAAATGAGGAAAGAAAAAAAAAACAGTCAATTGTCAATTTTATTGTGTTACTTTTTATGGACTTGGCGCTTGAATTCTTGAAGTGATGTGGAAAAAATATCTATTGATTCATCGCAATTATTAAGAAACCTGCAAATTCTGGGGATGGGGGAATTGGATCCTGAAACAGTTTTGCGGAATGGGAGACGTAATAGTTTGAGAGGATGACGCGGATAATTGTGGGGTAGGTTAAAACTTAACTTACTTAACAACTGGGGGCAGTCTAATTTACTCTGAAGTATTTTATAAAGAAAAACTAGATCTATACCATCTCTTCGTTTTTCGAGTGAAGTCATGAAAAATTTTTCAAGCCGTTAGCGTAGCTTGGAACTTTTTTGACCAATCTAGCAGAGAAGGCAAAATGGTATAATAGTAGATTATGCACCGAGGGGCTAAAGTGGTGTCTAATGTCGCGGGCGTCATGTTGAATCTCGAGCGCAATGAAGGATTCGGGATTTAACTCACGAGCGAAGCGAGGGAGTTAATACAAGAATCCTGAATGCAGCGAGGGATTCAAGCTAGCCCAAGGCAAAGACACCTTTAGCCCAGAGGAGGATACTCTACTTTTTACACCTACTGTGAGAAAATAATAGCCATAGTACGAAAAACAAAATAGAACTGGTTCCGAAATGGACTTGACGCCTTTCGTACTTTTCCATTTTTGGAAATTGTCGTAGGCTTTTATATAAGTTTCCTTTGACTTTTCCGGCAGTAAATCATTGGAAATATTATTAGCTTCGGTTGTAATGAATTCAGGAGTACAATCACTTTCATCACTCGACATTTTATAATACTTTGTTGATAAATTTAAAGTTTAAATGCCAAAAATTCGCGCCTTCATTGCGTCTACCAATAAGTAGCCAAGACACGAACAAATCGATTTTCAAAAAAAAGTCTCTTCTACGGTTTTGTCGTGTGTGTCTATTGATATCACTCTCATGGAAGTGGCGTTTGTGTAAACTAAGATTTATACAGGGCTGGTAGAATGGTTTTGGATGATTGGCTGTATGCATTTTGAATTTAGAACGTCATTGGAGACGCTCGTGAAAATAGAGTATTTTTGATAAAATGTGATAAATCGACTGTAGTATAGATAGGTTTTATTATTTATTTATTTATTCACAAAATCCACAGCAATCTTTGCGCAGTTTACTTAAAATAAATTAACTAATTTTACAGCCAATTACTATTACGGTATTACGGCGCGGTACGGTATTTGTTATTAATAATGCCAGTTTAAATGTTATTCCATTCCTTTTAAAAAATGGTTCGTAGTTATCTAATTATTCTTACAATATTATGTCTTCGAAAACATGGCAACGATATGAAGAAGCAGTCGTTATGATTTTGTAGGAAATCGAGAATATCATCCACGCGTAGTAAGGGTATCGAGAATAGCTTTCCTCTTTCTGGCACCAAAGGGTGTTTGTTAGTACTATACTGCCAATTTAGCTGAGCATGTGAGATTCCAAATTCAAATCACATTATTGACCAGCGGGTCATAATGAAATCCAGTACAACATTATTGACCGGCTGTGCCCCCGGCCACTAATGACTCACTTTAGGTTAAGGTTGCTTGATATATAATTTGACATTTTCGAGCAGGTGGTGTGAAAAAATCTTTTCTGGATCCTCTCTAACCTATGACTATGTGTTGCATATTGGGGACGCCACACAACCGCGCAGTATATTCCAATACAGCACGAACGAGACAATTGAAAAGATGAATTTTAGTTTTAGGCTTGCGAAAACATTTAGCATTACGTAACACAAAACCGAGTGTCTTTGAAGCTTTTTTAATAATGTTATCCATATTTGGAATGAAGGTTAATTTACGATCAAGAAGAACTCCCAAATCTCTGAGAACATCGACTTTACTGAGGTGCGAACCATTCATACTGTAATTAAAATCCATAAAGTTAGCCTTGCGAGTAAACGTAATTTGGGAGCATTTTTCTACATTAAGTTGCATGCTATTATCTTTACACCAGTTTAAAAGTCTGTTCAGGTCTTCCTGAAGTAATGTTGAATCGGCTAGAGAATCTATAACGCGTACTATTTTCAAATCATCGGCGAATAGGAATGGCGTGGAGTTAAAGAAGCAATAAGGAAGGTCGTTCACAAAGATAATAAATAATACAGGGCCCAGATGGGAACCCTGTGGAACACCGGAGGTTATGATCATGGTTTCAGATTTATAGCCATTGGCCACCACATAAAAGGATCTATCCGTTAGGTAAGAGTGCAGCCACTTAAGAAGAGAACCAGCAAAGCCGTACATAGCAAGTTTTGAATCAGCAGTTCATGGGAACCTTTGTCAAAAGCCTTGCTGAAATCAGTGTATATGGCGGTCGACTTGCTGGTTCGAGTCAAGCAAAGCTGCAATAACCTCAACGAAAGCTACTAAATTACTGCAGGTGGATCTTGCAGCAGTAAAGCCATGCTGGTGGTTAGACAGATGATATTTCCTAAAATAGTTTTGTATGTCAGGGCATACTATTGCTTCAAAAACCTTGGCAAATGTCGGAAGGATAGATATTGGATGATAGTTTCCAACCAAATCATCAGCGCCTGATTTATAAATCGGTACTACTTTGGCCAGCTTCCATTGTGGGAAAATACCAGCGCTGAGAGATTTGTTGAAAATCATGCACAGTGGGGTTGCTAGTTGGTCAGCGCAAGTTACGATAAAGTAAGGGGGAATTTCATCGCTGCCGGAGCCTTTGGATATGTCCAAGTTTTTGAGATGCTTGGCTATTTCATCCAACGAAATCTGGATCAAGGAAAAGCTGTCGGAATTGCAAAGAAGGCTTTTCAACAAAGGCGAAGTTTGAACTATGTTGGAGGCATGGGTAGCGGGACTGTACACTGAAGAAAAATAGGATCCGAACATTTTGCACATCTCATTGCCATTACAAGTTTTCCTGACGCCATCTGACATTGAGGCTGGATAGGCATTAGCAACACCCTGTCTCGACTTAATGAAGAACCAGAAAAACTTGGGATTCGTTGTTATTTTCTGTTCTATGCTATTTACATAGGAATTGTAACATTCTCTTGCCAATCTGTCACAGCGCTTACGAAGGGATATCTTATCCATAGGGTTTTTGTACGTAGATACCATACCTTCTTCTTAAGTTATTTTTTTCACGCAGTAATCTCTCCAGCTTTTTTGTGTACCATGGTGGTCGCGAGTTATTTTTCACTAAGGTCGCTACCTTCAAGTAGCGCCGATAGTTTTGCTCCATTTCTTTTTTTTTAAACATTTTAAGTCTTCCACTATAACTTTACTTAGAAAAAGGACGGTTTTATTTATTTAATTTAGTAATATTCACTAAAATATTTATCTTTGTTTCGTGGGCTGAGGGACCACAGTGTAACCGTTATATTTAAAAAATATCTTTATTGCTTTGTGGTCTGATAGTAAATACCTTTAAAAATTCTTTACGAAATGTCCGCAATCACAAAACCTTCATTTTTAAGATACTTTCCGAGATCTGTGTCCTGTGAGAACTGAGGGACCACACTTTACTGTGACTGTTGTTTATAAATTCCCAGATTAGTTCTAAAATTGTTTTAAGTCTACTACTAAATCCTAGGCTATTTATTTTGAGAATTCCCATGTATGGTCCCTCCGTTCACACGCACATCAGGGCCCTAATTCACTATGACCACTTAATGATTCCTTCCTTTGAAACCATGATAATTCCTTACTTAATCAAGACATCTGGTAATAACGTGTTCTCTATGATACAATGAACGAAACCACGCGAAAAAACGCGAAGATGGCGTGGTTTAAACTGTCAAAATCCTTCTCTTGACAACCGTACGTGGTTTGCACATGGTAATATGACGCGGGAAATAATAAATACCATACAGAATTGGGGCCAGCAGGCTTCCTCTTGATCTTGAAGGTAAATTCCCAATGAGTTGCAAACAGATTAAGTAAACTAGGACACAAGATAAAAAACATGATAAAAACAAAGATTCCAACTTAATATAAGCTTTAAAATTCTGAGCTAAATATATAATGTACCTTCCTATGGTATAACAAGTGCAAACATATTGATATCAATCCAGGAAAAATGTGGGTTTTAGCACTTATTTTTACATAATTTGTGGTTTTTTACTATTGTTATCACAATACTATAAATACATAAGCATACACTCAGTCGTCGCATTGTAATAAAAACTATATAGTACGTAGTGTGTGTACGTACTGATTTCATTTTGTGTACCACCTCCGACCCTAGTGGTCGTTTAATATTTCAAAATGTATTTAGATCATTTTTCATTTGTGTTAATTTCCGGTTTGGTGAGTGAGCTTTTATTTAATCCTTGTGTGATTTTTTTTTATTCGTCCAAATTCTTGTTTTTTATTCTTTTTGGTTTTTCAATTAGGAACGTCTCAGTAAGGGCCGAGTTGGGATTAGTGCTCAGTTAATCAAAGTTGAATAGCACCTTATTTCATAGGGCTTCAGCATAACTGGCGAAATATGCGTCTATTATACTCCTCTGCCCCGTTGGTCTCGTGGACGCAAGCGCAACTGCTGACCGTGAGGGTCGAGGGTTCGAATCCCGCGTATAACAGGGTGCTGCTGTGTTTTCCCTTAGGAAATTCTTAGTAGTAGCCCAGAGTTTAGAAGATGGTAGTGTGACACCCCGTGCCTCGGATAGCTCGTAAAACCGTTGGTCCTACGCCTGATCTCTCCCCGGTCGTATCGGACTGCCGTACTATCGGACTTTGAGAGCAAAGGAACAGAGAGTACACCTGTGATTTAGATTAGCCGGCGTGGTCGAAATTCGGTCGGGAGGATATTATTATTATACTCCTCTGCCTAACCCTCTGGAAAATATATGATGATATGATATTGTTCATGTACAATTTCCGTAAATTTTAGTAGTCAAAAGTGATAAAAATCTGATACTTAAGTACCTACTATAGTTACTGTGGCCGCGATTTTTCACAATATAAAAGTATGCATATAAGTATATACCTATGTTACGGCTAATAGCCGAAGTGCGGCTACACCTAGTTTTAACCAAACCTAACCTCAGTGTTAGGAATCAGTTAGGAATTGTTATAGTAAGTCATCTACCTAATTTTATAAGCGTTAGAAATAATTTTAAAGTATATTTTTAAGTATTACAAAATAGTTAAGTGTAAGTTATTTCATTAATTTTTGTTTTCATCCTGGCAACACTGACTCGCTCGCCGCCTCATTGCGCCCTCCTACCAAGTATTGGAGGGGATTTTTAAGCGCGGGCGCAACGGGCAGGACCAGGAGTGTCGAGCCAGTTTTGCTGCGGAAGTCGTGTCGGATAGACGTAGAACAAGTCGTAATTTATAAGAGTGCAAAAACCGAAATTGTATGTAAGTGCTGTTTGGTTAAATTAAGGTATGTACACCGTTATATTAACGAGTAATTAATGTTAACAACTAATGATATTAGTGTTGTAATTATTCTTTATTTTCAACTAAAATAAATGCCTGAGAATCAATTTGGAGTTTCCTTTCATCTCAGAAGTGGGATAAGCGGGTTTCTGCTACCATTGTTTTGTCTGCAAACTACCCGTTTATCCCTGCCCACAAAATGTTGTTGTAAACTTGTTTGTTTTTCTTTACTTTTCTTTTAGATCCACAATTGATTCTCGATTTTTTTTTAAATTTGGCCATTTATGTAGACATCTACTTTGATGGTGTCTCAATGTTTAAAATTTTACAATAAATTCCATGTTTCTTTTCATAATAATTAGCATTATGCCATAGGTTAGGCTCGGCCAGGGCACTCCCTGGTAGCATAATTGTTGGCAAGTGCTTTTCCTTTTAAATTACTGGGCTAGAATAGGATAGTGCACCTGTTCTGTGTAATGTGTAATAATATTGCGTGATTGGATAAATTAAAGGTCACATTAGATCGAGGCACCCGATGGTTCTTTCCCTTTGGTTGGTGCATTTTTCCAGAGCTACCCTCTGGGAATACGCCGCTGAGTGCACAATAATCATTGTCTAATTCTATTTTTGACGCCCAAAGTATTTTTCTTTCTTACCTACCTTACTAACAAGAGAGTAAACATCACAGCACCACAGACTTCCGCACTAGAAAGTACACTACCATAATAATTTTGATTAAATGAGATCATATTGATTTCTCATAACTGAATGATGGCTAAAATAAAATGCATTCTTATTCTTTCGACTCTTACTTAACAGTCACACGCTTCAATAGCCATTAAATAATTTCAAGTAAGTACGGCCGTACGTAACTACGTACGTGCAGTACATTAAATAAATGCAAAATGCTATAATGGGCTTTTCTGTCTTTTCTAAAAGCTAGCTGGTATAACACCGTACACAATTATCACCATAAAATATAACCATAAGATTAGGTACCTACTTCACGTTGCTATCATTTCATTATCAACTTAACATAATGGTACCTTATCGTAATGGTAACTTACCTTAATAATACCTTACCTTAATGGTACCTTACCTTAATGTTTACCTTATATTAATGTTACCTTACCTCAACGATACGTTACCTTAATGGTAACATAACTTACTGGTGCCTTACCTTAATGACACCTTACCTTAATGATACCTTACCTTAATGATAACTTACCTTCATGATAACTTACCTTAATTATACCTTATCGTAATGGTAACAAACCTTAATGGTGCCTTACCATAATGATACCTTACCTTAATGGTGCCTTACCTTATTTATACCTTAATGATATCTTACCATAATGGTAACTTATCTTAATGGTGCCTTGCCTTAATGATACCTTACCCTAATGATAACTTACCTTAATGATACCTTACCGTACGGGTAACGTACCTTAGTGGTGCCTTACCTTAATGACAACTTACCTTAATGATACCTTAACGTACGGGTAACATACCTTAATGGTGCCTTACATTAATGACCCTTTAGCTTAATGGTGCCTTACCTTAACGATGCCTTACCTTATGATACCTTACCTTAATGATACCTTACCGTAATGGTAACTTACTTTAATGATACCTTACCTTAATGATACCTTACCGTAATGGTAACTTACCTTAATGATACTTTACCTTAATGATACCTTACCTTAATGATACCTTACCTTAATAATACCTTACCTTAATGATACCTTACCCTAATGATAACTTACCTTAATGATACCTTACCCTAATGATAACTTACCTTAATGGTGCCTTACCTTAATGGTGCCTTACCTCAATTATACCTTAATGACAACTTACCTTAATGGTAACTTACCTTAATGATACCTTAGCTTAATGGGGCCTTACCTTAATGGTGCCTTACCTTAATAATGCCTTACCTTATGATACCTTACCTTAATGATACCTTACCTTAATGGTAACTTACCTTAATGATACATTACCTTAATGATACCTTACCTTAATGATACCTTACCTTAATGATACCTTACCTTAATGATACCTTATCCTAATGATGCCTTACCTTAATGATACCTTACCTTAATGATACCTTACCTCAATGATACCTTACCTTAATGATACCTTACCATAATGGCACCATATCTTAATGGTACCTTATCCTAATGTTACCTTACCTTAATGATACCATGCCTTAATAATATCTTACCTTAATGGTAACTTACCTTAATGGTGCCTTACCTTAATGATACCTTACACTAATGATACCTTACCATAATGGTACCTTCTCTTAATGGTACCTTATCCTAATGGTACCTTACCTTAATGATACCATACATTAATGATACCTTACCTTAATGGTGCCTTGCCTTAATGATACCTTACCTTAATGATACCTTACCTTTAATGATACCTTACCTTAATGATACCTTACATTAATGGTAACTTACCTTAATGGTACCTTACCTTAATGGTGCTTTACCTCAATGATACCTTACCTTACCTTAGTGGTACCTTAACTTAATGGTACCTTACCTTTAATGGTACCTTACCTTAATGGTGCCTTACCTCAATGATATCTTACCTTAATATTACCTTACCTTAAGGGCATTACCTTAATGTTGTCTTACCTTAATGTTACCTTACCTTCTTAACGTAAGAACCTTAACATTACCCTACCTTAACACTACCCTAACTTTACCTTACCCTATTAAAACCATAACCGCGATAATCCAAGCGGAGGAAGGCAGAATCCTGAGCGTGGCATGAGCGAGGGAGTGGAAGGGAGCCTACTAGAGAGGCAAGTCCACAAACGCTCAGAACAAGGCCAGAGCGAGGGAGTGGATGGGAGTCTTCAGGAAAGGCAAGTCCACAAGCGCTCTTATAACATTAATTCACAAAGCCCGAGTAGGGAGGTGTCGCGACAACGTGAGGTTCACGGGGAGTCGCGACATCAAAACTCGGCAACTTTAACGATATTAACTAGTCCATGTAATAAAGACGGTCGTCAGGACGAAGCCTTTCACTATGGGCGACAGAACTCTCAAACGTCTCGTCCACGACGTCGAATCCAAAAGAGATCGCTATTATGAATGTCTTAAGCATACAAGGAAGCGACGACGTCAACGTTCTCGACCTCGTCGCTCGCGATTCAAGAACGTGAACAGTAATTTTAAAGATATGCCTAGTGTAAAATAAGATGCCACAATTGTAACGAAAATGATCATAAAAGTTACAAATGTGAAAATAAACCAACTTCTGAAACTAAATAAGAAAAACAAGTTGCTTTATTAGATAATAGTGAAGAGGCTTTTAACGAAAAATATCTGATAGAAATTAAAGTAAAGGGAAGACCATTAATGGTACATGTAGATTTAGGAAGTCTGCGTACGCTCGTCAAAGAGACTATAGCACAAGAATTAGGTCTCGATTATAATTTTGACAAATTACCGATTTGGCGAGGTATAGGTGGTTATCATGTACATCCACTAGGAGAGGCTTACGTTAACATTTTAGTACAAGATATAGAAGAAAAGGTTAAAATTCTTATTGTAGAAGATTCAATTACAAAACACGCCGTGTTATTAGGGCACACCTTCACGGAGAAACCAAACACTACGATAACAGAAACTCCACGGTTACTCTTTTTAAAAATAATTGGCTTTTACAATATTTTCAAATTACAGTAGGTATTGGAGGACAGCGTAGGCCTGTCAACAAGTACCAGTTACTTGATAAAAAAAAAATTTAAAAAAAATGGTCTACAGATCTAAAGTCTACAAGGAATACAAAGTCCTCACATTTACAAACTAAGAATCTATCAAAAGGATAAATAAAAAAAACCTACTTAAACCATTGTGATATGATTCCCACATTTACATCCACTTAAAGAGATTATGTCAAAAAAGTATGTAAAAAAATAAATAAATAAAAATAAACATCGTAATTTGAGAGCAGTTAATAGACATTTAAATAGTTAAGCCGTTAATGAGGAGCCAGGGAAGCCACATGTGCAGAAGGAATTATTGCAAAACTACCTTGTCTTCGACGTAGTCTTTAATCTTATAAAAGGATCACTTATAACGCGTGCTGTCCCTGTAACTCATGGTTTTGACGTGCTACCTGTGTCTTTTGATGATGACATGGAAAAACTGTCTGTACATTGCGGAGAATAACTCTCTGCTGACCCAAAAAAAAAGGGTGCAGGAGCCTCTAGCTAAATATTCAGCTCTTCAAGCCTAAAATAATAATAAAATTTATTCAAGTATAAAGTAAAGTAAAAATAGGTTTTACATTAATTACAATCTAGGAAAAATTTAATTCTAACTTTAATGTAGACCTGCCTGATCTAGTTTTATGGAAAACCTGTGTTTCAGGCTATCAATTTACACCAAAAATTAAAAAAAAAAGACAACAATAAATGACTTTGGTTGACTGGTAGAGAATGCCTAAGTCATTAAGTCCGCCTTTGTACCTTTTTGTGCGAAAAGTTTAAATAAATAAATAAATGTATTAGAAGCTGAATTAAAAAGAAGGTATAGTATATTCAATGTCTTAAAGAGTTACTATTTGGGTATATTATTTTAAAACTAGATTTTGTAAGTTATATTACGTATAAATAAATTAACGAATAATATTAAAGAAAAACGTCTGGGTTTTACAACTGCGGGGAACTTGAAAATTCCGACTTTGTGGTTTACAGACCCTACCGCTCTTTCACCATAGGACACACCTATGGTAAAAGAGCCCAAGTACACGAAATGGTTCAGATTCTGGACACCGGAATTGTCAAGGAATCATCATCGCCCTACGCGAGCCCTATCGTATTGGTCAAAAAGATATCTGGCAAAAAAAAGATTGTGCGTCGATTACATAGCATTGAATCGACGACGTCAAAAAAAAAGTAATTTAAATGACCTCCTTTTGAAGTCGGTTTAATTTTTTTTAAATTAACTTTTTTTTTTTAAATTTTTAATTTTAAGTAAAAACTGGAATATTTGTTTGTAATAAGTACGTAATTCCATACCTTGAAAATTGCTGAATCGATTTTGATGAAACTTGCACTGTTCCCTAAGTTGAAGTAAACGTAAGCCAATACAAAAATGGTCACGATCCGATTAATAGTTGCGGAGAAATAATGCGTGGACAAACAAACATACATACATACATACGTCTATTAAATGTTGTATATTTGTGGCTTTCAAACAAATATACAATATTGGCTAATAGATTGTCATATGTCAAAGTCAAAGTCAAATCATTTATTTCAAATAGGCACTTTAAGGGCACTTTTGAACGTCAAAAAAAAAACTAAATAGAAATTATTCTAGTCGCCCATTCCAAAAGGTAGTTTTCGTATGGAGAAGAATGGGCAAGAAACTCCACCGTTACTCTTTTAAAATGTTTTACAAGGTCTTGTATACATAATATAATTATATGTGAACACGATTATAATGCAATTCCAATAATATTACCTACATACTTACGTGTCGAATTGATACCCTCTTCTTTTTTTAAGTCCGTAAAAAGGACCACTATCCTTTTCCTCTTATCGAGGATCAGTTAGATAGGCTTTCTGTTAACACTCTCGTTTATTTCCTTAGACCTAGCAGCTGGGTATACTTAATAACTACTGTCTAATGACAGACTTGCAATCGAAAACACGCCATTGACACGCAAGCCCGGCCGGCCCCTATACAACAATATTTTTGCAATAAATAAACTTAAACCTTGGTTAGTTTTTAATAAAAATTACGATTCCTCCGAAAATTCCGATGATGGTGGCGTTATATCTCAAAATGATGATCAGACATCTGATAGCGATTAAGCGTAATATCAATTACAAATAAAGTTTATTTAACTCTTCGATAACTGAGCTTTGTTGGTACTGACTTGGTTTTAAAGAATTTACAGTTCTTTTATTACTTATTCACACCTAAAGTTAAGTTAAAAATAGCAAGAAAAATAAACATTTGTTGGCTCATAACTTTTTAATGGCTTTTGATTTTACTATTATGTTTCCGTACAGACAACATTAATAATAAGACAAAACGATATCATGTTTAACTTTGGATGCACAATGTCAAACAGTGTAGTAATACTCTCACGAAATTTGTATGGAAAAAAAATATCGACTAGTGGCACCTTAAGATGCCTAGATTAAGATACTTAGTTTAAGATGTCTACATTAATATAGGTATTTGCCTTAGTAAACAAATTGATCATTTAAATACCTTTCAATAATTGATTGTTAAACTGCATAAGTTAATGTACCTGCGAGTACATATGTGTGATAAAATAATGAATAACGAAATCATTAATTATTCACAACTGTTTACTTTTGTATAAGGTGATTATATCGGTTATGCTTCAGTTATTTTGTTCTTTTACATCAACTTATTTAATGAATTGAATTGAATGAATTAGATAAATGACATGGGTACTTAATTAACTTACCAGTAACTTAAAGCGAAGGGACTCGCTAAAACTGCAGGATGACCGAGCTGTTAGGAATCAGTTAGGAATTGTTATAGTAAGTCATCTACCTAATTTTATAAGCGTTAGAAATAATTTTAAAGTATATTTTTAAGTATTACAAAATAGTTAAGTGTAAGTTATTTCATTAATTTTTGTTTTCATCCTGGCAACACTGACTCGCTCGCCGCCTCATTGCGCCCTCCTACCAAGTATTGGAGGGGATTTTTAAGCGCGGGCGCAACGGGCAGGACCAGGAGTGTCGAGCCAGTTTTGCTGCGGAAGTCGTGTCGGATAGACGTAGAACAAGTCGTAATTTATAAGAGTGCAAAAACCGAAATTGTATGTAAGTGCTGTTTGGTTAAATTAAGGTATGTACACCGTTATATTAACGAGTAATTAATGTTAACAACTAATGATATTAGTGTTGTAATTATTCTTTATTTTCAACTAAAATAAATGCCTGAGAATCAATTTGGAGTTTCCTTTCATCAGGGTGACCTTCGCTCGCTCTTGCATCCTCCCGAAGTACACACGAACCGCATGTGGCCGGCTGCAGCTAGTTGTACCCGGCTAAAACTAGGTATAGCCACACTTCGGCTATTAGCCGTGACTATACACATAAATAGGTTGTAATAAAAACTTTTTACAAAAAAAAACAACCGACTTCCAAAAATAACACTACAAATTGAAAAATAACTTTAATTTCAGAAGTCGGGAAGTTTGTAATTTATCACAAACAAATTGTTTAGTTACAATAGCTTAATGTCAACTGCTCATCTTATCTTATCTTATCAGCCATTTCTGTCCCACTGCAGGGCAAAGGCCTCCCTTCCCTCCTTCCACAAATGCTACAACAACAACTCAACACAACACCACTTACTCGCACTGCAACTTCTTTCTTAACTGCTCATCACATGTTACAAAATATTGCTTTTCCCGATGCTGGGACTTTTATTGTTGAGAAGTTCTCCTGGTAAGAGCCAGGA
Organism: Oligia fasciuncula; assembly: GCA_963082905.1. Taxonomy (NCBI): domain Eukaryota; kingdom Metazoa; phylum Arthropoda; class Insecta; order Lepidoptera; family Noctuidae; genus Oligia; species Oligia fasciuncula. The sequence goes on along the minus strand of OY720391.1, from coordinate 21,299,100 downwards.
GAACTCCTCAACAAGCACTCACCATACGCATTGTTACGAGCATAAATTGCTTAGCAACCATATTAAAGTAATCGAATCGCAACCCGTGAAATATTTGTCATTGAGTACTTCCGATGGCCATCTGCGGTCTTCTTCATCAGCTCCACTTTATCAAATGATGATTTCCGAGAGCAAATGCTCAAGTTACTTTAAAAAATACCCAAATCGCTATAGGTTTGCCTATAAAATTTGAGGGTTTCCCTCGATTTCCATGGGATCCTCTCATCAGATTCCAACTTGACGATAATGGGACCACCTCGAGAGTACCTATACCCTTTCAAACAATAAAAGAATTTTCGGAATCGGTCTAGCCTTCTTTGGGTAATCGGTGAACATACATAAAAAAAAACGTATATAATGTCGAACATATAACCTCCTCCTTTTTGGAAGTCGGTTAAAAAGACCCATTGCCTAGCTGTCAACTACGCATTCTGTACATCAAACTGAGTATCATTGCACAAAAATAATTGCTGGAAAACGACTTTTATTTTTGGTGTGAATAATTTCTGTTTACGGTAGTGCCCAACGTAACGCACGCAAGACATTGGTCATGGGTGCATGCAACGGTGTGTTATATATAACACACCATCCACGGACCAACCGCGGCAAGCGTAGCTTAACCTGATCGATCAACCCGTGCGGCTGTTATTACTTAGCCACAAGCCTTATGTTGTCAATTTATATGGGAACTATATTTTCTATCACCAAAATTTATATTTGTCATCAAGTTGTATCACCTAATAAATAGATCTATCGCCACGAAATATTTTCGTTCTCAGATAAACAAAAATTGTTCCCAGGTATGAATTATCAAATTAATGTTAATATATGTGTAAAATAAGAGATCGATAACCAATAAAATTATATTGCATTACATGAATATAAACTTCGTTCTTATTATAAGAACGAAGTTTATATTCATGTTAAACAGTTTTGTTACTTGAAATGGACATTATCGAGAACCGAATTAGTTACGAGGTTAATTATTTAAAAAAAAATGCTTAGGTTAGGTTAGGTTAAAACTGTGACCTCCTACGCACGAGCCGAGCGAGCGAAGCGAGCGGTGCCGCGGCAGCGGCCGGCGAGTGCCAGAAACGACTAAATTTTAAAGAAAAAAAATATGGAAAAAGAGATTATTTAAAAAAAAAAATATTATAGACCTTATATCTCAGGATTTTAGGTGATTTATTGTGGAACTGATTTTGCATTGTTTGGTGACCACATTTTGGTGACAGATCTACTATTTGGAGGACAAACCCTATTATTTAAGAAACACAAAACTAATTAAATTGGTGATAGCTTAAATGATACCCAATTTATATTAATTTAAAATATAAGTTATTTTTGAATTCATAACTTAAATAAATATTTTGTGATTGTCTCCACGTGTCTGACGGTAGTTCTTCTAAACTACGCAACGCATGATGCAGTTTTTACCATCAATCAGAGAATTTAATCCAGAAGGTTTATTTTTATGGTAGATTAATATTAAAATTACATATTATTTAAAAAAATATCAATGAAAACATTGATATTTTTTTAAATATGTAATTTTTTTTCTGTTATTCAAGCTTCACAAAATTGAAGCTTAAATAACAGTGTGAAGTAGGGGTAGGTCGCTAGTTATTAATATAATAATAGCCTCCCGACCGATTTCTGTCACGGTGGCCAATCTCAACGGAGATTAGCTAGGTACGCAGGAGATATTATAGTGCACAAGTGTGTGCGTAAACACAGGTGCTCTCTCTGTTCCTTTACTCTCATAGTCCGGTGGGACAGCAATCCGACACGAGCGGGGAGAGATCAGGCGTAGGACCAAAACGGCTTAGGCTTTACGTGCTTTCCGAGGCACGGGGATATTAAACCGCCAACTTCCAAACTCTGCACTGTTACTAAGAAATTCCTAATGGAAAACCAAAAATAACACTTTGTCCGATCCGGGAATCGGACCCAGGACCCCACGCTCTGTGGTCGCGCTTGCAAACGCGAGACTAACGGGGCAGTTAAATAAAAAAATAATAACCTATACAACATTATTTTTAGTATATGCGAAACCTGAAACACGTGTCTAGTATTTCTATGAACGAAATTTCAAAACTGTATCATGAAAAATCACAAAGTTATAAGCTTGTGTTTGTCCGTACAAAAACATGCTCACCCGCGCCGCTTGCGCCGCGCCGTCTTGCGCTCATTGATAATAGTACCTAGGTACCTAACCGTTCGGTGCGGAGATTGGATAACCTACTTAGTGTCGCTCGGTGTCCAACTTTTAACCTTTTTGAAATATTTTTTGACAAAATACAGGGTGATTGGAAGATGGGTGCAAAGCTTTAAGGCGAAGATAGTACAGACAATTTAGAACTATTTAAGACATGGTTGTCTTAGACGAAGTCTTACTACTTTTTTTTTACCAATTTCTTAAGATTTTTTTCAAAAAATCTTAAAGTTTTAACTAATCTATTTATTTATGGCCAAATTGAATGATAAACGAATTCATTTTTATTGTATTTAATTAAAGTAATGTGTAAGCAATCTAGCAAAACATGTTTTAGGCCTCTGTGTCGTTAGACATTTTTTTTACAGATATTTAAAGTTCATAACAAATTTTAAAATTCATAAATACTTTTTGTAAACCTTATTTTAAAAATAACGGAGCGTGCTTTTTTTGTTCAAACCTTTTTGAAAACATACTTGATAATCGCTCTTTCTTTTGAGGTAACATTTACGCAGATATCTTAATTAGGACCTAAAAACCAATTTGAGGGAGAAATTTTAAATTTTTGGCAGACTAAATAAAACAAAATGTTGTCCGTGATTTCTAATACAAGCACGGCTCCGTCTTCTCACTTCTGTTGTTGTTATTTTCAACATCATCTCCAGCTTTATTGTTTGAAACTCTGAATTCATTCTCTCTATCAGTTCTTCTCTCGTGTTTATTTCAACATTCGTATACACTAGCTCCTTGGCCCGGCCCCACACAAAAAAGTCCAGCAGGGTCAGATCTGGTGAGCGAGCGGGCCAAGGGATGGGTCCATCTCTGCCAATCCAGCTGTCAGGAAAACAATTATATAAGTAGTTTAGTTAAAACATTGGGAATTTTCGAAAAAAATCTTAAGAAATTGGTAAAAAAATAGCTTAAAATGGCTTAAATGGTTCTGAATTGCCTGTACTATCTTCGCCTTAAAGCTTTGCACCGATCTTCCAATCACCCTGTATAACAGGTTCAGGTTTCGCATATACTAAAAACAACGTTGTATATAATAATAATGTATCACCGTTTATTATAGGTCCAATTCGCTATTTATTAAATGCGGATTAAAATTGTAAATTATGTCATCAGTATTCTCATCTATTATAATAAAATCCTTTTTCAGACCTTGACTCATTTCGCTTAGGGAAAAACACCGAATATAGGTACCTACTAGTCCTACTACAGCGTGTGTTTAAAAATAATATAACGTTTATAGGTAGGTTTTGACGTGACAACGTCTTAAATTAGGTTGCGACTGGGAGTCACTTATGAAAAAGTGTAACGCTCGGTAACGTTACGATGAGTCACCGAACGAGAGAGAGGCCCGCCGAATGCCTTGCGTCTCTCTCCCACTCAACTATGATCGGATGATCGGTCGTTGTCACGTAAAATCTTCGCCCGTAAAACCGACTTTACAGGCAACCATTTTTTTTGTAGGTTATGGGTATAAAGCAATAATTCCAATTATGATTTATTTACCTATTTATTTCATTTTACTTACGGAAAACTAAAAATTGGAATGAGGTATTTGATTTTTTTTTATTTATCTCTATAAAACTTACCAGACACACAATTTGGTTTTAGCCACACAATAAAAACCTCTCAGAGTTGAACTGTGCGCTGGCGAGCCGTTCATTAAAATAAGAAAGTAATTTAAAAAAATTAAACCGACTTCAAAAAGAAATTAACTCAAAATTATGAAATAACTTTAATTTCGGAAGTCGGTGTCTTTGGGATCTGTATTTTTATAGTTTTAGTTTTTTGCCACCGACTTCCGAAACTAAAGTTATTTCATAATTTTGAGTTAATTTCTTTTTGGATACGGTTTAATTTTTTAAAATTATTTTATTATTTCCTATTTATTTACACTAGAATTTGACCAAGGTTTTGAGATGTTTTCCCTTTGACACTACACCCCCGTAGCTCGTATCAATAAGCCAGGCCGTCACACTTACACGTATTAGTCCACATCTTGAAAATTACTGAATCGATTTTGATGAAACTTGCACTGTTCCCTAAGTTGAAGTAAATGTAAGCCAATAAAAAAAAATGGTGACGATCTGATTATAGTTGCGGAGAAATGCGTGGACAAACATACATACATACGTCTATAAAATTTGGTATAATTGTTTGTACCTAATAGAGTGTCATAATGTGAATATAATGCAATTCCAATAATATTACATACATACGTGTCGAATTGGTAACCTCCTTTTTGAAGTCAGTAATTAATAAAACTTTTATAATGTCGATTAATTTATAGGTGATGGCTAAGGGAATACAAAGTTGGCAACCTACACCTATAATATTTATGCTCAGCAGTTGCCCTTGCAACCCCTAGAAAGACCAATGAGGGATGATGAGTAGGTTATTCGCCGTATCAAACGGGGATGGAAGGAGCTGGCAAAATAAGGATCTCTCTCTTAGAAAATATTTTATTAAGACGATTAACACACGGCACCGCGCACCGCCGCGGAGGGCGGTGGCGGTAAAGTGGATTTCGTAGCGGTGCCCCGCGCGGTGAGGCGGTTTACGCGCCTGTCCGCGCGGATGGATTTAACCAGTTTGGTCACTTTTTCATCATTTTTAAATTGTAACACGTCCTGCACCCACGAAGATCCCGATGATCCGCGCGGTTATGCGGCGCCCCGTGTGTGAGGCGCCGCTTCATCGCGCGGACGGCAGCGCGGAGGGGTGGTGGCGGTGAAAGCACCGCTCGACTGCGCGGCTAGGCGGTGTACGCTGTACGTGTGTTAGGCATCTACGGATTTCTTAGAGACCAATGCGACATGAGATCCGCTTCACCGCCTACCGCGGCGGTGCGCGGTGCCGTGTGTTAATCGCCTAAGACGGTGCCTTCTGAAAGTTTGCAATATCGCAAATAGCTGTCAAATGTTTCTCCGTTTTGATTAATCTATGTCTATGTCCATATACAGGGTAGGTAAAAAATCGTGGATCAAACGAAACAGGGCGATGGTTGGGGTTATTTGCAGTAAAAAATATCTCTGTGGCAGAGCCCTAACTTGATCTGAATTTGACTTCGAAATGGGTACCCTCGTTATAATCGGCATAGGCAAGTTTTTTTTTAATACAGGGTAATTTTTTGGTAGTAGGTGCAATGTTTGAAGTCAAAACTTCTTTAGGAGCGCTGGGAATTTAATGAGATGAGGCAAAAACCATTGAAATTCTTTGCTCTGTATTGCACTGAAAAAGTCAAAATAGAAATATTAATTTATGAATTGCAATATTAACACTGAATTATATAATACTAGCTTCTGCCCGCTCTAGCTTTTTCTCCACCGACTCACCCCGTCGCGCGTTGCATCGCATCGCCTGCCCGCGTTATTAGGTATTTCGTTTTCGCTTAGCGTTCTTCCTGAATTTTTACCGACTTCACAAAAAGGAGGAGGTACTATGTTCGGGTGTTTGTATGTTTTTTTTTAATGTTTGTTCATCGAATACTCCGCCAATTGTCGACGGATTTTCAAAATTCTTTTTTTGTTCGAAAGTAGATAGTTCTGAGGTGGTCCCATTGTCACCAAGTTAGGATCTGATGATGGGATCCTAGAGAAATCGAGGGCAACCCTCAAATTTTATAGGCTAACTTATTGTTTTTCGCATATTTTATGAAGTATCTTGTGTATTTGTGTATGGTTGTCACCATCTCAGGTAGCTGGGCTGATTTGAAATGAAATGAAATGATTTTATTTTTTGTAAGTAGGTTTGTACAAACACTTTTACACGTCAATCATGTTTTTTTTTAAACTAGATGAAGTCGGCGTTTCCTATCTGACTACTCTGAGAAGAAAGGCCGAAACAAACTCAGAGGTCACAGTCTCTTTTAAAGTCCAGACATAATCTTGGTCAGGTTATATGAAGACCATGTAGATCGATGTCTGAGGTGGTCTTTTGAGGAAAGAACCACACAGATTGAGAGGACCTGTCCAGTCAGTGCACGCATTTGTCAAAAATCGTGCAGCTCAACTCAAGACTTAAGGAGCTCAACGATTCGACGAACAATACCAAAGAAAGGACATTTGGGTAGGCCACATAAATTACTCAAACTGCCAGACCATGAAAAAAGAAAAAAACAGAACAGAGAGAATAATAAAAAATATATATATAAGTACCTATGTAAAAAGACCCACATCGTCTTCACATTCACAATGAAAAAATAATATAATACTTTACAAAGTAAGCAAATGTCATTGTTTAAAAAAAAATATTCATCAATGTCAATGTGAAAAAGAAAAAAATCATTCAAAATGCAGAAATTGGAAGCAGCTCAATCCCAAGCCTTTTTGTCCTCAATATAATCTTTAACGGTATAAAAGGCTTTCTGGCACAACTTACGTTTAATGAAAGATTTGAATTTATTAAGGCTTAGATCTTGAACGTGGCTTGGTAGTTTATTGTAAAAGCGTATACATTGGCATCTGAACGAGCCACCTATTTTCTTTAGCCTGGTTGTAGGTACAACATATTTGTGTTTGTTTCTAGTATTTATATTATGGATATCACTGTATTTTTTAAACAATTTTATATTTTTATGGGCATATAAAAGATTTTCATAAATGTACTGAGAAGGCACAGTCATTACATTAATCTCTTTAAATTTGTCTCTGAGAGAGTGTCTCGGACTTAATTTATAAATTGATCGAACAGCTCGCTTCTGCAAAACAAAGATAGTCTGAATATCGGCGGCATTTCCCCACAATAGAATACCGTACGACATTACACTATGAAAATAGCTAAAGTACACTAAACGAGCAGTCTCTATATCAGTTAAATTACGAATTTTTCTAACAGCGTATGCTGCAGAACTTAGCTTTTTTGACAATTTATCTATATGTGGACCCCACTGAAGCTTAGCATCCAAAGTTATGCCCAAGAATACTGTGTTGTCTTCAGGATTCAATTCCTCGCCCTTTATCAACACATTAGTTTTCACCTGCCTTACGTGGGGTAGCGTAAACTTAATGCATTTGGTTTTCTTCTCGTTTAGAAGCAAATTATTAACATTGAACCAGTGGACTACTTTCGAGATCGCGCTATTTACATCGTCAGTAACCAACTGCTGACGTTTAAGTTTAAACAAAAGAGAAGTGTCATCTGCAAACAACACTATATCATGATGATCCTTTATGAGGTACGGCAAGTCATTAATATAAATGAGAAACAAGAAAGGACCAAGAATTGAGCCCTGTGGGACTCCCATTGTTACTATAGATCCGGGTGATCTTTTTCCATTAACGTCAACGCTCTGAATCCTTTTACTCAAGTATGAAATAAGAAGATCCAGAGCAGTGTTTCGGATCCCGTAGTGGCGGAGTTTCCTGATTAACGTTTCGTGAAGAACGCAATCGAATGCCTTGGACAAATCACAAAAGATGCCCAAGGCATCGCATTTATCTTCCCATGCATTATAAATATGTCCTAATAGTTCAACGCACAAATCAGTAGTTGAACGACCCCTTGTAAAACCAAACTGTTTGCTATGTAATAATTTATGTTTATTAAAAAATCTTTGCATTTGGTCTAAAATTAATTTCTCAAAAATTTTACTAAAGGTAGGTAGTACAGAAATAGGTCTATAATTTGTGGGGTCTGAGGTACTACCTGATTTAAACAAAGGTATTATTTTACTATTTTTCATAAGGTCAGGAAACTCCCCATTGTCAATACAACTATTAAATATAATAGCTAGAGTAGGCGCTACAATGTCAATAATAGACTTGGCTACTTCTACAGAATTACCCCACAGATCTGCAGTCTTTTTTACATTTAAAGTGTGAAAGGTTTTAATTATATCTCTACAGGTAATATATTCAAAATGAAATTCCGAATCGCAACCATTAACATTTTCTTTAAGCAAAGACTCAGCAACAGAAGGTGATGAGTTTAGTGATTTAGTAGTTGAAACGGGAATATCTGAAAAGAAATTTTCAAATGCCTCGGCGACTTGTGCGTCTGATTTTATTATGTTGTCATTAATAGACAGGCTGTAGTCAGTATTTCGGTTACTAGATCTTCCCGTTTCACTATTAATAATATTCCAAGTCGTTTTAATTACATTACTGCTGTTTTTAATCTTTGAACCCAAATAACGTGACTTGGCCATATAACAAACTTTTTTAAATAATTTTGAATAATTTCTAACATACAAATTAAATTCATCAGTGTTAATATAAGTCCTTTCATTGTACAGTTCATAAAGCCGTGTTCTACTTTTATGAATACCAATGGTAGCCCAATCACTGAACGATGCATTACTATTAACCGAAATAGTCTTGGGAATAAAGGTGGAATCAAATTGTTTACAGTATACATTAAAAAAATTATCATAAAGATGATTAGGATCAGCATGAATAGACAAAACTGGTAATTTATCAATGAGTTTAACTTTAAAAGCCTCCAAGCGACTTGCAGTTTTGGGGTTAACAGTGATATCCTTTTTAGCCACTTTTTTGTTTTGATTTTGAATAGTAATCCTTTGCCCGCAATGATCAGAATCTAGTAAAGTTATAATTTATTTGTGGCTTGGTATAATATCTGTATATATATTATCTAGGCATGTGGCACTAGTAGGGGTTATTCTTGTGGGCTCCAAAAATAGGTTTAGAAGATTGTAGGACTGAAACAGACTTAAAATTTTACTACAAGAACCTGAGTTTTCTAATAAATTGACATTAAAATCACCGCAAATGATAACGGACTTGTTTGAGTTACAAATCCTGTGTAACACTTCATCCATTACCTTTTCAAAGCAGTCATACAATCCTGAAGGGGGTCTATACACACTTAATACAATAGAGTGCTCCAATTCTACACAGGCAATTTCAACCGTACGCTCAACTGATAGGCTCACAATATCTATACGATCTTTAAATTTGAGCTGGTTACTTACTAAAATTAATGAGCCACCATGTATAGCATTTGTTCTGCTAAACGAACTACCAACCTGGTGATTATTAAAATTGAACAAGAACTGGTGGCTTTTCAGCCAATGTTCTGTTATACAAAGTATGTCAATACTATTAAAATTCATAAATAATTCTACTTCTAATTCTTTGTTCATAAATCCTTGAATATTTTGATGCACTAGGTTGATACTATTGACTGATTTTAAGCTTTTTTTGCGTACATTATAGCTAGAGGTTGCCTCTATTGTCTTAATTTCTAATTTAAATTATTAGCAATGTCATTAATAGTGACCAAATTATTGGCAGAATTATTTATAATGTCATTGCATTGCTCAAAAGAAGCAAGTTGTTTAGCCAAATTTTTGGCTGTAATAGAAAAAAAATAAGATAGCGACACAGCTATCTGTCTTTTATAATAGTCAGAAAGATAGTACATAACAATGTTATATCTATCTTTTGTCAAATAGAAATTATTACTAACATAATTGTTAATATCAACTAAATGGAACATGTTATTATTAAATGTCAAGTTATGCATTGTCATATTCAATTCAAATCTTAAGCTATTTTCTTCCTGTGGCAAACTGTTACTATAAGGGAATGTAAACAATACAACTTTTCTTAAACTAAGGTTGCATAATGTTCTATGATACTGGAGCAGTTCTCCTTTGTTTACATTTCCCCTATTACCCATAAAAATTAATAAAGTTGTATCCTGGCTAAAGTTACATTTAATAATTTTTTTCATAATATGAAACAAAGAACAACCAGGCATACAGTAATTTATTATTGAGTGTCCCGGATATTCAGCTGTTAACAAGTGTCCTAAGTCCTTACCGATCTCATCACAAAATAACACAATATCATTATTTAAAGTTTGTTTACACTTTTTATACAAACTATTAGTAGAAGGAATTATCAAATCAACACAGGGCTGCAATAAGGTGGTATTGCAAGTTGTCAATGAATGCTCCGGTGTGACATTGGTTGGTGTTTGACAATACTCACAGCTGTTTTTTTGTGAGTTTACCAGCTCATTCATTGCCAACACATATTCCCTCATTAGGTCTTCAGAGGTATTATATTTGTTGGTCATTGAACTAAGTTTCTCCTGTAGATGGTCAAGTTCAGATTGCAAGGTCTCTGTGTCAATGTTGTACTTCCTAGTACTCTGCTCCAAATTATAAGAATACATGTCTAATTGTTTAATTAAATTCAACCTTTCTCTATTCAATTTAACGTTTTTGATAAAGAACTTTTGTCTTTTTACCATTTTTTGTGTTTTAACAATGTATTTATTAATTTTAATGTATTTTTTAAGTTTATTTTTACTGCTTACTACCCTCACTGAATTATATGATTTTGATTCATCATCAGCTGTCAAATCCATAGTGTATGTGGGGTTTATGGTAGAAACCATTGACGGGGCAATAGGCATCAACTCACTGAACAGACTTTGGTTCAGCGAGGCGGTGATGTTAAGATTGGTTGTCTCAAGTTGTGTTATTTGACTTTGAGCCTCATGTAGCTGCTGTTGTAATAAATGTTTTTGACTAAGAGCTTGTTCATACTCTGTGCTACACTGGCTGAACCCGTCCACAACAAGTTGAAGTCTATCCCGTTCTTCTATGGCATCAGTGTATTGATTATATATCTGAGCCATTTCAATTTTTAACTTCCTATTCTTTTCATGGGCATCAAAGAGCACCCTTTCATTGTCATCTATTTCCTTAATTAGTTGGTCACAGGACTCCTTTGACGCCTTTAAGGCGCTCAAAGCCTCATTGAGTTTGGACTCTCCGAGGCGAGCACGGGCGCTGCGAGTCATAATCATGATTAAAACTAGGAAGGAAGCGACAAGAAATTAGAAGAGAGAAGGTAGTTGTGGCAGCAGTAGAGAAGATGATTAGTTTAAAAGGAAAAATGAAATTTAGATGTAATTCTAAGGAGTTCTGTCACCAAACCAATGCAAGGTTATGTTTACGTTCAAAGGTCATTGGCATCAATAAAAAGCCTTACTAAAAATGAACAAACTAATTGCTGGTTAAATTGTAGTACGTAAACAAACTAATAGCAAGTAAAATATAGAGTATTGTACCTGATATCAAGATGACAATGCAAAATTCACTTACGCCGGTAACTGTCACCGGTTTACATAGAAATATTTACACTTAATTTGCACTAGCTATTTGAATCTAACACAATATACACATTATTATCCTATTTACTTGAGGAGTAGTTGGAAATAGGCCTAAAAAACAACGAAATTAAATATTCAAGATTAAAAATTACAAGAACAAATTTTAACAGCTGTTAGCTGTAGTGTTGCCACAGGAAAAAAAAAAAAAAAAAAAAAAAAAAAAGATGGAAAGATGATGGAAGGTACAACTCCTTAACAGTAAGAAGTTACTCGAACAGGCCAGGACAGTTTTAGTAAATTGTTTTGATGTTTGATTGGGCATTTGCCACATTTGGTCTCATGATCATCAAGTCATGACCTGATGCTGCAGTCAGGATAGTCTGCAGAGTACCTAACTCCTCGACAACTAACAGCAGATATATCGTGTTTAGGCTCATTGAAAAGGGCTCGATGTGTGGATAAACGTACTGTTACTGAGGAACACCGAAGACCTGATGCTGAAGCCAGGAGCATCAGAGAAAGTAAAAACCTTGAAATTACAGCACCGTAGTCGTGTTTGGGCTCATTTTAAACAGGACTAATTTTAAGTTCAATGCAATGTTGACATAAGTCTGGCCTGATGCTGCAGCCAGGATTATCAGCATCTAATCTAAAAACTAATAAAAGGAGAACTCCTCAACAATTAACGTCCCTGTATCGAGAAAAGGAATATTTTATAAAAAGGCGATGGGCAAGTTGACATTAGGCTATTGTAACTTAGATAAATTATAAATAGACTCACTAAAAAGCGAGAAATAAAAACTTTTTAACAAAAAAAAAACCGACTTCCAAAAAAAACACTACAAACTGAAAAATAACTTTAATTTCGGAAGTCGGTGGCAAAAACTAAAATACTGATCCCTAAGACACCGACTTCCGAAATTAAAGTTATTTTTCAGTTTGTAGTGTTTTTTTGGAAGTCGGTTTTTTTTTTGTTAAAAAGTTTTTTCCTTTTGCTCGGCTCCTAAGGGTTCTAGCGTGATGTTTAATAGCCTATAGCCTTCCTCAATAATTGGGCTATCAAATGAAAAAACTGGCCAAGTGCGAGTCGGACTCGCACACGAAGGGTTCCGTACCACAAGGCAAAAACGCCGAAAAAAACACGTTTGTTGTATGGGAGCCCCCCTTAAATATTTATTTTATTTTGTTTTTAGTATTTGTTGTTATAGCGGCAACCGAAATACATCATCTGTGAAAATTTCAGCTGTCTAGCTATCACGGTTCATGAGATACAGCCTGGTGACAGACACAAGGCAAAAACGCCGAAAAAAACACGTTTGTTGTATGGGATCCCCCCTTAAATATTTATTTTATTTTGTTTTTAGTATTTTTTGTTATAGCGGCAATCGAAATACATCATGTGTGAAAATTTCAGCTGTCTAGCTATCACGGTTCATGAGATACAGCCTGGTGACAGACACAAGGCAAAAACGCCGAAAAAAACACGTTTGTTGTATGGGAGCCCCCCTTAAATATTTATTTTATTTTGTTTTTAGTATTTGTTGTTATAGCGGCAACCGAAATACATCATATGTGAAAATTTCAACTGTCTAGCTATCACGGTTCATGAGATACAGCCTGGTGACAGACAGACGGACGGACAGCGAAGTCTTAGTAATAGGGTTCCGTTTTTACCCTTTGGGTACGGAACCCTAAAAATAATTTATCAAATCCGACTGATAGTTTCAGACATTAGCGCGTTCAAATATTGATCGAAGCGTTCAAACAAACAAACTCTTCAGCTTTATTATTAGTTTAGATTATTATTATCTAGTACTTATAGATGTTGTAGCAGTTTTAGGTGTAAAAAGCAAACCACTACTTAAATATTCAGTGTTACCTACACGGATTATTATAAATAAAAAATAAAATAAAATAAAAACTTTTTATTTCAGACTTTTTAAAAATCCATAGTGTTAGTACAAAAGAACTTAAATGGTAGTGTTAGTAGAATAGGGTTACAACGTTATTTATTTTTCATCCTCACTTTAGAATGCACTCTCATGAGAGAAACATTTGAAACATAGCTTTATAGATGACAAGGGTTGCATCCGAAAACAGCTGCATCTCTTCCATAAGTAACTTTTTTTTTAAAGCCTGTGATTTCCAACTGCTGGACAAAGGCCTCCCTACTATCTTTTCACTTCTCTCTGTTTAAAGCTGCTAAGGACCAGATTTTGTTGAAGGAGTCCAGCTCATCCCGCCCATGGGTGACTGACATGTGGCAGATGTGTCCAGCCCAATTCCATTTTAGCGTGGCAGCTTTCCAAGTGACATCAGCTATCTTTCTTTGTGATGGAACGGATGGTCGTATTCCTTACCTGTTCTGTTAGTTTGATAACCATCATCATCATTTCAGCCGAAAGACGTCCACTGCTGGACATAGGCCTCCCCCAAGCACCTCCACTTCGACCGGTTCTGTGCTTCTCGCATTCAACGGGTTCCTGCGGCCTTCACAAGGTCGTCGGACCACCTTGTGGGAGGCCTTCCAACGCTACGTCTTCCGGTACGCGGTCGCCACTCCAGAACCTTTCGGCCCCATCGGCCATCTGTTCTGCGAGCAATGTGCCCTGCCCACTGCCACTTAAGTTTAGCAATTCTTCGGGCTATGTCGGTTACCTTGGTTCTCCTGCGGATCTCCTCATTCCTGATTCGATCACTCCGGGAAACTCCAAGCATACCCCTTTCCATTGCCCTTTGGGTGACTTTCAGCCTTCTTATAAGGCCCATTGTGAGCGACCACATTTCAGTGCCGTATGTCATCATACCCATAATACTTATAATTAACTTGTACAATTATTTAATTTCAGGTAGCAAATGTAGCGCTGGCTGTAGACGTCCCAGAAGAAAATTTAAAAAAACTGTAAGATGTTTTTTTTCATTCATTTTAATTGTGGTTTAAGATAATGTTTGGTTAATTTATATTTTACTAATTTGTTTTATATTTTCTTTTACAGTTTTGATTCAGCTGGATACCTTTGCGCATGTTCAAAGTAAGTACTTAATGATAAATAATATTTTATTTCCTGTACATACAAGTCAACCAGAAATAAGCCTTCTCATTAAAAACCTAAGGCTAGTATCCTAATAGTCATAGTCTCGTTATATGGGCCGTGCACGAAAACTGATTTTGATTCAGTTCATTCAATGTTTGTGAGAAAGGTAAAAAGAATTTAAGTAAATAAAATTGTTTGTGATTTCAAAAGTCGAATTCTTAGTTTTACAGCTTGAAGGGATTTTTATATTTAAATAATTTAAGTAATACCGGCAAATCACTAACAAACGCAATAAGTTTTCTGAAAAATGACACAAGAATGACGTTTAATCATAAATTTGAAAGAACTGCTATTTATTTTGAACATTAAATAATATCATCGACATTATTATATGGTCTACTTGCAGGTGGTATGACCACTATCACAACTTCGAAACAAATTAAAGCAGAAAAAAATGTTGAAAAAGCCAATTAAAAAAAAAAAACTTATACCTAGGTATTATTATTTAGCAGTTTAAAAATCATTAATAAAAAAAAAATCTTCTGCTATCCTTTCATTTTATGAAAATATAATATCGAAAATAAGTAAACAAAAGGCAAAATTAACCATTTTTTAGAGAGTGCATAAGTGATGAAACTATTAACAAGTGCTGCGACTGACACGAATGATGTTGCGCCACGAAAACTACTGTTATAGTCACACGCAGATCTATATTTTTTTTTATAATTATTTTTTAGTATACTCCCAGTTAGGTTACAAATTGACAAATGCGGGATTATTTCGTGCACGGGCCCTTATAACGAAAGCGCTAGAGTAGCCCGCGAAATTCAATTTACAGGTCTGTGTCAGATTATATGCTGATTAAAATATGATTCGCGACCGTACTTAATTTGTATTCATCAATTTGTGTTCAAATTACCCTAAATAATAAATATTTCATACCTATGGTCCTGAAAGAGGTCAATTAGGCCTTATGAAGTTGTATTGATGATTCTAATTCTGACGCGAATAATATTTAAAATAACACACAACCTGACACTGGCCTTTAAACTGCAAAATACTAAAGAAACAATTGAATTCCGCGGGCTACAATCCCACTTAGTACGCGATTGTCACGTCCCGCCGCCCCAGAGCACCTTCCGGTTTGCCGAACAAATAAATGTCAAATTCGACGATCGAATTATTGGTTTTTTTTATGTTTCAGTGTAACTTTTGATACGCCCATCTCGGTGAGTTCAATATCTACTTTATAATTATTTTTATTACTTCTGTCGTTCATCTTAGACGTTTGATTTGTCATTATTTAAATTCATGATTCTGACGTTGCATAAGTACATATTAGTACCTAATTATAGAATTTTATATAAATCTGATAAAGATTGCCACTTGCTTGGACTGATGCTAATGATGAACGAGTTGTGGTAATTCTTACAAAAAGAAAACTCAATATTATTGTAGATACTATACGGGGTAGGTACCTCTGCTTTCCTTTGGAAAATACAGTCGTAATGTGGACAAACAGATGTTACAATTAAGCGATATAGAATTGACGAATTCATTGTAACGTACATAGGTAACGCACATAACATTGTAGGTAGTACACTGTTTATTCATAACAATTTCCTCATATTGATAATCAAACAATGCAAACCGTTAATGACGCCATTAGGTATTTTCGATTTAACATTTTTTTTATAATTAGATTACGCCTTATACAAGGATAAAAACCGGCCAAGCGCGTGTCGGGCCATGCACAGTGAAGGGTTCCACTTCCAGGGCAAAGTTTACCAACCGCAAAAATAAGTTTATATTTCTTGAAAAAATGATGAAATACAAAGTTATTTCTGCTGTTGTACTGAACTGAAAACACCCATATCTCACAAAACATCGTAATTTTAATACACCATTGTTTAGCGGTGCACGGAATCCACCTTCTTTCAAATTTTCATCGTTATAGTGCCAATAGTCTCCGAGTAAAATTGCTGTTCGACTTCCTATTGGACAGACAGACAAAGAGACGGACGGACGGACAATCGGACGGGCAGAAGGACAGACAGACGAACATAACGAAATTATGAGGGTTCCATTTTTACAATTTGGCTACAGAACCCTAAAAAATTAAGACTATTACGCAATCGCAATTAATGAATTTACCGTTGAATTCTATCTAATTAATGTTGAATTCGAAATCTGCGTAATATCACACGATAGGTACAATACGACCGACGTAACTTGGCGGGCCTGAGTTATAGCCTTTGCTCTATGGCCTTTGCGAACTTTCGCGCATGTTCTCTTACTCACACTCGCCTCATGCCAGCCACCATATGGTTCCTAAAAAAAGTAATTATTCGGAAGTCGGTGGCATGAAACTAAAATACAGATCCCAAGACACCGACTTCCGAAATTAAAGTTATTTCATAATTTTGAGTTAATTTCTTTTTGAAGTCGGTTTAGTTTTTTTAAATTACTTTTTATTTCGTAACTTTTATCTGCACTAGAATTTGACCAAGGTTTTGAAATGTTTTCCCTTTGACACTACACCCGTAGCTCGTATCAATAAGCCAGGCCGTCACACTTATACGTATTAAGTAGTCCATATCTTGAAAATTACTGAATCGATCTTGATGAAACTTGCACTGTTCCCTAAGTTGAAGTAAAGGTAGGCCAACAAAAAAAAATGGTCATGACCCGATTAATGGTTCCGGAGATATGCGTGGACAAACATACATACGTCTATAAAATTTTGTATATTTGTTTGGAAGCCCTAATAGATTGTCATAATTATGTGAATATAATGCAATTCCAATAATATTACATACATACGTGTCGAATTGATAACCTCCTTTTTTTTGAATTCGGTAAAAACGTTCGTGCGCAGCCTCCAGTTACGTTGGTTGCGGCGCCGCCGCCGCACCGCAAAGATTTCGCCGTTGGCGGGCACACAAGCAGCTCGAGTGTCAGCCGAGGCCGCCGCCGCGCCGCGCGCCGCCGCCGCGCCGCTACGTCGAAATTGTTACGGTGCGGCGCTGCATCGCATAGTGTGCTCCGGCACTAATCATAGGCACTCCTCGTTTATGTCCGTTAGAAAAGTCTATAAGTGACTCGAACACCCAGAGAAATGTAGCAAGCCTCTTCAATTCCCTCACCCAAGAAGGTTGAATAGCAGGAATATATTTTTATACTATTTAGTTAGGGATATTATTAAAATATTTGTTTTTTTTTTCAGTGCAAAAAAGAAGATCAGACAAAAAATGGCAGTTCAGCGCAGTGAGTATTATCAATATGATTTTTGATGTTATGAACAGTTTTTGTTCCATCTATCTTCGACGGTTTCCTAGTGTCCTCGCTCACTATGTACCCCAAGACCAAGAAGAGTATGTCATGCATGCTCATTCAAATGTCTCACTGATGGTATCGCGTGTGGATCATTTAGTACCCTTCAAAATGGTTGAGCAGTAAAAAGGCCACTTTGACTGAATCATAAAAGGATAACATTATGAATCATAATGGACAGATTACTGTTAAGTTAATCGTATCAAATCCCATTGGTGAAGGATTTTTCAGTAATTTTTTTTTGTCTGTGCTAAAATACCAATCAATCCAATCAAAATCCAATCCAAATCTCTTTGCTTATACCTACGTAGTGCAGAAAAAAAAAGAAAAACACGGACTGTCTTCGCCATATTATTATTCATAACGTTATCCTTTTATGATTCTGTGAAAGTGGCCTTTTTATGCTCCCTTATTAGTGCTGATCTATGCGTCATGTTCGTGAACGGGCGCCGTCAGTTGGGATTGGGACTGGACACAGATGGACTGGAGACCTCATAAGCGATTAACACACGGCACCGCGCACCGCCACGGTAGGCGGTGAAGCGGATCTCATGTCGCATTGGTCTCTAATAAATCCGTAGATGCCTAACACACGTACACCGCCCCACCGCGCAGCCGTCCGCGCGGTGAGGCGGCGCCTCACACACGGGGCGCCGCATAACCATAGAGTAAGTAAACATGTAAACATAGCATAACCGCACGGATCATCGTGGGTGCAGGACGTGTTGCAATTTAAAAATGATGAAAAAGTGATCAAACTGGTCAAAACCGTGTTAAATCCATCCGCGCGGACAGGCGCGCAAACCGCCTTACCGCACGGGGCACCGCTACGAAATCCGCTTTACCGCCACCGCCCTCCGCGGCGGTGCGCGGTGCCGTGTGTTATTACGCTTTAAATGTCACAACTTATTTTAATTGTTTGTTTTTTGTTCCTTTTTGCTGTACTTTGGACGCTTTCAAATCACGTATTTTTACATCGTTCATTCAACATTAATGATGTTACCATTTTATAGTAACATTTTATATTAATACAATTTGAAAGACTCTCTGGAGTTTCTTGCCTGTTCTTCTCCATAGCTACCTACTATGTTTTAGAATGGGCTATTATCTTCATATTTCTGACTGACCGACTCCTTGACAATCTAACAATGCCTGTAAATGGTTTAATAGGAATAAATACTTTGATTTGAATTCATACCACTAGCGGCACAGACCAGCCGGTCGATTCTGTAAAAATCTCACCGTGAAAACTTAGGTGGAGTGAGTTTGTTTTTGCTAGGAATTGGCACTATTGACAGCTCACTCCACGCTCACTTCACCTAAGTTTTCACGGTGAGAATTTTACAGAATAGCACCGCAGTCCCTATTTTCGTAACAGACATAAAATGGCAATCGACTTCAATCGATCGCGATGTCCTTTCATTGTGCCATGCTTTATAGGTTTGAATAATTCGTCTGCACAACCGAGTAAATAAAGCAGTAAACGTGGCTGAACCAATGATTTCACTAGTAATGTCTGTGAACTGTCAAAATGACAGGCAATTTCCCTGCTGATGTTCTATGCAAAACTTGTTCTAGCTCTTTGCCTACGCGAGGTATACCTGCACCCTAATTGCGTAGCACACTATCAATGACAATCAGAATCATGTTAAAGTATATTGCTAATCCATTGCTTCATAAGACCGGAAAATTTGTCCGCTCAACATCGTAAATAACGCAATGAATAGTAATAAATAATAATAATGACAGCCAATGGACTAATAGCCCAGAGCCTCAACCAACACCTGAGGAGGCTCTCGTTGGGCAGCTGGTTCAAGGGCTTGATCCAAAAAGCGGTTCTTCTGGGCACGGCCAGCATTGTTAGGAGGTTCCTCTCTGGAGCCCTGACTGCCGCGTCGATAGCTTGGACCCTGTTCCCGATACCGGTGGGCTACTATTTTTTATATTATTAAATGTTTTTATATTCCAATATTTAAACATGTAATTTATATGTCGCATTACCGGGTGGCCGAGATGCGATACATCGGGTCTTCTTCACGATCCGACATAGTTTAGATAGGTGTGGGCACTGCAGTGGGTACTCGAACGAAAAGATTATTTGAATTTACAGTAACTTTAATAAACTAGCTATTTACAACCGAAACGCACACGTGCGTCGGAAACAAACAAGTGCGTTGGTATTGAGCGATTGCCGAGACTGTCCGAGCCCGACGGTCGACTGTACACTGTCGCAACACTCGGTCTCTCCACCAGTCCTCGCGGCATCCCCTCCACCGACGATCGTGTCCAAACGGTAGGGCTCGCTTGCGTTTCCGATCACATGATTCTTCGTTTACCAATCAAATTGTAAGATGGCGCTGTTCGCTGTACTGTGTTGCCATCTATCCACAACACGGCCATCCGTAACTAGCACCCGTGTAGTACCTGCGGACCAAATATACTCACAGAGTAAACATGCTCGGCTATCCTGCCATCACCTAATAACTAAGGTAACTCGGCCTATCCTGCCAATACAGACCTAATAACTCAGGTAAATCTATCTCATTGTTACTTTAATTTCTCTAGTCTTCATTTACAATGCCTTGTTGTCAAGGTTTCGCACCCCCAACATTAATCATTAGAAAAGGTTCGATCAGTAAGTTGAACCAAAGAAAATCAAAATTCTAACGAATCAGTTACTATTTACCAAAATCTGTGCAAAAACACAGTCCAGAATCACACCAATGATTCTTTCTAGATCAGTTGTCACATAAGCTACTGCACATAAGGTGCGGTCGAGATTAGTCACCACATATGCTTACTACACATGAAGCGCTCTGTGCACCAACACAGACTAGAATCAACCCATTGATTCTCAGTAAAAGAAAACTAGCGCAATATGTGCTACAACACATGAAGCGCTCTGTGCATCAACACAGACAGGACTCGACCCATTGATTCTCAGTAAAAGAAAACTAGCGCAATATGTGCTACAACACATGAAGCGCTCTGTGCACCAACACAGACAGGACTCGACCATTGATTCTCAGAAAAAGAAAACTAGCGCAATATGTGCTACAACACATGAAGCGCTCTGTGCACCAACACAGACAGGACTCGACCGATCAACAAGTTAAACCATCAAAATTGTAACAAATCAGTTAGAATTTACCGAAATCAAACTCATAGGCAATGTATACTCAACTCGTGAAACTTTCATTGTAATCTGTGCACCAACACAGATCAGAATCGCACCAACGACTCTTTACATATCTACCGCCACATATGCTACAACACATGAGGGGCTCTGTGCACCAACACAGAAAAGAATCGCACCAACGACTCTTAAGACATCTGCCGCCACATATGCTACAACACATGAGGGGCTCTGTGCACCAACACAGAAAAGAATCGCACCAACGACTCTTAAGACATCTGCCGCCACATATGCTACAACACATGCTCTGTGCGCCAACACAGACAGAAATCGCACCAACGATTTCTTAAAGACCCATCGCCACATGTTACTCATAAGGGGCGGTCTTAAGTTTTGAGTTTGAGTGTACAAGCCATTCTTAATCAGAGGTGGTCTCACTACCACTGTCATCAACTATGACATCTAATTCTCGAGTAACTTGGTGATCGGGTATACTTCTCACACAATCATGAGGGTATTGATTAGGCTCGCTAAGTCAAGCGCCTTTACAACAATAATAAGAGACTAACTTTATTTTAGTCAAATCGAATGTTATTGAAATAAAGGAAATAATAAAATTAATTCAAAAATAAAAGGACTAACATTAAACACAGTTTTTCTTAAATCTATGTCAAGTTCATCCATGATTTGTGCCTGAACTAGGTAATCCTGTGTTGTTGCTTGTCAAATAAAAATTTATGAATTATTTTTTTGTGAACTGAAGGGTCACCAATCTAAGTGTACAATGAAGTGTATATATAAATATAGATAGCGCCATTCACGAAGACGCTCCCAACTCTTCTTACTAATCGCTAGAAGTAATTACTGTGTATCGACAAAACTAATTATATCTGGTGAAGCGGGTGAATATTAGCGGGTGGTTTAATTTTTAAATTGGGCGAAGGCGGAGAGAATCAATTCTAGAACTTGCGGAGGTTAATGGATATCGCGAATCCTATAACAAATGGGTATGAGCAGAGGACACGCAGCCGAGAAATCTCACCAACATGAAGAAATCAAGATAAGCACTAACCTTTGACTCTGGCTGGCGGCGGATGACTTCTGGGGCGCCCCGAAGATGCTCTGTTCTAGAAGCTTCTTTTGGATCACGGCTCAGCAAAACCAATAGACCGGTCTATGTTCTGGCTGCGAGCTGGTTACTTGCGGATTACGAAAATTAGTTATGGCGGCTTATTATGAGCGCGGCTCCAGCCTAAACTGACTGAGGGAGTCCAGTTGGCGAGCGTTAATTGGTAGCGGTGCGTCAGTACTTATTGACTGATTGGTTATGGTTAAGTGACGAAATGACAGTTTTAAATGCGCGAGCGCGGCTTTTTATAAGCTCGCGTCCCACCACTTCCACTTGAGACAAAAGTCGGGCCTCTCTTTCCTTCCACACGTTGGTGGTAGGTAAACGGCGTAAACATCCTCCCCCCTTTGAAACTCCGTAGGGGTTTCGAAAGAAAACATAAAGGAACTCTAAGGGCGATGACAAGCGAGAGGAGGTCCAACTAGCTGGAAGTAGAATCATGGTTATGTTAAACTGAAGGTAATTAGCGGGAATGATATAATATAATAATAATAAGTACTTAAATACTACAGGTGCGACCGTGACTAGGTCAATGACCGATGGAATTATTGCGAGGGCAGCGGGCATAGTTTTACGACGGGACGTTTAAAAACTCCCAGCGCGGTACGTACTAGAGCCACCCTTACAACCCCGTCTTTACCAGGGTATACTTGTTCAATAACGCCAGTGGGCCAACGAAGCGGTGGTGAGTCATCCTGGTGTACTAGGACAAGTGTGCCCGCTTGTATGGGTGTGTCAGGTGAGTTCCATTTTTGACGTAATTGAAGGGTGTGTAGGTAATCCACATGCCATCGTTTCCAATAGCTTTGCACTAAGCTATCTAACAATTTCTTCCTGTTATGGAGGCTTACGGATGCGTCAACCTCGCAGGCAGGTAAGGACTGTAGTGGTGTTGTATTTAAGACGTGTGCGGGCGCCAGAATCGAGTGTGGCTCGTCCGCTAGTAAGCACAGTGGACGTGAGTTTAGCAAACACTCAATCTGGGTTAAAACGGTCAGCAGCTCCTCATAGCATAGCAGCTGTTGGCCGATGCAGCGGTATAGATGAGTTTTTATACATTTTATGGTTTTTATTTTATTCTCAAAGCATTCCTCTTGCAATTTGTGAAGGATTGCCTTTTCAGCGGCTTCTAGATCTGTCGCTTGAATTACTTCGGAGGTAGGTAACTGGCGAATGAAGCGCAAACTGTACACCATTATTCGTGATAGTTTCTTCCACGAAGAAACCCGCATGGCTAGTTCGGCAAGTGCCGACGCTTCCATATTGGACACGACGGTCAGTGTGACCGGACCCTTTGTCTCAGGTATAGGACCTTCAACTCGGGACGGCTCAAATGGCACAGTTGGCCATTCGGTTATGGTGCGACAGACCCAGGGTGGACCCTTCCACCACAAGGGGTGATC
This sequence comes from Oligia fasciuncula, assembly GCA_963082905.1. Taxonomy (NCBI): domain Eukaryota; kingdom Metazoa; phylum Arthropoda; class Insecta; order Lepidoptera; family Noctuidae; genus Oligia; species Oligia fasciuncula. The sequence continues at coordinate 21,275,711 of OY720391.1, read as the reverse complement.
AATTATCTGCGATGGCAATAAGCCTCTTGACAGACAATCGCTAGGATTAGCTGTCCCATTTATGTGGAAAAAGCGTTTAGGAGACAAGGTTTCCTGGATCTCAGTCACCCGGCAGGCAACGAAGGTGTGCCCTCGGTGAGGAGATGAATGAATCCATGATAAAGCAATCATTGGATCGCGGAAAGTAACAATATCCTGTATAGGATAGCGAGTATGAAAATTATTACGTACCTGTTGGACAAGTTTAGCTAGAAGTAATGCGGCGCATAGTTCCAGTCTTGCCAACGATACTGTCTTTAACGGAGCTACTTTAGACTTAGCGCATACTAGCTGAACGAATGTAACCCCGTTAGGGTTCACCACATGCACGTAGATGACGCAACCGTAAGCCTTCATATTAGCATCACCAAACGCGGTTAGGTTTGCTACGAAGCCGGCCGCGACACCCAAATGGCGCGGTACTTGTAATGTAGATAACGAAAGCAATTCGTTTCTAACGTGAGAACAACATACATTAGTCATTCCCGAGCGAACGAGACGCGCGGCGCGCGGCGGGACAAACAATCTAAGTAAGCGAGCTCGCACTGAGTCGCTAAAGCGGTCATTACGTAGTTGAGCGGTTACTGCAACTTTAAAATACCCAAAGTTGAGCGAAGGCGAGAAAAGGTCTGCCGGCAATTTGGGTTCTGCATGCATTAAATTAACAAAAAGCGGGTTGACGGGTTCCGTCTTGGCACTTACGTCCAACACCACGAGGGTGTTTGTCGTTGGTATCTTGGACCGAACGACAGCGGGGTGGGGTGAGCAATACCCTTTAATTACAGCGGAAGAGAAATAAGGTATTTTCAATAAATAGCCTTTATTTAGATAGTCATTGAGTGACTTACCGGAGTCAGTTTTGGCACTGGTGTCCAATACTACTCGGGTTTTCGTCGTTGACTTATCAGGCCGAACGACAGCGTGATGGGGTATGAAGTACCCTTCGGTTATAGCGGAGGCGGAATAAGGTATTTCTAATAAATAGCCTTTCTCTAAATAATCATTAATGACGTCATTATAGGCGTGACGTAAAGCGGGGAGCGAATTAAATTTGCGCTCTAAAGCAGTTAACCGGCGTTGAGCGTGTATGAATGAGTTACCTAATGAGGTAGGTTCGACCTTGAAAGGCAAAGACACGACATACCTACCCCCGGGATGTCTTAATACCGTGGATTTATAAAATTCTTCACAGACTTGATGTTCTGTGTTTGTTATCTTTGTAGGCAGCACCTCCTCTATTTCCCAAAATTTCAATAGTGTAGCATTTAATCCACTCACAAGAGGGCCGAAGGACCAGGCGACATTGTTGGAGGTAACCGCAGGTAATTCGCCCATTACAATGTAACCAAGCGTGGTTTCTATAGCGTGAGGTGCCGAGCCCGCGGGAACGCTAACATCAGCTGATTCCATTAATGGAGGGGGTATTATTTTACCACCTAGCAAAATGAACGCGAACATTTGCGTTCCTAATATGGCGTCGATATTGCCTGGTAAATTCCAGCAATCATCCGCGAATGGTAAGTTTTTGAAATAATCCATAGCCGACGCCTGTATTACCCTACTAGGCAATGGGTCGGCGATGTGGTCGATTACCAGCATGGTTAAACTATACTGCGCGTCGCTGACTCGAGATTGTATAGTGACGGTTACATAACCTCGTATAGGTGCCGAAACGGCGCCAACTGATTTTAGCGACGAATTAACTAACGGTTTAACTTTCAATTTCAATCGGCTGCAACACTCAAGCGTGATAATATTGTTTTGAGACCCGCTGTCAACCAGACATCTCATTATAAAACGATGCCCGTCTATTGGCACATAAACTTGTGCAGTTGGCAATATTATAGTACTGTCCAGTTGTGTGCAAGATAGAACGTTATTATTTTCCGCGTAAAAGGCGGTCGAGTTTACCACATGTGGGCTATTTACCGGCGCATCTGGCAATGAGGCGGCCGATTGCGTCATCAAACATAACGGTTGCGAATCAACAGGTGGCTTAGTGCTAATTACCGCCGCTTCACTGTTATCGAAATGTAGTAATGAGTGATGTGTTTTATTACACCGATTGCAGGTATGTTTTGACGCACATCGTAACGTTGTATGTTTGTCACTAAAACAATTAACGCACAACCTTTTATCCTTGACATACCTAAAGCGATCTCTAACGGCAAGTTTCTTGAACTCTGAACATTCGTACAAATGAGTATGACTCGCATGTTTACAGAATATGCAGGTAGACGAAAAATTCGTTTTATTGTCCGTTATCGCGAAACTATGCGTAGTTCGCGGCGTATTCCGAAAACGTGACTTATCGTAGCTTCTAGTTTTATTCTCTGTCGCACTAATTTGATGTACCGCGGCTGTTCTTTCTATTATTTTGATGTGGTTCCGTATGTAATTTATTAATTCTTCACTTGACGGTAATTCACTAGCGCGGGCTGTAAACTCAAAGGTCTGTACTAGTTGAGCATCCAGCTTTTTTAGCATCAAATGCGTAAAAATAAAATCAGGCAAGTCCGGAATATTTAAGCTTGTTAACGCCGACCACGACGAATTCATTCGTTCGATAAAATCGTTTAATTGGTCTGACGCGGCGGTGGACGCTTTTATGTCGAGTATATTGTTCAAATACATAGACCCTAATAATCGTTTGTCTTGATACTTCGACACTAATGAGTTCCATATTGACGCATAATTTTTCTCATTTGGTATAATTCCGGCGAATATATTCAGTGCATTTCCACTAAGTTTACCTACCAAATATTGCACTCTTTGACTGTCTGTTAACATCTTATTATCGTGTACGTTAGCTTTAAAACACTCGTAGAACAGCGGCCAGTTTTCTGGATTACCCGAAAAACTTAATAATTCTAAAGCGGGCAGTCTTGGCGAGTACGTTTCTTTGGGAGGTACCTCGGTATTTTTTATGCGTTGAGTTTCAATCAAGTTATTTCGTATGTACAGTCAGCGTCAGAGAAATGGAACCCCCCCAAGACTTAAAGACTATCGCCCGAGCACGCTCGGGCCCGCCGCCGTCGCTCGTCGCTCGAGCGACGCGGCGGCGGCGGGCGGGCGGCGGCGGCGGCGCGGCGGCGCTGGCGCGTCACTTGAGCCTTGAGTAGCTCCCTCCCCCGCCCCGCCGCCGCCGCACCAATCTCTGCCCGAGCGCATCCAACGGTCCGCCTCAGATATTATTTGCAAGTTTCATTCAAGTTTTTAATAACTCTTTAAGGTATTTTTTCGGCTTCCTTCTGGCCGAACCGTATACCAAGAATAACTTACAAAAAGACACTTTGCGTGCGATTAAGATACGAACCCGCATCACCAGGCGCCAGCCGATCATCGAGACCGTGTCTTATACTACTAGGCTATTGGCTCAGTTGTCAACCTCAACGAAAATTGGAATAGTATTACTCCTTATAACGAACAAGGTTATTAACGGTCTAATCTTCTAGATAATAAGGTTTAAATTTCAACTTTCGTTTTATATTTAATACCTTAGTTTTACAAAATGCAATACGCATTAACTCCTCAATTAACTAAAAGATAAGGTTGAAATTAGCATAGATTTCTTGTTTGGTTGAATATAATGTGTTGATTCCGATTGTTGCACTACCGTCATTTTACTTCAGAAACTTAACTGCTGTATGAACTGCGAGTTAAGGTTGAATTTAGAATACTTCTTCGCTTTATTTAGTAAACTGTGATTGAGGGTATAATTATTTTTTAAATGGTTTCGTTTTCGTGCCGATTTGCTTGTGTGTAATTATCTTCGTCGTAATATTATCAAATTTATTAAGTTTTTGACCAGTTGATTCTATTAACCGATGGTATGGTTTGATTAACAACTTTTTTGAAGGCTAAAATTGTTGTTATCTGGGAACAGGAACAAAGCATAAAGAAAATAGCACGAGTTATGGGCATAACGGTAAGATTTATGTTATACTTCCACATATTACCTATTTATTGTTGCAATAATGTTGCATTATTACTTACTAGTTGGATGTTTTTATGTATTTCTAATATTATTATTTTCATTGCAGAGAAAAACAGTTCGTAGATGGATACAAAGGTATCAAGCGACGGGTGATGTGAAATGTGATCGCCAAGGCCAGAGAAAATACAAATGGAGCGACAACGTAATATTGTGAAAGCTCATTTAGTGGCACCCTTCAAAACTTCAAGAAGTGATAGACTGTGACATCCTCTCCGTTATTTTAAGGCAATTTACTCGGCAGATTGATTGTGTAACGTATCGGATAAAATTGCGTTGGAACATATATGAGCAAGTGTTAATAATTCCCAAAATTTGTGGGATCATTATCTCGTAGTTAATCAAAAACAAACAACCTTTATAATTATTATCAATCCAGATAATCTGGTTTACAAGTAGTCTTGTAATGTATTAACGATGCACCATCTGACCTCACATATTTTTCTAATGTTGTGTTAAATAAGGGTTATTAGAAAATGTGATAAAAGAGAAAGATGTATATTGCTATACTATTATAGTTTAGCATGTTGATTCTTCCTCTGTAATTCACAGACACAAAGACAAAATTTCTTTTTTTTTAAAGGTTTATTTCCGATAAGTAAGTATAAAAAAAAATCTGTTTTCACAACTTTAAATAAATAAATATTATTGTCGTTATGTTTCTATAAATATATATATAAACGAACCTTTATCTAATGTTAAACGTTCTAAACCTCATCCAGGGTATCTATTTTGTGTTTAGTTAATATTCTAAGTAAATAACCCCAATTTAACACAGATAGAAAACTGTATACTCAACCTGGAAGTGGATTCCATGAAGTCCTAGAAATGTAATTAGAAAAATAAATGAATATTGTTTATCAAAATGCCTAGCTTTTATTACAAACCTCCATTTGATTTCTTAAATAATAATTAACGAAAATCACCTAATAAAGAAACTAAAAAAAAGGGTAAATAAATAAAATAAAGGAAAAAGAAATCTTCTCATCCGCGGATTTGAACTCGTGACCACCGCATCGCCAAGCCGCAGTGTTAACCATTAGACCAACACGCCACTTACGTTACATTACGAAAAACTTAAATAGGTTTGATGTCAATACCAAGGGGGGGACCTTATTTGTGAAGCGAACTGTACTTGACCTGGGAATAAAGTGATTCAAATGCACTCCAGTCACTGAAGCTGATTTTATAATCTGGATCCACCTTTAAAACAACTTCGTTGTGCTCATCGCATAGCGTATTAAAACTACGGTATAATTCGTCTATACTCGTAGTTGCAGCAAGAAATTCCTGTACACTTCTTGTGCTTGTAGTGACTGGAACCACTTTTTTTCCCGACTCGTATAACTCATTTATTTTTGCGAATACGGCTTGCTTCTTAGCCGCCAGTATTTTTATTTTTGCTTCGTAACTCATTGTTACTTAGGGTTTACCTACACTCCGTTATCGAACAAGTTTTCACTAACGGTTTTTATTTAAAATATGCCTGTCACCCTGCGCAAGGTCAACAGTCGCGGACAGTCACAATCGCAACCTATGTAGGTAATTTGTTTTTTATTGATTACGGGAATTTATTTTCCTTTGATTACTGTATATTACACATATAATATTTTTATGATTATGTTGGACTTATAAGGTACTGGTTTTTATATAAATATCCGGCTCGAAGGACCAAAAATGGTGAAGCGGGTGAATATTAGCGGGTGGTTTAATTTTTAAATTGGGCGAAGGCGGAGAGAATCAATTCTAGAACTTGCGGAGGTTAATGGATATCGCGAATCCTATAACAAATGGGTATGAGCAGAGGACACGCAGCCGAGAAATCTCACCAACATGAAGAAATCAAGATAAGCACTAACCTTTGACTCTGGCTGGCGGCGGATGACTTCTGGGGCGCCCCGAAGATGCTCTGTTCTAGAAGCTTCTTTTGGATCACGGCTCAGCAAAACCAATAGACCGGTCTATGTTCTGGCTGCGAGCTGGTTACTTGCGGATTACGAAAATTAGTTATGGCGGCTTATTATGAGCGCGGCTCCAGCCTAAACTGACTGAGGGAGTCCAGTTGGCGAGCGTTAATTGGTAGCGGTGCGTCAGTACTTATTGACTGATTGGTTATGGTTAAGTGACGAAATGACAGTTTTAAATGCGCGAGCGCGGCTTTTTATAAGCTCGCGTCCCACCACTTCCACTTGAGACAAAAGTCGGGCCTCTCTTTCCTTCCACACGTTGGTGGTAGGTAAACGGCGTAAACAATATCACTAGCAGAATGTTGCGATATTCTCCCATCACACATTAAGGCAATGCTTGTACAGTCCCTTATCTTCCCCATAATTAACTATGGTGATGTGTGCTAATATGACCTGAATGCAGATCTCCTCAATAAACTTGACCGACTTCTTAATAACTGCATTCGATTCGTTTTAAATCTCCGCAAGTATGATCATGTATCTGCACATCGATCGCTTTTAAAGTGGTTACCTATCCGGCAGCGCAGAGCGTTGAGGGCATTGACAACCCTGTTTTCTATTTTTTACAAACCCACTTCTCCTTCTTATCTGACTTCTCTTTGTCAATATTTATGCTCTGCACACAGCAAGAATCTTCGGTCCGAGAATAATCGTCTTCTTCGTTGTCCTTCTCATCGCTCTGGTTTTATAAAGTCCTCCTTCTTTGTCCAAGCGGTTTTCCTTTGGAATGCGCTCCCCAGAATATCAGGACGGTAACCAATCAGTTCATCACATTTAAAGTAAAAGCTCGAGAACACTTACACAAGTGTATGAAGCGTGATTTATTGTTTAATATTTGGCGCAAAGATGAAATTAACCCACATAAAAGATTGTTATACAATAGATTCAGAAATAAAACAAACAAATACACAAATTACGTTAGAAATAAACAAATAATGATGGAAGTTTCTCAAAACTTCAAAAATAGCAAAAAAAATTGGAGCATTGTGAATAGTCTAACCAGTAAAATTATGCAATGTATTGAACACGTTTTACTTATGACTTTTCGAACGAACCCATCAACATTGGCTAACACTTTCATGACTGAATTTAATTCTTATATCAAAAACCTAAACAACTCTTGCGATGTGCCTCTTTTAGACAAAATTTCGTACGAGATGATTCCTGATAGGTCGATAAGAGTGAAACCTGCACGAGAAGATATGGTTGAACGAATCATCAAACAAATGAACGACAGGAAAAGCCCGGGTTACGACGGGATACGTGCTAAAGATGTTAAGTATACTTCAGATAAACTAATCCCAGTTATTACACATTTAATCAATTGCTGCTTGCAGACAGGTACGTATCCCGACCTTTTAAAGATAGGGGTGATACGTCCAATACACAAAAAGGGGTCACGTGATGACGTCAATAATTATCGACCTGTCACTATATTGTCTTGTATAAATAAAATTTTAGAACGTTACATTAGTAATGAGATAAATAATTTCTTGCAAACACACGGAATAATTAACAATACACAATATGGATTTCAGAAAAATAAGAGTACGACACAACTATTACGAGAATTTACCGATGAAGTTAATAGACAGTTAAATGAGAAAAAACATATCTTGACACTTTTTATAGATTTTAGCAAAGCGTTCGATGTGCTCCGTTGTGATACACATTTTGACAAATTGTCACAAAATGGAATACAAGGGCCACTATTAGGGCACGCCGCGATAGCGGCGATAAGACCCCTCTTTGAGGAGTGGCTAGAGAGGCGCCACGGCGCCCTCACCTACCGCCTGACGCAGGTCCTCACCGGACACGGAAGTTTCGGGAGGTTCCTGCACATCATCAGGCGGGAGGAAACGCCCGGGTGTCACCATTGCCAGGATCGCCCAGAGGACACGGTGGAGCACACGGTGGCGGTCTGCCCCGCTTGGGCGGAGCACCACCGTGTCCTCGTAGAGGCGATCGGCAGCGGCGGCGACCTCTCGCGCCCGGCCCTGGTGCAAGCCATGGTCCGGGGCGAGAGGGAGTGGGAGGCAGTCACCTCCTTCTGCGAAGCAGTCATGCTAGCGAAGGAGGTGGCGGGACGGCTCAGGGAGAGAGCCTCCCGTCCCAGCCGCCGCGGGAGACGCTCCGGGCGTCGGGAGCCGCGCGACGACTCCCGGCCACCGTAGGCGCGGGCCTGCGGGCGGAGAGTAATGGGTAGCTCACCGTCCGATCAGGACCAGGCCCGTGCCGGACGGCGCGTACGTGTTCCACGCGCGCCTCAAAGAGATGTCAGCATCGAGGAGGGGCCCCATAGGGCCGAAGCCTGCCGGGTCAGCGGGATTGTCCGAAAGGGTTACCGCTGGCCCGGAACATAAAGGGCTAAGGAAGGAACACGGGTGGGTTTTAGTCAGTAAGAGTCTGACACTCCCTTCCGCTCCACCCAGAGCGGGAGGGGTCATTTGATGATTTCCGATCCAAAAAAAAAAAAAAAAAAATGGCCACTATTAGAATTATTAAAAAACTATCACACAAATAGATACAACACGGTTAAAATACAAAATGAGTATAGTGTTAAGCTTCCATCCACGCAAGGAACTGCCCAGGGTTCAATTATAGGTCCGACAGAATACTTACTTTATGTTAATGATATGAGTAATGCTATAAATTCAGGCTCTGTAGACCAATTCGCAGACGATACGTGTATATTAGTAGCTAATAAAAACATCCAGGATGCTGAGGAAACCCTACAACGTAACTTCGACGAAATGTGTAAATGGGCTCATGACGTAGGATAAACGCAACAAAAACAAAAATTGTTCACATACATTCATCACACAATAAATGCTCCACTATGCCTACAGTTATATCACATGAACACACTTGCCTACATAGCTCGCCAAAAACTTGCAAATGTCCGACATTAGAAGTAGTTGATAAACATATGTATATCGGTCTAGTGGTTGATAGCCGATTCTGCTGGGGACCGCACAAAGACTACGTATGCAACAAGCTTAGGTCTATTCTAGGTAAGCTTAGCATACTGAAATATAAACTGCCTTACAATACGCTTAGAATGTTATATATGGCCCTAGCGGACTCGGTTATCAACTACGGACTCAGCAGCTATGGGAGAACGTATCATACATACTTGACCGATATTTATAAATTACACCTAAGAATATTAAAAGTAATTACGCCAAAACACATAAACAAGAAATTCAAAAACAACGACCTCTTTAAATATTGTAATGTTATGATTTGATGAATGTGTTCAATAAAGTTGAATTTTTTACTCTAGCGGAAGACAGTAGACCGGAGTTGCTAACCGAAAAAGCAAGACCTGAATTTCTGAGAAAGATACCACTTAAAAATAAATACATCTTACCAAAATTCAATAATGTGTACGGAATGAGGGTTGCAGAATATTTAGTACCTTTTTATCTTAATAAACTTCCAGAAGACTTGCAAACGTTATACAAAGCGAGCTCGAAAAGTTTTTAATATTTTTTCCGTCGATAAAGTTAAGCTATGTTTCCCTCATTTCGTTATGTGTACATTATGAAGACTCACACTGTATAGATTTATATTTATTATTTATATATAGATAAGTATAATATGGTTTAGGTATATATGTCTTTATTGTATAAAATGGTACACCAGCCCTGTATGCTCTCGTAATCAATCCAAAGGTTGTCTTTAAAAGGGGGCTAGGTTCACATGTAGGAAGTTTTCGGCAGACAGTAAAGTAAACGTCCCTAGGCCGCGTTCACAACAAAACACACCTAGCCAACGGATGACTGCATGTTTTGGTGTGAACGCAGCCTTACAATAACAACAAGAAAAAAAATACAAAAACAAAAATCTTTACAGGGCAGCCAGAATTGATGGAGTTTGTAAAAATATTAGGTAAGTACAAGAGTATAATAATTACGTTCTCATATATTATTTTATTAAACTAAAAAGAGAGTTAGTATCAATTTTTTTTTTAATTTGCAGAGACATATTTGACATCGTTGGCTTAGCATCGCCTACAGGGGTTACACCTACGGGTCTACCTGCTGACACCGCCCGGACGACACCTAAAGAAGACAGTGACAAACCCGGGGGGACACTTAAAGGAGGCAGTGACAAACCCGGGGGGACGCCGGATACAACAACAACAACACCACCCACAAAAACAACTACACCACCCAGAGATGTCCCGAATAAAATGACTATCAAAGAAAATACTACGTAAGTTAACATTACATTACATATCACACTAATATTATAAAGGCGAAAGGTTAGTTTGTGAGTGTGTGTGTGTTAGATGTTTGTTACTTCTTCACGCTCAAACGGCTGGACCAATTTTGATAAAATATTGTATGGAGGTAGCTGACACTACTTTTTATTCCGATATTCCCACGGGATCGACATTTACGCGGGTGAAACCGCGGGGCGCAGCTAGTTACATATAAAACAAGCAATTAAAAAGGCTGGAGCTCTGACTTTACTAATAATAATATGTCAGTAAGCGCACGTTTGCACGGACGTAAAAATATCGCTGCGGGATTTTATCGCGCACTGGATCTTCAGCTATACATGCCATTTAACAGCTGTAGCTTCACTAACATGCTTGTTATATTTTACCGAGCGCTCTAGATGGGAAACTCTGTACTTCATGATCGGAGAACCATGAATCATCGCGGAGATTAGCGGTGAATTTTCTCTCAGAGCATTGAAATATGTTTATAGACATTTATTTCATTATCAATATTAAAAACATTGTCAGCCGTCCATCAGAATATAATTACGTTCTCATATTATGAAACTATAAAAAAGAGAGTTGGTATCAAAATAAATTTTTGTTTTGCAGAACAATCGCACCGCCAACACCGTCTGCAGGGCTTACGCCTACGGGTTTCTCTGCTACCACCGCCCGGACGACACCTAAAGGAGGCAGTGACAAACCCGGGGGGACGCCGGATACAACAACAACAACACCACCCACAAAAACAACTACACCACCCAGAGATGTCCCGAATAAAATGACTATCAAAGAAAATACTACGTAAGTTAACATTACATTACATATCACACTAATATTATAAAGGCGAAAGGTTAGTTTGTGAGTGTGTGTGTGTTAGATGTTTGTTACTTCTTCACGCTCAAACGGCTGGACCAATTTTGATAAAATATTGTATGGAGGTAGCTGACACTACTTTTTATTCCGATATTCCCACGGGATCGACATTTACGCGGGTGAAACCGCGGGGCGCAGCTAGTTACATATAAAACAAGCAATTAAAAAGGCTGGAGCTCTGACTTTACTAATAATATGTCAGTAAGCGCACGTTTGCACGGACGTAAAAATATCGCTGCGGGATTTTATCGCGCACTGGATCTTCAGCTATACATGCCATTTAACAGCTGTAGCTTCACTAACATACTTGTTATATTTTACCGAGCGCTCTAGATGGGAAACTCTGTACTTCATGATCGGAGAACCATGAATCATCGCGGAGATTAGCGGTGAATTTTCTCAGAGCATTGAAATATGTTTATAGACATTTATTTCATTATCAATATTAAAAACATTGTCAGCCGTCCATCAGAATATAATTACGTTCTCATATTATGAAACTATAAAAAAGAGAGTTGGTATCAAAATAAATTTTTGTTTTGCAGAACAATCGCACCGTCAACACCGTCTGCAGGGCTTACGCCTACGGGTTTCTATGCTACCACCGCCCGGACGACACCTAAAGAAGACAGTGACAAACCCGGGACGACACTTAAAGGAGGCAGTGACAAACCCGGGGGGACGCCGGATACAACAACAACAACACCACCCACAAAAACAAACAATTCTACACCACCCATAAATGTCCCGAATAAAAATAATAGCAAAGAAAATACGTAAGTTAACATTACATTACATATCACACTAATATTATAAAGGCGAAAGTTTAGTTTGTGAGTGTGTGAGTGTGTGTGTGTTAGATGTTTGTTACTTCTTCACGCTCAAACGGCTGGACCAATTTTGATAAAATATTGTATGGAGGTAGCTGACACTACTTTTTATTCCGATATTCCCACGGGATCGACATCTACGCGGGTGAAACCGCGGGGCGCAGCTAGTTACATATAAAACAAGCAATTAAAAACTTTACTAGTAATATGTTAGTAAGCGCACGTTTGCACGGACGTAAAAATATCGCTGCGGGATTTTATCGCGCACTGGATCTTCAGCTATACATGCCATTTAACAGCTGTAGCTTCACTAACATGCTTGTTATATTTTGCCGAGCGCTTATAGGTGGGAAACTCTGTACTTCATGATCGGAGAACCATGAATCATCGCGGAGATTAGCGGTGAATTTTCTCAGAGCATTGAAATATGTTTATAGACATTTACTTCATTATCAATATTAAAAACATTGTCAGCCGTCCATCAGATCACATGTTATATATCATTTGTCATTACTTGCTTACTAATCGGAAACTGTGTTATTATTTTTCAGAGCTACAAATTCAGGCCATTTGACAATAGATCCACCTAAGAAGGAAACCAAAATGTATGCGTTGCCAACTCTGCTAGCAATACTGTTTTGCTCATTTGGTGCTGGTATTATTTTTGCCGTTGCAGGCAAATTAGCATACGATCGCTACAGGAAACGATCTTACGGTATGATAATTAACCATATTGCTGAAAATGCATATTTAACTATTTAATTATATTTATTTATTACTAGAAGCGCCTCGCGGTTTCACCCGCATAAGTGTCGCCAAATTTTATCGAAATCCGTTCAGTGGTTTAGGCGTGAAAAGGTAACATACAGACAGACGGACAGAGTTACTTTCGAATTTATGATATTAGTATGGATTAGTATGTTAGTATGGATTACTATTGCCGCCTCTAACTGCTACGAAACATTATCATAAAAGTTTACATCTAACATTGGCCTATGACAGATTCCTTTGTAATTTGAGTGTAGTTGTTGACAGACGGCCTGTGAATCTCAGTTGGTATAGATTTACTAAAATAAAAATCTATCTTAGGGTGTGCTCACAACCGGGCTTAGTGGGGAAACACATCTCGAAGAAATATCAGCAAGCAGGTACACCTTAAAGGTACGCCTTTCAGCCAATATTACGACCATTTTAAAAAACTTAGTGTAGTTATGAACGCATTTGAACCACGTGACCAGTTAACGTTCATGAGGCTGCCTTTCCACCAAAGATATGCGACGTAGCGAAGTGCTGATAGCTTCAGCACTTCGCTACGTCGCATATCTTTAGCTACGAAATCGCTAGCTACGAAAATCAAAATGATCCTTATTAACTACTGAAATAATAATGCGCTGGTTCTTGTTAGTAAAACAAAAGTATAATCTGTCAATCAGAAGTAAAAACCAAAAGGTAGAGAGAGCATAAACAAAAGGTTTAAAAAGGTAAAATATCAAAAGGAAGAAAAGACTTGCACAATCCTATTAGTTGATATGATACTCATCCATCGTTGCGCAGTTTAGCACAGCTTTGGTGAAATTCTTAGAGCACTAAAATAATAAAAAAACGAATCTTCTCAGTGCTCCGGTTTCATACATTACAACTCACTTTTTACCTAAAGCTGTAGGTAAAACTACAAAGCCCCACGTGCTTATGTTGCCTTAGGTATCAGGAACTTTATATATTTTTTGTATATAATATCCATCATTTCATGCGTCATCATGACCAGTGTCGTAATCCTCTTCTGTTTCCACTCGATTACCTCTAACATTAATGATATTATCGACTTTCTTTCAATCACTTCCTCTTAACCAATCATTTGTATCATTTGTACCTTTCGTTTTGTTTCAGTTATTCCACCGGAACAGGGCATGCAACTGTAAACTGGATTTAAACGCAGATTTTGATTAAATCTACATAAACTACAAAATTAAAGTTGTGACTGGTAATTTTTTGTAAAGTTATACAAATAAGTTTAGATTTAGTCATGAAAAAATCCGTGAGATAGTATAATTAGCTAATTTGTTACAGAATTGAAGATTTAAATGCGTGTGTAAATAAGTAACTTGATGAAATTAACAGTTTATTTTATTTTACCTGCAAACTTTGAAGTAGTTTGGTTTGTTGTAGCAGTTTTGTACAAGCTTTTGTGCATTGTCAAATTATGAGACATTGAAAAAACATACCTATATATATTATTAGACTGCCCCGTATTGGTCTCGTGGTCGCAAACGTGACTGCTAAGCGTGGGGTCCTGGGTTTGATTCCCGGGTCGAGCAAAGTGTTTTTGGGTTTTTCTATAAGGAATTTCTCAGTAGCAGTCCGGAGTTTGGAAGATGGCGGTGTGACATCCCCGTGCTTAGGAAAGCACGTGTCGCCGTTGGTCCTGCGCCTGATTTCTCCCCGGTCGTGTCGGATTGCCGTCCCACCGAACTATAGAAGAGTGAGGGAAGACTATCTTCGGATTATGAAAAGCGAACCGTCATTCATTTTCTTATTTCTGACTCGAGAGAGAATGAAGCTGGTTCGCTTGTGACCTTGTGATCAGCTAAATCCTTATAAGTCAGTGATGAAATTATTTGCACAGTTTTAGTTACTCGCTGCAGTTAAACAAAACAATTGACAACAACAACAATACAACAACAAACAACAACAACAACAACAATTGACAACAATCAACAACAACAACAACAATTTGTTTGTTTGTTTTGTATATGGCAGAACTCTGATTTATACCTACTACTATCTACTTATGTATTACCCATATTTGCAAATAAATGCTATTCTATTCAATTCTATTCAATTCTAATCAATACAAAAAGATGGTGAATGTTGGGTGGCGGTGGTGATAGATGGTGGTTAAGGGGACTACATGACCTAAAGCGCGGTCACTGTCGGACTGCATAGAAAAGAAAGAGAAACGCGATGACACAACGCTGGCAATTTATAGCAAAATATGAAGCAATTATCTATTTACAAAAAATGTATGGTTTGGACTAAAAAATTAAAACACTAGTGCTTTAATATGTTGCTTGTAGAATAATCTGACAAAAAAACAGAATGATTGTATGTATGTATGGTTTTTATTGTAAAAAGAAAGTTTTTAGAGGTATTTTCATGATTTTTTTATATCGTATTAAATTAGTTGTATTATGTTTTCAACACACTATCTAACTAGCATATATCCTGAAGAATATCATATATTTTAGATACAAAATGAAAATACGTATTTTGTATCTTATATCTGTACTAGCTTCTGCCCGCGACTTCGTACGCGGATCCTGTTGCCTATGCCAGCGACAACGGGGTCGTCAAAATCGAAGATCTGAAACGTCTGATGTCGAATTCTAAGAGCCCGGGGACGGGAAAACAGCGTGATGCGCGAGACGATTCGAGACGTTTCAGATCTTTCATTTTTGTAAGTCAACAGGAAATGCCCATCAGACTAAACAACTTTTGTCACTGGTTAAACCTATTATGTAAGTAGGTACTTATCCAGCTTAGAATTTCGAATAGGTCCCCAAACATCCTAGGGTGACCATTCTAGGGTGGGCACGGCCCACCCGGCCCCCCCCCTATCTACGCCTATGTTCAAGCTATAAAAATGAAGCGATGTTATTGGTTAGTTTCACTTACATCCCTCGCTACGCATCCTCGCTCATCTCTGGTGGAAACGCAGCCTTAGGGTTGGATGCGTTTCTGTCATTTCAAGTAGGATAAATAAAACAAAGGCGAATGAAATGGTTTGAATTTTTTTTTATTTTCTATGAAAAAGAACAATGAAAACTTTATATTTAGTACCAACTCAAAAAAGCGATTTTAATGATTTGTCGTTTTTGGTTCAAGCAAGGTTACATTCATTTTCAATATAGATAATAAAATAAAATGATTTCGATACTTTGTAACGGTTTGGCCCAAGTTAATTCAAACGAATGAATTAACTTCTTCTCCCTAGCGAAAGCACTAGGAAGTGGTGAAGGGCGGGCGTTTTGGGGGACTTTCTTTTGTAATTTTGACGTTTGAAAAGTGCTGATTCTCAGCCTAGTTTGGATAAATGACTTTTGATTTGATTTGAATGTCTCAAAAATGTAGGCAATTCATTTTTTTTATTACATTCTGGATGATGGCTGACTGATGACTGCGGACTTTATCTACGCCCGTAGGTACTGGATTTATCAAATACAGGCTCCTATTTCTGATAGGTACAAGCGCGACAGCTTCGTCGGATTTCGTAGAAATGTTACAGGTGCTTTCTTTCAGTAGTATCTTTAGTGTATTTAGTGTATGGAGGATCTAAAGGAAGAAAACAACAGGTTCGAGACGCTAAACGGTAATGCTCTATTTCTAAAAATAACAACTACCTACCTAAACAAATTCTTCAGATAACAAACGGCCACTTTAAAACTTGCGAGTTTATTAACCAATCAGTGCAAAGCACATATTGCCCAATCACTGCACGACACGTTTAGCTTGTAGTTCGCTGAGCTCTCAACAGGGGCGCCACTATCGCGGTGGCGGGCGGTAGCAGAGTGCTAGGGCTAAAGAGGGCTCCGCAGTCGGTTACTATGATGATAAATGATGCTGCTAAGTACATATCTTTTCAACAAATACTTTTTGCTGGTTCTATGAAACGACATCGTTCATTTGTCGAATATTTTATACCCAACAATAAAAGTCCGGCCAGAAAAAAAAAGTACTTAGGTACTTTTTTCTTATCTTGAGCATTTTTTTGAATTACAACGAAAGTCTATAATTAAAAAAATATAACCCTTCCGGGAATAAAGGCGTGATATTAGGTGGGTATGAGTTGTAGTGTGTTATTATAAATACTAGACGATAGTACTGTTACTGATGCACAGCGGTACACTGTTGACGGCACGGTTGGCGCCTGTTGCGCTGCGTGTCGCGGGTTCGATTCCCGCACGGAAAAATATTTGTATAACCTACAAGTAGTTGTTCCGGGTCTGGCTGTTTGTGTATGTGAGTTTAAATGTTTGTAAACGCACCCACAATACAGGAGAAAATCCTAGTGTGGGGCAACGTTTATATAAAAAAGAAAAAGAAAAGAAAAGAAAGACTGTTTGTAAGTAATGCACAGCGGCTGTTGATACGTCGCTTTCTGAAACTGAAAAAATATACATTTATAAAGAAGTGCCGACCACAGATATAGATAGACCTAGATAACGCACGTATCACGATCTGTATGAAAACCAAGCGTGCCATTTTTGACTACCTACCGTGACGTCCCAAGCACTATTTAGTGATGGGAACATCTGTTAAAAGACAACTGTCTTTGTTGTTATTCAAAGACGCCGCCGCGTGCGGCACCCGTTTTGCCCCACCCCCGCCCCGGGGCCTAGCACCAGAGCGGTCACGCTCACCCAGCCGGCAGGGACTGAGCGCAAAAGTGGGGGCTTACGATTTTTGTACGTAAGCTGGTGCAAGTTTTGGCACGCGAAGTAGTTGCTCTTACGTTATCAAGGTGTATTAGATCTGTGGTGCCCACGCTGTCTAAAGAACTTACTTACAAAGCGTATTACTATAATTACAGTCTATGCTGCTTGAAGAGCAGTGTTGGCAGTACTAACGGCCGCGTCTTACGAGTTGTGGGTCGGGGGTTCGAACCCAAGCAGGCACTTTACTATGTGTATTTAATTTCATCACCTTGCTCTCTAAGCGGTGAAAGAAAACATTGTGAGAAAACCGGCATGTCCTAGAACCAAAAATTCCAAGACATGTGACATCTAACCAACCCACACTGGGCCTACGTGGTGGATTACGGCCCACTCCCTCTCAAAGAGAGGAGGCCTGTGTCCTACCAGTGGGAACATTATAGGCTGATTATGCTATGCTTATAAAGCTAGGCTTATTGTTAATTATTGTTAGGTACTAATAAACAGTAAGGTTCGCATATATCATTTGCGGACTTCTCTTACCCATTTAAACATTCACATGTATCAGGTGCTACGCTAGTACCATTGGTACAAGGTTCTGAGCACACAGGCTCGCATATTTCAACCAAACCCTGGATTACTTTGCCATCCGGGCTCACAAGTAATGGTGTTTATACACTCGCCACTGGCAGTATAACTGGAGCAGAAAGGTTCGCATGTGTCGTTTTCTGATTTTTCGTAAGCTGGAAGGCACTGGCAGGTTTCTGGGGCCACACAAGAGCCGTTGAGGCATGGTTTGGAACAGCTCACACACTCCGTTTTCGAGGTTATAACCTGAGTCACACAGGCACGTGTTTGGCGCGGCGCAGGTTCCGTGGTCGCATCCTTTAATGCACAGTGGTGAGCAGATGTGGGTATCAAACACGTCCGGCAGGTAGCCAGGGTTGCAAGCACACTCTCCAGGAGACTTGCAGTAGCCATTCACGCAGGAAGGTGAACAATCCGTATTGCAGTGAATACTAAAATAATTAATTTAATAAGAACAGCAAGTAATTAAGATGAGGAGTTCCGAAAATATAGGTAAATTAGTAATTTACCTATTTCCGTCATTGTTTTCATCTTTAATGTAGCCATCGCAGCAAACGTGAATTTGTTCTGGTAATAATTTGTTCTGGTAATAATTTGTTCTGGTAATAATTTGTTCTGGTAATAATTTGTTCTGGTAATAATTTGTTCTGGTAATAATTTGTTCTGGTAATAATTTGTTCTGGTAATAATTTGTTCTGGTAATAATTTCTGGAAAAAAAAATGTATTGATTAGAAGCTCTTTAGATAGCTGTTATAGTTTCGATGTTGACCATGTTTTTTTGTGAATTTCGAAAAAAAATATTTTAAAATCAGCTGGCTGATTATATCTTAGGTTTGATTGATATTTTGTACAAATATTCTTATTTGAGCTCACCCGAACCGCCCTGGTTCCCATCGCAGTTGCCACTCTAGTTGCGGTGCACCAAAAAAGACAATCTGTCTTTTTATAAGCCTCCATGTATATAAGAAGGTTTCAGGAACATCGCGGTAAGCCCCAGTAGGAAATAAGATGATAAAGTAAAACTGAGAAAAAATCACGGTAAAAATAAACGATTGGGTTCACAACAGAAAAATGTAAAGTAAAATAGGTGCTAAGTAATACCTATCTTCCTTCATGAGTCATACATAAAGTGTGACCACATAATATCAATAAAGAAACTAAAGAAAGTGTTTTTATTACTTTGTGCTAAATGGAATTGGTTTCAAAGTAGTACATAAATTAATTTTTTTAAACTTCTATCAAGTGCAGGCCAAAGTCAATTGTACAGTACCCGAAACTGTCAGATTTTCCCAATGAACCTTGAACATTATGCTTTAGCAATAAAGTCGAAAATCTATTAAAGAAATCTGACAGATTGTAGTAGCTTGATGTGCTGGCGTCTGTACAAACTACAATGAAATATAATACTCGGAAACCTCAAAATGTACTACTGATGTTTTCAGGTACATGCTACTTTACTTATTAGTAACGCAGCTGTATAGGTACCAAAAAAAAACAACGTAACAATGTTCATTTCACCCCCCCCCCAGCCTGCCTGCAGCACCATCAACCAGCGGTCGGCGAACCGAGGTCAGTTCACACCGAGACGCGACGCGACGCGCAGTTTTCAAGATAGAAATACAATTACAGACCTTATCTACTACACAAAAAGGTACACGATTCAGTGAGCTACGTAGCTCGACGTAGTAGGTAGACACTGAATTATGTACCATTCAGTGTAGTAGATAAGGTCTGTAATTGTATTTCTATCTTGAAAACTGCGCGTCGCGTCGCGTCTCGGTGTGAACTGACCCTAAGCGCAGCGTCGTGCTGCTGATCCGCTTTGGTTACGTGCTTACATTAGGTTGACGCTTGTTTGACGGCGAGGCGATACGGTGACGATCCCTTTCAGAGTTGATATGTTTGCAATGACCTTTAGCGTTAGATGGGCAAGGTGGTAAGTAACGGCGAGATCAAAAAAGTAGTGTGCGTGTGATGTGCATGTGTACTAGACAAATAGTACTCTGCTCACTAGCTGGCTATCGATAATCGAAGTTGAGGACTTTGATTATCGATATAGATTGCAGTGTCTTCGTATCTCCTGATTTTAAACAGATGTGGATAAAGTAAATAACTATCTTAATTTTTAAAGGACCAAAAATAAAGCTACAAACAAAGCGTTGAGCGCTTTTTGAATTAATTATAAGTTCACGCTCCACGCTTTTTTAAAATTCAATTTATTTATTTTATAATTTATGTACACACAGTAAAATACATAGGGATAAGACATAATTATAATTAGAGTACAAAGGTACTGCTTATTTCTTAAGAAATTTCTTCCAGCAGACCTGCGAAAGGAGAAGTAAAAAAAACTAGCCAAGTGCGAGTCGGACTCGCACACGAAGGGTTCCGTACCACAAGGCAAAAACACCGAAAAAAAATACGTTTGTTGTATGGGAGCCCCCTTAAATATTTATTTTATTTTGTTTTTAGTATTTGTTGTTATAGCGGCAACAGAAATACATAATTTGTGAAAATTTCAACTGTCTAGCTACCGCGGTTCTTGAGATACAGCCTGGTGACAGACAGACGGACGGACGGACAGCGAAGTCTTAGTAATAGGGTCCCGTTTTTACCCTTTGGTTCCCCCTAAAAAGAAATGTAGACAAAAGTGTGTGAGAACAAGAAGAGAAAATTATGAATGTGAATGGCAGCGGACACCTGAGTGGATATTTTAATTACCTATTTTGTTATTTTTAGTGCGTGATAAAAGCGTGTTTTACTACATATTTTTAACTATTGCGTCTAGTATAATATAATACTGTGTCACAGAGGTCCCAAGTCGATGTTATATATACCGACTACAGTAAGTGTTTTGATCGGATTGATCACGTGATCCTGTTGCGTAAACTTCTATCGGTGGGCATCAGGGGTGATCTTTACCGATGGTTCAAGTCCTATGTGGAGAACAGATGTCAGACTGTTGTCTTGAATGGATACCGCTCTAAACCTATGAATGTCCCTTCGGGGGTTCCCCAAGGATCCTTGCTAGGGCCACTATTATTTATTATCTTTATTAATGATATCTCTTCTTCTTTCCGGTATTCAAAATTGTTACTATATGCTGATGACATGAAAATAATGAGACAAATAAGTACCGTGGCAGATGCTCATCTATTACAGACAGACCTTAATAATTTTCAGGGCTATTGTATTAATAATAAGTTGGACTTGAATGTCTCCAAGTGTTATGTTTGCTCCTTTACACGGAAACCTATCCCGATCATCCATAACTACATGCTTTTGGATACAGCACTGAATAGAGTCAACACTATTAGGGATCTGGGAGTTACTTTTGACGCTAAGCTCCTCTTTGATGCACACATAGACAATATAGTCAAGAAAGCGTCTAAAGCACTTGGTTTCATTTTACGGGTGTCCTCAGAGTTTAAAAATATAAAGACTATTAAAATATTATACTGTTCCTTTGTTCGCAGTCACTTGGAGTATGCCTCTCAAGTCTGGAACCCTAATTATAATGTCTATATAAATCGTATTGAGAGCATACAGAAAAGGTTTTTAAGGCACATTCAATATCGGTCTAAAACGTTTTTAACGAATTATACCTACCGTTGCAAAAAGTTTCATATACTTCCACTTTATGAAAGGCGAAAAATATCAGATCTTGTGTTTCTTTTCAAAATTGCCAATGGAACAACTGGTGTTACCGAGTTGTTACACAAAATCGGGCTGCGAGTGCCGTCTGTGTTCTTACGTAGACCTCATTTATTGCACACCCCAGTGGTA
The DNA here is from genome assembly GCA_963082905.1 of Oligia fasciuncula. Taxonomy (NCBI): domain Eukaryota; kingdom Metazoa; phylum Arthropoda; class Insecta; order Lepidoptera; family Noctuidae; genus Oligia; species Oligia fasciuncula. The sequence continues at coordinate 21,253,967 of OY720391.1, read as the reverse complement.
GCCACTACATACAGACGGAACTCGTTCATGATTAGAGCGAGTCGTATGTACAACGCAACCTGCCGGGAAGCTGATATCGACATTTTCAATAGGTACTAGTGTTGCTAAATTGAAGAAAATTTTATCTAATTGCTTCTTTGAGCGTAATTAATAGTTCTTTTTTTTCTGTTTTGCTTAAAGTCTATTAACTTTTTTTTTTTTTCTGTTTCATAATGATAATAATACTATTCGTGGAAACTTGTAATTGGCCTTATTTTGTATAAATTATTACTTACTGTATTGTTTAGCTGTAAGTTTTCCTAAAATAAATAAAATAAAATAAAATATATATCATTAAGTTAATAAGTTTAGAGGCAACGAAGTTATGACGATTAGGGGCTATTAGCAAACTCAAAGGGCTTACAAGTAGAGAGACCAAGAGATCAAGACCCCTAAAGTGTTACACTCACTGTCCACCTCCTGGCTCCATCATCAGACCCTCAACACCAAGTGCAATACATTGGACTCGTCAAAACAAATTACATGATCTCAAACTCGAGGGGTTTACTATAGTAGCCCCTTAAGAGTTCCACTATTCACCTCCTGGCTCCATTATCAGATCAGCTCCAAGATACGAAATTATGGTTCTGTCTTCCAAATCACATACACATACAACGTTTCATTTTGATACGACCATTAGAAGTAGGTTAAAATTGACTTCTAAGATTTCGTTTCATTTCTCTTTCTTTCATACTTCTCTATTAGCCGCCATCTCGACAATCACGCCCTTTCTAACCATAAATCATCATTCACACAGTCCATCCATCGTTTCTTTGGTCTTCTCCAACTCACAGAGCCATCGACATTCATACTCAAAAAGTCAAAACTTCCTCACGACATTTTCCTCATTCCTGCTTAACACATGCCCATAACCCCGAACCAAGGTAACCGACATAGCCCGAAGAATTGCCAAACTTAAGTGGCAGTGGGCAGGACACGTAGCTCGCAGAACAGATGGCCGATGGGGCCGAAAGGTTCTGGAGTGGCGACCGCGTACCGGAAGACGTAGCGTTGGAAGGCCTCCCACAAAGTGGACCGCAGACCTTGTGAAGTTCGCAGGAACCCGTTGCATGCGAGGCCTGTGTCCAGCAATGGACGTCTTTCGGCTGAAATGATGACATGCCCATACCATGACAACCGTTTTCACACAACTTTTCAGTTACCGGTGCCATTTTCAGACTTCCTCTTATGTACTCATTTCTTGTTAAGCTAATAAAAGCGTGATAAAAAGGGTCAATGTATCTTCGATATCGCCGTCCGAGGAGCATACCTCCGGTCAGACATTTGGAAAGAGTTGTCAAGTTTACATACTTGGGGCGCCGTCCGGGGAGCATACCTCTCCGGTCAGACATTTGGAAAGAGTTGATAAGTTTACATACTTGGGGCGCCGTCCGGGGAGCACACCTCCGGTCAGACATTTGGAAAGAGTTGATAAGTTTACATACTTGAGGCGCCGTCCGGGGAGCATACCTCCGGTCAGACATTTGGAAAGAGTTGATAAGTTTACATACTTGAGGCGCCGTCCGGGGAGCATACCTCCGGTCAGACATTTGGAAAGAGTTGATAAGTTTACATACTTGAGGCGCCGTCCGGGGAGCATACCTCCGGTCAGACATTTGGAAAGAGTTGATAAGTTTAGGTACATACTTGAGGCATGTTTTCACTGTCGACCTCAAAGATCATACTGACATGGAACGGGAGCGGAGGGCGTTGTCTATAAGAGCCAATATGATCTCCCGCAGATTTGCGGGGTGCTTAAATGCGGTTAAGGGGATCCTGCCGTTTTGCCGAAAAGATTTTGCCAAAATTTCACTACCCAAACAAATTTTCGCAACCTTTTATTATACTAATGCAATGTTTGGAATAATTTTAGTATGCACATTTTCATTTGGTCAAATTTTTACTTGGCAGAATATCGTTTAGGCATTTGGTCTTTAATCAAATGATTTATTACGGCAAACAATCTTTAGACAATAAACGTGTGGTCAAACGATTTGTTATGACAAAAAATATAAAGGCATAAATAAGATTTTTTGAGAATTTTTTTTTGGGAATTAAATAATTAAAAAATGCAATTTTATTTTAAAATAATCATTTATTTAATACAAAATATTTGTAACTTACTATTTTAATTTTTTTGCAATGGACATTATCGAGAACCGAATTAGTTACGAGGTTAATTATTTAAAAAAAAATGCTTAGGTTAGGTTAGGTTAAAACTGTGACCTCCTACGCACGAGCCGAGCGACCGAAGCGAGCGGTGCCGCGGCAGCGGCCGGCGAGTGCCAGAAACGACTAGATTATATAGAAAAAAAAAATATGGAAAAAAGATATTATTTTTAGCAGGCTATCGAGAACCGAATAAGTTAGACGAGGTTAATTATAAAAAAAAATGCTTAGGTTAGGTTAGGTTAAAACTGTGACCTCCTACGCACGAGCCGAGCGAGCGAAGCGAGCGGTGCCGCGGCAGCGGCCGGCGAGTGCCAGAAACGACTAGATTATATAGAAAAAAAAAATATGGAAAAAAGATATTATTTTTAGCAGGCTATCGAGAACCGAATAAGTTAGACGAGGTTAATTATTAAAAAAAAATGCTTAGGTTAGGTTAGGTTAAAACTGTGACCTCCTACGCACGAGCCGAGCGAGCGAAGCGAGCGGTGCCGCGGCAGCGGCCGGCGAGTGCCAGAAACGACTAGATTATATAGAAAAAAAAATTGAAAAAAGTCTACCCGAAACTGAACTAGTTAGACGAGATTAATTATTTTAAAAAAATTACTACCAGAATACTTAATATTATTATTACCTGTTTAGAATTTGTCCTAAGTGGAAAAACACCCTTGTAATAAAACGTCTTCCAAGTTAGATCTTTTGCTTGAAATGGCTGCCTTAAAACTGCGAAAACTGACGATACTAAATATTTGGCAAATGTAATTTTGCGTAAAATTGGTAAAAGTACTAGTTGGTAAACAAGTTATTGTTTAAACGTTCACTTGCCAAACATTAGGTTTGGGTTACAATTATTTGTGAAGAGATTTTTTGCTAAGTAATAATTTGGCAAATGAAATTATGCGGAAAATTGTTTGGGAAGTGATAATTTGGCAAAATCTTTTCGGCAAAACAAGGGAGACCCGCGGTTAAGGTTTCACTTATCCTGGTGCGAAGTTGTTTCATTACGTACCTTTCTTCCACCAATTCCAGTTTCTTTACTGCCATGTGATACGTTAAAAGAGTTGCAAATATTCAGTGAAAAGAGTATGTACCTAAAGCGTCTGAAATCAGCTATATAACGCTCGTTTTATCTCAGTTTGTAACAATAATATAAACTTATCAACAGATTTTTGCCCTTTGACTTACTAATGCTTGTGTGTTTCCGGCAGTTCAGTGATTGCGGATTATTCTATCAGTCATCCTGTTAAAAAAAAAAAAATGACGCAAAGGATTCATCATCAAAGATGATAATTTGAGTTGACATAAAATCCTAAAATAGCTCGAGTGCCATCAGTATCACTGAATATTCGCGATAATGGGGACTTCACTGTCCGTCTATTTATTTTTAATTGTTTTAATACAATTGTTTAATGTGCATCAAGCGGGAAATTTTAGTGGTGTTTGTATCAAAAGGCAAAAGTAAGTGAACGGTCAAATTAGAATTTACTTAATACTAATTTAGGAGCAATATATTTAGCTATAAATAAAAATGTTCATTAATATAATAAACATAAGGCCTATGTTATTGTAGTGTGTGGAGGGATATTGGACTGTAGTCGACACTATCCCGGCCTGTGTAGTGTGGATTGGTACTTAGTGCGTGCGGGCACAGAATACAGATACAGCAGCAGTTCTTGTGTTAGGAAGATTGGGACATAATCGAACAGGTTTTGCATCTCAAGACAGAGCAGCTGTTTAACTTGTACATAGTTACCTGACAGATTGAAAACTATCGAATCATCTCTACGCAGGTGATAAAGTTCTCGAATGCAAGACCTACCTAACTATAATGAATTTATGAAGCATTAAAACCGATGGGGATGAATAAATTTGTGAACAAGGTGAAAGTTATGGTTTTTAAAGAGAAGAGGATATATTGGGAAGATAAATGATAGAAGTGTGGAACAAGTGAATGAGTTTATGAGTAAGTCTGCAAGAGATGGGAAGTCTTGTACAAGATATGGAAAGGAGAATGAATGCGGGAAAAAGAGTAAACGATATAATATGATATTTTGGCTAACCAGCCGATGTCCAAATAGGTTCGGCTTCTATCCATACTGGTAGGGTTATTGGCTGTTGGCTCTTATAAATGTATGGAACATAAAGTTGGGTGTGGCAGAATGGGCATGAAAGTAGAATAAATGCTGTGGAGATGTCAAGTGTTCCTTGCGAAGTATGTGTGAAGTAACTCACAATGTTTCGATTTAAAAGAAGGTGTACCTAATGTCAGAAAAAATTAAAAGAGTAGGTTTAGTAACTTAGTCATGTTCAGAGGAGGAATGAAAGGCGATTAACAGAAAGTATCTACAAGATGGATGAAAGTGGAGGAAATATGTGTAGAAACTGTACTAGCATCGACTACCGGTAACCGCCGCCGAGCAACCTGCGGTCTGGGCTCCATAGTGAGAGACCTTTCAATATGTGCTAGAGTAGTACCGTTTCTTTGTGGAGTCCTCTATGCAACAGCCTAACAAGAGCCTCATCAGGTATCTGAGGCTCTTGCTAATATTCATTGTTATTAAAGTATCTAGTTTCAACTGAAAATAATCTAAAGAAAATATCATGTTATTTTTTATTTGGTTTCATATTTGGGTAAATGGGTACAAATTCTGCCTAGCTTTTTCCCAATTATGTTGGGGTCAGCTTCCAGTCTAACGGGATACAGCTGAATACCAGTATTTTACATGGAGCGACTGCTTATTTGACCTCTACAATCCAGTTACTGGGTAACACGTTACCCGTTGGTAAGACTGGATCTCAGAATTTTGGGCTTCTGACTACCCGTAATGACTGTCAAAGCTAAACGAATGAGAGCCAGGACCAACTGCTTAATGTGCTTTCCAGGCACGGTCTCATATGTGACGGATGTACACCCATCGACGAACCGACCGTGGCAAGCGTAGCTACCTTCAATCGACCCGTGTGGCTGTTATTATTTATTCACAAGCCCCTTCCAATCTATATCTACATATAAGTATGTGTTATAAATTAACGTCAGGTGTATCTGTGTGACCGCGTCGTTCTTTTAAACTACGCAACGGACATTTATGACGTTTTCATTTACCATCATTTAGAGAATTTAATCTGAAAGGTATTACGTGTATACAAATTAATAACAAACACTTTAAAAAAAAAATCTCGATGTTTTGTCCAGTCGTAAAAACCGTGCGGAGCAGGGGTGTATCGCTAGTTTATTATTATAACTCTGGGCACAATTAAGATAGCTTATGACATATCAGGGTATAATTATAATATTATCTAGGGGCCACGTACCCGGGGGATTCCGGGAAATTGCAAATTATCTCGTTCTGGTAATTAATATCGGAATTCCCCGGGTCGTCTCCGTCGGGTTAGTTGAACATTATACTTACAGTGGCCTCTAAAAGTGGTTTGACATTTTCCACTTCAGCTGTGATGTCACATTATGATTTAAAATAAAAAAAATAACGTATTACTTGATTATTTTTTTATGATAAGTGAAACGTAGTTGAATTAGTCAATAACTATCTGGCGTGTGTATTGAAAACAATTATGTCATGTCAAACCATAATATTTATTCTTCAGGTCCTAGTTATCTGACGATTTAAAAAACAGCTCTTAGTTTTAGGAGAACATAATTATGGCCTCAGTAGACATGCTGCTTTTAGCATCACAGTCGGATATTTCAAAAACTTTCAGTCGGATATTTCAAAAACTTTCAGTCGGATATTTCAAAAACTTGCAGTCGGATATTTCAAAAACTTTCAGTCGGATATTTCAAAAACTTTTCGGAAGCTCTATGATACAACACCAGACAAAGAACCTATGGATAGGTAATAAATGCGTAATTTGATATCGCGATGCCATTGACGAAGTTGCAAAATCACCGATCACCGATGTTAAAAACAGTATCGTTATTGCTAATAAAGACAAAATGAATTCATAACGCATCTAAATTTTAACATGTGTTTTCTTTTTGCAGTGGAAGTTACAAGCGTGTTCCTAAAACTAAATGGCGTACAGTCTGGACCAACGGCCACCGTAGAAGTGTTAGCGTCACGATCGGCACGACGAATGTTAGTATTTATATTAAAAAAGGCAATACTTAACCCCCCCCCCCCCCTTTTTTTCATCAAACCCATACGTGGGGTATCTATAGATAGGTCTTCAAAAATGATATTGAGGTTTCTAATATCATTTTTCTAAACTGAATAGTTTGCGCGAGAGACACTTCCAAAGTAGTAAAATGTGTGTCGTCGTCCCCCTGTAACTTCTAAAATAAGAGAATGATAAAACTAAAAAAAATATATGATGTACATTATCATGTAAACTTCCACCGAAAATTGGTTTGAACGAGATCTAGTAGGTAAGTAGCTCACCGGTGAAAATTGAAAACCATATGATGGTACGGAACCCTCGGTGCGCGAGTCCGACTCGCTCTTGCCCGGTTTTTTTCCATATTTGAGAGGAAAATAGACCAAAAGAAACATTAGGTAAGTAAGTAAGTCATTGGTTCCGCATTTTCGTTTTTTGCCACCGAAATTAAAGTTATTTTTCACTTTGTAGTTTCTTTTTTGAAGTCGGTTGTTTTTTTTTTAAGTATAGGTTTTTTTTTAAATTCAATTAACACTAAGTACTTGCTATGTAAATATTAGTCAAAACATCATCAATATAAACTCAGGGAAAAAACCGTCTTATTGAAGCTAACTCAAAACTACGTAAGCAAAGTTAGTCAAATATGGGACCACCCCTGAGACATACCTTCCATTAAAAACAATACATAGATATACAATTGCAGCCAAGCGGTGCCAAGCTAAGGTGCATTGAAGAATTGAAGACACCGACTAGAAGAATCATCAAAATTCTCATAGAAATGCCGGAGATGCAGAACATTTATGCATATAACTTCGTACATACCAAAGAATAATAGCTAAAATAACTAAAATGTATTATATACTAAAACCTTCCTGAAAGTATGTAGATCACGTTAATGAAAGAAACATCAAAATTGGTTCATTAGTTTTTGAGAAAATCGCGGACATACATGCACACATACGAGTCGAATACAGAACCTCCTTTTTTGAAGTCGGTTAATAAAAAATATATCACACAATTTAAATGAATATTGGCAGTGGAAAGATTAATGAATATTTTTGCCTTACAAAATAAATTTAAGCACTACCTAATCAGCCTATTATGTCTCTGTGGCAGGGAGTGGGCTAATAAGCTTGTCCGATTCGTACCGACCACTATACCTGTGACTATACTATAGAAGAAGTCGGAAGAGGGTAAAAAAAAAATGTAAGACCAATTCTCTCGGAAAACGTTCAATGTTACTATTAAGTTACTATTTTACAATTTAGCACTAAAATATACATATTGTATAGTATAATACAAGTATATAAAAAAAAAGGTAAAGAAAAAGACAGGAGCTCATTGGACATCAAAAAATTCGTCCGCATCGCTGTCAATGGCATAAGTGCCCAAAAGGCTGGCAGCATTACCACGTTGGATGGCAATGCTTATTCTTTGGGCTAAAAATAGGCCAGCCCTCTGGTCGCGTGAAGAGTCAACCAACCGCTTGGCGATGTCCCGAAATATTCGATGAGCACTTGCACTCGGACCCCAAGGCCGTGTTTCAAACCCCAAACGGCTCAACTCAAACGTATAGCTCCCAATAAGGTTGCTAAATTCTCTCGGAATAATGCTTTATTTTTTTATATTGAACTAGCTCCCACCCGCGACTTCGTCCGCGTGTTTATTGTTCCCCCGACCCACCCCGTCGCATTGCGTCGCCTGCCCGCGCTATTATTTCGCTTTCACTTAGCGTTCTTTCTTACAGTTTTTCTTTTTGCTCAGCTCCTAAGAGTCCTAGTGTGATGTTAAATAGCCTATAGCAGCGGTGCCCATACTTTTTCTTAAGCAGATCGACCTAGCAAAATATTATGACTAAGAGATCGACAGTTTTTCCGTTTAACCCACCAAAGATTTATAATTATTATATTATTATTACACATTGATTATTATTTTTTACTACTCTCAATTTTGATTTTGTTTTTATTGTAAATTATTTAATTTAAGGTAATGTTAATATTTTGTAAATTGATTTTAATTTAATTTTGTTTAATGTCAGTGTTTATGTGCCAATTGTTTTTAATTTAATGTATATGGATTATTGTTATCTGAAATAAATGAATTAATAATAATATTATTATTATTAATTAAATAAATTTGCATAAGTAAAAATTTAATACAGATTTGACAAAAAGTGAAAGTGTCAAATCTGTATTAAATTTTTAATCATCCAATATTACAAAAAGAAATTCAAAGCTGATGTCGAAGCGTGACATTTGTGGTCTTCTGCAAAATGTTCGTAGTTAGGAATATAAGACGCAAGCAGGCTGTCAGGTGGTACTTTGTGAGACGAGTACGATATTTTGATTTTATTACTTTCATATGAGAAAATGCAGACTCACACAGATATGTCGATGCAAAGAAAGCAGTTATTTGCATTGCTATTTGCTTTATTAACGGATATTTCATTTCGGATATAGATGACGAGGAAGGATTATTGTCGCCAGCTCTAGCTTTTATGTTGATATCCGAAATGAGCTTCAACATTTCATCTTCAAGTGCTGTACGTTCCATGTTGAACAAATCACTACTGCTAGAAGAGATTTCTTGTATGTTCGTGCAGTTGAATGGGTATGACATGAATCACATAATATTCTCAATTTTATGAACATCTGCAAAGCGTCTTTAATAATTTTAGCTATCCTCGGCGATCGACCTTAAAACCTCTCCCGATCGACCGTATGGGCACCTCTGGCCTATAGCCTTCCTCAAGTTCTGGTCTCAACCAATCACCTCAGCCTATCGCAGTCCACTGCTGGACATAGGCCTCTCCATGGCTGCGCCACAACACCCTGTCTTCCGCCTTCCGCATCCAGTCTGTCCAAGCCACCTTCTTTAGGTCGTCCGTTTATCTAGCTGCGGGAGGCGTCCCACACTACACTTACCGATACGTGGGCTATAAATGTATTGGGCTAACAAATGCAAAAATAATTTTCAAATCCTACTGGTAGTTCCAGAGATTAGCGCGTTAAAACAAACAAACTCATTAGCTTTATTATTAGTATAGATTTTCATCTATAGATTGGTTCGAAATTGAATATTATTTCAGTAGTTTAAAGCTTCCTTAGCAATCCTTGTATGTGAACCAATTATAAACATAATTATCTTATATTTTCATCCTTTTATATTAATTTGACCGAGATCTATCTTTTGAGAGTATTTGTACGAATGTACTCGAAATCTAAATGCGATAGCCTAATTGCATGAGTCTTGCCATTCTTCTTTAACAATAAGAAGGTACTATTAAATCTCATGTCTAGTAAGTATTTACATATATCTTTTTCGGTAAACCTGATCTCCGTAAAATTATACTGATGTAGACAATGCTTGAAGGCTACCTTGAATGGAACAACTTTGAACTCTTATGTGTGGGCAGAGGCTTAAAATCGCGCTTCTGAAATCGTGCCACCTAACTAGACTACTTAACTGACACAAATCCAGACCAATATATACATATTTTCTTGTAATCTGTTTCAGAAATTTTTCCCAGGAAAATTGACATATTCCTGCTGTTTCAAATACAACAAAATTAAAGATAATCCGTAAGTTAATACGACCACATAAATAGTTTTAAGTTTATTATTATTATTATTTATTCATCAATCAAGTAACATAGACTCATACAATTATTAGGCATACAATGTCAAAAGCAATTAAAAACAAAAAATAAATTAATTAAATTAATAGAAAATAGAAAAATTAAATTAGATAAATTCATCATCATCATCTGCCTGCCTTTTCCCAACTATGTTAGGGTCGGCTTCCAGTCTAACCGGATGCAGCTGAATACCAGTATTTTACATGAAGCGACTAAAAAATTAAATTAAATTAAAAATACACAAACACACATTGTATTATTATAACATATATGTTAGTCTTAAATTAGTCTTAAGTTAGTCATAAATATTTAATATATTTACATTTTTCAGACTCACCTGTATACCAAAATGCTCAAAGGCTTGTACGAATGGCTTTTGCCGTTCTCCCGAAGAATGTGGATGTAACAGCGGTTATATATTGGACTTCAAAAATAAATACAACTGTCTGCCGATATGCTCTAAATCATGCGGAAATGGTACCAGTGTAGCGCCGGAGAAATGTCTGTGCACCAAGGGATACACATTTATAAATGGAACTTGCCAACCAGTTTGTAGTAAACCCTGCGCCAATGGTACATGTATCGCCCCAGACACATGCCGATGTTTGCTGGGTTATCAAAAATCAGACGAAAACATCTGCAAACCTTACTGGTCCAGTGGATGTCCTCATGGCAGTTGTATTGGACCTGAGACATGCAACTGTGACTCAGGATGGAAAATGGTGCAATCACTTGGCACTACGAATAAAACATGTCAACCAATTTGCACGAAACCTTGCATACACGGCACGTGTGAGGCGCCAGAAACCTGCCAGTGCACAAAAGGGTATGTAAAGTCAGATAAATACAGCTGCAAGCCTTATTGCTCCAGTGGATGTCCTCATGGCAGTTGTATTGGACCTGAGACATGCAACTGTGACTCAGGATGGAAAATGGTGCAATCACTTGGCACTACGAATAAAACATGTCAACCAATTTGCACGAAACCTTGCATACACGGCACGTGTGAGGCGCCAGAAACCTGCCAGTGCACAAAAGGGTATGTGAAGTCAGATAAATACATCTGCAAGCCTTATTGCTCCAGTGGATGTCCTCATGGCAGTTGTATTGGACCTGAGACATGCAACTGTGACTCAGGATGGAAAATGGTGCAATCACTTGGCACTACGAATAAAACATGTCAACCAATTTGCACGAAACCTTGCATACACGGCACGTGTGATGCGCCAGAAACCTGCCAGTGCACAAAAAGGTATGAGAAGTCAGATAAATACAGCTGCAAGCCTTATTGCTCCAGTGGATGTCCTCATGGCAGTTGTATTGGACCTGAGACATGCAACTGTGACTCAGGATGGAAAATGGTGCAATCACTTGGCACTACGAATAAAACATGTCAACCAATTTGCACGAAACCTTGCATACACGGCACGTGTGATGCGCCAGAAACCTGCCAGTGCACAAAAGGGTATGTGAAGTCAGATAAATACAGCTGCAAGCCTTATTGCTCCAGTGGATGTCCTCATGGCAGTTGTATTGGACCTGAGACATGCAACTGTGACTCAGGATGGAAAATGGTGCAATCACTTGGCACTACGAATAAAACATGTCAACCAATTTGCACGAAACCTTGCATACACGGCACGTGTGAGGCGCCAGAAACCTGCCAATGCACAAAAGGGTATGTGAAGTCAGATAAATACAGCTGCAAGCCTTATTGCTCCAGTGGATGTCCTCATGGCAGTTGTGTTGGACCTGAGACATGCAACTGTGACTCAGGTTGGAAAATGGTGCAATCACTTGGCACTGCGAATAAAACATGTCAACCAATTTGCACGAAACCTTGCATAAACGGCACGTGTGAGGCGCCAGAAACGTGCCAGTGTACAAAAGGTTATGTGAAGTCAGATAAGTACAGCTGCAAGCCTTACTGCTCCAGAGGATGTCCTAATGGTAGTTGTGTTGGACCTGAGACATGCATATGTGACTCAGGATGGCGAATGTTTGTAACAAATATCACAATGAAGGAAAACTGTCAGCCAATTTGTACCAACCCCTGTGTTAATGGCACATGCACAGCCCCAGAGACTTGCAAATGTCTTGATGGCTATGTAAAGTCTGTGAAAAATGTTTGTCAGCCTCATTGCTCAGATGGGTGTACTCATGGCGTTTGTGTTAGTCCGGAGACGTGCATTTGTAATTCAGGGTGGAAAATGATACAAACTAGCACTATGAACAAAACTTGTCAACCAATATGTAGAAAACCCTGTGAAAACGGCACTTGCATAGGCCCAGAGACCTGCCAATGTTTGCCAGGTTATAAAAAATCTGAGAACAACACATGCGAACCTCACTGTTCAACTGGGTGTCCTCATGGAACTTGTGTTGGACCGGAGACTTGTTCTTGTAACTCAGGATGGAGAATGATCCAAGCCAATGGCACCATTGACAAAACTTGTGAACCAATATGCAGCAAACCTTGTATCAATGGCACTTGTATAGCCCCTGAAGCTTGCGAATGTCACACAGGCTATGTTGAATCAGAAAATAATGTTTGCCGGCCACATTGTTCCAATGGGTGCATTCATGGTGTCTGCGTGAGTCCCGAAACGTGTCTCTGTGACTCCGGGTGGAAAATGACTCAAACACAACTCAGCACAAGTGACAGGACGTGTCAACCAATATGTACCAAACCCTGTGTGAATGGTACGTGTGTTGCCCCAGAGACTTGCAAATGTCTTGCCGGGTATAGAACATTAGAGATGAACATTTGCGAGCCACATTGCTCTGGTGGGTGTTCACATGGCAGATGTGTGAGTCCTGGCACTTGCATTTGTGATCCAGGGTGGTACAAAAGTAATCCCAATAGCACGTGTGTGGCTGATGCTATCGAATTCGATAAACATACTGGCGTGAAAGATTGGTAAGTAGATATTTTTTAGATTGTTTGGAAATCAGTCGTCAAAATTAATTGTTCTGCTTTTACTGACGCAAATACTGTTAAAAATGTTTGACTAGATTTGTGTTTCTTAGGAATGTGCACTTCTGAAATAATTTCTTAATTATTTATTTTTCTAAAGCAATGATAATAAAACATTCGTGAACAAGTTTTTTTAATCTACGTACTCTCATGTCGTAAAATTCTTATTTTGAAATAAAAATTGTGGTATAATGACAGACTTTATCCACGTGCAATTCTAATAATATTCCCGAACAAAATAATGCTGTATTAGTAGTTTATGAAACTGATATACCTACCTACAGGGATTATTATTTTTTATTAAATTTGTAAAAAATAATAGTTAAAATTAATTAATTTTTTATTTTTATTTATTATTAACCAACTTATATTAACAGTTTGCACCACACATACAAGTTATTAGTCAATATTAGTAATTCCACATGTCATACAATCATAAAAAATAGGCTAAATCACACTGGACAAAAGATGAAATTAAATGAAATGTAACAAATTTGGTCAACATTAGATAAAAATTAGATATTATTAAATAAAATTAAACAAATTAAAACAGAATACACAATTATTACAGAATTAGGATAAATTGGAATAGAATTATTAATAACAAGTAACTATTAATTTAATTTGTTCACTCCAAGGAGATTGTACTGGGAGAGGCAATGGACTCCAGGTATCGAGTAGCAGTGTCCAGGAATCTCAGTTCAGCACTCGCGAAGACATCTAAGGATTCGTCATATTATTATAACAGAATGTTGTTGATATGGGTGAGGGCCAGGTACAATGGACTGGTCTTAAGGGTTATGGTTTGAGGTATTCTGAATAGAGGACGTCGGCGAGGGCGAAGTGTAGTGTGTTTAATAAAGTAGGTAGCGTATAACTAGCACATAACTAGTAATTGAAACACTCGTGAGATATTATAACGTTAAAGTGGTTGATCTTGGCGTTTGAGAGATTAGTCATATCTTTTTATGCATCAGTTTTATAGTGGTTTATAATAATAATAATTACATTATTTTATCATTAGGCAAATAAGGTCGTACGTAATGTAATGTTGTCGGCGTCGTGATAATTAAAACACGAGTGCGGCTCCCTAGCAATGTTCAATGTACAGGACAGGTATTTAAGGTCGAAATTAAATAAACGAATTTTATGTTACCAGGGAAAAATAATAGCGAATATTTTATAATGACAGATAAAAACAACAAAAGCCTTATTAAGAGCAACACGTACATAAGGTCTGTCATTAAGGGGCTTACAGGACCTAAACATAACGCAAGTTTTAGAAACAATAAAAGTATATGATCGACTACAGTAAACAGAATCAGAAAAATATATGATATTCTTCAGGACATATGCTAGGTAGATAGTGTGTTGAAAACGTAATAGAACTAATTTGATACGATAGAAAAAAATCATGAAGATACCTCTAAAAACTTTCTTCTTACAATAAAAACCATACTAATATACTTAGGATATAATCATTCTGATTTTTTGTCACAAGCAACATACTAAAATACAGTGTATCACGCGCATTTTTGGGATTGAAACGTAGTATGGCGCGCGGCCGCAGAGCTAGCTTAACATCGGCCGAGCGCCGCGCATGCGCGCCGCGCTGCCCACGCGCCGCCCCTGCCGCGTCCCTCCCGCGCCGCGCTTCGAGTCAGTTAGTCGCGCGCCCGCTCCGATCCGCAGAGCACACGTAACGAGTTCGTACCGACCACGGCTCTCGATTTCTCCCGCCTTACCTGTGATAAACTGTTCTCGTGTACAATAAACTGTTTACCGTGGCTAATCGTCGTTTTCTTCCGTTGGCACCAACACCCCGCGCCTTGACTATAGTGACGCCCAACTCGCGGCCATGTTAAGTTTCAACATAACGGAAAAACGAACCCAGTTAAGTGTGTTAACCTAGTCAACGACAATAAAGTTATTATCATGCCACGAACGACGCGGGCAACCCGAGCAGCAAACGACCGCGAGGCGGAGGAACGAGGAAGCGACGGTTACTCCGATGCGGACTGTGACTCAGTGGTGGAGCCACGCGCCTATGCCGGCGCCGCTACTAGTGCTACCACCCATGCACGCGACTCAACCGACGCGGCCGAGGAGATGCGCGCCCAGGGGGGCACCGCCCTCGACCACACGCTCAGCGGGGCCCGCACCGGCGCACCCGCCGCAGCGCTGAACACCGAACGGCTACTGTCCACCATGATGGAGTCGTTCGCCAGGATGCAGGCGGAGACCAACCGCACGCTAGTTGACACCCTACGGTCTCTACATCAAGACAACCAGCATAACCCATCAGTCGCGTCGACACCGGCGGCATCGCCCACGGCGAACGCGCCCGCGACCTCCGGCGGTAACTTTTCAAAGTGCACCGCGAGGTTCGACGGGCAGTCAAGCGACACCGAGGTACTTGAGGCATTTATCGATGCAGTGGAGGTCTACAAGGAGTGCGCCGGCGTGTCCGACGAGCACGCGCTACGCGGCCTCTCGATCCTGCTAAGCGGCGACGCGGCGGTATGGTGGCGCGGCGCCCGGGCCTGCGTCGGCTCGTGGCCGGACGCGCTCGCACGCCTGCGCGCTGCCTACGGCGTGCAAAAGCCCGCGTACAGGACACTACGCGAGGTATTTACGCGGGAACAAAGTGAGTGTGAACGCGCTGAAGTTTTCATATCAAAGGTACGATCTTTATTAGTTAAATTACCCTATGTTGTGCCAAGCGTGATGATAGTGGATATTGTGTACGGCTTACTACATCGTCGAATACGGAAACGTTTGTCGCGAGACACCATTAGCGATATTGATAATTTGTTAGAGAGAGCGAGACTCGTGGAAGATTCGATAACGGAATTAAAAAACCCGATCGTTTCCGCGAATAACCCGAATGTACTTACCGTTCCCGACCGCGGTACTACGAGTCCTAGCGCAACCACCGGTTCCAAACTCACCTCTAACTCGAATGATAACTCGAAACGTAATCGTATCAGATGTTCGTTTTGCAAAGCGTTCGGTCACACATCTAATGAATGTCGTAAGGCTAATAAAGTCGATAGTGACAATAAAGCTAATAAAGTAGGTACTAGTGATAAAGATGTTAATCCGATACGTTGTTATGGATGCGGTCAGCCAGGGGTGGTGAAGTCAAAGTGTGAAACTTGTTCGAGTAAACCCGCGCCCACCAAACCGTCCGACTTTAACGTCGTGAAAGGTGACTTCTTCGCGTCAACGACGTCACATCCTTTGTTAACAATAAGCGTTGTAGGTAAGGAAGGGGTAGCAATAGTCGATACCGGAGCTACGCACAGTGTTGCTAGCCATTTATTGTATTCGTTGTTAGTGAATAGCGGCGTTCAATTCCAGGAAACGGAGCGTTATATCGGGCTCGCCGATGGCTCGTGTCATAAGAAAATGGTAAAGATCGCTACTGTACCTGTCACCTTAGATAGTCGAAGAGTCGACACCGAGTTTATGGTTTTTCCTGGTGATGACACCAGAACACTTTTAGGTCGTGATTTTATTGCTAACGCGGCTATTGTTCTAGACATAGCTCAGGAGTCATGGCATTTTGCAGATAGTCCAGGAGACCGGAATCCGTTTTTGCAATCTTATGTATTGAACAGCGCGGCCGTGACACAAGCAGAGGTCTGCGATGTGTCACTGCGCCGAGATGAAGGTATGAGCTTACCACCGGAGCACAGGGCCACGCTCAACGGGTTCTTACAAGACAGAGTCGCTCAGTTTGCTTCGGCGGGACCTCCTACGGACTTCGCCGTCCATAAGATAAAGGTAAGCGAGACACAGGAACCTTTGGCTTCTCCTCCCTTTAGATTGTCGCCGCCTAAGAGAGAGGCACTCGAGAAGGAACTGCACAAACTGGTCAACTCTGACGTCATTGAGGAATGCGAGTCGCCGTGGGCATCGAATGTCGTGCTTGTCAAGAAGAAGGATGGCAGCTTCAGACTGTGTGTTGACTACCGCAAGCTCAATACTGTCACTGAACCTGACCGGTACCCTCTCCCAAGGATCGAGGACATTCTTCACGACGCAAAAACAGCTAAGTACATGACTACCCTTGACCTCCGAGCTGGCTACTTTCAAGTGAACGTCGACCCTAACGATAGGGACAAGACAGCATTCACGACACCGCTCGGCACTTATAGATTTAAACGCATGCCAATGGGTTTGCGCAACTCAGGCGCCACGTTCCAGAGGCTGATTGACAGATTCAAGTCGAACTTGCCAGGTACTACTCTTCTAGCATATTTAGACGACTTGTTGATAATGTCCGATGAGACCTTCGAGAAGCATCTCGCCGATCTCACCTCCGTATTTGATCGACTCGCCATGTTCAACTTGCGGGTAAACCGCGAGAAGAGTCACTTCGCGAGGGAATCGGTAAAGTTCTTAGGGCACATTATCTTACCAGGTGGTATCCATGTCGATCCAGGGAAGACCGCAGCAATCGCGGACATGCCGACGCCTCGGAACGTAAAACATCTGAAATGTTTCCTGCAGACCTCAAGCTGGTTCAGGCGCTTTGTCCCTGATTATGCAGAGGTCGCCAAACCATTGACAACGCTGCTAAAAAAGGAAAGTATATGGAAATGGGGCCCGGAACAGCAGGCAGCATTCGAGAAGATCAAGCAACTGCTAGTATCGGCGCCGATCCTGCGTCAGGCTGATGCGACGTTACCCTTCGTCCTCAGAACTGATAGCAGTGGATATGCTCTCGGGGCGGTTCTCCTCCAGGGGGAGGGGACCGACGAGCGCCCAATAGAATACGCCAGTCGACTCTTGACGGCCGCTGAAAGGAACTACAGCACGACAGAGAGGGAGGCTCTAGCCGTCGTCTGGGCAGTCTCCAAGTTCAGGGGGTACATAGATGGCGCTGAAGTCGTGATCAAATCGGACCATCAACCACTTAGGTGGCTGATGAGTATGAAGTCTCCGAGCGGTCGCCTAGCAAGGTGGGCCCTGAGTCTTCAGGAGTATAACCTGAAAATAGAATACACACCAGGTAAGGCCAATGTTATAGCCGACACTCTATCGCGTCCGGCATGCGCCGAAGACGCCGATTGTGACCTGTGCTGCGCTGTGGTCGACGTGCCGTCTCGCAGTCTGAGGGACCTGCGCGAGAACCAAATAAAAGACCCAGAGGTAAGTAAAATCGTCGAGGCCCTGGAATCCGACGATCCCTCTAGGGGGAGGGTATGGTCCAACAAAGGGTATGTGCTCGCCGAAGGTGTGTTGTATAGATATTGCCCTGAGAACGATGAGCACGATGACGCCAGTCTGGTGGTCCCAGAACAGGAACGCGCCAAAGTATTGGCCGAATACCATGATGCACCCACTGCTGGTCACATGGGCGCGGAACGTACGCTGCAACGCTTAGTCGGTAAGTACTATTGGCCAGGAATGCGTTCCTACGTTACGCAGTACGTTAAAAATTGTGTACCTTGCCAGCGTTATAAGGCAGACACTAGGAAACCGGCTGGGTTGTTGCAGACGCCCGCTTCTGCACGCCGGTTTGAGGTTTTAGCCGTGGACCTGTTCGGCCCTCTACCTGAAACAGCGAAAGGACACAAATGGATCCTGATAGTCGAGGACACCTGCACGCGCTGGGTGGAGCTGTTCGCCCTTACTTCAGCTACCAGTGAGGAATGCGCAAAGGTACTTGTATCAGAAGTATACTTACGGTTCGGAGTCCCCAGGCGCCTGGTTAGTGACAACGGTGTCCAATTTATAAGTGAGGTAATGCAGCAGACCTGTCACGCGATGGGGATTACACAATCACTTACCTCATTTTACCACCCCGAGGCAAACCCGGTGGAACGTAAGAACCGGGACCTCAAGCCACAGCTGGCGATTCTGGTGGGTAAAGACCATGATACGTGGGATATCCACTTACCTGCAGTCCGCTTCGCCATGAACTCGGCAGTCACGTCAGGAACCGGTTACTCACCCGCTTATTTGAACTTCGCGCGAGACATGCGCGCGCCAGCAGATGTCATGTCAGAGATGCGCACCATAATCGAGAACGATAATTATGTAGGTGACATCACTAATTTTCTCAAGAAGATTTCGTCGGTACTCTTAGACGCTCGTGACGTCTATGAGAGTGCCCAGGCGGCACATAAGAAGTACACCGATGAACATCGCCGACCAGCTCCAGATTATAAGGTTGGTGATCTAGTACTGTTGAAAACTCAAGGGGCTAACGATACCGGCAGAGGGCAGACATCAAAGTTTATCCCTCGCCGTGACGGGCCATACAAGATCCGGGCTGTGGTCAGTCCCACCACATACACCCTAGAGCGCCTCAGCGACGGTGTGGTATTGGGTAAGTATCATGCCTCTACTCTGACTCCCTTCGTTGGTCGCATCCAAGCCCCAGTACAGGAGAAACGTAAGAGGGGGAGGCCTCGTAGAAGCTAACCCAAACGCGAGGACGTTCGTTAGGGTTAGAGGGGGAGACTATCACGCGCATTTTTGGGATTGAAACGTAGTATGGCGCGCGGCCGCAGAGCTAGCTTAACATCGGCCGAGCGCCGCGCATGCGCGCCGCGCTGCCCACGCGCCGCCCCTGCCGCGTCCCTCCCGCGCCGCGCTTCGAGTCAGTTAGTCGCGCGCCCGCTCCGATCCGCAGAGCACACGTAACGAGTTCGTACCGACCACGGCTCTCGATTTCTCCCGCCTTACCTGTGATAAACTGTTCTCGTGTACAATAAACTGTTTACCGTGGCTAATCGTCGTTTTCTTCCGTTGGCACCAACACCCGCACGCCTTGTTTATAAGTGTTTTATCTTTTTAGTCCAAACAATAGCATTTTTGTAATTAAATAATTGCTGCATATTTTGCAATAAATTACCAGAGTTGTGTCATCGCGCTTCTCTTTCTTTTCTATGCAATCCGACAGTGACCGCGCTTTAGGTCATGTAAGCCCCTTAAGGTATTATTTTTGATTTCATTTAAAGAACTTTACAATTTGTTTTTATTATGAGCCTATATTGCACTGGAGCTTCCCTCTTTCCACTTTTCCCAGTCTGATGCATTTGATGACCAGTCCTTTCAAAACGAGTCTAATTCATCCCGCCGCGATTCATTCATTCTCTTGGGCCCCCCGCGTTTTCGTTTCCGGCCAGTAGGTATATGAGTGTAGTTAAAAGCAATTTATTTTTCGTTTTCAGGATGCAGTCCAACTGGTTATATGCCTTGGCAACTGTAATCAGCGTTGTGGTGATGACACTTTTTATAATTATTATAATGCGCTGTAAAAGGAATAAGTCTCAAGAAGATGGTAAGTTCCATTTCTTGAAAAGTAGGTAAAAACTGAATGTGTGGCTTAATTTGATGACTTGTAAGTAACAGTAATAGGAAAACATAAATCAATCGAAATAAAACAAAGGAGAAAACTGTTGAATTTTTAATTATTATACTTTTAAGTATGAATTTGCATGGGTATAAAAGTGAGGAAGACCAAAAGAATTAAGGCTAGAATAAGGGAAGACTACCGAGATGGCGACTAATAGAGAAGTATGGAGATAAAGGCGTGTTGTGCCAACCACGAATCAATTAGGATAAAAGCAAGAGAATGATGATGCATCTAAAGATATTTTTGTATACATACATCATCATCTGGCTGCCTTTTCCCAACTATGTTGGGATCGGCTTCCAGTCTAACCGGATGCAGCTGAATAATACGATACCCCTTGGTAAGACTGGTTGTCAGACTTTCGGGCTTCTGACGACTCGTAACGACTCTCAAAGATCCACGAATGACAACCGGGACCAACAGCTTAACGTGCTTTCCGAGGCACAGAGGGGTCTTGGTATGTAAAGACGGTTACCCATCCACGGACCACTCGCGGCAAGCGTAGCTTAACCTGATCGATCGATGATCGATGATGTGGCTGTTATTGCTTAGGCACAAGTACCTATCGTATATAAGTACATGCAAGTATATCAAATTGATTTGTCTGTTACTAATGTCAAAATAACAGCATAGCAGATCTAGGTTTATGGAATCCTGTGTTTAACTATATGAATTATATTATATAATATAATTAAACATATATTATTATATTATGTTTAATTATATTTTATTCGAAAATAATAGCCAAGTTTTTCGTAAATAAGTCTCATTAACCTCACTTGTTGTAGAGTAGAATAATGGTTGTTGTAGTAACAAACTAGCTCGATGATGCCCATCGGAAAAAAATCCATTCTTCCATTCAAAATGTGATTTCCTATTTACCCCCTTTAAGGGATTAAATCTCAAAATCCTTCCTTAGTGCTCACTTCCGTTCTTTAAGGAACTTTTGTGCTTCTAGATCCAGCGGCTTCGGCTGTGTGTTGTCTTTCCGTGAATGAATGAATTTAAGATTGTCATAAGTAATATAAAGCGTGTGCCAAAAAGAGCGCCGGATTTAAATTTGCCGCCATTTTGTTTATACGAGTTCTGCGGTGATTTTTTTTGACAGTTGTCACGTACAGACCACGCGATTTAAGAATATGGAGAAGTATTCAAACCAACAACGTTTAGTTATTGTAAAAATACATTACAAAAATGGTGAAAGTTTTGCGAAAACAGTTCGCCAAGTAGTCAAGTTTTCGGTCGCAATAATGCGCCAAATGAATCGACACAAACAGTTGAACATCTTATAGAGGAAATACGGCGCGTTATTGGTGAAATATATTTATGCGAAAACGTTATTCAAAATTTCAACAAAAGAATGACCCTGTGTCAGAGGTTTCGTGGTAGCCATTTGCCTGATGTTGTATTTCATGTTTAATCGGAACTATTTTTTCTTTAAGTTGAAATAAAAATGTTTGATTAGTTAAAAACAAAATGTGTTTTTCTTTATAATTAAATCCGTCGCTCTTATTGGGACACCTATAGATGTGTTCTTTTTTTGATGACTCGAAATCAATAATTGTTAAATCTCGTTTATTCTTACAGATGGTGCCGTGGTACTTCCAGCCCAAGAGTTTAGTTCAAAAATGTTAATTATGGCGAAAAGCGAGTACGATGTCTGCAACAAAAACTCAGTACTTTAATGTTTTCTTGTACATCTTCGGCTGTATTAATATTCGTCTTTTTTACGCATTTGTATTTAATTAAGTTAACTAAGTATTTTTTTTAAACCAAGCTTTGCAGTTGTATTATTTGATCATATAGAAAACATGTTATTTGTCAATTCCTAAGTATTCTTAGTAGATCTCTTTAGATCTTAATAAGTACCTATTTATAAAAGACGTGTAAGTAGGTACCTATTTTGAAATAACACTGAATATGAGGTACAAAACAGTTGCTTTCTTTTCAGTCAACCTCACTCCTCCTCATTATACGTGATCTTGGTGTGACATTTGATTGTCGCCTGACATTTCACAAGCCCATCTCCTTAGGCTCAAATCACACCAAAAGAGCGTCGAACTTTATTATCATTACTATAATACTTATTATCGCAACCGCTCGGTAGAGAAGGCAATTCGCCGGAATTCCAGCGGCGCCGCTGGCATCCGCGCGACTCGTTCGAGTTTCTCATGCGATCATAAGTATTATAGTAATGAAAGTTAAAATTAATATAACACTGAAACTGCGTTCCGCTTCGCCGCGCTTCGACGCTCTTTTGGTGTGAGTTGAGCCTTAGTGACCACTGAGTCTTACACAGACGACTGGGCTTTATCTTACGTAATGCACGTGACTTCCGTAACCCTAGCATCATCAAGTTATTGTATAATTCCCTTGTCAGAAGTAAATTAGAATTCGCAGCTTGTGTTTGGAGTCCTTAAGAATCAACATACACCCTAGTAATAGAAAAAGTTCAAAAGGCCTTCCTACGCTACTTGTATAAGAGAAACCACGGGTACCTACTATCCATTTATGTACCCCACGGATTTGTTACTAGATAGGTATTCTAGGATATAACTCCTTAGGGTCAGTTCACACCGAGACGCGACGCGACGCGCAGTTTTCAAAATAGAAATACAATTACAGACCTTATCTACTAGGTACACTAAAAGGTACACAATGCATGGTTTACTACGTCGAGCTAAAAAAGCTCCTGACATCCATAATGAGCTGGTTCGACTCTACACACCGAATAATGATCTCTGTGGCAGAAAACATCGACTACTAGCCGTGCCTTCGTGTCGGACTGTGGCCCGTGCTGCGTCTCCTGTACCGCGCGTGTTGACTGCACTAAATAAGCTCTTGGCGGCCAACCCGGACTGCGATCTGTTTCGTTAATAAATTCGCCAATTTAATGGTTATATATATGTCTACATTTTTGTGAGAATAATAGTATGTAACTGTTGTTATTAGTTTATGTTTTACTAGCTGCGCCACGCGGTGTCACCCTCGTAAAGGTCGATCCCGTGGGAATATCGGAATAAAAAGTAGCCTTTATGTTAATCCAGGGTGTCAGCTACCTTCATACAGAATTTTGAAAAATGTTTCTTCATTATACTAGTTATTTTACCTCAAGACCCGTCAAGACCCGCGCGTGCCCTATGTAGTACGATACAAACACACTAGAAAGTTTGTGAGTGTGTGTGTGTGTATGTTTATATGTTTGTTACTTCTTCACGCTCAAACGGCTGGACCAATTTTGATAAAATTTGGTATGGAGGTAGCTGACACCCTGGATTAACATATAGGCTACTTTTTATCCCGATATTCAAACGGGATGGAAACTTATGCGGGTGTAACCGCGGGGCGCAGCTAGTAGAAAATAAATTAAGTGTCTCATTAGCGGAGCTTGAGAGCTCATAGCAGATTGACTTCCCGTCACGTTTAGTTATTGTGTGGATGGCATGTGTAGTGATCAGAGCCACAAAATGACCATGATTTCAATGTATGGCAGGATTGTAAATATTTTGACGGAAGCTGCTAAGAGTAGCTGCACTGTACACACGGCTGCACATCAAACTAATAATTAAACAGTATAAACTGACTTATGATTGTACGAACAACCTATACAATGCGAGATCAGCTAAAACTGGAAATGTATAGCTTGATGTGTAGCCGAGTGAACCTAAACGGAACAATCCATACGTACTAATAATATTATAAACGCAAGTGTGTCATTTGTCTGTCTGTCTGACATCTTCACGCTTAAACCGCTGAACCGATTTAGATTAAATTTGGTATAGAGATAGTTTGAATCCCGGGAAATGACATAGGATAGTTTTCATCCCAATATTCCTACGGGATCGACACTTATGCGGGTGAAACCGCGGGGTGCTGCTAGTTTAAAATAAATGTTGTAAGCATAGATTTAATGTTCTTATATCTATGGTTGTAAGCATCCATAATGGCGCAATTTCATTGGTCGTTAACTCGTTCGGTATACAGCATACGGGGAGTCCCCGCAGGCGAGATAACAACCAATGAAAGTTACAAGTCGTTACGTGTTCGTTACACCGTCTGCAGGGATTCCCCGCTTGCTTTATACCGATTGTGATATCGGCCAATGAAATTCATCGGTCGTATAGACAGCTTGCGGGTCGTAAGCCAGTCAAATAGTTTTTCATTATTTTTCATTCGTGAGTGCTTGTTGGATTAGAAAGACGCTGCGCAAAATGGCTGATCGCTTTACGGATTCGCAAATGTTAAAACTTGTGGAAATCAATCCCCTTGTGGAAATCAATTCCCCGAATGCGGGCCCTGTGGCACGCGTTCCAGAAATCTCTCGCACCAGGCATGCGGGCCCTATCGACTAATGAAAACGGTTCCCCGAATACGGGCCCTGTGGCACGCGTTACAGAAATCTCTCGCACCAGGCATGCGGGCCCTATCGACTAATGAAAACGGTTCCCCGAATGCGGGCCCTGTGGCACGCGTTCCAGAAATCTCTCGCACCGGGCATGCGGGCCCTATCGACTAATGAAATTGCGCCATAAGACGCCTACGTCTGATAACACAGGAGCGAGACTATGTTATCACTGTAATCAGACGTGGGTGTCTTATGGACGACCTAGATCTGGCAGGTTAATTCTCGCGCATCTGCCTTTCGATTTTCCTCCAGGAATAAAACACGTAACGTTACAAATTTATAACTTTTCTTGTTCACCGCAGTACAATTTACACTCGCAACTTTGCTCAGAGTTCGCCACGTTTTTGTGCTGGCGGACGGGACGATAACCTAACGATGACAATTTTCCCACCACTCGTAGTGGGGGTTTTAATCAAATTTGTGATTGAACAACAATAAAGAAACCAAATAATCTACTTTGACAGACTAATAAATTACTAGAATTTATTAGTTTGTCAAAGTAGATTGGTTATACCTATGTATATAATAAATTATATTACAAGATTATTTATACAAATGAATGAATAAAATTAGTCGTTAAAAACAGTTAAAAGAAATAAATTCATGAGTGCATGACTTCCTGGACACATCAATAGACTGACATAAAATACCTTACGACCTTACGTTATTGTCATTTGATTCGTACTTTTCTAATTAAATTAATTTTGTTTAATGTGTATGTTATTGTTTGTCGGGGTACGTAGCGAGGTGTCGGTGTTTTTGAGGAGAAACAAATGTTTATGTTGAACACTATTTATTGATTCACTCTCAAACTGTTCTTAGTGATAAAATGTTAATGAAATGTTGATGGAATGTTTGAATACACCCGGCTAACGCGGTAGACAAAAGTGCACTGAATATAATATCTAATATAAAATAATAAGTAATAAAATTAGGTCAACCGTCAACGCTTTGCGCCGATATCGCTAAATAAGGTGTTCGGTAAAAACACCGAACAAATTCCGTGCCACGAAAGATGGGGATGCTGAGATGAAACAATGTTATGTTAGTAATATAATGGAACGATCATGATAATAATGTTTACAAGGTGAAAACAGATTAAAATGTTAGTAGAATAAACTTAAAACTGATTTGAAATAAAATTAAGAGCTTATTGTTCCTAAAGGATTCCTAGGCACGCGAGGACAAGCCCTATTCACCATTGTATTGTTTAATTCACCGTAAATATGTTCCGCACTAGATTGATGTTCACTCTTGTTTTGACGCGCACTAGATTGATGTTCACTCATGTTTTGACGCGCACTAACACTGACACTACTGACGTTCACCTCACTAATACTTCTGGTGGGTCGAAGCTCCATGTCTGACGTGATGTGGACGCGGCGCGCTCGCAGCCGCAGCCATCTGCACAGCAGCGTTCCCGCCGCCAGCACCAGCGCGCCGACCAGGATACAGCTTACTGCATACTGAAGGATGTCATGAGAGAATAATGTTTCTCCTATTTCCACTTGGCTGTTTTTCATGACATCGATGCGTTGGTGTAAGTCTTTTAAGGCGTACTTCATCTCGCCTGAGTCTGTTACGTCTTTTAAGGTTTTGAAAGGCATAGTGCTGTTAATGATGAAGTTTAATTGATCCATCTCAGGTATCAAAATGTCCGGGCTCTAATCAATTCTGTTTTTCTTTTGCTTCTGAATGTTCAGAGTAAAATCCTGACCCTTCAGGAGGCATCCTGGTTCTAAGTAAATGACACCAGCTTTGCTCAGTTGTACCTGGTTTATCTGTTCGCCGCAGATTATTTTAACGGCATAAATGTTGCAACAATGGTACAAGAATAGTGACGGGTTTGTTAGTGATGTCCATTTGTTTTCACATCGAGATCTTCGTACCTTGCACTTATCTTTGTCTCGGTCGAGATCACAAAAATTGTTCTCGTTGTTAAGATGGTATATCGGCTTTTTCCAGTCACACAGAAACTTATCATCTTCTTGTTTACAGAGTAAAAGTTCTTCAGACGTAATTGTTAAGTATGAGTCTCTTTTTAGATCCGTAGCGACGTATTCTGACGACGGGATGAACTCTATCATAGTGTTGTTCGTCTGGTGTGGTATAGGATGTATTTTATACAACTTATATCGGTCTCTACTGATAAGTTGTATAAAATACATCCTATACCACATCAGACGAACAACACTATGATAGAGTTAACATTGTTAATGTTCAAGATAATATTTACATAATTATATAGGTATTATTACATAAACTTAGGCCTTCTTCCCATGAGGGTAGGCAGAAACTGTAGAATGCCACCTGCTACGATCCTTAGGTACATACTTCTTTTGTTTTTTTTAACTTAATTATTAATAATACTAAAATAACTTAATTAAAAAGGAATCGGAATCCCTCGAATTTAAAGTTCCGAATGTTTGTTGAAGACATCGTACTGGTGTTTCGACTTGTTGAATACTTTTGGAGCCATTTCCTGAGCTGGAACTACCACGGAACCATCTGTAACGAAAATAGAACAAAGAATTATTTTAAAGTTGCAAAAATAATTGTTGCCATTGGCCGGTATTTCGTTTAGTAATGACTATAAGAGATACGTTTTTTTTTGGACCCCTGTATTCTAAAGTCTATTAACCGTATTATTCCTAAAAAAAACCCGGTCATGTGCGAGTCCATACTCTGTAGGTATGTAAATAGAAAATATGTAAATGTAAATATCACGGGAAAATTTTCTTTTGTACTGTAACTACAAATTTACGATTTTCTGATTTTTTCCTTTACTTGTGCTACATGACCTTGCTTCTTGCCAAATTTCATGATTAACGGGAAGTACCCTATAAATTTTGATTCCCTTGAGTGTCGAAATATACGTTTTTTGCGGCATAAACGGCCGTATCTTTTTATTATGTTAACTTAAAAGTTTTATTTTTCACAGCTTCAAGGGACTGTAGACTTGAGTATATGGTTTTAATTTCAACTGGATACCTCCACGTGTTCCCGAGATAAAGGGTCTAAGGGTCTTGACAGACAGACAGGCGGACAACAAAGTGATCCTATAAGGGTTCCATTTTTTCCTTTTAAGGTACGGAACCCTAAAAAGGGGTAAAGTTAAAATTACAATTACAAAAAAGTTACGTCATAAAAACTTCATAAGTGTAATAGAATAATGGCCGAACCAATGTAATGGATAATGGCGATAGAGAAAAAATATAATATAGAAGGCAGAAGGTTGCTTCTTTATGTAATGTTATTTTACCATGTCAGTAGGCGAGAGAGTTATAAATTCTTTTTGAGTTTTAAATATTATGCTTTCTTCAGTTCAGTACAACAGGTTTAAACTACCATGAATGAGTTCTGCCCAAGGGTATCACCACACCAACACTACTTACCATCCTCGAGAGATTTATTTCTTTTGGAACGCTTAATATAAATGATTATAAGTAGCATCAGCACCATCAAAATGCTGACGGTGGCTAGGATGTACATCCAGTTGGACTGCACCCTGAAAACATTAATAAAATAATTTTTATCACTGCTGCAAAACATTCAAGTCAGCTGACTTAATTAAGGCCATTGGTTTAATTAGAAACAAGCTTTACTCAGTCTTTAAGGTCGCGAGATTCGCTAGTTATAATAACATTTTTAGACCCTTTTTAAAAACAGCTTATAAATAGAAAGCTACTTACCAATTTGTTCCCCCAGTATTTTTACCGAATTTAATTGTATCAGCCACACATGTGCCATTGAGCTTACTACTGTACCAGCCCGGATCACAAATGCAAGTGTCAGGACTCACGCATCTGCCATGTGAACACCCGCCAGAGCAATTAGGCTCGCAAATATTCTTATCTAATGTTGTATACCCAGGAAGACATTTGCAAGTCTCTGGGGCAACACATGTACCATTCACACAGGGTTTGGTACATATAGGCTGACATGGCTTGCCACTTGTGCTGAGTTGTGTTTGAGTCATTTTCCACCCGGAGTCACAGAGACACGTTTCAGGACTCATGCAAACACCATGAAGGCACCCATTAGAACAATGTGGGCGGCAAACATTCTTTTCTGATTCTACATAGCCTGAGTGACATCCGCATATTTCGGGGCCTATACAAGTGCCATTGATACAAGGTTTGCTGCATATTGGTTCACAAGTTTTGTCAATGGTGCCATTGGCTTGAATCATTGTCCATCCTGAGTTACAAGAACAAGACTCCGGTCCAACACAAGTTCCATGAGGACACCCAGTTGAACAGTGAGGTTTGCATGTGTTATTGTCAGATTTATTATATCCTGGCAAACATTGGCATTTCTCTGGGCCTATGCAAGTGCCATTTTGACAGGGTTTCTTACAAATTGGTTGACAAGTTTCGTTCATAGTGCCATTATTTTGTACCATTTCCCATCCTGAATTACAAATGCACTTTTCTGGACTTACACAAACCCCATGAGGACACCCATCTGAACAATGAGGCTGACAAACATTTTTCACGGATTTAACATAGCCAGCAAGACATGTGCAAGTCTCTGGAGCTGTACATGTGCCATTAATACAGGGTTTGGTACATATTGGCTGACAAGACTTAATCTTTGTGCTATTTAATTGAATTATTTGCCATCCCGAATTACAGATGCAATTTTCTGGGCCTACACATGTACCATGTAGACATCCACTAGAACAATGGGGCTTGCATGTGAACTTCCCTGATACTCTATAACCAGACAAACATTTACATTCCATTGGTGCGATGCATGTGCCATTTACACAAGGTTTGGAACAAATCGGTTGACACGTTCTGTTATCATTTCTCATTTGATATTCTGAATTACAGATACAAGTCTCAGGCTCAATACAAATTCCGTGGAGACATCCAGTTGAACAGTAAGGCTTACAAATATTATTTTCATTTTTTTTATAACCTGGCAAACATTGACATGTTTCTGGGGCTACACATGTCCCATTCTCACAAGGTTTGCTACAAATCGGCTGACAGATTTCCTTCATTGTGATATTTGTTAAAATCCTTCGCCATCCTATATCACAAACACATGTCTCAGGTCCAACGCAACTGCCATGAGGACATCCACTAAAGCAGTAAGGCTTGCAGCTGTATTTATCTGACTTTATATACCCTTTTGTGCACTGACAGGTTTCTGGAGCCACGCATGTACCATCTTTACAAGGTTTCGTACAAATGGGTTGACATGTTTTATTCGCAGTACCTTGTGATTGTTCCATTCGCCATCCTGAGTCACAGTTGCATGTCTCAGGATCAATACAACTACCATGAGGACATCCACTGGAGCAGTAGGGCTTGCAGCTGTACTTATCTTTCTTTACATATCCCTTTGTACACAGACATATATCTGGCGCGACACACATTCCGTTGATACATGGTTCTGTGCAAATTGATTGACATGTTTTATTCGCAGTGCCAAGTGGTTGCACCATTTGCCATCCTGAGTCACAGTTGCATGTCTCAGGCTCAATACAACTACCATGAGGACATCCACTGGAGCAATAAGGCTTGCAGCTGTATTTATCTGACTTCACATACCCTTTTGTGCACTGGCAGGTTTCTGGAGCCACACACGTGCCGTGTATGCAAAGTTTCGTGCAAATTGGCTGACATGTTTTGTTTGCAGTGCCAAGTGGTTGCACCATTTGCCATCCCGAGTCACAGTTGCATGTCTCAGGTCCAATACAACTGCCATGAGGACATCCACTGGAGCAATAAGGCTTGCAGCTGTATTTATCTGACTTGACATACCCTTTTGTGCACTGGCAGGTTTCTGGCGCCTCACACGTGCCGTGTATGCAAGGTTTCGTGCAAATTGGTTGACATGTTTTATTCGTAGTGCCAAGTGATTGCACCATTTTCCATCCTGAGTCACAGTTGCATGTCTCAGGATCAATACAACTGCCATGAGGACATCCACTGGAGCAGTAAGGCTTGCAGCTATACTTATCTGACTTCATATACCCTTTTGTGCACTGGCAGGTTTCTGGAGCCACACACGTGCCGTGTATGCAAGGTTTCGTGCAAATTGGCTGACATGTTTTATTTGCAGTGCCAAGTGGTTGCATCATTTGCCATCCTGAGTCACAGTTGCATGTCTCAGGATCAATACATCTGCCATGAGGACATCCACTGGAGCAGTAAGGCTTGCAGCTATACTTATTTGACTTCACATACCCTTTTGTGCACTGGCAGGTTTCTGGAGCCACACACGTGCCGTGTATGCAAGCTTTCGTGCAAACTGGTTGACATGTTTTGTTCGCAGTGCCAAGTGGTTGCACCATTTGCCACCCTAAGTCACAGCTGCATTTTTCAGGATCAATACAACTGCCATGAGGACATCCACTGGAACAGTAAGGTTTGCAGCTGTACTTATCTGACTTCACATACCCTTTTGTGCACTGGCAGTTTTCTGGAGCCACACACGTGCCGTGTATGCAAGGTGTCGTGCAAATTGGCTGACATGTTTTATTCGCAGTGCTATGTGGTTGCACCATTCGCCATCCCGCATCACAGGCACATGTCTCAGGTCCAACACAACTACCATGAGGACATCCACTGGAACAGTAGGGTTTGCAGATGTTTTCGCCTGTTTTTTGATATCCCAGCAAACATTGGCATGTGTCTGGGGCGATACATGTACCATTGGCGCAGGGTTTACTGCAAACTGGCTGGCAAGATCCATTTGTAAATGTGTATCCCTTGGTGCACAGACATTTCTCGGGCGCTACACAGGTACCATTTCTACATGGCTTAGAGCATATCGGCAGGCAGTTGTATTTATTTTTGAGGTCCAACATATAACCGCTGTTACACTCACATTCATCTGGATTACGGCAAAACCCATTTGTACAAGGCTTTGAGCATTCCGGTTTACAGACGAGTCTGAAAAATATGTTTCAGTATTCATACTCTTGATATGCTTATTTATATTGAATGATTACAAGTTACAACACAACTCATGTGCGTTATGTCTAAAATAAGATTGGTGATTACTTTATTTTAGCGAAAAGGTCACGAGTCGAGTATTTTGATTGCAATATAAATAAGTGGATATGTATTTACTTACGAATGAAAATTATAATCTTTCTTATAACCAGTACAGCATTCGCTTTGCATTGAGCTCTTTTGCCTCTGAAATAAATACAAAAAAAAAACGTTGGGGCGTCATCGATGTATTGAATGAACAATGAGAAAGAATACAAAGTACTTTGAATCTTCGTGTCTGAAATTCTGATTGGAGAACTACTTGAAGTTTTGCTTGTTTAGATACATTCGGCAGTCACCGGCAGTGGCATAAAAGTTAGCGGCCGTTAGTGCCTTTTCACACGTCCCGGCAACCGGGTAGCCGGTGCCGACTATCCGGTAACACTTGCCAGGCAAACTACATACGTGTGAAAGCTAACGCACGTGGCTGTAAACTTCGCCGCCGGGTACCCGGTGGCCGGGACGTGTGAAAAGCGCCTTAGGATGGCTTGCTCTATCGATTGGTACTTCATGACAAATAAATTATTCCTGCAAAAAGTTCACCAGTTCAACTCACGGGAACAGAATGCCAATCTCTATAGTGTCTAACTTGTCTTATTTTGTTACACCAAAACCAACAGTCGGGTTCTTTCACCATGACGCTGTATGAATGCCAGTAAGATTCACGAACATTTTGTTTTTCCCTGTAAGAAAATAAAAACTAGGTCAAAATCAATCAAAATCAAAAATCATTTATTCAAACTAGTCTGAGAATCAGCACTTTTCGAACGTCAAAATTACGAAAGACCGTCCCCAAAATGCCCGCCCTTCACCACTTCCTAGTGCTTTAGCTGGTAAAAAGAAGTGGTGCAACAGCTATCCCAGCAGCACAGCTGTCTATTCAGTTAGAAAAACTTAATTCTATACAATAAACATGCAATTAACATTACGAAACACTAAACATTACATTCAATTATTTGCAATACTAGCAGCGCCCCGCGGATTCACCCGCGTAAGTTTCGATCCCGTGGAAATATCGGGATAAAAAGTATCCTACGTCCTTTCCCGGGACTCAGACTATCTCTATACCAAATTTCGTCTAAATCGGTTCAGCGGTTAAGGCATGAAGAGGTAACAGACAGACAGACACACTTTCGCATTTTATAATATTGAGTAGGATACTTCTTCATTATGATCATAAAACAAATACTTAAATAAAAATATAAAAAAGAATAAATACATAAATTAATTAATTAATTAATTATTGTTTCATCAGTAGGTAGGATAAGATCTGCTCGACATGCCATTGCACACAATGCCACAATATTGGACAGTCGATTTTGCCAACCACAACCGAACAAAGAATGCCGTTGTCACTGCCGCGGGCACGACTAAGCAATGATGCTGCTCCCTTTCTGAGGATGGCATGAAATGAATGCGAGCGTCGGCAAACATGCCCGACGCGCTGCAGTGCCTCGGCAGCCGTATCAGCATTCTAAAGCCATTTTAAGCGCAGGGTGTTGATTGATTGTCAGGGCGCTGACCCATAGACTGCACGTAAAAAAGATTGGCCAAATGCCCGAAACAATGTTACTTTTTAACCGACTTCAAAAAAAATGGTGGAGAACTCCCTAACAATTAACGTCCCTGCATCGGGAAAAGGAATATTTCGTAAAAGGCGATGGGCAAGTTGATATTAGGCTATTCAAATTCAAATTCAAATTCAAATTCTTTATTTCAGACGTAAGTCCATAGTGTTAGTAGCAACAAAATAACTTAATGACTAGTGTTAGTAATAAGGAGGACATAGAATAGATCAATTGGTATGGATCCTCACCCAGTGACGCAGCAGAGGGGAGTCCCACCTATCTGAGAACACGCTCAGGAGACTATTGGTGGACTGAGATAAATTATAAACAGACCCACTAAAAAGCGAGAAATAAAAACTTTTTAACAAAAAAAAACCGACTTCCAAAAAAAACACTACCTACAAACGGAAAAATAATTTTAATTTAATTTCGGAAGTCGGTAGCAAAAACTAAAATTCAGATCCCTAATACACAGACTTCCGAAATTAAAGTTATTTTTCAGTTTGTAAAGTTTTTTTTGGAGTCGGTTTTTTTTTGTTAAAACGTTTTAAAATAAATCGTTTATTCGAGCTGTATCAACGTCAGTGTATTATATTACTTTCCTGCCTCGGCCAAGCTTGATATAGATAATGTGAGCCCCACTGAAATTCCGCATCTACTTTTATGCCCAGAAAAACTGCCGGGTCTAAAGTTTTAGCATCTCTTTATCTAAGACTATGTTGGGTCTCTAGATTTCTGGAGAAGCTAAGGCGAACTTTATACATTTCGTTTTCTTAGCATTGAGAACTAGGTTTTTGTCGTAAAACTTTGAGAGTGTGCTCTGTATACATCGTTAAAATCTTGTCTATTCCTGTCTACATAAAAAGATATCATCTGCAAACAGTACGTCACAGTTACCCTTTAAATATAATGGTTAGTTATTGAAATACACTAAAAACAAAAATGGACCAAGTATTGAGCCTTGAGTTACATACATCTAACTGAACTGGTAGTCCGGCAGATTTCACACCCTTTAATACATTTTTACACATCCGAAAAGGTTCCGATGTGTAAAAATGTATTAAAGGGTGTTATTTAATAATAATAATTTATTATGTTGAGAGGTTCGTTTAAGCACCGCAGGTACCTAAATTTACTTTTTGCAGGTACTTAAATTGCGCAATTTCATTATTATGTTCGTCGACCGCAACTAAAACCTATGAAGTGAGCTGAGTGGGTGATCAAGCTGTATTTTTTTTTTTTTTAAATGTGGTAAATGTTTTCATACATTTTTTTTAGTTATGGTTCCAAATTCAAATCACATTCTGCACCAGCGCGTTATAATGAAATCCAGTACAATATTAATGCCTGGCTAGGCTAGTCTTTAATGACTTGCTGTAAGTTAGGTTTGAAAGAAAGAATTAGCAAGCTGAAGTGGCAGTGGGCCGGCCATATCTCGCGAAGAACCGACAACCGCTGGGGTAAACGAGTTCTTGAGTGGAGACCACGACTCGGCAAACGTAGTGTGGGACGCCCTCCGGCCAGGTGGGATGACGATCTGCGAAAGACTGCAGGCAGATGCTGGATGAAGACAGGGCGCTATGGCGCTCATTAGGGGAGGCCTATGTCCAGCAGTGGACTGCTATAGGCTGATGATGATGATGATGATGATGAAGTTAGGTTTGTATGACATATAATTTGACATTAATTCTATTATCACACCACCTGCTGGTGTGATAATAGAATTATTATAGTCTATCTGTTTTTATTGCGGACTTTTTATAATTGCACTCTTTGACGTTTATCACATGGGTACGATTCGTTTTATTCAGTTTGCTAACGATCAACGAAATCAAAGGCTTTTCTCATGTCGAGAAAAAATGCTACCACGGGTATGGTTGTCATTATTATTACCTATGTTATTATTTTGAATAAATATTATACATGCCAAAAAGAAGGAGCTACTTTTCGGGAATTCATCATAACATCATTACGAAAGTCAGAAAGGCTATGCTATAGTGCGTAGACAGTCACAGAAGTAACCTTTTTAACAATAACTTAGTTATAGATAATAGGTACCGACATGTAGATTAATATATATATATTTTTTTTAACTTTGGAACGGGCAACTATCTTAAACTTTCTTAAGAGACCGTGTCCTTATAAATATAACTAATCGTTAGATTAAACGGAACAGATTTTAGGTTGGAACGCTCACTTACCATATTTGGCGGGTGCAAATTTTGCTTTCCACGTAATTTATAACATTGCACAATTGTAATAACACAATTATCAATAATGCTAACAGAGATCCCATTCTCGCGCACATTCTGTGATAAATGGCGCTATATGGGATTTTAATGATACTATCAACTCAAGTTATCATCTTCCTGTGAGTAATTAATTATCAGTGGTCGGAATAGACTGACTATATTTACCTAAACTTCGTAGAACAGAGACAAAAAGTGGAGACTTCCTTGCGACGACATTTTTTTTTCCCGGAATTCGGGAAAAATCTTAAATAAGTTGAAAATTATTGTAAACTGGCAATGTAATTTTATTATATTATTATTAAGTTGGTAACATTAGTTTACGTTTATGTGTTTGCAACATTGTCTTTGAGTTCCTTCCGTTATACTTTTAACAACCATGTACGAATACGGGGCCAATGACCTGACCCGTCGCAGGGGGACACGGGGTTGTCTGGCGCCCATGTGCTGGTTTGGTCCCTGGGGTGCTCACGGCGTGCTATGTGTTCCGCTGCGTCGGTGATGGGGATTGGGGAGTACTCCCCAGAGGAGGGTCCGGTAACGGACAGCCGCGGCGGGTTCACGGATGAGTGCTAACGCGTGCCCGTGTTCCCGCCGTATAAGCGGCAGAGGAGGACACCGTGGAGTTTTAGTGGGTTAGAGTCCCACATAACTGCACTATCTCCCCGTGATAGTGTAGAAAGCATGAGCATTTCTCCACGTAAAAAAAAAAGTAATAGAATAAACTATTCGTTTATTATTACCAGCATCTCTTATTTAATCGCTACAGGTTATGGGCCCAGGCACAAATACCTCGAATAATTCTAAAAAACTTGCTGAGTTGTTGAAATACTGCACTCTGATAAACCTGCAAATTGAGGTTAGGTAAAACCGCAACGACGCCATTGCGCTACGTTGTGCAGGAAGGCAAAGTAAATAAAAATAACAAAAAGAAGAGCATCTTGGGAGGTGTATTGATCAATTTGATCATGATGGACAGCAGTCAAAGTGTTTTGAAGCTGGAAGGTTCAAGGAACTGGAACATTTGGAAATTCCAAACCAAAGTGCTGTTGCGTGGACAACATTGGCTGGATATAGTAGAAGGCCGGCGCACAAAACCAGAAGTAGCTGGGGAGAAAACTACTTGGGAGAACCACGACGCCAAAGCTCAGACTTTAATAGTCACGAGGATGACTGAAGATGACATGTTACATATTAAATATCTTGTTCGACTTCAACCGAAATGTGGAGACAGTTACAGAGTGTTTATGAACAAAAAACTGACACCAACATTTATCTACATTGTTCAACAAAGATCCTTCCAGTATAAATATGAAAAAGGTATTGCAATGTCCAAAAAAAGGTATTCCTGTCAAAGATTCAAGAATTGCAGAACAATCTGAAACAAATGAGTGAAGAAATCTCTGACAAGCTTGTTATAGTTAAAGTATGTACAGGTCGCTGCCAGAAGATTTCAAACATTTTATTTCTGCATGGGAATCAGCGCCGACAAGCAAACCTTGGATAATTTAGTGGCCAGGTTGCTAAAGGAAGAAGCAAGGTTAATGGAGAAGAATGAATAATCACAGCAAACTTCATCGTCTGCTTTTGTGATAAAAAATAGAAAGGCTGGAAAGTGTTTCAAGTGCGGTAAAATTAAGGCATTTCCAGAGCGAATCTGATAAAAAGAACAGTGAAGAGACCGTAAATAATAAATGTTGTTACTGTGGTAAGTCGGGACATACCTAATAAATCACAGTGTTGGTTTATGAAGATGAAGGAAAATATTAACCGTAAGAAAAGTAATGCTCTCGTGATGTCAAATACAGCATATGATTTGTATCAAGAAGTGGCTGTTGGACTCTGGTGCAGATGAGCACATGTGTTGTGATCGCGCATTGTTTACACATTTTACAGAAATTTCGCAAAAATCAGTCCTAGTCGGTAATGGTGCGGCAATTAGTGGGTTAGGCTGCGGACAGATAGCGGGATTTGAAACGGTCAATCGTGCCATTGAAAAAGGTTATGTTATGATGACAGATGACAACTCTTGTAAATTTTACAAAAATGGTGACGCTCGTGCGATTGCAAATCGAGTCGGAAATGCTTATTATATAGATTTGCAATTTAAACCGGTCTGGGTTCGAATTCGAACCTACGACGTACAACTCGTTTATATTGAAAAACACCTGTAATCACCTATGTTCACAAAATAAATAAATTCAATTCAACTCGTAAGTCGCGGCCGTTACCACTTGGCCACCACTGCTCACTGCTGATAGGCAATCGCTCCATGTAAAATACTGGTACTCAGATGCATCCGGTTAGACTGGAAGCCGACCCCAACATAGCTGGGTAAAGGCTTGGTAGATGATGACATACCTAAGCGTAGGCACCAGCGCACCTTTGTTAATAACTTCTGAACTAACTGATTAATTAAATGATTAGTTATTTTTGGACTAATTATTTTGGTATCTAATATCAAGTATAAATATACCATAACTTAGTTAATAGCTTTAGTTAGGTTAGGTTAATATACTTTTATTTTAATAGTTTATTAGACTTTGTCCAGTGTATAGGTATATTTTTATCCTCTTTAATAACGTTGTAAGCCACCAAGTAACAACTATGTGTTAAAATGACATCATGATGAAATATACAGTGCAAAGTGCAAACTTGTCTTATCAAATAGTTCAATTCAGTTCTCAATACAGTTTCCGTTATGCTAAGCGAATAGCTACCCGGGAATGGCCCGTCGAAAATCATTTTATGTTGCTAATTTTTTTTAATATTTTTTTCTGCTCATTAATTATTACGAAATTAATTTGTTGAGTAGATATTTTCATAAAATCGGTAAGTAGTGGCTGGGAACAGGTAGGGCATGAGACCCTTTGATAATTGAACACACATCAATACAAATTGTAGGTATATACCTCCACAAAGAGTTTATACTTGCACAGTTGGTAGTTTAAAGGGGATCCTGCCGTTTTACCAAAAATATTTTGCCAAAATTTCACTACCCAAACAAATTTTCGCAACCTTTTATTATACCAATGCAATGTTTGGAATGATTTTAGTATGCACATTTTCATTTGGTCAAATTTTTACTTGGCAGAATATTACTATGGATAATGTCATTAAGGCACTTGGTCTTTAATCAAATGATTTATTACAGCAAACAATCTTTAGACAATAAACGTTTGGTCAAATGATTTGTTATGACAAAAAATATAAAGACAAAAATGAGATTTTTGGGAATTAAATAATTAAAAAATGCAATTTTAACTTAAAATAATCATTTCATTCATTTCAATTCTTCCGATCTATCTCGTCTTTTACGATTCACCCATGTGAATGTACCCTCACTTCGTTTTGTTCTACAATCTGGCGGGCCGCCTCCCCAGTACATGGTGTTACGTCAAAATGACAGTTGACATATCTTCTAAAAAAAAACAATATTAAGCAAAGAGGTTGGTATCGCCGAACCAATTCTCTAGACGCGCCGACACGGCCACCCTGACTATCGCACGCCCTCGTGCGCTTGTCATAGCTGATATTGCGCATCTGAATTACCAGAGGAAATAACATTCCATTAGTCAGCTCGTCCATTCCTGACGTGCACACGTATAGACTAACATTTAGTGGTCTATCACTAAAAAGAAGCACAACCTCAACTACATGAATAAAGCATAACATGTGCTGGGAGTGCTTGGCCCTCTCGTCAAATCACCAAATCGCCATGCGGCGTAGGCTGGCGTACTATGCACCTTTACCTAGCCACCCAATCGCTAAGTGGTGTGGACCGGGCGTACTAAGCCCCTTCAACCAACCACTAACTTACCATGCGGTGTGGACCGGGCGTACTAGGCCCCTTCGACCAACCACTAAATTACCATGTTGTATGGACCAGGCGTACTAGGCCCCTTCGACCAACAACAACTCACTATGCGGCGTAGACCGGGCGTACTGGGCCCTTACGACTAGCCATGTTGTATGGACCGGGCGTACTAGGCCCCTTCGACCAACAACAACTCACTATGCGGCGTAGACCGGGCGTGCTGGGCCCTTACGACTAGCCACCACTACATGGCGTAGACCGGGCGTACTGGGCCCTTACGACTAGCCACCAACTCTCTACATGGCGTAGACCGGGCGTACTGGGCCCTTACGACTAGCCACCAACTCTCTACATGGCGTAGACCGAGCGTACTGGGCCCTTCCGACTAGCCAAAACCTCACCTTGCGGCGTGAACCGGGTAGAGCCCTTCCGACCACGCTTAGCAAATGCTACTGTGTTTGCGTGTTTATGAAGGATCTATACAACGTATCTACTTTTAGTTTCATCTGCTTCATGAATGAACGAATGTGATTCAGAGTATGAAGCTGTAAGGGTTCCTGACTTGCGGTATCTGAGCCAGCGGTCAGAGTACCCTCACTGGACACCGAAAGAGTATCATTATCGCTATCAATAGGTGATATTTCGTCAAGTTGTCCCAAATCACGCGCCTCATCATTAATCGTATTTGATGCTAATTCTACTAATCCTTCAAACCTTTTGGGTACTAGACGCAATTTTTCATGAGAGTACCTATTTGTTTATGCGGTTGTACCATCATGGATTTCAGTTCGTAACAGTTGTTTTCAAGCACACGAGTTTTAACAAACGGACCCCGGAATTTACGCGACAGTTTGGTTTGGTTGCGTTCTCAACCTTTGACAAAAACAAACCTTGCATATGTACAAGGCCGTACTTGTACCCTACCGCGGTTAAATCTTTCGAGTATCGGGTGCTGCAGCCTGTTTAATTTCACAGGATGCGTCGTTTCGATACATTCTAAATTTGCGCGGGTGGAAGTATTCGTACTGATATTGGGTGAAATTTAAGAGATACCAATACCTAACGACTGGGCTTGAATACTGAACATGAGTTCAGTGGGTGCGTATCCCGTTATCCTAGATCGAGTACAATTCAGAGCAAGTCGAACATCATCATGTTCGTCGCACCAAACTTTAATAGAATCATTTTCTATTACCTATGGTTAATAGGCTATAAGTGTACGCATTACGCTTTCGACCTATCCATTAGCAGCAACCAGGCGCAATTCAATTCCACGCTCGAGGCATAATGTTTCTAAAGTCAGCACCTCAATTTCTCCCTCAGCAAGTGACAACCGATAGGAACGCCCCCGAACAGTCCTACATGGGTCCATTAGGCAACCCACCTGTGGTCGCCGAATTTTCTAGACGCGCCGACACGTAAAATTATTATTCCAACTGAAATATTTGACTAAATAAAAATTGGTAAAAGTACTAGTTGGTAAACAAGTTATTGTTTAAACGTTCACTTGCCAAACATTAGGTTTGGGTTACAATTATTTGTGAAGAGATTTTTTGCTAAGTAATAATTTGGCAAATGAAATTATGCGGAAAATTGTTTGGGAATTGATAATTTGGCAATTTCTTTTTGGTGAAACAAGTAGGGAGACCGAGTTTAAAGACACGCGAACTAAGCGATGGCAAGAAGGTAATGGGATGACAAAAACCTGCCCTATTTTTACTGATATTTCAACAATTTGCAAATTCTACCCTAACGCCAACATTTTCGACTGTTTCTCTTGGGCATTATTTTGGGGAAAAGTGGAAGGAACTCCGCCTGTCTCCTCTTACGTGTATTGGAACAACAGGCACCTTTAAATATTTTATAAATATTTTTGTACCTACCTCTTTTAGTGCTCTTAATGAGCACCAAAAGAGGTAGGTACAAAAGTATGAAGATGTTTTCCCTGTAATTTGTAAGCTTACTAATATTAAACATATTTCAGTCGTCAGTAATTTGACTTCTGAAAGAAAATGACAAAGCGGTTTGTAACTATACAGACGCTATACAACGTTTATTAATATGGAGGTTAATATAATAATAATAATAATAATATATATCTACCGGATGATGACGCCATGTGCTCGTTCTGGCGAAACATCTGGTCGGTGCCTGTCAGTCACACCGAGGGTGATTGGACTGGGAAGATTGAGCGAGCGTGCGATCTAATACCAGAAATGGGGGTATTTACCATCAGCCCCCAAGATGTTGCTCGTGCAGTCCGACCGTTGCCTAACTGGAAATCTCCAGGGCCGGACGGGCTGCACAACTTTTGGATAAAATGGTTCCAAGGGTCGCACGCCTGCTTGGCATCCCAGTTCCAGTCAGCCTTAGAGTCAGGGTCGCTGCCCCAGTTCCTAACGACAGGAATAACCCACCTGCTCCATAAATCAGGTAGTACCGCGGATCCCAAAAATTATAGACCGATCACTTGTTTACCGACGGTCTATAAAGTTCTTACATCCATTTTGAGAACTAAAATTAACAAACATATAGACACCAACTCCATCATGTCTGTCTCTCAAAATGGATGTAAGAACGGGTCCCGGGGTACTAAGGAGCTACTCCTCATTGATATGGCCATTAGCCAACAGGTTCGTCGTTCCCGAAAGGATCTGTCGACATGCTGGATAGATTATAAGAAGGCCTATGACTCGGTGCCACATACATGGCTCATGAGGGTGTTGGAGTTGTACAAAGTAGATGCAACTCTGCGCACCTTCCTTATGTCGTGTATGGGGCAATGGAGGACGGTCCTTCGATATCCAGGATGTCGAAATATTCAGAGGAATAGCGAACCGATAAGGATCGAGCGAGGCATATTTCAGGGTGATAGTTTGAGTCCGCTTTGGTTCTGCTTAGCCTTGAATCCTTTAAGCACGCTGCTGGAGGATTCAGGTCTAGGCTATCGGCTGAGGAGAGGTGGTCAGGTTATATCGCACCTCCTCTACATGGATGACCTAAAACTCTTTGCCCCCAACAATTTGCAACTGATGGAGCTACTGAAAGTAACTCAAACTTTCAGTAGCGCCATCAGGATGGAATTTGGTGTGGACAAATGTGCGGTCATGCATGTAAAGCGAGGGGAGATTGTTGAATCCGTGGGAACCCAACTCTCGGATTCCACAAACCTTAGAACCCTCTCCGCATCCGAAACCTATAAGTATTTGGGTATGTCGGAAGCGTTAGGCATCAATGTTACTGACATGAAGCAATCGTTGAAGGAGCGCTTCTTTGGCCGCCTGAAAAAAGTACTTAATAGTCTTCTATCAGGCGGAAACAAGGTGCGCGCCTTCAACGGTTGGGTCATGCCGGTTTTGACGTACTCTTTTGGCATACTCAAATGGACTCAGACCGAACTCGACGCCCTGGATAGGAGGGTCCGTACGTTGCTGACTGCAAATCGAATGCATCACCCACGGTCATCGGTAATGAGGCTGTATATCCCGCGAAAGTGTGGAGATCGAGGGTTTTTAAACGCTAAGACCCTCCACAATCGCGAGATATGCAGTCTCAGGGAATATTTTCTAGAAACCGACGTGGGGATGCATCGAGATGTAGTCGCCGTGGACAAGGGCCTCACCCCGCTCTCCATGGCTAAAGAGAACTGGCGCAAGCCGGTAGTGCTTGACACTAATGATCGCATGGAGGTATGGCAGAGTAAGGAGCTTCACGGACGCTTTTTCCGGGCCCTACATGGACCCGATGTTGATCTACTAGCGTCCGTAGCCTGGCTGCGTTTCGGTGACCTCTTTGGGGAAACCGAAGGTTTTGTCTGTGCAATTATGGACGAAGTTATGATGACGAACAATTACCGGAGATTTATTGTGAAAGACGGCACGGTTGACATCTGTCGGGCATGCCACCGGCCGGGAGAATCAATCAGGCATATTATCTCCGGGTGTTCTCGTCTAGCTAACGAAGAGTACTTGCATAGACACAACCTTGTAGCCAGGATAATCCATCAGCAACTTGCTCTGAAATACAACCTTGTGGAATCGGAGGTGCCGTACTACAGGTATGTGCCCGACCCAGTTCTCGAAAATGGTAATATCACATTATATTGGGATCGATCCATCATCACTGACAGGACTTTTGTTGCCAATAAGCCTGATATAGTGGTGGTGGATCGATCAGAGCGGCGCGCAATGATTGTTGACATAACCGTCCCGCATGATGGGAACCTCGTGAAAGCCGAGAAAGATAAACAAATCAAGTATCTTGACTTGGCTCGCGAGGTTGTCGACATGTGGGATGTGGACTCAGCGATCATTGTGCCGATAGTCGTGACAGCCAATGGTCTAATAGCCAAGAGCCTCGACCAACACCTGAGGAGGCTCTCGTTGGGCAGCTGGATCAAGGGCTTGATCCAGAAAGCGGTACTTCTGGACACGGCCCGAATAGTTAGGAGGTTCCTCTCTCTGGAGCCCTGACCGCCGGTACCTTGGACCCTGTTCCCGATACCGGTGGGCTACTATTTTTTATATTTTTAAATGTTTTTATATTTCTTTATACTAATATTTAAAAATATAATTTATAAGAATTTATTTGAATAAAGGAGATAATAATATTCCACAACTATCACACAACGAATTATATAAATAATTTATTGGCTTAAAAATGTGTACAAACAAAGTGAAGCCCTGACTCCTGTGCTATACCTGCAGGAGTCATGTTAACTTATTCACAACCAAATAAAATAGCATTGGTGGCTATTTTTGGGAGTTTAGAGAAATGTGCTAATGCTTTAAACACACATAATATCTTGGTTAAGTCACAAACAGAACTCAAAGGGTCTTATTTATCGATTTCAGATCAGCTGCAACTATTAGTGTAAC
This sequence comes from Oligia fasciuncula, assembly GCA_963082905.1. Classification (NCBI taxonomy): domain Eukaryota; kingdom Metazoa; phylum Arthropoda; class Insecta; order Lepidoptera; family Noctuidae; genus Oligia; species Oligia fasciuncula. The sequence goes on along the minus strand of OY720391.1, from coordinate 21,209,728 downwards.
TTCCGGTGTACCGCAGGGTTCAATACTGGGACCCCTTTTATTTATCTCATTTTTAAACGACATTGACACTTGTTTTAGAAATTCTAAAGTCTTGCTCTATGCTAACAAAAATTTGCAAGACAGCACACTATTACAGGAAGATCTGGATCGCTTCAGTGAATATTACAAATATAATAAATTGCAACGGAGTCTATCTAAAGGCTGTTGTATCAGTTTCACGAAGAATAAAAATGTTTTCAAACACCCGTATTCTTTGGATAATACTTCACTATCAAGGGTGTAACATTCTCTGGCGAGGCGGCAAGCCTCATTGCCGGACTGCCGCCATGGGATCTGGAGGCGATAGTCCTCGCGCGCGTGTATGAGTGGCGCGCGGAGGCACTAAGCCGGGGGGAAGTTCCGCTTCCGCGGCAAATCGCTGCGGAGCGGACTGAGCTCCGGCGCGATCTCATGGCGACATGGAAGGAACGACTGTCGCAACCCAGCGCAGGGCACGCCGCGATAGCGGCGATAAGACCCCTCTTTGAGGAGTGGCTAGAGAGGCGCCACGGCGCCCTCACCTACCGCCTGACGCAGGTCCTCACCGGACACGGAAGCTTCGGGAGGTTCCTGCACATCATCAGGCGGGAGGAAACGCCCGGGTGTCACCATTGCCAGGATCGCCCAGAGGACACGGTGGAGCACACGGTGGAGGTCTGCCCCGCTTGGGCGGAGCACCACCGTGTCCTCGTAGAGGCGATCGGCAGCGGCGGCGACCTCTCGCGCCCGGCCCTGGTGCAAGCCATGGTCCGGGGCGAGAGGGAGTGGGAGGTAGTCACCTCCTTCTGCGAAGCAGTCATGCTAGCGAAGGAGGTGGCGGGACGGCTCAGGGAGAGAGCCTCCCGTCCCAGCCGCCGCGGGAGACGCTCCGGGCGTCGGGAGCCGCGCGACGACTCCCGGCCACCGTAGGCGCGGGCCTGCGGGCGGAGAGTAATGGGTAGCTCACCGTCCGATCAGGACCAGGCCCGTGCCGGACGGCGCGTACGTGTTCCACGCGCGCCTCAAAGAGATGTCAGCATCGAGGAGGGGCCCCATAGGGCCGAAGCCTGCCGGGTCAGCGGGATTGTCCGAAAGGGTTACCGCTGGCCCGGAACATAAAGGGCTAAGGAAGGAACACGGGTGGGTTTTAGTCAGTAAGAGTCTGACACTCCCTTCCGCTCCACCCAGAGCGGGAGGGGGGGTCATTTGATGATTTCCCATCCGCAAAAAAAAAAAAAAAAAAGGGTGTAACATAATCATGATCTTGGTATTCTCCTCGACGATAAACTTCACCTTGATTTATATTAAGTTGTAACTAAATAATGCCTATCGGTATTACTGCACGGTTTTGTGGTGAGATTTGCGAAGGAGTTTGTGCGCCCCTCTACCTATTTAGATTTGTACAAGTCTTTGATCAGATCACAGCACAGCTCGAATATTCAGTGCCAGTGTGGAATCCCTTTTACTGCGTTTATAAATAAGACTGCAGCCTTATTTATATTATTATAGTACTAACAGCGCCCCGCGGTTTCACCCGCGCAAGTTTCGATCCCGTGGGAATATCGGGATAAAAATATCTTATGTGTTAATCCAGGAAATGGTCTATCTATGTGCCAATTTTCATCCAATATTGTTCAACGGTATACGCGTGATGGAGTAACAAACATCTTCACAAACTTTCACATTTATATTATTAGTAGGATTCAGAACGTATTGAAAGGGTTCAAAGAACATTTTTAAAAGCCATACATTACCATTGCATCCACACAGATTTATAATTTTTTATATGTATTCCGTGGAAAATGTTGTTGGTTACACATTTGGCCGTTTATTTTTGTATTTCTTCCTACAAAATGTAATGTCCATTTGTCATTGTTTGTTTTCCCTATTAAATAAAATAAAATTCTTAGATTTTCTTGAATCCCATGAACTTTCTAAATGGAATGCTGAAATTTTGCAAAGGGGTCACACTTTCACGTCCAGAATACGTCGAATTCCAGTTCTTTATAATAAAATAGAATGATGATAATATTGTCGAGAATGCAAAATTCGTTTAATTATTATGTTGGTCACACTCTCTCTTGAAGTGTCAATACAGTCTCTGTCAATGTCATTGTCGTATTTGTCATTCTGTCTGTCATTTGTCAATCTTCAGCAGTCCAGCAATTTTTGTTTGTTGCTGCACTATATATTTGTAAATGTTATGCACAAGCTGTAAAGCAGAAAAACAAAACAAAGAATCTCGCTTTATAATCGTGAACTAATTCATTATTAAAACAAACTATGTTGATGTACTGTTCATGACAACAACAATTCTTACGTAAAGTAAGTAAATAAGATCGTGTGAGTTTTGAAAATGTCTCGGCAAAACATTAAGAATTTTCTTTAATAAAAGTGTAATACGCTCATAGAAGCGTGTGGCAATAGTATTCCAGTATATTACTTGTCATGGAGGAGTTTATCGACATGATCCGACAGCTACCTTGTTTATGGGATACAGGATGCAGGGAATACCGTGACATGAGAAAAAAAAATGCGGCTTGGAAAAGAATTGTAGCTGAATTAAAATGCAAAGATATACCTGATGGTAAGTTACACTGAATATTTTTATTTAAACCTTTAGTGTTGAAAAGCACCATTGACAGACAAGTGAACAAGAGCAATTCATTAGTAAAAATTAGTATTCATGTAAACAAATCATGCACGGTACACCTTTAAAAGGCACTCCCTCACCAGAAGCGCTCCTTTGTAATGTAACCTTTACCTGCAACCTAGCTGCATTACTTCTACCTATTTAATTATATGTATTAACATATCCTGCTGGTTTCAATTATCTCTACTCTACCTAAACATATCCTGCTGGTTTCAATTATCTCTACTCTACCTAACAGTTGTGTACCTGTGGCCTGTGCAGTCTACTTGCAAAGCCCTATCCATTACAGTAGAATCTTGACTAGTTACATTCATCATCATCATTCATCAGTTTAAGCTGATGATCGCGCGCGGGATACCGCCACGGCAAGTTTGTGCTCAGTGTTATTAAATGTTTAAAAATAGTAAAATCACATAAACTGTCATAAAATTAGTACGATAACAAACTAAACTGTGTTGTGTACATGTGGAAGTGTTATAAAAACTTAAATACTGCAGTGAACATCAATATTAAGTATATATGTAACTCCCATAAACTCGATTCTACAAACTTATCAAGTGTTACAAACTATATAACAGTGCTCAATGTGCAATTTAATACAGTAAAAACTCAACATAAACACGCTAAAAGTGTTAAAAAGCAATAAAAAAAAACAGAAAAGTAAAACATAGTGTACAAATCAAACAAAGAAAATGACCTTTGGACTTCATTATAACATTTTGTATTCAAAAACTGTTTAACGAACTTTTTAGTGACAGAAGTATCAATAGCTTAGGTAATTTGAACACTGTAATCAACGTTCAAATGGCTCGATGCGCTAAGTCTTGACATACGACCGATTCGCATGAACAGTACCAGGTTCGAGCCCCGCCAACTGAGATCTCTTTTTGTGATTTGTATAACATTATTCTCTACTACACAAGAAAGCGTACCTGGTTTTGAGACCCATAGAAACGTAGCGCAGTAGCGCAGTGGTTAAGCAACGGTCAAAGTCAAGAGATCGTACGTTCAAACCTTGCATAAGAGACTACTTTTTGCTTTTATGCTTCATGGATTATTAATTTATTATAAACATCTAGATGATAATTTGAACATTTGGTACATGATTTTTTTCTTTTTTTGACATATTGTTACATTACTTTATTATTTAAACTGCCGCCACATAAAATGGAAATCTTTGATAGGGACAATATTACTGTCCGAAAACCAGTAAAGGCCAACTCAATGGATGATATTTTCAATGATAACTTAAGCAGAAATTCGACGTTAATGGACACTACAATGATGAGTTTGCCTAACACTTCAATAAATGACAGTGACAGTATTGTGTGCTATAAAGACACAATTAGGAGATTGACGCTGGAATTAGAAAGCGCCCATAAGGAGATTGAGAACTTAAACATTGAAAATTTTCGGCTAAAAATGGACATAGGCCAATATATAAAAGTTGTTGAAACATATAAGAAAGTAAATATAGCGGAAACGAAGAGTTTTTCACCGAAATCGGCAAGAAAAAGAAACACTTTAAGAACGAGCTGCTTTTCTACACCGACAAAGTTGAGTATTAATCCTAATATGAAACATCAACAGGACACTCCCGTAACACAGACCCCAAACGATGTTGGCGACATATCGTTCAATACAGCAGGATCAATATGTAGTTCTCAGGGAATACATCATGCAAAGTCGCCGCCAAAGATCAGCGGTCAGAATCCCAGCGAGTGTACGAAACCGAGTGACTACGACTCTCGATGTAAAAAGTCTTCATTATGGCAAGAAAATAACAACAAACAAAACGAACAGTTTAAACAAAACAAAATATGCATTTTGAGTACTAATAAACAGAACAAGACAACGTCTATAGCAGAAGATACGATTGAGAGGCAATTTGACTTTTGTCACTATCTTACAACAGGAGGAGCCACATGTAATCTGCTAGAAGGGTTATGCAATAAACTTGAGGATTATACGAAGAGTGATTTTTGTGTAATTTTTATTGGTGAACAGGACTTTAAAACTAGTAATAACTACTTTAAACTTATATTAGACATAAGGAATACTCTCAGTGCCATAACACATACTAACATTATTATCTGTTTGCCAACATATAAATATAATGCTAATTCAAATATGTATAATTGGCGAGTCATGAGCTTTAATCAACTTTTGTATGAAGATATTAGGAAACATAAGTATGCATATGTGTTGGATTCAAATGCAAATATCGAGTATAACTACAACATATTCTTTAGGCAATCTGGTCAACTAAATAACTTTGGACTGCGTACCGTTTTTGTTAGTCTTCTCAATTTAATTATGAACATACAATATTTCAATACTCAGTCTTCAAGGAATCACCTAATTACATTAACGACCCATGAACCTACACATGTGCTAGAAACAGAAAACCAGTTTTTTCGTTAGTAATAGTATATACGTGATGCATCAGAATATAGCAGGCCTTTTAAATAAGACAGATGCTTTAACTGTTTGCCTACAGGAATTAGAAGCAAAGAACATTAATATTGTCGCACTGTGTATTACAGAGCATTTTATGATGTCAGGTTACGAAAGTCACTTAAAGGTACCTAATTATTGTTTAGCATCAGTGTTTTGTAGAAAAAATAGTAAGCGTGGTGGTGCCTGCATCTTAATTAGAAACGGGCATCAATGGAAAGAGGTGCCGCAGATAGCGAAGTTGTCAATAACTGGAGTAGTTGAGTGTTGCGGTGTAGAGCTTATACAGTATAATATTATTATTTTATGTGTATACAGAGTACCAAAAACAAATAATATAAATACATTCTATGGGGTGTTAGAAAAAATATTACGAATCATATGTAAAAAAAAAAATGTGCATATTGTAATGACGGGAGACTTTAATATTGATGTCATGAAGAAGAATAATATTGTATTGGAATTTGAATATCTGTTACTAAATTTCAATCTTACATTAGCATTAAAACAACCAACCAGGATACGTAGCCAAACGTGCATAGACAATATCGCACATAACTTTAAAACCAAATGTAAAACTGAGGTGACTGAATTTGCACTTTCAGACCACACAGCTCAAATAATACAGTGCCCCGTGGAAAAAACTGCGATTTTAAAATATTGGCGCGTAAAAAGACGTGATTTCAATGCAGAGAATATGATTAAATTTAAAGATTGTTTAAAACAAATGACTTTTTCAGAAATTTATGAAACGGATAATCCTAATGACGCATTTGACATATTTATTGACACGTTTAAACTGTTTTATGACCTATGTTTTCCGTTTAAATGGACAACTATAAGGGTGATAAGGAAACCTAAATGGATATCACACGGCATAAAATTATGCAGCAAAAAGAAACGGCAATTGCTGTGGAATTATAGACTAAAACCAAATATAACGAATAAGGCAAGTTTCTTAAACTACAAAAAAAGGTTTAACAAAATTATGCAACTTACTAGACGTGCCCAAAACAATTATTCTATAAAAACCTCTACCAATAAGTCAAAAACTACCTGGAATATAATAAACAAATCAAAACCGTGTTTCCCTAAAGAGTCCATTAGACAGATCAATTTAGATAATAAAGTATTAAATGACCCTCAAGAAATAGCAAACGCATTTAACGATTTTTTCGTTGACAAAAATCAACCCATTCCATATTCAGGAAATAATACAGTAAATATAACAACACGTCAAGATTCAATTTATGTTGCCCCCAGTATACCTATAGACATTAAAAACATTATAAAATCACTAAAATCCACAAATAGTACAGGTTATGACGGAATTTCTACGAAGGTAATCAAGTATGTATCTGACTTTATATGTAACCACTTGAGCTATCTCATAAATCTGTGTATATGTTCAGGTGTATATCCAAATGCCTTGAAAGTGTCTATAGTAAAGCCGTTATTTAAAAAAAAAAATAAGGAACACATGGGCAATTATAGACCAATTGCACTCATTCCGATCATATCAAAAATTTTTGAAAAGTATATCTATAAGGAGTTGTACTCATACCTGGAAAAGAAACACATATTAATCGATGAGCAAAAGGGATTTAGGAAAAACAGGACAACCAATATGGCTATTTATGACTTCTTGCATAAGGTAATGATAAATATGGACGCTAGAATCCCAGTATGCGCTATTTACTGTGATATGACGCAAGCCTTTGACTATGTTAACCATAACATTCTACTTCAGAAATTAGAGGCATATGGTATAAGAGGAAACATACTTAACCTTATAGAGTCTTACCTAATTAACAGAAAACAGTACACAGAAATATCAAAAATAAATATTAAGACAAAAAGAGAGGAAATTTACATATCTGGCGAACGAACGCCTATTTACGGTGTCCCACAAGGGGGCGTGCTTGGATCACTATTATTTATCCTATATATCAATGACCTGCCTGATGCTATTGACTACCCCATGACCCTATTTGCAGATGACAGCACAGTGACTATAACATGTAATAATAAGGACGTTTATGAATATGACATTAATAAAACTATTAAATCAATAATATCATGGTTAGATAGGAATAATCTAAAAATTAATTTACATAAGACGACGATAATGCATTTTAGTCAACGGGTTCATGCCGATAGTGACATTAAAGCCCTCTACAATGGCACAGTATTAAATAAAGTCGACGACACAAAATTTCTTGGTGTAATGATAGACGCAAAACTGAACTGGAAAGCGCACATTGAATATATAAGCAAAAAACTGAGCTCATTCACTTATGTCTTGTATAAACTGTCCTCAGAAGTTAACCCAGATGCTTTGGTGACGGCCTATCATGGATTGGTGGCATCACTTCTGCGCTACGGTATCATATTTTGGGGTAACTCTACAGACAAAGAAATAGCGTTTAAAGTCCAAAAGAAATGCATTCGGGCTATGTTTAAACTACAATCGACAGAAAGTTGCAGACCATTGTTTAAAAAACACAAAATATTAACTTTACCGTCTTTATACATTTTTGAAGTTGCATCCTTTGTAAAGTCTAACCCCCAACTCTTTCCACGACGATCTGACATTTTTCCGCGAAACAGACGTGACAATAGTCAAATTTGCCTACACTCGGCAAAAACTGCCCTCATGGGGAAAAGCTTTTTTTGTATGGCCCCGAAAATATACAACAAAATACCACAGTCATATAAAGCCATGACAACAAATCAATTTAAAAATAAGATTCGAAATCTACTAACAGATAAATGTTATTATAATATAAATGACTTTTTGACAGATACCTTTTGACATGATTGAACTTTTATATTATTTCTGACTAATATTATTCTCATAAAATGTAATAATGTAATGTAATGTAATGTAATGTAATGTTGGTGAACCCGTATTTAGTCTTTGCTTTATTGAAGTAATTATCTATTTGTTATCTATAAAAAATAAATAAAATTTGTACGCCTAGTCAGGCAAAACATGTAAGGACTTGTTACCTATATTTAAGATCTTGCATGCCTAATTTGTATGTAAACGCATGTTTGACAAATAAATTATCTTTATCTTTATCTTTATAGGTGAATGCATCCAATGGGAGCACCTAAATATTATGATACTATGCTAATTCCAGTGCTAAATGTAAAAAAAAAAAAAAATTTATTTAAGTCGGCCCACTCCCTCTCACAGAGAGGAGGCCGGTGCCCCAGCAGTGGGAACATTACAGGCTGATTATGGTTATGGTTATTTAAGTCAGACACAGTCATCATCTGCCTTGCCATTTCCAAACTATGTTGGTGTCAACTTCCAGTCTAACCAAATGCAGCTGAATACCAGTATTTAAGTAGTATTAGTATTTAAGTCAGACACAGTGATCTATATTTATGTTAGTATGCTTAAAAATATGTACAGGCTAGTAAAGTCAAATTTGTATTATAAAATAGAAGTCTCATAGTGTAGATTTGCTGCAAAAAAATACAAAACATTATATTTATTGTTTATTCTTATAATTTTTAGTTAAAGCTGCAAAGGCGGAGTGGAAGAAACTGCGGGACAGTCACAGATATTCTTTAAAAAACGCCAAAGCAGTGGGCAACGGACAGGACATGGTCATCAATAACAAGTGGAAGTATGCCGAGATAATGGATTTCCTTCTCCCCTTCATGAAAACTAGGAAAAGAAGACGAAGCCTAACAATGTCCAGTGATGATAACAAAGACTCTTCACCATCACCTTCAAACTCCTTTTTAGAAGTCCAACGGTCTAATACTGACACACTGAATTTCCTATCAGAATCTCAAACAAACAAAGTGGACACAACCCTGCAAACTGAACACATGTTCAGAAAAAGAAAAATTGATAAAGAAATTGGTGAAATAATGATTGATATGGACGATAGAAACAATAGTCATTATGGCGAGCAGAACAAACATCCCTTAGATTCATTCTTTGAAAGCATGTGTGAGACAACCAAGCAGTTTCCAACATGGTTACAATATACAGTGAAAAGAAAAATATTTAATGTCATCTCAGAAGCGGAGGACACATTTGAATCTTACAAATCACGAGAATCAATTTTTTGATACTCTTAAGTTATTATTAATTATACTTTTTTTTAGAGTATTATTCTCTTTTATTTCACTTCAATACTTATAAATTAAATATTTTACAAAAAGATAAAAAATTGGTACAGACGCCAGCACATCAAGTTACTACAATCTGTCAGATTTCTTTAATAGATTTTCGACTTTATTGCTAAAAAATAAGGTTCAAGGTTGATTGGGAAAATCTGACAGTTTCGGGTAGGTTGACCTGCTGGCGTCCGTACGTATCAGGAACAGGGTCCAAGCTACCGGCGCGGCGGTCAGGTTGTTATAAATTAAAATAAATTCATATAAATTCACGCATTGTTAGGTTCCTCTCTCTACAGGAGAGAGGAACCTAACAATGCGTGAATTTTATTGCTAAGTAATTTATTAATGTTGTAGCATATTCCCGAGACTGTTTGGGCAGTTGGCGAAGCACTGGGCTTGTGACTGTTGCAACCTGCCTATCTCATCTTTCTTGCTGTATGAAGTCAGATCCACCCACGGTAACGGCTTTACTACGTAGCTGTAAGGACCATTTTCGTAGCTCAACAAGTGTTACATTAAAGCGTGTTACACTGTAGGTTGCCGCGCCGCGTGACTAGAAAAACCTCACCACAGTATAAAGATCATACAGTATTGTAACTCTGCCGTAACCTTGAAATAAATGCCTACAGCCGCGCGGTACTTAAACATGTGATAGGGCTGCCGGCCTCCAGCATTTTAATTACATTTGCCTACTTTGTGTTTCCATTTAGTTTTGTTATTGTATTTTACTGTGTTCTAGTGACAGACAGACGGTCAAATTTATTTTTTCTAGTATTATTCATACACACAGTACAATAAACAACTATTATTAATAATAAAAACCACGTCTTTACTTTGAATTATACAAACTAACAAAACAAAACACACACGCCCCGAGGTTTTAACACAAGCGTACCTACCGTATAATGATTAATGACCCGCCTATAACTACCAATTTCACTCATGTCTATCACTTTCCTTTAGTCACTTTATTTATTAATCCAGACATCTTTTTTTTCGGGAGATAAAAGGAAATAAAGACACATTATGTACCTACCTACCTACTAGTAAGTAAAATTATTTTATAGTCTTACCTTTCAGAGTTTTCAGGTAATTTAAAAAAAGTTATCTCTGGATGCGTTATTGACGAATTCATGCAACCAAAAACAGCATAATTTATAGCCTACTCGTCATATTAAATATGTACTTACTTCAATTTATTTTTAGTGAAAAAATCGCGCGGTTAATGTTAAAAAATACAACACACCGTCCGTTCGTCACTGCGGCACAGTCGCGACTGTCTGCATACCGAGCGCATTCCGAGGTCGAGGCGCGTAGGTATAGCTCGCGTTTCGTCCGTTTGTATGAAGTCGAAATACACCTCACTGAGTGCACAATCTCGTTGTGTTATAGTATTTTTATCTAACGAAGTGGCGCGCGCTTTACTTGTGGTTACCAAGTGTACAAACAGTGAATGTGTGCGTACACGCAGGAGCTCTTGGTCTCGGTACCATCTGAGACACGGGCGAAGTCGGAAGTGTGTGCGTGTGTATGTCACGTGCTGACGCTACTCGTCTTCACGCACATAATCACAGCGTGTTTGTACACTCGGTTACCACAGTGAAGCGCGCGTCGCTTAGTGACATAAAAATACTGTAATTTACGAACACGCATCGCCGCGCCGGCGCCGCCGTCGCCGCTTGCACTTGCCTCTGTCGTCGACGCGTGTCGCTCGTGTGTAAGCACACAATTATAACGCAACCGTTCGTACATGGAGCGATTGGAAGAAGATTTATCGTCGAATATCTTATAAAATTATAACAGGCGTCTAAGAGTCAATAGAAGGGAAACAACTTACATACATCGTAGGCGCTTTGACAAGAATGCCTGTTCATTGGAGCGGAGCGAGTAAGCGGAGCGGTGTAGCTGAACGTAGCGAAGGAGCTGACGACGTACTACGGATCTTTGTGTCTATGGAGAAAGATTGAGGATCATAAGATCCCAAGAATCTAACGAAGATCGTCAGGAGAGACTTGATGCTGTTCGAGAACATCAGGCTGCAACTCGCTCCGTGGAAACTTCTTCGGATCGCGAAGCACGCCTGCGTTCTCAGTGTATTTACGCATCTACATCCAGATCTCCAGAGACCAGTCAAGAATAGAGAATTGAGTTTGAGTTTTAAGCGTATCTGCGCATCTGCTTCTAGGTCTCTAGAGACAAGTGCGGAACGTGATGCGTGTATGTCCGCTGATCGTGAGCGACATGCATTGTCTCTAGGGCTTGTAATTCGAATATTCGAATAATGCGAATATTGGATCATTTTTGCTATTCGAATATTGACTGATGTTAAATTCGAATATTCGAATAATTTTTAGTTCAGTTTGAAAATACGTAGGTACTACGTCTGTCTTACAAGTTGTTACCTACAGACCGCGCTTTACACGTACACGAACAGTGCTGGCGCCGCCACTCCGAGGTTTCGCAGCCGTAACAAATAATAATACCTATGTATTTACAGAATTATTAGGTATCAATAAAGTCATCAACACAACTCTCTAAGACCATGTAATCCCCAAGAATGACTATTTCATGAAATCTTGACATTTGGGGATTATACTAACTTAACAAGTTGTAGGTATTACTGTTTTTTTTTTTTTTTGAAAATATTTTTTTGGCTAAGTATACAAACTAAAAATAACAAAATTAAATCCTAACTTAACTAAAACTATACAGAAACTAAAAAATAGCGTCGAAAAATTCATCCGCATCGCTGTCGAATGGTAATGTGCCCAAGAGACTGGCGGCATTACCACGTTGTATGGCGATGCTTAGCCTCTGGCCAAGGTAAAAGCCAGCCCTTGGGTCACGGGAATTGTCAACCAGCCGTTTCGAAATTTCTTTAAAAAGACCATGAGCACTCGGACCCCACGGCCCGAGAGTTTCAACCCCAAACGGCTCGAAAATATAGTTTCCGATGAGGTTATTATATTTTCGCCGCTTGAGGTTTTCCGCAGCCGCAGCAGCAGCGCCAGCACAGCATGCCGAGCCAGGAAGATGGGATGGCGCAAGAGTATCGACACACGTAGCGTCCCACACTAAAGGCCTACCCACCTTCCATGGAAATAAAGACATACCGTCCGGTCTCTTGCCATCGTCGCGTGCCAAGCCATTGGGTTCTAATACAGCTGGAACGCCGACGGTGACAAGAGCTCGTCGGATGATGTCATTAATGTTCGCGTGCCACGCTAAGCGACCCGCACTTCGGCTGCAAGACAGACCGTGGTGTCCAAGGCTGTTGACATCTTCGCCACAGTGACAGCGATGGGGAGAACAGCAAGGAGTGCCTAGACGTAGGGAAGCAGCGAGGTGAAAAGTAGTGTCGTCGAACAAATTGATTGTAATTCTGTAAATACATATTTGTTACGACCGCGAATCATATTTTAATCAATGTACAACTTAATAATGACCAGCATAATGCAAAAAACGTAAGAAAATTTGAATTTCGCAGGCTACCTTAGCGCTTCCCCCTTAATATTTTTGATTTGTTTTTTTTTTTTTCATTATAATGTCAAACTATGTTGCTTAAAGGTGATTAAATTTTATATAATAAAAATACTCAACTCAAACTTGTGTATTAATTGTATAAGCAAGTTGTCCCTTCAAGGTTTCAACTTGGTTTCAAAGGAAAAAGCTAATATTCGACTAATTCGAATACTGCCTTTAAAAACATCTAAATATTCGAATATCTAAAAACTTCGAATATTTACAAGCCCTAATTGTCTCGCGAATCGGAAACGTTTACCGATACAGAATCACGCTTGAGTTCTCAGCGTATTCGCACATCTGCTAACAGGTCTTTTGAAACGAGTGATGAACGTGAGATTATCATACATTGTCCCGAACACGCACACAACAAAATATTCATAATCAGTTAGAAAGTGAGACAGAAAGAATTGCTGGAGTACGGCATGAAGAGACAGATTAAGAAGAGCGCAACGAACGTTTGAATTCTGATCGACTTCAACATTCTCTGAACAGAATGTCGATATCATCTGAAGAATCGGATGTGTCTCAAGATATAGCCGTAGGGCATGGCGACCTTCCTTGGGTTGATAAGGAACGGAATGCATTTACGTATACTCCTATGATTGACTACGCCACATATTCCGCCATCGGAGGTATGGTTAAAAATTGTACTTTTTGTGAAGCTGTTAAATGGCAAAAAGAAACAAACGGTATGTGTTGCTCAGGTGGGAAAGTACATATTGAAATATTGCAAAATCCTCCAGAAATATTAAGATCACTGCTAATCGGTGACCATCCACAGTCAAAACATTTCTTGGACAACATACGTTCGTACAATAATACCTTTCAAATGACATCTTTTGTTGCGAAACAGATTTCAGAAGGCCCATGCCAACATTAAAAGTGCAAGGCCAAGTTTACCACCTTATTGGTTCATTATTGCCTGAAAATGACGTCTCGAATCGTCTCGCGCATCCCGTTGTTTTCCAGTCCCCGGGCTCTTAGAATTCGACATCAGACGTTTCAGATCTTCGATTTTGACGACCCCGTTGTCGCTGGCATAAGCAACAGAATCCGCGTATGAGGTCGCGGGCAGAAGCTAGTTTTATAAATATTTTTGTACCTACCTCTTTCGGTGCTCATTAAATGAAGATGTTTTCCCTGTAATTTGTAAGCTTACCCCCTTAATAATAAACATATTTCAGTCGTCAGTAATTTGACTTCTGAAAGAAAAAGACAAAGCGTTTGTAACTATACAGACGCTATACAACGTTTATTAGTAAGGGGGTTAATGTAAGTAAATATAATAAATAATTTATTGGTTTAAAAATGTGTACAAATAAAGTGAAGCCCTGACTCCTGTGCTATACCTAGCGCAGGAGTCATGTTAACTAATACACAACCAAATAAAATATCTAGCATTGGTGGCTATTTTTGGGAGTTTAGATAAAAATGCGATATTGATATAAACACACATATCTTGGTTGGTTCTCTTCTTAAGTCACAAGCAGAACTCAAAGGGTCTTATCAGATCTGCTGCAACTATTAGTGTAACTTCCAGTGTACCTCAGGGTTCGATATTGGGACCCCTTTTATTTATCTTATTTTTAAACGACATTGACAAGTGTTTTAGAAATTCTAAAGTCTTTCTTTAGGCTGACAAAAATTTGCAAGACAGCACACTATTACAGGAAGATCTGGATCGCTTCAGTGAATATTACAAGTATAATAAATTGCAACGGCCGAGTCTGTCTAAATGCTGTTGTATCAGTTTCACGAAGAATAAGAATGTTTTCAAGCACCCGTATTCTTTGAATAATACTTCACTATCAAGGTTGTCCCATAGTCATGATCTTGGTATTCTCTAAACTTCACCTTGATTTACATTAATTTGTACCTAAATAATGCCTATCGGTATTACTGCACTGTTTTGTGGTGAGATTTGCGAAGGAGTTTGTGCGCCCCTCTATAGGGCATCGGATCCGGTTTTTCCCGGTTCCAAAAGAACCGAAAATTCCCGGTTCTGAGGGTACCTGAAAGAATCGGTTCTGTAAAACGGAGAACCGGTCGTTTCGGTTCTTTCGGTTCTCTCTTTTGAAATAAATTTAGAAATAATATTATCTCTACATATAATACTCTTTATGCTAAATTTCAAGTTATTATCCAAATTTATTGATTATGGTATCCAAATTTATTATCCAAACAGAATAAATACTGTTATTTCACTGTTAAATGAATAAATAACGTTATTATTTTATTATAACTCGTTGCTTCATTTTTCAGATATGATTATAACAATGTAGTTTCCCTACTTACTTGGTAACTTCGCACATATTTTAAAGATTTTTTAAAACTATTAGGTGACGTAATTCCGGTCTGACTGCACCTCGGTTGACACTTTGACGTGTAGCTCATTCCTTTTTCGTGCGCGGTAGCTATCGCACGCGCCCTTAAGCATCATGCCAAAAAGAAGCGCGCAATCAAAAATTGATCACTACGCTAGGAAAATTAGAAAAATTGAAGAAAAACAAAGACCGTTACAATCGTCATCGGATGATGAAGGTAAGCAAAGTATACTTTATTCTTTGGTGATCTAGAAGTGAATAGTGAAAAATATCAGTTTTGTAAATGCTCTGGGATTGACTGCGAGTCAATAACTTTGACATTGTTCAAAACTAAATTATAAAAGTTAAACTTTAATATTGCATCGGGATTGACTGCGAGTCTTTAACGATGACAAACAAGCACAGAAAATACGTACAATCTAAAACAGATGTAACGTTAACGTGCAAAATCAATTAAGAAATTTTATTCTTTAATATTGCATCGGGATTGACTGCGAGTCTTTAACGATGACAAACAAGCACAGAAAATACGTACAATCTAAAACAGATGTAACGTTAACGTGCAAAATCAATTAAGAAATTTTATTCTTTAATATTGCATCGGGATTGACTGCGAGTCTTTAACGATGACAAACAAGCACAGAAAATACGTACAATCTAAAACAGATGTAACGTTAACGTGCAAAATCAATTAAGAAATTTTATTCTTTAATATTGCATCGGGATTGACTGCGAGTCTTTAACGATGACAAACAAGCACAGAAAATACGTACAATCTAAAACAGATGTAACGTTAACGTGCAAAATCAATTAAGAAATTTTATTCTTTAATATTGCATCGGGATTGACTGCGAGTCTTTAACGATGACAAACAAGCACAGAAAATACGTACAATCTAAAACAGATGTAACGTTAACGTGCAAAATCAATTAAGAAATTTTATTCTTTAATATTGCATCGGGATTGACTGCGAGTCTTTAACGATGACAAACAAGCACAGAAAATACGTACAATCTAAAACAGATGTAACGTTAACGTGCAAAATCAATTAAGAAATTTTATTTCTTACACTACCCTCAGAATTGTTATCTTCACAACCTTAATTACAAATTGTAATTTTAGGTAGCGAAGATCCTGATGTGGTCCCAGGCAATGATAATGAAGCTATTATGGAGCCAATACCCGTGCCAACCGACGTACCACAAGACGTGGAATCGGAATCTGGCGACATTCCTAACCAACACTATGCCCAGGCGGAACCCTGTCCCCCTGAGGCAACTACTGGTAGCATGGAACCTGAGTTAGACTGTTAGATCCTGATCTACTGTCGCCACTCGGTGAATCGACATCAGATTCGCCTGACTACGACGATAACATTCACGATAATCTATCGCAGTTGTGGCTTCCTTTGCTAAGGAAAGGAATGCCCAAAGAAAACAAGGACAAGGTACTGAAAGAGTACCTTGTGCCAGACAATTGTAGGCTCCTTCAAGCACCCAAGTTGAATGCTGAAATCTCGGCGGCGGTACCGGACATGGTTCGCAACCGCGACAAGACACTTACAGCGTCTCAACAACAGCTAGTGCGGGAATCACCGCCATCAAGGCTCGAGTGAAATTAATCACACCTAGCTCGGACAAGGCATTCATAAATATCATCAACGAGTCCGAACGGGATAAATCACTGTTTGGCTCGTTCTTATCAGAAAAAATTAAAGCCGCCAAGGCCATTGAAAAGCAAGGCCTTTCCATAAAAAAGACCGCAAAGTTTCAAAATCGCCTCAACTTCCTAATACCCGCCAGTCCTACCCGGGAAACTGGAACCTGCCTCCTCGATACCCAGCGAACAGGGGGGGGGGGGGCGAGGTGCATACAGGAGGCCGATGACGACGGCGGGGAATCGCTGTCCGTACACGATGTCAGCACAGCCGCCACAACGCCCGGCCTCGCAGGACAAACCTCGGGCTCCCGCTCAGCGTCACCGTTAACGCAGGTACATGCGGTTAGACTTACCCAATTTTATGACCGATGGCTAAAAATAACAATGTTGTTCTTGATTGGTTAAAAAATGGTTATCCAATACCCTTTCATACACATGTACGACAATCAATAATACCTAAAAACAACCTATCAAATACTGAGAAATCAGATATGATGAAAGCCGTTATGAAACTCAAATCTTTAGGGGCTATCTCAGAGTGCAATGTGACTAAAGATCAATTTATTTCTAAAATATTCCTCACATTAAAACCTAACGGCGATAAACGCTTTATATTAAACCTAAAAACCTTAAACAAGCTAATCAATAGCGAACATTTTAAAAATGGAGGATTACCGAACAGCATGAAAATTGATACCACGCGATGGATACCTTGCTACCATCGACTTAAAAGAGGCGTATTTCCTCTTAGGCATTAGGCATTCCGACCGTAAATATTTATCAATTTCAGCCCAATAATTCGCTAAGAACATATGGCTTTAATTGCATGCCGTTGGCGTTTGGCTTATCCGTTGCCCCACGGGTATTCACTAAGGTTATGAAGGAAGTCATAACTTACCTTAGACATCACGGTTTTCAGTCAGTTTGTTATTTAGATGACATTTTATGCATTGGAAATACTTACGAGAATGGTCATAATAACGTAAATGAAACTTTGAAACTACTCGAGTTTCTAGGATAATTGACAACAAAGTCAATTACGATAAAAGTATGTTAAAACCGCGACAATTCTGCAAGTACTTAGGATTTTGTTACGATACCAGGTATCTCAGTACCTATACAATTGCCAGCCGATAAGCGACGTAACATCATCGAATTAGTAACAAAATTCACTAAATTACAGCCATGTTCCATCCGCGAATTAGCTCGCTTTATCGGTATTCTAGTCGCCACTAGCCCAGCCCTTAAATACGCTTGGGTATACACTAAGATTTTAGAACGCCAGAAGTTTCTAGCGTTACTTAAGCATAATAATAATTACGAAGCTAAAATTAACCTACCTAATATTATATTAGAGGATCTGAACTGGTGGCTACACGCAACCTTATGCGACAGCCAAATTTTGACATCGAAATCTATACCGACGCGTCGATGTCAGGCTGGGGTTCTGTTTGCAACAACGCTCAAGTACATGGCAAATGGAAGTCTTCAGAAAATTATTGTCATATCAATTACTTAGAGCTGATGGCAGCCTTTCTAGGTTTGAAATCCTCCGCCAGTGATGCAACCAATAAATAAATAAAATTTTACTGCGCATGGACAACACCACTGCGATCAGTTATATAAATCGTATGGGGGTATTCAATACCCCCACTTAAACGACTTGGCTAGGTCCCTTTGGAAATGTTGTGAACAGCGCAACCTATAGGTCATATACCTATCATACGTAAATTCCAAAGAAAACCGGGCAGACGCCGCGTCTAGAGTAGTCAATCCGGATACTGAATGGTCACTTTCCGATGAAGCATTCCAAGACATTATAAAATATTTTGGTCAACCTGAAATAGACTTATTCGCGTCCCGCGATAATGCGAAGTGTACCACATTCATCTCATGGAAACAAGACCCTGACGCAGCATCCGTAGACGCATTTACGATGGACTGGCAGAGCCATTTCTTCTACGCTTTTCCACCATTTTCCCTGGTATTAAAATGCCTTAGAAAAATTATTGATGACAAATGCACATGGCTTACTAGTTTATCCCAACTGGCCATCACAGCCATGGTTCCCACTATTGCAAAGCCTTATAGTTTCCGACGTTGTTTATAAATTAAGACCCATAAAACCCAAGTACTCCACCGCCTGGAATCCCCAATTGGTTTTAAACCATGTCTCAACATGGTTCCCTAATAGTGAGTTCTAACTCACACAGCTCACAGGGTACAAACGCTGTCTTTAATTAAACTCGAGAACATACTTTTCTCTGATAGCGGCATAAAGATCGTCATAACAGACATCATAAAGACATCCGCACCCGGCAGAGACCAGCCAATATTGTTCTTGCCATACTTCAGGAAAAATACGCGTATATGTCCAGCTACGGTGCTCTCAGGTTATATTTCTATAACTAGCTTCTGCCCGCGACTTCGTACGCGGATCCTGTTGCTTATGCCAGCGACAACGGGGTAGTCAAAATCGAAGATCTGAAACGTCTGATGTCGAATTCTAAGAACCCGGGGACTGGATAACAACGGGATGCGCGAGACGATTCGAGACGTCATTTTCAGGCAATAATGAACCAATAGGGTGGTAAACTTGGCCTTGCACTTTGAATGTTGGCATAAATGGGCCTTCTGAAATCTGTTTCGCAACAAAAGATGCCATTTCAAAGGCATTATTGTACGAACGTATGTTGTCCAAGAAATGTTTTGACTGTGATGGTCACCGATTAGCAGTGATCTTAATATTTCTGGAGGATTTTGTAATATTTCAATATGTACTTTCCCACCTGAGCAACACATACCGTTTGTTTCTTTTTGCTATTTAACAGCTTCACAAAAAGTAAAATTTTTAACCATACCTCCGATGGCGGAATATGTGGCGTAGTCAATCATAGGAGTATACGTAAATGCACTCCGTTCCTTATCAATCCAAGGAAGGTCGCCATGCCCTACGGCTATATCTTGAGACACATCCGATTCTTCAGATGATATCGACATTCTGTTCAGAGAATGTCGAAGTCGATCAGAATTCAAACGTTCGTTGCGCTCTTCTTAATCTGTCTCTTCATGCCGTACTCCAGCAATTCTTTCTTTCTCACTTTCTGTTTATGAATATTTTGTTGTGTGCGTGTTCGGAACAATGTATGATAATCTCACCGTATCAGCGGTCAGTCGCGCATCATATTCTTCACTGATCTCTAGAGATCTGGATGTAGATGCGTAAATACGCTGAGAACGCAGGCGTGCTTCGCGATCCGAAGAGGTTTCCACGGAGCGAGTTGCAGCCTGATGTTCTCAAACAGCATCAAGTCTCTCCTGACGCTCTTCGGCAGATTCTTGGGATCTTATGATCCTCAATCTTTTAGCTCCTTTGGAACATTGGGAAAGATTTGACCTCTTTCTAGGCATGGTTATAGTTTTATTATGAAGATACCTGATCAATTAAAATCTAAGTGACTGCTCCCCTACCAAGGGTGAGCAGACACGGGATCGTCTGGCGCCCATGTGCTGGTTTGGTCCCTGGGGTGGTCACGGCGTGCTATGTGTTCTGGTGCGCCGGTGATGGGGAGTACTCCCCAGCGGAGGGTCCGGTGACGGACAGCCGCGGCGGGTTCACGGATGAGTGCTAACGCGTGCCCATGTTCCCGCCGTAGGTAAGCGGCAGAGGAGGACACAGTGGAGTTTTAGTGGGTTAGAGTCCCACATAACTGCACTATCTCCCCGTGGTAGTGTAGAATGCATGAGCATTTCTTCACGTAAAAAAAAAATAAATGGGAGTTTTGGCCAGTAGAGTCAAATTTTCAATGATATCCACATCAGATGTTTCTGATCTTCGATTTTTATAAGTCAACAGGAAATGCCCATCAGACCGAATAACTTTTACTAAGACGTCATTCCTTTAAGTGTTATGGTGTAGCTGGGCTCTTGGAGTTCCCCATCAGGTGTTCCAGATCTTCAAATTTATTCTCTCAGCAGAAAATCCTCATCACGTGGAACAATTTTTGCTATGGTACCATTTTTGTATCTCCTATAGTTAAGCTGGTCTGTTTCGGTTCTGCATCAGGTGTTCAAGTTTCCAAGAAAAATTATAGCCTGAATGTTGTCCAGCCATATAATAACTATACAACAAAAAAAAAATCATTCAAATCCGTCCAGTAGTTCCGAAGATCGGACGCGCAGGCCCGAGGCGTGTACGTACTCTGATAGAATACCTTAACAAATGTTCGCCGTGATTCTTTAAATTGACATAACTTTTTTATTTATGAACCGATTGACATGAAATAAACACTAAATGTTAAGTTAAGCCTACTACAATATATTAGTGAAAACCGCATCTAAATCGAATAAGCCGTTTCTGATATTAGCGTGCACAAACAAACAGACAAACAGACAAACAGACAAAAAAAAATTTAATTACAATTTCGGGTTCGGCATCGATATAATAACAACCCCTGCTACTTTTTTTTTATATATTTCCATTGTACAGACACCACTTTTCTACAAATTTATTATATGTATATAGACTAAAAGCATAAGACCTGAGAGTACAAACAATCTGTTGTTGACGTACAAACGGCCACAAAAACCCACTACCACGCAAACCATCAGTAGATGGATCAAACAAGTCTTGTCAGAAAGCGGCATTGATACCAGTGTATTCGCCGCGCACAGTACACGGCTCGCGTCAACCTCGGCCGCAAGCTTAACCAGGAGTTAATATAGAAACCATTCGCAAAAGCGCAGGATGGACTATTAGTTCATCTAATTCATTTGCTCGTTTTTATAATAGGTGCGTTATAAACGAAGGCGAATTTGCCAAATCTGTTTGCTTACGATTAGACATACAGACTGATTATTAATTCCTATTAACTATAGGTACCTATTATAAGATTATATTACACTACAGAAATGTTTATTTATGTTATGTTCATGTGATCGATAAGATCTTTATGTTTAGCTCGTTGAAGTTAATTCGAAATAAGTAAATATAAATGTAACGTACCATTACGGAAACATAAGTATAACTATAAGGCTGATTTGTCTATTGGTAAATAAAACCATAATGTTTAAAACCTTATTGTTTTCCATTTCAAAACTTTCTGACTCTTAACATCTACATTGTTATAATCATATCTGAAAAATGAAGCAACGAGTTATAATATATGATCAAACGAACTTCCAAGTGAAGTTCGATCATTATTATGATGAGTTGCTTCATTTGAAGATAATATGATCACCCTCCCTCCCTGACGCTTGAAGATTCCCAGATATAGAGAAAGTTTTATATCATACTCATGACTCTAAAAAATGAGCTACACGTCAAAGTGTCAACCGAGGTGCAGTCAGACCGGAATTACGTCACCTAATAGTTTTAAAAAATCTTTAAAATATGTGCGAAGTTACCAAGTAAGTAGGGAAACTACATTGTTATAATCATATCTTCAAATGAAGCAACTCATCATAATAATGATCGAACTTCACTTGGAAGTTCGTTTGATCATATAATATTCATCATATTAAAATAATAACGTTATTTATTCATTTAAGAAACTAACGATTTTTTTGAGGGATTCGGCAACATTAAGGTAAATGCTCCAGGATACCCCGCGAAATTCAAATTTTTGATAGTTTGGTAATAAAAGTTGTATTGGCGGTAATGACACATACTAGCCGATAGTGAGCTGGCATTTGTAAAAAACGTACGAATATTTGAATTTCGGGGGGTAACCCTAGAGCTCTCACCGTAACAATCTCTGGTTGAGTATAATAAAAAAAAAAAAAACTATAAATGCTTACCAATAAAGTGTGTTTTATTTAGATCCTTTCCCTTTATTCGTTTTGATAGTAGGAATTCTATATAAAAGATAGCATACCTTTTCAACTTGAATTTATGAAAAAACCCGAAAGAACCGAAAAAATCGGGTACTCGGTTCCGGCTTGAGTTTAGAACCGAAAGAACCGGTTCCTAAAATAGGGCCGGTTCTCGATGCCCTACCCCTCTACCTATTTATATATTTTGTACAAGTCTTTGATCAGATCACAGCTCGAATATTCAGTGCCAGTGTGAAATCCCTTTCACTGCGTTTATAAATAAGACTGCAGCCCTATTTATATTATAGTAGGTACTAGCAGCGCCCCGCGGTTTCTCCCGCGTAAGTTTCGATCCCGTGGGTATATCGGGATAAAAAATATCCTATGTGTTAATCCAGGAAATGGTCTATCTATGTGCCAATTTTCATCCAATATTGTTCAACGGTAGGTATACGCGTGATTGAGTAACAAACATCCAAATTCCAAACATCTTTACAAACTTTCACATTTATAATATTAGTAGGATTCAGAACGTATTGAAAAGATTCAAAGAACATTTTTAAAAGCCATACATTACCATTGCATCCACACAGATGTATAATTTTTTATGTGTATTCCGTGTAAAATGTTGTTGGTTACACATTTCGCACACCTAGATCTAAAGAGAGCTAACTCTAAAATCTCAATTTTTGAGGTATGCATTACCATCGAATTCACTAGGTACCTAGCGACCAATAAAACAGATTCAATCAAAAATAGTTCCATTACTCAACGCTAGATGACACCGGAAGCCCTTATTGTTGAACGAGCGAGCCGCGCTCCTCCCCCACCAAAACAGGGACATCGGTAGGGTACTAACTACAAAAATTCAATTTTCAGCCCCATTATACGATTAAACCACAACACTCATAAAACATCACTGATTTATCTGCACTTAAAAAGTATTGAACAATACAGCAAACTCCTGCAGTGCACAGGGACATAGTAATCAGTTTTTCAACTTCTCTGAAAAAAGTGTTTTGTTGAGTTAATCGCTGTTTATATTTAGGTGTGCGATTTGGCCGTATAATTTTGTATTTTTTCCTACAAAATGTAATGACATGTGTCACTGTTAGTTTTCCCTATTAAATAAAATAAAAATCTTAGATTTTCTTGAATCCCATGAACTTTCTAAATGGAATGCTGAAATTTTGCAAAGGGGTCACACTTTCACGTCCAGGATAAGTCGAATTCCAGTTCTTTATAATAAAATAGAATGATGATCATGTCGAGAATGCAAGACTCATTTAATTATTATCTTGGTCACACTCTCTCTTGAAGTGTCAATACAGTCGCTGTCAATCAATGTCATAGTCGTATTTGTCATTCTGTCTGTCATTTGTCAATCTTCTCTTCGGCCCAGCGATTTGTTTGTTGCTTTTTATTTGCTAATGTCATGCACAAGCTGTAAAGCAGAAAAACAAAACAAAGAATCTCGCTTTATAATCGTGAACTAATTCATTATTAAAACAAACTATGTTGATGTACTGTTCATGACAACAACAATTCTTACGTAAAGTAAGTAAATAAGATCGTGTGAGTTTTGAAAATATCTCGGCAAAACATTAAGTTTTCTTTAATAAAAGTGTAATACGCTCATAAAAGCGTGTGGCAATATTATTCCAGTCCAGTATATTACTTGTCATGGAGGAGTTTATCGACATGATTCGACAGGTACCTTGTTTATGGGATACGGGATGCAGGGAATACCGTGACATGAGAAAAAAAGATGCCGCTTGGAAAAGAATTGTAGCTGAATTAAAATGCAAAGATATACCTGATGGTAAGTTACACTGAATATTTTTATTTAAACCTTTAGTGTTGAAAAGCACCATTGACAGACAAGTGAACAAGAGCAATTCATTAGTAAACATTAGTATTCATGTAAACAAATCATGCACTGTACACCCTTAAAAGGCACTCCCTCACCGGAAGCGCTCCTCTGTAATGTAACCTTTACCTGCAACCTAGCTGCATTACTTCTACCTATTTAATTATATGTATTAACATGTCCTGCTGGTTTCAATTATCTCTACTCTACCTAACAGTTGTGTACCTGTGGCCTGTGGAGTCTACTTGCAAAGCCCTAGCCGTTACAGTGGAATCTTGGCTTGTTACATTATAGGTGAATTCTCCCAATGGGAGCACCTTAATATTATGATACTATGCTAATTCCAGTGCTAAATGTTAAAAATTTAATTTATTTATTTAAGTCAGACACAGTCATCACCTGCCTTGCCATTCCCAAAAACTATGTTGGTGTCAACTTCCAGTCTAACCAAATGCAGCTGAATACCAGTATTTAAGTAGTATTAGTATTTAAGTCAGACACAGTGATCTATATTTATGTTGGTATACTTAAAAATAAGTACAGGCTAGTAAAGTCAAATTTGTATTAAAAAATAGAAGTCTCAATTTGCTGCAAAAATATACAAAACATATTTATGGTTTATTCTTATAATTTTCAGTTAAATCTGCAAAGGCGGAGTGGAAGAAACTGCGGGACAGTCACAGAGATTCTTTAAAAAGAGCCAGAGCAGTGGCCAACGGACAGGACATGGTCATCAATAACAAGTGGAAGTATGCCGAGATAATGGATTTCCTTCTCCCCTTCATGAAAACTAGGAAAAGAAGACGAAGCCTAACATCCAGTGATGATAACGAAGACTCTTCACCATCACCTTCAAACTCCTTTTTAGAAGTCCAACCATCTACTTCAAATACTGACACACTGAATTTCCCATCAGAATCTCAAACAAACAAAGTGGACACATCCCTGCAAACTGAACACATGTTCAGAAAAAGAAAAATTGATAAAGAAATTGGTGAAATAATGATTGATATGGACGATAGAAACAATAGTCATTACGGTGAGCGGAACAAACATCCCTTAGATTCATTCTTTGAAAGCATGTGTGAGACAACCAAGCAGTTTCCAACATGGTTACAATATACAGTGAAAAGAAAAATATTTAATGTCATCTCAGAAGCAGAGGACACATTTGAATCTTACAAATCACGAGAATCAATTTTTTGATACTCTTAAGTTATTATTAATTATACTTTTTTTAGAGTATTATTCTCTTTTATTTCATTTAAATACTTATAAATTAAATTTTTAAATATTTTACAAAAAGATAAAAAAAATGGTATCGGGAACAGGGTCCAAGCTACCGGCGCGGTCAGGGTTGCAGAGAGAGGAACCTCCTTACAATGCAAGAATTTTGGTGTTAAGTATTACTTTTAATAATGTTGTAGCATATTCCCGAGACTGTTTGGGCAGTTGGCGAAGCACTGGGCTTGTGACTGTTGCTACCTGCCTATCTCATCTTTCTTGCTGTATGAACTCACATCCACCCACGGTAACGGCTTTACTACGTAGCTGTCCTTCCGCTTTCCTTCGTTTTCGTAGCTCAACAAGTGTTACCATTGAAGCGTTTTCACTAGGTAAGTACGCGCCGCGTGAGTAGAAAAACCTCACTGAGTGCACAATCTCGTTGTGTTATAGTACCTATTTTTATCTAACGAAGTGGCGCGCGCTTTACTTGTGGTTACCAAGTGTACAAACAGTGAATGTGTGCGTACACGCAGGAGCTCTTGGTCTCGGTACCATCTGAGACGCGGGCGAAGTCGGAATTGTGTGCGTGTGTATGTTACGTGCTGACGCTACTCGTCTTCACGCACACAATCACAGCGTGTTTGTACACTCGGTTACCACAAGTAAAGCGCGCGTCGCTTAGTGACATAAAAATAGTGTAGGTAATTTAGGTACGAACACGCATCGCCGCGCCGGCGCCGCTTGCACTTGCGTCTGTCGTCGACGCGTGTCGCTCGTGTGTAAGCACACAATTATAACGCAACCGTTCGTACATGGAGTGATTGGAAGAAGATTTATTGTCGAATATCTTAAAAAATTATAACAGGCGTCTTAAGAGTCAATAGAAGGGAAGCAACATACATCGTAGGCGCTTTGACAAGAATGCCTGTTCATTGGAGCGGAGCGAGTAAGCGGAGCGGAACGAGGGAGCGGTGTAGCTGAACGTAGCGAGGGAGCTGACGACGTACGGATCTTTGTATCTATGAAGTTAGCCGCGGCTAGTCTTGTTTTTCATTCACAGGTATAAAAAGGAATCATTCCACTTCGCCACAAGTCCACAACACGTTGTCTCACCAATGGAACAAAGTGATGGAGGATGTTCACAATTTTGACGTCCACCGTGTCTCACTAGTTCATTTTGGTGAGGCAAATTACACTTCTACATAAGATCCTAGTTAATTTTTACCATCTAGGGCTGGCACTGCGCAAATTAGGAGTTTGTTGCCACTTCTTCCCAGCGAAAGCACTAGAAAGTGGTGAAGGGCGGACGTTTTGGGGGAATGTCTTATGTAGTACCTAATTTTCGTTTATTCGGTCGTCCCCGCCCCGTCGTTCCCACTGGGCATGACTATCGAAAAGTGCTGATTTTCAGCCTAATTTCAATAACTGACTTTTGATTTTGTTTTATCAAATATTTATGGTATAAATAAAGAATTTACAAAACGGTTAGGTACGTCAAATGCCCATGTACCTAACACCCACTCTCACGAAGATCGTAGAAGGCTCAGAAACAGTTTAAACATAACAACGCCAGCGCCATCCTATTCCCGTACAAATAGTTTCAGTTTTGTTTTAATTTCACCATAATTATTTATTAAACTCAACAGTGCCAGACTTGGTGGGAAACACTGAAAACCGAGTTTATACGAATGTAATTTTCCCCCGGGGCAAAATCCGTACAATTTAATTTTGGTGGGACAGTTTGCCGTATGAGGAGATCCGCAGGAGAACCAAGGTAACCGACATAGCTCTAAGAATTGCCAAACTTAAGTGGCAGTGGGCAGGGCACATTGCTCGCAGAACAGATGGCCGATGGGGTCGAAAGGTTCTGGAGTGGCGACCGCGTACCGGAAGACGTAGCGTTGGAAGGCCTCCCACAAGGTGGACCGACGACCTTGTGAAGGCCGCAGGAACCCGTTGGATGCGAGAAGCACAGAACCGGTCGAAGTGGAAGTGCTTGAGGGAGGCCTATGTCCAGCAGTGGACGTCTTTCGGCTGAAATGATGAGTTTGCCCCACAAAAGCTAGTGGGACACAGTGGACGCCTAATAGAGAACGTTTCACTGTGTCCCACTAGTGAGGCCATGTGGAACAATCCATAAAAAGACACGTCGAATTCATAATCTCCTAACTAAATGAACTAAACAAACGAACGAACGAACTAATGAACTAAATGAGAAAATCCAATCTGCAGCTTTGCCGACACAGATTTGCGGCGCGTCGTGCCGTCGCGTCGTCGTCGTGCGACTTGGGCCGTGGGACCTACAAGGCAATTTGACACAATGCAGCATACATGACATGACATGTGTCAGTACAAATAATCTTAAAGGTGCCTAAAATTCGTCATCATCATTTCAGCAAATGACGTCCACTGCTGGACATAGGGCTCCCCCAAGTACCTTTACTTCGCGACCGGCTCGTAGGCATATGAGACATTTATTTCAGCCAAAATTTCAGCTCACCTAAGTCCTCCTGGGACTGCAGGTGCCCATATACGGCAGTGATCTTTTAACATTATCTGAGTCATCAAATTACATTAATAGCAAGGGGCCTAATAATAATAAGTTGTGACACCACCACCACCATCACCTAATAATAATAAGTCGTGACACCACCACCACCACCACCTAATCACCTAACGGCGAATATTCTGATTGTGATTCTTGCTATTATCATTTTGCTAGGCACATACAGTGCCTAGCAAAATGATAATAAAAACAATGGATTTTCGTAGGTAGGTACATACTATACTTTGTGAAGTTTTGTTTGAAACTTATTTGTAAGACAACTCTGACATGTCTCACATGCACACCTCACGTGCCTGCGTAATACTCCCCGAATTGTTAACCTTCTTTTTTCGAAGTCGGTTAAAAGTAGGTACCTACCTACGGTGTTATCTCTTATCACATTCACAAATTATGGATGCTGTAGCTTGAAGCGGATGTGTGGTTCGTCACCATAGTGAGTAGGTATACAAACTTACTTCGTAGGTACTGAGTGTGATGTTTGCAACTACTGTGACCAGTGCTTGACCTTTATGTAGGACGTTCCTGATTAGGTCTACAAGGTTTTTTTTAGGGAAAGCGATTTTTTTTTGTTTGTAACTGGTGTTAGGGTAGGTAATTTTAGGCTGCCTGGTCATAGAGCTGAGAGGAACGGAGCAGTACGGCCGCGGAGCTAGGAAAACGTCAACTAGTAGGCTTCTTTACCACTTAAATTTTAGTAGGTGGAAGGTAGACATGGTTTGGCTGTTTGGCAGCATGGCTATATACAAGTAAGGGAGTGGGAGAGATCACGAAATTATTGTAAGTAGGTACCTACATACCTAGGCACCTTGTTTTCATACCAAAAACGAACATCCTATGATTAATAGACATTGTCTATGACGTTTTTGATGTCTCGCGTTTACAATAAGTACCTACCTACCTACGTAAATCTTTAATTGTGTTACCTATTTTAGAGACTCTTCTCCAAATGCTTTCGTTGAATTCTTTGACTTCCACTGAAAAATGTTTTTTTTTAGAATTCGTCCATACTAATATTATAAATCCCACCAAAAACATTTTCATGTAAAATGTTTTTGAGACGAGACACACAAGACGAGACCACATATGGCTCGCACTGCCAAAAAGTTATCAGATCTCATGTAGAGTCAAGCTTCTAACTCTACACGCCCTAACTTCACAAACTCTACATACACCTTAGTAAAAATATGAGGCTTGGCCGTTTCGTTACTACAAGAACTATTGTATAACAGAAAAGTAATGAACAGTGAATACATTTTTCACCTTACGCCCATGTGATGGTAGCGAAACGGCCAAGCCACATATTTTGACTAAGGTGTAGAGTTTGTTTAGTTAAGAAAGTTAAAAAATACGACGAAGTGCTTCGAGAAAAGGTAGGTAGTGCCCTTGCGCTTCGCTTGGCTCGTCTTGGCGGGGGCACACCCGTGCCCCCAGATTCGAAAGTTTGTCTGTCTGTATGTTACTTTTTCACACCTAAACCACAGAACGGATTTCGATAAAATTTGGCAGAGAGATAGATCGCATCCCGGGGAAGGACATAGGATAGTTTTTATCGACATACCTCGCGGGCGAAGCCGCGGGCGAAAGCTAGTAGGTAATAAATAAGAGATAATATTTTCAGTGTAGGTAACGGTAAGGTACGTAAAGCTTGTCACCCTACGTTTGCATCCTATACATATCTACTTGTTCGTTCATAATAAAATAATAAATTATGGTCAGTTATAAATAAATTATAGTTCACAGTGACTGAAACCTTTAATTAAACGTTTCGACAACAGAAAATGATGAAAACACCGTTTGTGATTTACTTTTGTGCTATTGCTTACTTCTTAACTGGAGTGGATGCAAAGATTTGTGAGCGAATTGAAGCGTAAGTTTTTACTTATGACTATTATAACATTTCCTACTAGCTTCCGCCCGCAAGGTATGTCGATAAAAACTATCCTATGTCCTCCCCGGGATGCAATCTATCTCTCTGCCAAATTTTATCGAAATCCGTTTAGTGGTTTAGGCGTGAAAAGGTAACATACAGACAGACAGATAGACAGAGTTACTTTCGAATTTATTTGAGTGAGCGTTTCGCGTGTTGCCGGACTTAACGAATAGCACCACCCTAATTCCCGTGAGTGTTGTATTTTTAACCATATTGCGATCGCCAACCCGCCTGCCAAGAGTGGCGATTATGACAACCCCAACCCCGCCCCCCATAAGCCCCCATTAGACAAGCACAAAGAACAAATGGTCCCTAGTGCCCGGCGGCCCGCCTACTCTTGGCTACGGTGGTGATAAGAGTCCCCGGAAGAGATCCGGCTACCACAGGCACCGAAAACTGGACCTGGCAACATACAACACACGTAGATACACTCCGGACCGACGAGAAGATCACCGAACTCGAGGAATAATTGAGCAAGATACGATGGAGGGGTTATCTAAAGTCCGAAGAGAGGGGGAGGACTCGATTATCCTCAAATCCGGAAAATTGCTCTAGGTATATCCGGGAGGGCGACCAGCAGTCCCAACGTGTTGTCTGGTTTATCGTCCTTATGTCCCTTGTGAGCAACCATGCTCGAAACTATCATAACTGTCAGGGGTAGGTATTTAATTTAGTTTCAGCCGACAAAAAAAAAATGACTGAAAAATCCTTCACCAATGGGATTTGCTTAACAGTTAACTGTCCGTTATGATTCATAATGTTATCCTTTTATGATTCTATCAAAGTGGCTGTTTTAGGCCCCCTGACTTTGGTCTGCTTTTTTAGTAGGTACCTACCTAAGTGTAAATAGTTAGTTGCGTTATTAGTGTAGGTATTTATAACTTGTTTTTTATTTCCTTTCTTTTTTCAGTGTAACGAGAATTGTAGAAGTAACCTTCAGTACTGCGTACATTGCGACCTACCATGGCCAGTGTTATTATCGGTGTATTAAAACACGGTGGGCTACTGCTGTACATCGCAGATATGATCCGGTAAGCACCTTATACTTAACACTTTCCAGGAATTAAACCTTGTTCTGAACAAAATAGATGACCCTGGCCCCACTAGTAAAGGCTCCTACAAACAAGCGCGACACGCGATGAAATCGCGCGAGACACAAAGGCACCGCAAGTCGCGCAGCGAACGGTGGTGCCTTTGTGCCGCGCGCGATTATATCGCGTGTCGCGCCTGTTTGTTGGAGCCTTTAAAGTGGAAGGGAGCTAACTGCGATAAATAAAGTTGATAGGTACTTTAATTGATACTAGCTTCAGCCAGCAACTTCGGCCATGTGAAATTTCTTATTCCCTCGACCCACCCCGTTTCATTGCCTCACCTGTCCCAGTTATTAAGTACAGACGCCAGCATAATCAAGCTACTAAAATCTGTCAAATTTATTTAATAGATTTACAACTTTATCGCTTAAAATATAAGGTTCAAAGTTGATTGGGAAAATTTGACAGTTTCGGGTAGCTTAATGTGCTGGCGTCTGTACCCAACTACTTCGTTTTCGCTTAGCGTTCTTTCCGACTTTTTTTCTTTTTGCTCGGCCAAGGGTGATATTATATAGCCTATACAGGGTTATTGGTAAAACATTAACAACCTCTTAAGAGGTCATTGTACTCATCATTATGAACAACTTTCACTACAGGACCAAACCTGAAATCGCGCAAAATACATTCCCTAATTCCCTACATTTATGTTCGTATAACTCGTCAAAATGTAGGGAACAGCTGATTTGTTTTCGTAATATAAATCAGATAGGTACCTACCTACTTTGTGATTTTTCAGAAAAGTGAATGGAAGACTATCAAATACTGCTGCAGCGGCTACATAAGGACAGATGACTCATCGAATGACAGGTAATACCTACTTACCATATTATCCATACTAATATTATAAATGCGAAAGTGTGTCTGTCTGTCCGTCTGTTACCTCTTCACGCTTAATTCGCTGAACCGATTTAGATGAAATAATTATGCTATAGAGATAGTTTGAGTCCCGGGAAAGGACATAGGATAGTTTCCCACGGGCTCGGCACTTATGCGGGTGAAACCGCGGGGCGCTGCTAGTGTCCAAATGAAACTCAGCCAGTGTCAAGTCAGCTAAACTGAACTGTTGTGAAAGACTTGCTACAAGAGTGACACTTTCAAACAACTTTCTACTAACGCCGCGCGCCGCCCTAATGATCATTTATAATTTCAGCGACATTGTATGCGAGCCAATCTGCATGCCAGCTTGTAAGAATGGGCACTGCAGAGCTCCTGCAGAATGTGCTTGTGAGACGGGTTACATTCCCGACCCTAAAGATAGTCACAACTGTTTGCCTTCGTGCGAGGAAGGCTGTGACCACGGCGCTTGCGTGGCTCCGCACACATGCCGATGTGACTTCGGTTACACGCTTGTAAATACCACCTGCCTGCCAGTTTGCACTGAGCCATGCCACAATGGCACCTGCGTAGCTCCAGAAACATGCGAATGCCTCTCCGGCTTCAGAAAATCTGAGAAGAATCTCTGCGAGCCGTATTGTTCTAACGGTTGCGACAATGGATTCTGCACCGCACCCGAAACTTGTCGCTGCAATTCTGGATGGCATATTCAAGAGGGTCAAGATGTTCCAAATAAACATTGTGAACCAATCTGTTCGAAACCTTGTGATAACGGAACCTGTGTGGCTCCTGAGACTTGCGAATGTAAAGGTTGGTACAGAAAATCGAAGAGCGGCATCTGTGAGCCGGAATGCACATCTTCGTGTGGCAACGGTACTTGTATAGCCCCTCAAAAATGCAGTTGCTTTCCTGGATACCATATTAATAGTACTAATACGGTCTTTTCATTACATTCTGATCACCATGCGCCAGTATGTATACCAACTTGTGCTCTTTGCAAAGACGAAGATTGTGTTGCTCCAAACAAATGTCTGCCCATAGAAATCCTCAGAACCACCCGGCAATTACCGGATTATATGATTGACGACTACGACGTAATTGATGACGAACTTTCGTATGATGATTATTTTCCTGACCACTTTTTTAATTCGTATTTCGAGACCAACAAACGTGTCACGAGTAAAAGTGCTTATTCAGATGACACAAAAACGGAACGTTTAACAAATCCTTTTCACAGAAGTACACTCCCCGATGACACAAACACGGATATAATGGGGTCTGGAACAAGCCCTACTGATGACATAAATACGAGTACGATATCAATGAAAAATGATTTTAATACACGCTCTCATGATACAAGTACGAAATCCGTGAATTATCCTTTTGATAAAAGCACACATTCTTATGATACAACTACGGTAACGGGATCAGTGAAAAATCCTAATAATACAAGTACACACTCTGATGACACAATAAATACTGGATCGAGGAAAAGTATGTCATGGTAAGTGAATTCTTTTTCGCGCATGTTCTCTCACTCGCACTCGCCTCATGTCACCATTTGGTTCTTAAAAAATCTTACTGCGCAGCATTCTGCGCAAAGTTCAGGCCCGCCAAGTTACGTCGGTCGTATTGTAGTATACCCGCAGATGCAGTTGAAATATTTTTTCCATACAAATTTCGGGAGAGCTCCACTGTTTGACATTGTGTATCCAAAGTTAAACATGATATCGTTATTCATTTTATCTGTACCTACGGAAACAAAATGTTAAAATAAAAAGTTATGATTCAACAAAGATTCGTTTTTCTTGCTATTTTTAACGTAACTTTGGGTGTAAATATGTAATAAAAGAACTGTAAAATCTTCAAAACCAAGGCCGTACCAACAAAGCTCAGTTATCGAAGAGTTCAATAAACTTTATTTGTAATTGATTTATGCAGGAGTTTTTTCATAAAACTGGTTTTTCCAAAGCACTTTTTGCTTTTTTTTACTCGTCTATCAGTTCAGAACGGTGTTTCTGTGCGTGATAACTAGACATTGTGCGTGCAGACTAGCTTCTAACTGCTCATCACTGCTGTCTCAGTTAGAGACGAAGCTAGGTGAGACAGCGTGCTTTTTGGCCATGTCCACCAGTGAGTTCGAGCTCGCGACTAGTTTACTCTTATTCAAGCTTACCTACTTAAAAAGTAGTGTCTTGTCTTCACAATGGGTCTCCTCTCAGCCCTATACACTTCTACCTATCTCTTCGGTATTGTAATTAATTGTTATCTTGTATTCCAGGTTACAGCAACATTGGGTGTCAATTTTCATCCCAGTATTGGTCATAGTAATGGCTGCAGTTGTAATGTTACTAGTTTGGCGTTGGACGCCTATTATCATTTTCTTTAAAGGGAGGAGTTACGTTGTGGAAGGTAAGGTGATATTTTTTGAAGTGAAAACTTCTTTGTGCGCGTTGAAAATTTTTTGAGATGGGGAAAAAACCATTGAACTTGCGCCACTGTTATCGTAAGCGACACCGCGCGTGTTTTGTGTATAAGACGATTAAAAAGTACCCGCTTCGGATGTGTTCGGCTGTCCTCGGGATGTACTCGGTTTTAATGTATATCCGATATGTCAGTGAGTGATGGCAAAGTATTCTGTTTGTGTTTTGTTTTCACTTCTGTCGGCACTCCCGGAGTGCCGTTGTTTTTTTTTATTTTTGCTAATAACAGTCTGTATCATCCCAGTGCTGTTCAAAGGCCTCTCCCCAAAACATCCAGCTCTTGCGATCCAGGACTAATGTGAACATGGTTGTTTTCAGTTGTTTTGCTCGACAAGACAAACTATTTACTAGAAAAGAATAAGAATCATTTATTTTTAGAAACAAAAGGTGTTGTAAAAATTGCAAACAAAAAATAAAATCAATCAATCAATCTTATGTTTTAGCGATAAAAGTTGAAAATCTATTAAAGAAATCTGACAGATTGTAGTAACTTGATGTGCTGTCTGTACAGTCCATACTTTACCTGTTTAGGGCATGCAAATTAATTTTACATGAGTAATGAGTACTACTATACTACGTCTAGGTACTGGTTTTAATAAGATAATATACCTATTAGAATTTATTTACTTACCTACTGGAAATATTATTTTTAGGTGATCCTGTGGACAGTAATGGACCGCGCCCATTCGAGGACATACAGATTTCAGCAATTAACGAAAAGGAAAAAACAGCACAAAAATAACAAATTATATTATGAACATTATGAATATTTATTATGAATATTTCGTGATTATTAATAAATACAATTATTTTGCAATAGGTATGTTTATTAGTCCTTTTGTGGGTATGAATCACGGAAGTAGCAAAATTGCCGCAGCTTTCAACAACCAAAGACTACAATATAATGCTGTGTAACTAACAACATTGACGTCAGAGCAAAGACTATATATTCTCTTTACGTCAGAGCAAAAGTAGGCCTATAACAAAGAGGGTTAGGTATATCGTCGTTGGCCTTTATCAACGCCAAGTAAGAATTCATGATCATTATGTGAGATTGTTTGTAACGTACAGATTCTGCAAGTGTTTTAAATTATATGTGCGCCTGCGCCAATTGTTTTTAAAAGTAAATTGTGTGCGTGTGTATGAGTGCTAGGCACTTTACCTATGAATTGGGCCCTAATTCAATATGACCACTTAACGATTCCTTAGTCGAAACCACGTCAATTCCTTAGCTAATCCCGCCATTCTAGCGTTCATTTCGCGCGGTTTCGTGCATTGAGCCATAGAGAATAAAGGCCCCAGCTGAGATGACCTCAACAGCCTCAACTTGATTTAGTATGGCGCCCGGCGCGTGCGACGCGACACGTACCAAGAACAAACGAATCATTACGTCTACTGTTTTTGTCTGACTTTTTGCCAGTATGTGTTTTCAAAGAACTGGATACTTGCATAGTGTTACCTATTTACTTTCAACGTTTTTAATAGGTACTTCGCACAGACCAAATTAGCAGACGTAACTATCTTGTTATTTAATTCCGAATTAATAGTACATAATAGACACATCTCATGGACGCTACTGACAACGCGAAGTCGTAGCTAAGTTCTGAGCTGGCACAATTGATTGCCCACAGACAGACCACAAAGAGATACTCGATTGCCTTTGGGGCAGCTAAGGAGGTGACAAAAATTCTCGAATTAAGATGGAAGAAGCACGAATCATAACTACACAGAATTCAGTGGGTTATACTAAACACCCGTTAGATGGAGATTCAAAACCAGTGGAAGAGAAAGATTCGATTAATGACTCTAATAAATTGGACCCCCTAGTGAAAGAAATCTCAAACGCATCGAGTGATTTAGATGATAGAGGTGAAAGGAACTGTTGCGTTGATTGCGTCGGACATTGCCTTTATTGCTGTGACTGTTCTCTTGTCTGTCATTCCCTTTTAACTTGTATTACTTCATGCTTAGTTAATACACTTTTGTGTCATTAAAATATATGTTTTTATTTTAATTTCTTTCCCCAGTCAAATTAAATCAGCTAGCGGAACTCCGTAGACGTGAATCATATTATTATGACGAAAATAAGGCAAGGCAATGACGACCGCCGCCGGTAGTGGAGTTATTTTGATTATGAGTTTAGAAAATCTGTATTTTATCATGTTTAGATATCGATAAAATCAGAGAAATTTACATTTAGATAGGTATTTCAAATAACTACAAACACTACCGGTCGTTTACCCCAAAAAAATATCATATCGAAAGCCATCAAGTCTGCGGAGTTTCCTTTCCCAGAAATGTTGCCGCATTTGATCTAAACTTCGGTATCTGTCAAGCAGTGTTGGGCGTAAGTGTCAAGTCTGTTGGTGTTTGCATAGTTAAGGTTTCCGATGGGAACGAAGTTTAGATCAAATGCGGCAACATTTCATACCTAATTTAATTTGACCTTGTATTTCAGTATGAGCGTGCGCGTTGGCGATGCATGGCGGCCTGGCGCATCGTACAGTCAACAGCAAAAGTAGATGATCGAAATCAGAAATTCAATACTAATGAACGGAGTTCGCGTCAGAACTGTGTGGCGTCGAAGTGATTCAAAAGTATGTGATTGTAAATTATACCAAACATTTACTACTAGTACAGCTGAAATATATTCCTGATCAGTTTTGACTCTTATTGAATTTCTGATTTTGATCATCTACTTTTGCTGTTTACTGTAGGTACGCTCAGCTACGACGCGTTATCAGTATTGTGCGTGAAGCACGATATACACGGTTTGAAACGGTGGTTTCAAACCTAAGTTTAAAACAGTGTAGACAGTGCAGTGGTTTGAAACCAAATTTCGTATGACCTTTAAACGTCCTTGGTAGAAAGGCCTGTGTTGCAAACAACGACTATATTCTCTTTGGTTGCAAACCAGTGGCAGAAGATGTTGCTTTTAAACCGTGTAGCAGGCATCTCGCAACAACAACAACAACTTCAAGGTCACCTTGGTGTGTAGACTGGTTTTAAACCGTGTATATCGTGCTTGAACAACACGTAGTGGAAGCTTATACAGGGTTATTGGTAAAACATTAACAACCTCTTAAGAGGTCATTGTACTCATCATTATGAACAACTTTACTATGGGACCCAACCTGAAATCGCGAAAAAAAATCAGCTGTTCGGCTTGATTCTAATAATTATAATTATGTAAATAGGTACATATTTGTTACGGCCGCGAATCATCAAACCTTAAACCTTAGCGCGGGATTCCTTAGGGCCTGTGCACACCACGTTTTTTAAACGCGCCGTTGACGCGCGTTTGTAGCGATACAGACGCGATACGCACGCGAGTCAGATACTAGCAGGCACGAATCAGCCGGCCACGTCATCCTGGAATGGCCGTGGCTTCTCAACGTGCAGAAATCCTCGGAAAAATGAGGTCGCTCCGCGAAGCCTGCGAAGCTCCCAGGAAGCTTCTTTGCTTTTGGGCGGAGCTAGGCTGACTCTGTTAGCCAGAATCCCCACGCACAACGGACCGAATGAGAGTCTAAGTGCGGAAAAGGGAGTCCCATCATCATCATCATCATCATACTAGCAGGCACTGCTCAGTAGGGTAAAAGCGCGCCGTCGACGCACGTTTATAAAACGCGCGTCAACGGCGCGTTTAAAAACGCACCTTAGTCGAAAACACGTCAAGTCCTTATCTAATCCCGTCATTCTAGCGTTCCCCCCACGCGTAATGTTCGAATTATATGTTAATTATGTGTTAATGTTCGATAAATAGATGTCTAATCATTATTTTTTTACTGACACGTTAGCGCTGCAAGCGAATTTATTTTCTTATTACGACCCAGTTGGCCTGGTTTTAACGACTTGACAAAACATCGGCATTTCTTTATTATAAGTACCTATGTAAGTTTATTCTAATACTAGCAGCGCCCCGCGGTTTCACCCACGTAAGTTTTGATCCCGTGGGAATATCGCGTTAAAAACTATCCTATGACCTTTCCCGGGACTCAAACTATCTCTATACCAAATTTCATCTAAATATGTTCAAGGGTTTACGCGTGATTGAGTAACAAACATCCAAACATCTTCACAAACTCACACATTACACTATTATTATATAGGCGAAAGTTTGTGTGTGAGGGGGGGTGTGTGTGTGTGTTTGTTACTTCTTCACGCTCAAACGGCTGGACCAATTTTGATGAAATTTTATATGGAGGTAGCTGACATCCTGGATTAACATATACCTAGGCTACTTTTTATCCCGATATTCCCATGGGATCGATATTTACGCGGGTGAAACCGCGGGGCGCAGCTAGTTATACTCATAAACGAATCAAAATCTGTTGAGCACTTTAGAAACTGTAGATAAAGCTGTCACAGAGACAGACACGAAATTATTACCTGTTGCCCCACTGCGGGGCAAAGGCCTTTCTTTTTCTTTCCACTCCTCTCTGTCTTGAGCTAGTGGGGACCAATCCTGTCTGTAGGCGTTATAATAATAATAACCCCACCACCGTATCTCTACGTTGACGTCGTGGTGTGGCTTGTGCGCCCCGAACTCTAGGCCTGTGTCGGAAGAGTTACTTTACCGGAACGGGTCTAGGGTGAGGAGCCAGGCCAAGAGAGATACAGAAACCCGCTGTTGGGCAGTAGCGACCTCACGGACCCTATCTCCCGGGAGAAGTCTTCTGCCTCACGTCTGGCTTGTCTTTATTGGCCGGCTGGAGTGAACAATGACGAGGATCAGAGCTCGCACCTCATTCTTGCCTTTATTGGCTCCATACAGACAGAGTAGGAGAAGATTGTTAGAAGAACGCAGATTCTTAGCGTGAGACACGAGATATTGGAAGTGAGACACGAGATAAGAAGGAGGAGTGGGAGAGTTGAGAAGGGAGAAAAGCGTGGTCAAAGCGCGCAAACTTTTTCTTTGGCGAATGGACATCCATTTGAGTTCAGACCTATATAGCTTGTCACATGGTCATATTTCCTGAGGTTGAATATGAACCGGATACCATTGTTGAGTAATCTGTCGAGCTTATCCAGCAAAACCGCGTTCAAGTCAAAGTAACACACGTCACCATAATCGATTATAGGGAAAATCAAAGTCTGCACAAGCATGATTTTCGTCTAAGCGGGCAAAAAGTTCCTCAGACGACACAGGGATCGCAGAGTACCATTGACCCTTTGACTAACACTAGAGACTTGGCGTTGCCAGCTAAGTGTAGAGTCAAGATGCAAACCGAGATCTTTCACAGTATGGGTAATGGGTACCATTGAAAATAAGAGGAGGAAGAGAGTTAAGCGTCACCCTACCCATCATGCGTGAGCTTCCAATCACAATGGCTTGACATTTCGAGGGATTTACTGACACCCGAAACTATCAGACCACTTTTTGATAGCATTTAAGTCTCGGTTTACATCTGCTATAGCGTCCGACAAACCTTCTACCCGCTCAGCTGTATATAATTGAAGATCATCAGCATATAGATGATACGAACATCGAAGACAGTGAGTTATAAAATGAATGAAGATGGAGAAAAACAATGGAGAAAGAATACCGTCTTGTGGAACACCAGCATCCAGTTCACGCCAACTGGACGACCTCTGATCAACGCGAACCGACTGCTGACGTCCCCGAAGATAAGAAGAGAACCATTTCAGAGCCTCGGACGAAACCATAAGGTGAGAGAGGATAGAAAGGAGAATATCGTGGCTGATGGCGTTAAAGGCATTGGAGAAATCAATTAAAACCAAAACGGTAACTTTGGTATCCTCCACCGCTTCTCTAATGTCACCAGTCACTTTAAGAAGAGCGCTGTACTGTGCCCAGGCCTGAACCCAGATTGAAAGGAGCTAACGAGGTTGTTCCGATGAACTAACCCCGTAAACTACTTGTGTACACCAGGCCATACGCCACTGGGATGGGAATTGTCCGGAATCAAGAGAAAAGTTAATGATGTGAGTAATCGGAAGGAGAAGGCTATCCAGGATCCAAATGACCATACTACGACTGATGCCGTCATAGCCCTCCTCCGTATGATTCATACCCACAAAAGAATAATAAACATACCTATTGCAAAATAATATTTATTAATCACGACATAAATTCATATCATAATTTGTTATTTTTGTACTGTTTTTTCCTTTTTGTTAATTGCTGAAATCTGTATGTCCTCGAATGGGCGCGGTCCATTACTGTCCACAGAGTCACCTAAAAATAATAAATATTTCCAGTAAGTAAATAAATTCTAATAAGTAGGTATATTCCGTATAAAACAAGTACCTATTCGTAGTATAGGTAGTAGTAGTTAAACATTAGGTACTCATATAAAATGCGACTCACAGAGATTCTTCGCAGATTTTCTGAAGCCGGAGAGGCATTCGCATGTTTCTGGAGCCACGCAGGTGCCATTGTGGCATGGCTCAGTGCAAACAGGCAGGCAGGTGGTATTTATAAGCGTGTAACCAAAGTCACATCGGCATGTGTGCGGAGCCACGCAAGCGCCGTGGTCACAGCCTTCCTCGCACGAAGGCAAACAGTTGTGACTGTCTTTAGGGTCGAGAATGTAGCCTGTGTCACAAGCACATTCTGCAGGAGCTCTGCAGTGCCCATTCTTACAAGCTGGCATGCAGATTGGCTCGCATACAATGTCGCTGAAATTATAAATGATCATTAGGGCGTTAGTAGTAAGTCGTTTGAAAGTGTCACTCTTGTAGCAAGTCTTTCACAACAGTTCAGTTTAGCTGACTTGATACTGACTGAGTTTTATTTGGACACTAGCAGCGCCCCGCGGTTTCATCCGCATAAGTGCCGAGCCCGTGGGAAACTATCCTAAGTCCTTTCCCGGGACTCAAACTATCTCTATAGCATATTTCATTTAAATCAGTTCAGCGGTATAAAAGTGAAGAGGTAAGACAGACAGACAGACAGATACACTTTCGCATTTATAATACCTATTAGTATGGATAATGTGGTAAGTAGGTATGTACCTGTCATTGGATGAGTTATCTGTTCTCATGTAGCCGCTGCAGCAGTAATTAATAGTCTTCAATACTCTTTTCTGAAAAATCACAAAGTAGGTAGGTAGGTACCTATCTGGGGGCCTAAAAAGGCCACTTTTGCAGAATCATAAAAGGAATTCATCAAATCATTATAAATCATAATAGACAGTTAAACTGTTAAGTTAATCGTATCAAATCCCATTGGTGAAGGATTTTTCAGTTATTTTTTTTTTTCTGTGCTTAAATACCAATCCAAATCCAATCCCAATCACTTGCAACGAAAAAAAGCAAAATACGTTTATGATTCTGCCAAAGTGGCCTTTTTAGGCCCCCTGATCTATACTACAATTCTCGTGGAAGGCTTTATGCTATACAGGGCGTCCCACGGCTATGCCACATGGAGGAAAAGTACCTTGAATATTGCAGATGGAACATTTTACTGAAAGGAGACATTATTTTAATTTAAAAAACAATTTAAACTGCATTCATAGATTTTTAAATAATTACATGGTTGAACCGGGAATCGAACCCGCTACACGAGAAAAAGGCTTCATCATAAGGATTATTTTTTGCTAAATAACATAGTGTCAGAAATAAAAGGAAGACCGTGAATTTTAACATGTTTAATACAAAATCGGGTCCTCTTAGTACATTTTTACGAAGAGCAAACTATGCGGGCCTAAAAAAAATAAAAAATGTTTGAGAATGTGCAAACTGCGCTCTTTCATAATGATACCCCCCCACATGCCCTAGTAGCCCCACTTCGAATTTTTCAGACCCCCTTTCAGTTCCTGTTGCAAAAAATATAGGATATTTTTATTTCTTTGTTCTTTGCAAAATAGTTGGGCAAACGTCATCTAAAACTGTTCCAAATTTCAAGTTGATAGCATTAGTAGTTCTTGAGATACCCAGCTGTGACAGACAGACCGACAGACAGACAGACTAAGTCTCACCTCACCATAAGGGTTCCGTTTTTACCATTTTGGTACGGAACCCTAAAAAGTAAGAAAGATAGCTAAGTAACCGAAAACGCACATCAAGTTACCCGAAACTGTAAAATTTTTCCAATCAACTTTGAACCTTATACTTAAGCGATAAACTTGAAAATCTATCAAAGAAATTTGACAGATTTTAGTAGCTTGATGTGCTGGGATCTATACATTACAAATTTTCCCAATCAACTTTGAACCTTATATTTTAAGCGATAAAGTTGTAAATCTATTAAATAAATTTGACAGATTTTAGTAGCTTGATTATGCTGGCGTCTGTACTTAATATCTGGGACAGGTGATGCAATGAGACGGGGTGGGTCGGGGGAATAAGAATTTTTATATGGACGAAGTCGCTGGCTGAAGCTAGTATCAAATAAAATAGATACCTATCTATTTTATAATAATAATAAAAAAAAATATATAATAATAATAATAATTTATCATTGTGCCGATTGTCGTATCGACTAATGGACTGATGGCCGAAAGCCTCGATCAACATCTATCGAGGCTCTCGTTAGGCGGTTGGGTCAAGGGCCTGATTCAGAAGGCAGTACTCCTCGATACGGCTCGCATTGTGAGGAGGTTCCTGTCTCTGGAGCCCTAACCACCGGTACCTTGGACCCTGCTCCCGACACCGGCGGATCGCAATTTTTTTATATTTTTAAATGTTTTTTATACTTATGTAATTAGATAAGTAAAAAAGACGAATAAACGAAATAATAATATATATTTTTTTTTATAATAATAATAAATAATACCTATCAATTTTTTTTTTTTTTTTTTTTTTTTAATTTTATCTATCGCAAATAGCTCCCACTTTACTTTTGGGGCCAGGGTCATCTACTTTGTCTAGAAAATGGGTTAATTATTGGAAAGTGTTAAGTATAAGGTACTTACCGGAACATATCTGCGATCTACAGAAGTATCAACCCGTGTTTTAAAACACCCA
This sequence comes from Oligia fasciuncula, assembly GCA_963082905.1. Taxonomy (NCBI): domain Eukaryota; kingdom Metazoa; phylum Arthropoda; class Insecta; order Lepidoptera; family Noctuidae; genus Oligia; species Oligia fasciuncula. The sequence continues at coordinate 21,166,197 of OY720391.1, read as the reverse complement.
TTAGAACACTGATGGCCATTGTAGGTCGCAAGAGTCACAATGTGCGCAGTACTGAAGGTTACTTCTACCATTCTCGTTACACTGAAAAAAGAAAGGAAAGAAAAAACAAGTATTATCAATATATAACGCAACTATTTACACTTAGGTACTAAAATAAATGACTAAGGACTGATTTCACCAAAGTCAGGGGGCCTAAAAAGGCCACTTTGACAGAATCATAAAAGGATAACATTATGAATCATAACGGACGGTTAACTGTTAAGTTAATCGTATCAAATCCCATTAGTGAAGGATTTTTCAGTTATTTTTTTTGTGTGTGCTAAAATACCAATCAATCTGTGCAGTGTGCATGCAATAGTGCAGCGACAAAAATAAAAACACTGACTGTCTTCGCCATATTATGATTCATAATGTTATCCTTTTATGATTCTGCCAATCTGGCCTTTTTAGGCGCACTGATAACTTTAATCCGTGGAATAAAATTGACGTCTGACAGTTCTAGTATGGGAAAACCAAAACGGTCTAAAATTCAAAATATATTCTCAGGATACCGTACTTACAAATAAATACAAAAACTTTTTAAATTAAGTAGCTATGTACAGACGCCAGCACATCAAGCTACTCCAATCTGTCAAACTTTAATAGATTTTCAACTTTATCGCTAAAGCATAAGATTGAGATTTGATTGGGAAAATGTGACAGTTTCGGGTATCTTGATGTGCTGGCGTCGGGTCTCCCTTGTTTCACCAAAAAGAAATTGCCAAATTATCAATTCCCAAACAATTTTCCGCATAATTTCATTTGCCAAATTATTACTTAGCGAAAAATCTCTTTACAAATATAATAATAATAATAATATTCCACAACTATCACACAACGCCGTCTAGTCTCAAGCTAATAATTGTAACCCAAACCAAATGTTTGGCAAGTGAACGTTTAAACAATAACTTGTTTACCAACTAGTACTTTTACCAATTTTTATTTAGTCAACTATTTCAGTATTGGAATAACTCATTTTAGGCAAAATTACATTTGCCAAATTTAGTATCGTCAGTTTTCGCAGTTTTAAGGCAGCCATTTCAAGCTTAAGATCTAACTTTGAAGACGTTTTATTACAAGGGTGTTTTTTCCACTAGGACAAATTCTAAACAGGTAATAATAATATTAAGTATTCTGGTAGTATTTTTTTTTAAATAATTAATCTCGTCTAAATAGTTCAGTTTCGGGTAGTCTGTTTTTTTTCTAATTTTTTTCTATATAATCTAGTCGTTTCTGGCACTCGCCGGCCGCTGCCGCGGCAACACTCGCTTCGCTCGCTCGGCTCGTGCGTAGGAGGTCACAGTTTTAAAATAACCTAACCTAAGCATTTTTTTTTTATAATTAACCTCGTCTAATTCGTTTCTCGATAGCCAGCTAAAAATAAACTCTTTTTCCATATTTTTTTTTTCTATTATCCACTCACATGTACGCTTCCCGCGCGAGGGGCATTGTTATGCCCATACATTTTTTATTTTGGGCCGCGCCACTTATACACGACTCGTACAGAAAAAAAATCTATGGACCGCTGTTAAACTAATGGCTGTTTCTTCAAGTGGATAGACCAGGGTAGATTACAAAACTTGTTTCGTAACTTTAAGAGACTTTGATTTTTTTTAATAATTGCTTATTTTTAATGTTTGTTTACATTACGAAAATTAAAAATTAAAGTAATTTTCATTCAAAATCGAAAGCGATGACCCTATTTTTTTATTTACCTAAAAAATAGCCCCATTCATACCGAATCGAATGACATATAATACATACCATTGTAGTTTCAAAGTTTATATTTTTTTGCCAAATGATTTATTTGCCATATTTTCACCACACCGAAACAACATTTTACGGAATATTATTTGGTCACCAATATAATATAGCCGGTTACTGGGATTCTGCCGTTTTGCTTAAAAGATTTTGGAAATTTTTTATTATCCTAAGAAAATTTAGCAACCTTTTTTATACCAATTTTATTTGGAATGATTTTAGTACGCAAATTTTGATTTAGTCAAATTTTCACTCGGCAGAATATTACCAAGGATAATGTCATTAATGAATTTGATCTTTAATCAAATGATTTATTACAGCAATCTTTAGACAATAAACATTTAGTCAAATGACATTTAGTCAAACAACACGAAACACTCCACACAAACAATCACCTCATAACACACAACACACATCGACACCACACAACTAACACTACACTCACGAACATAAACACACACACCTCTCACCCATTCACACCCCCCCTTTTTTTACTTTTTTATTTTATTTTAATTTTTTTTCCATACCTGCATCCATACATCCATGCTCAAATAAATCTAAAATCACTTTTATTGTTTTTATGGTAGATTAACATCGACACTCGAAACCTAAGGTCCATCATTTATTTAGTACAGATCGATCGAATCACTGTCTCCTAAGATACAGGTCATCCCTAGTTTAGGAGACAGGATTTAATTTATTATGTTATTAAAGACAACTGTTTTTCTCCCCTTGTGTCCATTGTTAGTTGATTAAGTCTTAGCATGTAACTCTTATACAACCTGTGTGTATATCTTTGGATCAATAAACTTATTATTATTATTATTACCTAATGATTTGTTATGAAAAAAAAATATATAGACCAAAAATATTCTTTTTTGGGAATTACATGGTTTTACTTACGTAATTACTTTTTAATTACATTGCATGGTTGCGGTCGGTCGATAAACGACGTAGGATGCAAGAGCGAGCGAAGGGTACCCAGAGGTTCGGTTTTGTTAGGTTACTTTGAACCCTTTTCACAGAAACAGGGGCCTCGCGAAGCGGGGCTTCGTCGACATAGAATGCAAGAGCGAGCGAATGAAAATACAAATAGCCTTACCTCTTATCATATTAAAGAGAGCCAATTGAAATCATAGGCAGACAAAAATATGGCCCCGACGATACTAAATATTTGGCTATATTATTTTGCGTAAAATATGTTATACCAACCGAAATATTTGACTACATTAAAATTGGTAAAAGTACTAGTTGGTAAGCAAGTTATTATTTAATCGTTTACTTGCCAAACGTTAGGTTTGCGTTACAATTTTTTGTGAAAAGTTTATTTGCTAAGTAATGATTTGGCTAATGAAATTATGCGGAAAATTGTTTGGGAAGTGATAATTTGTCAATATCTTCTTGATGAAACAAGGGAGACCCATGGTAATTAAAACAGTGGTATAATGAATGTTCGGACACCTAGTACTTTGAAAAAATGTTATTTCGGCTAAGTGTAACTTCGGTAAAAAGTTTTTCGACCAAATGAAACGTCGGAGTAACGAAAAAAATCGAATTAATAATAGGTCAACTGATACAATGGCAGACTTGACTTCGATGAAGTAAAAAAAAACGAAACGATAATAGTTGAAAAGTTATATGTGAAATGAAATTCGGTCAAATATTTTTCGAACTTATGATAGGTAACCGAACTAGGGTGGTGGTGCTGTCCGGCAAGACGCGAAACACTCACTCAATCAATTAAGTTTACTTAATAGGAAATATTAATATATAATCGTCATAGGTAAAGGCTTACGCTTCAATTCGCTCACAAATCTTTGCATCCACTCCAGTTAAGAAGTAAGCAATAGCACAAAAGTAAATCACAAACTGTTTTTTCATCATTTTCTGTTGTCGAAACGTTTAATTAAAGAATAGAATAGAATACTCTTTATTATGTTTGTTGTGTGTTATAGGTTCAGTCACTGTGAACTATAATTTATTTTTATCTGACCATAATTTATTATTTTATTATGAACGAACAAGTAGATATGTATAGGATGCAAACGTAGGGTGACAAGCTTTACGTAGATACCTACACTGAAAATATTATCTCTTATACTAGCTTCCGCCCGCGGCTTCGCCCGCGAGTTATGTCGATAAAAACTTTCTTATGTTCTTCCCCGAGATGCAATCTATCTCTCTGCCAAATTTATCGAAATCCGTTCAGTGGTTTCGGCGTGAAGAGGTAACATACAGACAGACAGACAGAGTAACTTTCGAATTTATAATATTTGTATGGATTAACAAGGCACCTCCAGATCCGTGCTCGGTATTCCAGTGCCTCACAACCGGGCAATCAACCCTGGCCAACATGATGTTCAGAAGGCTGTTGGTGCTGCCTCGCACGCGGCGTACAGGGAAGCCACTCTTTTCCGTACAATCGCCCCAAAGCAGTCCGTGCTGGCCTTAACTTACCTGATGCACTGCAAAAACAAGGCAACCCCAACGGCATCCTAAAACCATTATTGTACAGGACCAGTAGGGCATTGAAAGATCTACGAGAGCACTAGGAAGAAGGCATGCAGCGTGCAAGCAGGCATGCAGCATGCAACATGCAGCATCTCTTGTATCAGCAGCTCTTGTTTCCAATGTCGATGGACATTCCACAAAAATAGGAGCCCCGCAAGGCGGCCTCCTATTTCTGTGAAAAGAGTTTAAAGTAACCTAACAAAACCGAACCTCGGGGTGCCCTTCGCTCCTTCTTCATCCTACGTCGGCTATCGACCGACCGCAACCATGCAATGTAATTAAATAAGGAATTATGTAGGTAAGTAAAACCATGTAATTCCCAAAAAAAGTATATTTTTTTCATAACAAATCATTTGACTAAATGTTTATTGTCTAAATATTATTTGGTGTACTAAACCATTTGCGTACTAAAATCATTCCATATATGGCATGGGTACAAAAAAAGGTTGCTAAAATTTGTCTGAATAATGAAATTTTGCCAAATGAAAATCGACCAAAAATAATTCGGAAAAGTGATCGGTTCCCCAGACAGACACTTTCGCATTTATAATATTAGTGTGGACGAATTCTAAAAAGAACATTTTTCATTGTAAGTCAAAGAATTCAACGAAAACATTTGGAGAAGAGTCTCTAAAATAAGGTAACACAATAAGCTGTAAGTAGGTAGGTACTTATTGTAAATGCGAGACATCAAAAACGTAATAGACAATGTCTATTAATCATAAGATGTTCGTTTTTGGTATGAAAACAAGGTGCCTGTGTGATCTCTCCCACTCCCTTGCTTGTAGCCATGCTGCTAAATAGCCAAACCATGTCTACCTTCCACCTACTAAAGTTTAAGTGTTATGAAGCCTTGGTTGACGTTTTCCTAGCTCCGCGGCCGTACTGCTCCGCGGTCGTACTGCTCCACGGCCGTACTGCTACGTTCCTCTCAGCTCTATGACCAGGCAGCGTAAAATTGTAACTGGTGTTAGATAGGGTCTAACACCAGTTACAAACAAAAAAAAAACCCTTGTAGATTTGATCAGGAACGTCCTACCATAAAAGTCAAGCACTGGTCACAGTAGTTGCAAACATCACACTCATACACTCATAGTAGGAAGTACGTAGGTACCTACCCAGGATGGGGACGAACCACAAATCGGCTTCAACCTACACATCCATAATTTTTGAATGTGATAAGAGATAACGCCGGAAGTAGGTACCTACTTTTAACCGAATTCGAAAAAAGGAGTTACACAATCGGGGAGTATTACGCAGGCACGTGTGACGTGAGCTGTGCATGTGAGACATGTCAGAGTTGTCTCTGTATTGACATTTATTGGTGGCAGTGACCACTAATTACTACAAGTGGGCCGCCTGTTGTATGCCATCAAAAGCAAAAAAAAACGCCTTGTGTTACTCACTTGCAAAGTTGCAAATATTAGGGTATAGACCAGTATAGACCCAGCGTATTTGCTCCTGTCCTCTACACTCTTAAATAAAGCGTATTTAAGAATAAGACATACAAACAATTACAAATAAGTTTCAAACAAACCTTCACAAAGTAGTACCTATGAAAATCATTGTCTGTAAGCACCATTGTTGCTATTATCATTTTGCTAGGCACCTACCACCTAACGCCGAATATTCTGATTGTGATTCTGTCACAACTTATTATTATTAGGTCCCTACTTAAACTTTATACTATCTGTTGCTATTAATGTTACTGGATGACTCAGAACCCATCTGATGTTAAAAGTTCACTGCCGTATGGGCCACCTGCAATCCCAGAGGCCGTGGGAGCTACAAGGCAATTTGACACAATACAGCTTAAATGACATGTGTAACAAATAATCTTAAAAGTGCCTAAGATTAATCATGAAACATTTATTTCACGCGACGCGCAGTTTTCAAGATACAAATACATTTACAGACCTTATTTACTCTAAAAGGTACACAATTCAGTGTCTACCTACTACGTCGAGCTACGCAGCGCGGCGCCGCCCGCCGCGCTGCGTAGCTCACTGAATCGTGTACCTTTTTGTGTACTGAGCAAGCGAAGGATTCAGTGATTCTAAAGTTGAATCCTGAGTGTGGCGAGGGATTCAAAGGCACGAGATGCAAAAAACTTTGCTCTCGTGTAACACACATAACTTTTCACTTCAGCAGCGAGAACACTTTGTAAGGCGTGTTCGGAAATAGCACCCATGATATTTTATTATTCAAAATATATTACTTATCATTATTGAAACTAGAAATAAATATTTACAGGTTAAATATCAGTTTTATTTGCAGTAAATACTTATTTTCGTTTAAATACAACAATAAGTTAAAAATTCAATAAATTACATCAAAAGACATAATTATCGTTTTGCAAAATTTCTTTAGTTAGTACGAAATTCCGAACGTGTTTGTCTTTGACACGGAATAGATAAATTGTTCCGTGGTCTTTGAGGTCGAATTCAAAATCGGAACTTCGAAAGGGCTGGTCTTTGTCTCTCTCTCTTTCTAATGGCGGGAAAGAGATAGAGTGTGAATGTTTCGAATTGTATGATTAACCCAATGCTGAATACGATATTCGCGGCTTTCAGAAAAAATAATATAAAATTTACTTTGTCTCACTCAGTGAGCAAAATCGCATTTTGCTCACTGATTTCAGGCAGCAAAACCTACATGTTTGAGTTATTGAAGTGAAAATTATATTTTTACAAAAATTTTAGTTACATCATTATTGTTGAATTTATAATTTGTATATGAGAACGATGTAAAAAAGACGGACGCTTTAAAAATGTCCAGTAAATGTTATATTCTAATATTTAAAAATATAATTTATATGTATTTACTGAAATAAAGGAGATAATAATAATAAACACTTTATTTCAGACCATGGTGTCCATTTTGTTAGTTACAATGTTCTTATAGACTAGTGTTAGTATCTAATATTTAAAACTACAACAAAACATAATATCAAAATCCGTTTTCTGACGTATACAACACAGAGAATTCAAACAAAGCGTATGAAAATTTCTTTGAAATATTTAAGCTCATGCATGTGCATGACCTATGTTTTCCCTACCTATATACAGGTGCCAATTTCGGTAGGTAGTCAGAGACGGCGTGATGAATCCGGTCGAGGAGTCAACTGCAACTTTGCCATTACCAATGTCCAACAATTACTTAAAACACATCTGCCTTTGATCTTGTTGCAAAAACAATCGCGTGTTAGTCATGAATCGGAGTGTCTTCAGATGCCGCCACAAATTTGATGATTTCAAACACGCTTTTAGTTCGTCAGCTACAGTTGATCGAGGAATAACTGGATGAGTCTGGCGGAAATCACAGGACAACAGAATCATGGCTCCACCAAACATGTTTTGGTTTTCACGAAAATCTTTCAAAGTTGTCTCCAGCGCCTGCAGTGACCTCTTGTGCCCATCATACCATAGCATACCTGTAGAAGCTTGCGCTGTTTTGGAGCTGTTGTAAGCTGGTGTCTCGTTGATATGCATGTTCAGTGGCAATTTCAAGAGCGTCTTTCTCATCAACAGTTTTTAGAGCTCCATCAACTGGGTTTTAGAATATCTCACTGAATTCTGAATATTACTTTGAGATATAGGTACCTATTCATAGATATTATACGCACACAATTTTGAATGTGTTGAGCATTGATTTGTTTTGTTTAGTGGTAGGTATTATTTTTTTAAAATTAAGATTATAACTGATCCCACAACGAGAAAGACTAATGCCACACAAACTCTGATTGCAATATGTGCAATGAGACTACACAAAAAATTACACAAACAGTCACCGCAATTAAATTCCTCTTCTCTGCTAGCAATATCGATAGTGGTGTCTTCTCTTGGGTAAATTATATTTTCACGTACGACCCCAGCTTCGTCCACTTGAAAGATCTTTTTTGGAGGCAAATTATTATCCATTTTTACCCTGCTACTTCGACTGAGACACAATTATATAATGATTTGAAACTACATGGATGTTATAGGAAAACTAGGCATATAATACTTATTAACTGTTTTGACGTAATACTTCCTTCTGTGGCAGACACAGGTATTTATGGCAAATTAGGAAGTTGATTAAACATATAGGTAAATTGTTAGTTACTACGCGTCATGTTCGTGGCTATGTACTATACTAAATTATAGCCGCACGATAAGGTTAAGCTACGCTTGCTGAGGTCAGAGGATGGGTGATCATCCATTCTAAACCAGTCTTGGAAAGCACGTTAAGCCATAGATATAAGAAACGTTAAGCCGTTTGGTCCCGGTTATCTTTTGTAGACCTTTGACAACCAGTCTTACTAATGGGTAATGTGTTACCCTATACCAGGTGTTACCCAGTAACTGGGTTGTGGAGGTCAGATAGGCAGTCGCTCCATGTAATATACTGGTAGGTATTCAGCTGCATCAGGTTAGACTGGACGCCGATCCCAACATAGTTGGGAAAAGGCTGAGAAAAAGAAAGCTGAGAAAGGTTGAGATTGGTCGTCATTATACATAATACATCTTATACCCCACTAAGTGCTACCCATATCCCTATTAGGACCTCGCCGAAAATTCGTAATTTAATTTTAATAATTTATTTACTTTCACTTCAAGACACAAACATTAGTGTAGCCCTGGATCTTAATGTCACACTAATGTTTGTGTCTTGAAGTGAAAGTAAATAAATTATTAAAATTAAATTATGAATTTTCGGCGACTCATTTCGACTGGAGGTAATTACCTACGCAGTTAGGCTGGGTTATTACGCTTCTCTCTTGGGGTTAAAACGAGGTCCTAATAGGGATATGGGGAGCACTTAGTGGGGTATAAGACAGGTCCGCTCAATCTGTGTGGTTCCTTCCTCAAAAGACCATTTCAGACACCAATCTACCTACATGGTCTTCACACGATCTGACCAAGATTTTGTCTGGACTTTAAAAGAGACTGTGACTTCTGAGTTTGTTTCGGCCTTTCTTCTCAGAATAGTCAGAAAGGAAACGCCGACCTCATCTAGTTTAAAAAAAATATGATCGACGTGTAAAAGTGTTTGTACAAACCTACTTACAGAAAATAAATCATTTATCATTATAATTTATCAGTTATTTCATCGATTCCCTTTGCGTAGCGGTTATAATAACACTGGGTGTAAGCCTAAGTAGAATAAAGACATTTGTTTGGTACGGATGGAATATGGCCCTTAACTAATACGGTATATCGTTCCAAAAACGGGGCGTTAAAAGGTACATTTATCTGGTAAACTGGTAATGTGCTTTTTGGCGTAGGTAGGCGCTAAAGACCGGGATTTATGCTCCGGAGATTTGCAATAATAATATAAAAATAGTAAAACCTCCTCATCAATTGGCAGAACAATCATTATAATAATAAAATATTGTTTTTGCCACCATGAGTCAATTTTCAGTATACTCGCTTACAAATTTAGTTTTTATCAACGTCCAGCCGGCTACACTCTGTCAATTTAGGGTCTAAGGGGCCAATGCGAGTTGACTTCGGCCCATGGTACAACTTCCAAAGGTCCGGGACCCTGAACACATAAATTAAACTAGGTATTTAGGCAATTACAATGAATCCAAATAAATAATAATAATATAATATTTTAATTTATGTAGCCAAGTAAGATATTTGTAGTGGACTAAGCTGGAGTCATACGAGATATTATATACCTAGATCCTTCTCGGTATATAATATCTAATTCTCCCGTAGATATATAAATTTTTGCGTCAGAAGGCCTCCTGACACAAACATTGATATATCTGCGAGAGAACAGGAAAATGTAGCAAGATATATAGGTACATATATGTAGCAAGATATATATAGTATATACACACATCAACACGGTCTAGGGATATTTTAAAAAAAGCGAATTACTATCAATGTGTTAATTATTTATATGACATGTATATATTTAAAAGATACGTTATTTAATATTCTACCATTTTTTAATAATGGTTAAGGTACTTAGATTAAAATTTCAGGATTTTATGGAAAAAAAATGAAGCATAGACGGAAATCGTATATGAATGAACTTTTAATTTGTGAGTAAAAACTGAAAAAAATAGAAAAATCATTTAATTTGTGTTTATAAACTTGAAGTTAGTAGTCTGAGAAAGCGCCCATGATGTTCATAACACATCGGCAACGATTCGGCATGCTCAGAACAAGGTTGTCAATGTCTTGCTGCGGAATATTGTCCCATGTCCTTCTGAGGTGCGCAAAAAGTTGATCTTCTGTAGCCAGATTTTCAGGAACTTCCTTCAGAGCTCTTTTTTGCAGCATATCCCACGCATGCTCAATGGGATTTAGATCTGGCGATTGAGCAGGCCAGTCTAAGGCCCTAATATTATGTGTATGTAACCAAGCTGCTACCGTTCTCGCCGTGTGTGCCCGGGCATTGTCGTGCATGAGCAGGAAATCTTGCCCCATTTGTGTTCTGTGGGGCAAGATTACGGGCCCCAGCACCTGTTGGACGTATCGTTCTGCCGTCATATTGCCCCGCACCCAAACGAGATCCGTCCGTCCTCCAAGACGAATTCCTGCCCAAACCATAATTGTTCCTCCTTGGTATGGGTGAACTTCCTGAGGGTTCTGGAGACGGCTCCATCGTCCAGGAACTCGCCAAACACGCGTCCTTCGTGAATCTGGATGGAAGCCGAACCTGGATTCATCCGTGAACAGCACATTGGACCATTGCTCACGGCCCCAGTCCACGTGGTTCCGAACCCATTCTAATCGTCGTCCACGATTGCCTCTCCGTAAAGGTGGGACCCGGAGTGGTCTACGAGAGCGTAGATTGGTTTCATGCAGTCGCCTTCTTACAGTTTGGTCACTCACAAGCACTTGGTGTTCCACTCGCAGCCTTTGGACCAATTGAGTCGCCGTTGCATTTGGTTGTGCTCGCGCAATAATTTGCAAAAATCGGTCTTGTCTGGGGGTAGTGATGCGACTTGGCCCCCGGTGCCTCTCCGCTACTTCACCTGTGGCACGATAGCGTGTCCATAATCTTGAAATTACATTTTGATGGGTCCCTATGGCCTCAGCAACATTACGCTGAACAGATCCAGCTTCCAGCATTCCCACAGCTCGTAACATCTCCGCCCTCGTCAAATGTCGGCGTTGCATGGCTACAATACCTCAATTTTAACTTTATCTTTCGTTTAAAAATGAAAAAAAACTGTAAGTAAACGTAATTCGTATTGTTTTAATTTCGCACAAATGAAAATTCCCTCTCCTATACATCAAGACATTTTTTGCCACCGAAACAAAAGAATTTTCAAAAATTTAAATTTGGAATTAGTCTGAGATAAATTACAAACAAATCGGTGTATAAAAGATTCCAAAGCGGCCAGTACTTTTCGAGTTATTTAATTGAGTATGAAATATCCCTAGATCGTGTTGATGTGTGTATATCACTAAACAGCTCTAAGACAAAATATCCATGTTTTAGTAACACTAGAGCAGGAAACCCCAAAAACTTTAAAATTAGCAGCCACATGTTTCCTTGCAATAGGAATAGCAACAACTTTTCCTCCTGCACGTGCCCCAAGCTAGACAGAGTGAACTTGATCAAATATCTAGCAGGAATCGTTGTCGACAACCTTAATTGGACACAACATATTCACAAATGTTGCTAGTCTATAACTTCTGTTGCAAACAGAACACACACACAGACCACAGGATACGCTATTTGCGCTTGGGGTGGGACAGGCAAGACCCACATGATCGAGCTGGAGAGGGCTCAGCGTGCTGTGCTAAAAGTCCTATTGTCACTGAAATACCGGACGCCCACGACAGACGTATACGGAAAAGCCAAAGTACTTTGCGTCCGCAAGATCTTTTTACGAATGCCTGCAAAGATACCACCGATAGGCCACCCCGAGTCTACCTATCTCATCCAAGTTGATTGATAGGTGCCCAGTTGAAGGAACCAAGAGCATCTTCGCTAGCAAACACTACCACTATAATGCCCCACGTCTTTACAACAAAATCCGCCTGTTTGATAAATGAGTAAGATAGTAGGTACCTAATTATATTTTTGAAGTGCTAGTCGGAGGTCGTGTAAAATCGAAAATATTTTTGTTGTTAATTGTAGGGGCTTGTGGCTAAGTAAAAACAGCCGCACGGGTCGATCGATCAAATTGGTTCGTGGAAGGGTATGACTTGAACTACTTATACATCTCACATCAATTCAAATTAGGCTTTTATGTGTATTGTTTTCCACATGTGATAATTTTATTTAACATTTTATTTGGTATTGTTTCTGCATGTGATAATTTTTATTTAAGATGTAATGTTCAACACAATGTAAATTGTTTATGAATAAACGAATGAATGGGCGACCATCTTTACATACCAAGACCCCTCCGTGCCTCGGAAACCACGTGCCGTTGGTCCCGGCTGCCTTTCGTGGATCTTTGGCAGTCGTTATGGGTCGTCAGAAGCCCGAGAGTCTGACAACTAGTCTTATCAAGGGAGGGGTATCGTATTACTCAGTAACTGGGTTGTGGAGGTCAGATAGGCAGTCGCTCGATGTAAAATACTGGTATTCAGCTGCATCCGGTCAGACTGGGAAGAGTATTTGGGAAGAGGCTAGGTAGGTGATGACGACGCTTTGCAGTAGGTACCTACATGTAGCGTAATTATCACATTATGATTCGTGAGTATCCGGAATACTTTAAAAATCTCAAACGACTATCCAACAACTGTGAATTTTGATTGCTTCTTTCATTTTATCCCTATTCATGAAGGCTGAAAATACTTTATAAAGGAGTTTGATCTGAATGACTTTTAGGTGAATTTGAAAATGACAAAAAATATATATTTTTACTTGAGCAACTTAACTTTAATAACTTAAATTAATTAGTATAATCGTCAGGTATTTCGAACACAAGTAGATCAGCGACATTGACGGGTTCCGATGCGTGTACTGACCGCCTTATGCGGCGCACACATGTAGACCTGCCTTTGACACTGAAGTCTTTGAAGTAGCCAGGGTTACAGTGACACACGTAGGGAGACACGCAGACTCCGTTCGAACAGCCCGAGCAGTGGGGCTCACACCTGGGAAAGAAGTTGAGTAGGTAATCAGAAATTGATTGCCTGGGTCTCGTGGTCGACAACCACTGCTGAGTGGGGTCCAGCACCTAATCTTGTAACATACTTTCAATCACAAACCACGGGTTTTGATTGCTTCATAGATTTGAAAAATCCGTCAACATAAATAACGCAATGAACGTGGCTTACCTTTCAAAATTAAGGAAATTGCGATCAATTGTCATTTTGATGTGTTTTACGCAATTAGCCCACAGGGGCCCAAGGATTGAAAGAGTTTTATGAAATTAGAGTGCTGAGTGAGTAAATACGTTAACTATTATTTAAAAAAAAACATAAAATAGCATACCTCGATGTGTCCCCAGCAATGGGGTCGTATCCCGTATTACAAGCACACATGTCTCTTCCAACACAAGTTCCATTGATGCAGGGTATTGAACACAACAATTCCACTGCTGACATTTGGATGTCCGGGTAAATATGCTGGTAATCCGACCCTGGAGTGTGTGAAGGATTGTGAGGCTGGTTCGGTTGATTCGGATAGGTATTCTGGTTATACGGATAGTTTTGCTGACCTGGGTAGTATTGGCTGTTCGGGTACATAGGTTCAGCGTTGTTCGGCCGGTTGACAGGTTGGTAACCAGTGTTAGGATTGGGACGCTGCTGGTCTGGGTAATATTGGTTGCCAGGGTAATATTGACTACTGGGATAGGACGCTCCACCATTTGGCTGACTCGAATTGGGGGAAAGGTTGCCCGTATTGGGACGTTGGTCTGGGCCGAGTTGTTGATTATCAGGGTAGAGAGATGGCTGGCTACCAGGAATATGGGCGTAAATAAGTTGTCCATCTGGACTATATTGCGGTTTTGGACTGGAGTTAGAAGGGTGTTGGTTGCTCGAGTTGTATTGATTACCTGGGTAGTTAGATGGCTGTGATCCAGGTTGGATATATTGTGGATTTCCAGTATTGTTAGTTGTTTGATAACCAGGGTACTGATTTTGACTTCCTGGAGTATTAGGATGGGGATAACCTGGATAGTTATATTGAGGACTTCCAGGGTAATTTGTCTGCGGGCTACCAGAGTTATTTGACTGCTGGCTACCAGGGTAATTTGACTGCTGGCTACCAGGGTAATTTGACTGCTGGCTACCAGGGTAATTTGACTGTTGTCCACCAGGGTAATTGTTTGGTGGACTACCTGGGTAGTAAGATTGTTGATTGGCAGGATAATTTCCTTGTTGATATCCTGGGTAGTTCTGTTGTGGATGGCCAGGGATATTAGATGGCTGGTTGCCAGGGTAGTTAGGGTATTGGGGCTGCTGACCATAGGGGACTCCACTTGGCATCTGGTTGTTATGATTTGGATGTTGACCGTAGGGGGAGATAGTTGTATTGGTGGAAGGGTTTGAAGGGTTGTCGCACACATTCGGAGCTATGCAGCGGCTTGGCGGCGTGCAAGGCCTGGAAAATAAATATTAAGATGTCACATACTTATAAGGCACATTTTATTAACGGATGAATTTATTTAAACTTCTGGCACATAAATAAGGTACAAAAGCGGAATTAATGCCTTAGGATGCCTTAGGCATTCTCTACCAGTCGACTAAGTCTGGTGAAGACATAAGATGACAGGTACTCTGTTAAACAGAAGTCAATACAAATAAAAAAAATATTAAAAAGATAACATAGTGAATTATACATTTTGATTAATGATGCTCTTTTGTAAAACCCTTAGAACTCATAAAATAATGCATGTCACTCATGTAGCGCGGCAAACTCTGCTTGCGCGATGCAGGATTTTGCGTGACGTCAGTGTGATGCGTAGTTAGCATATGGCGGTGTAGATACCGCCACACTATGTTTAATAAATAATACCTTTAACTATTTTATCAAACTCTTTTGTTCACTAACTGTACTAAAAGAAACTTTTGGAGCTTTTGCAAGGCCTAAAAGTGTCCTAAAAGGCTTATAAGTAACTTACATCGAGCACTGTGGGACACAGTCTCCGTAATGATTCTTCGAGAACCCGTAAGAACAGCGGCATTCGTTAGGACCCACACATTCGCCATCCTTGCAACGATCACATGATGGTTTACATGACCCTTCGGGAGTTGATTTCAATCCATTGTTGCATTGACACGTGTTTGGGGCTGTGCAGTTACCTGAAATGTGAGGAGTGTTTGTGTAAAGAGGGGAGGCTACTAATGCTAAGTTAATAAAGACATTTGAATATTTGTACACCATAATATGCTGTGGTAGAAAACTGCATTCATAGGAATAAATAAATTCTGATTCTGAATGGCAGCTAAGGAGAACCTTTGGAACCTTTTTTAATTCATTTTTTTTTGGGTTAGAACATAAATCAAAATGTAAGAAGTAAGAATATAAAATATTCAAAGCTTGACTGCTAAAGTGGAATCCATTAGTTAATAATACCAATTCTGAATACAAACAAGTTCAAGGTTCAACGAGACGTCTGGATAGTGATCACCTTATTTATTTCCAAGCCTCATTTCAACCTACTATTGCCATCTATCTGCCACATCGATTATTACTGCCATTATAATATATATGACTCCTTTATTAAAACAAAAGAAAATCCTTACCTCGTCCCGCACCACCGCACTGTTCCCGACAATAGGGAACACAGAATTTGCCTTCCGAATCCAATCTGTAGCCATCCTTGCAAATACATTCGCCTCCGGAACATTGTCCATTTTGGCACCCAATTGGGCAAGTTGGTATACAAATTCCAGCCAAGTTCTTGACATGGTCAGGGAAACAGGTACACATGTTGGGTGCACTGCACAGTCCATTGATGCACTCGTTGGTACATACTGGGTCGCAGATTCTGTAGTTATGTATGTTCCTGATGTAGCCGCTGCAGCAGCTTCTGATGCGGCTCAAGTCTGAACGGGACTGGAGAATTCGTACATTGTAAATACATGATACATTTAGTGGAGCTGTAGGCATTTGATCTAACGGTGTTGTTGTCTCAAATGGATACGGACATAACGACAAATAAAATATAAGGTGTTTCTTCTATGTTATGAGAAGTGGTTCCCGCAGCCTGTGAACCTACCATGCTTTGTTGACTTTGGGTCAACCTGACCCCTCCTACAAAGAAGAAGAGGTAAAAAGGGGTCGTGGTAATGCAGGCACTGAATGCACTGATACTAGTACTAGTTGTAGCAACATTGACAGCAAACCTAGCTACATGAAACTTACGGTATACCGATGAGACTTGCAATTAATTTTAGGAGGGGCCCGTGGCTAAATATTAACAGCCGCACAGGTCGGTCGATCAGGTTAAGCTACGCTTGCTGCGGTTGGGCTGTGGATGGGTGACCATCTTTACATACCGTGACCCCTCCGTGCCTCGGAAAGCACGTTAAGCCGTTGGTCCTGACTGTCATTTGTGGATCTTTGACAGTCGTTACGGGTAGTCAGAAGCCCGAAAGTCGAACAACCAGTCTTACCAAGGGGTATCATATTACCCAGTAACTGTGTTGTGGAGGTCAGATAGGCAGTCGCTCCATGTAAAATACTGGTATTCAGCTGCATCCGGTTAGACTGGAAGCCGACCCCAACATAGTTGGGAAAAGGCTAGGCAGATGATGACTTGCAATTAATTTCAAATGACTGTCTTAGAGAATACTTACTCCGTTACCAGCAGGAACATGGGCAGGATCCTTGACCAGGGTCGCCGTTCTGTAAAAAGTGAACAAAGTTATTTTGAAAGCAAATCAAATTGGGGATTTTCAAGACCACATCTTATTTGAATTTGAACTGTAAATAAACGAGAAGAGGAAGGGATAATAAGATGTTACTTACGGAACTTCAATATAACAGACGCCCTTTTCATAGTTGACCTGCTCCGATTGATTTGCCCTCACTACATACCCTCCGTAGCCTTGGTGTTGTGTGCTATTGTTGTAATAATTACTGTGAACATTGAAGAATACGGATATGAAAATACCCTTCAAGAATACAACGCCGTTACAATAAGACAAATAAAGATGACAATATGGATAAAAAGTAAGACAAATAAAGATGACAATATGGATAAAAAGGTATTGTTAGATCCTTGTGTTTATATGTCATTACCAAGACTAAGTGTAAGACCATGAATGACAATGTAAGTCTTATTATGCATAAAATATCGTGTTATTCGAAGCAAAGTTTATCTTCATAGTATAGGTACAGTTCGCTTCACAAATAAGGTCCCCCCCTTGGTATTGACATCAAACCTATTTAAGTTTTTCGTAATGTAACGTAAGTGGCGTGTTGGTCTAATGGTTAACACTGCGGCTTGGCGATGCGGTGGTCACGAGTTCAAATCCGCGGATGAGAAGATTTCTTTTTCCTTTATTTTATTTATTTATTTATTTACCCTTTTTTTTAGTTTCTTTATTAGGTGATTTTCGTTAATTATTATTTAAGAAATCAAATGGAGGTTTGTAATAAAAGCTAGGCATTTTGATAAACAATATTCATTTATTTTTCTAATTACATTTCTAGGACTTCATGGAATCCACTTCCAGGTTGAGTATACAGTTTTCTATCTGTGTTAAATTGGGGTTATTTACTTAGAATATTAACTAAACACAAAATAGATACCCTGGATGAGGTTTAGAACGTTTAACATTAGATAAAGGTTCGTTTATATATATATTTATAGAAACATAACGACAATAATATTTATTTATTTAAAGTTGTGAAAACAGATTTTTTTTTATACTTACTTATCGGAAAAAAACCTTTAAAAAAAAAGAAATTTTGTCTTTGTGTCTGTGAATTACAGAGGAAGAATCAACATGCTAAACTATAATAGTATAGCAATATACATCTTTCTCTTTTATCACATTTTCTAATAACCCTTATTTAACACAACATTAGAAAAATATGTGAGGTCAAATGGTGCATCGTTATTAATACATTACAAGACTACTTGTAAACCAGATTATCTGGATTGATAATAATTATAAAGGTTGTTTGTTTTTGATTAACTACGAGATAATGATCCCACAAATTTTGGGAATTATTAACACTTGCTCATATATTATGTTCCAACGCAATTTTATCAGATACGTTACACAATCAATCTGCCGAGTAAATTGCCTTATAATAACGGAGAGGATGTCACAGTCTATCACTTCTTGAAGTTTTGAAGGGTGCCACTAAATGAACTTTCACAATATTACGTTGTCGCTCCATTTGTATTTTCTCTGGCCTTGGCGATCACATTTCACATCACCCGTCGCTTGATACCTTTGTATCCATCTACGAACTGTTTTTCTCTGCAATGAAAATAATAATATTAGAAATACATAAAAACATCCAACTAGTAAGTAATAATGCAACATTATTGCAACAATAAATAGGTAATATGTGGAAGTATAACATAAATCTTACCGTTATGCCCATAACTCGTGCTATTTTCTTTATGCTTTGTTCCTGTTCCCAGATAACAACAATTTTAGCCTTCAAAAAAGTTGTTTATCAAACCATACCATCGGTTAATAGAATCAACTGTCAAAAACTTAATAAATTTGATAATATTACGACGAAGATAATTACACACAAGTGAATCGGCACGAAAACGAAACCATTTAAAAAATAATTATACCCTCAATCACAGTTTACTAAATAAAGCGAAGAAGTATTCTAAATTCAACCTTAACTCGCAGTTCATACAGCAGTTAAGTTTCTGAAGTAAAATGACGGTAGTGCAACAATCGGAATCAACACATTATATTCAACCAAACAAGAAATCTATGCTAATTTCAACCTTATCTTTTAGTTAATTGAGGAGTTAATGCGTATTGCATTTTGTAAAACTAAGGTATTAAATATAAAACGAAAGTTGAAATTTAAACCTTATTATCTAGAAGATTAGACCGTTAATAACCTTGTTCGTTATAAGGAGTAATACTATTCCAATTTTCGTTGAGGTTGACAACTGAGCCAATAGCCTAGTAGTATAAGACACGGTCTCGATGATCGGCTGGCGCCTGGTGATGCGGGTTCGTATCTTAATCGCACGCAAAGTGTCTTTTTGTAAGTTATTCTTGGTATACGGTTCGGCCAGAAGGAAGCCGAAAAAATACCTTAAAGAATTATTAAAAACTTGAATGAAACTTGCAAATAATATCTGAGGCGGACCGTTGGATGCGCTCGGGCAGAGATTGGTGCGGCGGCGGGGGAGGGAGCTGCTCAAGGCTCACGTGACGCGCCAGCGCCGCCGCGCCGCCGCCCGCCCGCCGCGTCGCTCGAGCGACGAGCGACGGCGGGCCCGAGCGTGCTCGGGCGATAGTCTTTAAGTCTTGGGGGGGTTCCATTTCTCTGACGCTGACTGTACATTGTGTGATTATTGGAGAATTCATTCTCACACTTGCTATGCGACAGTCCTTTTGTAGGGTATGTATATGAAAGAAGCCTGAAGTAATAATACAACGGCACTACCTAAAAATTATGGTCTCTGGTTAAGTTTAGCTAACAGTAGGAACGGCTTTCATTTTGACACTTCAACAACATTCATTGCGCTTTTTACGTTGTTGAGCAGACAAATTTTTCAAACACATCAAGCAATGGATCAGCAGTATCCTTCAAAATGATTCAGATTGTGATTGATAGTATGTTACGCAATTAGGATGCTGATCCCTAAATATCGTGTACTGCAATTAAATGTCCAAGAACGAATATCTAGGACAGAATTTACAGAACCACCTTGAGAGTATACCTACCACCGTATTTGCTCAGGACATAGGTACGTCTTCTGAACGATGAACGGAATTGTGGTGATTTTATCTATGATCTAATAGGCTGTGCTGTGAGTGATCACTAGAATATATTACAAGAGGTTACGTCACTTGAGGAAGTATCACCTATTTATTCACATGTATTTAGATTTCGATATAAGCCATTGTACCTTAAACTAGTTTGGAAGGTGGCCACGGAATAATACTTGGAAAAGATTCAGTTGATTTTTATGAAGACCCAACCCAAATCCTTAAATTTTTTTTTTTAAAGGGCACTCCTGGAGTGCCGATAGAAGTGAAAACTTGAACAATTACGTGAGTATTTTTTTAATCGTCTTATAAACAAAACACGCGCGGTGTCGGTTACGGTAACAGCGTGTCGCGAGTTCAATGGTTTTTTCCCATCTCAAAAAACACAGAGAGCCTAAAGTAAGAAAGTAGGTAAGTAAGTATGGTTTTAAAGTGAATTTAATATACAGGGTGGTAGGGACATCTACGTACAACCTGTTAGCATGGTTTCAGTAGGTACAGACGCCAGCACATCAAACTACCCGAAACTGTCAAATTTTCCCAGTCAACCTTGTACCTTATGCTTTAGCAATAAAGTTGTAAATCTAATAAAGAATTTTGTCAGATTGTAGTAGCTTGATGTGCAGCTGGCGTCTGTACTGTACATGATTCTAAAACCCCTGCATTGACATTTTAGGTAGGTTATTAAAAAAAAAAAACTGCCATACATTCTGACCGCGTAGGTATTGCACTTTTCTATTTTCTTTTTTTATTTTTTGATAACCGGCTAAAAATTTCTGCGCTGGGGTTCTAGAATCATGTGCTGAATTCTTGTTTACAGTTTGCGCGTCTATGTCCTGCCACCCTAGAGTTATCGTGAGATTCAAGAGTAAAGGAATGTTTTCGAAATCATCGATACCTATGCTAATAATATCATCATCTGCCTAGCCTTTTCCCAACTATGTTGGGGTCGGCTTCCAGTCTAACCGGATGCAGCTGAATAGAGGTACCAGTATTTTACATGGAGCGACTGCCTATCTGACCTCCACAACCCAGTTTCTGGGTAATACGATACCCCTTGGTAAGACTGGTTGTCAAACTTTCCGGCTTCTGACTACCCTTCTTCTGATATGATAAAATTATATATGGTGTACATAATAAAGAGTAAGTATTCTATTTTATTCTATGCATTACAAGTTACAACTAAACTGGGGGTCTACTCCGAAGCGGTTAACCACTGTATCGGCCGAATGTTCGGTCATTTTCTGATTCGAATATTGTTGTCCTACTAAGAATTAAAAAAAAAAGGTAAAAAGAGGGTTAAGGGTTCTAACAAGGTTCGGATTGGCACAGTTTGGTCGGGACCAATAGTCAATATAGGAAATTAATGGTAGTAGAAAATGACCGAACATTCGGCCGATACAGTGGTTAACCGCTTCGGAGTAGACCCCCTGGATGTAAAGTATCGGTCGTCAGGCGGCAAGATGACCAGACGACATTGTTGCCATCACAACAAGATGAATATATTCTAAGTCATGTATATTCTAAGTTTATTTTTTCTTATGATTTCAGATTAGTTATTTTTTAGTTTCTCTTTACCTGTCTTGCAATAATCACTGTGCACTATGTACCTCCCACTTTGAAAATGTCGCAACACTGACTCCCAAGATACAGGCAAATGCCTAGTTTGGGGGTCACCATCTATTCTATTCTTGTACAAATTATGATTAATAAATAATTTGAATAATAGGAGCGTGGTGATTGGCACACGCAGGGATTCTAAATCCAGGTGAATAATGAAGGGCTGGGTTTACCCCATATCATATTAGTATGATGATGGAAAAATAAAGTTAACGATCCTAGGTCTTAAACACTCACTTGACTAGATTCTCTCCACCCTGGTACTGGTACCCGCGGCCACTGTATCCACCCTTCACTGCACCCGCATTCTTCGTATACTGAGGGGTTGCGCTTGCGCATAGAACTGCTAGCGCTAGTATTATCAGACGCATTTTGACCTGAAACGCAAGATTAAATAGATAATGTTACTTACAGCGTGATTTTACAATGTTGTAAGATTTTACTCCATATCTAAAAGGTACCTACTGATTAGCGTCTGCTATGTGTTTTGACGTTTAAACGTCTCTTTATAAATAAGCCCCGTGTATGATGATGAACTTTTACTAATACCTACGTACTTCCATTTAACAATAGCAAATTGTGACATTAGTGAGATCTTATTTTTGAATTTATTTCTGTAGTAGATATAAGTATGAATAAAGTGTTTTTTTTTTTTAAATCGGTAAATCATTTAAAAGAATAATAAACACAAAAAAAAATTAAACGTTAGAAGAAAAAGAATAAATCATTTATTTGCATAAAACATGGTATATAGACCATGTTTTATTTATGTCGAAGAAAATAATTGGTATGACACAAACATGTTCAGCTACGATAAAACATAGCATGCAAAATCTCAGGGATTTTCAAAATGTTACAACTTTCAGGGCGTCAACTAATATCGATGCTTGAAAGGCAAAATTGACTACCTAAGCGACATACCTAATGTTAACATTAAAAAAAAAAACACATAAAAATCATAATTATAAATTCTGATGATAAAATAAGATTTCCAAAACAGTAAGAATTACACCTGTAGGATGATTATAAGGATTTATGTTTTTTTCCTAAAAAGTTAATCTTTAAACCTGTTCTCCTGTAAAGCTATCCCCTAATGTCGCTTAGTCAGTTTTGCCTTCCAAGTTAAGCTAGTTAGTTGAGTTGAGCTTGGAACAGCAACTTAAAATTTATTTAAGAAAATTAAAAGAATAACTTGTTTGTTACAAAACATTGTAGTTACATAAAAAACATTTTGTACATTATCACCAACAAAAATACAAGCAAAATATTCAAATAAAATCACATCTAGAATGCAAATTCGACCCGCAATGATACGCTATCTCTTTGTTCAACATAACGAACTTGACTTACCCGGCGTATCTTACTTGTTTGTTCCACTGGTCTTCATGGCACACTGCCGCTAAAATTAGCACACAACTGTACTAGGATATGTAGGCGAGAATAGGTTTGTAGCTTTGGGTTCTGCATAAAGTTTAGTTTTGACTGTTGACTTATTGCTCATCTCGGGCAGTGGGTATTCTATTCTTGCTTTATCTTGAATACACTATCACATGCGAGGCACTGTTCAGAGATTAAATATTTTTTTCACTCCATCTATACTATAAAGAGGTAACAGACAAACAAATACACTTTCGCATTTATAATATTAGTAGGTACCTATGATTAATTTGAGACATCCAAGTTACACTAAGTGACATCCAAGTTATTGCCTAGATCAATAAAAAAAGACATTTACACTAAGGAAGGAACTACCTACTCGAACAGTCGAACTCATCATCTGAATAGCCTTTACCCAAATGTTGGGACCGGCTTCCAGTCTAGTACTTTACATGAAGCGATTACCTTTTTTTTTTTTATTGATTTTTATGATTATTACGGAGTATGTGGGACTCCCTGCCAGGGTGGCAGTATACCCACTAAAACTCAGCGATGTTCCCTCATCGCCTTGATGGGGAGGTCATGGGAATCCGGCTCAGCCTTTGCATCCACAACCCCCCCGGCGCATGCCCGCCTAGCTGGCGGGCCCCGCATGTCCCCCCGTCTGGGGGGCTACGGGAATGGCCGGGAACACCTGGCCATTCCCGTCCGGCACATGAATTAAAGTCTGATTACCTATCTGACCTCGACAACGTAGTTACTGGGTAATACGATACCCGTTGGTAAGACTGGTAATCAGACTTTCGGGCTTCTGACGATCTGTCACGACTGCCAAAGATCCACAAACGACAGCCAGGACCAATGGCTTGACGTGCTTTCCGAGGCACGGAGGGGTGATATGTAAAAATGGTCACCCATCCACGGACCAACCGCGGCAAGCGTAGCTTAACCTAGCCGATCGACCCTTGCGGCTGCTATTACTTAGCCACAATCCACTAAAACTATCGACAGTTAAAAGTCCTGACTGCTCAGATTCAATAATTTACCACTGAACCCCAATTCAGTAGATATCGTCATTTGTCGGAAACGATGAGATAATGCATATGTTTTGCAATATTAATGAATATAAAACAAAATATAATTATATTATGTTAAATAGCCATGTGTCATATTCTCTTCGAAGAATTTGACCAATCTACCATTTGTCTCAGTTGTTTATGAGGAAAACAATGATATTTTTTGAATACTTAGGTAGAAGAACATTTTTAGGGTTCCGTACCCACAGGGTAAAAACGGACCCTGTTACTAAGACTTCGCAGTCTGTCCGTCCGTCTGTCTGTCTGTCTGTCACCAGGCTGTATCTCAAAAACCGCGATAGCTAGACAGAATAAATACATAATTTGTGGAAATTTCAAATTTCCACAAATTATGTATTTTTGTTGCCGCTATAACAACAAATCTTAAACTCAAAATAAAACAAATATTTAAGGACGCGTTTACGAATCTGACAAAAATAAGTAGTTTTACAGGCATTTTGCAGCAAAATGAGACTAAACCAAATGTAACTAATAATTACCACAGATAGGTTACTCCTTCATCTTCAAATGGTAGCTATTTTTCATTAAAAAATGTTGGTTTTTAATATAGTAAAAAATAATTTCCGTTGCCTCTTCACACAAAATCGACGATATCGTGCTGACTTTGGAGATATTTTTCTTCTATTTAATAACATAAATTTATTTATTTAAAAATATTTTATGTAAGCAGACATGTTCAACTCAAAAAGGTAGCAAAAAGAACTATCAAAATGTTACAAATAGGCTCAGAAAAAAATTAAAATCGGAGTCTATTTTTTCACATATTTCGCTGTAACGCGTGAATCTTATTGGATTGAAATAAGGGTTATTTTACTGGTCACTGTCTTGGTTTATTGCACAAAAATTTGTAATGAAATATTAGTCTGCGCTCGGCCGCCGTCGTGAGTGGACTCTGTGTCGCTTGTAAGCAGCAGCTTGTGCTGAAAAAGATCGCTGTACGGATACAAAATATTTGACATACCAAACATGATACTTCACGCATTCTATAATGTACCTACTACCCAAGGAGAGATTTTATTCACAGTCTTATAATTTTTCTAGAAGTAGGGATTATAAATTCATAATATTATTATTTCGTTTCGGACTTGATGGAGTGACCTGCAGGTGTACTTCGAAGACTGCTACTGGAACTAATAGCCGAGCTGAGCTAGATGTGCCGAGTTTGGGCTCATTTCGTTAGTTATGTTGAGATCTTACCTCCGGACTTGATGGAGTGACCTGCAGGTGTAATTCAAAGACTGCTACTGGAACTAATAGCCGAGCTGAGCTAGGTGTGCCGAGTTTGGGCTCATTTCGTTGGTTATGTTAAGACCTTACCTCCGGACTAGATGGAGTGATCTGCAGGTGTACTTCGAAGACTGCTACTGGAACTAATAGCCGAGCTGAGCTAGGTGTTCCGAGTTTGGGCTCATTTCGTTAGTTATGTTGAGACCTTACCTCCGGACTTGATGGAGTGACCTGCAGGTGTACTTCGAAGACTGCTACTGGAACTAATAGCCGAACTGAGCTAGGTGTGCCGAGTTGTGAACTGAGCTACATGTGTTGTGCGGACACAACAAATGTATGGCTCAGAGGTAGCCAGTTAGTTAAAGTTGATGTGAGTCGACGAAAACCACAGATTCCACGATAATTTCGTTTATTCACAAAAGTTACACGAAAGTTCCGTTGGATGCTAATCCGCGGTAACAGCGCTACGGCAGCTATTGGTCAACTAACAATTATAATTATAAAAGTAAATAAAACGCGTAGCGATAAGTAGGTCGCGGCGTTAGCAGTTTGCCTGTACGTGAACCGTACATGCTCCCGAGGGAAAAGTGGGATGAGCATCCATTACAAAGTAAATAATTAAAGTTAAATAGTAAACAATAGTACATGTGTAAAAGTATAAATGTAAAAGTATAGGTTTAACACTCAATTCAATTCGTCAAAGTGAAATGCCTTCTTCGGCGGTCTTGCTTCGCTGTAAACGGGCTCCGCTGCTGTCGAATGTATTTCTTGTAGCTCGATGTCCCCTCCAAAGTTATCCCTTCCTGTAGGTGTCACTCCTGTTTTGGCAGAGAGTATTTTGACGCCTTTCTTTGTTTTGCACCATCGTTTCATGATAATATAGAGGGTAAGCACAGCGATTCCTCCCAACAACAAAGAAGTGACCGAGTAGAGATAGATGTCGTGACTTGACATGTCTGATGCCTTCGGTAATGTTTCTCTGTTTTTCTGGAATTCCAACTGCTGGTCAGCTGGTCTATTCTTCTTATTTCTACTGCAGTTGGCGCTTTTTGTTCTGTTATTATATTTAATTTTGCATTCTTCCAGCCGAGGTCAAAGATGTCGCTAACTGTTGAATTTGTTGTTGGTATTTCTATCTCTGGTTCCATGTTAAAACTACTTCCCAGCTGATTGTGTGTATAAATCGTGGCGTCCTTTTTCTGTAGTAAGCACTTTGATTTCAATGTAATCACTCCAGTCCCGTCAATGACCGCTGGCGTAACTTGATCGTTACATATGACGCGCATCAGCTGTTTTCCGCACAGTGTAAATAGCCACATGTTTGATTTGTGAAGCTTTGTCCAGGTTTCTTTGCATGTTACGTCATTAAGGACGCATGATAAAGACTCTTGTTGGTTGAAGACTTGGGCCTCACATGGTGCGTCTTTATCGTGCATGTTGTAGACAGGATTTCGTGAGACACAACTGAATTCGTCTTCTCCGTATGAAATACATTGGCGCATGTCTTCGTCTTCCATTGTTATGTAAGAGTTTTTTACAAAGTTGATTGCGATGAAGCTTGAGCTTGGTTGTACGAGTTTTAACTGTCCTTGTCTAAGGATCGGTATTGGTATGACTCGATATATCTTGTAGTCTTCATCGCTCAACAAGGGAATGTGTATTTCAAAGAGCATATAGTTGTTTGTAATTCGTGCCTTCACATGGATGACGTCATAGATATTTTTCAAATCCCTTTGGATGTTCTTTACAGGTAACGACAGTCCCTGTGGCAACCTTCCGGATATTATGTTTAGCTGTTCGATCAGTTGGTTAGCCGGGAAAAGATGAGTATCTAAATGTCCTCTGTAAATGTTGGCGAGTGCATTTGATCAGCATTTCCAATATTCGATTTAAATCACTTAAAATCAGAGTTGACGTCACGGCAGCGGTATTTATGTCATTCATCGTGAATAGCATTTGCGCCTTGTTCACTATTTTTGTGATTTCGCTGCAAGTTTGGTTCATGTAGACGCTCAATGTTTTGAATTGTTCATCCATAAAGGCAGTGTTTCTTTTTATAATGTTGTTTTCAGCCTCCACAATTAATGTTTGGTTTTTCATAAGTTGTAGTAGGTAGTCATCATTTGACTGTAGATTCTGTATGTCTTGACTGGCATCCATGTGAAGGCACGAATTACAAACAACTATACAAGAAAAAAAAATCAAATTTTTCGGCGTTTTTGCCTTGCGGTACGGAACCCTTCGTGTGCGAGTCCGACTCGCACTTGGCAGGTTTTTTTTTTAGTTGCTGTTCAACAAAATTAATTTTCTTGTTTTTTTTTTGTTGGCAGTGATTCATAGAATAATGAGCTTCCAATGAAGTGTTTGGATGTATACGTAGGTATTCTATATTTATTTGTCTTTACCGACGGATATTATTGGGATTTCATCATAATTTTTTCTTTATTGCTGAATGAGCCTGCTCTTGATCTCGATCACGCCTGATGGAAAGCGATGGGTGACTCCATGATAGAACGAGTGTGCCCAGAAGATGCCTGTTAATTCTGCTTTGGAGGAACACGGATTAAATGTGGAACAGAACACAGACGCTGCCGGCAGAGAGTTCCACACTTTGGCTGTGCGCATAATAAATGTAGAGGAGAAGCGCTGAGTACAACTACAAGTCGAGATATCAACCAAGTGTGGATGGTACGCTGCAGTACGTCTGGTAGCCTGGTAGTCAAAGGGCGGTGGTGGGATTGTGGAGGTTGTGGAGCACCTGCGCATACTCTCCGAAGTAGTCTGTAGAAGACCAACAGGCGAGCAACATTACGCCGATGAGCCAGGCTGTGAAGCGTGGGCACCTACGTCACGTCGTCTATGCCTTTGAGGTTTGCGTTCCACCGAGTCAAGTGCAGAAAGCTGGTATTTTGCTGAGCCATCTCGTAAGTCGCTGGTCTGTGCGAGTTTTATCCAGGATTCACCTACATAAAAAAGGTCGACTCTTTCAAAATGATGGATAGATGGGAAGCAGTATCTTTTGGTCAAATAGGAAGCATATAGCAAGCAAGCTATGTTGCTAGTAACTGGGTTGTAGTGGTCAGATAGGCAGTCGTTCCATATAAAA
The DNA here is from genome assembly GCA_963082905.1 of Oligia fasciuncula. NCBI lineage: Eukaryota > Metazoa > Arthropoda > Insecta > Lepidoptera > Noctuidae > Oligia > Oligia fasciuncula. The sequence continues at coordinate 21,137,617 of OY720391.1, read as the reverse complement.
TACTGGTATTCAGCTGCATCCGGTTAGACTGGAAGCCCAATATAGTTGGGAACAGGCTAGGCAGATGATGACTGTTGCAACTTGCAATCCACACTGGGCATTCACATGGGCCTTCCCAAAGTACCTACCTAGCACCACATAATGTAATATATTTATGTGCGATAACACAGCCACTTTTTTCCCACAGATACATGCCTAGATAGATATAGACAATCAACTCAACATACCGCAGTTTGGGCACTGGCCTCTCCCAGTCTGCGCCACAAAGCTCTGTCCTCCGCCTTCCGCATCCAGACTATCCCAGCCTTTTAAGGTCGTCGGTCCATCTAGCTGGGGGGCCGGGTTGAGACTACTTGATGCCCTAAGCAATCCACGCCTGTAGGCATAGGCCCTCCTATCCACTAGTCACCTCGTATTTTTTCAAAACAACGACGAGTGATTTGTAAAGATTAGCGCACATCTCTGATACAGTGACTTTTGGGTCTTGTAATATTTTGCTGATAAACAGCCTTGCCTTTCATGTGCTAGCATTTGCTAGCACATGAAAGCGGTGCTGTTTCTGGCTTATGGTGGTGCCCCCCGAGACGTGATGCCCTAAGCAATTGTTTAATTTGCTTATGGGCTAATCCGGCACTGGGGGCGTCCCACACTACGCTTGCCGATACGCGGTCTCCACTCCAGGACTCGTCTGCTCCACCAGCCATCGGTCCTTCGACAGACATGGCCAGCCCACTGCCACTTCAGGTTGCTTACTCTGCAAGCTATGTCGGTAGGTAGTCGGTATAGTGAACCTTGGGAAAGCCACTACTTTACCACCCTTAATAAGCTTGAAAGTGACACGACAAGATCTATTTTTCCATGAGACAGTATCTGGGTTGTGGAGTCACTCCTTGTAAAGTACCTACTGGTATAAGCTGCATCTGGTTAGACTGGAAGCCGACGCCAACAAAGCTGAAAAATGGGAAAAGGCTAGGCAGATTGATTGACTATCAAATAGTTTCCACTTTAGTGAAGTTTCAATTTAGTGGTAATTGTTGTCAAAAATGATAAAGTACTTACGAGGTCCGACAGACAGATGTATATAGTCGATCGACAGTTCAATAATTATTATTGAACTGAAAACTTCTTTAGGCGCGTTGCGCATTTTTTGAGATGGGAAAAAACCATTAAACTCGCGCCACTGTTACCGTAAGCGACACAACGCGTGTTTTGCTTATAAGACGATTAAAAAAATACCCGCTTCGGATGTGTTCGGCTGTCCTCGGGATGTCTGATCATCATCATCACTTCAGCCGAAAGTCGTCCACTGCTGGACATAGGCCTTCCCCAAGCACCTCCACTTCGACCGGTTCTGTGCTTCTCGCATCCAACGGGTTCCTGCGGCCTTCACAAGTTCGTCGGACCACCTTGTGGGAACAAGAACCACGAAGAATGACAAGGTGCATCGGGATGTACCTACCTACTCGGTTTTAATGTTTAACCGATAATTATGTCAGTGAGTGATGACAAAGTATTCTTGTTTGTGTTTTGTTTTCACTTCTGTCGGCACTCCCGGAGTGCCATTGTTTTTTTTAACCTACGTCACATTACGTATTTATTTACTGACACAAAAATGATTATAATTAATAATGATTTCTACGAAGCGAAAGAATAACATTATCATCTTATCAGTCGGGTTATTACTAAAGTCAAAGGGTTAGTAGTTTCTGATGAACTAAATCTTGACCCAACTAAAGATCTTTCTACAGCAGGATCATCCTACTTAGGTACAGCCGACCACATGCCGCTGGTAGGTAACACTTTGACCGGGACCTGACCTGGCCTAGCATATCAAGGAATTTCGATAGAATAGGAGACTAGGCAGTGATGACTTATGGCACTGCAACGTGGTCGCTCACAATGTGCCTTATAAGAAGGCTAAAAGTCACCCAAAGGGCAATGGAGAGGGCTATGCTTGGTTTCCCTGCGTGATCGAATCAGAAATTGATTGTAGTAAAAGTTGTTCATACCACGGGTTCATACTGATGTGTTTTACCAATAACCCTGTAGATAGATGGGGCCGCCTTGTTGGTCCAATTGTTAGAAGTGCGACTGCTGAACGTGGTTCTGTATTTGATACCCGGGCAGGGCAAACGTGTTATTACTTAAATAGTGAGTTTAGGGTACCTATGTGTACCTTAGCCTACCTACACATAATAATTACTTGTGATTGTAAAAAAAAAAAATTGCTAGAAAATATAAACATCATTGTGATGCAGCGTCGTTCACAATATCTTTAATAGTAAAAACGCAAAATTACTGACCCCTGGCTGGTTAGCTTCATTGCAGCTGTAACCTATTTAATAGATGCCTACCTATAAAGATAATTGAATAATTAATTCGTGTTTTGCGAAATCTGTCGCAACACGAAACATAGGATGTCAATTGATAACAGTAATACCCACGCACTTTAACCCTGATAATGTTTATCTCTAATAAACGCGTTCTACGAAACAGCTGGGTCTCTGCATCAATTCACAATAACTTTTATATAGTCTGTTTATTTTCCCCCTTACGGAATTGTTAAAAAGAACAACAAAATATAATTTTAACTTTATTTATTTACGTTCCTAATACATTCATTATTACATAAAATTAATAATTCACACAAAAATCTTTGGTAGTTTTAACTTAAACTTTCATACAACGTCATCTATTACAACAATTTAGAACTACTGGCGAACCTAATACTTTGACCTAGACATCGCGGTCATAATTCAGTAACTGCTTCCCCATTCAGGTTCATGATTTCAATTGCATGTTCAGAAGGTGGCCTCCAGCAAGGAATTTCAGCGTATAGTGGTTCTGATGTTGTGTTATCTATTACGTCCAGTTTGGCTTCGCACTTCAACGCTTCGATCGTGGACTCAGTTACGCTAGCTCGAAGTTGACGTAGTTCACTGCACTCGCTCATAGATGGCGCTATAGAGGAACGAGTTTGTATTGTTCCAAAATCGTTGCTTCTCCTTGGTAAATGATCGTAATGACATTCTAAAATACCTGAAATAATAAACAAATTATTTAGAATAAGTAAACCCATTTATAAACAGAAATGAACTATTTTATTCTGTTTTTACCTCTGAAATTTTCCAGCATAATAGGCGAAATAGTTTGTACCACGACAGGCCTCATAAATTGTTTGAGATTACGATCCAAAGTTGATATTGGTTGGTAATGACACTTTTCCGAAGTAGGCGGATCTAGAAAAACAGTACACAATGAATTACAAAAAAAGAAAAACAAAAAGATTTTGTGGCCCATGAGGGGATCGAACCCGCGACCTTCGCGTTATTAGCACGACGCTCTAACCAACTGAGCTAATGGGCCGATGAGAAATATGACGAAAATACGGTATATCTTCTCAAGAATGATTTAAATAATGCACTATGTAGTGACAATACAATAAATAAGAAAAACAACATAGTGTTCAATTTGTTTGGTAATTTACTAAATTATTCTCGAGCAATCGAAAGATCAACTCAGTGATGAGTTTCAAATAGCGAATGTTTTGTCCGTTTCGCCGTAAAGGACTTTCAAAGTTTCAGAGCTTATTAGATTTGAGCAATTTTTAAGAGAAAGGCTACACCAATAATTTTACTTGGTCTATTTTATAGACCTAGACGGTGTTAAAAATCATGTAACATTAATAATAATTTACTATTGTGTTAAATAATTATAATATAATTGTTTCTCTCTCTGGTGCCTGGATACCGGTGGGCTACTATTTTTATATTTTTAAATTTCTAAATTCTAATATTTAAAAATATGTATATTATAAATGTATTTATTGAAATAAAGGAGAATTTAATATTAGAGCAAAGACTATTTTTGAACGATGAAAATAAGAAGTACCGTACATAAATGTATAAAATACCGGTTGCCTTAAAAATGAATATATGTATATGTAGGTACGGTTATTTATAAAGTACCTAGTTTGTTAGACTCAGATTTCAATTTGTTAAGTTTTGAAGGTTTTTTTTACTGTTTGTATTCCCTGTACCTACGTGTCGTAAATAAAATATTGTTCTTTCTTTTTTTCAATTTAAAATTAGCCTGGCTTTTGCCTATTTATCTTTACTGTAGGTACTGTCGGTTTTCGTACACCTATCTAGTGACTCACAATAATGGGTAATTATTACCGAGACATTGGAACTTACCGGGTAATGGTGTGTGGAAAATGCTTCTCACATACGGCGGCGGAACATCATTATTGTCAATCATAACTTGCATTCTTATATCATTGATCTTCCTCACGTCCTCGTACCTCGGCTTCTTGCACCTCTCTATCATCACAATCACCACTGCTACTGTGATGACTGCCATCATCACGCCTCCTGCTATACTTATCACCGATACCAAGTCTACTGACGACCTCTCAGTTCCTTTCTCCCCCATAACGGCAGTTATATGTTCGGGCTCTGTCAAAATATGAAATTCTTCATCATCCGTCGGTCCATCTGTTGTAACTTTAGCAAGACTTTTAGTAACGTTAGCCTTTTTAAACTCTTTGTCAACTACCACTGGCAGATTAGTTGGTTTATTAAACGTTTTTGTTACAGGTGCAACGTTCACTTTTTTAGGAATCACATATTTTATCAAGTGCTTTGTTGTTTGCTCCGTTGAGGACTGTGTTGCACTTGAAGTGTTTATAGATTTAGCAGTAGGAGTCGTAAGTAAATCATTCTGTTTCAGTGTAGTTCTTATTGTAGAAGAAGTAATTGTTATAGAAGTAGAAACATTCTTGTTAATATCAGTCGTCATGCTGTTAGTTCTATTAATACGAGGCATAGTCTTAGTTACTTCTGAAGGTTTCGTTACTAAAGTAGTCAATTTAGTTGAAGAAGTTGTTGGTTTTGGAGTTACAGAAGTGCTTGGTACTAGTGTTTTATTTATAAAGTATGATGTAGCCAATAAGTCTTTTCTTGATAACGGACTCAATTTAACCGGTGGTGTCGAAGTTTCAGTCAGCATTGGCTTTGTAAATTCATTCTCAGTTTTATTATACGACTGAGCTGTCGAACTGTTCTTTGCCGACATGAATGATGAAGTTAGAGCAATCTTTTTGAATGTTGAATAAGACACCGATGTTGGAATTATAGACACAATAATCGTTTTTGGTGTTGTAACAGTTGGTGTCAATTCTTTGTTATCTTTGTTATTAGCACTTCTGTACCTTGGAAATTCATGAGTTTTAATCTTTGTTTCTACTATAGGGGATTCACCTTTTTGAGCTGGCCTTATCCATATTTCCTTTGGCTTAAATTTTACTGTAGTTGGAAGTATTCTTATAGTGGTTTCTTTTTTTGTAGTCTCTGTTCTTAATATTGTTTCCATAGGAGTGGTTGAAGGTATAGTGGTGAACATCTCAGTCGTAGTTACAACTTCAGAAGGTTTCTGTTGTACGTTAACGGTAGGAACAGTCTTTATAACTATAACAGGTTCAGTAGCAGTTTCCAAAGTTTCCGTTCTATTAAATATTTGTTCAATGTTAACATTTTGTGTTACTGATTCAAAAGTAGTTCTGGCGACTTTTGAAGTACTTGTCGTAACAAAAGTTGTATTATCATACATTTTAACTATTTTTGGTATTTCTAGAGATGTGAGTATAGGTGTCCTTTCTTCACTTTTCTCTTGATTATCCGTAGTACCGATTTTAGAAATACTTGACATAGTATTCGTATTCATATTAGTTTTGGTTGATAGAGTAGTAGCAACTGCTGTTGTGGCTTCAGTCAAAGGTGTTCCTGTAGTTGTAGGAGCTGCTGTAGTTATAGGAGTAGCAGCAGCAGTAGTAGAAGTTGTAACTATCACAATAGGAATCGTAACTGTAGTTCCAGGCGTTGTAGCCGTAGTTTTAGGTGTTGTAACTGTAGTTCTAGGCGTAGTTACTGTAGTTCTAGGAGTTGTTACTGTAGTACTAGGCATAGTTACTGTAGTTCTAGGAGTTGTTACTGTAGTTCTAGGCGTAGTTGCTATAGTTCTAGGAGTCGCTACTGTAGTACTAGGGGTCGTTATTGTGGTACTGGGAGGTGTTACTTTAGGTGTAGCAGGAGTTGTAGGTTTAGTAGTCAGTGCTGTTAGTAGTTCTTCTAACGACGGTGTAGTGGTCATTGGTGGCATGCTCGCATCACAACTGTAAAATGAAATAGAAAATACGTTTAAACATATTATACAATTTACAATAACTTTCTGAAGAATTGCAACCAAAGAATATTTGAACTTAGAACCAGCAACAGGTAATTAATTTGAAGTGAATGTATTTAATAAAGAATATTTTGAATATAACAATAGTGTTTGGAAATTAAATATTAAAAATAATTTTGAATACATGCTTGCTACTTAGCAAACCTACTACAAAGTTCAACATTATTGTCAATATTTTGGTAAAAAGAAGTCTTGAGCTATATTGTAGCCACTATCCTTTAGTTCTTGGCCTAAATAAATACTAAATCTAGGCATATCAAAGTGGCCACCCACCTCTCACCTTGCCATCCGTCCAAGCACTCGCATTCGCCCGTGACGGGTGAGCAGAAACCCTTCTTACAACGTTTACATTCGTTGATACAGTTCGGACCCCATTTGTTGTCCGGGCAGTCTGAAATACGTTTCAGCAAGTTGATTATATTAAATGATGCATGGATCGTAGCTAAATCATCAAGTCAAAGATTTTAAATTAACTTGAAACTAATAATTATGCTCTACTTATCATTATTATTATTTTTGAACCCATTCTAAAAGAAAAACATTATTTTATTGCCATTGATCATTACCAACGTTAACTTACCTTCCGAGCATCCAGGGCCAGTCTTCCCCAATGGGCAGATAGGAACGCAGGACACATCCCTCATCTTGTACCCTGGACAGCATACTGCTACCTCCGCCGTCCTTTCTTCTGTCTGTAACATTATAACATTCGTATCTTCATCAATGTCGGTGTGGTACCCAGGTTACCTGATTTGCCTAGTCCCTGCCCGCAATACCCGACGAAAGAAATAGTGCTCATCTATTTGGTTTAAACATTTTCGGATTTTGGATTAGTGAACAGTTTAGAAGTGACCTTCGATAGCATTGACTGACGTTCGATTCGGCACGAAATCGTATCGTTTGGTTGTGAATACTTATGCTGATCTCTACAGAAATACAAACATCTCAGGCAAGAAGATTGTAGCGGTAAGTCAAGCAGGGATTCTGACAAAAAGATAAACAACAGAAATTGTCTTCTTACAAGCGACAATCATTCGGGGGTGCAATTGAAGCAAGGTGAATTTCCAATACGATATTGATGGAAGAAAATCACGCTATCCTAATCTATTTTTACAGCTGATGAATTTATTTGTAAAACTTATTTTAAGCGTGTCACCTTGTAAGTGATCAACCGCTCAAGTAAGGCGTTTAAACAAAACATGAACTTGAAGCAACTTTAAGAAAGGGACCTCATTAGAATAAGCCATAGCATGATCGTGTAAATATAATGATTGTTGGCACACTTGGTAATACACGTAACGGTTATCGTCACCTTTATCAGGAGACAAATCTGAGGACTAAATCTGACAAAACCCCAGAGGAGCAATTCACGTAATTTTAAGAACATTCACAGTCTGATCTCAGTGTCAATCCGTCAAAAATGCCTGTAATTTCCCTAAATTTTTAACAAGTTTTTGACATTGATTGTCGCTGAAATGAAATTGCGACTAGATTTTGAACGTTTTTTATTACGAGAATTGGCCTTCTGGTCAAAATAGAACTCCAGGAGTGATTAACCTGTGCACTGTGTAATGATTGGTGAACCAAGGGTCCTCCAGGTACATCTGTCAACATTTCAGGTTCTAATTAAACCACTTAGCGCAGTATAATTTCAGAATGTAGCTTTTTAGATTGATCAGCTTAGCTTTTAAATGCTAGTCTCAGTCAATCTGTTCGATGACCAATCTACTACTTCGTAAGATCTGTCTGAAGATACAAAGTGTAGTTTATGTGTTATACGAATGCAATGATATAATTAAGGCTAGTAGGGACAGTCACTTCACAATCGACGAACTAGTTTTTCTCAAGGATAGCCCTAGGTAATAAGTTGTTGACATCTAAACTGTATATTTTCCTCATTAAGTCATAGGAATATTTAAATTTAATTGACGTGACGCTCTAGCTCTTGACTTGTTGCCTTCATTATTTAAATATTAAGTACATATTTCTTGGATTCTTTAGATGTGTTTTAGAAATTTACAAAGTGCAGATTCAGGTTCTGGCAGATTGAAATCTACTATAACCTAACTACCACTACTCCGGCGTCCAGGTACCTATACTCTACAGCACCAGAATTGATATTAGCACATTATGATGGAAGAAGCCGCAGCACATCCTCTTGATAATTATTTTCTTTGTTATCTTTAAGATTACTTTGCATGTCAAGAAAAGATGGACGTTTATATAAAATCTAACGGTGCGTACCTAATATTTTGCAAAATGGCGTGTTTTTTCCCGGAAACCAGTGAAATGTACTTACAGTATTTAGCATAGACAGGAATCTCCTTTGTTACTATCATCAAAAAAGTATGGTAGACGCAAATGACTTTTTAACAATAATGTCCTGTTCAATTAGTATGTAATGATGAACAAACCTCAAGCCTGGTTAAGTCCCTCATCTCTGTGTTCCACTTGGAGCACCTCGGCGGCATGGAGAAGCACCACTCGTAAGTCCTGACCGACATCGGCGCCCGGTACTTTACCCTCTTCGTTATGTTGTATCTGTGGATTTAAAATATTGCTGTCAATCATTTGAGCTGAGTCGTGGTCGTGATGACTCGACCGTGCCTTTCAGATAATGGCCAAAATGGCCATCAGGCCATTGGTTAACCACCAATGGCCTGATGGCCATTTTGGCCATTATCGACAATCGGTACAATGACAGCCGACACGACATAATGTCTCGACTTAGGTCGAGATATTTATTTTTAACATCAACAATCATTGCGCGGGGTGCTCATCCATCTATCACCAATTTGGCGACAATAGCTCTGTCAGTAATGATTATTATTATAATTAATAGGTACGCAATGACAAAGCTTTGTGATCAAGGCTTGACTTCCTTCTCTGTATAAGAAGGGAGCGAGCTTCAGTGTGTCGTGCAAGCGTGCATTCAAACTATGGTGAGTCGCAGTACAGTTTTGTCGCACAAGTGTTATTCGCACATCCATTTGTCGAGCTCAAGTAGTACACTGAGCTTCACCATGGATAAAGAAATGAAAGTTCGTAAAGAGAGAGATTCGAACACGATTAAAATCACGAATTACCTATCATTATCATCATCTAAAAGAAAGCTTCATTATATCACAGTTACAACAAAATAAAACAACAAAAATCAAAATTATGAATAAACCAAGAGACGACTGGATAAATAAGAAAATATTAGATGAAGTTGATGAGAGAAATATAATCTGGAGAAAACATAAAGCAGATCCTGATAACCCTATACTGGAAGAACAACTAAAATTAAAAAGATATGCTGTATTTAAAAGTATAAGAAATACTAGAAATAACTATTATTACGAAAATTTTAAGAAATGCGAGAAAAAGCCAAAAAAAATGTGGAGTCTAATAAATAACTTAGCTAATAACAGAATTAAAACTGTTTCCACCCCTCCTAAACTTATAGTCAACACTTGTGAAATTACAAATGGCGATGAAATTTGTCAAAGCTTTAATGATTTCTTCTCGACAATTGGTTCTGACTTAGCCAATAACATACCATTGAAATACCACAACAATTTAACCAATACTCTTAATTACACTACAGACATACCTAACAATGAACTAACCCTACTTGAGCCATGTACAGCAGAAGAGGTAAATAAAATTATCGATGATCTAAACACAAACACAAGCTGCGGCATAGATGGGATTAGTGCCAAGGATATCAAATGTATAAAAACGTTGATTCTAGATCACCTAACTAGTTGTATTAATAAATGCTTTGAAATCGGAAGGTTCCCGGATAGTTTAAAAGTTGCAAAAGTAACGCCAATATACAAGTCTGGAACCAAATCCGACCCTGGCAATTACCGACCTATATCCGTGCTACCTATACTATCAAAAATTTTTGAAAAAATAATTTTCAGACGCCTCTTAAACCACTTAAATAATATTAATTTCCTTTATAGCCAGCAATACGGGTTCCGTCCTAAATCGAACACTCTATCAGCCACAATAGATTTAATAACTAAAATTAAAACATCAATTGACAAGAAACTTATAGGCCTGGGAATCTTCATCGATTTAAAGAAGGCATTCGATACAGTTTCTCATTCTCTTTTGCTTAAAAAACTCAGTAACGTGGGAATAACGGGATTGGCATACAGAGTCATGGAATCATACCTTACAAACAGGTTTCAAATAGTCAAAATAAACAATTATGAGAGTACACCAGCTAGATTAAATTGCGGAATACCACAGGGATCAATTTTAGGACCTCTACTTTTTCTTGTGTACGTAAATAACATAAAAAACGTTAATGTTACTGGCGACATCACTCTGTACGCTGACGACACTTGTCTCTTCTATTTTGGACATGATGTTCAAGAGATTGGCAGGAAAGCGCAGGCTGACCTATCATCACTTAATGAATGGTTCAAGTACAATTTGCTGACCATCAACCCGAAAAAAACGTCGTATATGGTTTTTGCAGCAAAAAATAAAAAAGTACCTAGCAATATTAAACTATCCATAGATAATGAATCCCTACAGAAGTCAACAAACGAAAAGTATTTAGGCTTAACTCTGGACCCAAGACTATCATGGTGTAACCACATCGAAAACATGCGTAACAAAATCTCTTCACTCACTGGGGCATTACGTAGACTTTCTGGTTGTATCCCACATAAAATCAAACCCATGATATACAATGCACTCGTGAAACCTCACCTGGAGTATTTAGTAGAAATCTGGGGATGTGCTGCTAAAACCTACATAAATGACATTCAAGTAATACAAAACAAACTTATTAAAACTCTGTACAATTACCACTACCTAACATCAACTAAACAAATATACAACGACACTAAGATATTCAACATACAACAACAATATATATTCAAAACATGCATTTTAATAAAAAAAATTATATCACAGGAAACCCACTCTCAACTTACTTTCAAAAAAGGAAATCACGGATACCACACCCGAAATCGCACCAAGTTAGAACTCAGGCCACCCAGAACCAATTACGGGAGGAAAAACATTTTGTATGAAGGAGCAGTGCTATTTAATAAATTGCCAGATGATATGATTAATGTAAAAAGTACAAATATCTTTAAAAAAATGTTAAAAACTTATGTATTTAAAATTTTGTAATTAACCATGTGTAATTTCTCTAGAACCCTTTAAATATAATTTGTTATTTTTCCAGTTTATATATCTTCGACCCACGGAGTCAAGATGTAATAGTATAAGTGAATGATCTTTTTATAATCTCATATTTTAAGTGAACTATTTGTGTTCTTTGTGAGAATAAAATATCTTTAAACCGATCTGTATTTAGCTTGATGACAAAAGGACACTTTCCTTGAGTGCGCATGTGCGATACTTATGCATGTGCCATCATGGGCTATTAGCCAAGTTACAAAAATTGCTGACTGGATCCTCTTTACCGCGGCATAATTCTAAACCGTGAAATCTTTTCTCTATGAAGTGTCCTTTTTATGGGGTTATGGAATGTAATAGTATACTCTTTATTATGTAGGTACACCATATAAATTACACATAGTAAAGTAGAAATTTTACACTATGGTGATAGCGATCTTTTAAAAACAACCTTTGGATGGATTCCGATGGACGATGTTTTCCAGATGAATGAATGTCTGGAAAAAATGTAAGTATCAACTAACGTGGTTTCAAAGCATACGGCGCTTAACTTTATTTTGTGGAATTACTCGTACATCCTGCCTAAGTAATAACTTTAGTGGCAGGTGTAATATTACAGAAGGTACCGCTAAGTCGGAAGCCCATATTAATGTAACAGCTCTCAAATTTAATTTCTTAAGAGCACTTACAATCCGTTTTACTGCAGCACCTCCTCAAAGTTCCCTATAAACGGGTTACCTAGGTAGAAAGTGGTAATTAATTAAAGCTATCAGGATAAGTAACGCCTCTATGGAATAGGGTTTTCAGATAATATAGCATTCATGTTTACTTAAGGACTGTTCAAGGTTATTTGTTTATAATTTACTAGCTTCGGTCTGCAACCTCCTCTGCGTGAAATTTCAGAATCGGATCAGTAGTTCCGAAGATTACCAACTATACAGTGTTATTGGTAGAACATTAACAACCTCTTATGAGGTCATTATACTCATTATTATGAACCACTTTTACTATGACACCAAACCTGAAATCGTGAAAAAAAAACAGATGTTCCTTAAATTTTCACGAGTTATACGTACATAAATGTAGGGAACAGCTGATTTTTTTTCGCGATTTCAGGTTTGGTCGCATAGTAAAAGTTGTTCATAATAATGAGTATAATGTTGTTAATGTTTTACCAATAACCCTGTAGGTGTACTCGTACAAAGTCACAGTGCCTCTTTATAATATTACTCCCCCACCCACCCCGTCGCATCGCATCACCTACTATAGTATCTGTATATTACTGATACTGTACTTACGCTTCATTTTCATTCATTCTCATCATATTTATGATTTTGTATCCTTTTATGATTTTCTTACTAAATATTATATTTCGCACTTTGGCTGTTACACAAAATATAGAACTCGAGTAGTTTCTGTGTTAGCACTCTGCGAATCACTCTTAAACGAATCTTCTCTAAAGAATTAGGTACCTGATTATAAATTATAATTTTCCATCATTATATACAATTATATTCTTGTTATGACATTTAAGTCAAACGCGTCAATCTGATGTCTACTTATTCTTCTAATTTCCTATGCAGTCTATTCAAAGAAGGTTGCAGTAGGATTATATTTTCTAAAAATCATTTTATATCGTTTTGGATAATCTAAATTTGGTTTTTATACTTAATTGCGCTGTCTACTAAATAATGAAATTCTAAATTATAATTATAATATTCTTAAACGCACTCTCGGCATTCACAAGGAGGTTATATACGTCTTGGCTGACAAAACTGGCAGGTGAGACGGAGATGGCCAGAAAAGAAGAAAGGTGACAGAGAGAACGGAGGAATTCGAGGAAGGACGGTTTTTTAAAAATGACGACTTATTAAAAGGAAAAACTAAGAAAACATTCTTGTTAAGCAAAGACTACAATATGATGCTGTATTAAGAATAACGGAGAGCTGAGGTGTTATGTGCGGACGGGCTGTGTCGCTAATTCGACCCGACCGACGCCTGATCTGCCGAGCCAATTCGAACGGTAACTGAGCCGTCTACTGACGTCGACACCCGTTCCCCGGAGCCGTCCCGTAAGCCTACTTCCTATCCACTGTGCGTCGGAGCGCGTAGTGCGTGGGAGTGCGTAGTTGTAGGTTTATCTTTTTTTATTAAAATTTATTGAACTGTCTACTCCTTAATTATTTGTTAGGGATAAGTAGACACGACAGTTTGGCGCCCAACTTTTAGTTCTAATTAGGTCCTAGATAGGATTAAACTCCCTCTTTACTAATTTTAAATTATCCTCTCTTTAACCTCGCTATAACTTTTTAATTTCTTTAAGAAGTGATCTTACACTTTCTATTACTTACTTGTCCTCCTTCTTATAACTAATTTACTCTCTTGAACACTGTTGTACTTTGACACTGACATAATTAGACCCTCTGTGTCCTCCTCTTGAATTTTTAATCCTCTTATTTTGTTTTTATCTCTTCGTCCCTCTTCCCTATTTGTCTCTTTTTACCTCTTTTACACTTTGACCCTCTTGAGTCCTCTTTAACACTCTTTAACCCTTTACTATATTTAATAAACCCTCTCATTTACCTCCCTTTTTAACCCTTAACCTTTTCTTTTTTTTGCTAATAGTTTATATATTAGAGGATCCTAATGGCCACCAAGCTAAATGGCACATTAAAGATTTTAAAATATAATTTATATAATTATGTAAATAAATTCATCCTTCGTATTTCACTCATGATTCATATCTTCTTCTTTCTTTCTTCTAACTAAAGAGTTCTCTTCGGCTTATTAAAACTCTATTTAGTTTTATTTAGATTCATTTATTTAGTTTTTAAATCATTATTGAAGATTTATTTTAATCTCTCTTTTATATCTGTTCTTAACAGATAACTCTAAGAAGTGCTTTTAGGTACAAATTACCTAATCTTCTTACTAACTCTTCAAATTAGTATAACTAATTTGTTATCAACTCTAACGTTGATTGGAGCGGCTAACAACTCCATTAAAATAAGCCCTTGTTAACTATCAACTCTAACGTTGATTGGAGCGGCTAACAACTCCATAAAAATAAGCCCTTGTTAACTATCAACTCTAACGTTGATTGGAGCGGCTAACAACTCCATAAAAATAAGCCCTTGTTAACTATCAACTCTAACGTTGATTGGAGCGGCTAACAACTCCATAAAAATAAGCCCTTGTTAATTATCAACTCTAAAGTTCATTGGAGTTCTTTATATTTTTCATCTAATTTAATGGTTTTTGACGAGAGCGGTTAACAACTCCGAAAATAAGCCTACTGTTATTTATTTATCAGGTCGAGTTGTGATCATCGAATGTGAATCCTACCTTTTTTTTTTTTTTTTTTACGTGGAGAAATGCTCATGCATTCTGCACTACCACGGGGAGATAGTGCAGTTATGTGGGACTCTAACCCACTAAAACTCCACGGTGTCCTCCTCTGCCGCTTATGGCGGGAACACGGGCACGCGTTAGCACTCATCCGTGAACCCGCCGCGGCTGTCCGTCACCGGACCCTCCTCCGGGGAGTACTCCCCATCACCGGCGCACCAGAACACATAGCACGCCGTGACCACCCCAGGGACCAAACCAGCACATGGGCGCCAGACGACCCCGTCTCTGCCACCCTTGGTCCCCCTGCGACGGGTCAGGTCATTGGCCCCGCCGCCTGCCAATTTTCGGCCGCAGAGGATAGGGAGAGTGGCCAACGTCATACCAACACTCCTCTTCCCCTGCGGCCCCACCGCGTCCGCCATCGAACGGTGGCGACCCCGTCAAGGCCGCGGAAGGTAGGGAGAGCGGCGCACCGTAATACCGGCACTCCTCTCCCGCCGCGGCCTCCAACCCTCAGCCGCGATGCCTCCGGTACGACATCGCGGCCCGCCTCAGTTGCGATGTCGCCCAAGCGGCACCGCAACCTACATGTTGGCCGCTACGTCGTCGGCTTGTCGGCAAAAGCCCTGACGAGCGGCCCCTCCTCGGGTTCCTCTTCGCTTCACCGTGGGTGTCCAAGCCACGGCTACTGAGCCCCCCCGCCTCGACAATGCGGGAACCCACCGGGGGGGATGTGAATCCTACCTGACCTAACTTCGTAAGATGATAGTGTGATTGAATGAAGTATGTAAGTTTTGTGAATGTTGTTTTTCTTTAACCTTACAAAATTTTTGTTCTAGACCAAAAATTTTCTCGGGGTCGTTGGGGAAATATAGTATCTGTATATTACTGATACTGTACTTACGCTTCATTTTCATTCATTCTCATCATATTTATGATTTTGTATCCTTTTATGATTTTCTTACTAAATATTATATTTCGCACTTTGGCTGTTACACAAAATATAGAACTCGAGTAGTTTCTGTGTTAGCACTCTGCGAATCACTCTTAAACGAATCTTCTCTAAAGAATTAGGTACCTGATTATAAATTATAATTTTCCATCATTATATACAATTATATTCTTGTTATGACATTTAAGTCAAACGCGTCAATCTGATGTCTACTTATTCTTCTAATTTCCTATGCAGTCTATTCAAAGAAGGTTGCAGTAGGATTATATTTTCTAAAAATCATTTTATATCGTTTTGGATAATCTAAATTTGGTTTTTATACTTAATTGCGCTGTCTACTAAATAATGAAATTCTAAATTATAAGAGTGAGTTGCATCAGCTAACTATAACCATAACCGATCTCATGACAGCCGTCAAATCTCCGGTTAAGCAAAATTCGGGTTGCATCGGTTTGAGAATTGTTAAAATGACGTCATAAATAACTATAACAAGCCATTTTTAACTATAATCAAAGCTTTGACAGACGTCAAATCTCCGGTTAAGCGAAATTCGGGTTGCATCGATTTAAGTTTTGTCATAATTGTTAAAATGACGTCACACATAACTATAACATTAATCGACCAAATTCGGCCGGTTAAGGGCTATAGTTACGGTTAGTGTCATTGTAATGTCATCTGCTTTGCAGTTGTAACCTATAAAAATATTGTGTTGTTGAATAAAGTACCTATTAAAACAAATTAGGTATGTCTTTACTCCGCGAAATATTGTGGGAATAAAGCTCTTCTAGCGATGATAGTGACAGTGAATCCGATTTGCCAGTTAGGAAGAGAAAAAAAATCACCATCGCATTGATCGATTTCATAAGTGTGATGAGAATAAATTTTTGGACAGATTCCGGGTTTTTAGTTCCCAAGGGTTCTTGTTTTCAGCAAGGGTCCTCCCTTGCTGAAAACAAGAAACCCCTGAGAATATTTTACTTAAGAATATCGATTTCTAATTTCAGTTTTTTTATTTTTAGTTCTAGCTTCACTGTTGCTCTTCAGTGTGTTGCTTTAATTGCCAAAGAAACTTAAGCTCTAGCGTATGCTTCTGCGTATTCTTCTGAATTTTTGGTTCTAGGACATGCCGGTTTCCTCACGATGTTTTCCTTCACCGTTTTGAGAGCAGTGGTGATGAAATAATTTACACAAAGTAAAGTGCCTGTCTGGGTTCAAACCTACGACCTACAAGCTGTAAGTCGCATCTGTTACGACGGACACACCACTGCTCAGCGAGTAGGGGTGTTTTCAAACGTTAAAAAAAAACATAAATTGTACATAACAAAGCATTTTTATTTCTGCAAGTAGGTACCTACTTATATTAATTTCAACGTCACACGACTTAGAAGTAGGTAATATTTCATCTAAAAAATATGCAGGTCGCTCCACCGATGAAAATACATAAATACCGCATGCTCAACATTACATGTGCACAACAGCCAACTATACCAACGTCTGCCCACCAAACAGTTGCAACCTTGCAATAGCATCCAGCAAGAGCAGCTCGGTGTTATAAGCGTATTCTAACTAATATTATTATTGTTCTTTTTGGTGTGCTGGAATCCACTGCAAAATAATGTTCTTTCCCGCATTCATCAGGCACAGTATGCGTTTGCTGTGAAAATCGCCATATTATGATGTAAATATTCCTGTATCCAAATCTCCATAATGTATAACAGTTTCAATACTTTCTTGCATTGTCTATACGCACTTTCGTTAAACTGCACAGATGATTTGATTTGCGTTCGTGAATCCATGCGTTCTCAAGTTACCGCACATCTGCAGCAGTCTCGGGCAATGTTTTCGCACATTGCGTTGCAATCTTACTGAACAATTAACTCAACATCCTTCTGGAGTAAATGCTGTAATGCATCTTCCAATAATACAATCCTTCAATTACATACAGGAAAACAGAAATATCAATTTCATGCAATTCGAAAGAAACGGAAAAATAAAATGAATGTTATTATCACTTACGTCTTGTCTTTCTGACAGTGTCAGATAGTGATGCGGCTCGATTTTATTTAACTCGTTACTCAAATAAAAAAAAATAAAGAATCGAGTCCATTTTCTCTCGATGTGCCACTCGGTTTAGTTGCGATTAGAAATATCATCAACACTGCCACACTAGTTAACTATCATTCTTGGATAATAAACCAGGTAATAAATATATTTCGTGTAATAAGCCGTCATAATACTGTAATGTACAGAGTCACAGAGTTTTAATAAGAGAAAATACATGTTCTGTGGGTTAGTGCTGTCAGATAATAAAGTGTAATTTTTCATTAAATCTTCACTGATTTTATCAGATCAATCTGATAATCAGTGGAATGTAAGACAAAAAGCTCTTTACAAAGTCGAACAAAGCCAATCTTAGCCGAATTATTATTATTATCAGCCATTTCTGTCCCACTGCAGGGCAAAGGCCTCCCTTCCTTCAGTCACTGACTTAAACACCTTGGTACATTACCAATATAGAACGGTTACTGTATTTTTGATCTTGCTATGATTCTGTTCTTGTGTTTTTAATTTACATAATAGAGACAATCGAGTGCCTGACCGTTAATGACTGAGTAACATCACTAGTGTCAAACAAAGAAAGCGTGATGACAACAAGCTTGAAGTGTTGCCCTTGTCAAAAAATTACCCACGTACATTTTGGGGAAATATGACGTCTTATCACTTGTCACCCTTTTAACTTTAACTGTAAAACATGTAAAATATATGACGGTGCAACAGCGGATAGTAGATTCTATGGTTATGGTTATGGTTACGATTAAATTTAACTTTGACGCAAACTATAACGGAGCTTTTGATACAACCCACCCTAATTATAATATTCTTAAACGCACTCTCGGCATTCACAAGGAGGTTATATACGTCTTGGCTGACAAAACTGGCAGGTGAGACGGAGATGGCCAGAAAAGAAGAAAGGTGACAGAGAGAACGGAGGAATTCGAGGAAGGACGGTTTTTTAAAAATGACGACTTATTAAAAGGAAAAACTAAGAAAACATTCTTGTTAAGCAAAGACTACAATATGATGCTGTATTAAGAATAACGGAGAGCTGAGGTGTTATGTGCGGACGGGCTGTGTCGCTAATTCGACCCGACCGACGCCTGATCTGCCGAGCCAATTCGAACGGTAACTGAGCCGTCTACTGACGTCGACACCCGTTCCCCGGAGCCGTCCCGTAAGCCTACTTCCTATCCACTGTGCGTCGGAGCGCGTAGTGCGTGGGAGTGCGTAGTTGTAGGTTTATCTTTTTTTATTAAAATTTATTGAACTGTCTACTCCTTAATTATTTGTTAGGGATAAGTAGACACGACACTACCCACGCTATCACTTCGTTTTTGCTCAGTGTTCTTTCAGACTTTTTTTCTTTATACTCGTTTTTTTTTAAGTGAAAACTTCTTTAAGCGCGTTGAGCTTTTGAGATGGGAAAAAACCATTGAACTCGCGACATGTTACCGAAACCGCGCTACATTCGGATGTGTTCGGCTGTCCTCGGGATGTACTCGGTTTTAAATCCGATATGTCAGTGAGTGATGGCAAAGTATTCTGTTTGTGTTTTGTTTTTACTTCTGTCGACACTCCCGGAGTGCCACAGTTTTTTTTTGTTCCCTATCTAACAGCTTTTTGCCAGCCCTGTTAAAACAATAACAAGATGTTAATATTCCGCTACTGCAGCACTATTTCTTTGTTTACGAGAAGTGAATGCTGAATGATAGAATGTTGAAAAGCATTAGATAAAGCTGTCTATGTAGAACGTAAGTATCTAAGGACCCCGAGGCCTGAACGAGAGTGAAAGGACCAGAATTATTTACAATAATTTTGTAATACAATTTAATGTTTAGGAACTATTTGAAGTACTACTGCTTACATTACTCTCGATTTCAGCTTTTGGCTAAAGTCGATCCTATTTGCACTTCTTAATTTTAATCTATACTTACTAATAAATTAAACTGAAAAGTTTTTTTTTTTTGAAGTTGGCTGATTTGTCTCAGAATTAAGTTGTTGTAGGTTTTCTTGTTTAGGAGGTAACTTCCAACGCTTTTAAAGTGAGAAAGAATTATTAGTAACGCTTCAAAATTTTTGAAAATTAATTGCTCTAGAGCCGCAATAGAACTTTTGTAGTGCTGATACATTATGTAGTAATGATACAACACCGTTTGTTTTATTGTTTTTTAATATCACTTTTTATTTAATTAGTCTAATTGTAAATGAACTCGGTATACAAAAATATTCATAATTTATAGGGCAATTGAATTATGGCCATGCTGTAGGAAGATTTTTTGTTGGAAATTTCGTTTGATCCACGACTTTTTGACCATCCTGTAGATATATGTATTAGGTAAGTTAGCTTCCACTGGTTTAAATTGGATAGGCAGGAAAACAAAACACAATGCGTGGCCTAGAAAATAGAGATCAAAAGGAAAATATAATAATATTATTAGCAAGAAAATATCCCAGTTTCCTTTATTTAATGTAGACATGGAAGAGGCCCATAAGTCTGGTAACCAGTCCTATTTAGATTTCCATACAACTTGACTCCAGTCAAGTTTTTCTTTTGCCGTAGCGCCAGGGTAGACCGCTCGATTAATATATTTTAGATTATATTTTGCAGTTCAGTGTCAGGTTGTGTGCTGATTAAAATATGATTCGCGAAAGGACTAACAGATATGTATTTGCAGATTTATATTAATTTGAATTATCAATACAACTCTCAGTAATAGAATTCACCTCAAATGTCATGATTTCATGACCAAATCATTCAATAGAGCACTTTGAATTTAGAGAGTTGTATTGATAACTTTCATGATTCAATACGTAAGCACCGCAACCCTGATGCGGTAAGGTAGCCCGCGTTAATGAAGGTAACTACTGTGCAAAATCCACTTACTTCTGTTTCACCATGCAGACGTTATCTCCGTTGAGGGCTGCAGCTTCCATGACGATAACCACAGCACACACTACCACGGCACACCATGCTTTAGTCTTTATAGTTCTTAGCACTTTGTCTATTAGCACCCACATTTTAGCACTGTCTTCGATCCATGGTCCTAATGTCGTGCAATCATGTTCCAGTGGTTATGGGTTCCTGTCGGTCAAAATTAATATTCAATATTGGTTCGTTTTGAAAGATCGGTAAGAAATAATCCGATAGAATAATTTTGGGACACAAAATAAAAACTAGGTCATAATTTTAGGTTAAGCTCGTGTAGAAATAATTCTGTGTCTCATGTCACACCCAAGAGACGGAAAATAACTACCTGATTATCGAAATTAAAAGCAGTGGACTGCCAAACTATTTGAAATATATGACTATTGTAGCTTTTTGCGCCGTTAATCCTGCGCCTGATCTCTCTCTGGTCGTGTCGGATTGCCGTCCCGTAGGAGTATGAGAGTAAGGGAAGAGTAAGTACCTACTCCTGTCTGCGCACAAACTTGTGCACTACTTATATAATTATCTCCCGCGCCGAAGGCTATATAGTCTCCGTTGAGATTGACTGCCTTGGCCGAAATTCGGTCTGGAGGACTATTATTATTGTAGCTTCGTCAGACTGTCTGTATATAACAAGAGTTAACTCCTACCACCAACCTACACAATGACGCAAACCAACCAGACCTTTATTAAGAACCTTTTTCCTCTCAACAAAGCAGAGAAAAAAAGAATTCCTTTTTATTTAATGCATCCTCACTTTCTATTAGCCGGACAATAATTTGTCCAACGCGTGACAGAATGGCAGGGCGTCGGGTCAACTAACCGTCCGTCGGGGGAGGAGGGCAGCTGAATTAATTGTAGCAATAACTGTGTGATACTGGGAACGTGTCGTAATACGGGACGTGGACAGTGTGGTTGTATGTCATGTGGATCCAATGATTCAACGTCATAATCGTTTGTGATGTAATGACAGATAGCGAACAATGAGAAAATCTACAACAAGTTACAATATCACAAGTTACAATATAAATAATATAACTGGAGACACATAATCTGCACCCAAATTAATATTTGGGTAATTTGAAATAAAAAATGACTTAAGACAGAACAAATGCACGAAGATGGAATGAGAGTATCCGGAAAAGAAGTGGAACCTCAAGCAAGCTATGTCACCGATATAGCTTGTAGAGCAAAGCAAGCTAAAGTAGCAGTAGGCCAGCCCTTTGT
The DNA here is from genome assembly GCA_963082905.1 of Oligia fasciuncula. NCBI lineage: Eukaryota > Metazoa > Arthropoda > Insecta > Lepidoptera > Noctuidae > Oligia > Oligia fasciuncula. The sequence goes on along the minus strand of OY720391.1, from coordinate 21,115,709 downwards.
CGAAGGACCGCTAGCCGTTGGAGTAGACTAGTCCTACAGTGGAGACGCGTATCACCAAGCGAAGCGTGGGACCCCCCAGCTAGATAGACCGGTGATCTTAAAATGGTGGCTGGGGAACCAGGTGTTGTGACGTATCTTGGCAAGGCTTAGCTTTGTCCAGCAATTGACTGATATAGACTAAGTTGTTTTTTTATTGAAATACAGAGATGGTAATGACAAAACATAGGTTACAATTACGAATGACTAGGCGACCTTTAAACTTCACATGTGAATAGGTTTCCAACTTACCATTGTGAGCCACTATCAAGATATTTATTTCATAAGAAACCTGATTACTCTATTTCTAAAGAATGATAATGGAGTGTGACCTTCGCATGAAAGGATGAATTCCATTTTTTTTTTTATAATGTCAATAGAAATAGATGCTGCCTTTGTTCCATATAGCCGCCGCTTTCCTATACGCCCACAGAAGGAAATCCATGCTATAATATTATAACTTCGAAAGTAACTCTGTCTGTCTGTATGTTACCTTTTCACGCCTAAACCACTGAACGGATTTCGATAAAATTTGGCATATGGATAGATTGTATCCCGGGGAAGGACATAGGATAGTTTTTATATCGATATTCCTACGGGATCGACACTTATGCGGGTGAAACCGCGGGACGCTGCTAGTACTATATATATAACTAGCTTCCGCCTACGGCTTCGCCCGCGAGGTATGTCGATAAAAACTATCCTAGGTCCTTCCCCGAGATGCAACTTACCCATATGCCAAATGTTATCCAAATCCGTTCAGTGGTTTAGGCATGAAAAGGTAACATACAGACAGACAGAGTTACTTTCGAATTTATGGGTCATATTCAAAATAATTGTAAGTTACGGATAGGAAACAGATATGAATATTATTTGATTGTAACAGAAAAATAACAGAAAGGAATTATTAGGGCAAGTTTAAATAGCACACGTTTATAACAGGCTACGAGTGCGAAGTCGGTGTGGGTCGCTAGGTGGGTACATAATGAAATAACATTTTGGTGATCGTATTTTAGTTGGTATAATTGCCATAAATTCATCATCATCATTGCCATAATGCCTTATCTCCGAAACTACCGAGCCTAAAATTTTGATATTAATATTAAGGCAAAAGGATTCTAATGATTAGAATTATGTATAGCCATATTTGTTACGGTCGTGAATCATATTTTAATCAACATACAACTTTACACTGACCTGTAAATTGCAAAAAACCTGAGTCAATTTGAATTTCGCGGGCTACCTTGGCGCATCCCCCTTAACTGATACTGAGACGGCCGACGAGAGGGTGGGTACGCCTCGGCGAGGCTGCGCGGTTAGTATAAAAGGCTCAAGCAGTGAGGACTGAGGATACGCAGTAAAACATGCACACACAGACAATACATGGCACAGCAATGCAATACATGGCACAATATACGCAAACTTTACATACTTCAAATAAATTTAAGTAAGTAAAAAAAAATGTTTTGGCTAACCTGCGGTGCACTAAGTACCTATTAATATTTTATTTTCATTAATTCATACATGAGACAATGTGAATAACGCCTAATCATTCATATCTATTACGTAACGGAAAAAAGTGACAGATAAAATAACGTATATGAATTAATTGCACGTGTCTATCCTACAAATCTATTTATTTCCACACCAATTCACATGATTATACGAATATTTTATAGTTATAACAAATATCACAATACAGCCCTTTAATAGTATGAGTAATAAAACAGTAAGTACTTACCGCTACTGTAAACGACTCACATTGAATATTTACTTTTAAAAGTCTAATTTTCTTCGACCACGAAACGAGCTGAAAAACTATATTGAACAAAATGGCAAAGCGTTTATTCTTACGCGTCGTGTAGTAACAGCTAGTGAACTAATTTTGCCAGTATTTCAAATTTCTTTATTGCCATGGAAATAATGTTAAAATAGCATAACAGAGAAGAATAACAGATATGTGCAAAATCAGGACACTCATTAATAAATTAAATTTGGAGTACACTAAATAGTATTTTATATTTTGTTTAGTAAAGTGTTGAAAGTTTAAACAATATTCTCTGAATATATTTTTTTTTTTAACTTTTGTTGAATGGTTAATAATTAAATTATTTTTTTTAGTTTACCGTTAAAGACGTGGACATAGAATACTTGTATGAAACGGATCCTACGCAATGTCTGGTTTAATTTTTTTAAATGAATTGTTTAGGTTTACCAAATGTTTCGTTGTTTTTTATTAAGCTCAAATAAATATTTTATCTGTTTGTTTATGAAATTCTAGTCAGTTGCATCTCGTTATGAAAATAATTGGGTTGGACATTAAGACAGTAGTAAATATACAATTATTTTGAATATGACCCTTATAATATTAGTATGGATACCTCAGAATAAAATGACTGGCGTCTTTTTACGTGATGTCTAATGAAATATGTGATCAAATAAAATATCTCATTTACATGCAAATGAGTGAGATTTTTTGTATATTTGAAGCGGTCTAAAAATGGGTCAATGTGAGCTTTTTACGCCAGTAATAAGCAATATGGTGGCGTAACTTGAGACAAAACTAGATTCTATTGCAAAACGACGAAAAGTCAAAGTTCAATGCCCAAGTAATTACTTTCATTCATAAAATATATTTTAGCAACTGTTGGCCTCGGTTCGGCATCCAATGCTGTTTCAGTAAGCACCAGAGAGTTTTTAAACGTTTGGAAGCCAGCAATGATTTAATGAATTATATAAAAGAGCTGTTTGTTTGTAAGAATGCAACAGTACAAAATACGATAACTTGATTCTCAAATAGTAGAAATATTGAACTTGAAATACTTTCAACTCACATGACTGTACTAATTGATTGCACATTGTGTGTATGTATTGTTCATTCACACATTCTTTCATTATCTCTGCATGAATGTCATCATAATGTTTCTTTCTTATTTCATTTTTATGAACCATCAGCTATTTTTTGAGCTACATGTGCACGGGACACCCATGCTGCATTTTATTCGAATTCAACGTTTAACGTTTCTTTTTGTGTTCATTGGGATAATTGGGATAATGACCTCACTTGAAAAACTGTACTCTTGTTTCTCTTTTTATTTTCTAAAAAAAACAAAGTTAGCATTCAATCTTTATCAAAATCTAACAGGCCATTGTAGACCACACACAAACACTCCTCGAGCAGATTTAAAAACAGCGAGAGCGGCACTTTTGAGTTTTTCGAGATATATAATTTTATGACCACCCATGGTTTCACCCCATGCAATGTTCTTTTAACACGTCTCCTACATAGGGAATTCTTCTCCTACACGTCTCATTTATGTGTGTGTACGCACGCGGCCGCGTCGTTTCGCATGCGTGCGCGCAATTGGGCAGGATGCGTCGATTGGCGCGTCACAACTGCTTTATCAATAGTGCCGTCGACCTCTTTCTGAATTGTGAATGAAAGCCAGCCCAACTTAACTTGATTTGTTAAATTGATAGAGATGCTAACAAGTGTCGAGTGGTATTTCAAGATCTTTGTGCTGAAATACTGTGAGCTCTGACCAATAATCTTGCTTTGCTGCTTCTAATACGTATAATAATAATTATGTATATCTTGAAATTTTGTGAGATAGGTAAAGAGAATTCAGCAGGATTGGAATAACCTGAGTGTGCTCAAAATTCAAGATAGTAATTCAAGCTGTAAAATTGGCTAACGGCGTTTGAAGAAATTTTATTAAAAAAAAATTTCGTCTGGGAGACGGAATGGTAGCAATCTTGGAAAGGACCAATTTCCAGATCTTTGAGAGTCGTTATGGGTAGTCAGAAGGTCAAAAGTTTACCAACCAGTCTTATCTAAGGGGTATTGTATTACCCAGTAACTGGCTTGTGGCGGTCGGATAGGCAGTCACTGCATGTAAAATACTGGTATTCAGCTGCAACCGGTTAGACTGCAAGCCGACCCCAACATAGTTGGGATAAGGCTAGGCAGATTGATGTCTCTTTAGATGATCATTAGGAAGGGGCAAGCCGAAGCATGTGTGAATGAATACAATACTATATTACCACATTTACGAGTAGCCACATACAACGAGATTAACTGGGAGTGAAGGGGTACCCATTTATTTTATGAGCACCGTGTTTGACTACCGGATGAAGATTGTTTGGACCGAGGGGTCCATCAAATAGTTACAGTAAGTGTTCACTGACAAAATATTATAGATATTTATTGTTAGCATCTGATTGATTGAACATCAAATTTTATGTGTTATTGCTATGGCAGGTTGAAAACACTGCGTCATTGGGGTCTTCCTGTCCAAGGGGTATAATGAGGATAAAATTAGTGAAGTCTTTGTTCGAAACTGTTTAGTGAGTCGTCAGCCTTTCAAAGAAGGTACATTGATGCCATTTGCTTCTAAGAGTAAGTTTTCGCCAAGCTTAAAACTCATATCAGATTGCTTTGCCATTCCCTGTGTGATCATGTGGTGTTTATGCGCTTAGATAGTAAGTATTTAATTACTGTACAAAGGCCAGCTACCCGAAACTGTAAAATTTTCCAAATCAACTTTGAACCTTATGCTTTCCATAGCGATAAAGTTGAAAATCTATTAAAGAAAATTTGACAGATTGTAGTAGCTTGATGTGCTGGCGTCTGTACTATATGCAATATTAAAAAAAAACTATCTAAATGCAATTGGACATATTATTCGTTTAGACTGAGTAGGAGCCTTTTTGGCCTCGCATAAGTCTTCTTTTTAGGGTTCCGTACCCGAAGGGTAAAAACGGGACCCTATTACTAAGGCTGCACTGTCCGTCTGTCCGTCTGTCACCAGGCTTAATCTCATGAACCGTGATAGCTAGACTGTTGAAATTTTCACAGATGATGTATTTCTGTTGTCGCTCTAACAACAAATACTAAAAACAAAATAAAATAAATATTTATTTTTGGGGGCCTCACATACAACAAACGTGTAGTTTTCGGCGTTTTTGCCTTGTGGTACGGAACCCTTCGTGTGCGAGTTCGACTCTCATTTGGGCAGTTTTTTTTTCTTGTGTATTTTTAATGTAATTTTGTAGTTTTAAATGCTCCTTTTTAACAGTTTGTATTTCCTGTGCGTGTCCCAAATAAAATATTTTTCTTTCTATAAGGTAAAGCGACAGAACGAAACTAATCCATTAACACACACTTATCTTTTATCTTATTTTCTAGCCAGAAGTGCAACCAAATCATTAGTTAATTGTGTACGTACAGCAGTATTCCTATCATAAAGGATGTGAACTATTTAGATAGGTGCACAAGTTGCGCAGTTGTGTGCGGTTACATTATTTCGTTCAACATGTTATGAGCTTCCATTGAGTTTGGTTTCCGCCTGAGATGACATAACACCTTATTGGTCGGAGGATTGATATACACAGGATTGTCTGCAGCATCCATACTAATATTATAAATGCGAAAGTGTGTCTGTCTGTCTGTCTGTTACCTCTTCACGCTTAAACCACTGAACCGATTTATATGAAATTTGGTGTAGAGATACTCGTAGTTTGAGTCCCGGGAAAGGACATAGGATAGTTTTTATCCCAATATTCGCACGGGATCGAAACTTATGCGGGTGAAAGCGGGGTGCTGCTAGTTTCTAATATAACAAATCATCACGGCAGTATTCGCAAACACACACACACATTTTGTCAGTTATGTTCATGTTCCATGTAATAGAGGGCAAGCCTATTGCCATCAACCGGGCACGAATCCAGACTCGTTGCTACGCAGAAATTCCTGATGAAACACTCAATAACCCTTAGTCTGAATCGGGAATCGAACTCAGGACCTCACGCTCAGCAGTAGCGCCTACGTCAACTAGACCATAGAGGCAGTTCTTATGTATTTACTAGCTGCGCCCCGCGGTTTCACCCGCATAAGTGTCGATCCCGTGGGAATATCGGTATAAAAACTATCCCATGTCCTTTCCCGGGACTCAAACTATCTCTATACCAAATTTCATTTAAATCGGTTCAGCGGTTTAAGCGTGAAGAGGTACCTAATAGACAGACACACTTTCGCATTTATAATATTATAGTAAGTATGGATTAATTTACTCTTACTATGGTTCTTACCGAGTTGACAAAACTCGTGGTATTTTGGTACATCACTGAATGTTTTTTTTTTTGATGTTTTTTTTTTTTTTTTTTTGTAATTTAGGATCTGACTACAGAGTTCGTTGCCATAGAAAACATGTAATCATATTAAACTGTTCCTTCTGCTCACCCCTTTTTAAGGACCCCCCGGAAGAGTTAAGTTTTGTTAACAAAGTTACCTACGTAGCGTGTTAATGCATCAGCTACCCTCATTATTGACTCTTCAATAAGTATAATTGATTACCTGGAAAGGGAATGTCATTATAGGGGTGAATATTCATTAACACGTGCAAGGTTTTGGTATTTACTTCAATCCTCCAACCAACATATTTAAACCAAATTGCTTCTGTTTAATCTTGAAGTATGGGCATGACAGTTATAAACAGGCTGCGATGACCATTAAGGACGCCGAACGAACATTTACATGAATTAAAATTCATAACTGCAATGGTCTCGAATTAAAGATGACAATGTGATCAATTAAACTTCTAATCCTAACTCCCAAGATCTCAATACCGAAACTTCAGACAATCCTTAACTGGTCCTTTGATAAAACTTTGTCGGGACTGTTATCTTTAACGCTGAAAACTCCGCTCCCGTCAGTATTGGTGAAGATAATGAGAGTTGGTTTTGTTTTAGGACACTTTAGGAAGTCAGAGATAAGACAAATACACCGAGAAATCAGTTTCCATAGCTGCCTTATTTAACTAAAGCCTCAAATTAATTCGCAACTTTTAACGGTATTGCCAGTGTCGTCACGCCACTCACGCCAGATCTATAGAAAAATACAGTGTTCTAAATATTTAACAAAAAGCTTTGAATTTAATACACAAAGCAGATGCTTTTTGGGTCAGCAGCATACTGAATTGAAGATAAATTGGCTTAATGACTAAAGCATACACTCGTCCACTCAGAGCGGGTATAAAAATTATCGTGGTAAGTTCATAACCATTTGAGTGTAAGTATCACGAACGGAGAAGAATTTTAACTTCTTTGTAAAATTTTTTTATTGTTCATCTTTGAGTTTTATTAAGTTGTTTGTTTAAGTTTGAACGTATAGAGGCAGTTTTTGATCACGACAGTTCAGATCTAATGTAAATTGATTGTCAATAATTAAAATGTATACCTAATATAACATATATATTACAACAATAATGTATATAATCTAACTAACATTTCCGTTATTACCTCACGTTATCAAGTTCATCTTGCATTAATAGTGCCCATGGATACTGTTGCAAAGTCAATAATGTAAATTGATGAATAAACAAATAAATTGAAAACCGGAGATAATTTCTCGTCCATCAGATAAATGATAAAATCACATAATAAACTTAAATATCCGCCATTTTTCAATAGAATTTTAATTATAGTTTTATTGTGTACTCACAGAAAACAGCCCAAAACCACATGAAACTAACACACACAAGTTCACAAAATGTACCAGGCGATCAGAAGAGTAACGGAGCGCGAAGCACATGTGTCGCGCGATACAGTTAGGACGCGACTGGGATACGGGACAGATGGGACATATTTAGATAAAAATATCGATAAGTAAGGGTTGTTTACTTCAAACAGGATTTTACACCAATTTTAGAACAAATTGGTCAATTTTACGGTTTGCTTGTATATTGGGGTTGTTCTATAAATAAATTCAGGGTGGTGACATTGTCAGGAGATTTAAATTTTTGAATGTTCGGCGAAGATAACGTAATCCATTACATATTGGTCTTTGAGCTGAATTACGTTTAAGTAAAGGATATTTTGTGTCTGGCCTGTTTTTGATTCAGTTAAGCTGAAATGCATGTCTTGTGTCTTGTGGCAATGCAGAATGTGTTATTAATTAATATTCAACATGGAATATAGGTAAACAAAACTTATAAGCTACCAATTGTCGACTGTAATTAAAAGTGTACCAAGAAACACAGTAACTTAACTGCTGCACATAGGTAACTTCCAAAGTGAACATAATTTTCTTCGACTTCGTGGTATTTACCACAAAGTCGAAGAAGGTTGACGAAACGAAGTAAAGTTGTTTGGTTTCCACATTCAATACGACCAAGCGTGATCGATGTGGCATCCAGCGTCTTTTTAAATTGGTATATACTTTCGTAGCCAGCAGAAGTCAATATGAAATTGTGACTTTGTATTTCAGTTCCTTATACTTTTACAAATTGTCAATATCCTTCAATTCCGTTTGCCAACGTGAATTTCCGTTCACTGATTTCCGGACTTCTACGGGAAAGGAAGAAAAATAATCTTTGATGCACTGCTGTTGTATTATAGAGCGGTGGTAACAGCCCTGATTTACGAGTTGTAGGTCGTCGGTTCGAATTCGAACCTAGGCAGGCGCTTTACTTTGTGTAAACTAATCTGAAAACGGTGGAGGAATACATCGTGAGGAAACCGTCATGTCCTAGAACTAAAAAATTCGAAGACGTGATCACGTGACATCTACCAACTCGTACTGGGCCCATGTTGCAGATTATAGCCCTCTCCCTCTCGAGGCCTGTGTGCAGTGGGAACATTATAGGCTTGATTATGCACAGTTTTATTGCTCATTGCCTACCTACATTATACTTTAAATGGTTTATCAAACTTAATTCCTATTCACCAGATATTATTGGGTAACAGTTAATATTATGAAAAAAAAAAATGTTGAATGCACTTCTTCTAAAACATTATTTTTATACCTCCTCTATTCTTCTACATCAAAACCTTAATCACATCCAATTACTTAATGTCAACATGCAAGAAATACCTACACGTAACTGAAGATTAAATTGCACTCATTTCTTACTTTCTTCCTGAGTTTGATAAACAAGCTCGGCGTCTTATTGGCGAGCTCGGGGCTAGGGGGTTCAATTGTTTACGAAAACTACAGATTATTATTGCTCTCGCGAGATTGAATCCAGTCAACTTTCTATTAGGGGAACATAAATGGCGAGCGAAATTCTTAGTCCAAGTCCTGGCAGTTTGGATTAAAGTAAGTAATAAAATAAGAAATCCCAGGTAGTGCTATATAAGTGCTTTTATTACTTAAAAGCACTTATATAGCACTTACTGGGATATTGGTTCATATTGGTCAAAATTCATCTTAAGAAATTTGTTAAATAAAAAGTTAATAAATATGTATAAAAAATCATAATTAAGTAAGTAAGATAGGTACTTAATTTTACAACAAAAGTTTTATGTACTGTAATTTTGCACCCGTCATTATTAAGATCTCAGAAACAAAACAGCTGATTGATTCACCCTTAACGTCTCTTTAAGCATCACCTAAGCAGCATATTTAACAACAAAAATGTACCAGGCTCCCACGAAACCAAAGAGACGATGCTGATCGTGGGTAAAGTCGGCGTCACAGTGGCGGGGCTTCCGTCGCTGCCCCTATATCTTCAAGTGTTGACACGCTAATGTTATCAGCAGGAGACTGTTCGCTGGGGATGCAATGTTTATTTGTTAAAGAGATCGTTTGAGAACCATTGTGTGTCACACACAAAAGCTTGCAAAACACACACAGTGTGTTATGCAAGCTTTCGGAAATGATTGTTGGATCTGCCTTACTATTAAATTATACAAAACTATTCATATGGCATGATATGGCATTATAACTACCAGGCAGTCAAGCATCGTAGAAGATGTAAATAGTGCAAAGTTACATCACTAGAGCACAATATCGAAACAATTTCTGAAGTACTAGGCGACCAAGAATTGTTAGAAGTGATTTTATTGTAACTCTGGGCGCCACTACGTCGGAGGTATTTTTTATTGTGTCTCAAACGGTTACATTTACAAAATGTGAATGAAACAGCCCCAGTAAGTAATTAATAATAGCTGAGTTGGGGTTGTCTCGCTCCTTCCCTTAATTGAGAGTTAACAATATTGAGACTTTATATAAATTTATTAAAATTAAGAACAAATATTTATAAACAAAAAGAAAACGATGACATAGAAAGTAATTAGCAGCTCTGTGTAGTGTGAAATTTTGAGTATATAATGTATGTGTGACGATTGTAGTGTGTGAATGGGTTTGTCTGTTTTTTTCCATAGCTAATGGAATCAGCAGGGGACTGTAGATGGGGTGCATTGTTTACTATGCGTGCTTTTATAAAATGTTTTTATTGACAATGTTTTTTTTAATAGAATTTTGTCCCGCTACGAAACTTTTGTTACTTTTCAAAATCTAGTTACTGCGGTAAAGTGATTTTTTCCTGTGCAAAAATGTGTTAATATATAATTTATTAAATGTATGCCTGTATGAAAACAAAGTTTACATAAATAAAATTCACATTTTTTTTTACATTGTGATCATCATAGATAATAGTGAAGTAACAGGGTATTAGTTCGTTCAATCGGTATCAGAACTACCAGGCTATCAGTAATCAAGATTACTTGTATTATGTGTTTCCGATGACAATATTACTGTCACGTCAGTCAACACTTCAACAGTACACAGTAAATTTTTTATCAACGAAACAAGTCAATGACCTTGTAGAATTCACAATACACGCGTTTAATTATAATTATTTCTATATCAAATACATAAGCATAGCCAACAATTTGTAAGAAAAACAGTAAAATATTCGTAATCAGATGCAGCCAATCTGCCAAGCAACCTGTGGAAGTGGTTTACCAGAAATTGATCAATACTAATAGGACCACAAGTACCAGGGTTCGAGAAATGGAAAGAGATTAAACGTCGAGGCGCCTGTTAGTCGGCGAACATGGTTATCGTCATAAAATATTCGTGGCTCCGGCTTGTTTGTTGTGCAGGGACATTGCTTGATGCAACATTTTTTTGTAAATGCTGTTTCAAAAGATCTACATTATTTCTTCTGAGATTTCCAATCTATCTCCTTATAACTAGTAGGAAAAAAGAAGAAAAAACTTTACTTTAATAATTTATTTAATAAAATTCTCCAACCACAGATAACACAAAAAAGCATGGTTCAAGAATTTTCTTCAGAATGTATTGAATTGAAATTCAATCAGAGGTACTAGGCGCCAAGAAATTCGAAGAGGCTTCGTCGAATTCACTTTAATGGAAAAGGCGGGGGCTCGCCCACGTGTTTAAAATACAAAGTGACCGTTACCTGTGAGTGTGACTAATTATTAATTTATTATGAACTTGTGGAGGTTTCCAATAGTAATGAACCGTCGCCATAAAAAAACCTGAATAATATAATATACGATGCAACATATCTGCTCAACAAGATATACAGGGCAACATACCAAATTTTTGTTTCGACAAAGTTGTGGTACAGACGTGGCCATAGATATCCGGACGTGGCGCACATCAAGCTAACCGAAACTGTCAAATTTTCCCAATCAACTTTCAACCTTAAGCTTTTGCGATCAAGTTGAAAATCTATTAAAGAAATTTGACAGATTGTAGTAGCTTGATGTGCTGGCTAGTACCGACTGATTAAGACACTAAACGGTTTATTTTGGCAAGTTCCTGAGTTTGTGAAACGGCGGAGTTCTGAAAAAATACGTGTAGTTCGTGTAGTTGTAAACAACCATGATTGAAGTTCAAAGGGATTTCAAGGAAATAAATACTTCGGTTTACTAAATGTAAAAAGCCCTGCTGATTCTCGCGTTTCGTTTCGTATTTTTAAACAGTAGCATTAATATTGTATACTAGCAGCGCCCGCAACGTTTATAAATAAGAAGGAAATTTATAAAATATTTCTATTCCTTCTGTATCATTAAATATGATAGTCAATTCGAGACTTTATCTAAGGGTATGATCTCAATTGGAACTCATAAATAAGTCATTAAATCGGAGGGTCAGACAAATTGGTGGGTCCATATAATATACTCAATTAATGACATAATCTTTTGTGCTGAGCCCGCATGCCGTGGCTTACGTTGATTGCTATCTTCATTTCTTTTATTACCTGTATAGTTTTCTGATACTCTAGTATTACATGTTGTAGCGGTATCTACATCGCCATATGCGAACAACGCGTCATACTGACGTCACGCAAATCCTGCATCGCGCAAGCAGAGTTTACCGCGCAACTAGCATAGATACAACGGCCCGACATGAATCATCGGGCAGTTGCCCGCCAGACACAATACCCATCTGGTCGGAGGACCCTACCTTTTCTATGGCGGATGAGTGAACTTTACACCCTGTTCCTCATGCCTCTATAATGTTAAGGGTGATTTATTATGTTCGTAGCAGTTATTCCTTTGGGGAATTCAGGCGATGGTTGATCATCGCTGCATCGATGGTGGCTCGAGTCATGACCAGCCCCAACAGGGTTCAGAAAATGATTGCTGACAGAGTGAACTGTCCGTATATAATTCTCTGCTGTCAGTTACATGTGCCATCGTATCGTGTAGTTTACTAACACTTAGTTATAAGAACAATGTTACTAGGCCTATGTGAGTCTTCGCTCGAATTAAAGTTTTTGAATTTGAATCTTTATTAGGAATATATTTTGTAAACGATGTTGCTTTATAGCACGTTGAGCTTTTTTTTTGTGGATGTGAAATCATCAAATGAATCAAAATCATCCCACTCTGGGTGGAGCGGAAGGGACTGTCAGACTCTTACTGACTTTATTATTACGTCCTCAAGCACGTTGAGCTTGAGGACGTAATAATTTACTTTAAGATGTACTTGATACTCCTAGGAAATGAAAGCGGCATATCGGCGTAGTGTGGTACGCCGCAGCTAGATGGACAGATGTCCTTAAAAAAGTGGTTAGGACAGACTGGGTGCGGTAGGCGGAGGACAGGGTGTTGCGGCGCTGCCTCTGAGAGGCATATGTCCAGCAGTGGACTGCGATAGGCTGAGTTGATTGATCGAAGAAAACAAACGAAATTAAGAACTATTTTTGTTTTATTTTATATCACAATAACACACTAAAATCTCAAGTTAGTTTAATGCTATTTACAAAAATATATAAATTCCTTAAAATCTAGTTAAAACTAATAATGTTTATAATTATAAATCTTTTATTATGAACCCTGAGAGAGACAGATTTAATTTTAACTAAAGTTAATTATAAAATATTAGACACAACGTATAAAATACTTATTAACAATAAAAAATAAACATGATGGAACCTAATTGAAAATGGGAGAGATAAATAATTAAAAACAAAGATTGTAGAACTTTTAGACATTTTTTTTTAATAATTTACACCGTACTGATTGCTTTAGATGAACTATTAAAATCATGTTCTTGTAAATGGATTCCATAAAGTTAAGAGTTCAAATCTTTACCGCCAACGCATAGTTAGAACAGTGGTAAGAACAGATGCTAGAAGGATAGTGACGAAACTGGTGACGTCATAATGGCGATAGGCTGCGTTGTAGAAACCACCGTACACTTGGAGGCCTGCTGTCTCGATACTGAAAAAAAAAGGAATATTTTTTAATGATTTTCATAATGGTAAAATCTGAAGGATTTTTTGGAGGTTTCGTTAAATCACGAAGTATCATTTGAGGTTATAAGGGTAAAGGGCCAAGTTTATTACAATGTTTCTTTTGATTTAGGTTAATCACAAATCGGCTTCGTATCATATCCCCAGGGATGTGCCTTACAGGCGTTGCACAGGTGGGTTCCGGAATTGGTCTTTTATGAGGAACCGGGACCACCCCTATGTGCTGATGATGATCACCGGGGTGGTTTTAGTGAGGTAAAAATCCCACACTCCCCGACCTCCCTCCCCGGAGGTCGGGTGCCTTTTGAAGGTTTCTCCCCGCACACAAAAAAAAGGTACCTACATAATGTGAAAACGAACCAACGAGAAAAAGAACCACAAAAGATAAAAAAGAAAAAGAAACCGAGAATACTTTCTCGGTAAAGGAGAAAAAGTAGGTACCATGGATTTTAGCATTGAAATAATACAGTTTGTTGCCGAAAAGGACACTTAATCGTTAATTATAATACAATAAACACATTAGACACCTTTTTGGCAACAAACTATATTATTTCAATGTTAAAATCGCTTTTAAAGTTTCGTCCCGATTCACCCCTGCATCCCTATTCACCCCGTTTGACTGTAACCAAGTAATATATTTTTTGCATCATTGTGCTTGTAGTATACACCACCGCTGCATAACCCTTCATGGATTATAGGCGTAATGTTAAGTACATTATTTAGAATCTTTATTTTTTTAATAATTATTTTTTTAATAAATATTTGAAACCTGAAATTCGAAATTATTGCACGGGTGAAAAAAAAAAAATTATCATTAATATTATTAATCATTTACAAAAGATCGGTATTTTATCTTACCTGAATTTACAATAATCTCCATCGTAACTCCATCCTAGATATTCTCCGGTCCTCAAGTTCTCACTCCTAAGCCAGTCTTCCAAAGGTCTGAAGTAGTCTCTGAGTGCTTCTCCGTTCAGTCTGCCTTCACCGATCGTCTCTTGAAGAACCTGAGTCCAGGGCGCTGCGGATCCTCGCTCCATGATGCGTCTGGAATCAATGGGGATATTTTTAAATTTATGGAAAATATGCTCTCCGCAGGTTTCAGGTATGAAGTTTCGAAAAAGGGCTAACAACAATAAAAATATACCATCAACATTGGTTGCAGTATAGTTTTTTTTTCATATTATAACGTTTCTTAGGTCGTATTGGTGCGAAACTTCGAACTAGGATATAAGGATAGCTTATGCCGCCAAAACAAGCCAGTCCTGATACCTAAACCTTTTACAAAAACATACTCAGATCATCCATACAAATCTATCTAAGTATATACAATACATATAAATAAAATTTAAGTGTCTGTTTGTAATTTTAAAAATAACAGCTTTATACTAATGAATGCATATGAAATTATGTACGGTACTTATAAGAATCGTACAAAATTGTTTAATTTGTTATAACAACAAGTTAAACAATTTTAAATTTTCTTGTCTGCCTCTTTGTTCCGGCTTATATCCGAAACTGCCGGACCGATTTTGACGGGACTTCCTCTGGCAGATACTGACTGACTAGACTATTATTAGGCAACTTTTTTTTTAAAGAATTAGGATTCTGCGCAAAAAAATTAAACCCATGAAATCAAATATGTTTTTCGACATGCTATATATTTATAATATACATGCACACAAACAAAGTCGCAGGCACAGATAGTCAATTTGAATGGATGGTAATTTTGGCTATTAGTTTTTGGAGATATGTCTTCAAAAACTGTAATAGATCACAAGTTAAAATTTTAGGGATTACGACCTGAAATATGATGAACACCACGATCGAAACCAGAACCTTATGACTCCGTAACCTACAATATCGGTTTACTTAAGCCTGCCTGACTCACATAACAGCCTTAATTCAGGTAAGGTGTCAATTGTAGGTAACACGAGACCAGGAACCGAGTTATATAATTCTCCACGAAGACAATGTGGAACTAGGGCTACCAAACCAAATTGTGTAATGGAGTAAGGCTTCCTACATTCAGATTATGTATGCACTGGAACTATCCGGCATTTGTGGGTATGTGGACTAATTGGGACTTTCTTGGATATTCCAAGTAATAACAGCCGCACGGGTCGATCGATCAGGTTAAGCTACGCTTGCCGCGGTTGGTCCGTGGATGGGTGACCATCTTTACATATCAAGACCTCTCCGTGTCTTGGAAAGCTTGTTAAGCCGTTGGTCCCGGCTGTCATTCGTGGATATTTGACAGTCGTTACGGGTCGTCAGAAACCCGGAAGTCGACAACCAGTCTTACCAAGGGGTTATAGTATTACCTAGTAATTGGGTTGTGGTGGTCAGATAGGCAGTCGCTCCATGTAAAATACTGGTATTCAGCTGCATCCGGTTAGACTGGAAGCCGACCCCAACATAGTTGGGAAAAGGCTAGGCAGATGATGAGTAAACGTTGTTCTTGATGAGTACAATGACCTCTTAAGAGGTTGTTAATGTTTTACCAATAACCCTGTATAGGTAGTGGATGCTTGGCTTAAAAACCTGGATTGACTATTGAGGAAGGCAGTGTGCACTGTTTGTGCAGTTAAATTGACGATAGGTAAAGCAGCTGATTTCCAGTTGCTATCTTTGAACCATATTTGGTTACAGCCTAAATACTTACCTCGACATATCGAGATCTCGCAAGACACTCGAAGTATCTTTATGTCAGTTTTATTGCTGTAGAACTCCTAATAAAGCCGTTTTAATAATATATTTGCATATATTATTGTAACATAAAGATGCTGTTATGACTCAGATTAATATGCATTGCTTAAAGATGTAATTTTAAATATGAAATTGTTGTAAGAATAACAGAGGACTGTGAAGGCAATGGAAATGTACCTATACAGTATTACTGGTTGGTGGAACGAAATAAAACTAAAGATCAGTGTGATAAAAGAATTTTAGTGGGATTTTTTTTTAAATCTTACCCATATCGGAAACACAAACCCAACCTATTGACAGGTACAAAATGAAGCAATGAATAAAAGAAAAGAATAACATGATAAAAATCTTCTAAAAAATGTTAACCACAGCCAAGGAGTTTAAAAAATGAGGGACTCGATTTTCTCGAAATGATAAAGCCATTTTCGCAAGGATGTCGTTCTATCTTGGTTAAATATTTTGCAAAGTGATTAATCATTACGGAGACAATAAACAGAATCTTATTCCTATGGGACTATGAGTAAGATTGATACTGTTTTAATTAATAAAAAGGTTTTTCGTAGAAAAAGAAGCATCTATCTATTTTCTGGAAAGGTTAAAAAGTTAAAGAGTCAGTTTCATAGAGTTGGACATAATTCAATTGAAACATAAATTTGTTTGAGATTATCTGTTATAAAAATTTACCGGGACTTATCTGGGGTGATTATGTGGCATATAATTTGCTCGATGCGGGAAGCATAAAACCGGTCGAAGTGGAGGTGCTTGGGGGAGGCCTATGTCCAGCAATGGACGTTTTTCAGCTGAAATAATGATTATGAAGTTGCCCAAAACTCATCCGGAAATGGTTAAACAGGTCATCAAAAAACCTCACTTGACCATGCCAGAGATACTAAAACAAAAAAAAATCTTTCACAAAACTAAACATCCATCAAATTCCATGCTTCAGTAAAAGTAGCTTAACCTGAATTACCTAACTCCTCTACAGCATCTCACAGCGCAATAGTAACAGCTACCATAAAACTGATTTGAATCTGCATGCGGTTACATAAGTGTCCAGTCTATGGGATAAAATGTAGACTATGCGGACTGAGGACTAAAATGCTGCTTGTTCAAGTTATACTACTAGTCTTTTATTGACCCACTGCAGGGCAAGGCATTTTCTTATACAGAGACGTATTGCTCATCACGCTTGATCAAAGCGGCAAAGGAGATGATCACACTAATATTATAAAGGCGAAAGTTTGTGAGTGTGTTATATGTTTGTTACTTCTTCACGCTCAAACGGCTCGACCAATTTTGATAAAATTTTGTATGGAGGTAGCTGACACCCTGGATTAACATATAGGCTACTTTTTATCCCGATATTCCCACGAGATCGACATTTATATGTATCGATCGGGGCGCAGCTAGTTTTATCTATATAAGAAAGCTGAAGAATTTTTTTGTTTGTTTGAACGCACTAATTTCTGGAATTGCACGTCGGATTTGAATAATTGTTTTTGGCCTTTGATAGTCCAATCCTTGAGGAAGGTTATATGCTATTTAACATCTTGCTACGACTCTAAGGAGTCAAGCAAAAAATAAAGTCAGAAGAAACGCGAAACGAAGTAAGCGCGCGGACGGGCGATGCCATGCGGCTATAAGACTCAATTTTAAATGCATAAAGTAATACTTGGGTCACAATTTTCTTAATAATAAGAGTTGGCTTTAAAAAAAATTTTTTTGGTCATTGTATTATACTTTTAACTCAATACTAGAATTCGGGTGTACGAGGTCTTGCGTTAATTACGTTACAAATTGTATAATACAATTAATTAATCAGTATCATTAATCATAAGCCCACAGAACCCACCTCCACATTATTCATGATAAAGGAGCTAGGCCTCGTGATAAACAGAGCACATTTGTTTGAATAATACACCCCATTCTCCGAATCACTAGAACATTACCAGCTACACAGTATTGCAATTTAAATATTTAATACCTACTTGGTGCTTGAAAATGGGGCAAATAATTATGAAAACCATCATTTTTGCTGCTTACTAAACAACTCCTATTGTCTATTGCTGTTGTCTCAGCATAGACCGCCTTTCAAACCATTTAATTTTTACACTATTCATCTATACTAATATTATAAAGAGGTAAAGTTTGTAAGCTTGTATGTAGAGGGTAATCTGGGGAACTACCAGTCAGATTTGAAAAAATCTTTTTGTATCTGATAGCCCAATTCTTAAGGCTATTTAACATCACGCTATGACCCTTAGGAGCCGAGCAAAAAGAAAAAAAGTCAGAAAGAACGCAAAGCAAAAACGAAGTAATAGCGCGGGCAGGCGATGCGATGCGACGGGGTGGGTCGGGGGAACAAGTAATTTCACGCGGACGAAGTCGCGGGCAGAAGCTAGTAATTCATATAGGTATCGTTTCTTGGTCTTTGTCTTCTCGTATGTATGTATGCCACCACATGTATAAAAATACAACCTAAAGGTTGTTCAATCTATCAGCCCTGAATGCCAATTGCAAAATGCTGTGTGACCAGCAAATCTCAATCTGAATCATGTTGAAGTATTTTGCTAAACCATTGCTTCGCATGTTCGAAAAATTTGTCTGCTTAGAGCCGTAAATAACGCAATGAATACTGTTGAACTGTCAAAATGAAAGCTAATGCCATTGATAGTGTGTCACGCAATGACCCAGCTGAGGTACCTATGTTATTTTAAAGTACAGCCGGTCGATTCTGTAAAAATCTCACCGTGATAACTAAGGTGAAGTGAGCGTGGAGTGAGCTGTCAATAGTGTCAATTCCTAGCAAAAACAAACTCACTTCACCTAAGTTTTCACGGTGAGATTTATGCAGAATCGATCGGCTGTATACATTTTAGGCACCCAATACTTATGTCCAGCGTGATTTTCGCAACCGCTCCGACCTATATGCCCAGGCTTCCTATATCTCCATGTAATGGTAATTAGGGCAGCGACGGAGTCACGATTTTGGATTACAATTGTATTTTATATCAGCGTAAATTGTACGCTGGCGTATTTATTATGCTTTATGTAAGTACGGAACGTAGGCACTGTAAAACTTATAGCAACAATCGAAAAGCATACATGCTTTTCGATTGTTGCTTTAGTTTTGGAATTGAGATGAGCATTGAAATCTAATTGGAGAAGGAAAGTAGAAATTATATCTTCTGGTTGATTGACTGCCTCGTCAGTCTAGTGGTCGCAAGCGCTACTGCTGAGCATGAGGTCCAGGGTTTGATACCCAGGTCTGGTCAAAGTGTTATTGGGTTTTTTCATTAAGAATTTCTCATTAGCATCCCGAAGTCTGGATTTATGCTCGGTTGATGGTGATAGGCCCATGCTTAACATACATAATCAGCTTCCCACTAATCCCACTGAGGGAGTGGGCCGTAATCCACCACGCGGGCCCAATGCGGATTGATAGATGTCACATGTCTTTGAATTTCTGGTTTTATTACATGCCGGTTTCCTCACGATGTTTCGTTCTGTCAGGGTTCGAACATACGACCTATATCTCGTAAGTCGCGGTTGTTATACTGGGCCACCACTGATCTCCTTAGGTGTTCCATGGTCCCATGTAATAGGGGCTGACCCTAATACATGGGACTTAAACATAACTGGGGAAATGTGGGTGTACCTACTATGGCTATACCACTGTCTAACCCTACGGGGAAACAAGACGTGATGTTATGGAGTGTACGACTATACGCCGACAGACACTACGCCGACAGACTGAACACCGACAAGACTTTACTTCGACGGGACTGTTCGCCGACAGGACACTTTGCCGACAGGACTCTTCGCCGACAGGGTCATCAGCGACGCAACTTATCTCCGATAATCAGATACTTTTTATTTTGCTTTTTGCGGATGGGAAATCATCAAATGACCCCTCCCGCTCTGGGTGGAACGAAGGGAGTGTCAGACTCTTACTGACTAAAACCCACCCGTATTCCTTCCTTAGCCCTTTATGTTCCGGGCCAGCGGTAACCCTTTCGGACAATCAGGCGGGAGGAAACGCCCGGGTGTCACCATTACCAGGATCGCCCAGAGGACACGATGGAGCACACGGCGGAGGTCTGCCCCGCTTGGGCGGAGCACCGCCGTGTCCTCGTAGAGGCGATCGGCAGTGGCAGCCCTGGTGCAAGCCATGGTCCGAGGCGAGAGGGTGTGGGAGGCAGTCACCTCCTTCTGCGAAGCAGTCATGCTAGCAAAGGAGGTGGCGGGACGGTTCAGGGAGAGGGCCTCCCATCCCAGCCGCCGCGGGAGACGCTCCAGGCTTCGGGAGCCACGTGACGACTCCCGGCCACCGTAGGCGCGGGCCTGCGGGCGGGGAGTAATGGGTAGCTCAACGTCCGATCAGGACCAGGCCCATACTGGATGGCGCGTACGTGTTCCACGCGCGCCTCAAAGAGATGTCAGCATCAAGGAAGGGGCCCCTTAGGGCCGAAGCCTGCCGGGTCAGCGGGATTGTCCGAAAGGGTTACCGCTGGCCCGGAACATAAAGGGCTAAGGAAGGAATACGGGTGGGTTTTAGTCAGTAAGAGTCTGACACTCCCTTCACCCAGAGCGGGAGGGGTCATTTGATGATTTCCCATCCGCAAAAAGAAAAATAAAAAGTATCTGATTATCGGAGATAAGTTGCGTCGCTGATGACCCTGTCGGCGAAGAGTCCTGTCGGCAAAGTGTCCTGTCGGCGAAGAGTCCCGTCGAAGTAAAGTCTTGTCGGTGTTCAGTCTGTCGGCGTAGTGTCTGTCGGCGTATAGTCGTACACTCGATGTTATGTTATGATACGGACAATCAGCCAGAGGTCGAGACGTTTTATTGTGCAAAGGGTGAGCTAGTGGGGATGGTGTATGGATCAGTCGAAAGGACGATGATTGTAGGAAAGAGTTTTTATCTAAATGAACAAGTCCGGCTGTTTATAGAGCTTGATAAACAACCGTGGCTAGCGCACTAATTGCGTAACACACTATCAATGTCAGTCTGAATAATTTCAAAGAATATGCTTCATATTTTAGAAAAAATTGTCTACTCAACAACGTAAATAACGCAATGAATGTTGTTGAACTGTCAAAATGAAACCCATTGCTACTGATAGTGTGTTACGCAATCACCCCGCAGGACATTAATGATCAAGGTAAAGCTTAATTGATGTTATGGCAACGGGCACACCTAAATACAGCAATTTGGGATTTTGCCAGAACGTAGTAGCGTAGCTTTGGTCTCGGAACGGAGCATCAGAAGACTTTTAGATTAATAGTCAACAGCCAAATCATTGAACGTTGTTAGTTAATTCCTGTAATTTTGTAAACAGCGCTTCGAGTTTTTACAGTTTTTTTTTTGCGTTCAAATACGCAAATAAGTACGAAAGATGGCGTTTGTGTTGTGGCCATTATGTAAACAGTGTAACAATATGGATCGACCGCGTATCTGCTTGCGAACGCGGTATGCTTGCTGTAACTTGGCTGCTAAATGTACCAGGCTACCAAAGTACAGTAGGAGGTAACAATGTTACAACAGTCGTTGTACTTGCTTTGGGTCCAGTTGGTAAACTAGTCGATGCACCTGTTTGATTTCAGAAATGAGATTTACCAAGACTTTATAACGGTAAGGTGCTAAGTAAAAAATTCGCCTGGATTTGAATTTTCTAAATCTCACCAAGCATCACGCCTGTAATTACGAAGGGTTTGGCAGAGGTGTAAGTACATATGTTTAGTACACTCACATTTCGAATGACTAGTGCGAGTGCGAGTCTGCAAGAATTTTGAGTTTAAACTATTAATAAATTGTTTCTACAGCGCCATTTAATTATTTATCTACGAAAAAAAAATGTCCTAAATTGTCTCAAGCTATTTATAGGTATGTGTCCTAACTCGGTCAAAACCTAAAAGAATAAATCATCTGAATAAACTGAAGTTAATAAAATTAAGTTTCATATAAACTCGCGCCTTCTTCTTCTTCTCGTTCTCCTTGTTCTTCTTCTTCTTGCGAGGGTAGGCAGAAACAATAGAACGCCACCTGCTATACGATCGTTACATACTCCTTTAGCCTCGTTTACGTTCATACATCTGGTCATACACGCATGCCGGTTGCGGATACTACACATCTGACCCTTCTAAGGAACCATCATCATGTGCCAAGCCTTTTCCCAACTGTGTTGCGGTCGGCTTCCAGTCTAACCGGATGCAGCTGAATACCAGTATTTTACATGGAGCGACTGCCAATCTGACCTTCACAACCCAGTTACTATCAACTCAGTTACTATAAAAATCAGCTGTTCCCTACATTTATGTTCGTAGGTATATAACTCGTCAAAATGTAGGGGACAGCTGATATTTTTCGCGATTTCAGGTTTTGTCCCATAGTAAAAGTTGTTCATAATGATGAGTACAATGACCTCTTAAGAGGTAGTTAATGTTTTACCAATAACCCTGTATATAGTATAGGTTGACAAACTTCATGAATTTAACTTGCAATGTAGTTAAAATGACAGTTGACTAACAATACAATTAAATACTTGTTTCAAACTCGTTACACATGGGATGGAATTTTAACCAAATGGAAGGATGAAATGTCGTTGTGATCTGCACTTAGTGAGCTGTGGGATGGCCTTAATTACTTTCTCAGTAGGAAACTGTACTATTTTAAGTATCTGCCTATGGTATTTGCATGATTTACATATCGAGACTCCTTCGTGCCTCGGAAGCTACGTAAAGCCGTTAGTCCCGGCTGTCATTTGTCAATTTTTGACAGTCGACAACCAGTCTTATCTAAGGGGAATCGTGTTACCCAGTAACTGGGTTGTGGAGGTCAGATAGTCAAGCGTTCCATGTAAAAAACAAGTATTCAGTTGGGATATTTAATTTGCAAGACTTGTAGTCCCTGGTCAAGAGTTTGTCTATTGATAATGACTCTTCAGTAGTATGGCTGTGTTGCCTTAGAGATACAGAAAAGGATTACAATATAAGCCAGCACGATTCCAGTGTTCTCAAAATTGGCAAGAATAGGAATCAGAATCCCAACGACAATGTAGTGATTTTAGGTTTTATAGTTATCTGTTACTTTTCTGTTGTGGAGACAGATAGGAGTAAAGAGGAACAAGGGAGGAATTTGCACAGCACTCACAGCAGTGGGACAGCATGGGCTGAACATAAATAAATTACTTTTCTAGTGTGATACAATGGAAATTTCAGGTTTTAAAACAATATGAACACCACCTAATGTCTAAATCTGTCCATAATGTGATTATTTTTAATGGATGGAAGATTTTTAATACCCAAGGGTACAATTTATCACTAGCTTCAAAACTAAATTCAACAATGTAACAATATTAACGAATAAAATTTAATAATGCAACCCGCATCCATAGCGTCAAGTGGTCACATCCGTGCGGAGACGCGCAATTGTCTGCACCATGCTTTATTTTTATACTCACTAGTCAAAGGAATTCCTGCTCTAAACTTTGGAAATAGAGTTTAAATTTCTTTGAGAATTTATTCTTTTTTGGGACATTTTCACCCGAATGAAATTCAACTCTCTGTGAAAGTGGTACAGTTGAAAATAGATCGGATCTATGTTCTATTTTGGAAACGATATTACTAAGTAATATACACTGTATTTCGAAGGAATAACGGCGGTACTACATTGAAACAAGCGCGTGTAATTAGTTATGTGAATAAATTAAAACATGTTGAAATTAAAATGCATTTTTCTGTCACACATTTTTAAATGTTGCAACTTGTCATCAACGACGTGTATGTTACTGCTAGTGTCATAATCACATTATGAATTCAAGGTAAATAACATTTTCTCGAAAATTAAAGAGGTTTTTACAATAATAATTATTTGACAAATAAAAGAACCGGATAAAAGTCTTTATCCTACCAGTATTTTACACGGAGCAACTGCTTATATGACTTCCACAACCCAGTTAGGTACTGGATAACACGAAACCTTTTGGTAAGATTGGTTGTCAGACTTTTGGGCATCTGACTACGCGTAACGACTGTCAAAGATCTATGAATGACAGCTGGGACCAACGGCTTAACATTTTGACGTGACAACGTCTTAAATTAGGTTGCGACTGGGAGTCACTTATGAAAAAGTGTAACGCTCGGTAACGTTACGATGAGTCACCGAACGAGAGAGAGGCCCGCCGAATGCCTTGCGTCTCTCTCCCACTCAACTATGATCGGATGATCGGTCGTTGTCACGTAAAATCTTCGCCCGTAAAACCGACTTTACAGGCAACCATTTTTTTTTGTATAGCACGCCAACACGGAGGGGTCTTGGCATACCCAGACCCGGACGGACCGGCCGTGGCAATCGTAGGTTAACCTGATCGATCGACCCGTGTATAATACATAGCCACGAGCCCCTCAATCTAGATAGTACCTATCACAAGTAAAACTACTTGAAACAACTGTTAAAGCCTGCCCAGAGAAGGCGATTCATGTCCTATCGATTTGCCCGTTGCTAAACAAAAGTCGAGTGATATTCGAAAGGAATCTCGAACTGGGATTCTGTCCTAGACAAAAAAAGCAGAAGTAGCAGCTCGAATTCTGGATTTGTGCCCGGTTGATGGCAATTGGCTCGCCCCATATGACACGGGATTTAATATAACTAACTGGCGGAGTGTGTGTATAATTATAGGGATACACCTCTGCCAAACCCTTCGTGGAAATAAAGGCGTATCTAATAGGTTAGACAAAAAAAATATAACAGCCATACCCGCTAAATTCAACTAGTCTCACAGCGGTAGAGCACGTATTATTATTTGAATTATATAATTCAAATGCAACCGTTACGGTCAAGGCCGCTCGGCTTCACGCTCCGAGATTATATCTCCGACTTATGTAAAATTTACATTATTATACATTTATTATTGATCACTATCGCTTTTTATTGTGTTGCTTATCTATTTGTGTCGGATTTAAGGCTCCTAGATACACACAAAGGCACCGCCCGTTGCGCGACTTGTGGTGCTTTTGTGTCGTGCGCGATTTTATCGCGTGTCGCGCCTGTTTGAAGGAGCCTTTAGAATCTTGGAGATTTTAGAGATTAGCTACTGGATGAAAGTGAATGTTAAATAAGGTTCTATGTATCTATTCAGTTGTTGGTGACTATAAGAGTAGGGGAAGACCAAAGAAACGATGGATGGAATGTGTGAATGATGATATGATTAGAAAGGGGGTGACTACCGAGATGACTACTAATAGAGAAGTATGGAAGAAAAGACATGTGGCGCCGACCACAAAATTGGGATAAGGTCAGGAGAATGAAGTAATGTAAAGACGCCAGCACATCAAGCTACTACAATATGTCAAATTTCTTTAATAGATTTTCAATTTTATCACCAAAGTATAAGGTTCAAAGTTGATTGGGAAAATTTAACAGTTTCGGGTAGCTTGATGTGCTGGCGTCTGTACCTATTCAGATGTTGCAGGTGGACTGGAGGTGGTAATCTTTTCAGCTGGAATTATTGAAGTATCAGGAATGGTCCTTACTTTTTCGAAAAGACATCGACATCGGGAAATAGATAAGATTGAACCTGCGAGACAGCGAGACTATACTCAAATGCAGAATTTCAGACCTTGGTTTCTGATTGAAAACGTGACAGATGCTTTTAGACGTAACTAAATTATCTACGTTTGTTGACATGATTGCCCTTCTTCTATTTTTAAGTGCATTCTACAAAGTATGGGGGCAGTGGTGGCCCAGTGGTAACGGACCTGACTTACGAGTTGTAGGTCGCAGGTTCGAACCTAGACAGACGCTTTTTCTTTGTGTAAATAATTTCATCCCTACAGCTCTCGAAACGGTGAAGGAAAACATCGTGAGGAAACCGGCATGTCCTAGAACCATAAATTCGAAGACATGTGACATCTACCAAGCCCCACTGGGCCTGCGTGGTGGACACTCTCACCGAGAGGAGGCCTGTGTCTCAGCAGTGGGAACATTATGAGCTGATTATGCATGCATTATGCAGATATCGATACCCATAAAGTCTGCGAAGTTTCCCAAGCTAATTTAATTTGACCCTCTACCTATATTTTATGTGCATCCTACATAGTATTAAATAACAGTTTATGTAGACGTAGCGCCTTTACATGCATCATGGAAGCAAGCCATTTTACCAGTTTCTCGACTGACTCAATTGCAAAATTATCAAGATAAGGTACTCACGTCAGAATCTTTCCAGCCTCAGGATTCCTGTAGAAGTCACATTTGTGGAGAGGTCGTGATGGGTCCCCGGGTATGAACTGACCGGTCCGTTCGCATACTGCCCGGTAGATCTGGAACTGTAGAACTGTGCTCACGAAGTATCTGTAAACAAAAGAAAAAGTGGTTTTAGTCAACTTTAAGGGAGGAAGCGGAAGAGAGAATGTTCTAAAACCAACAATTCGAAGATATGTGACATCTATCAACCCGAACTGGGCCAGCATGGTAGATTACAGCCAAAGAGAGGAGGCCTGTATGGTTCTGATAGATATTTCATCGAAAGGAAAAATTATGTGATAGATTTGAATCATGGTGTTATCCAAAGGAAAGCAGATTTTGGGAGACAGAAAAATCAGAATGGAATTTCGTTTTATTTTTGAATATTGGTGAGCTGAAAGGACATTTGGAAGTTGAAGAACAATTCCAGATGAAGGCTTGCAAAAAAAAAAACCATCAACAATGAGTCTACCAAGATTGTTGAGGTGATTTTGGCAATGCGTTCTTGGCCGATCTCAGGGCAAGTAATGGACATTCACAAGCTTACACTACATATGACGAAGTTTATTGGTGATCCTGATATTTTGACCAACCTTGATACTCAGTGGCAAAGTGAACCATTTAAGGCGAGGTTAACGAAACTAGATTTATGCAAACGCGTGTCAATAATACCTGACATACAATTTGATTCCGTGATCATTATGACAGCTTATCGAATTCAAACATCTAATATTCTCATGGGAATTCAGCACATTACGTAAGTCATGCTTATTTACGTTGATAAAACGTCGGTTCAGTGAATTAATACGTTAACTACGAGTTAGCGATCGTTTAAATACAGCAGTTAAAGGAAGTCGAGAGATAGAATTTATTGGTTTGTCTCGTTTCTGTGGCAACCGGTAAATAGGTCAGTTTTGTTAGGTAATTAAAATGTATTGAGAAGGGCTATCTATAGAGCTTCATCTAGAATTTAGATTGTAGAACATGTAATTTTGACTCCTAATGACCGGTTTCTATAACTTGCTGATCGTTCATCATATGCCTAACCTTTTCCCAACTATGTTGGGGTCGGCTTCCAGTCTAACTGGATGCAGCTGAATACCAGTATTTAACATGGAGCGACTGCCTATCTGACCTCCACAACCCAGTTACTGGGTAATACGATACCCCTTGGTAAGACTGGTTATCAGACTTTCGGGCTTCTGACTACCCGTAACGAAGATGATGGAGTGGTAATAGCCTATTTTGACAGCAAACACTGGTTCTAATTTATTGACTGCCTCGTTGCAAGCGCTACTGTTGAGCATGAAGTCCTGGGTTCGATTCGCAGGTCGCTCAAAGTGTTATTGGGTTTTTTCTTCTGGAACTTCTCAGTAGCAGCCCGGAGTCAAAATTTCTGCCCGGTTGATAGCAGTTAGGCCGCCCCATATAACTGGGACTTAACCATAACTGGCGAAATGTGGGTGGTCTATACGTACAGCTCTACCTAACCCTTCGAGGATTGCAGGCGTGATGTTGTTTGTGGCGTATGTATGTGTGTATTTCAACAGTCTGGCTATTCACTTGAGCACAACTGCGGTTAATAAAGGGCAATGACTAAAGTTGTACGAGTATGGAAGTTGTCAGTGCCGCAAATGAGCGACTGTTTTCCAGTAACGATGCTGTCGTGCAGTTGTTGTAGAAGTTACGTGCGATTTTAAACTTAATGAACTATGTAAATAGCAAGCATTGTCCGCTGTGTGAGAGCAGAGGGGCAATTCTTGTATTTTTAAGAACTGTCGCATTCTAAACTCAGTGACTCTCTGTCAAATTTCCTCTAATTTCCCTAAATTTTTAACAAGTTTTTGACGTTCATTGTCGCTGAGATGATAATGCAAATAGGTTGGACCGTTTTTATTAAATTAGAAAATTGGCCTTCTGGTTATGTTCAGGGGACCTAAAAAGGCCACTTTGGCAGAATCATAAAAGGATAACATTAAGAATCATAATATGGCGAAGACGTAGGTACCTATAATCAAAGAGATTGGGATTGGACTGGATTGATTGGTATTTTAGCACAGACAAAAAAAAAATAACTGAAAGATCCTTCATCAATGGGATTTGATATGATTAACTTAACAGTTTATTGTCCATTAAGATTCATAATGTTATCCTGTTATGATTCTGCCAAAGTGGCTTTTTTAGGCCCCCAGGAGTCATTTGCAGAAGACAGAATTGACAGAGAATTATTAGTGTAGTCTGTCTGCCTAAACGCTACTAGTAGTTATCTAGTTAGCTATCTATACTAATAATAAAGCTGAAAAGTTTGTATGTTTTTTTTGTTTTGTTTGTTTGGACGCGCAAATCTCATTAACTATCTACCTAACAGTCGTATATGAAAAAATCTTTTTGCGTTTGACAGCCTCATTCTTGTGGAAGAGTATAGGTTATTTAACATCACACTAAAACCGCACTTAGGAACCGAGCAAACAGAATAAAAACCAGAAAGAACGCTAAGCGAAAACGTAGCGATAGCGTGAGAGGCGATGCGATGCGACGGGGTAGTCGGGGAAACAAGAAATTCCACGCGGATGAAGTCGCAGACAGAAGCTTGTTACGTATAAAATTAATTAGCCAAGTTACAAATCCGCTTAAAATACACATACATAAAATTTCATTGCAAATACATTTCTTAGATAGAGTCCTGTGACAGACGGTTAGATATGAAACTAATTGCAGGCGATAGCAACGCGGAACCCTAATAAGAAATTATTGCCAATAACCAGTCCGATTAAACCTTAATTTGTATCGTCAGGTTGCTAAAACTAAAAAGTAACATTAAAGAAGGGTGTCAATCATCAAAATTACATACTAAACTAAACCTGTCTTCCGAATCAGTCCACTAAAACTAATAGCTATAAGGTTGCGTGTAGACTAAGTTAAGTCTTTAAGACCGTCTATTACCTACACAGACTAACACTTGATGAAAACAATGAAGGTGAAACCAACACAATTTCAACTATTTCTTTTTAACACGCTTTTATTAGGTCGACCTGTATGTAACTAACTATGTAATGGACTCTAAGGTAACTAATTTAACCATCTTCAAAGGGTCGTAGCATAATGAAAATTGGCAGCTGTATGTAGTTCTGATGACAATACAATAATATGGTACTGTCGAACTGATCTGATGATGGAGCCGGAAGATATGAACTGGAACTTCATGATGGAAAATCGTATTATAGCTGTTTTGGATTTCTTAGAAAAGTCTTGTAATGAACTTTGATCACGATTAGGTTTCAAGGTCTGACGATGAAGCCGCATGGCATTCCATGATAGAATATCGTATCATAGTCGTGTTTGCACTTGTGAGAAAGGCCACGTAATGGACTTTGAACACGATGCGGTTTCTTTTTTTTTTACGTGCATTTATAAAAGCGTGTTTTTCTAATGTTTTTTAAACGATTAATTTATTTATCTGTTTGTTACAGTGTTCGTATATTATGTAGACGCCAGCACATCAAGCTACCCGAAAGTGTAAATTTTTCCCAATCAACTTTGAAAATGCTTTAACGATAAAGTTGAAAACCTATTATAGAAATTTGACAGATTGTAGTAGCTTGATGTGCTGGCGTCTGAACAGTGGTCTCCAAAAGCTAGTTGATAGTTTTCCACTTCAGGTGTGATACCATATTATGAATAATAAAAAACCGTAAACCTCCTCCTTTTTTGAAGTCGGTAAAAAAAACAGATACTCCTACTTGATCATTTTTATGAGAAGTTTAAAGGTAGTACATTTGGATCACTAGAATTAATCATAATGTGGTGTGTCACAGCTGATGTGGAAAAATGACAAATAATTTTTAGAGGCCACTTTATATTTATACTCGTCAACAAGTTTTCCATTTTTGTTTAGTCTATACTGTCTCATTGCAGGGCAAAGGACCTTGGGGGAGGCCTTGTCTTAGGAAAAGAGACTTGTCGTCCTTGTAAAAGAGTTCATGGAAGGACTTGTCCTTCCGCTTTTCCCGCGCCTCTTAGAACCAGCCCTCGCAGTACGCGTCCAGGTCACTTCGCCACCTCTTTCTGGGCTGACCTCGGCGGCTCCGTCCGTCTTCAGGCACCCATTGTGAAAAGACTTACCCAGCGGTCATCGGGTAATTACTATTATTCATCAACTTATATTTTTTTATTTACTCGATTTTCTTTACACAAAATTCTCGACTCCATTGTCATAGACAGAAATGTAATAGAATAGAAAAATAACAAAATAATCTCATAGCTGAAGTGGCTGGGCCATATAAGGCGTAGAACCGATGCACGTTGATGTAGACGTGTTCTTTAGTGGAAACTGCGAATCGTCAGACATTAGACAGGGCGCCCCAAGACTACGTGGACGGCGAACTTCGCAGGGTGTCTGGTAGCAGTTGGATGAGGATGAGAGTAGCCATGGAAGGAGTTATATGGAGTG
This sequence comes from Oligia fasciuncula, assembly GCA_963082905.1. Taxonomy (NCBI): domain Eukaryota; kingdom Metazoa; phylum Arthropoda; class Insecta; order Lepidoptera; family Noctuidae; genus Oligia; species Oligia fasciuncula. Next base: position 21,084,758 of record OY720391.1, on the reverse strand, counting down.
TCAATTGGAGAGAATGAAAGAAAGAAAGAAAAAAAGTTTATGTTAAGGTTAAGGGGTAGGGTTAGGGTTTGTTGTTGTTGTTAAGGTTATGTTTGTGTTTGTTTATGTTTTGAGAGACTTATGTCCACTGTCCAGCAATACCTCAGTGCGGCCGACGAGGGAATTATGTTCTTGACACCTGGCAGTTTCATACAAATGACGACGTGTTTTACGAATTTGATCTTTATTAGCTACTAGAATTGTCGCACTGACGGGTGTCAAGACGCATTCTCTCAACGACCCAACTGTACACTGTTTTAAGCAGTGGCGTAACTATAGGGTGGCATTGGGGCAAAATGCCACGGGCCCCCAGCCAGAGGGGCCCCCGGCCCGAGAGGGCCATGAGCACAGGAGGATCCTAACATAAGGACAGAAGCAGTCAGGTGTTAAATTTTGTAGGGGAAAATATGATGTCTACGCGAAAAGTGCTATTAAAAAAAAACTATAACGTTGGTTGAGCTTCTTTACATTGAGGGAGGGCCCCAGCCCTTGAATTTGCCACGGGCCCCACCCAAACGGTATAGTTACGCCACTGATGACGACTGAAAAGCCTGTTTTGACAGAACTATGTTTGCATTGTCTATGATAGACAAACCTTTTGTTGTTACTAGTGTGCTCACTGTCTTACACTTAATTAGCGAAGTCATTTCTCTGGTTCAATAAGTGCGTGCGACCAGTGTGTTAAGAAATTGGCCCAGTTTGCATGTCAGAATTGTTTCGAAACGTTATGGCAGTTAGATCGCGTGTTTTTGTAATAGAAGCATCGGTGGTGAGTAAAATGATGCTTGACGTGGTTGTAATAATAATAATATTAAGTGTCGTATCGTATCGTGGCTGGCTCGTAATGCAATAATGTTCGACGTGATACAATTTAGATATCGAATTATTATGATGTTACATTTCTACTGTTTTTAGAGATGAAAAAGATGATGCATGTTTAGTTTATTAAAAAAAAAAAACAACGCCAACCGACTTTTTGTAAAAAGTTTTTTATTTTTCACCTTTTAGGTGTCGCACCGTCGCGCGTTGCGTCGTACCCACCCACGCAAATTTGTATACCACTACTTGCTATGTAAACAACAGTGACCATCAACATACACAAAGTTGATTATAACGTATTATTAAAGCTAATTCGAAAGAAATTGAAGAAAGAAATATCAAAATCGGTCCGCAATTGATGAGCAACTTAAAAAAACTAAATACCGACGAACATAGAATCTCCTCCTTTTGTGAAGTCAGTTAAAAAAAAGAGGTATGATAAAATGAGTGAGTAGTATGAGTAAGTAGATAAAATAACACAATAGAAATCGAGCTTATTATACGGACGAGTCTGTTCACAGTCTTATTTTACTACAAGACACTTATCATACCTAATTTTCAAATTAATTAAGTTAATAACTCAACCAAGCATTTTGATTTTGCAGATAGCATTAAGTATCGCTATTCATCAGGTCATAAGAACCATCCATGAAACCATCGTAATCGCACACAAATGAAGCAATTTTATGAACTGTTCACGCTCATTAACACGCTATACGATGAATATCTGAATATAATTACCGTTTAACTATTTACCGCCAGTTTTTTCTATACACAGTGAGAATTCTCAGTAGCAGGTAGACTACGTTTGCGATTGAGTTTCCAAACATGTAGGTAAACAACTTTACATAAATGACATAAACCCCTTTATTTGTATACGCTTATTTAAGTACATTTTTGACGTTTAAATGTCTCTTAGTTGTATGCAACGTTTACACATAAACCCAATAGTGTTCGGTTTGCGCTACAATTTCTAAAAAAAATATGACTTTTTCAATAGTACTAGTCATTCGGAAAACCACATAATTTGACACTAACATAAAGTTGATATTCTTTTAACTGGAAATAATCATCAATTGAAAATAAGAATTTGAATAGACTTTAGGTATTTAAATAAAGCGATTGGTTGAAATGCGAGTGATGTGGGTTTACGCCGGTGTCTGATAATAATGGCGGTTGATAACTTGATTGATAGGTACCGGTGTCGTCTCGAGAGGCTCAATAAACCATTTCCTTTTGTTGACTTCCTTGAAGATACTGGCCACATTAACAGACAACCATACACCACCACACAGAGGTAATGAAATCATAAAATGAAATGATGAAATGAAACGATGAAATGAAATGATGAAATGAAATGATGAAATGAAATAATGAAATGAAATAATAAAATTAAATGATGAAATGAAATTATTATTTTGAATAAATATTTTGCTGAATAACTGAGATTAAAAAAACTGAAGTGTTAATATTATCACTTCAGTTTTTGTAATCTCAGTTATTCAGCAAAATATTTATTCAAAATTGCATTGTACTTCTGCTGCAATTTTGAACAAATATTTTGCCCATTATCTGAGATTAAAAAAACCGAAGTGTTAATCGACTTTTGTTGCTGACCGTACATAATTATGTACAGTCACGAGCACTAATATGTCAACACTTGGCAACTTCCAATTGCGATTTTTTCGTGAAATTACGAATGCAACCTTGAAATACGACACTTTACATAAACTAACTAACTTTAATAAAATTTCATTTCATTTTTCATTTTGTTCGTGACTGTACACATCTCATCGCATTGGGAAAGAAAGAGTGTCTAGTCCTATAGATTCTCTGAAATCAATATATATGTACTTACAATAATATGACATGGATAACGGATGACAGCGATGCAGACGGGTAGGTACGAGCGACCGAGTTTGTTTTTTGCATAGTTAGTAATTTAATTTAGTTCTAAGTATAAGAAGTTGTGATAACTAACATAATAATAACTTAGAAAAATAAATTCAATAATATTATTTTCCCACCAAATATAAACAATCCAATACAATCATTACCATTATTATTTCCTAATGCACTAATTTAAAACTAAAACAAAGACGTAATTACACTAATAACAAACAATTCAACCACATACCTTATTGCGTTGTCATAAAAATTAAACTAAAAATGCGTTGCAACAACATTTTAGGCGCCAAGGTGAGAAATAATGGCCAATAATTATAAGGATACAGGTAAAATAAAACCAGTGGTTCTACTTCGAAGTTAATAACCCTACTTTCGTTTCTATTTTTATGTCTGTAACTAGCTTTTTCTCACGGCTTCGCCCGCGTGGAGGTCGGAAATTATTCACAGAAAATTCAACCCCCCATTTCACCCTCTTAGGGGTGGAATTTCGAAGAACCCTTTCTTTAGTGGATACCTACTCTTCACAAAGAACACACCCTCCAAATTTCATGTCTCTAGGACCAGCGGTTCAGGCTGTGCGTTGATATATCAGTCAGTCAGTCAGGACTTTGAATTTTATTATATAGATTTATTGGTGTACATAATAAAGAGTATTTCTATTCTTTATTGGAAACGTTCCTAAAGTTTAACCAATGTGAAATAAGGGTAATGTGCGATGGAATGGAGTTATTAAAGTTGCATTGTTTATTTTTTACACGTTCCAATAAAGGCTAAGTGAGCTATTGTACGGTTTTATAATTTCTACCGTGACGATATTATCGTGGGCCTCCGTGTAATGACGTCCAAGTCATAAAATGTATGGAAATACGTACAAGTTCTAAAGTTATCGTGGACGGAAAATCGTCTTCTTATATTTCCATACAATTTACTTACCTGTGTTATCGTGATGATGTGACGTCACGTGGACGTTCACACCACAGAAATTATAAAACCACTGGTTTAGTGGACTAAAAAGTTTTGAAATACAGTGTATTTTTCCGCACTAGTCTCATGTGGTAAACAAACACCGTCACTGTTATAAAAATCACGAGATTTCAAATTAATCATCTCACACTGTAGGCACAGTCTGTAGGTCACCGTTTGTTAATTACTTTTTTTTTTTTTTTATTTTTTTTTATTTTTTTTTTTTTAAAACATTGCCCCACACTAGGAATTTCTCCTGTATTGTGGGTGCGTTTACATACATTTAAATTCACGTACACAAACAGCCAGACCCGGAACAACTACTTGTAGGTCATACAAATATTTGTTCCGTGCGGGAATCGAACCCGCGACACGCAGCGCAGCAGTCAATCGCTTAACCACTGCGCCAACCGTGCCGTCAAAGTCAATTACTTTGCATACTATTGTATAAAAACAAGTGCTTGCCGCGGTTGGTCTGTGGATGGGTGACCATCTTTACATACCAAGACCCCTCCGTGCCTCGGAAAGCACGTTAAGCCGTTAGTCCCGGCTGTCATTCGTGGATCTTTGACCATCCACAGACCAACCGCGGCAAGCGTAGCTTAACCTGATCGATCGACCTTTGCGGCTGTTATTATTTAGCCACGGGCCCCTCGGTCACGGTTTTGTAGTGATAAATGTATTTTTTGTTGTGTATTTTCTGGTGTACCATAAAGACCAGCAGACTACAGAACCGCAGACCTAGAAAAGGATTAGATACATGTCTAAATTAACTATATTTATTAATGATTTCCGTTCCAAGTATTGAAGTCTATAAATCCTATGCATCCGTCAGTTTGCGAAGGAAACTCAAATATTTTGTAACAGTTGTTACTGCATAGGAGGTACACCATCAATCAGTGGAAATTATTCAACTCCTTGCTAATGATAGCCAAGAGTTATTGATAGTGTGTAATAGGCTTTATGATGTAATGTGGGAGGTGGTGTCAGTTATAGCGATTTCAAATGGGCAACTAGCTTCATATTTTCTGACTGACCGACTTCTTGACAACTCAAAAGTGCCTGTAAATGGTTTAATTGAAATAAATGCTTTATGTTTGAATTTGAGCTATTTTTATTCGAGTGTTAACTGACACTGGAAGGGCCGTTGCTGCGTTGTCACGTCATTATTACGCCAACAAATATTTCTGCCTGAAATTCTCCAACACAAGGAATCCCTTTTCCAATATCAGTGTAGCATTGCAGGTTTCTCACGATTGAGTTGCTATGTTGTTTTCCTCACATCACACTAATATTATAAAGGCGAAAGTTTGTGAGTGTGTTAGGGTGGGGGTGTGTTTAAATGATAAAATGATAAATGATTTTATTTCTGTAAGTAGTTTATATGTTTGTTACTTTTTCACGCTCAAACGGCGCTATCAATTTTGATAAAGTTTGGTATGGAGGTAGCCGACACCCTGGATTAACATATAGGCTACTTTTTAGCCCGATATTCCCACGGGATCGAAACTAATGCGCCTGGCGCAGCTAGTTATTCAATAAAAATCGCTTACTCTTGCACCAAACCTCAACCGATTCATTTCAATTAGGTCTACTGAAGCGCATTACAGTAATAAATTAAGTATATTACACTTACTCCACGGCTACTGTATCGGAGCCACCGAACCATACTTCAGAATGTGGTTGACGAACAGGCAGTCACGCCTCAACCCCTTTTTGGGGAGAGCAGACTTCTAGCTGTCATCAAAGTTGATGTATAAACTTGTAAGTGTCAAAATTACGTAGCTATGAAGAACGTATTTGGTGCTACTTGAGCAATTTGCACGTCATCGTATTGCAGGATATTTTGACAGCTGGCATGATGATATAGTTTGCGATTCAGGTTCTATAAATAAAGACTAGACACGACTCGTTTGTCATTCATATTACGTGTGTTTGGGCCCAGTCTTATTGTGGCTTTTTCATAGTTATATGTTTTTGGTTCCGTACCCAAAGGGTAAAAACGGGACCCTATTACTAAGACTTCACTGTCTGTCCGTCTGTCCGTCCGTCTGTGTGTCACCAGGCTGTATCTCAAGAATCGCGATAGCTAGACAGTTGAAATTTTCACAAATTATGTATTTCTGTTGCCGCTATAACAACAAACATTAAAAACAAAATAAAATAAATATTTAAGGGGAGCTCCCATACAACAAACGTGTTTTTTTGGCGTTTTTGACTTGTGGTACGGAACCCTTCGTGTGCGAGTCCGACTCGCACTTGGCCAGAATTCTAAGTTACCTTATTCATAGATACCATTATGTGCTAGGATCATTATATTATTATCTATATTATTAGATAGTATTAATGTAGATTCCGATAGAACCAAATATGTACATTCTATAATTCTATGTCTTCAATCGTCTCTATTAAATCCTAATGTAAATGGTTTCCCGATACCAAACCGAGCCGCGCACAAAAAGTGCAGCACCTCTAACAGAGCCAATTAACTGTTACGTCCATTTGATTTGTTGGGATGTCAGCAGACTATGTGGTCGTACAGGATCCGAGCACAAACATTACTCGGTACTACAAAATGTATATAGAAGGTGAAGAAGAAATATCTATGATGTACATAATATTGATAGATATGATAGTAAACTGTATATACCGCTTGCTAGAGATGGCAATCACACTAATATTATAAAGGCGAAAGTTTGTGAGTGTGTGTGGGGGTGTGTTTATATGTTTGTTACTTCTTCATGCTCAAACGGCTGGACCAATTTTGATAAGGTTTGTATGGATATAGTTGACATCCTGGATTAACATATAGGCTACTTTTTATCCTGATATTCCTACGGGATCGACATTTACGCGGTGAAACCGTGGGGCGCAGCAATTAATTTTGGTATGTTGTAAAGGCTCATCCATGAAATAAATAGCATAATCAGCCTACAATGATCCCACTGCTGGGACACAGGCCTTCTTTCGGTGAGAGAGAGTGCGCCGTGATCCACCATGCGGGCCCAGGGTGGATTGGTAGATGTCACCATGTCTTCGAATTTTTCGGTTCTAGGACATACCGGTTTCCTCACGATGATATTTTCCTTCACCGTTTTGAGAGTAGTGGTGATGAAATAATTTACACAATGTAGAGCGCCTGTCTGGGTTCAAACCCACAACCTGCAAGTCCTGCAACTCGTAAGTCGCGGCTGTTACCACTTGGCCATTACTACTCCCAATGAAATAAAAAATAAAATTATGGGTTATTTACCAATCTATTTTAAACAATACAGTATTATTCCTCATCCAATTAAATACATTTAATACGTTGTGCATTTCATGGAGATCAAAATTGCCCTTTACAGCATATCATTAAAATGAATATCGCAGAAGATATCAGACATTTAAAAAGCGGGGGCAGAGCGGCTGGCGGGGCGGTACGAAGTTTGCCGGGTCAGCTAGTAATTAATTTATTAAATTTATTACTATTATATAATTTTGTCTAGTAATAAACTAAAGAAGCACTATTAGAAGTTAACCTTCTGCCCATTTTATATATTGCAAACTTACAAACACGGCAATCCACAAACAGTCACCATTGAAACAAGTCGGTCGCAGTAATATTATGTAATAGGGAAGCGTTTACACACAAACTTGAGCTGAACTACGAGGGAAACCGGCCAATGGGACAGGTTGACGTTAGTGGAGATTTTTAGAATAGTTCGCTGTTTTATTAGGTCTTGTTTGAGTGTCTTCATGGCTTTATAACGATATATAGTAAACGTGGTAGAGTCAGAGAAATACATTTTTAAGAAATGGACAATGGATAACCGTGTATGGGCCCCATAACCAAATAAAAATTTGACTGTAGCATTATGAACTATGTCTGTATTTTATGCCCACAGGGAGTAGTTTAATTAATCCTAGGAAAGTACGTCTGAATTCACTTGGAGAAAAAAGTTATGTGAGGGAGTAAGACGGATTTGATAAAGGAAAATATTTCTTCTCTAAAAACTTATTGACCTGCTGATGATGGACCCTGTCTGAAATTAAAGAACCAGCCGTTGGCGCAGCACCGCTCGCTTCGCTCGCTCGGCTTGCGCAGTTGGTCACAGTTCCAACTTTACCTAACTCATTTTGTCGAGGTTCCCTAGCTTAGTTACTGCCACCAACTATGACAAAGGGCCAGAAAGTTAAAAAGTGGCTGAATTATTAAAAAAGTGCATCATTAGAAGCGATAAAAGTTTTTAGAGGTTTATTAATTTCACTGTGTGGTTCCCCTTTAGGAAAAAAATGTCTTCCCCAAATGTACCCCACGTCTTTCTACAGAGCATGACTGCCTTTTTGCCTTTGCTTTGTTTTTTTTGCCTTTATAAAATTAGCCTTTTCCAATAAAGGTTAATTTCACCCCAGTCATGCTCTCTCAACATACATGAGGAAGGATAACCGAAGTAAAAGCTTCGGAAACCTTAATCTCCTGATATTTTCTTTCAGAATTTTAGTCTACGAACATACACTCACGCCTTTTTCTCATAGGGTTAGGAAAAAACTACGGAACGCCACCTGCTGTTGCTGCTGTAGAGGTGTAGTCGGAGCCTTTTACGATATACACCGCTGATACCAAATTATGTTGTTGTTTATTATTGTGTGTTGTTGTTTATATTTGGTTTACAGATAAATAATTACGCAAAACGTATCGTAACTATACATTTAAATAAAAATAATCACCATACGTGATTGCGTGTAGGTCAATATAGGTAGTTGCTAATTGACTGATCGAGAAGATTTAATGCGGCTAGCAGATGAGTCGTTACGAAATAACTTGGGTAATCAGCTGATCTGTTAATAAGCAGTGGATTTGCATATAACTGGTGTTAGTTATGTTAATTGGTAACAGGCGTGTCAAGAGGATGGGATGGTATTCAATCCATATTAATAATATTATAAATTCGAAAGTAACTCTGTCTGTCTGTCTGTATGTTACCTTTTCACGCCTAAGCCACTGAACGGATTTCGATAAAATTTGGCAGAGAGATAGATTGCATCCCGGAGAAGGAGATAGGACAGTTTTTATCCCGATATTCCCACGCGATTGACACGTATGCGGGTGAAACCGCGGGGCGCTGCTAATCACAATATAATGCGAGCGTCGGTTACCAAGAGTGATAAAGAATTTTCTTCATGATCGACCGTTAAAGGAAGCCCATTTGAACTAAACCTCCTATAAGTACATATACCTCTGCACTCGTAGCATGACTACTTCCATGTCTACTCTACGAAGAACACACATATCTCTTTCTGTACAAATTTAATTTTTTTAATTTTTTAGGGTTCCGTACCCAAAGGGTAAAACGGGACCCTATTACTAAGACTCCGCTGTCCGTCTGTCCGTCTGTCACCAGGCTGTATCTCATGAACCGTGATAGTTAGACACTATACTAAAAACAGAATAAAATAAATATTTAAGGGAGCCCCCCTATGAATCATAATGGAGAGTTAACTGTTAAGTTAATCGTATCAAATCCCATTGGTGAAGGATTTTTCAGTTATTTTTTTTGTCTGTGCTAAAATACCAATCAATCCAATCCAAATCCAATCCCAATCTCTTTGATTATACCTACGTAGTGCAGCGAATAAAATAAATACACGGACTGTCTTCGCCATATTATGATTCATAATGTTATCCTTTTATGATTCTGCCAAAGTGACCTTTTAGCCCCCCAGGTAGATGGAACAAGGCTGCCTGTGATGATGACGATGATGTAAAATTCACTTTATATTACTTTTTCCATCTGGCTGTGAGATAATTTGCGCTAATCTATGTCTACCTCATCAGTTATCAGTATATACTGACGAGTATATATATTGACGTTAACGTTACCTAGTTTTAACTTTTTAAAGGCATATGCACACGTGGCAATGCTGCCAGTCTTCTGGGCACGTTTCCGGATGACAGCGATGCGGACGAGTACTTCGACGTCCAAGTGTCCTTTGTTTTTGTATTTATTTGTATAGTAAGTTAGTCATTTAATTTAGTATCTTGTGTAAATAGTTTGTATTTAAACAATGTGACAAATTAGAAACCAATTACGCAATCAAGATTTTAAACACATTTCTCCACAATTTTTTTAAGAACCAATAGATTTGCACGTCGCATGCAGATTCTGTACAAGTAGGCTTTACAAAAATGTTGTTTACTAGTAACAAGTACTGGTAAACGCTAGCATGTAGTAAGTTGGATACTAACACTGGTTATCTTATAAAATTGTGGAGAAAATAGAGGAAAATGTATTTAAATTTTCCTGTTTAGCTGTTCAACTTCTAAATCAATATTTATGAATGAGTCGGTGTCGTTGTGTTCGCATTTTCGTTGTTTGCCACTGACTTCCGAAATTAAAGTTATTTTTCTAGTGTCTTTTTTGGAAGTCGGTTGTTTTTTTTTTTGTAAAATAGTTTTTATTTTTCACTTTTAAGTTGTACTTAACACTAACACTACTTGCTATGTAAATATCAATGACAGTAAGTTATTATAACATCATCATTATACAATAAGTGGCAAAAATACGTATTATTGAAGCTAACTCAAAAACTACCCAAGCAAAGTTAATAAAATTTAAAAGACATACCCTAACCATTAAAAAAATAATGTTTGAAATAGATTTACAATTGCCGGAGATATCACGTACGCACGCACAACATAAAAAAAACAACATACAGTCGAATTGAGAACATCCTCCTCCTGTTTGAAGTCGGTTAAAAACCCAATAACACTTTACCCAACCTGGGAATTGTACCAGGACCTCGTGATCAGCAGTAGCGCTTGCGAGGCAGTTAGGATATGTATGTTATACATTATTGAGTCAAGAGAGGCTCAAATTATACCGGTTGCCAAAATGTTGGCTAAAACAGTAATAAATTACATAAAGGAAACAAGACTCCGTAATGCGATTAGCAACCACTATCAAATTAAATTAATTTATGAACAACCCACGCAAGATCGATTATAATTTGCCAAACTGAGGCAATCAAGATCATCTCAATTACTAATTAACATGCATATATAATCATACTTGTTATTTTAAAGTAGGTACAGTCGACAAAGGAGATAGGTAACCAGCTAAATCTTGTTAACAACTTTGTACTATGGAGTAACTTATTATACAAAAAACAAATGTCATAGATTTAACTAATACCATAAGTATAAGCATTATCAGCTTATAATGTTCCCACTTTCGATAGGGAGTAATCTACTGATACCATTTACTGCAAAAAGCACCTGATGCTAAGTGGTCCAAAACGCGAAGTACATCTGTAATACCAATCGCATCCCTAGTCTGTAAGATAGGTAGTCATCCTGCAGACAAGGCTATAATATTTCATTTGTGCAATTACACCTCACATTGCGTTTCACCAGTAAAGCTACGATTTCTTAGAAGAACGATGGCCGCCATATAGCGTTCGAAATTTACCGGTAAATGACGTCACTAAAACGTTCTTAATGAAAAAGTTGGTGTTTGTGTTGAGAGCGTTTTTGACACCGTAAAGTCAAACCCCCCAAAGCCATTTTCTTGACAGCTGTCACTGCAGCCACCGCTGTCGTAGGGAACCGCAGCACGTTTGGTGGCAGAAATAGTTATGGTGGTAGAAGGTATTTATTTATTTATTGGCCTATCTACAATTGTTACACTGTTTATCCTTAAAAAATACAAGCAATATACAAGCATAGTATACAATATGATGCGATAGACACAGCATGCAAAAACAAACATTAAACATCAATAAAATTGCAATAATTGTGCAGAAATAACGCTTACAGTACTAGTGAGTAGTTTTATAAACAAGACAAAGAAAAAATAATAATAATAAAATGAAGAAAAAAAAGGTAAAGGTATTTCCCTGGATGGGATCCTTCACAAAGAGCTCTACTGCTACTAACAGCTACTGGTTACTAATCTCTTTTGTCGCCTGTACTTACGTGTGTAAAAATTTCACCTGCCGAAATAAGAAGCAGCCTTGAGTTGAAACTGGATCTTGTTGAACTAACGCACAATTTCAAGATGTTACTACAAGATTGTGTCATGCCCTATAATTTTGTGTGTCGATTGTACCTAGAGGGGATATGCGTAAGATTTGTTGTTTTGTAAATTATTTTATGAATCTGCCTACCTGTAAAGGTTGTCTGCAAAAGTCGCCCTTATGTTATGCAGGCTGGAAGAAAAATAACTTATAATAATTCGACCATTCAAGCGAATTTAGAATGAGCTTTCAAATTATTTCTGGTAGGATTTTTGTTTCGAAAAACTATGATAGAATAGGCGCGTTGAAGACATGTGACATCTACCAACCAGCACTGGACACGTGTGGTAGATTACAGCAAACTTCCTCTCGAACAGAGGAGGCCTGTGTCCCAGCAGTGGGACCATTATAGGCTGATTATGATTATAACATGCCATAACCCTCTACGCAGCATCTTCCGCAATGAATCTCCGAATGTCATTCAACCCCACTTGCTTCACAACAGGCTGAGCAGTGAGCAGTAAAAAACGTTGCGTCACAAATGTCGGAAAACTCGCGTTGTGCAATTATCGCGGGATGCCGCGTAATACTGCGGGCTTGTGTTTGTATACCTTAGGCTATTGCAGTAGAGCATGGACTTCAAGTGATTTGGTCATTGGGAAGCAAGATTTGACTTACTTTCGTGTTCCAATAGTAAGTTGACAAGAGCTGTCAACAAAAGCACATTTTGGCGTCCCTTTGTAGCATTTTGATACTAACGAAAACAGAAACTTGAAGAAACTATAGTCCGCGCGGAATTAGTTGGCCGCGCCTTAGGTATGTGAGCGGTGGGACGGAGGGGCGGGGGCGCTTTGTCATTACTCAGTACGTGCGTTGCGAACACAAGGCAACCCCGCCGCCCTCACCCCCGTCCCCACCCAAGGCGGGGCCAACTACATAACATAACATCTCACTTGTATTCCTCGAAGGGTAGGGCACCCACACGCACATAGTACACCCACATCTCGCTAGCTAAAATTAAGTCCCAAGTGGGTGCGAGAATATAATTGCCATCAACCGGGAACAAATCCAAGCTTCGGGCTACTTCTGAGAAATTCCAGACGAAAAAACCAATAACACTTTGCTCGACCCGAGAATCAAACCCAAGACCGCAAGCTCACAACTAGACCAACGAGGCAGGTACAGACGCCAGCACATCAAGCTACTACAATCTGTCAAATTTCTTTAATAGATTTTCAACTTTATCGCTAAGCATAAGGTTCAAAGTTGATTGGGAATATTTTACAGTTTCGGGTAGTTTGATGTGCTGGCGTCTGTACTATATTTACATTGCAATGCTTCTTAGGTAATATACATAAAATACTGTTTCAATTTTGGACCTTATTATACCCATATTGCTGCAGGCGCCTTCTTATCTGCCTGCTCCCTAACGACCAAACCGTGAACGACGTATTATACTATTATAACAGGAATAACATAAACAGAACAATAACCGTAATAATTGTACATTATTAAATACTGAGGTCGACTGTCCTTGCCTTTCGCAAAACACTCGTTAAGGGCCGAAGCTTTGTAGTTCAAAAGGTTCTACGCCAGAAAGAGATAAACACACCCTTCGTCATACACCAGACAAGGATAGAAGATGTCTTTTAACAATGGTAATTAAGGCAATAATGCGCAATGTGGATCTTTTTGGGTGGCAGCAACATTTTTAATAAAAATCATAAAAGGTGTTTTTTGGGTAAGTTATGAGTAGCGGTTTTTTTGAGGTCTTCTTTTAATGGAATCATGTACAGTCAACAAAAGAGATAAGTATGCAGGATCGTCGGATACAGTTGTAGTTTAGTAAGAAACCGATGGATGTTGTCGACTGAAATTTAATTTGATAAATGAGCTGTTTGTTTCATCATCATCATTTCAGTCAAAAGACGTCCACTGCTGGACATAGGCCTCCCCCAAGCACCTCCACTTCGACCGGTTCTGTGCTTCTCGCATCCAACGGGTTCCTGCGGCCTTCACAAGGTCGTCGGTCCACCTTGTGGGAGGCCTTCCAACGCTACGTCTTCCGGTACGTGGTCGCCACTCCAGAACCTTTCGGCCCCATCGGCCATCTGTTCTGCGAGCAATGTGCCCTGCCCACTGCCACTTAAGTTTGGCAATTCTGTTTGTTTGCTATTAATTAAATAAAAGTTTATTCGTGACAACGAGAAGACCGGCCGGCATCAAACCACAAATATGATTAAGTATCTGCGTATAACCAAGGACGCTTTTGAAGTTTGCGCAAACTGCAAACATGAATGCAGCACGGCCGAAAGAAATGTTAGGCCGGTTATCAACTGCTGTTTCATAGAAAAGTACAAAACCTATGTGGCCAAAATGTACGGAACAGAAGAACAAAAAAAAAATTCAGACATTCATTATCATGTGCTGAATTTATGGTTACCTAGTTACCGTGTCGATTTCTCTGCCACCCCATACACTCAGTATGGAGATACTTCTAATGACATTCTTGAACTCTCTCAACGAGGCAGTAACACATTATGAAATACTAGCTGCGCCCCGCGGTTTTACCCGCGTAAATGTCGATCCCGTGGGAATATCGGGATAAAAAGTAGCCTATATGTTAATCCAGGGTGTCAGCTACCTCCATACCAAATTTTAGCAAAATTGGTCTAGCCGTTTGAGCGTGAAGAAGTAACAAACATATAAACGACGGCATGGTTGGCGCAGTGGTTAAGCGATTGACTGCTGCGCTGCGTGTCGCGGGTTTGATTCCCGCACGGAACAAATATTTGTATGACCTATAAGTAGTTGTCCCGGGTCTGGCTGTTTGTGTACGTGAATTTAAATGTTTGTAAGCGCACCCACAATAGGTACCTACAGGAGAAATTCCTAGTGAAGAGAAATTCCAAAGTTTAAAAAAAAAAAAAAACACACCCCCACACACACAAACTTCCGCCTTTATAATATTAGTGTGATGTGATTCCTGAGGCCAAATCTAGTTTTCTGAATCATAAAAATAAAGTTCAAATTAACAGAACGTGAGGTATGAACGATAAAAATTTATCGCCGTTAAATCAATATTTATTACTTTGATTACTGCCTAGGTCCTGTTTTACGATTTTCCGGCAGTTGTTAAAAGGAAAAAGTTTACTGCAGTAAATGCTGCAATATAATTTATAACCTTTTGAGAGAGAACCAAGATCGAAAGTGCATATTTTCGTGAAAGAGTTTAAAAAAATAACGTGCATTGATCGTGTAAAGAAACAAATCTAAGAACTAATTGTTGTATTTAGGGACAGAATTAATTACATTAAATTAATTAATTAAACTAAAATAATAATTAATATTATAATTTTATTTTTTTAAATGCGAAAGTGTGTCTGTCTGTCTGTCTGTTACCTCTTCACGCTTAATTCGCTGAACCGATTTAGATGAAATTGTTAGGTATAGAGATAGTTTGAGTCCCGGGAAAGCACATAGAATAGTTTTTATCCCGATATTCCCACGGGATCGACACTCATGGAGGTGAAACCGCGGGGCGCTGCTAGTACTGTATCAATGTGTAGCCACAAAACATGACACACTAGCATCCCGTGGCTTCGCTGGAGTGGATGTCGGAAAATATCCCACGGGAACATACTGCCGGGATTTAAAGTGTTAATCCAGGTTTCAAACTATCTGTTCATTCAGCGGTTTTTGCACCAATCCGGAACATACATACAGACAAACAGACAAATGGACAAAAAATCTTCGTAATTGTGTTATTATAATTTGGGTATATTACACATTATGTACTTAAGTGTAGCAACCCATTGATACAATAATACGGAAAACAAATTGAAGATAATCAAATTAATTCTTGTCGCTGTTGTACATCTTTTTAGGCTGACTGTACCACTTGGGGCTTGAGACACCCTTCAACACGTAAATTATAGAAACAAGAGAAATAATGAAAAGTATTACAAAGTAACGAGACTTTTGTATAACAATTACTTTATGATTAAATTAACCTAATTTTTAAGCGCAATTCACATTTAAATCACACATAAAAACAAAATTATCCATGTCAATGATTTAAGTCATGGCGTTTTATTTTAAAATGTTAATGCTACATTATTATTAAACAAACAAAACAGAAAAAAGTGTCTTGAAATGAAAACTTGGGAATAACAAGGGCAACCAGTATATCACACTACTATTATAAAGGCGAAAGTTTGTGAGTACCTGTGTGTGTTTATAAATTTGTCACATCTTCACGCTCAAACGGCTGGACCAATTTTGATAAAATTTTGTATGGAGGTAGCTGACACCCTGGAATAACATAGGCTACTTTTTATCCCGATATTCCCACGGGACGACATTTGCGCAGGTGAAACCGCGGGGCGCAGCTAGTCAAATATAAAATTTAATTGGTCCCGTTTTAAGCAATATTCCGTAGAAATGCTTTTATTTATGTATTTTTTACGCTGTGATATCCCTAAGCTTCGATTGACGAAGATTAATAATACTTACGTATGAGAGCAGCTATTTTAATTAATGAAGCCTAAAATTAACATGGCATCCTTATTTCAAATATGTACTGCAGTCTGCAGTTAAGACTGGTATTATTGTGTTGGTCGTTGGTCCAGTGGTCGCAAGCGTTACCGCTGAGCATGAGGTCCCGCGTTTGATTCCCGGGTCGGGCAAAGTGTTATTGGGTTTTTTATTCTGAAATTTCTCAGTAACAGCCCGGAGTCCAGATTTGTGCCCGTTTGATGGAAATAGGCTCACCCCCTATTCATCATCATAATTTCAGCCAAAAGACGTCCACTGCCGGACATAGACCTCCCCCAAGCACTTCCACTTCGACCGGTTCTGTGCTTCTCGCATCCAACGGGTTCCTGCGGCCTTCACAAGGCTCACAATGGGCCTTATAAGAAGGCTAAAAGTCACCCAAAGGGCAATGGAGAGGGCACCCCCTATTACAGGGGATTAAATCATAACTGGCAAAATGTGGGTGCACTAATAGGTACACTCTGCTTAACTCGTCGGAGAATACAGGTGTACCTAATGCTAAGTTATATGTGTTAATCAAATAATTGTCCAGAAAACATTTTACAAAATTGTGAAAATAATCTTAAAGATTATTCGAGAACAGTTTATATAACGTGTTTGGAAGCTGCATACAAAGCCTTAGGGAGGTAACAGTTGGCACAATTTAGAGCATTTTGAGCCATACATGTCTTAAACGAAGTATGTTTTTTATTTTTTTTTCCAGTTAAATTGGTATATTATTTCTGATTAATAGTTTGTACTTAAAAATAAAAAAATACATACTTCGTCTAAGCCACATGTCTTAGTCGAAGTATGTATTTTTTTACATATGGCTCAAAATGCTGTAAATAGTGACAACTATCACTCCCTAGAGCTTTGCACTCATCTTCCAAACACCCTGCATACGTGCCTATTATGGTCGGATTAACATAAAAAGGTGTGAAGTTGGTTAATTCATAATTAACAACAAGATGAATTATGATAACACTAACGAGTTGCAAGCTGTCGTTAGTTATCGTAATAAACGTGTGCTAAAGTTTTGACACTGCACGTTTTCTCTTAACACATCTGACATAGGCAGAATGGTCGACATCGACACCATTGCCATAGAGAAAAATAGAATAGAATGTTGACAGTTGGCATTAGCTGTTACAGGTTACAACTGTCAATGTCAATGGCACATTAACAGATTATTACTAGAACAACATGGGAGGTTATTAAATTGGATTTCTATATTTTCTATCAGAAAAACAGCCATTCGGTATAGAAATATTATAATGACAACAAGTGAAAAAACAGCGACGTATCAAAAAATAGACAATAAAAAGCAAAACAAAACCACAGATAAATATTCCTAAAAAGTTCACATTATATCGTGAACATCCTCCCCTTTTTACAGGGGAACAATATTTTTTAACGGTCGCTTGAATATCTACGCCCAACGCATCTTCCGTCAGATGTGCAATCAATCAATCAACACTGCTGGACATAGGCCTCTCCCAGACTGCGCCACAGCACCCTGTCCTCCGCCTTCCGCATCCAGTCTATCCCAGCCACCTTCTTTAGGTAGTCCGTCAATCTAGCTGGGGGCCGTCCCACACGTCCGATGTCCGACCACCCTAAAAGCCAGCCTTATGTACGGAATTTAGAAACTTGGCAAATAAAGAAGCAGGATTGTTCTCGCCCTTTCTACGTCTTTTAAAATAAACACTCGTCATCACGGTCAAGTATAAAAACAAAATCGAATCGACAACGTGTGGCAATAGGTTTTATTTAAAAAAAATGCGTACGACATCATTCCTTAAGATTTATTAAATATGTTTAAAGATGTCAGTCCACTGCTGGACATAGGCCTCTCCCAGACTGCGCCACAGCATTCTGTCCTCCGCCTTCAGCATCCAGTCTATCCCAGCCACCATCTTTAGGTCGTCCGTCAATCTAGCTCGGGGCCGTCCCACCACGTCAGATGTGCGACCACCCTAAAAGCCAGCCTTATGTACGGAATTTAGAAACTTGGCAAATAAAGAAGCAGCATTGTTCTCGCTCTTTCTACATCTTTTAAAATAAACACTCGTCATCAAGGTCAAGTATAAAAACAAAATCGAATCGACATCGTGTGGCAACAGTTTTTATTTAAAAAAAAATGCGTACGACATCATTCCTTAAGATTTAGTAATATGTTTAAAGATGAAATAGTATGTGTGCAAGGTTGGTGAAATTGTATTACAAGAGGTTATTTTAGTAACTAGTGGCCGCCCTTGCTACGTACGGGTGCAATCTACTGATGTGGCGATATGTCGAAACATGAAGATTTCTTTGCTATATCTAAGTTACGTATTAATGTAATAAACACATAAACCTTCCACAAGGTGGACCGATGACCTGGTGAAGGCCGCAGGAATCCGTTGGAAGCGAGAAGCACAGAACCGGTCGAAGTGGCGGTGCTTGGGGGAGACCTATGTCCAGCACTGGTCATTATTCGGCTGAAATGATGAAACCTTCCGGAATGGCTTTGATGCAAAGGCAATGATGGTAAAAACCGGTTTTAGGCGGTTCCACAGACACGAAAACCGACTTTGATTTATATAGGTAATAATTGTAAAGAAGATATACAGTGCACACATACCTTTATACTTACGCTAGAATGCACAGGCTCGTTGGCATAATGGTCGCTAGAGAAACTACTCACCGTGTGGTCCTAGGCACGATACCGGAATCGGGCAATGTATAAGGTTTTTCCACTGCGAAAATTCTGTATTTTTTGCCCGTTATTAAGAATAATCTCGCCCCTTTTATCATATACAACGTTATTTCTAGTATATATATGCGAAACCTGAATATAGTTTGTTCAAAATAAGTAACTGAATCGATTCCAATAATTTTTACACCATGTTATATTTTGTCCCAAAAATGTTTAAAAAAGGTAAAAGTTGGACACCGAGCGACACTAAATAGGTTATCCAATCTCCGCGCCGAACGGTTAGGTACCTAGGTACCTACTATTATCAATGAGCGCAAGACGACGCGCGGCGCGGGTGAGCATGTTTTTGTATGGATAAACACAAGCTTATAACTTTGTGATTTTTCATGATACAGTTTTGAAATTTTGTACATAGATTCTTTACATAAAAATTCGCATATACTAAAAATAATGTTGTAGATGCACATCACATCTCTGCAAACCTTGTTTAGAATACACGCGTGATGATATTATGTACTACATACATGATAATTATATGTATTACTCAAACTTGGCGGTCTAGATAACACTGAATTAAAAGCAGTTATAAGTTGTTGCACACGTCAGACTGTTTCTTATTACATCTTGTATTGAAATCCAAGTATTTTTATTTACCTAGACTACGACTCCTTCAGTTGCATTACCAGGAAGTTCATGCTCTACATAATTGTTCTTTGATCTGGATTTCATTTAATACAATTAAAAATATATATATATTTTATATATTGTTTTCGGAAGTGTTCTTTTTCTCAGCTCTTAGGCTGGTTTTAGGAGTTATTCCGTTCTGATTACCTACATTTATGGGCCGAAGCCAAGTAAATGCAGCGGATGGTGTGTGTTTAAGATGAGGGATGATTAACTAGCTGCGCCTCGCGGTTTCACCCGCGTAAATGTCGATCCCGTGGGAATATCGGGATAAAAAGTAGCCTATATTTATTTACCCTGGAATAACTTCCAGGGTGTCAGCTACCTCCATAGAAAATTTTATCAAAATTGGTCCAGCCGTTTGAGCGTGAAGAAAAACACATTTAAACACACACACTCACAAACTTTCGCCTTTATAATATTAGTGTGATTTATTAGGAAGTTTGAAGACCTGTGACACTAATTTGCACATTAGTTATTAAAAAGGAAAGTAAAACAAATGATTATATTGCCCTCAGACCTCTTCCCTAGTTCGTTGAACTTGTATTCTTCGCGTAGCTAAGTCTTCAATTGACTATTAGGATAACATGATAAGTGCGATATCCGAGACGCGGTCAACCACCCCAGCAGCCCGACATCTTGCAAGTCGATTCAATGATATCAGCTCATAATAATCCACTTATAGGTGGGGTCCTTAAAGTCCCCTAGATGGTGATATATGTATGAGAATTATCGGGGCTTATCGCAATGGCTGGGCTTTTTTTATAGTTCGTAATGACATGAAAGAAGATAGAGATTAATAGCCATTGGCTAGAAAATAATGGTCATTAATCTGTCACCTTCAGCTGGACGGATCGACGTCCTTAAAATGACACAGGCAGTCACAGGCTGAATGCAGAAGGCGGATAACTAATATCTTTTCCGAAATAGCTGGTGACTGGTGTTTCACTTGTTCAGGTTAAATTCTTATGCATTCACTATCTAAAGTAGTAACGCATTCATCTATGTATATTTAGAAGGTTTCAATGATGTCACCACTTTTTCCAACAATTATTTTTTGAAAAACATGATTAAATTACGAAAATTGAGGTTATAAAATTAATCTCAATGGTCAAATGCACGAAAAACATCTTAAGCGTGATATTAAATTAGAATTTTGGGCTTGGGTTAAAAAAAAAAGTAATTCAATTATCAAATCAAAGCAAGTAAGTGGCACTAAAATGTATGCTTCCACAGGTTTTCTGATCCATTTGTTTACATTTTTATCAATTAATTTTGAAACAGAGCATAAGTGTTGTACCGCAACTTGAAGGAGAGACCTACATTAATGTCCGGAAGTGGACATGCGATAGGCCAAGTTGATTAAAGGAAATTAAAATCAAACAAAAATTAACGAAATCATCTAGGTACATTACTTTAGAAATCATCGAAGTTGATTAGTTCAAGGCTACAAATGATTTACGATCTGTTTACGTAACACGACATACATCTATTTTGTTTGACACCTAGGTTAAAGAGAAAACTTTGACTTTGATTTTGTAGTACTTAGTTCATAATATTTTTTTTTAAGTAGGATATTGTTTAATTTTTGTATGAGTTTTTGGCAATTTGGCGACCTCGTTATTGCAGGTGACGCACGTTTGTGCGCTAGAAACCGCAAGCTTGATTTAAAACTAATATTTGAAGAGTCTGGTGTGGTCTTTTTACGCATCTCATGCAATGAGTCAATGTAGTGACTTTTATGTTGTAGCAGATACTTTGATAGGATGGGATAGTTCAGATTTTACAAAGTCTTAATTAAGTTTCCCTTTGTTTAAACCTACGGACTAGATACTATAACATACATAACATAACCAGCCTATGATGTTGCCACGGCTGGGGCGTCTTTTAGATTGAGGAACTTGGTACTATGATTTTTCCTAAAACCTATGGTGACTTTTATGTTGTACTAGAGACTTTGATTTTTTTTTTAAACGGTGCCCCACACTAGGAATTTCTCCTGTATTGTGGGTGCGTTTACAAACATTTAAAGTCACATACACAAACAGCCAGACCCGGAACAACTAGTTGTAGGTCATACAAATATTTGTTCCGTGCGGGAATCGAACCCGCGACACGCAGCGCAGCAGTCAATCGCTTAACCACTGCGCCAACCAGTTGATGGCATAGGTCTGATTTTTCAGGCCCATTACTAAGATTACCTGTTTCTAAACTACGGACTAAGAATTTTCTGTAAAACCTTTAAAGGTTCAGGGTATGTTTTGTATAAAATTTTAGCTTCTAATTAAAAAAACTAAAAAACCCGACTGCGGTAAAAAAATAAGTTTCAAAAAAACTGAAAAGGTTAAAACAAGGCCTTTAATTTTTGTATGAGTTTTTGGCAATTTGGCGACCTCGTTATTGCAGGTGACGCACGTTTGTGCGCTAGAAACCGCAAGCTTGATTTAAAACTAATATTTGAAGAGTCTGGTGTGGTCTTTTTACGCATCTCATGCAATGAGTCAATGTAGTGACTTTTATGTTGTAGCAGATACTTTGATAGGATGGGATAGTTCAGATTTTACAAAGTCTTAATTAAGTTTCCCTTTATTTAAACCTACGGACTAGATACTATAACATACATAACATAACCAGCCTATGATGTTGCCACGGCTGGGGCGTCTTTTAGATTGAGGAACTTGGTACTATGATTTTCCCTAAAACCTATGGTGACTTTTATGTTGTACTAGAGACTTTGATTTTTTTTTTTAAACGGTGCCCCACACTAGGAATTTCTCCTGTATTGTGGGTGCGTTTACAAACATTTAAAGTCACATACACAAACAGCCAGACCCGGAACAACTAGTTGTAGGTCATACAAATATTTGTTCCGTGCGGGAATCGAACCCGCGACACGCAGCGCAGCAGTCAATCGCTTAACCACTGCGCCAACCAGTTGATGGCATAGGTCTGATTTTTCAGGCCCATTACTAAGATTACCTGTTTCTAAACTACGGACTAAGAATTTTCTGTAAAACCTTTAAAGGTTCAGGGTATGTTTTGTATAAAATATAAAAAATAAATTCGAACTCCACAATATGGCACCCTAAATCCGCCATTTTACTTTGTTTTTGATTTTAATGTAGCCAGTGACACTCGCGCTACCAAGACAAATCTAAAGACGTTTAATTTATCCAAATCCGTTCATTCGTTTAGAAGTTACGAGGGAACAAAGAAACGGACATACATACATACAGGTCAAACACATAACCCTCCTTTTGGGCTTCACCGCAGTTGGGTAAAAACTTACAGTTAGGAATAAAGTAAGGGCTCTTCCTTACCGTGTATTTGTAGCAAAGACGCAAAGAACTTTGGTGTTTAAGATTATTGTATTTTCTTTAAATAATCATCGAGGTCAGCAATAAAAAAATCTACATGATTGCTTTTCCAACTTAAAGTGACACAAAAGCACCATATATGGCACTTGCCAAAAGATCATCAAGTTCCACCAAAAAGATGGCGAAACTACAACAAATGACACACTCTCCAACATGACCGACAATTTGTCAGTGTTAATATTGCACTTTCCTTAAACGTAGCAAAAGTGTCAATTTAGTGTCATCGTTGTTTATGTAATGTCAAGTAACGTTACTGTTAACTGCGTAACGAAGCGCGGCCAAACGACCGGTTTTAGGCAGTATTCCCAGAGCAAGATGGGCTGAAAATGGATTTTAATTTTTGGCCGAAAAGAAATTAGGCGGTACTCGTCAAATCTGTTGACCCTCTATAGATTGCCATCGACACGCTAAGAAGAAGATAATTCTCAAAAAAACGAGAATGAATAATAAATGCTGATAAAAAACAATGTTTGTCAAGGCATGGGATTAGGGGAGGGGCCCGTGGCTAAAGAGGGGCCCGCGGCTAAATAATAACAGCCACACAGGTCGATCGATCAGGTTAAGCTACGCTTGCCGCTGTTGGTCTGTGGATAGGTGATCATCTTTACATACCGTGACCCCTCCGTGCCTCGGAAAGCACGTTAGGCCGTTGGTCCCGGCTGTCATTCGTGGATCTTTGACAGTCGTTACGGGTAGTCACAAGCCCGAAAGTCTGACAACCAGTCTTATCAAGGGGTATCGTATTACTCAGTTATTGGGTTGTGGAGGTCAGATAGGCAGTCGCTCCATGTAAAATACTGGTATTCAGCTGCCTCCGGTTAGACTGGAAGCTGACCCCAACATTTTATTCTATTATTGTTATATTATATTATTATTATAATTGGGAAACGGCTAGGCAGATGATGATGACACAATGACAATTAAAGTGAATCATCTACTCGTAAATATCCACGGCATTGCATTGCGCTAATTTGTCGCTTAGCATGCGTTCTTTGCTGGAGGCCTACCGATTTATTTACAATAAATTTCTAATAAATTATGTATCCTGGCAATGATTCAACTTTGTATAATTATCATCTTATATAACATTTTGCAATACATTTCTTTGTTAAGGCTCTCGCAAACAGGCGCGACGCGACGGTGCTACGCGAATTTGATAGAACAATTTCCATGAAGTTTTCATAGTAATTGTTCTACAAGAGTCGACGAGCCTGGCTATGGGATTCTTAACATGACTCTTCTCTGCATTGCAACGTTTTTTGGCCTGTATTTGTTTACAAAATATTTAAATTAGTAAGATTTTGAACACAATGTGTAATAATGGCATTTTAATGTATTTGCATAGTATAGTCATTTATTTTGATTAACATTTGCGGAAATTTGGTTGTTTTTAAAGCAAAATGGATTTCGGATTTTCATTGTTGCAATACTAAGATACATAATATTATAGATTTTTAGTTCGAAGGCTGATCATAACGTAACATACAAACGATATAGTTTGTCCTAGAAAAAATAGTTTATCTGAATCGGGTTTAAAGAAACACTAGACACCATAAAATCTGTTACTTCTTCACGCTTAAACCGTCGAACCGATTTAGATGAAATTTTGTATACAGATAGTTTGAGTCACATAACATCACGCTTGTTGATCTGCAAATGGTTAGGCAGAGGGGTTCACCCACATTTTTCGCCACATAGGGGGGCATACATTATAAGCAAATAAATGATTTATATTCCTATTGTCATCAACTGGGCAAAAATGCAGACTTCAGTGAGCTACTGAGAAATTCCTGATGGAAAACCCAATAACACTTTGTCCGACCTGGGGATCAAACCCAGGACCTCAGCAGGAGTGTTTGTGATCACGAGCGAGGCAGCCAAGTGTTTAGGAGTAGGGTAGGAGTAGTGTAGGAGTAGGGTAGGAGTAGGGTAGGAGTAGGGTAGAAGTAGGGTAGGAGTAGTGTAGGAGTAGGGTAGGAGTAGTGTGGGAGTAGGGTAGGAGTTGGGTAGGAGTAGTGTAGGAGCAAAACAACGTTTGCCGGGTCAGCTAGTTATAAATTTTACTGAAATAAACCCCAAAACAATTAAATAAAAAAGTTTTTGTTTTTAAATTTAAAGACAAAAACACGACTACTGAAAAGGATAAAACAAGAAAGTACCTTCCCGTGGTTTTGGGGTTTATTTCAGTAATATTTATAACTAGCTGACCCGGCAAACGTTGTTTTGCTCCTACACTACTCCTACCCAACTCCTACCCTACTCCCACACTACTCCTACCCTACTTCTACCCTACTCCTACCCTACTCCTACACTACTCCTACCCTACTCCTACACTACTCCTACCCTACTCCTACACTACTCCTACACTACTCCTACCCTACTTCTACCCTACCCCTACCCTACCCTACTCCTACCCTACTCCTACACTACTCCTACCCTACTCCTACACTACTCCTACCCTACTCCTACCCTACTCCTACACTACTCCTACACTACTCCTACCCTACTTCTACCCTACTCCTACCCTACTCCTAAAAAAATAAAAAAGTATCCTATGTCCGTCTCCTGGTTCTAAGCTACCTCCCCACCAATTTTCAGCCAAATCGGTTCAGCCGTTCTTGAGTTATAAGTGGTGTAACTAACAGACTTTCTTTTATATATATAGATTTTGAAATGTGCTAATTAAGCCCTTTCATTTGATACCCAAAACGGCATGATTAAAAAAAAAATGTTTTTATTACTTTATTTCCGCTAGAGGGCGCCATATTCAATTTAATGTAACGTCGCATAGCTTTTAACCAGCGGACAATCAAGACGATACCTCATTTGTCAAATTATGAGAAGAAGTTTAGAAGTTATGAGGTACCGGTCAAAATCATAACCCTCCTTTTTACTTCGCCGTAGTCGGGTAAAAATGAAGCCTTTACATCAATAAGGCAATAGGTACTTAGGTCTGATTTAATACATTTACCCCCTTACTAATAAACGTTGTATAGCGTCTGTATAGTTACACAACGCTTTGTCTTCTTCTTTCGAAAGTCAAATTACTGACGACTGAAAGAGAGAAATCGGTGTGTAACTATTCATCTAATATAATACGTTTATTAGTAAGGGGGTTAATATATGCATGGAGAAATGATTTATTGATTACGTAAGCAATATGTTAAATTTAACACAACCACCAATTTATATCAATAATTCATTAGTATATTCACGCCACGTATATTTTGTAGATTGCCTAGATTGCACGCATAATTATAAATATTGCGGATGGTATCTGGTTAATTATTGTCAGTGATAACCGGTCAGTGTCGTAAATTACCCTAATCCATAAAGCTGCCATGTTGCGGTTTGGTTTGTAAGAAATTATCGCTATCTTTATTATTTCATATAAATGCTTTGATACAAACACAAATAGCGGACGCTGGCCGCACAGCTGCTGGACTGAAGTGGAACTGGGCTGGCCATATCTGTTGCATGTCGGAGCAGCAATATGCACTCAGTGGATCCCCAATGGTAGGAAACGACTGCGCGGCAGGCCTAGAAAGAGATGGCGGGATGAGCTGGACTCCTTCTTAAAGGATTGGCCCACAATCGCAGTAGACCGGGAAAAGTGGAAATAGGGAAGGGAGGCCTTTGCCCTGCAGTGGGACAACACAGGCTCATAATAAATGCTTTGATGGCTAGTCCGCGGATAAGCTATCGAATGTTTACAGTGTTGGCCGAAGCACGAAAAACCTGCTCAGGTGGAGATTCACAGATGACTACGCCCTGGAGTGTAAATGTGGTGCTGTTCCACAAACAATGGGTCACTAAATATAGTGTCCAGTGCGTCGTCGTCTGCACGTATCAGGTATTGATGGACACTGGACACTACTGAAGCTGTCAAATTCGTAGCCAAATTCTAGACCCACTCTTTACAGATTGCCATGGACATGCTAAGAGGTGTTAGAACCGTTTATCATTATTATTTCTGCGTAACTTGAAATGAGTATTACGTAGGTAGTTTTGACGCTGCGAGAGCCAATCAAAACGCGGAACTCAAGCTATGAAGTGCGTAAGTACAGTCAAGTGTTATTAAAGTTGAGAAGAAAATCACATTTGAATTTCCTGATGTGACATGTCATACAAACGCGGCTTGTTATTAAGTTATTAGCATAAATAAATAATCATTTATTTATGCTAATATTTCTGAATTTAATCATTTCAGTATTTTTGTCTGCTGATCAATAGTATTTGTTTGCTAGGAAACAAAAACTATTGATCACATAAGAATCTTATTTTGTCTTTTTGGTAAAATAGTAAGAAAAACCATACCATCCACAGTTTCCTTATAGAAATTAGGCAATAGAACAAGTAAAGGCATCTTAGCCCCTTGCAACTCTTCTTTCGATCACCAATCCTCTTGAAATGCGTGGTGACAACAGTGTGATCCTATTAAAAGAAGAGAACTCTCTCTTGCCGTAGGACCCGCGGCTGCCCAGCTCACTCCATTCGTTGCCCGACAAAAGTTACAAAAGTTACGAGTAGCACCTACGTTGACAGTGCTTATAGGGCTTAACTTACAACCTTGTACATTTGAGGCAAAGCGCTCTGTATGACATTTGCGGGCGTGACAGCCTTGATCGTTGATATATACCACGGTTTATGAGGTCATTGACATTTATCTTTTAATGCACTTTCATTCACTTAAGTATACTTTTGATTACATACTTGTTTCGTGGAGTTACCGCAAATAGGTTTGTGAAGGTCCGCTTAAGCGATCACCTATTCTGTCAATCAGAGGAGCAAATTTCGCAATTTTAAGAACGTTCACAGTCTGATCTCTTTCCTCAAAAAAATCTCTAATTTAGAGGTATTTTTGACAGATAGAGACAGACTGTGAACGTTGGCCCTACATTTTTGACATGTTTTTGACATTGTTTGTCGCTGAGATGAGATTGCGATCAGATTTTGAACGTTTTTAATTACTGAAGTTGACCTTCAGATTTTCCTTCGACATGTTTTGATTCCGTTATAGCCATTCTGAGTACTGCTGTATAAGAACATCGCAATAACGAATACAATTAAACTAACTTTTGATGACGTACCATTCCCGTGGTCCCATGCTACCATAGCTTATAAGTAGGTATGGTAGTACAGCGGTATGCGACCTCGGGAAGGTACTTTCTTGGTTCATCCTTTTCAGTAGTCGGGTTTTTGTTTTTAAACTTATTTTTTATTTAATTGTTTTGGGGTTTATTTCAGTAATAGCACTTTTCTATGATACAGCAGATTTTTAGGGTTCCGTACCTCAAAAGGAAAAACGGAACCCTTATAAGATCACTTTGTTGCCCGTCGGTCAAGGCCCTTTTTCTCAAGAACGCGTGGAATTATCAAGTTGAAATGAATATTAAATACTCAGGGCTGCAATCCCTTGAAGCAGTGAAAAAATCAAACTTCAACGTCAACGCAATCAAAAGATACGGGCGTTTATATTCTGGAATCAAAACCTATAGGGTACTTCCCGTTGACTTACAAGCATGAAATTTGGCAAGCAGCAATGTAATGTAGCACAAGTAAAGGAAAAATTCCGAAAACCATAGTAGTTACATTAGTATTTTAAATCTTGTTTTCCCAAAACTTTGCCACTTCCACGGCGTTGTCGGTAGCAGCGCAGAGGTCACTTTGACTGCATGTTTTGGGACACAGAGGGCAGGATACATACCTACAAATTTGTATGGAACCCGCAGTGCGCGAGTCCGACTCGCACATGACCGGTTTTTTTTTATAATTGACCAAAATTTTCTACGCTGGGAGGTCTAGAATCATGCACTGAATTCATGGTTACAGTTTGCCTGTCGATGTACCTGTCACCCTGTATGTACAGACGCGCACATCAAGCTACCCAAAACTGTCAAATTTTCCCAATCAACTTTGAACCTTATGCTTTAGCAATAAAGTTGAAAATCTATTAAAGAAATTTGACAGATTGTAGTAGTTTGATGTACTGGCGTCTGTACCTAGTTGTAGAATAAAGGTTGACAACTTTAATCAAAGCCACAAGTACTTATTTAAAAACTTGCTTGATTTTTTATATGACCCTGTACCAAGTACCAAAACCCAATGTAACCTAATTTAGTTTCAATATCTTTCATCTTAAACACAGCGGATATAAATTATCTATAGATCAGAATGTTTCGCGAATATATCCGTTCAGCCATCACGCGAGGACAAACACATTAATGTATGTAGATCAGATTTTACGCACTTGTTAATTATTATTTTTTGATTTATTAGACATAAATTTAAAATGCGTAGAACCTTAAACCTCGTAAAGAAGTAGGACAAAAACAATTGGCGGTGGTAAAGAGTTTGGTGGATGCTCTCAGTCGGACACTGGATTACAAGTCTACAAGTCTATGTTACACGTCTGCCTAACCCTTCTGGGAAAAAGCCTTGATGATATGTTTATTTTGTGTCAAAAAATATATGCAGTTTTAACGATACATGCAGTTTTAACGATACATGCAGTTTTAACGATACATGTAGTTTTAATGAAACATGTAGTTTTAACGATACATGCAGTTTTAACGATGCATGTAGTTTCAACGATACACGGAGTTTTAACGATACATGTACGTAATTATTCTCTCTATGTTAATTAATGTAATTGGTGTTTTACCGTTTTAATTAACTATAAATAAATAAATAAAATTTCGTTTTAATGGGAAGAGAAGTTAATATGAAATGAAATGTTTATTTATGTAAGTAGATCTTTTATGACACTTTTACACGTCAATATGTTAACGTCATTTTCTCGGAGGTGTCGAAAAAGCAACGCAGGTAAATTATCAAGATGATAAATAGTGACTTTAACATGTATGAGATTAATTAAAAAAAATATCTGTAACGGTGCGGAAGCCTAGACCAGCAGTGGACTTCTTTTGGCTGGAAGATGATGATGATGATGAAATAAAATTGTATTGTAAAAATACAGCACCCTAACCTACCGCTCTTTTGTATCATAAACGTGGAAGAGGACATTTCTGTATTGAAGGACGCTAAGCTACCTAAGTACCTACTCTTGCACTCTTAAACAAACAAACAGAACTCGACTTCCTTTTAGTTCGCTCGTGATTAATGCTCCGTGATTGTCTTATCCTGGCCGTATCTAGTGATCTATATGTGAATGAAGTTTTAATTATTTCGTGTTGTTGCAATGTGTCATACTGGATGCGATGTACGAAGGTTGAGTTACTGGTTGGAGTAGTCAAAGCATGAACACGTTACCGACAAAGAATTGCTGTGTCGAAATCATCTGTGTCGAATGCATGTGCGGCTTTAATGACGAACGTAGTACTTGCATCAGTTGCAACTTGCCCATGGAACTCTATATCTGAGTTTAGACCTTCGACTAGACTTATTAAAGTTCGCAACTCGTGGCAAAATTAAACAGCAATCTTCTCAGGACTGGTCCTTAAAAAACTTCTACAAAACGCACATCTTACAAAACGGATCCAAGGACCATTGAGTCAAGGTTGGTCCTTCGAGCTGTGTACACGAAAAATTGTGGCTGATAACTCTTCTATTACTTTTGGCTCCCATTATTAGACAGAGGGTATTGGATAGCAATCAAGCTGACCGACAGCCCACCTGATGGTAAGTGGTCATCGCTAACTATTGGCATCTGCAACACGGGCATCGCAGATTAATTGTCTTGTCAGTCTATTTATTTGCAGCTTCCTACCCATTTTCGGCGATTTAACTAGTATTTTTGGTGTTTTTAGTATAAAGCCTTTGTAGCATATCAATGCCATATCCACCGTCTTCTCGGCTCCTGTCGGTTGCAGCTACCGGAACTGGCAGCCGGACTCGTTTGAAGGGCGCGCGATCGCCTCTCTCCGCCTCGACAAACTGCGTGCTAACACACTACCTATTTTTTACATTTAAACATGCATTTTCAGGTGTTTGGTTGTTGTATTTTATTAAGATTAACTGTTGACTGGTAATGTAAAAGATACGACCGCGATTGATGGGGTGGTTGAGTGCATTATATTGGGAAAAAGACCAGAAAATTTAATGCATTAGAAACACTAAAGCAAGGTTTAACAGTAACGCAATTTTGGGCAAGTTTGAACCGACAATACATAATGAACCAATGATTTACAGAAAAATAAAAAAAATAGTAATACCTACATATGAAAAGAAAACGCAGTTAAGTTAACAATAGAAGTAGTTTAACATTTGGGAAGTTTTGACCAGCAAGTGTCTTAGAATTTGTAATTTAGATCACTGTGGCTATTATTTATGCCACTAACCCATCAATTCCAAAATCAAATCAAACCCCATTACAGACAGTATGTCATCACGACTGATAATCGCGTCGCAGTGGCGCGTGCGACTAATCCCTGCTATACGCAACGTCGTGTCGCAAGCGGAACACGGCTCGGGAGAAGGAAACTGCGCGTTAAAATGCCTGACCATTGCGACATTAGTGACACTGGCGATTTTGTGCCGACAAGGGACATTCTGATTATAATCAGTTATCTTTTTCGATCACTGCAGGGTGCTGAGAACTCAATGGCGGCGAGTAACACAGCTGTGTGGAGGTAGAGCGATAACTCTAGAAATATCCGTTTGCTTTAAAGTACAAGGAACTGAACAGCTAGATATGTCAAAGAAGACAGATGGAATATCGAGGTAAGTGGTGACCGAGAATAGGTCACCAAAACTCTGGCACATCAGGGACAGAAGATATCTGTTTGCTTTGAAGTACAAGAAACTGAACAGCTAGATATATCAAAGATGGCAAATGGAATACGGAGGTGAGTGGTGACTAAGAATAGGTCACCAGAACTCTGGCACTTGAGGGACAGAACATATCTGTTTGATTTGAAGTAGAAGGAACTGAAAAGTTGGGCATGTCTAAAATGGTAGGTGGATTATGGATGTGAATGGTGCTGAGAATAGGTCACCAAAACTCTGGCACTTAAGAATCACAAGATATTTTTAAAATAGACACAACACTATGACCGGCCGACCTCATCTAGTTTAAAAAAAAATATGATTGACGTGTAAAAGTGTTTGTACAAACCTAATTACAGAAATAAAATCATTTATTCATTTATGTAGAAGAATAGAGAGCAAAAAATTATCAGAACTAATTCGTGAATGATGGCCGGCCGATGAAAAAGTATGATTTTGTAGTCTTGTAGGTTTACTTTTTCGATTTAGACCGTTTGACCAGAGAATAATGTGCAAATATACCTCCGACCTCTTAAGAATTAATAAACGTTTATCAACCCACGCGAGTAAACCAATAAGAGGGAATCAAGAGTAGTTAATTATGATTTATGTAGGCTATAATACCACAGCGAATATTACCAAATACGGGGAGTAAGTACAAACAGATCTGAGCTGAGTTTCAATATTATGCGGTGATGTAAGTTTTGTGATCGTGATGATGTAAGTTACAGGCTGTTTAAAATCCATCAGTTTCCCTTCACGGCAAACATGAATAAAAGAGTACCTCTTCTGTTCTAAGCAAAATACATCCTAGGCTGTTATTGCCCTATACAAAACGATCATAATGTTCCCACTGATGGGACCACAGGCCTCCTCTCTGTGAGGGAAAAAAAAAATTCAAATCACTAAATTCATACCACAATATTTTTTTTTTTTTCTCACGAAGTTATCCTTCACCGTAACTCAGCAGTGTCTTTTATTGCCTAAGAAAGTTTAGCTAACAGACGTTGAAAAGTTACCCCTCAATTAGATGGCCCTTTAAATGTTTGACTACGTCGACATTTTTCATTTTAAAATTACCCGATTAAATCTACGCAACTACGCAACGAAATATTACTAGGTATATTACTAGGTACTTGTAACTGCGTATAGTAAAGTTTAATTCACAAATCGTAGGACTAGTAAAAGTATGGTGTGAATGAAGGACGTTAGGCCGGATGTATTGCGATATCAACCGATGGCATATACTCGTAATGGACTGGGTTATGTAGTAAGCCTGGCCGCACGGTCTTTGGGCCTTTAGAGGAGGCGACTTTTTGTTGGGACACTGTCGCGACACAATCAGGACCCAATTTAATATAACTGATAATTCGACATAATGTATTTGTAATTATCACATGCCCAAATGTATGAATGAACTTGCAAAGTTGTCAAATTGTGGAAGTGTTGCCTGCGGGTTTTATCAAATAGACTCTAGGACAGCCCTGCGATCTCATTAATTAGTTTAGACTTACACACGCGTTCATAACCTCACGTCTTTGTCCCCAGAAACTACAGAATGCCACCAGCTCTGATTACATACTCCTTTTGCCTCGTTTAAATATATTATGTGTCTAGGGTCGCAGCATAATGCTGAGCGCCCCAACCCTTTCTTATTTTTTTTTTTTGTTTATTTTCTTTATTGCGTCATGTTTACCGCAAATAAACGTATTTTCTTTCTTTTCTTTATCATAAAACAACAAATGATCGAACAATGGTTTGCAAATTTTGACGGACAACTTACATACACAGGAACAGTGCAAGTTAAATATAAAAGCTTGTAAAAACAAATAAAAGTCAAAAATTTAATTTCAGGCATTCTGGCCGCTGTCGTTTGGTTGTCGTAGTGACATGTTTGAACTAACTTCTAGACCAGAGCCTCTTTTATAACGAATTCATTTCGTCTTATTACAGATAAAAAATGAAAATTTTTCAGGACTTTGCTCTTCAATTACGAATACATAATTTTTTTGTTTAGATATGTATTTATTTGCTATTCCGAAGGTTGCGAATAAGGAAAAAAAATATATTTTGTCGTAACTGGTTACGAAAGTTAGTAATCATTAGGATGCTCAGTTGCGAAGTTGCGGTTAAGGAAAAAATAAAAATTCTTAATTCGCAACTGAAAACGGCCGGAGGGTTCCAAACCATAAAATAATATTTCAAACCATATTTTGCACAACAGTCTCCCAACAAAAAGTTGCCATGTTTGTAGACCACAAGGAATTTGGACAAGTAGCCTGCTTACCTTGCCCAGTGGTTCTCGGTTACGGGCACAAGCGGAAAGGACCCTTTCATGGTGAAATATCAGTGAAAACTATCCATACTAATATTATAAATTTAAAAGTATCTCTGTCAGTCTGTCTGTCTGTCTGTATGTTACCTTTTCACGCTTAAACTGCTAAATGGATTTCGATAAAACATGGCAGAGAGATAGATTGC
Source organism: Oligia fasciuncula (assembly GCA_963082905.1). Classification (NCBI taxonomy): domain Eukaryota; kingdom Metazoa; phylum Arthropoda; class Insecta; order Lepidoptera; family Noctuidae; genus Oligia; species Oligia fasciuncula. Next base: position 21,050,525 of record OY720391.1, on the reverse strand, counting down.
ATCCCGGGGAAGGACGTAGGATAGTTTTTATCCCGATATTCCCACGGGATCGACACTTATGCGGGTGAAACCGCGGGGCGCAGCTAGTATAAAATAAAGACAAACAAAATTCACTATAGAAAACCAACAAAAAATATCAGAACAAAAGAAAATATAATATAGGTATTACCTAAAAAATTTATGAGGCACCACGCCACCATCTACAATTAATATTTGAATAAGTAAACGGATTAACTTTGTATGATTTTTGTGGCCAAGTTTTTCCCAGCAGGTACCTACATCTTTAAGCCATAAGTCACGAATGAAGATAGGATAAGAATCAAGTTCTTCTAACAGAACAGACAGCTGTGCTGCTGGGGAGTTTGTTGCGCAACTTCTTCCCAGCTGAAGCACTAGGAAGTGGTGAAGTGGGGGCGTTTTTGGGGACTGCTTATGTAATTTTGGCGTTCAAAAAGTGCTGATTCTCAGCCTAGTTTGAATAAATGACTTTGATTTTGATAGGGTTAGAGCTTATTCTTTACCATTGTAAAGAATATGAATAAAACTATAACGTAGCTATTTGTTTTTTTTTGTGACTTTACATCCGTAAAGTCATTACTTTACGGATGTAAAGTCACAAAAAAACTAAATTAATTTAGAAACTAGCTAACAGGTAGGTATTTAGCTATATTCTGGGAATTTGTCCGAACCAGATTTGGTGTTTTAATGTTACAACAATTGCAATTTTATGCTTATAAAAAAATTACAAATATAAAACGTTTTAATAATTACCAGATTGCCATGACAATAAGATAACAAAACTAGACCTATTAGTTTGTGCAGTCAGCATAAAAAAGCGGCCGTTACACAAAGTTTCAAAATTGTTAATTTGTCAAAAAATAAAGTATCACACTAATATTATAAAGGCGAAAGTTTGTGGGTGTGTGTTTGTTTATACGTTTGTTACTTCTTCACGCTCAAACGGCTAGACCAATTTTGATAAAATTTTGTATGGAGGTGACTGACACCCTGGATTAACATATAGGCTACTTTTTATCCCGATATTCCCACGAAATCGAAACTTATGCGGGTGAAACCGCGGGGCGCAGCTAGTTAGGTATAAGCCGGCTTACTCTGTATATCTATGAAGAATAAAAATTATATAAAGAGATTATTGATAGAGACTTTGAAATTAAATTTGGGATTTCAATAAATACAATAAAATTGCTTGGTTTTTAATAGCCTAAAATTTAAATAGTTGTTTTTCTGACGTTAATCACATAGTCATTTAGACTACATTAAAATATATGGACATGATTAACACGTCAGTTAATCTAAATAAATTAATAAACATAAAGAATGTTGCAAGCATGTGTGAAAACTTATGATAATCTAACTGAATGCGGAAAATTATTTATTACCTTGATATTTACCATGTATGGCTGAACTTTATTAGATTTAATTACTGACGTAAATTGTAGACATTTATACTGATGCATGCTCGCCTGTCTTTCAAGATCGTCAGGTAGGATGGTGAATGGACTACAAACGAAATCATGCTTATCGAAAAACCACAGAAAATGTGTTTTGCCGGCTATAAGTAAAATATTTTTGAAGTGAAAACTTCTTTAGACGCGTTGGGCATTTTTTGACACGAGAAAAACCATTGAACTCGCGCCACTGTTACCGTAAGCGACACCTCGCGTGTTTTGTTTATAAGACGAATCAAAAAATACCCGCTTCGGATGTGTTCGGCTGTCCTCGGGATGTAGGTACCTACTCGGGATGTAGGGATATGTCAGTGAGTGATGGCAAAGTATTCTGTTTGTGTTTTGTTTTCACTTTTGTCGGCACTCCCGGAGTGCCACTGTTTTTTTTTATATTTTACTTATACTTACATAACTTTGCGGATATTGGAATAGGTATTTCCCAAAGGGTGAAGGTACCCATATTACATTTACATTTCGGTTTAGGTCCCACAACAACACTATGCTTATGGTTCATAATTGGTTTACTGTAAATAATTTGGTATTAAATGAGAAAAAAACTAAATGCATTAGATTCGCTTTACCGAATGTTAGGAGTAGTGAATGTCATGTTGTATTGAATAAGGAGATACTTGAATTCGTCGAAAATACGGTTTTCCTGGGGATCACGCTTGACTCCAAACTGCAGTGGGGTCCGCACTTAACATCACTGGCAGGGCGGCTAAGTTCAGCCGCTTACGCTGTTTGGAAAATTCGCCAATTAACAGACGTGGAGACCGCGAGACTGGTCTATTTTAGTTACTTTCATAGCATCATGTCTTACGGTATTTTGTTGTGGGGACGGGCTGCAGATATTGATTCTATCTTCATTCTGCAAAAGAGGGCTGTCAGAGCCATCTACAAGCTCAGCAGACGCGAATCTCTACGGGAACTGTTTAAAAAAATTAACATCATGACGGTTCCTTGTCAATATATATATGAAAACATTATGTACGTTCGAAAAAATCTACACCTTTTTAGTAAGATAAGTGACAGGCATAATTTTAACACTAGAAATAGGGACAAATTAGATCAACCGCGTTTCAGATTGTCTAAAGTAAAAACTTCTTTTTTGGGTTACTGTGTAAAATGTTATAATAAAATACCACTCGATATTCTTCAATTAAATGAGAAGAAATTTAAAACATACATTAAACGCACACTATGTAGACAAGCATATTACAAGTTGGATGATTATATTGTAGATAAAAATGCTTGGCTTAATGCTGGTCCTGCTCCACAGACACTTGGACTCACTAGTTAAAATTTCAATATTTGGAAGAGGTGCTTCCCTTTTTCTTTTTAAGTGTTTCTGACATTACGATTTATTTTTTTCTTAATTTATTCAATCAAGTTTAAGTGTTGAATACTTCAATATTAAATATCTCTTCCTGTTTGGTAGGTAATAAAATTCTATTTACCTCTTATATAAATTGCAAACTGTAGTTTTGTATAATTTAGAAGCATTTTTTTTTTTAATTTTGTGAATGTAAGAACCATGTTTCCGTTTATTATGATTTTTTGATGTTGACTTGAAAGAGCATGGCAGTTGAGAACGTGTCATGCTCACTTAAATGTCTCACCGATGGTGGCGCGTGTGTTGGATCATTCGGTTCCCTACAAAATGGTTGAGCTGGATGGTGCTGATCCACGCGTCATGTTCGTGAACGGGCGCCGTCGGTTGAGACTGGTCATCTCTTAACTGCCATGGCTTATTTTTAATTTTATGTCTTGAATTGTTTCTTCATTTCTGTCTTTTTTTACATTGTTCTCACATATAGAAGCAACAAGAATAATGTACCCAGGATTTTGTAATATCTTGATTTAAAAGAGTGTCCATGGAGTTTCTTGCCCGTTCTTCTCCATAGAGATCTACGCTTTGGAATGGGCAACTAGCTTCAACTTTCTGACTAACTGACAGACTATTTAATTTTGACAATTCAAAAGTGCCTGTACAAGGTTTAATTGAAATAAATGATTTGAGTTTGAGTTTGAGTTGACAACGCTTTTGGTATTGACCGTGCAAAAATCCTACTCAGGTTGTTACAGAAAAAAACCCCAAAAATATGAAACCCAATAACAATTTACCCGACCCGAGAATCGGACCCAGGACCCGCACGCTCAGCACGTAAACTATAAGTAGGTATACAAATTGGATAAAATATTTTTTGTGTGGTGAAATACTCCTTAGTATTTGTCACGTAAGCTCGTAAACGCTCCTACGAATCGGTCAGTATATTGGTTTCCTTCCCTACGTAAAAGTGACACAAATACCTATACGGTAATATGTCAATATTACCGTATAGGTATTTGTGTCACTTTCAGAAGACAAAAGACCTTTTTTGTGAGTAAAAATTTACCCGGAACCCTTATCTTGACTACCTGTGAATTTACAAGCTTTCAGTTGTAGATTTATACTGTTATCTGACCTCGGTTAATAGCGTTTATTATTTCTTGTTGCGCTGGATTTGTACTTGCGACTAATCGTTGGTTGTTAAGAAAATATTTTATTTCCTTTTGCCAAAAATGCAAAATCAGGCGAGAGTTTCAAGGAAACTACAATCGCTGAATTTCAAATGTACCTTTGGTCTTAATATAAATATATCCTAATTGATAAACAATCTTTTGAGTCCACTTTTACGGCGATCTCCATTTGAAAGATCGAACATTTTCTTTCTTTAAACTTATTATCAAGTAGGTACCCCCTGACATGTCAAAACATCGGGATTTCTCCTCTCGGAATAAATGCTCTAAATGACGGTGAAACCCACAGACTTCTGTGGTGAAACCGTATCGAAATAAATTGCATAGTTTGAAAGAACTATCGCTCCATGTAAAACACGGTATTCAGCTGCATCCGGTTAGACTGGAAGCCGACCCCAACATAGTTGGGAAAAGGCTAGGCAGATGATGAGTTTGAAAGAACAAAGAGGACACACAGACATACATGAAAAGCGCTTTGTTTTCTACTTAACATGCTTTATAAAGTACCTACGCTAATGATTATTTTTAGTGCCATGAAAACATAACATACCCATGTTTATGTTGTTGGAAGACAAAAGATGTTGCTGCCTTACCTGTAACAAAAAAGCACATACTTACATTAAAATAGTGCAACATGATTATCATCGTCAACTGCACTGTCTCTTCGAGTTTTATCAAATGTCTGATCTGTACCTACCAGGACCTAACTACGCTTAAGACAAAAGTTCATTGTTTTAATGAGTCAGACCATATACGGTCATAGTAGGTAGTTAGGTAGATAGAGCATGTCGATGTCGGGGTAAGTTGGGCACTGGGGTAAGATCGTACAAATTATATCAATCGTATTTTTGAACAGTGACACCATTTTGATCTGCACCATTATTTTCTGTTCCAATCATTGACAGAATAAAATGGCGCAGAATTTGTTTCGTACGGTCTTACCCTAGCGCTAAACTTATCCCAACATCATCATCTCTTCTTGCCCTTGTAATGTTAGGCTCGGCTCAGCATACAATACATAATTTGCTTCTTTGAGGATCAAACCTTTACCACAGGAAACCAAGCCCTTGACTACTGTCAATCGAGTCGTCTACATACATAATTTTTCGATTATATTATGATTAATCCATATCAACATTTTCTTGTTTAAAAAAAAAAACAAAATCACAACAGACTTGTCACACCGGTTACCGTTTTTCCCTTTTCCTGGGTTATAAGTGACTTCAATTAAAATAGTGACAGGTTTTACGAACTATATTGGTAACACACACCAGCAGCAGCAGACGGTTTTGACATTTACGAAGTATGACACTTTACAATGTGCATATTAAGTGAATCTAGGCAAGGTTACAGAAATGGTATCGAAAGGATTATAAATAATAAATAAAAACAGGAAATATTTTACATAATCCTCTAAAAACAGTTTGACCTTATCATTATGCAGATTTAAATAAATGTTAGAGTTTAAAACTAAGTTAGAATACCCCGGCCAAATGGGTAAGGTTAGGTTAGGTTAGTTAGAACTCCCCCCCGGTGGGTTCCCGCATTGTCGAGGCGGGGGGGCTCAGTAGCCGTGGCTTGGACACCCACGGTGAAGCGAAGAGGAACCCGAGGAGGGGCCGCTCGTCAGGGCTTTTGCCGACAAGCCGACGACGTAGCGGCCAACATGTAGGTTGCGGTGCCGCTTGGGCGACATCGCAACTGAGGCGGGCCGCGATGTCGTACCGGAGGCATCGCGGCTGAGGGTTGGAGGCCGCGGCGGGAGAGGAGTGCCGGTATTACGGTGCGCCGCTCTCCCTACCTTCCGCGGCCTTGACGGGGTCGCCACCGTTCGATGGCGGACGCGGTGGGGCCGCAGGGGAAGAGGAGTGTTGGTATGACGTTGGCCACTCTCCCTATCCTCTGCGGCCGAAAATTGGCAGGCGGCGGGGCCAATGACCTGACCCGTCGCAGGGGGACCAAGGGTGGCAGAGACGGGGTCGTCTGGCGCCCATGTGCTGGTTTGGTCCCTGGGGTGGTCACGGCGTGCTATGTGTTCTGGTGCGCCGGTGATGGGGAGTACTCCCCGGTGGAGGGTCCGGTGACGGACAGCCGCGGCGGGTTCACGGATGAGTGCTAACGCGTGCCCGTGTTCCCGCCATAAGCGGCAGAGGAGGACACCGTGGAGTTTTAGTGGGTTAGAGTCCCACATAACTGCACTATCTCCCCGTGGTAGTGCAGAATGCATGAGCATTTCTCCACGTAAAAAAAAAAAAAAAAAAGGTTAGTTAGAACTGTAACCCCCCGCGCAAGCAGAACTACAACTACATACGCTCGTAGGTACGTAGATGTAGCTCATAGTATCGATATCCGTGATGTAGGTACATCCAAATTGGTCGCAGTTACTTGGCTAATTATTATATTGAGGATCCCAAAATAGGAAGCATTTGAGGTTCACAAATAGAAGCGATTCATTATATTCGAATGTTCATTAATATTATTAGGAATAAAAAAAAATCTGGTGTCATGATTATCCAATTAAAATTAAAGCTAATTTATTAAAGAAGCTGTTCCATAAATAAGCATTATATTTTTCCAATTAGTTAAGTGTCACGTGTTTATTAGGACAAAGCACGTCACTCATAACTAATTGGAAATATAATGCTTATTATGAATTTTTTTTGTTTCGTTTCACGTATGACCTTTATGAGCTATTTGGTCGGTTGAGGTAAACTAACCGGACCAAATTCCTATATTTGTGTGTTTTTGTTTTAACAGAATTTGAATTGATTCTTCTTTGAATTCGGGTATAAGCTTGCATATTTGTGCAAGAATTTGAGGAAATTCTCAATAACATCGGAGGTTTGGGTGCTCTAAATATTACAAATGCACGGTCTCTCAAATTACTGTCATCTGTAATGAAATATGTTAACCAGGACTCATTGGGTTGATTTTGATTAAAAAAACTATTCTATGTCTTCTTCATAACCTAATTTCCTAAAACCAGACCAGTACCATAGGTCGCACTTTCAAGTTCACTAACACCTCTTTCATTCATGACATTGTGCATAATATCTGGTTTTACGAGGTTCAATCTAACCACAGCTCAGTTTCTCATCTAAGACATTGCGAAGGTTGTAGAGGTCATTACCGTATTGCGAAAGTTTTGCTTTCATAGTGTTATGTTATTGTTGCGTATTGGTTTGTTGTTATCTTAGTAATTAAGTAGTTGTGTTTGTGGATTTAAATATAATCAACATGTTATTTTCGCCATGGGACTCACTGGCTCAGGGCTATCACACAAGATTAGTTCGGGTTGGTTAAATGATTTATTTTTTGTAGTAGGTTTGTACAAACACTTTTACACTTTTTTAATTTGGTTTTTGGTTTGAATGTTTGTACTTTATTGGAAAATGGAAAGCAAAAATGAAATGAAATGAAATCTGGGGGCACGGTAGTGCCCCCGCCAAGACGAGCCAAGCGAAGCGCAAGGGCACTACCTACCTTTTCTCGAATCACTTCGTCGTATTTTGGAACCTTCGTAACTTGGGTTTGGATTATACCAGATAAACAAAACTTTCGGGATATGATGTCAGTGATTGACTTATTAAACCTATAAAGTTTCAATTGCATAGCTCTTATACTTTAGATTTTATTGATATCTAAAATACCCCGATTTCGTCACTGACTCACTGACTCACTGATGATCATCAATATTCTAAGGTTCTTCCTGAAGTCCTAGAAAGCTGAAATTTGGTATGTAAGCTAGTAATAGTACACAAACAACAAAAAAACTCTAAAACTTGGAACTTTTATCCTCCAACCCCTTAAACTAGGGGATGGAAGTTTGTACGAGACTTCCGCAAATTTTGATGCTAGAGTTCTAAAAATTGATATAGAGACTCCTTGTAATAAATAATAAAATACATATTTCAGGATGTTTAGTAAAGAACCCCTGAACGAACTTTCAAAAAGATGTGTAATCCCACCAAAAACATTTTCACATTTTCATGTAAAATGTTGCCAAGACGAGACCACATATGGCTCGCACTGCCAAAAAGTTATCAGATCTCATGTAGAGCCAAGCTTCTAACTCTACACGCCCTAACTTCACAAACTTTACACCTTAGTCAAAATATGTGGCTTGGCCGTTTCGCTACCATCACGTGGGCGTAAAGTGAATTTATTCACCGTTCATTACTTTTCTGATACACTATAGTTCTTGTAGTAACGAAAAGGCCAAACCTCATATTTTGACTAAGGGGTAGAGTTTATGAAGTTAGGGCGTGTAGAGTTAGAAGCTTGGCTCTACATGAGATCTGATAACATTTTGGCAGTACGAGCCATATGTGGTCTCGTCTTGGCAACATTTTACATGAAAATGTTTTTGGTGGGATTATTTATTCTGCAAATAAAATATCGGAATCACTTTTACACGTCATATTATTAAAAAAGAAATAAGCTAGCTGAGGTTAGCGTTTCCTATCTGACTACTCTGAGAAGAAAGGCCGAAATAAACTCTGAGGTCACAGTCTCTTAAAAGTCCAGACATAATAAAGTATATATTAATAAATCTAGGTCAGATCAAAACTAAAGCAGCCAGCGATACTGACGGAGTAGCAGTTAACCCACAAAAAATCAGATACATTTTCCGTCATTAAAGATAGCTGACGTGGCTCAAAAGGCTTCCCAACTTAAATGGGACTGGGCAGGAGATGTCTGCCGCACGGCAGGACGGGCTGTGGGCCAAAATAGCACAGAATTGGTGCCCTGAGACAGTGAGGCGGGGTCGCGGCAAACCACGTAGGAGATGGCGGGACGAGCTGGATAGGTTCCGTCAAAACTGGAGAACGCGCGGGCTCACAAAAGATGGAAGGAGTGGAGGGAGGCCTTTGCCCAGGAGTGGGACAGAGTAGGCTAGTAAAAAAAATTGCAGCGGACACTATAGGTTAGGTTACATAAAAGCACCCAAAGCGAAACTTCCTCCTTTTTTCAACAGTAGGTAACGAACGACAGTGGTGTGTGTTTTCATCCTCATTTTTTCTACTCACTGCCCTTCACAACATCACGAACAGCAATAAACGTATTATAATGAATTAATCACTCCAAATTGGAGACCTTCAAAATATCATTACGGAGGTACAAGTATTTCGAAAAGCTCTCGATTTCGTTCGAAACATGATAGATGACGATCATTTGATACGGTTAGATCATTAAATGGATGCAAGTCGTTATAAAATGATAAACATGTGGTTAGATGTAACCACACATGGAAATCTAGAGATGATACATCAATGTTAGTAAAACAATTGGTGAGATAAATGAATCGATCAATATTTTTACCGACTTAAAAAAAAAGGAGGTTATCAATTCGACACGTATGGTATGTAATATTATTGGAATTGCATTATATTCACATATGACAATCTATTAGGGCTTCCAAACAAATATACAAAATTATATAGACGTATGTATGTATGTATGTATGTTTGTCCACGCATATCTCCGCAACTATTAATCGGATCGTGACCATTTCTTTTTTATTGGCTTACATTTACTTCAACTTAGGGAACAGTGCAAGTTTTATCAAAATCGATTCCGTAATTTTCAAGATATGGACTAATACGTGTAAGTGTGACGGCCTGACTTATTGATACGAGCCAAGGGTGTCGTGTCAAAGGGAAAACATCTCAAAACCTTGGTCAAATTCTATTCCAATATTTACAACAAAGCTATTACCTACATAATACAAACAAATATTCCAGTTTTTACTTAAAACTAAAAATTACGAAATAAATATGTAATTTAAAAAAAATAAACCGACTTCAAAAAGAAATTAACTCAAAAATAAGAAATAAGTAACTTTAATTTCGGAAGTCGGTGGCAAAAAACTAAAACTAAAATACAGAGACACCGACTTCCGAAATTAAAGTTATTTCTTATTTTTGAGTTAATTTCTTTTTGAAGTCGGTTTATTTTTTTTAAATGACTTTTTTTATTTATTATCTCATTTTCTCTCTCCTCTTCTCTCATTCCTTATTATTGTTATTTTTGATGCCTTCGTAATTCTATGGTATTTATTTTGTGAAAGTTGAAAATTAAGGGAATGGGAAATTGCATGGGCAGCAATACATAACTGTTTGAGAAATTATTGAGGTTTCCTTCAATGTTGTTTTTCCTATGCACACTGCCGAATAAGCAACTGTGCAAAAGATGATATGTAAGACTTATCATCTAAGTACTGAGATGACGACTAATATAGAAGTATGGAATAAGATGATATGCTATGCCAACCCTTAATAAATTGGACGAGAAATTTATAATGACTACAGATTTAGCCTCGCGGTTTCACCCGCGTAAGTATCGATCCCGTGGGAATATCGGGATAAAACTATCCTATGTCCTTTCCCGGGATACTATCTATCTCTCTGCCAAAATTTTTCGAAATCCGTTTAGTGGTTCAGATGTGAAGAGGTAACATACAGACAGACATACAGACCCATATTCAGAGTTACTTTCGAATTTATAATATTAGTGTGATAAGAAGTCGGCCTATGCAACATCCCATTTCCAGCAGTAGACATCAACGCTAGACTTTGGTGTATATTGAAAATAAAGCATTAGAAATGCATCCTTAACCATAATCCATAACAATATTATAAATGTGACAGTGTGTCTGTCTGTCTGTATGTTACCTCTTCACGCTTAAACTGCTGAACCGATTTAGATGAAATTTGGTAGTTTGAGCGGGACTCAAACTACCAAATTTCATCTAATTCTATCTTTTTTATTGGCTTACATTTACTTCAACTTAGGGAACAGTGCAAGTTTTATCAAAATCGATTCCGTAATTTTCAAGATATGGACTAATACGTGTAAGTGTGACGGCCTGACTTATTGATACGAGCCAAGGGTGTAGTGTCAAAGGGAAAACATCTCAAAACCTTGGTCAAATTCTATTGCAATATTTACAACAAAGCTATTACCTACATAATACAAACAAATATTCCAGTTTTTACTTAAAACTAAAAATTACGAAATAAATATGTAATTTAAAAAAATTAAACCGACTTCAAAAAGAAATTAACTCAAAAATAAGAAATAAGTAACTTTAATTTCGGAAGTCGGTGGCAAAAAACTAAAACTAAAATACAGAGACACCGACTTCCGAAATTAAAGTTATTTCTTATTTTTGAGTTAATTTCTTTTTGAAGTCGGTTTATTTTTTTTAAATGACTTTTTTTATTTATTATCTCATTTTCTCTCTCCTCTTCTCTCATTCCTTATTATTGTTATTTTTGATGCCTTCGTAATTCTATGGTATTTATTTTGTGAAAGTTGAAAATTAAGGGAATGGGAAATTGCATGGGCAGCAATACATAACTGTTTGAGAAATTATTGAGGTTTCCTTCAATGTTGTTTTTCCTATGCACACTGCCGAATAAGCAACTGTGCAAAAGATGATATGTAAGACTTATCATCTAAGTACTGAGATGACGACTAATATAGAAGTATGGAATAAGATGATATGCTATGCCAACCCTTAATAAATTGGACGAGAAATTTATAATGACTACAGATTTAGCCTCGCGGTTTCACCCGCGTAAGTATCGATCCCGTGGGAATATCGGGATAAAACTATCCTATGTCCTTTCCCGGGATACTATCTATCTCTCTGCCAAAATTTTTCGAAATCCGTTTAGTGGTTCAGATGTGAAGAGGTAACATACAGACAGACATACAGACCCATATTCAGAGTTACTTTCGAATTTATAATATTAGTGTGATAAGAAGTCGGCCTATGCAACATCCCGTTTCCAGCAGTAGACATCAACGCTAGACTTTGGTGTATATTGAAAATAAAGCATTAGAAATGCATCCTTAACCATAATCCATAACAATATTATAAATGTGACAGTGTGTCTGTCTGTCTGTATGTTACCTCTTCACGCTTAAACTGCTGAACCGATTTAGATGAAATTTGGTAGTTTGAGCGGGACTCAAACTAAAAAATTTCATCTAATTCTATCTTTTTTATTGGCTTACATTTACTTCAACTTAGGGAACAGTGCAAGTTTTATCAAAATCGATTCCGTAATTTTCAAGATATGGACTAATACGTGTAAGTGTGACGGCCTGACTTATTGATACGAGCCAAGGGTGTAGTGTCAAAGGGAAAACATCTCAAAACCTTGGTCAAATTCTATTGCAATATTTACAACAAAGCTATTACCTACATAATACAAACAAATATTCCAGTTTTTACTTAAAACTAAAAATTACGAAATAAATATGTAATTTAAAAAAATTAAACCGACTTCAAAAAGAAATTAACTCAAAAATAAGAAATAAGTAACTTTAATTTCGGAAGTCGGTGGCAAAAAACTAAAACTAAAATACAGAGACACCGACTTCCGAAATTGAAGTTATTTCTTATTTTTGAGTTAATTTCTTTTTGAAGTCGGTTTATTTTTTTTAAATGACTTTTTTTATTTATTATCTCATTTTCTCTCTCCTCTTCTCTCATTCCTTATTATTGTTATTTTTTTTTTCCCGGGGGAAAGGACATAGGATAGTTTTTATCCCGATATTACCACGGGATCGAAACTTACGCGGGTGAAACCGCGGGGCGCTGCTAGTATTATAAATGCGAAAGTGTGTCTGTCCTCTTCACGCTGAAACCGCTGAACCGATTTAGATAAAATTTGGTATAGAGATAGTTTGAGTCCCTGGAAGGGACATAGAATAGTTTTTATCCCGATATTCCTACGGGATCGAAACTTATGGCGCCGCGCTGCTAGTATTACATAAGATTTTGCATATTGATCTGGGAACGCAATGGCCCAGTTTGTGAAGGTTCCACAAAAAACAATAGCTTCAATTTTCTTTGTTATTCATATAATACAGATTTTCCCATATTGATTGCTTTTGTTGCTAGCATGATTGATCGGACAATTTGGCTGATAGGCCGATATTAGATCGGCGGTTTGTTTTTGCTAAATCATCGGGAGTTGGTAAAATTTGTCCAACTTCAAAATATTTTCATGCTAAAAGGTGGGTTTTTTCATTGCATTTTATTATCAATAGCAGCGCCCCACGAATTCACCCGCATTAGTGTCGATCCCGTAGGAATATCGGTATAAAAACTATCTTACGTCCTTTCCTGGGACTCAAACTATCTCTATACCAAATTTCGGTTCACACTTTCGCATTTATAATATGAGTATGGATTAAGATTTAAATAAAATATTCGGATAACATTTATATCAATATTAATTTAGTCATTTATTACATTTATCTACTTAATTAAGATCCGACAAGTTTCCATCCAACCTTTTAACCGCAGGTGAAACAGTTTTATTACTTAACTATAGCTTCTGTCTGCGACTTCGTTCGCGTGGAAGTCGTAAAACACCACAATTTACCGAAATAACAGCCACATTTTTATAAAACTTTCTTGTAGATATACTATGTTTGTAGTTTTGGTCTCAACAGCCAAAATATTAAGAGAGTCAGGACTGGTGACGCGTGAGCAAGCGACGTACAGCGGTGCCATTCTGTAAAAATCTCACCGTGAAAACTTAGGTGAAGTGAGCGTGGAGTGAGCTGTCAATAGTGTCAATTCCTAGCAAAAACACACTCACATCACCTAAGTTGTCACGGTGAGATGTTTACAGAATAGCACCGCAGTTGTCTGTGTGAGAAGCAGCTCGTTCTGAGGTCGAAACCCGGAGTCTTCAGTAGCATTTTCCCAGTGCTTGCGAAGTTATTCGTTTTTAGAGAATTAATTAACGCCTGTGTTCCTGTATACTTTACCTTTATGACACAACACTGATACACTGACTGTTGCTTTCTTATAGATTATTCCTGATGAACAGCTATCACCAAAATAATATAACTGTAGATTGTAAACGCTCGGGATTTTTCATTAACAGTCACCTAGTCACACTAATAATATAAAGGCGAAAGTTTGTGAGTGTGTATGTTTGTTACTTCTTCACGCTCAAACGACTGGTCCAATTTTGATAAAAAAAAATTGTATGGAGGTACCTGACACCCTGGATTAACATATAGGCTACTTTTTATCCAGATATTCCCACGGTATCGACATTTACGCTGGTGAAAACGCGGGGCGCAGCTAGTCATGAATAAAATCTATCCGGTAGCTTTTGCGTGATGCTGGAACATACATACAGACAAACAGACTAATAGATAAACAGACAAACATTAAAAAAATATATACTTTCGGCGTTAGAATCGTTGCCAGACCTCACAAAAATGACCAAAAAGACAGTTTTGACCTCGCTACGGTTTTATTATATTTATGTATAGATAAATCGCTTAGTATATTCATTTAGACACTAATAAATAAATCCAAGTATTGCAATCAGTAGCATCTAATTTAATTTAATTAGTACTTATTTACCAGTTTCAGAAAACTGGTTGACCAAGATCTTAATTATCATTTAAAAAATTAACATTAGTCTTCAAGCTTCATTAAAAATAAAAAAAATAATTGGACCATCTACGGTTCATAGATAAGATCACACATACAGTTGCTCCACAAAAAGTGGTCCTAGGCAATAGTTCACAAGCATTATATTTTAAATATTAAGTATTTGATTTAAATGACATGTGTGTGTATTTGAATATTTTAATTTAATTAATTTATTTATTTGATTTGATTTGAATGTCGAGTGTTATTTTATTGTGTATGTGTGATTATTATATCAATTTTAATTTTATGTTTTCTAATGTAATAACGGAATGGACTTTGTCTGAAAAATAAATGAATTATCACACTAATATTATAAAAGGATTAACATATAGGCTATATTTTATACCGATATTCCCACGGGACGATACTTACGCGGGTGAATCCGCGGGGCGCAGTTATTATTAATAAATTCGAGGTATGCCGCCGTGTCACTGCAGGGCGAAGGCCTAATGAGGCCTTTATTTGAGTTAAAATCGCAATATACTGAGAAAAGTGGAATGCCACTTTTTCCAGGCTTTTTATTTTTTAACTCATTCATTTTAAAACGGGTCCAGCTCCTCTTTCCATCTCTTTCTGAGTTTACCCCTTCAATAAAAGAGGTGAAAGACATAATTATAGTACTAGAAATAGGGACCTATTAGTTCAACCAGGTTTCAGACTGGCTAAAGTAGACTCATCTTTTATGGGGTACTGTTTAAAATGTTATAATTAAATACCTCCCCACATTCTTCAACTGAATGAGACAAAATTCAAGTCTTGTATAAAACGCACACTATGCAGTCAGGCATATTATAAGTTAAGGGATTACATCGCTGATAAAAATGCCTGGCTCAATGCTGGTCCTGCTCCACATCCACAACAATAAAAATAGTAACAAAGACAAAACTGTACCTACCTACATTGAATATTTATGAAACAAAAGTACCTGCTACGAGGTGTGAGAACAAGTCTGATGCCGAAAATATAGTTTTTAGAATTTTTACCGTATGTCTAGATGTATGGTCCATATTGGCATAAAAACGGCTGAACGGATTAGGATGAAATTTGGCACACAGATAGTTTATAACCTCGTTAAACACGAAGGTTATTTTTGATCCAGGTACGTTTCGTACATTCCTGTTATATCCGTGTTCCTGTGGGATATTTTTCGAAATCCAGAATCCGAATCTTTTCATACATTTTCGAATCCGAAAGCAAAAACCAGTTTGTCATAAAATAGACAAATCTACTCGGATAATTTAGAATGTGCTTTTCATGGCGTGAAGATTAGGCATAGTTTGCATAGTCGTGTGGCATAGCGTGTGGGTGACTATTACTTACACCATACATTTTCTGAAATGATTACTTTTGTCTTAACAGCCAAGGTCTTAAACTTAATTGTATATAATAAATATGTGAACATACATTATGTAGGTAGGTATATGACCCAGTTTTGAGCGCAGTGTTGAACGAATTGTTTTAAAACTAATTCAATTTACGCTTTGTTGTTTTCTTTTGTTAAGATGAGGAACTATTTATAATTTATAGTGTTGGTGCAAGGTGAACGTATGCATTGCATTGTACCTACTACCTAGTATTTATGTAATGCTGAACTGAAACCAATATTAAACGCTTCACTTTCCGTTCTTTGCGTTACATTCGGCATCTTTAACTCGAAGTGACACGTCTGAAGACAAACCTAATCAAAAGCGAAAAATTAAACCCACGTTTCGCCAGATCAGTGGTAACGGCCCTGACTTACCAGTTGTAGGTCGTGGGTTTGAACCCAGACAGGCACTTTACTTTGTGTAAATAATTTCATCACCACTGCTCTCTAACGGTGAAGGAAACCGGCATGACCTAGAACCAAAAACTGGCCACCACTGCTCTCCTGCCGTCACCACTTGGCCACCACTGCTCTCCTGCCGTCACCACTTGGCCACCACTGCTCTCCTGCCGTCACCACTTGGCCACCACTGCTCTCACAGATAAGCGTGACACAACAAATGCTAATAAACTATTAAGTATTTCTAATAATAAAGTCCCGCTCACATTAACTACAAGTTGATAGGTCAACAAAGTTCACAACTCAGTTAAACAAAACAATGACATTTGAAGAGCAAATCTCAAGGTGAACCGATTAAATCTTGAACTTGAATGTAACCTTTCTAATCTTTGGTTCACATTCAAGCCCCATATTTAACAAATGCTACGTAGCTATTTTGCTGCAACAAGATTTTGTGTTGCTCGTTACATGTTGCTTAATGTACGCAGAGAGACAAAAAAGTATTATTAAATTGGCTTTTTTTTTTTTGCAACAATAAAACTTGTTGCAGCAAGAATGTTGCATAACTTTAGTGTCAATGAACACAGGGCAGGGATACCTCGTTAGTATTTGCAGGTGTTATTGGGTTTTTGCATAGTTTGCATCAGGAATTTCTCAACAGCTGCCGGAGCACGAGCAGGAGTCCGGATATGTGACCTGTTGATGGAATCGGTTCGTCCCGTATTTCATGGGACTTTATCATAACTGGCGAAATGTGGGTGTCCTGCCCAACTCATCGGGGATTACAGGGGTATGCAGTATGCAGTCTTGTAAGCGACATATATGTTTCCAACCATACAAATACATGTTGCTGCAACAGCATTGCGCAACTTTGCCACTTTAAAGGTTACTAATAAATTGACGGGAAGTAGTATAATTTTGTTGGAAGCTGTGCGTGATTGAGATGTGTGTGAAAATGTTTAGCCTCATTTTGTAGGAAGTGGTTGGGTAAGAGCGGATTTAAATGTCTTTGCGGAGTGAGTCATAGATGTAAACTTTGTTAACTTATTATACTAATGAGATCTTAGGGTCTACACTGACGGACTGCATTTCAGCTGCAACATCGCAGTTTGGATGCAGTTGGCTCAACTGCTTCGAAACCTAGTTATTATGAACTAAACTGCATCCAAACTGCGAAGTTGCAGCATGCAGTTTAAATGCATTCCGTCTGTTTAGACCTTTAGCCCTTCTTAAGGAGTTAATAAAGTTACTCATTTTATATTTTGAATGGAATAGGTTTTTTTGAACGCATTTGATATTAAATGATAATGTGGTCGACGATGGTGTTCGCTTACCTAGAAGAACCGACTTATTCCATAGTGACTTGAAGATTAAAACGGCTTTGTCAAGCTAGCTTTGTCAAGCTAGCTTTGTCAAGCTAGCTTTTTCCGATTGGTTTAGTATTACTTTGGGTCTTGTACCTAGGTACAGAAAAAAAATGTCTATGTAATGTCTAAAAAAAAATTATAATATTTTATACACTAGCTGCGTCCCGCGGTTTCACCCGCATGAGTGTCGATCCCGTAGGAATATCGGGATAAAAACTATCCTATGTCCTTCCCCAGGATGCAATCTATCTCTCTCCCAAATTTTATCGAAATCCCTGCAGTGGTTTAGGCGTGAAAAGGTAACATACAGACAGACAGACCGACAGACAGAGTTACTTTCGAATTTAACCTAACCTAACGTCATTATAATTGAGTGTTATGATAATGATACCGTTACAAACCAAATTATCATATGATCTATTTCAATATTTATTTGGATTGGACTGTCCATAATTCACGCTTAAACCTGACCTTTCCGAATTTAGGTGAATGTCAAGTAAACCAATTTACAGAGAACTTAATACTAATACTGTCATATCGAATGTTTGACCCCGATATATGATAATTTGTGAAATGATTAGCGATTACTGGACACTTAATATCGTGTCCTGCACTCCTGCGTGTCCTGTCAGCTGTACATTACAGGAACTGATGGACGCTGGTGATGGCGCCAAACAAGTAGCCGTATTCTGGGCAGAGTCCATTTAGATTGCTATCGACACGCTAAGAAGAAGAAGAACTGATTAGTGAAAGAAATAGACTATATGTTTCTTTAGAAAAAGAGCTTTATTTATTAAAAGGTGAGGTGTGATGCAATACTTAAAACGCTTATAAAGCCATACCTATATTACCTTGTGTCCTATCTACAGCGAATACGTTTATCCATCACACTAATATTTTAAAGGCGAAAGTTTGTGAGTGTGTGTGTGTCTGTTACTTCTTCACGCTCAAACGGCTGTTGATAAAATTTTGTATGGAGGTAGCTGACACTCTGGACTAACATATAGGCTACTTTTTTATCCCGATATTCCCACGGGATCGAAACTTATGCGGGTGAAACCGCGGGGCGCAGCTAGTATACTATATACTACAATATTATAAATTCGAAAGTAACTCTGTCTGTCTGTCTGTCTGTATATTTGTCCTTTTCACGCCTAAACCACTGAACGGATTTCGATAAAAATTTGGCAGAGAGATAGATTGCAACCCGGGGAAGGACATAGGATAGTTTTTATCTACATACCTCGCGGGCGAAGCCGCGGGCGGAAGCTAGTATTTAATATCTCTAAAAATAAAATAACAATACACTACTTACTATAATAATATGACAATAATAAAATAAATCAGGTAGTACCGCGGATCCCAAAAATTATAGACCGATCACTTGTTTACCGACGGTCTATAAAGTTCTTACATCCATTTTGAGAACTAAAATTAACAAACATATAGACACCAACTCCATCATGTCTGTCTCTCAAAATGGATGTAAGAACGGGTCCCGGGGTACTAAGGAGCTGCTCCTCATTGATATGGCCATTAGCCAACAGGTTCGTCGTTCCCGAAAGGATCTGTCGACATGCTGGATAGATTATAAGAAGGCCTATGACTCGGTGCCACATACATGGCTCATGAGGGTGTTGGAGTTGTACAAAGTAGATGCAACTCTGCGCACCTTCCTGATGTCGTGTATGGGGCAATGGAGGACGGTCCTTCGATATCCAGGATGTCGAAATATTCAGAGGAATAGCGAACCGATAAGGATCGAGCGAGGCATATTTCAGGGTGATAGTTTGAGTCCGCTTTGGTTCTGCTTAGCCTTGAATCCCCTAAGCACGCTGCTGGAGGATTCAGGTCTAGGCTATCGGCTGAGGAGAGGTGGTCAGGTTATATCGCACCTCCTCTACATGGATGACCTAAAACTCTTTGCCCCCAACAATTTGCAACTAATGGAGCTACTGAAAGTAACTCAAACTTTCAGTAGCGCCATCAGGATGGAATTTGGTGTGGACAAATGTGCGGTCATGCATGTAAAGCGAGGGGAGATTGTTGAATCCGTGGGAACCCAACTCTCGGATTCCACAAACCTTAGAACCCTCTCCGCATCCGAAACCTATAAGTATTTGGGTATGTCGGAAGCGTTAGGCATCAATGTTACTGACATGAAGCAATCGTTGAAGGAGCGCTTCTTTGGCCGCCTGAAAAAAGTACTTAATAGTCTTCTATCAGGCGGAAACAAGGTGCGCGCCTTCAACGGTTGGGTCATGCCGGTTTTGATGTACTCTTTTGGCATACTCAAATGGACTCAGACCGAACTCGACGCCCTGGATAGGAGGGTCCGTACGTTGCTGACTGCAAATCGAATGCATCACCCACGGTCATCGGTAATGAGGCTGTATATCCCGCGAAAGTGTGGAGGTCGAGGGTTTTTAAACGCTAAGACCCTCCACAATCGCGAGATATGCAGTCTCAGGGAATATTTTCTAGAAACCGACGTGGGGATGCATCGAGATGTAGTCGCCGTGGACAAGGGCCTCACCCCGCTCTCCTTGGCTAAAGAGAACTGGCGCAAGCCAGTAGTGCTTGACACTAATGATCGCATGGAGGTATGGCAGAGTAAGGAGCTTCACGGACGCTTTTTCCGGGCCCTACATGGACCCGATGTTGATCTACTAGCGTCCGTAGCCTGGCTGCGTTTCGGTGACCTCTTTGGGGAAACCGAAGGTTTTGTCTGTGCAATTATGGACGAAGTTATGATGACGAACAATTACCGGAGATTTATTGTGAAAGACGGCACGGTTGACATCTGTCGGGCATGCCACCGGCCGGGAGAATCAATCAGGCATATTATCTCCGGGTGTTCTCGTCTAGCTAACGAAGAGTACTTGCATAGACACAACCTTGTAGCCAGGATAATCCATCAGCAACTTGCTCTGAAATACAACCTTGTGGAATCGGAGGTGCCGTACTACAGGTATGTGCCCGACCCAGTTCTCGAAAATGGTGATATCACATTATATTGGGATCGATCCATCATCACTGACAGGACTATTGTTGCCAATAAGCCTGATATAGTGGTGGTGGATCGACCAGAGCGGCGCGCAATGATTGTTGACATAACCGTCCCGCATGATGGGAACCTCGTGAAAGCCGAGAAAGATAAACAAATCAAGTATCTTGACTTGGCTCACGAGGTTGTCGACATGTGGGATGTGGACTCAGCGATCATTGTGCCGATAGTTGTGACAGCCAATGGTTTAATTGCCAAGAGCCTCGACCAACACCTGAGGAGGCTCTCGTTGGGCAGCTGGATCAAGGGCTTGATCCAGAAAGCGGTACTTCTGGACACGGCCCGAATAGTTAGGAGGTTCCTCTCTCTGGAGCCCTGACCGCCGGTAGCTTGGACCCTTTTCCCGATACCGGTGGGCTACTATTTTTTATATTTTTAAATGTTTTTATATTTCTTTATACTAATATTTAAAAATATAATTTATAAGAATTTAAATGAATAAAGGAGATATAAAGAACAAAAAAAAAGAATCAATGATGTTTTATTTTGTTCGGCGACTCGTTCAATGCACCAGATTTAGGGTGAATTCCTTCGAGTTCAAGGTCGCCGGACACCGGAACCGGTCGGCGAATAGACACGGAGCTGAAGTTGCAGAATTTTACATCATTGATTTTTGTTGGTATTACGCAAAGAGAATATAACCATGTACTACGTACTATTACTACTACCACACTACTACTCATTACTACTCTCTCTACCCCCCCCCCTCTCTACTACTTATTACTTACTATTTTTATTATGACTGCTTTCAGTTTAGAAAAATTCCTAATACATATGGGCCTTCTAATCGATAGCTCCATTGTGTAGTGTGTTTATTTTTTTTAATTGTATAAATATGTATTTTTATTCACTTACATGAGCATTTAATGTATCTTATCATAATTTAATCAATAAAACTTTATGAGCTGCTTCAATTAACAAATTATAAAATCTATCGTGCAACATAAAGATTCATATAAATCAATTGTTATAACCTATATTTTCATGTATCTTGACATTTACAAAATACGACACGATCCGATAATCATTATTACTACATTAACATATAATTAACAGATGCTCTAAATAATTTATTTACAAAATTATGTTTATGTAAATACGTTTTAAGTTCAAGACTGGTACTTAACTACTTTAATTTATGATACAAATAACATTTTTGATGTCTTTTCCTAAGAAAAACCTCTTCAAAATTAGTTTTGCTAATTTGTATACTTGACTTATATTTTTTAATGCACATTGTATACGAATGCACACACACTTTTACTTTTAAAATTACGGTAGGTGTTTACTCGAGATAAATTGTGGTAATTAGGTAGACAGAAGCCCGAAACTCTGACAACCAGTCTTACCAAGGGGTATCGTATTACCCAGTAACTGGGTTGTGGAGGTCAGATAGGCAGTCGCTCCATGTAAAATACTGGTATTCAGCTGCATACGGTTAGACTGGAAGCCGACCCCAACATAGTTGGGAGAAGGCTAGGCAGATGATGAGATGATGAAGATGATGTTTACTCGAGATAAAGCCTAGTAGCGTAGTAGTTGGAGCCTTCCAATACAGGCATTGTTTGCTTAAATGGAGGTTCCAACCACGTATAAATGTAATGTAATTTTCTATTTATCACAATAAACTTTTTTTTTTTTTATAAATAATTTAATGAAGTCCTAAAAGGTCACCCAGGCTCCGAGCCTACAATAAGATTGTGCGGCACGCTTGATTGACTTAAGCCTTTCCAATATTCAGTATAATTATAGTTACTTATTTATGTACCTGAATGTATACTGTGTGGCATGCAAATCGATTTTTATCCAGTCAACGAGAGCGGAACGGTCTAAAACCGTATTTAGAATTGCATACGATTTATTTTGGGTGATAATATTGTTTGTTTTGTGTTGCTAAGGTATCCATTCACCTTTTGTTAACTTACTGATTGCTTGCACTGATTCACACCTTCAAAAATCGGCCATAATAGTACAGACGCCAGCACATCAAGTTACCTGAAATTGTCAAATTTTTCCAATCAACTTTGAACCTTATGCTTTAGCCATAAAGTTGAAAATCCATTAAAGAAATTTGACAGACTGTAGTTGCTTGATGTGCTGGCGTCTGTACCTACACACTCTGTGATCTTTCAAGTGTCTAACTTTTACGGTTTAGAAGATACAGCCGTGGGACGGACGGACGCACAGCGGAGCCTTACTCATAGGGTCCCCCCGTTGGCACCCTCTGGGTCATGTCATTTCAGCCGAAAGACGTCCATAGTTGGAAATAGGCCCCCCTTTATCCGTTTGGTGTTTGATGTACGAACCCTTAAAATGATATTCATAAAGATATATAATTCCACCAATAGTAAAACCGAGGTAGTTTTAGCAGAAACCGCAGGGCCAATCAATGTCAAGAAAGAAATAATTACCTATAAATACAATAATAAGTTTTTGATGATATAAATATGAGCACGTAGCCAATTTAGCCTCCAATACTTTTATAGATCTAAGGGCTACACACGATTTCAATTTACCTTTAATAGTATTAATAATAATGCCACTTATTATTATCATTATTAAAAAAGGAAGTGACTGGAAACATTGGCAGTGTTATAAAGGTTAAAAATTGTATCAAAACGACCACGACTTCAATTCTGGGTCAAGATTCGGAGCTGATTACGATAAACTGGAAATGTACTTCCTTATAAGCGATTGTTTACAACAACATTAACAAATTCTTGAGGTGAATATTTTAAGGTAAACAATAACAAAAACCACGGATCTAATCTGTAAAAGTCCCGTGAAAACGTTAGTGAAGTGAATCTGAAGTGGCCTAGCATGAGTATAATTCTGATGGGATGACAGTTCACTTCACATTTTTACAGAATAGCACTATAGCCGGTCTATGCTGTAAAAATCTCACCCTGAAAACTTAGGTGAAGTGAGCTGTCAATAGTGTCAATCCCTAGCATCAGATGAAATGACAGTTTACTTCAAGCTCACTTCACCTCAGTTTTCACGATGAGAATTTTACAGAATACCAGTAGCAGGCGTAGTTATTTACGAAAACTTTAGATATGGCTTCATCCTTTACAATTTCCTGATTTATTTTTGTTTATGATATGTATAGCATTATCACCTTTTAATGTTTCCAGTTTCCACAGGCCTCCTCTCTGTGAGAGGCAGTGCGGGTTTGGCGATGTCACATAATACCTTCGAATGTTTGGGTCTAAGACATTTTTGTTTTCTCATGATATTTTCCTTTACCGTTTTGAGAGAAGTGAAGAAATTAAATATACGAAATAAAGTGCCTGTCTGTGTTAGAACTCACGACCCTAAGACGACTCGTAAGTTGGGATCCATACCATTGGGCCACAACTGCTCTATGATGTATAATTATCCGCCAAATCGGTCCTCAGTACATCGAAGTCCTATGTTTGACACAAACAGGACTTCAATGCGCTGAGCCCTGGGCCCTATCAGAATACCAGCGCTGCGACCTTTATTTTTTTTTAAATATCGCAGCATCATGCTGAGATAGGAGCCTTTTGGCCTCGTATAGGACTTTGTTTCATTTTCCTTTTGTTACTTTTTTTTATATAACTTGTTTTTTTTTTTTACTGTGTTTAGTTTAGTTTGTGATCTTCCCGTACGAGTCGCAATAAATACTTTTCCTTTCTTTCTGAGGATAGATTTGGCGTAGCCTTAACAAGCAGCTGAACTATTCATGGAACAAAGATTAGAAGTTACTCAGATTGATAAAGATTAATCTAATACAGAAAATATGATATAAGAAAAATATCTAGTTAAAGGTTTTACTCATTTCCACATTGTAAAAGGTTCAGCACAAAATATTCATATATACGGCAAAGCTCAACATTGATACACATTATAGTGTAACGAAGTACTTACGCAGTTATGTGCGAGTAGAGACCTAGGTTTTAGAAACTAAGTAATTACTATAACATAATTATAATTGAAATAACCTCAGCAGTCACGTTTATTTGATTCCTCAACTAATTATGATTTATTAAGGTGCTAACCCGAATACGTCATAACACAACGAAATATAGTATTACCAACATTGTTTAACAACATAATTTGATCAAATTGCAGGCACATCAAGTATTAGATTATGATTTATTTTGATCTAACATCCGGTTTATACCTAAAATGTTATTAGCAAATATCCTTAAAGAAAATAGCATTTGGATTCCGGTGTGACTCAACAACGAAATATCCTGTTATACAACTTTATGAAACGATTACAAAACTCGTGTCATAACATAACGCTTGTTTCCCAGAGGGTTAGGCAGATGTGTACCCGTAGCAGGTACACCCACATTTTGCCAGTTATCTAATATGGGGCGAGCCTATTGCCATCAACCGGGCACAAATCCAGACTCCGGGCTAGGAAATTCGCGCTAGGAAATTCCTAACGGAAAATCCCAATTAGTAACACTTTTCCCGACCTGGGAATCGAACCCAGAACCTCATGCTCAGCAGGAAGTAGCGCGTGCGACTACTAGACAAACAAGGCACTCGATTACAGAAATCGGTAATAAAAATCGATAATAACAATCGGTATGAGAATCGATTTTATTTCCGCGTGGGTGGTGATTTTTATCACATTTTAGCACAAGCAAGGACTCGATACCTTTTCAATGTTAAGTACTCGATAAAAAACTCGGTTTCCCATATAATTATCGCATATTATTTTATGATTTAATGCAATTTAATTGAGATTCTCGCGAGTAAAGGCTCCTTCAAACAGGCGCGATACGCGATAAAATCGCGCGCGACACAAAGGCACCGCAAGTATTAATAGATTAAGTGAATTATATAAAAATGATAAAAAATAATTCTAACATAATAGCAAGGTAAATGAATAAAGTGCTCTTCCTCTCTCTACCTATTTAAAAATTTGGTGTGCCCGACAGGGTCCATAATTGTTTCTTTTATTTTTTTTTATTACCACCTGTAAATTATTATTAATAAACGATTTGATTTGTAAAAAAAATAGCGCAACGAGCGGTGTCTTTGTGTCGCACGCGATTATATCGCGTGTCGCGCCTGTTTGTAGGAGCCTTTATGCGTCATTAGCTTGTAATTAACGAATAAGTAGGTACTGTAGTGTCACCTCATTAAGTCGCATTATATTGATTAATCGATTGACGTACCATATGTAACACTATTATTAACTTAGGCAGTTAGGCATAACACTGAAAACCAGTCTACGTATTTTTCAGTACAACTAGGTATCGACTGAAAAATATATAGACTGGTTTTAGTAGAATATTAGGTCTTTGTTATTTATTATGATGCAACGAGTCGAGATTCATTTACAAATAAATTGACAATGGCGCCGATTCTGTTGTTCACAAACTAAACTAAATTTAAGTTCATGCATATTTTTCTTTCTATGTCATTAAGAAAAGGACAGAAGATAAATATTAGTTTAGTCCTGTCCCGGCGATGAGGCTAGCACAGCCTGGAAATTGGTACAAGAAAAGAGAAGCCTGTGGTCAGCAGTGGGTAAAGTCGGGCTGAGGGTGATGAAGATGATACACCCTCCCCCTACCCCTTCCTTTACCCTATATAGAAGGTACACCCCCACATGCGAGACTTTATGGTTTAATAAAACTCTTTTAGTGTCCATTTTCACGACCTTGCCCAACCTAGGTAGCTTAAGGTAGTTTAAGGCTATAAACTTCGACCCGTCTTGTATTTCCATTCTAGTAGGTTCCTGTACTTATGGTTTTGTAGAGAAAACCATGAACATTCACAGACTATGGTCTCGGGTCATAAGTCAATGGGAATATAATCATACCTATGTAGGTACTATTGCGTAAATCAAGTGCATTAAGCTTTCCTATTTTATGTACTGTAAATATTATTTTATGGCAAATGTAAATATAAATACTTAAAGGTTCTGGGTACATTTTCATTACATAATTCGTCATTAAAGTTAATGAAATGATGTTTCACGTTTTTAATTTTTATGGTCAGACATACAGGTCGGGTCACATGGTTCGCGACGGAAGCTTCTTAAGTCAGATAATATCAGTAGGTAAACTGGTAAATTATTTAATTATGTAGAAACCCATCTAATTAATTAATTAATTAATAACATGACATGACGTCACGCCCGGATTCCAAGAAGGGTTAGGCCATACTAATATAATAATAATTATATACAATATATATACAATCATTATGATTTTTTGTCAGATTATTCTACAAGCAACATACTAAAAACTAGTGTTTTAATTTTTTAGTCCAAACAATAGATTTTTTGTAAATAGATAATTGCTTCATATTTTGTAATAAAATTACCAGCGTTGTGTCATCGCGCTTCTCTTTCTTTTCTATGCAGTCCGACAGTGATCGCGCTTTAGGTCATGAAGTCACCTGGTAGCAAGCAAAATTCAAATTGCAGGTCAGTATCAGGTTGTATGTTAAACAAAATATGATTTGCGACCGTTACAAGTATGTATTTACACAAATATAACCATTAAAATCATGAATACAATAGAATTTGACATTATGCGATTATGGCATTTTGCTAATGTGACTTTTTGCGATGTGGCGTTTTCAGAATATGACAATTTGAGAATATGACATTTTGCGAAATTCCAATATGTCATTTTGCGAATGTGGCATTGTGCGCCGAATCCCTATCTAAGTTCATATAACCCTATTGATTGATATTTCAAGAAATAGTCATTTAATTGTTAAAAAAAAAATCATCATAATTACCCTGGCGCTTTCCCCTTAAGTAAACAATACACAACATTGTAAATCATTTATAATTTAATTGAGGATACGTATATTAAATCAACATCATATTATTAAATGATTTTGAAGCACACACGCATACATAAAAACCTTTAAAACGCAATAAAGCCGACGCCCTATAAAACAACTGATATATAATGATATAAGAAAATACAATAAATGAATCAGTATTCGATTCAGGTCATGGTTGAACCATATTATCTAGTAGATAGGTACGTACCTATTTATGCATAATTATGTCAACGGACCTGTCATAAGATATTGTACTTAGACACAGCTGCATTAATTAAGTCCACCTACCATAAATTACACAAATACTTTGGGAAAGTTGATAAAAAAATAATTCAGTTGACAGTACCTATATTTAACTTATGATCCTGGTCACCCAGTTTCCCGTCACGCAAACTAAAATTTCGACTTGATAAAAAGTTACAAGGTACACTAAAGTAGAGATTCTACTCATCCCTTAAAGGAGACAAGTCGTGATCATTCAGTTTAGAAAGATTAATGGCAAGCCTATTACATGTCTACAGAATATTGAACGTAACTGGAGAAAAGTGGATGTACAGACGCCAGCAAATCAAACTACCCGAAACTGTCAAATTTTCCCAATCAACTTTGAACCTTATGCTTTAGCAATAAAGTTGAAAATCTATTAACGAAATTTGACAGATTGTAGTAGCTTGATGTGCTGGCGTCTGTACTAAAAACATAATCCTTTTGAAGAATACCGACATGATGTTAGGTTATAGTTTATAGGATACCTACAGAACAAAAAATTAGGTACTAATTATGCGTTTAAATTTCCGGGTTCAGTCGCTGTTTGTCAACCTATGGCTTCATCTTGTCTATCCAATAAGGGCTGATGTTTCAATATTCAGATAACTTTTATCTGAGGAATAAATATTGCGGTTTGACAGCTTTTGTATCGAAAATATGTCAAACTCATAATTATTCTTCAGATAACAGTTATCTGACTATTGACAATTCAGCTGTAAGAGGACAAACCTCCTCCTGTATGTAGCACCTCTATGAAGGTTGAAGTTTACCGGTTAATTAAAACATCGAGTCAAAGTTCCACACCTTGAAAGAAAGAATTAACAACACTGATTAACTCATTGCATAATCATTTAATTGCCTACTCTATCATTTAATCGAAGGCAATCATTTCAGAACTTGTTTTAACTTACCTCTAAAGCTGTATTCTAATTGATTTTATTATGTTTATCACGTAAAAAGGGATACATAGGCCTTTAGGATAAGTTGGTCTTTGTATCAATACAACAATGAAAAATTACTTACCCGGGAATCGAACTTAGAAACTAAGTATAACAATAACAAAGTATGAAGGACTTTGATTCAAATAAGGGTAAGCAATATGTGGTCGAAAGAAGCAATGATGTTCTTGTTTTTATCAGTTCGATTATAGACCGAGCTACGCATCTGTATATTTCAAAACAAATGACGTCACCAAAACCCAAAATACGTTTCGAAACATTTTGGATTCTGTTTCATAACAAACATTCTACATTTTACACACAAAATCCCATACTTTATATACCTATCATAATTTTTTTATTTGACATCGCTCACTTTGTTGACTCAATCAACCAAAAAGTAGAACAAACAAAGGATATTACTAATATCGTACTACTCGTAAACAGTTAGACATCGAAGTAATTTACGATCTGAACTATTACCGACATACGCAAACTACAATTATTACGGACGAAGCTGTAATCTTTGTACAGGATGCCGACCAGTATTAAATATCAAGCGGAAACACTAACATTTACTTCAAAATACGCAATTGCAAAATACACGTAACTAAAAAATGTAGTGATTTAAAATCCAAAATTCAGCGCATGAACACACGGAACGATTATTATCGAATCTCAGAAAAGCATTGACTATTATTGAATCGAAAAAAAAATGGAGTAATTAGAGCGAAGAATTATTTGAATTATTTTTTTTTAATCCGAACGCGCGGCGCGTCTGTCTTCTGTCCGACGGCAAGCCGAATACGAAGGACTCGTACACAAAACAGCCTATTCCCGCTACGGGGGCAATGGCGAAAGTATCGCCAAATAACCACCTATAAAAACACACAACACACTCAACACAGTATCCAGTTCGATTCCCGACACCAACCACCGTTGAAGAGGCATTATGAAAACAACGGTGAGTGTGTGAAGTGCAGTGCAGTGCGAGTGATGACTTCAAAAAAGTGATACAGTGTGTCCCGTGCTTTGTGAAACAGTGATACGTAGGGCCTGTTATACCATTGTTTACTACATAAGGTTAAAATTAAAGTGATTTTTCTTAGTCTCCGAATTAATGTTCAAATTTATTTTTGTTTGGACAATGGTGAAACAGGTCCTACGTCAAATATCACCAGAATTTACGTGTGCAAAACGGGATGTGACACACTTTTTTGAAGTCAGCATTTCGCTATTAGTTTTAATAACAATTCATCAGTAATAAAAGTATTATGAAACGTTAACGGATAATTACAACATTTATCATCGGAAAAAAATGTAGAGAATAATAATCGTATGCAGAATAAAGCCGGAAAATACTAATTAACCGCAACATTCAGAAGCCTAATTTAAAAAGATATTAATTTAAAATAATTATTTTGCCTTAATCAAACTTTTAACTCTTAGAATACAAAATAATAAAATACCTCAAACGACCTACTGGTAATGAAAACAAAATGTCAAGCTACTATAAGACAGTTTTAGTCTAAATCATTGCTTGCATTTCTGATGAGTAATCTATGGCATATTACATCACAATAGAGAATTCACTCTCGATCAAGACTAACAGGTTTCAGTCCAGTTTAACTAGGAAGAGAGCCCAGGAAGGCATACGTCTATGCAACGCCCAGTTAATGCGTGAATTGCATAAAGGCACCCAAGGAAATAACTAGGCAGAAAAATAAACAAGACGTAATGAGAGGAACGGAACGACAGGGAAATTTAAAGAAGGATTTTTACGAAATAATTAAAAGAAAAAAGAAAATTTTAATTTGATAAAAAGAACAACAGATTCTTAGATAAAGTTATGAAAAGAACATGACACCAGTTTTTCGAAGCAGTGAGAAAATTTTACGCAACAATAGTTTTGTAAGTCGACCGTGAGAAAACGCAACAGACTTGATAATATAATTGCATTCAGAGATTGACTGCTAAATACAACGTTTCAATGTTAATTGTAACACTTAAGATAGCATCAAATAAACTCTGCGTTTAAATTTTTTAAAATTCAACAAATCGCGATAGTAAACCAAATTCTGTTTATGATTTATGAAAACACACAGTAATTTATTTTGGCCGGTGTCACTCTCGCATGTCATTTTCTTTTTATAAAACGTTTTTTTACACAGCTTTGGTATTCCTTAAATATATAGGTAAAGTGTATTAAAAGACGCATACATAAGACAGATTTTCTAATCTAGTTTCAATTTAACAAAATGTTGGTACAAAAGCAAGCACACAGCTTCCTGATCAATTGATTAACTTTTAATTACTGCTAGAACAGAGAGCAGGTTTATAGGCTCAGTTTCAGCGAACGTAGTGAAATAACTTATTCAAAGGCAAGCGCCAACAGAATTGCAAAGCCGATAATATTTATTAGTTTCCTGTATAACCCGGTTTGCCTTATAAGGTTTATGTTATTAGTACTAAACTGGCAAGTTCTTAGATCTATTTTTGTTTGAAAACATACGAGAATCGGCGGTTTGAGCGATGCCGCACCGTCTTGGAATTAAAGACAGAAAAACTGACACAATAAAAATGTAGTGTTGAAAATTGACATTGTTATGTCTGAAAGAATTTTATATTTGAAAACGCACTTAATATGTATGTAGTTCTGCTGCTCTATCATCCAAAAAGCATTCCAGGATATCATGTATCCTCACATTTCTCACGTTACATTATTTTATTACCAGACTAGAGCAGAAAAATAAACAGGCAGGATAGCAGGCAGACGTTATCCTCGCCTGCAGTTTTCATATTCACCAGTTAAGTTCAGCTCAGTATACCCAAAAAACCGTCGCGTCCCCGTCCACAATTCTGAGCCGTACATTTTCTTACGTTACATTATTTTATTACCAGACTAGAGCAGAAAAATAAACAGGCAGGATAGCAGGCAGACGTTATCCTCGCCTGCAGTTTTCATATTCACCAGTTAAGTTCAGCTCAGTATACCCAAAAAACCGTCGCGTCCCCGTCCACAATTCTGAACCGTACATTTTCTTCACCTCACGCGCTGCCCATTAGCGTGTTATCTCGCAAGTTGAATTAATTTTAAAGATGTCCATATCTCCATGTCATAATCCCCAGCGGGGCAATTGCGTAACACATTATCAATCGGAATCGGTTTCATTTTGACAGTTCAACAACATTCCTTGCGTTATTTACGTGTGGAGCAGACAAATTTTTCGAACTTATGAAGCAAAGGATTAGCAGTTTGCTTCAAAATTATTCAGATTCCGATTTATTGTGTGTTACGCAATCAGGGTGCCGGTCAATGTTTACAACCGTAGTATTACGTGTTACATAAGAAAAGTAAAACTGGCACATTTTCTGTATTAGTGACCCGCAGCTTGCGATCTTTGCCCATGTTTGGTAGTAACATTACTTGGTATTATGTTGACGCAAGGCTTGATACAAACCATGTGTCTGTATGCACACTGGTTGGTATTGCTACTACTTGACTTTTAACCCAGAAGAAAGATCTAGAATTAAAAGTAAATTAAAAGGCGTGGCCGGGATATCTGTAGTTTCCGTCCCATGGGAAGAACGCGTGAGTTTATATTAAAAGATAAAAGTTAATTAATTTGGTAGAAAGAAACAACGGTTTAAACTACTAGTAATTGCATTTCCCAAAGTAAGTTTATAAAACTTCAGAACACCACAAATTAACATATCGCAAAAGTTGCAGTTAGGTAAGTATCTGCGACCCATTTCCTAAGTTACGAAACCACCATAGAAGTAATATTATCCCACGAGTCACTAGCCGAGGCAACCCGATCGCCGACCGACCTCGTTCTCTTTCTACTGATTAGCATCTTTTCTGTCAAAACAATGCGAATGAAAATGTTTGCGATACAATTTTCAACTATTGTTTTGGTATTGAGAATCGAATAGTACGTAAATATCGATTGCTTCTGTTAAAATATTATGCTTTTTATCATATAAATCTAAGTATTCAGATTTTAGAACCATTTTGATTCGTAATAGCGAAAGAATTTATTACACATCTGTCAAAATCTGTGTCGCATATTACTCAAATGTAAATTTACATACAAAAAGAAATCTAATAGTCATAAAAACGTGCATTTTACATATAAATAATGTTTTAGTGCTACCACGTGCCAAAGAGGTCATTTTTACGACTGTGCAAGAGTATGAGGCTGTCAGATGACGTCACAGAGATGCGTTCCAAACTGCGGTTACAGTGTTCGTGATACTTTTTCGAATAAAGAAAGATTTAATCAGACAGTTACGTACAATGACGCGTCCGTGTACGTTGCGGATTATGTCGTAGTAATGATACATTCTCGACAAGTGCTCGGGTTTTGTAATAGTAGATCTGTAAGTAAATAGATCTGCTAGTTAAGGTATTCATTACGCAAAATATATGGCACTGAACAGTGCACATTACTCAGATAAACTATCTGAGTAATGTGCACTGTATTGAATCAGTTAAGGAAAATAGTTACGCTTGATTGAGATTTAAAGCTTCGTAAACGCATGCAAGTTAATCTTTGTAGAATATTTTATACTAAGGTCAGTAACCATCATTCTTTGAGTAAAATATAACCTAAACTACTCCCAACACAATTTCTATGAATGTCTCTAGAAAATTCAAAATCCGAAACAATGCAAGGACAAGTTTGTGCATTTTTTGTTAAATCTCCCATATACGAAAATTGCACAAAGAAAACAAAAATGCTGGGAATTTTTTAAACAAAGAATGCTCGATGCAGGCCGGATTGCACCACAGAGGTTTAACTTAGCGATTTGTGGCCGACGATTATAGAGCGGTTACCGCGCCGTTTGGTATCTAGCGTGATATTATTTAAATGACTATTGCAAATAGATGTACGGGTTTAGTGCAATATTTCACAACTTCTTGGTTTATTTCTGTTTTTTGTTGGGAATTAGAATGTCAGGCGGGAAATGTGTAGGTGCTATAAGTAAGTGATTGGAAGCATAGACGGCAATGTTAACTGTTTCAACAAATCTAGTTTTCATAGACTTGTGAAGGCCAGACAATTGTCATGTTCTCT
The DNA here is from genome assembly GCA_963082905.1 of Oligia fasciuncula. NCBI lineage: Eukaryota > Metazoa > Arthropoda > Insecta > Lepidoptera > Noctuidae > Oligia > Oligia fasciuncula. Next base: position 21,016,782 of record OY720391.1, on the reverse strand, counting down.
GAAAATTACAGGCATGGCACTTATTAAACGTAACGACATAGCACCTATTAAAATTATTTGTATTGAGTTTTTAATTCTGGAGCTTTACTCAGCTATTTTAAACACCAGCCGATGACTTTGCAGATTTTGGTTTACATTCTCAAGGTTATTGTTGCTACGTAACTTTAAATTACCCACTTAACGATCGGGAAATAAAATCTGGGTGACGTTGATGTCTCATCAATCTTGATATTGTCCGGGTATTTTGCAAATCGTTCAAACAACAGACAAACCACATGTTTGGTTAAGTAATATCTTCGCGACCTTAAATTGAACGGTTTAGTATAAGTAAAGATTAGATTAAAGTTTTGTTCACTTGTTAGAAAGTTTACTTATGTAATGAGTTTGAATAGGATTACTTTTGTAAATTAATTTGCATGGCATAATCATCCGTGTAGGCATAAGGAAAGTGATTTTAACAAGAGAATAATTTATGGTATGCGTTACGAGTACATTTCATAGAAAGTTAACAGAGTTCTAGATGTTGTTAGTTTAGCCTGCACGTTATTAAGACTTTTATGGGACTATAGAATAGACATAAATAATCAACTACATAGATATCGCAATACAAGTTATTGATGATAGTCATTTCCATGTCACCTGTTTGCAAGAACGGTTGCAAAACCTTGATAAACTATCTATTTGCAATATTGTAGTGAATATTTAACGTTTGTTAACGATACGTTAAACTCTCGTTATATAACAACGTGTATTGACACGATTTGCATCGATGCTTCTAGTTCGATTACGACAATTATGAATTAATAAGGCATTATTTGGAACCGTTGTACAGCATTAAGTAATTTAGTTGATTTAATAGACTTTTTATGCAGCGATTATTTTGTAAACTAGTTCTTACAATAGCGTACATTATAAACTACTTTTAATAAAAACAACTGACATTTGAGTTGTCTTCTAGATTTTAATAATTTTGTATGATAATAGTATTGTAATTCCAAATTATACGAGGTTGTTGACATTAAAATAGATAATCTAAGTTCAAATGTCAAACAAACTAGATTCGTCCCGGATAAAAGTGAATCCGAATTTTCCTCATCATCACCATGATCACTAATTTCAATTTAAGTGCAAGTTCATATCTCAGCTATATTTTTTTTTTAAATATGCTAATAAATGCGCGCCCGTACCAATTATTTGTCCGTATGTTTCCATCTTACGCATATTTTCTCCAACATTGATATTTTTAGACCACAGTCGTTTTCCTCTGTTTTTCATCAAATTCCTCTCCACACTTGAGTAGGCATTCGCTAATTAACTTTTTAATACGATGATACACGGGCACAATTATTACATAACGACTAATTATTGTAGGATATATATCCAATTGATTGATGACTTCGTTTGTTGCCTTGTCGCGCGTCGGCATGCGCATGTGCAGGTACGCACCATTTGGTTACGGTCTTCGGGCAAAATCTCTGCGCATAGCAATAGACAAAAGAAAGTTGGTGTGTCAAATCTTAACAATTCTTCTACTTTGTTCCAGTTCTGCTTAGTTTTCCTGCTGGTAGCAGCCGCAGCTGCCAGCGAGAAGAAGACGACAGAAAAGAAAGCGGAGCCATTGGAAAAGAAGTTGGACAAACGTGGACTCTTGAACCTCGGCTATGGATACGGCATCCACGGGCTAGACGTCGGCTACATCGGCAACGGCCACGGACTCGGCGGAGCATACAACTTTGTCGATGACCACGCCTACAACGGCTACGGAGCCTACGACATCGGACACCACACCCACTCCGACACCACGAGGACCATCACCCTCGTGAAAGGCGTCCCTTACGCCGTACCCGTCGAGAAACACATCCCATACCCCGTGGAGAGGCCCGTGCCTTACCCCGTGAAAGTGCCCGTACCACAGCCCTACGAGGTCATCAAACACGTGCCTGTTCACGTGAAAGAGTACGTTAAAGTCCCAGTCCATGTGCCCGCGCCTTACCCGGTTGAGAAGAAGGTACCTTACCCCGTCCACGTTCCCGTCGACAGGCCCTACCCCGTGAAGGTCCTCGTCCCTCAGCCCTACCCCGTTGAGAAACACATCCCCTACCCCGTCAAGGTGCCAGTGCCCCAACCCTACCCCGTGGAGAAACACGTGCCATACCCGGTTGAAGTTAAGGTTCCCGTTCCCCAGCCTTACCCCGTGATCAAACACGTTGGTGTCCCCGTCAAGGTGCCCGTTGACAGGCCCTACCCCGTACACGTACCTGCTCCCTACCCCGTTGAGAAGCACGTCCCGGTCGCTTACCCCGTTGAGAAGCCAGTGCCAGTGCCCGTTCACGTCCCCGTCGACAGGCCTTACCCCGTCAATGTAGACAGGCCTTACCCAGTCCCCGTGAAGGTGCCCGTGCCTGAGCCTTACCCCGTCTACAAGCACGTCCCATACGCAGTAGACAGGCCCGTACCCTACCCCGTGAAGGTGCCCGTCGACAGGCCGTACCCCGTCCATGTCGAGAAGCACATCCCCGTGGCTGTTGAAAGGCCTTACCCCGTCCCCGTCAAGGTCCCCGTCTTGGTCAATGAACACGACCACGACCACGACCACTCCAGCCACTTGAGCTTTGGAGGGTCCTACTACAGCCATTAGAATAATATATACTAGCTTTAATATAAAAAGTTTTCATCCGCCAAGCGATCATTGAAATATTATTTATAATCTCGCCTAGTGATGGCCGGGACACCAGCAAAAAGAAAACACTTCATTTTTGTATATTTATATGTAAACATGTCTTGCATGTATGAGCGTCAGTGTACGTAGTGATATAAAGGTTACCATTTTAGGTTAAGATGAATGTAAAAAAGTTTGAAAAAAATTAAATAATTAATAATTATTTCCTTTGTTTGAATTACCCAACAACTAACCCTGCCACATACAGACGGACAAAGTAAAGAGATTTCGAATTACACAGTAAATATTGAGCTACAAAAAAAAATGTTTCACTTTGAGGTCTTAAAATTTATAAAACACTAGCTTCTTCTTCTTCCCCCATTCACCCTCTTAGGGGTAGAATTTCGAAAAACCCTTTCTTAATGGATACCTACTCTTCACAAAGAACACACCCTCCAAATTTCATGTCTCTAGGACCAGCGGTTTAGACTGTGCGTTGATATATCAGTCAGTCAGGGCTTTGAATTTTATATAAAGAAAACGAAGTTACCTTTATTTAATAAATAAATAATTGCATAATCACATTTAAAAAAAAACCTTGTCGTTGCTTTAAAAAAAACAATGGCCACCAATGGTTCCACTATCTTAAAAAAAAAGGCAAATTACGAATTCGACCTCCAAAATCACAGGCATTTTATTTTAAGGAAATAACCGATCGATTGAGGAAATGGACAAACGCAGTGTGAGCTGCAGCTAAACAATCATAAAGGCTGACCTTCACTGACTGCCTCTCGATTCTATAATAATATTTTATTTTATTCGTGAGAATTCCGGCTATTATAAATACGAACTCAGTAGATGTGGACTTGAGTTTTTTTTATGCAAAAACTATGTATTTGGAATGGCAGAGGCCAGTCAGATACTCGAGTGTATTTTAATATTTCCTAAATGATTAACCATGGAGTTTACCGGGGTAATTGCATAACACACTAACAATGACGACGACTTTCATTTTGACAATTTAAAAACATTCATTGCGTGATTAAAGTACCTACGTTTTCGAGCAGACGAATTTGTCCAACATAATGAAGCAATGGATTAGCAATATCTTTCAAAATCCGTCGGATTGTGATTTAAAGTGTATTACGCGATTGGGGAGCAAGTACCCGAGTGTATTTTAATATTATTTATATTATTCAAGATGAAATTCAGGATTACATTCTATAAAATCCTTTACATGTGCATAGGAGTATTATGACATGTGTTCTGTGATGTGCACACTGACCTCTATTAAACAGAATGACAAACAAAACACATAACTTGTTTACATGTTTGGAAAGTAAATCACGATTGCAGTATATAATTATAGCGTATTTGTATAATACAGGTCAGTGGATGTGCATATATAGCCTTTTGTTTTTCAAGAATAAACCAAAGTGAAGCTTTCTGTCAGTCATAAAGTCAAAGTCAAAGTCAAAGTCAAAGCATTTATTTCAAATAGGCACATTAAAGGCACTTTTGAACGTCAAAAATTACGATAAATAAAATAGAATTGATTCTAGTCGCATACCGAGACAAAGAAACTCAGCGTAGGTAGCGACATTCATATGCGCAAGCGATACCCGTACCCCCGGCAATAGGTACAGGAAGGGAACACCGGGGTGGTTTTTAGTCAGTAAGAGTCTGACAGACCCCGCCGCCCACCCCAGGGCGGCGGACATCCATGAGGATTTTCCCCCCGCAAAAAAAAAAAAAAAGGTAACGACATTCATGAAACAGGATTGTATTCTACATAATTATAAAGTAACCCCTACAAACATCAGCAAAGAAGCTCCCAATCACAATCTGAATCATTTTGAAGGATATTGCTGATCCATTGCTTCAAAAGTTCGAAACATGTATCTGCTCAACAATGTAAATAAAGCAGTGAATGTTGTTGAACTTTTCAAATGAAACCCATTGCTACAGATAGTGTGTTACGCAATTACCCCACAGGGTCACAGAAAAATAAATCACTTGAATGCAACAGTAATAACACGTAGATAATGACAACTTTATCTGAGACTTGACATTGTGAATGTATTGTAGAGGCTGTGTAGTGTAGCCCTACCTTTAGATACAGGCTGGTTATAATTGCCGATGTGTTCCATTCGAACGTTCAAGCAATTTTCAAATATTCAAATGTTGTTTTTTTAAGGAAATTACAATGTTCTTTTTAACATAATATCACGCCTTGTGTCCCCGAAGGTTAGCCAGAGGTGTACCTGTAGCACACCCACATTTCGCCAGTAATATTTAAGTCCATGAAATAGGGAGTGAGCCTATTGCCTTCAACGGGCAAATCCAGACTCCGGGCTACTACTGAGAAATTCCAGATAGAAAAACACTTTGCGCGAACTGGGAATCGAACCCAAGACCTCGTGCTCAGCAGTAGCACTTGCGACCATTAGCTCAACGAGGAAGTTTCATGTACTTTTTTACCGACTTCAAAAATTATTACAAACGAATATTCCAGTTTTTACTTAAAACTAAAAATTACGACATAAAAAGTAATTTAAAAAAAAGTCGGTGGGATCTGTATGTTAGTTTTTTTGCCACCGACTTCCGAAATTAAAGTTAATTCATAATTTTGAGTTACCTAATTTCTTTTTGAAGTCGATTTAATTTTTTTAAATTACTTTTTTAATAATTTGATCTCAAGTCGCCAGTCACCGTGGTCGTTCGTTACGTGAGAATCGCTTTTACGTAAGATGGTTAAGGCTAACAAAAGTGGAGTAAGCCGTCCATTTTATATTATTTACTGACCTTGTATTGTATGTACCTACGTCTAAAATTTTGACACGCTTCTTAAATTCGGTCAAGTGCATGTTTGTCTTACGGAATTATGATGATTGGTCATATTGAATGGTTTAAGGTTGATGATAAATGAATGCGGTAGTGTTTTAATCGGCAAGCAAGGGTTTGATGCAGTTTTTTTTATGCTAATTAATACGTAAACTGCCTGGCTTCCATGTTAGTTTGAGGGCAGATTTATTAGACACAGTTAGTGACCGGCAGAGGCTGTCCTGTTCATACAAAAAACCCATTGAAATAAAAGGGCTTTTAATTTTTTCCCTTTTTAGGGTTCCGTACCCAAAGGGTAAAAACGGGACCCTATTACTAAGACTTCGCTGTCTGTCCGTCTGTCTGTCACCAGGCTGTATCTCAAGAACCGCGATAGCTAGACAGTTGAAATTTTCACAAATTATGTATTTCTGTTGCCGCTTTAACAACAAATACTCAAAACAAAATAAATTAAGGGGGCTCCCATACAACAAATGTGTTTTTTTTTCGGTGTTTTTAGCCTTGTGGTACGGAACCCTTCGTGTGCGAGTCCGACTCCCACTGGCCAGTTTTTTTTTTCCGGGAAACTTTTTCAATGTTCTTTCTCTAAAAGGGAAAGTCCAGCTGTTGTCGAGTGATGTGCTTACCAACGAACAGGATTTCATTTTTATTTATTAAATACTAGCTTCCGCCCGCGACTTCGCCCGCGACGTATGTGGATAAAAACTATCCTATGTCCTTCCCCGGGATGCAACCTATCTCTCTGCCAAATTTTATCGAAATACAGACAGACAGACAGACAGAGTTACTTTCGAATTTATAATATTAGTATGGATAAAAGGTCTTCTTGTTAGAACCTGATCATCACCAAACAAAAACCACATAATACGTGGATTTGTTAACATAGAAAAATGTTTGATTCTTCACACCAACTAAGCTATTATATTACATTGCATGCCAAAATAAATCACCGCTTTTGAAGTGAAAACTTCTTTAGGCGCAGTTTGCGCTGTTTCTGAACAGTGAACGAAACTGCGAAGCGTTACGCTCGGGTCGGTGACGCTGAATCGGGTACACTCGGCCCTTGTCGGTCGGTGACGCTGAATCGGGTATACCCGGTTCTTGTCGGTCGGTGACGCTGAATCGGGTATACTCGGCTGATCGGTGACGCTGAATTGGGTATACTCGGCCCTTGTCGGTCGGTGACGCTGAATCGGGTACACTCGGCTCTTGTCGATCGGTGACGCTGAATCGGGTAAACTCGGCTCTTGTCGTTTGGTGACGCTGAATCGGGTACACTCGGCTCTTGTCGATCGGTGACGCTGAATCGGGTATACTCGGCTCTTGTCGGTCGGTGACGCTGAATCGGGTATACTCGGCTGGTCGGTGACGCTGAATTGGGTATACTCGGCCCTTGTCGGTCGGTGACGCTGAATCGGGTACACTCGGCTCTTGTCGATCGGTGACGCTGAATCGGGTAAACTCGGCTCTTGTCGTTTGGTGACGCTGAATCGGGTACACTCGGCTCTTGTCGATCGGTGACGCTGAATCGGGTACACTCGGCTCTTGTCGGTCGGTGACGCTGAATCGGGTATACTCGGCTCTTGTCGGTCGGTGACGCTGAATCGGGTACACCCGGCTCTTGTCGATCGGTGACGCTGAATCGGGTACACTCGGCTCTTGTCGGTCGGTGACGCTGAATCGGGTATACTCGGTGCTGAATCGCGTATACTCGGCTCCAGTCGTAAGATTCCACTTATATCATGTAGTCACAAGCACACGCCCTTTTTTATCTTCCGCACAATTCCTTATCGATACAGACAACATTATAAGAAGTGTTAAGTAACACAAATTACACAGTTTCTCAGCCATTGCACATCTAACTTCAACTCACATGTTCGTGTGTATGTATGTACATATGTATTAAAATATTACTACACGGCACAAAGCATTCTTTGTCCCATTGTTACTTACGTGCTCACACGCAGTCGTGAGCACACGAGGAAGAAAAAAATATGCACACAATAAAGTAAAAAAATATTTTCCTAATTACATTTGAACAGTAATTAGCCTTTTAATTGGATATCTCGACTAGTGAAGAATAATAATTATGCAATTGTTAATAATTTTGCCACTGCTCTCAAAACGGTGAACGAAAACACTAAGGAAACCGGCATGTCCTACAACCAAAAATTCGATGTGACATCTACCAACCCGCACTGGGCCCGCGAGGTAGATTATAGCCCTCTTCCTCTCAAAGAGAGGAGGCCTGTATCCCAGCAGTGGGAACAATATAAGCTGATTATTATGCTAATAATTTGAAACTTTAAAGAATTTATTCATAACAACCTTTTTGTTTTCTTTTGCTATTTACGTAAAATTAAAAGAAAAAGGTAAATACTAGGTATGCTCATTTCCTTTAATAGGTTAGCACTTAATTACTTACCTAGCCTTATTTAGTCCAGTCTATTTTGTAATAACAAGACCACGAAACAAATTATGATCCAATTTCTACAAACTGTTGACTTATCTACAAATTACTGCAAACAAGGAAATGAAAAGTAACTTTAATTACTCGTATCAAACTGGAATCAGCCACAAACCACATTGCCCAATGACTTAGACAGAATGCAATCGTAATTGGTACCTAGTGTGCAAAAATTATAGTGTGTACCTTGCATTGTCCGCCAGTGTAGTGTATATGCAAGTTACTGTATGGGAACTGGGAAAAGCTTTAATTCGTTGTTTTCATTGCGAAAGAGGTCGGTAGTGCAACGTGATAAAGTAAACACAGACGGTTTTATATGCGCTGAAACTGGAGCAGGGGAGCTGAATGAAGGATTTTTAAGTCATGATAAGCCTTTTTATGAACTTGAGTAATGAGTTAAGTTTTGGTTTCCTAAGAAAACGGTGAACGGTTATACAATAACAGCTGTCTTTACAAAGCGTATTTTAACATCTTAATGTCAAATACTGGTGAACATTACAGATTTTTATGACCGCCCTTGTAATATGACAGAGCCGTTTTGCTAGGAAATCAAAGGTTTAGTAAAGAAAAAAGGTCAATAAATATACGAATATTAAACGTATCAAACTGTCACCCACCAATCGAATTACAAGACGAAATAGTCCTTACATACATACATACATAATCAGCCTATAATGTTCCCACTGCTGGGACACGGGCCTCCTCTCTGTGAGAGGGAGTGGGCCGTAATCTACCACGCGGGCCCAGTGCGGGTTGGTAGATGTCACATGTCTTCGATGTTTTGGTTCTAGGACATGCCGGTTTCCTCACAATGTTTTCCTTCACCGTTTTGAGAGCAGTGGTGATGAAATAATTTACACAAAGTAAAGCGCCTGTGTGGGTTCAACATAAAACAGTAAAACAATAGTCGCTGCCACAATAATATTGCTGCGTTACTTAGCTTAGCTTAATTATCATTTAAAATAAAAATACTTGCACTCTCAATTACAGGTAGGTAACCACAGCTTACAACTTCTTGACTGAAGAAAACCTACTTCCTTTTTTAAAACTCATTGCTATTTTATTTTCTAAAGTACCTTTAGTTTATCCACCAACTGTTCTACCTACCCAATACCGTTTTGACGGTACCATTCTATAGACAGCGCCATCTACGTAAAGTGCTTGTAAACATTAAATTCATATCAAGTTAACTCCAGCACGGGGTTTAGAAAGTATAGATGACTGTGTGTCTACACAATTTAATAGTTCTTGACGACAACGGCAGAGGGCGTAGCGGTCGGATAGTAATTATAATTTGCATAAGCAAGATTAGACCTACTAAGGAATTGAAATTAGTCTATTCAGGGCCGATTTTTCAATCTTCAGATAACTTTTATTTGTAGAATAATTATGGCAGTTTGATAACTTTTGTGTAGGAAATATTCATATTTAATCTTCAGATAAAAGTGATCTAACTATTGAAAAACCAGCCTTTAAAAGGGTAAACTCATGTTTGCAATTTGGGTCACAGTTTGAGTATAGCAAACATTTTTTTTTTCGTAGAGTTTCGCATTGAAAATGCGTCATCAAGATCATAAGAGATGACATGGATAAAGCTTAGCGCAACCTGGGCAGTCAGCCTCGCTACCAACCAGCTGTTTGGATTAGAAAAAATGTCTATAAATAAAAGCTGCTACGAGAGGATGAGAAGTTCGTAGCAGCGTAGCGTCGTAGCGCGTAGCACTCTCGTTTTTTTTTTTCGGGATACTCTTGTCTCCGTAACTTGTATGTAACAAACTCCTCTAAGAATCGTGTGGTTTTTAAACAAGAAATTATTTTTTAATGAACGGGTACACAATCGCGAAAATTTTAAACTCATTATTTCGCACGAAGACCTCTAAAAGCGATCTCCTATCCACGTTCTTATGTCTACGAGTACCTTAACATGCGAGTACTCGAAGATCCACTTTCACTCTAAGAATAACTTTAATTAATATAAAAAGAAACATTTGAAAGTCATAACTCATTCTTAACGTAACCAACTTTTTTACTCTATAATAATACAAATAGACATTTATACATAACTGGCGAAATGTAGGTCTACTATAGATACAACTCTGTCTAGTACTTGGGGGAATGATGCTATGTAATACAAATAGTGGTTTGAGGTTGTTGAAACATTTATTTCCACATAATATACAATCAAACAACTAATGACTGACAAATGAAGAAACACATAACATACATACATAATCAGCCTATAACGTTCCCACTGCTGGGACACAGGCCTTCTCTCAGTGAAAGAGAGTGGGCCGTAATCTACCACGCGAGCCCAGTGCGGGTTGGTAGATGACACATGTCTTCGAGTTTTTGGTTCTAGGACATGCCGGATTCCTCACGATGTTTTCCTTCACCGTTTTGAGAGCAGTGGTGATGAAATAATTTACACAAAATAAAGCGCCTGTCTGAGTTCGAACCTACGACCTTCAACTCAGAAGTCGGGGATGTTACCACTGGGCCAGCACTGCTCTCGTTTTGTCTAATTTTTGTCCGTTTGACTTGCTATACAATTAAAGAAAATAAATCAGTCATCAACACCCGCTAGTTAAAACAAATACTATATTTAAATCTTCATCACTCACGAACAGCCTACAGAACGTGAATTATACTTCTGTCTTCACCATTACCCACATGCTAACGTGAAAGGCGTCACAGACAAAATAAAAACAAGAATGTAGGTATACCTATATAATTTATCACTACTTGTACAGTTGTGTACAAAAATATGTATACTATTAGAGAAATTATGAAACAATAGGAGTGAGTAAGAATCGTAGCAGGTGGCTGTCGGTAGTTTCTGCTTACCTCCATGGGCAGTTTCTGTATGAATATTGTAATGAAAAAAAAACAAGCTTTTACTCGTAGAATCTAGACCCCCTTATTAATAAGCCCGGAGTATAGCCTAAAGGACAAAAATTGTTGAAATGTGGCATTACATAAATAGCAATTCTCGTATTTTTAAGAACGTTCACAGTCTGATCTCAGTCTCAATCTGTCAAAAAAACCTAAAATTTCCCTATATTTTGACAAGTAAGTACTTGACATTTGTTTGTCGCCAAGATGAGACTGCGACTAGATTTTGAACGGTTTAAATTACGAGAATTGGCCTTCTGTTGTCGAGTTGAGTTGCACAGAGAGCCATGGAGCGCTCGATGCTCGGCATACTCGTAATACTTAAAAGTCCGAGATCCAAACGTCGATACCCGAATACATACGGGAGTGTTATATCCGAAAACGAGTTATGGCATTCAAATAGAGTTGGGCAGGGCACCTGGCAAGGCGCAGTGATGAATGCTTAGGTGGAGTAAGGCAGTGATTGAGTGGCGTTCAAGGACTGGAAGACGAAGTGTCAGTCGTACGGTGGCGAAATGGGCAAGCGACATAATTACCATTGTGAGTAGAACCTGAATGAAGTTGGCATAAAAGCGTAATGCTTCAGGAGAAAATATTTGATGAATTTTATTAAGAAGTATCTTCTGCACGTGACTGTACAGTATGTGCAAATCAAAAATGTATGTGTGTGCAATAATTTATTAATGTGTGTGCTTAACACTTGATACATTATAATAACGGCGGCTTGACGCAAGCAGTTACGACATGTTGAAACAAAAATTGTATGAGCTACTTTTTTTTTTTCATTTTGTTGTTGATGTTGAGACACTAACTGGTTTTTTTTACTAGAAGGTTTATATTGCAAATATTATAGGTAACCGGTGTTGATTGAAAACTAAAGGTCCGGAGAATGCGTTCTAACACCTACAAGTGCGACAATTCTAGTAGCTAACAAAGATCAAATTCGCAAAACACGTATTAGTTTCTATGATGAAAGTGACAGCTGGTGTCAAGAACATCACATCGGCTGCACTGTAATTGTGTTTATTGTCTAGAATAAATCATTTTATTTGATACGATGTTGGTGACTGGAAAAAATGTAATTATTTTAACATTTTCGTTTCAGAAAAATAATTTAAATTAAAAATGATTTACATAATAACGTTGGAACTGCGGATTTTCTTATTACGGATTCTCAAATGAGTAGAATATTTTAAGACAACACTCAATAATCTTGAGATTTGGATTACGACTTAATATTGATAGATTAAGTAATTATACTCGTCACAATTCTTAAGTTGAGACATAATTATTTTCATCAATTTGGCTATAAATCACAAAATATAAACCAATCAAACAAAAATTGTATCAAAATCAATTAATTTAAAGTGCTGAACATAATCCTTTGAAGTCGTAAGCGGCTTTGCGGTTAGGTTATTAAGTTAAAGCTTTATTTCAACCGGAACATTTAGAAAGTATGCACAATTGCACACACGCCTTCGTTCCTCCTCTCTACCTACACACTCAAGTTAAGTGAAGGTTATATCAAAGTTCCATTTTAGATGATCTAGCAATAATAATAATAATAAAGCCAGTTCTAGATTGGTCAACTCCAAGGAAAAAGCCAGGAATACCCATTGCTAAAGCCATTTGCAGGAATGGCCCTTGCTTGCAGCGTGTTGCCTATTCGAGAGTCGAGACTACAACAAACCGACTGGTATTGTTGTAGTCTCTTACTTCTCTAATGATCTCAGGAACTTTTCCCTTATCTTGTTGATTAAAATTATGATTCGCGACCGTACCAAATATGGCTTTACAGAATAATAATCTTTACTTTATATTCATTGGAATTAGCAATACATACCTAACGATTTTACTATTACAAATATTTTTAATTATATTGAAACTTTAACCCACCATTTAGCCTGCTTACTGCATAAGTCTTGGTTTCCTACGAAAGAGGTGAATCGTCACACATACGGAGCGTTTTTTGACAGTTTAAAAAGTTAAGTACGGTCGGCTGCAAAAATGGATGGGCAGTTCAGATTCAAAATCCTATGAATCAAGAAATGACGGTGTTCTTTTTGTCTCTTCAAACATTCAAACAATTTATAATTAATAGTTTCTTTTAAAGAAAATTGTTCCTAATTATTAACCTATTATGTTGAACTTCAAACGTTCACAGGAAAATAGACATTAGGGTACCCATGGACTTTTGCAGGGGACTGTACCTACTGGTGAAAATGTCAGCCACTGCTTTTCTAGGAAACTGTAGCTTTAAACTTTGGTTTCCTAGGAAAGAGGTTCCGAGATATTATAACAGCAGACATATTTCAATCTGTCATTTTCACGAGCATTTGACATTAAGGTGTCAAAAACGCTCCGTTATTGTGTTCACCGCTTTGTAAGGAAACCAAAGCTTTAGGAGTAGAGATCCAAAACAGTAGCCGTCGCACTGGTATAATTATGTAGAGACGATACTCTATGTAGGTATACAGTCTAACTCAGAAATCACGAAAAAAAAATCAGCTGTTTCATACAAAAGTTCAATACCAACTTGACCAAAGTGTATGAAACAGCAGATTTTTTGGAGTTGGTCCCATAGTGAAAGTTGTTCAGTTCGATGGTCTAAAGCACCTCTTAAAGTTTGTCGGTTTAATTTTTTTACACTTTGTATAACTTACATCGGAACTGAGTTACGGTTTGGATTTCTCGGTTATAATTAAAATGGTTTTAGATAAGGGCAATGTTGAAATGTTCTATTTTTAAACTAAGAAAAGAGACCCAGGCGGCCGCTTTACTTTGTGTAAATAATTTCATCATCTCTGCTCCAAAAACTGCGAAGGAAAATATTGTGAGGAAACCGGCATGTCCTAGAACCGAAGTAATGTGACATACTCGTATTAATGAGACAACCGAAGCAATGTGTAAAAATTCAAAGAAATGTGTTATCAACCAACCCGCATTGGGCCCGCGTGGTCGATTATAACCCACTCCCTCTCGAAGAGAGGAGGTGTCACTGTGTCCCAGCAGTGGAATATTATAAATGCTGATTATGATGATGATGAAGTAAAACTTTCGTAGAGTTGTTCAATACCTATTGGTAAATTATCAAAAAAAAACGAGAATTGAGGTCGAAGTGGAGGTGCTTGGGAGAGGCCTATGTCCAGCAGTGGAAGTCTTTCGGCTGAAATGATCATGATGATTAAAAAAATACAGTGGCACTCCGGGAGTGCCGACAAAAGTGAAAACTTGAACATTTACGTGTGTATTTCAAAAGTGAAAACTTGAACATTTACGTGTGTATTTTTATAAACAAAACACAAACAGAATACTTTGCCATCACTCACTGACATATCGGATATACATCCCGAGGACCGCCGAACACATCCAAATGTAGCGCGGTGTCGGTTACGGTAACAGTGTCGCGAGTTCAATTATTTTTTCCCATCTCAAAAAATGCCCAACGCGCGCCAAAAGAAGTTTTCACTTCAAAAAAAAATTTATGCATTAAGATTTATTTATTAGAATGACAAAGATGTGCTAATTTATCACAACAATGTTATAGGGGGTAATACGGGCTGGTGTCCACAACTCCACGTTAAAGCGTAGGTATATTTTGCGTTCGAGTGGGCAAATCGATTATTCGATTCACCCAACAATGTAATAATTATGCACTTTATAAACAAACAAATCAATAAATTAAAGATGTACCATACAATTAGATCCATTAGAGGCTAAGTATTTCCATCCATGCAAACAGAAGACCAAATTAATTGCTCACACGAAGATATTAAGTACTATGGTGATCAAACGGATACACTAATTCTTCGGCACTTAAAATCCAATTAATATGCAAACGGTGGCCTTAGCATGTAATGCTAACATGTGAATCATTCATTATTTATAGGGCTGACACGCAAAAAAAAAATGGAAATTGCGAAAATTAATGGGGTCATTTTCCTTAATCCCACTGTCCCCTGACGAAAAAGGCTTTTGATCATGACCATTTAGCCTCTTATTTATTTATTTAACCATTTATGTATGTACAGACGCCAAGCACATCAAGCTACTACAATCTGTCAAAGGACCATGGGCACTTTTGAATGAACACTGGGCCCACTTTTCAAAGTTGTGCAACAGTGATGAAACCTATGTCATATGACAGCTCTTGGCGTGTACTTTATTTCATTCTATGGCAGCTAAGTTCAAATCAAGCGCGAAAACGGTTTTTTATGCGTTTTTTAAAAATGTTCAACATTGTGCAACAGTGATCAAACCTATGTCATATGACAGCTCTTGGCGTGTACTTTATTTCATTCTATGGCAGCTAAGTTCAAATCCAGCGCGAAAACGGTTTGTTTATGCGTTTTATAAAAATGTTCAACATTGTGCAACAGTGATCAAACCTATGTCATATGACAGCTCTTGGCGTGTACTTTATTTCATTCTATGGCAGCTAAGTTCAAATCCAGCGCGAAAACGGTTTTTTTATGCGTTTTATAAAAATGTTCAACATTGGGCAACAGTGATGAAACCTGTCATATGACAGCTCTTGGCGTGTACTTTATTTCATTCTATGTCAGCTAAGTTCAAATCCAGCGCGAAAACGGTTTTATATGCGTTTTTTATATGCGTCATTTTGGGTTCATTTTTTCAACATTGTTCAACAGTGATGAAACCTATGTCTTATGAAAGCTCTTAAAGTGTACTTGATTTCATTCTATAGCAGCTAAGTTCAAATCCAGCGCGAAAACGGTTTTTTTATGCGTTTTTTTTTTAATGTTCAACATTGTGCAACAGTGATGAAGCCTATGTCATATGACAGCTCTTAGCGTGTACTTTATTTCATTATATGGGAGCTAAGTTCAAATCCAGCGCGAAAACGGTTTTTTATGCGTTTTTATAAAAATGTTCAACATTGTGCAACAGTGATGAAACCTATGTCATATGGCAGATAAGTTCAAATCCAGGGCAAAAACGTTTTTTTATGCGTTTTTAAAAATCTGTTTTGTTTTGATATTAAATTATAATTAGCTGTTAGTCAGTAGCTAGGATTATAAATAGCTCTTGTTCTACTAAAAATACACTAAAAATGTTGAACATTTTTAAAAAACGCAAAAAAAGCATTTTTGCGCTGAATTTGAACTTAGCTGCCATAGAATGAAATAAAGTACACTTTAAGAGCTTTCATATGCCATAGGTTTCATCACTGTTGCACAATGTTGAACATTTTTTAAAAACGCATGAAAAAACCGTTTTCGCGCTGGATTTGAACTTAGCTTCCATAGAATGAAATAAAGTACTTTTTAAGAGTTTTCATATGACATATAACTCATCACTGTTGAACAATGTTGAAAATGAACCCAAAATGACGCATTTAAAAAACGCATATAAAACCATTTTCGCGCTAGATTTGAACTTAGCTGCCATAGAATGAAATAAAGTACACTTTAAGAGCTTTCATATGACATAGGTTTCATCATTGTTGCACAATGTTGAACATTTTTTAAAAACGCATGAAAAAACCGTTTTCACGCTGGATTTAAACGTAGCTGCCATAGAATGAAATAAAGTACTTTTTAAGAGCTTTCATATGACATATAACTCATCACTGTTGAACAATGTTGAAAATGAACCCAAAATGACGCATTTAAAAAACGCATATAAAACCGTTTTCGCGCTAGATTTGAACTTAGCTGCCATAGAATGAAATAAAGTACACTTTAAGAGCTTTCATATGCCATAGGTTTCATCACTGTTGCACAATGTTGAACATTTTTTAAAAACGCATGAAAAAACCGTTTTCGCGCTGGATTTGAACTTAGCTTCCATAGAATGAAATAAAGTACTTTTTAAGAGTTTTCATATGACATATAACTCATCACTGTTGAACAATGTTGAAAATGAACCCAAAATGACGCATTTAAAAAACGCATATAAAACCGTTTTCGCGCTAGATTTGAACTTAGCTGCCATAGAATGAAATAAAGTACACTTTAAGAGCTTTCATATGACATAGGTTTCATCATTGTTGCACAATGTTGAACATTTTTTAAAAACGCATGAAAAAACCGTTTTCGCGCTGGATTTAAACGTAGCTGCCATAGAATGAAATAAAGTACTTTTTAAGAGCTTTCATATGACATATAACTCATCACTGTTGAACAATGTTGAAAATGAACCCAAAATGACGCATTTAAAAAACGCATATAAAACCGTTTTCGCGCTAGATTTGAACTTAGCTGCCATAGAATGAAATAAAGTACACTTTAAGAGCTTTCATATGACATAGGTTTCGTCATTGTTGCACAATGTTGAACATTTTTTAAAAACGCATGAAAAAACCGTTTTCGCGCTGGATTTAAACTTAGCTGCCATAGAATGAAATAAAGTACTTTTTAAGAGCTTTCATATGACATATAACTCATCACTGTTGAACAATGTTGAAAATGAACCCAAAATGACGCATTTAAAAAACGCATATAAAACCGTTTTCGCGCTAGATTTGAACTTAGCTGCCATAGAATGAAATAAAGTACACTTTAAGAGCTTTCATATGACATAGGTTTCATCATTGTTGCACAATGTTGAACATTTTTTAAAAACGCATGAAAAAGCCGTTTTCTCGCTGGATTTAAACTTAGCTGCCATAGAATGAAATAAAGTACTTTTTAAGAGCTTTCATATGACATATAACTCATCACTGTTGAACAATGTTGAAAATGAACCCAAAATGACGCATTTAAAAAACGCATATAAAACCGTTTTCGCGCTAGATTTGAACTTAGCTGCCATGGAATGAAATAAAGTACACTTTAAGAGCTTTCATATGACATATAACTCATCACTGTTGAACAATATTGAAAAATGAACCCAAAATGACGCATTTAAAAAACGCGTATAAAACCGTTTTTGCGCTGGATTTGAACTTAGCTGCCATAGAATGAAATAAAGTACACTTTAAGAGCTTTCATATGACATAGGTTTCATCACTATTGCTCAATGTTGAACATTTTTAAAAAACGCATAAAAAAACCGTTTTCGCGCTGGATTTGAACTTAGCTGCCATAGAATGAAATAAAGTACTTTTTAAGAGCTTTCATATGACATATAACTCATCACTGTTGAACAATATTGAAAAAATTAACCCAAAATGACGGATTTAAAAAACGCATATAAAACCGTTTTCGCGCTGGATTTGAACTTAGCTGCCATAGAATGAAATAAAGTACACTTTAAGAGCTTTCATATGACATAGGTTTCATCACTGTTGCACAATGTTGAACATTTTTGAAAAACGCATAAAAAACCGTTTTCGCGCTGGATTTGAACTTTGCTGCCATATAATGAAATAAAGTACACTTTAAGAGCTTTCATATGACATATAACTCATCACTGTTGAACAATATTGAAAAAATTAACCCAAAATGACGGATTTAAAAAACGCATATAAAACCGTTTTCGCGCTGGATTTGAACTTAGCTGCCATAGAATGAAATAAAGTACACTTTAAGAGCTTTCATATGACATAGGTTTCATCACTGTTGCACAATGTTGAACATTTTTAAAAAACGCATAAAAAACCGTTTTCGCGCTGGATTTGAACTTTGCTGCCATAGAATGAAATAAAGTACACTTTAAGAGCTTTCATATGACACATAATTTATCACTGTTGAACAATGTTGAAAAAGTGGGCCCAAAATGACGCATGGTCCTTTCTTTAAAGGATTTTAAACTTTATCGCTAAAGCATAAGGTTCAAAGATGATTGGGAAAATTTGACAGTGCATCCCTCAAAAGCGGTGACCGAATGGTAGCCAAAGTTTGGCCAAAGAAAACATGGCAGTAAAAGCGCGTTAGGTTTATAATATCGTCAAAGTCGCGGGAAACATAAATAGTAAATAAATAAAGTGATTATATGATGCAGTACCAGCCATTTAACCTTCTAAAACTAAAGTAGTAGAAGATCTTACAATTATCCTAGAATTTATAACCATTATTTGTAAGACATTAAACTCTCTGAATAACTCTTATTATCATCATCATCTGCCTAGCCTTTTCCCAACTATGTTGGGGTCGGCTTCCAGTCTAACCGGATGCAGCTGAATACCAGTATTTTACATGGAGCGACTGCCTGTCTGACCTCCACAACCCAGTTACTGGGTAATACGATACCCCTTGGTAAGACTGAATAACTCTTATTCTCTAAAAAAGCTCAACTGAGGTACGCAATTTTCGAAACTTGCCAACCCTATTAAGTAAATCACTATACTAAATAGTAAGCTCGAATGTGTAGCGCCATTTAAAAGGAAAAGGCCTCAGACAGACGATAAACGCATTCACACCCAATTCACTATGGTAATGTTATTGTTTTAATTAATTTATGAACAGGATTTACATAAGTTTCGCGTGAAAAAGGCATTAAGTCGTACTAAATGAGTTTGTAGTATGAAAAATTAAGCAGTTTGCATACATTGAATGAATTTGCGATATTTATCAAGGTAGTGTATGTCTTTAGCCAATGTGAAAAAATCTGCCTAATTTCGATTTTGGTGAATCCACTGACCTCTATCATACACTTTGTATAATTCAGGTCACTGGGTGAATCTCGTTGAATCTTATTGTGTAATAAAGGCTTTTTGGTTTTATTTTGCATATTTTTTTTTAATTACTTAGCTACTTCTTTACTGGCCAGTTGCTGTCAAAATAATTATGGATGCCATTAATATTTTCTTTTTATTTTGTTTTTCTTTTTACTTATTCGGCTTTTGTTCACAGTTTTTCAAACAAAACAGCCTCAGGTATTTTCTGTTTTATAGTATGCCAACCTTATTTTTACCGACTTCAAAAAAAAAAGGAGGTTATCAATTCGATACGTATGTATGTAATATTCCAAACAAATATACAAAATACAAAATTTACAAAATTTTGTAGACGTATGTATGTATGTATGTATGTATGTATGTATGTATGTATGTTTGTCCACGCATATCTCCGGAACTATTAATCGGATCGTGACGATTTTTTTTTATTGGCTTCCATTTACTTCAACTTAGGGAACAGTGCAAGTTTCATCAAGATCGATTCAGTAATTTTCAAGATATGGACTAATACGTGTAAGTGTGACGGCCTGGCTTATTGATACGAGCTACGGGTGTAGTGTCAAAGGGAAAACATCTCAAAACCTTGGTCAAATTCTAGTGCAAAAACTAAAAATTACGAAATAAAAATAATTTTAAAAAATTAAACCGACTTCAAAAAGAAATAACTCAAAATTATGAAATAACTTTAATTTCGGAAGTCGGTGGCATAAAACTTAAACTAGAATACAGATCCCAAGACACCGACTTCCGAAATTAAAGTTATTTCATAATTTTGAGTTATTTCTTTTTGAAGTCGGTTTAATTTTTTTAAATTATTTTTATTATGTATTAATATTAGGATAGATTTGGTTCAACCTCTTTAGTTGTATACTTTCTGTTAGACTGTGGCAGATGTAATATTTTTATTGGAAATGGACATTCTTTAATCTTTCAGGAATCGTTTGTCTGCGTTTAGTAAGGAATGTTATTTATGTGTAAAATTAGATAAACACATGTTAAAACCTTATTTTTGTGGAACTTATTAGTTGTCTTAAAAATTAATTATTATTAATAAATAAAATATTAAAATAAGCTGACGTTTTCATACG
This sequence comes from Oligia fasciuncula, assembly GCA_963082905.1. Classification (NCBI taxonomy): domain Eukaryota; kingdom Metazoa; phylum Arthropoda; class Insecta; order Lepidoptera; family Noctuidae; genus Oligia; species Oligia fasciuncula. The sequence continues at coordinate 20,996,248 of OY720391.1, read as the reverse complement.
ATATAACACACGAGTCTGTAGGCACAGATTTTGAACCAGACGAATAAAAATATTAAGATGATAGGCATGAAAGCAGTCGCTTTCTGATAATAATATTAGATACTAGCTTCTGCCCGCAACCTCGTCCGCGTGAAATTTCTTGTTCCCCCAACCCACCCCATCGCATCGCATTGTCTGCCCGCGGTGTATATTTAATAAATAAATATAGCCTTCCTCAGGAATTGGGCTATCAAATGCAAAAAGAGTTTTTCAAATCCAACTGGTGGTTCCAGAGATTTGCGCGTAAAAACTAACAAAAACTTCCGCTTTATTATTAGTACTATCTGCGCCCCGCGGTTTCACCCGCGTAAATATTGATTCCTTGGGAATATCGGGATAAAAATTTGCCTATATTTTAATCCAGGGTGTCAGCTACCTCCATTAAAATTTTTATCCAGTCGTTTGAGCGTGAAGAAGTAACAAACATATAAACACACCCCCACACCCCCACACGAAATCACAAACTTTCGCCTTTATAATATTAGTGTGATATAGATTAGTTTAGGTAATTCATTATCTTGGGTAGTAGTTAACACTACAAATGATATTACTTAGTGTAACAACACAAACTTCATGTAATCCTTACTCCTTATGTAATCCATTTCAATACACTGACCATGAAAAAAGTACTAAAAAGTTGAAACATGCATAACAGTATGATTATGCAGATACATTGCACACCTAACCCAATTCGCATGCTTACGCCAAAAAGTATGCTTGCATTCCACGATAACACATCACGTAACTCTTATGTTCAAGGCATAAGGTTGAGATTGCAATGCCATTTGTTAACAGATGTTAACCGTATCATTGATCCTCGTTTTGGTGTGAAATTGACAAAATACCCTTTTAAAATGTCGCTCATTGAATTACTGGCACTTGCACAATGGGGGTTATTATCTTAATGTACGCTTTTTGCCCGGTTTGTGCGAATTACCGTCTACTTACTTGGATGTGCGGTTTTTTCGGTTCTTAATGGAGATTGTCAAATCGGTTTCGAACTTACGACTTTCATCTTACTGTGCAATTTATTTATTATGAGTGATTTATCACGGTTAACTGAAGTTCCTATAATTTTTTGTCTGATTAGTGATCGTGTAATGTTTCATGTTAAGGCTCCGGTCACAGGCGAGACGCAACAGTGCGATGTGACACTAGTAGAACAATTTCTATGAAGACTTCATGGAATTTGTTCTACCAGAATCGCGTCGCACCGTCGCGGCGTGCCTGTCTGCGGGTGCCTTTAAGATCGCTTGCACAATCCGTAGGAAGCATGCGTAATACCTGTACATGACATATTACATAGACCATTTTTATTGTCAAAAGAAATTTTGTACCTCATCGTAAAATGCAAAATTTTATCAAAATTGGTCAAGCCGTTTGAGCGTGAAGAAGTAACAAACATATAAACACACATTCACAAACTTTCGCCTTTATAATATTAGTGTGATTTTTTAATGTCATATGATGGCAAACGGCGAAATGTTGCACCGAAACAAAACTGCTTACCACCGACTATAAATGGGTTTGTCCCACACTTCGCTTGCCGATACGCGGTCTCCACTCCAGGAGTCGTCTGCTCCACCGGCCATCGGTCCTTCGAAAAACATGGTCAGCCCACTGCCACTTCAGCTTGCTTACTCTGCAATCTATATCGGGAACTCCGGTTCCTTTCCAGCCGCAGCTAGATGGGACGACGACCTTGAAAAGGTGGCTGGCGCAGACTGGTTGCGGAAGGCGTATGATAGAGTGTTGTGGCGCAGTCCGGGAGAGGCCTATGTCCAGCAGTGGACAGCGATCGGCTGAGTTGATGAGTAAGTTTGTAAATGAAATGATGATGAAATGAAATGATTTTATTTTTTGTAAGTAGGTTTGTACAAACACTTTTACACGTCAATCATGTTTTTTTAAAACTAGATGAAGTCGGCGTTTCCTATCTGACTACTCTGAGAAGAAAGGCCGAAACAAACTCAGAGGTCACAGTCTCTTTTAAAGTCCAGACATAATCTTGGTCAGGTTATATGAACAAACACTAATAAAAAAAACACACAAACACTAATAAGAAATATGTACAAACACTTTGCACGTTAATCATATTTTAAAAAGAGATGAGGTCTAGATTTAAATGAGGGCGGCGTTTCCTATCCGAGTTCCTTGAGAAAAAAAGCCGAACGAACTTGAGCCAATAAGAATGGTAGTGAGTAAGACAGATACTAAAACAAAAGATGAACTAGCAGGGGATCGAGGAGGGGGTGGTGGAGGGGGGGTTCAGGGGATCAGACCGGAATAAATCTATCTCCATGGAGGAGCCCTTTCACAGAAAACTAGCAACAAGCGAATGAGATAACCACACTGATACTGTTATCAGACGAAGGTCAGGCAATGTCAGTGACGTCATACAGGTTAATAGGTATCTTGAATGAACTAATCGTGCGCTTGTTAATGACCGTGCCGCTTCTGAAGATTCTTATATCAGACTCTCAGAGATGCGTGACTTACTAATTTATTCCATGAATGGGCGACACTACCACTGCATACAATTATAAGCAATAAAGTTAAGAAAAAGTACACGTTTTATAATATTAAAATTAACTCTTATCACTTCTGTGCGTTAACGGGGCGTGTTCCCTTTTCCACAGGGGAAAGCCGATCTTAACTCTAAAATCAACATAATTAGTAAAAACAAAAATGTTGTCAGCAATGGTTCTTTAGTTTAGAAACAGTCACAATGTGTGTGTCTTTTTTTCTTTACTTTATTACTTAAACTTCTTACTAGTCTTACTAATAATATTATAAACGCAAAAGTTCAAAACGGATTTTGATGTACCTTTACAGTAGGTAATACAAACTTATAAATCAGAATAACACAAAGGATGCTTTTTATCCCGAGATATTCCCACGGGATCGACACTTATGCGGGTGAAATAGCGGGGCGCAGCTAGTTATTGCATAAAATTCAAAATGTGTTAATTGCCTACATATTCCTGGAATTGTCGACTCGCTCACAAATAAATTAACTTCGTGCAAGTCGCCTATAGAAAAAACAGTATTATTTAAAAGTGACGATTCGCACGTTTCGGGCGAGTAAATTCGTGCGAATGGACTAATAAGCCACTGCTGTTGGCGACAGCAGGGCATAATATAATGGACTGTTTTTTTCGTGACATGTCATTTAAGATTAATGAATGCATTTGGTCATGCTGCAATATGTCTTCAATATATTTTTTTGTATTAAATAAGTGTTGAAACTTCTGATAAAGTAAGTTTGCGGTTTTGTCAGTGAGTTGCACTTTTACCGAGTAATCTTCGTCTTTGAGAAAATCCTGAGGTCAACGTTAATATAGTCACATTTCAAAATGTACAAAATACCAATAGTATTTACGTGTCCAGAATTATGACATGTATATAGAATATTATCTATATCTTCTATACATATAAAAAAATAGTAACGAAAAATTTTTGTCCATAATCAGCCTTTAAATGTCCCACTGCTAGGACACAGGCCTCCTCTCTGTGATAGGAAGTGGGCCGTAATCCACCAAGCGGGCCCAGTGCGGGTTGCTATATGCCATATGTTTTCCAATTTTTGGTTCTAGAACTTGCCGGTTTCCTCACGGTGTTTTCCTTCACCGTTTTTAGAGAGAAGTGGTGATGAAATTATTTGCACAAAGCAAAGCGTCTGCCTGGCCACGTTCAAACCCACGACCTACAACTCAGAAGTCGGAGATGTTACCACTGGGCCACCACTGCTTTCGTTTTGTCTTATTTTTGTCCGTTTGTCTGTATTGACGCAAAAACGGCTGAATAGATTTGGATGAAATTTGACAAACAGATAGTTTATGAAACTTTTTTTTTTTGGTGCGCGTGGATATCCTCATGGACTTCATGCATCGTCGGGGTGACCCTTACCGGCTAAAATCACCGCGGTGTTCCACCTCTGCCTATGGCTGGGGGTGCAGGATTCGCATAAGCATTCACCGCTCCCCCGACAGTCCTTGACCCGCTTTTTCGATTAACACATAGAGTACTTTTAATCACTGTTGTACGTTTCCGTGGGATATTTCCGCCATCAACGCGGGCGAACCCGCAGGCAAAAGCTAGTTGATAATAAAACTTTAACGCATTGAAGACTTTTACGCAATACACAACTTTGTATTAAAGGTCACTTACTCATCTCCTTTTCAAAAGTGAATTAGGTTCTGAATTAGAATCTAGTTATGCTTGGATCCTATATCTTATCAACCCAATCTACCTAGTGTAATAAAACTCCTTGGGTAGATAATAATATTATTTAATCTTGACACCGTTACTTTAATTTGTCCGACCCGTAGCTCGTCCCAAAACCAAGTGGCCGAATCGATTCCCCGATATCGCGTGGTGTTGCCACCTAAATAATCGTTATGTCAATTTAGTCGATTTAAAAATACAGAAATGAACCTAACACTAGCCCTTTCCCAGCTATGTTGGGGTCTAGTTTTACCGGGAGCTGAATACCAGTATGTTACATGAAGCGACTGCCTATACAACCCAGTCAAAATCAAACTCAACTGGGTATAGAAAGAAGTGCCATCCACGAAGACGCGCCTCACTCTTTTTACTAATCGGTAGTGGTTATCGCTTATATATTTTAGTTTTTAGAGTTCCGTAGCCAAATGGCAGAAAACGGAACCCTTATGGATTCGTCATGTCTGTCTGTCTGTCCGTCCGTATATCACAGCCACTTTTTTCCGAAACTATAAGAACTATACTGTTAAAACTTAATAGTAGATGTATTCTGTTAGCCGCATTAAGATTTTCACACAAAAATAGAAAAAAAAAACAATATATTTTGGGGTTCCCCCATACTTAGAACTGAAACTGAATTTTTTTTTTTCATCAGACCCATACGTGTGGGGTATCTATGGATAGGTAGGTCTTCAAAAATGATATTGAGGTTTCTAATATAATTTTTTTCTAAACTGAATAGTTTGCGCGAGAGACACTTCCAAAGTGGTAAAATGTGTCCCCCCCCTGTAACTTCTAAAATAAGAGAATGATAAAACTAAAAAAAATATATGATGTACACTAATAAGTAATTACTGTGTATCGGCAAAACTAAAATACTAGCGGAATGTTGCACACTTGTACTGTAAGCGAATAAGAAGAAGAGTGGGGCGCGTCTTCGGGGATAACGCTATCTGTAATACAATACCCTTTGGTAAGACTGGTTGTCAGACTTTCGGCTGTCGACTTTCTATATACGTATCTTTACCGACTGTGCTTGGTCAACAGTTAAGAAACTCCTTTCAGCAGTGAGCTGGTATGTAGGTATGTATTTTAAAGTTACAAAATGATTAAGAGTGACTGCTAAACTAACCTATTACAATCTCCATCACACTAATATTATAAAGGCGAAAGTGTGTAGGTGTGTGGGGGTGATATGTTTGTTACTTCTTCAAGCTCAAACGGCTGAACCAATTTTGATAAAATTTGGTATGGAGGTAGCTGACATCCTGGATTAACATATAGGCTATTTTTATCCCGATATTCCCACGGGATCGAAACTTATGCGGGTGAAACCGCGGGGCGCAGCTAGTTCAAAAATAACAACAAAAAATTTCTAGCAGTACACCAAAGTCTATATTAATTAAGTTCAAAAATAAAACAGAAATAATTATTTTGTATGAGCGCACGTAACGCCCTCTATGCTATGTGGGGCATAATGACTTTCGTAATTATAATGATTCAGTATCAAATTATTGTAAGGCTTGCGTTTATGAACCGGTGTATGGTGTAAGTAAAAAACGAGTAGCGATAAAATATGGGTAATTGTCTAAGCGACTCTAGCGATAACTCGTTAAGAGAAATGATTTTATCTTCCAGAAAAAGACTTATATTATATTATTATGTTCGCAACACTTAAAAAAATTATTGGTGATTTTATATTTAGTTAGGAATGATAACTACTCATAATTAATTACTCACAATGTTCGTCTTCTAAAATCCACCAGTAATTGTCTTTTAGGGCCTTATCACACTGGCGAGTTGCAAGCGAGTCCAAAGCGAGCTCACCGCGAGTTCGCAGTGAGAGCGCGGCGAACTCGCCGCGAATATAGCGCCATCGACGCCATTTTGTACACTCCAGTGCTATTCGCGCTGCGAACTCGTGGTGAGCTCGCTGCGCACTCGCCTCGCTTTGGACTCGCTTGCAAATCGCCAGTGTTATAAGGCCCTTATGAATACTTATGAGGGCCTAGGCAATAAATGACAATCACAAAGCGTTCCCTATTCCTACAAAGATTGTCAATAGGATTGACATAAGCTTTTCGGTAGATTAAGTCAGTCACATATTTTTTTTACATTTCCATTATCCTTATCGCTGATAGAACATCCCACCAAGACCGCTTTTTGTATCACCTTATGTAAAACTTGTACATTTATATCTTGAATCGAAGGTGTACAGTAAACTGTACATAATACCTACCTAAAGAGTATTATGTATTAGAGTAATATTCTATTCATGTCACTTTGTGTAGGCCATCAGGGGGCCTAAAAAGGCCACTTTGGCAGAATCATAAAAGGATAACGTTACGAATCATAAAGGACAGTTAACTGTTTAGTTGATCGTATCAAATCCCATTGGTGAAGGATTTTTTTGTCTGTGCTAAAATATCAATCCAATCCAAATCCAATCCCAATCTCTTTGATTATACCTACGTAGTGCAGCGAAAAAAAGAAAAACACGGACTGTCTTCGCCATATAATGATTCTGCCAAAGTGGCTTTTTAAGGCCCCCAGGAGGTGTCACGTCTATTGACAGATGCTTGTAGTTTTACTGCTTTCTTTATACCTTGCACCACAGACCTGCTACAGCTGGACGTCCGTACGTTTTGCTCCACATACGTAATGTGGACATCTTACTGCGACATTGCGTCAAGGCATTTTTCTCAACGCGAAGGTAACGTTAGGAAATTTATACATACTGTATTACTTTGTGGAGTAATTGATCATGAGAAGGCAATAATTGAAGCTGCGTAACTTACAGCAGCGTAATTGCGTAATGCGGGCCACTCACGATCAAGTTCACCGTCAAGTTTGCAGCGGGCTTGAAGCCGCGTCCAGTAAACTTGAACGTGTATGGATATGGGTATGCATGATAAGTAGCCATACACTGTCAAGTTTACTGGACGAAGGGGCCCCTTTTTTTTTCCGGATGGGAAATCGTCAAATGACCCCCGCTCTGGGTGGAGCGGAAGGGACTGTCACACTCTAACTGACTAAAACCCACCCGTGTTCCTTCCTTAGCCCTTTATGTTCCGGGCCAGCGGTAACCCTTTCGGACAATCCCGCTGACCCAGCAGGCTTACCCTATGGGGCGATGCTGACATCTCTTTGAGGCGCGCGTGGCCCCCCTTAGGGCCGAAGCGTGGGTCAGCGGGATTGTCCGAAAGGGGTTCCGCTAGCCCGGAACATAAAGGGCTAAGGAAGGAACTCAGGTGGGTTTTAGTCAGTAAGAGTCTGATACTCCCTTCCGCTCCACCTAGAGCGGGAGGGGTCATTTACCATCCGCAAACAAAAAAAAAAGTCATAGCACACGTATTAAACCGAAAAAAAAAGGAAAGAACCCGAAAGGAGTCGGCACCGTATCAACTCGAGCCGTTCAGTATTATTTGTATGAAACTTCCTACTGCAACGCGCACTAATCGGAATCGTAACATAATAGCCTCGCCTCGGGACAAGCTCACGAACCGCGGTGTGGTGCGTTACGGCTCGTCTTCCCAGCGCTTACGGCTCGTCGTCCCCGCGCTTACGTGTCTCCGTACCCGAGCGTACGTCTTTTCATCCACCCTTGCCCCTCTCATCCCTCCGGCCTGCCTGCTGCACTATCAACCAGCGGTCGGCGAGCCGTAAGTGAGGCGTCGCCTAGCCGAGTCAACGTATCGGAGCTTCTAATCCGCTTTGGTTACGTGCTTACGTTAGGTTGACGCCTGTTTGACGGCGAGGCGAAAGGTGGAGCCGATCCCTTTCCGATTTGATACGTGTGCTTTGACCTTTACGCAATGACACAGCTGGTTAATTAAGCAGTAAGCGAGCAGTGCTAAATCATATCACTGCCATAGATAATAATCGTAACTTTCAATCAGACACATAAATTAAAAAACAAAATCAATCTACAGTTTGCACATCATAAAATGCTAATTAATCTATATTTTTCATTTAATTAGATTCTAATGTCAATTTCAACATGATATCTAGTTAATTTTTTGATCGGATTTTGAAATAGAAGCCTTTTCGACCGTAATACATCTATAAAAATACATCTATAAAAATAAATAAAATTAAAGTGTCCGTTTGTAATGTCAAAATAACAGTTTTTACTAAAGTCATGCATGAAAGCATATACGGTACCTACTTATATCAAAACAAAACAATTTTTGTCTGTCTGTCCTTCTGTCTCTTAGTTTCGACTATTCTCCAAAACGGCTGGGCCAATTTTGACAGTTACTTTCACAGATAGCTGGTGCTATAAGAAGTTAAGTAAGCTACTTTTTCAACACACTTGCTCGTAAAGTAGCTCTTATTGAACCGCTTTTAGGTCCATAATGGCGTGTATTACGAACGCGTGCTTTTTCTTTACTTTAATCCACTTGTGCTGTGATACCACAGATAACTATTTACTAGTCGGAGATGCGCGCTTTTTTAATCTCATCAAAGAGACTTCATGCCAAAAGAAATCCGCGGGCTATATTTCACTTTTTTTTTAAATAGTCTGGATTGTCCTTGGTCGCAAAATGAACTAATATTTATTTACCTTAAGGTGAATGCGCAGGGACCACGGACAATTTAAGGTGAATGCCATCACAGTGGTAGACCGCGAAATTCAAATTTTCTTAGGTTTTTTGCAATTTTCAGGTCGGTGTCAGGTTGTATCTTGATCAAAATATGATTTGCGGCTATAACAGGTACAGTGCCACTTGTCTTTGCCAGTCTTTACAGAATTATAATCATTAGAATCATTAATACATCTTTCTTAGTTAGATTTGTTCCTTAAGAACAAATCTCTTATGGAAAAAAGTTCTTAAGGAACAAATCTAACTTAAGGATTCAATCCTAATGACTATAATTCTGTAAATACATATACATATATTATAGGTAGTCGCGAATCATATTTGATCAAGATACAACCTGATAAGGTGAATACCTTAAATTAGTCGGTGGTCCCTTCCGAAACCAAACGGAAAAGACCCTGACTGGCGTTCTATTATTGCGGATTCTCACTGAACGAATGTATATTTCTCTATGTCAATAGTACTTTCTAATTCCATACTAAATACACTACAATTTGACGTACGACAACACTACGATCAGTCTAAACATTAGCTAGTTTGTGTTTTTTTTTTTCTATAGGCTGTTTAACGGTTTTGTCAGTGCCAAAGACTAATATATTTAAATTGAGAGTCAATGCTGCGCGCGCATCGCTAGTGCTGGCTAGCACGGCGCGCGGGAAAACAAAACCAGCGCGCCATTTTCCATACAAGTTAATATTTAACAATACAAGTCTGTTTTTTTTTCTCGCAAGTGTGTTGAAAAACGTATGAAACGCGTGTTCATTAATCAATATACACTCGGCTTTCTTTTCGCTCTCGCCTGCGCCTGCGGCTCGCGCGAATAATATCGCCTCGAGTATAATGATCAACATAGCACACATGTATCATAATGTACTATTATTGTAGAAAAAGAATTGGGGTACCGCGCAAAAAAAATAAAATCCATGAAATTCAATACGCACGCAAACGAAGTCGCGGGCACAGCTCGTCTCAAATAGATTTGTTTTAATAAATTAATTGTTCCGTGGGAACAAATAGATACAGTGAAATATTCTCAATGCTATAATTGGAACAATGTGAGGTACGCAGGCTTTAGAATAAACTGTTCTACTTAGTGACAGGTTAAGTCCTTTCACGAAGCTTGCAACGCACATTGAGGAATTGAATTCAAATAAATTCTAAGCAAATTAAATGTCAAATGAATCACCTGAATTGTGACGCCAATACAAGAAATAATAACATTGTTATAACATAACACCACACCAGATCCATAATTGCGTAACGCACTTTCAAACACAATCTAAATCATTTTGAAGGATATTGCTAATCCACTGCATCATACAGTTCGATACAATTGTCTGCTCAAAAACGTAAAAAAATACTTATAAATATGTATTTTTAAAGCGAAAACGCCAGGGTAGACCGCGAAATTCAATTTTTTTACGTTTTTTGCAATTTGCTGGTCAGTATTAAGAGTACGTTGATTAAAATACGATTCGCGGCCGTAACGAATGTGTATTTACAGAATTATAATCATTAAAGTCATCAACACAACTCTCTAAGACCAAGTAATCCTACTGAATGACTATTTCATGAAATCTTGACATTTTAGAATTATAATAACTTAACAAGTTGTATTACTGATTGTAATGATTATAATTCTGTAAATACATATTTGTTACGGCCGCGAATCATATTTTAATCAAGCAAAAAACGTAAGAAAATTTGAATTTCGCGGGCTACCTTAGCGCTTCCCCTTCAAAAAACAAGATGGCAGCGGTAGTTCCGGTTCCGGTTGGTCAAGTGGCAATACACAAAACAATTCCACAAATGTTTACCAACAGTGACAATTGCTATTAGTGTGCACAATGCAGACTGCGCTTCTACAAAAAACTTTTGTCCAAGCCATTTTCGAACGAAAGACCTTACAAGCAAAGCAATCGCCCTTGCGGCTAATGGGGGCCAAATAGGCCACTTTGGCAGAATCATAAAAGGATAACTTTATGAATCATAATGGACAGTTAACTGTTAAGTTAACCGTACCAAATCCCATTGGTGAAGGATTTTTCAGTAATTTTTTTTTGTCTGCACTAATATATCAACCAATCCAATCCAAATCCAATCCCAATCTCTTTGATTACCTACGTAGTGCAGCGAAAAAACAAAAACACGGACTGTCTTCGCCATATTATGATTCGTAATGTTATCCTTTCATGATTCTGTCAAAGTGGCCTTCTTAGGGCCCAGGACCAACGAAACATGAAACATAATGGTAACATGAGTTACAATAAAACATACAAACTTAAACACACGAGTGACATTATAAATGTGAAATTGGGTATAACTTGCACATGCGCATAGGTACGTGTCGGGTCAAACAGCATATAATTTGAAATGAACATTATACTCTGGGACATAAATCTTTGGGATATCAATAAGCAATCTAGATTCTATTGCAATTTACAATGTCCACTTTCGTGTAATGTTTACAAAACTTAGTAATATTAAGTAGTAGCGGCCCGCTCGCTCTTGCTTCGCACGGTTGTTACATCGATTTTCTTTATGATATGCCAATTTGATACTAATGTATTATACACATAAACCTTTTGGAATAAATTCTCTACAAAATGGTGAAAACCGCACCAAAATCCGTTCGGCAGTTTAGAAGAAAAACGCAGTCACAAAAACAGACCGAACTGCGACTTTAATTTCTAATACACACATCAAAAGTGTCTAGGGATCAAGCATTTTTATGCGGATTTCTTGAGATTGAGATGTGGCTTTGTAATAAATTTATGATTTTATAAATTTATATGGATCCTTTTTGGTGCATTTCATAATTTGAATCAGGAACTGTGAATCAAATTCGAGTAAAAGATGAAAATCAGCTGTCAATATTTTCCCTATAAAAACATACAACGCATTGAAGACATTATTAGTGCTACTGTTTCCCTACTACTGATTAAAACCAACGTTATTATGGAGCGGCGACGTCATTTAAGCAGGGAAGAAATGCTCAGAGCCGTGGGAATGATAGAAGCTGGTTCCCGGCAACGTACTGTGGCTTTAGCTCTGAATACAAGTCAGAGTGTTATCAGTCGACTTTGGACACGTTACCGAAGTACTGGTACCGTGGCTGAGCGCCATGGAGGACGGTATCGCTGCACCACACGGAGACAAGACCGATACATTCAAATCTTAACTCGAAGAGCTCCAACAATAACCGCCATGATGTTAGCCGTGAGGCTTCATCACTCTTCAGGGAACTTAATTAGCGACCAAACAGTCAGAAACCGCTTGCATGAAGTGAACCTTCATTCCCGAAGACCGCTACGGGTACCACCTATAGCAATGCACAATCGTAGGATTCGATATCAATGGGCTCTTGAACACAGAAATTGGGCAGAAGAACAATGGCGTTTCGTGTGCTTTTCTGATGAGTCTCGTTTTGGTATGAGACCGGATACAAGACGTATACGACACTGGAGAACCCCTGGACGCCAACAGCGATTAAAATCCTGCCAGGAAGTCCATCCTTATAGTGGTGGAACCATCATGGTATGGGCGGGTATTTGGATCGGCGGAAGAACTGAGTTGATTTGGATCAGAGGCAACCTCAACGCTCAAATTTATGCTGAGACGATTGTATCAGACGTCATCGTTCCTCTACAAGTGCAAATCGGTCCCTTATTTCAGTTAATGCATGATAATGCACGACCGCACACCGCAAGAGTTGTAAGACAGACTCTCGCCGCAGCTAACATCAATGTCCTGCCCTGGCCTGCTCAGTCGCCAGACTTGAACCCGATTGAGCATGCATGGGATATGCTACAGAGAAGAGCTCTGCCGAATATGGAGGGTATCCAGTCGCAAGAAGACCTTTTTTTGTTGTTGCAACGAACATGGGCGGCCATTCCACAGCGTGATTTGGATGAACTCATTTTGAGTATGCCAAACCGATGTTCTTGTGTTGTTAGTGTTCGCGGTAGAAACACGGATTATTAATTGTTTAAGTTACCCAATAAAATTTTAAAGAAAACTGTTATTTCAGTCTTTTTTTCGAACTTTTGTGTTAGTGGTTCAAATGTCAAAAATCCCTTTATTAGGAAAATGGCAAATTTCTTTATTAATGCAAAGGTGACTTGGTTTATCGTTACTGTGACAAACGGAAACACTTTATTTGATGAATCCTTAAAGAAAATTTTAATTAATATCAATCAGGAGAAAAGTTATTGCAAAAATATATGTTGATCCCTAGACACTTTTGATGTGTGTATTATATAGATGGCAATCATATGCAACCCTTGATATGATAACAGTAACATTGATCTTATACCAAAACAACTTATTAATTTTACAAGAGAAGGTAGATATTTTCTGGAACCATTCGTCACTAACCCTTCGTATAATAGAACGTGGATCCACGCGAGTTTTTTTTTTTTTCCCTCTATAAAATTAAGCTTAGTTTCCCTCATTTCGATATGTGCACATTATGAAGACTCACACTGTTTAATATAATTATGTACAAAAGCTGTAATTCCTTCACGTGACCAGAGGGCTGGCCTATTTTTAGCCCAAAAAATAAGCATTGCCATTCAACGTGGTAATGCTGCCAGCCTTTTGGGCACTTATGCCATTGATAGCGACGCGAACGAATTTTTTGATGCCGAATGAGCTTCTGTCTTTTTCTTTTCCTTTTTTTTATATACTTGTATATACTTTAGTGTTAAATTGTAAAATAAATAAAAATAAAAAAATACCAAAAAAAAATATATAAATCGAAAAAAAATCCGATGCTAAATTGTAAAATAGTAAGTAAGTAAACAGAAGAATAAATTGATTTGCTAAATAAATCTGAGAAATAAGCAGGTTATTATAAACATTATGTTTGAATTAGTGTATTTAGTTAGTTACGGAAGCGAACAAAATAAACAAGAGTTAAATTTAATCGATTACTGTTATGATTAAATGAGTATCAAAGTACATAAATATAGGTGAAAAATGTACGCCACCGAATATTTGACTGAAATCATGGAGTTTCGAAGAGTTGCGCTGTTTTTCACGTTTTTGTTAGTGATGGAATTTGCGTCTGCATATCACTTTTATTATTTGAGAAATGTACCAGGTATGTATATTCTTATTTCTCCTTAATATAATATTTGATTGTTTAAGTTAGTATTCCTACAAACAGGCGCGACACGCTATATAATCGCGCGCAACACGCGATATAACCGCGCGCGACACAAAGGCACCGCTTGTTGCGCGACTTGCGGTCCCTTTGTGTCGCGCGCGTTTTTATCACGTGCCGCGCCTGTTTGAAGGAGACTTTTTAAAAAACTTTTATTTGCATAGCGCATGAGATAAGGTGTCATTCGGGCATGGAATGTTTTTGAAAATTTCGTAATCTTTACCTTCCGCGACTGCGTGCCGTAGCTTTTCTTTAAATATTATAAAATTACCGCACTGAGCCACCACGTGGGCCCAGTCGCGTGGTGCATTACGGCCTACTCCCTCTCACTTAAAGGAAGCCTGTGTCCCAAAAGTAGGAACATTATAGACTGATTATTAAGTGCTTGAATCCATGAAACGATTTAGAAACTTTTTACATAGGCCAATATCTTGGTGTAGGGGAAAATTGTATACAAAGAAGTAGATAGTCAGTACAGTTTTGTCTCGTTTCCAGAATGTTCCATTGATCTGACATGCATAGAAGAATACGGTTCGGGCTGTTACTGTCTCTACGGGAGTTGTCAGTGCTACGCTGTTGCTTGAAGACAAAACAACTAAAGGTGTAACTAAATTGCGGTGCGATCGACCGTTCAGATTGGTCCAGTGTGGTGCACGGCTACTGGCACCCTAATTGTGTAACACACTTTAAACCACTCATCATCATCATCATTTCAGCCGAAAGACGTCCAGTGCTGGACATAGGCCTCCCCCAAGCACCTCCACTTCGACCGGTTCTGTGCTTCTCGCATCCAACGGGTTCCTGCGGCCTTCACAAGGTCGTCGGACCACCTTGTGGGAGGCCTTCCAACGCTACGTCTTCCGGTACGCGGTCGCCACTCCAGAACCTTTCGGCCCCATCGGCTAACTTTCAACCACTATCTGAATAATTTTGAAGGATGTTGCCAATCCATTGCATTATATGTCCAAAAAAAAAATTCTGCTCAACAACGTAAAGAAAGCAATGACTGCTGTTGAACTGTCAAAATGAAAACTATTGCTAATGTTAGTGTGTTACGCAATTCCACGGAGGATCATGTTTATCGATCTACCATCGATTATGTTTTGAGTCATCGATTAACCGCAGTCTAGTAGCTCCTTAATCTTGTACGGAAATAACGGAAACAATAATAGTTGTTTACGTTTAGTTTATTATTTCATAAAAGTTCGTAATAAAGTTAGTTTTACCAAACTCGTTTTTAGTTTTATTATTTTATACCTAGTTCTTATTATTTTTTTATTGTTTCAGGAAAAGGCTTACAGTTTAAGTTCCTATTTAAATTCGGTGATCCAAGTCCCGATGAAACTCAGAATTATAGTGATGATAAATACAGTGTTCAGCAGAGACATTATTTTATTGAACAGAATAGGCCTGAACCGAAATATTTAAATTCTTTAATTAAACAAAATAGGCCTCAAACAAGATATCAACATTCAGGTATTGGACAAAATAGGCCTCAATCCAGATATAGCAGTTCTGGTGTAAAACAAAATAGGCCTCAACAAAGATATCAACATTCTGGTATAGGACATTATAGGACTCAACCAAGATATCGACTTTCTGGTATTGGACAATATAGACCTCAACCAAGTTATATAAATCCTGGTACAGAACAAATTAGGCGTCAACCAAGATATTTAAATTTTGGTATTAGACAAAATAGGCCTGAACCAAGTTATATAAATTCTGGTATTGGACAAAATAGGCTACAACCTAGTCGAAACTCTGGTACTGGACAAAACATTGCTCAACCAAGATATCAAAATTCTGGTATTAAACAACATAGGCTACAACGAAGGTATCGAATTTCTGGTATTGGACAAACTAGGCTTCACCCAAGATATCGAAATTTTGGTATTACAACCAAGTTATAGAAATGCTGGTATTAAAAAAACACAGACAACAACCAAGGTTTAAAAATACCTACTGGTAAATAGTTGTATAATAATAATAAAGAACACCAAAAAAAAAAACTGTATCGTTTCATGTAAAACTCATGGATATTATTTTTATAAAAAATATTAAAACACAGTCACAAGGTTGCATGGATAACATTAATATCAATTATTGATAATAAAGCTCCAGCTAATATACACGAAAGGTACGAATGATTGAAAGTTCTTTTACTTGGAAGCCTACAGACTTCATTATTCTTAATGAAGTTATTATCAATGGAGTACCGTTAAATTATTGTTGATATCACTTTCGCAACCCACGATATTATGTGGGGGGACGTGTTCAGCAAAAATGATGCCGGTCATTGTGACGGACTGACAGCGAAGAGCCTCGTCATGCCGAATGCGGCTGAATGAAATGGTGTAGAAGGTAGTCTACCATACTGCAGGTGGCTTGAGAGTACTTAAGGAATAACTTTGATGTAAATATAACGTGGATTCGTCTCTGTCTAACCCTTCGGAGAACGACAGAAGAACAGAAGCAGTTTGCATGCTTTTTGCAATTTATCGCTTATTGTTCTTTTATAGTTACGACAAATGTTATTAAATATTATAAGAAGCAACAATATTTTTTAATAAATATGTTGAGTAGAGCTGTTTAAAGGCCATAGCACACGTATCAAACCGGAAAGGGATCAGAACTGTATCAACTCGAGCCGTTCAGTATTCTTTGTATGAAACTCCCTACTGCAACGCACACTAATCGGAATCGTAACGTAATTGCCTCGCCTCGGGACAAGCTCACGTCGGTGCGGTGCGTTACGGCTCGTCGTCCCCGCGCTTACGTCTCCCCGTACCCGAGCTTACGTCTCTTCGTCCACCCTTGCCCCTTCACCCCTCCGGCCTGCCTGCTGCACCATCAACCAGCGGTCAGCGAGCCGTAAGCGCGGCGTCGCCTAGCCGTAGCCGAGTCGAAGTATCGGAGCTTCTGATCCACTTGGTTATGTGCTTACGTTAGGTTGACGCCTGTTTGACAGCGAGGCGAAAGGCGATACGGTGCCGATCCCTTTCCAATTTGATACGTATGCTATTTAATATGACGAACCTACGATATATATAATTTTACTAAGACTGGTTGTCAGACTTTTGGGCATCTGACTACCTGTAACGGCTGTCAAAAATCTACGAATGGCAGACCAACGGCTTAACGTGCTTTCTGAGGCATAGAGGGGTCTCGATACGTAATTAATGGTAACCCATCATCGATCCGACCGCGGCAAGCGCAGCTTAACCTTTGATCGACCTGTGCGGCTGTTATTATTTAGCCACGAGAGCCAACTCATGCATCATCGAAGTACTTCCAATACCGTCGATCGACCGGGGTCTGGTTCATCAACTCAATCAACTCAGCCTATCGCAGTCCACTGCTGGACATAGGCCTCTCCCAGACTGCGCCACAGCACCCTGTCCTCTGCCTTCCGCATCCAGTCTACCCCTGCCACCTTCTTTAGGTCGTCCGTTCATATAGCTAAGGGGCGTTCTACAGTACGCTTGCTGATCATTGACATATACAGTGTGAGTCTTCATAATGTGCACATAACGAAATGAGGGAAGCATAGCTTAATTTTACCGACGGAAAAAATATTAAAAAAAATAAAAAAATATTTAAAAGGATCTTTACCTGCTAAAGTATGGTGATTGCAAGGCCTTTCTGTAACAGTTGATAGGAAATGTTGTGATTGAGTTATAAACATGGTATTTTACGTTTAGAAATCTGATACGATGGAAAATAATTTAAAGTAATAAAAAAGGGTAGGTAATCTGGGCTTTTATTGAGTAATTTTACAATTATTGTAAAAATTTATGAAAAAATATCAGATTTTTGTAAGAAAAAAACCCTAATTCTCAATTGAGGGCGATTGTTTACACAGGGGTCACAGCAGCGAACAAGAATTTTAATAAAAATTCTACAAATATATTTTTTTTTAGATTTTTTTAAATATTTTTTCCGTCGATAAAATTAAGCTTAGTTACCCTAATTTCGATATGTGCACATTATGAAGACTCACACTGTATATTACTAGCGTGATGACATGGCCAGCCCACTGCCACTACAGTTTGCTTACTCTGCAAGCTATGTCGGTAACCCCGGTTCTTTTCCGGATAATTTCATTCCGTGGTCTGGTTGCAAGCAGCTAATAACACATACAAGCATCAATGTACTAGTAAGTACATTATGTATGTACTCAATATTTAGCAACATAACGCAACTGGACTCAATATAATTTAACAGCATAATCCTAATAAAAATAAGACAATTTAAAAGAACAATAAGGACCTTGGCATGACAATCGCTTCACGAAAACCGTTCGGTGGGAAACGTTTGCGAAATAACACTTAAGAATCGCTCGGATCTAAGGTGTTGACGCACTGGTGAGAGAAAACGCTGCGGTTCGAACGCTGCGTTTTGATTCACACAGTTACCGTGCTGTAATTGCAATTGTCGGGCGAATTATGGGCGGAACATACGCAATGAACGGTTAAAATATGTCTCGTATTCAATTTGCCGATGACCTGTTGAAGAATCGACTGACCTTTAAGAGAAAAAATAGCTTGTAAACAATGATAATGTCAGTGGCTTCATGATTGCATAAAGGTGTTGCAATTTTACAAGTGTACCTTTCTATAACCCGGGCTGTTACTAAGGAATCCATTTCTTAGTAACAGCCCGGAGTTCGGAAGTTGGCGGTGTGATACCCCCGTGCCTCGGAAAGCACGTCAAGCCGTTGGTCCTGCGACTGATTATCTCCGATCGTGTCGGATTGCCGTCCCATCGGACAATGAGAGTGAGAGAAGAGAGAGTGCACCTGTATCTACGCACTTATTACTTCAACCCGAAACTATAGATACTTGAAGCTAGAAATTAAACTGAAATACAAATATTTTGACTTCAAAATATTATCTGGGAGCCTTAATTATAAAGTCTCTGAGCTTCCGAACATAATACATATACTTATCCACTAGTACAATACAAAACACTTCCGAAATAATGGAACTATGAAACTATAAATTCTTATCTGTTAAACGAATATTAGCCATGGGAACCCTGTAACTGCCTATTTTGAGAGCATAATGACACCATACAGTACAGGAATAGTTCACACACATTTATATAATGTGCTTATTATCATTTGAGATGCTGCTACTTGCTATCATAGCCGCAATAAATCACAGACCACGAAACTGCTGTATGAAGATGCATTCCAATCCGAGAGCAGAACGGCGAATATACGATCGAATCCCGAACCCTTGATGCGAACCACGGATGCTGCCATTGACGTGGCCACCTACGGCACCCCAATCCCGTAACACACTTTACATCACAATCTGAATCACTATGAAGGATATTACTAATCCATTTCTTCATAATGTTCGAAGAATTCTACCTAAGTGTGTTACGCAACTAGCTGGTCTCAAATAATTTATAAACGAAGAAAAGACTGTTATCGACACGAAAAGAAGAAGAAAAATACTGTGGAAGATTTATTGGAAAGAGTCTGACGTCACATAACCCCCCACTACCCACATTCAGTACTTACACAAAGTTCATAAACTACGATTAACTAGGTCTTTCTAAAGAATCTCTCTGCAACGAAAGACCTTGGCAGAAATATTTTAATCAGCATGCTAGGCAGGTGGACCCTTGTTTCTAGTTATGTCATCAGTGTAAGTTTCTATAAACAGTGTAGTTCTTTGATTTGATAGTCATGGATGCCTTTTATTGCAAGCAAATAAGTTTAAAACTTTAAAAGATTCAATTACTTTCTGTCATTAATTAAATCTTTGAGATGATCTCGATGATCTTTGGTATGATCTTGATGGTCTTAGTGATGTTTCCCAGAGCTACAACACCCTTGGTCCCATGAGACGTCGGGGTGTTGTAACTCTGGCATATCGAAACAACCCAGCTGATCAGGCAGCTAGCAATCACAGAGCAGCCAATATCTTCCATTAACTTTGAACACACACTAGTAAACTACGTAAGACCTTCTTCAATAACTTATACTCAAAACCAGCCAGTCCCGCAGTGCCAACCCTACCGAAGATCCCCCGAATCCGTCATTGAAGTACTACTAGAGCTCTATGACGATAGTAAGGGTTAGAAAGCCAGGTACTTAATTTAAGAACCCTGAATCGTAGGTAACTAAAGCAAATGTCATTTTGTCAGAAGTAGGTGCTTCCCTCATAATGGTTGTACAATATGGAAAAGAGACGAAGAAATCCTCAGCCATGCCCTTAAGTAAATAACAAAGTATACTCTTACTCAAATAGAGTCACGTAAATGATGTCAATTGAACCAACTTACGGCATAATTAAGTACTAGACATTACTATTCAACGTTAGATGACCCCCCCGCCTAGCTATTCCGAATATTACGCGCAAACAAACCTACAAATTAAGGCTAATCACGCATTTGAAGACACGTTAAATACTTAGGTATGTGGAATAATGTCATGTATATAGAGCGTGGACTATTTATGATATAAACATTAGATCTTAGAGAGCATGTGCTATTATGTAATATTTGTTGTTGTTGTTACCATATGTACACCTCTGCCTAATCCTTCAGGAATTATAGGCGTGATGTTACATATTGTTAAGTTATCTCTAAAAAAATAAATGACTCAAATAATAAATTGCTCATCCACGATTTAAAGGCAAAACCAGAAAGACCTAGGTTATGTGGCAGCTTTTCCCATCAACTTGGCCATCAGTCGAAAGCCGGTTAATTTCGTTGTTCATTTTGTTGTTTGTTGCAATATTTGCATACACAAACCATTAATACACACATTTATTTAAATCTAAGCTTCTTCTTCTTAGCGTGTCGATAGCAATATAGATTGACTCGGCCCAGAATTCGGCTACTTGTTTGGCGCCATCACCAGCGTCTACCAGTTTCTGTAACGTGCAGCTGACAGGACACGCAGGGCACGATATTAAGTGTCCCATCGTTTTAAATAAACACTCGAGAATCATGTACTTTTTTTACTAATTATCCTTTAAATGGTAGCTCATCCATAACTTTTCAAAACGCTCATTAAAAAGTCGCGACGTTCACGCCTAGTGCGGAACTTAGGAGCCTATTACGAAAACTTTATCGCGGCCTATCGATAATAGAGCAAACGATCGACAGTCCCACGACGCACGCGCCGTGCTATTATTATTGTTATGCTACAAGGAGAAATTAATATTAATTGATCGGTGGAGTTTCTTGCCCATTCTTCTCCATAGGAAAACTACCTTTTGGAAGGGGCGACTAGAATCAATTTAATTGTATTGTAATTTTTGTCATTCAAAAGTGCCCTATGTGCCTATTTAAAATAAATGCTTTTTTTTTTATTACTAAATGGGCCCGCTCTTGACCCCGATCACGCCTGATGGTAAGCGATAGATGAGGTCTATGATGGAACGAGCGTGCCCAGAAGATGCCTGTTCACTCTTGCTTTGAAGGCAGACGGGTTAAATGTGGGAGGGAACACAGAGAGTTCCACACTTTGGCTGTGCGCATAATAAAAGTGGAGGAGAAGCGCTGAGTACGACTCGTGGGGATATCAACCAAGTGCGGATGGTACGCTGCAGTACGTCTTGTTGTCCGGTGGTAAAAGGGCGATGGTGGGATCAGGTTGTGGAGCTCCTGCGTACACTCTCCGAAGTACAGTCTGTAGAAGACCGACAGGCAAGCAACATTACGCCGATGAGCTAGGCTGTGGAGCGTAGCTAACAACGTCTCGTCGCCTATAAGCCTTTTAGCTCTGCTTTGACTTAGACTTTGAATATTTCAGCAAATATTATGATCACAGTGACTTTCGGAAAGAAAATAATTTCTTGCTATTTTATCATATTTAAAGCGTCGGCGGCAGCTTCACCGCATCTTCCTATTTATGCATATAGAATTGTTTTGAAGTTGTTTATCTTGATATTCTTTAACCTTTTGACCGCCGCACGTCAAAAAATCAAAAACGTGCCCTCGGCGTCAAAGTCTGTGATGTAGTCGAACCGTGGCGTGCTGCGCACATTTTGGTTTGTCATCTATACATGACTGTGTCGGTCAAAAGGTCCTTCGCATTTAAGAAAATGTGACATTAAACGCATCACATAATAAATGCATTGTTCTATAATTTTACTCTGGAAAACTTTTATTTCTATGGATTGCAATAAAGATTTATATCTACATCTTATAAATTTATTACTTCTTAGCTTCAGCGCGGGACGCATCTGCGTTCTTGTTTAAATTTCTTGTTTGCCCGACCTATTGCATCCCATCGCCTTCCCGCGATATTACTTGGTTTTCGCTTAGAGTCCTTTCTGACTTTATTTCTCCTTGCGCGGTTCCTACGGGTCCTGGCGTGATGTCAAATAGCCTGTAGCCTTCCTCAAGAGTGGGCCTCCAGTAGGCTATCAAATGCAAAAATGATTTTTCATGTTCCACTGGCCATTCCAGAGATTAGCGCTTCCAAACCAACAAACATACTCTTCAGCTTTATTAGTATATACTAGCTGCGCCCCGCAGAATATCGGGATAAAAAGTAGCCTATATGTTAATCCAGGGTGTCAGCTATCTCCATACAAAATTTTATCAAAATTGGTCCATCCGTTTTAGCGTGAAGAAGTAACAAACATATAAACACACACACACACCCCCCACAAAGTTTCACCTTTGTGATTACTTATTATAAGATTGTACAGTAACCTAAAGAAATCTAAGCCTGATAAAAAAATACTATTTAAGTATTTGTTTACCGAAAAATAAAGATACCGGTAGTTAGCATGCAATTTCCTGATTGCATTTATTTAAAGTGGTTTTTTCACCAAATTAGTCGGACATACATAAACACTTTATTTGGCGTGAAATTATTTTCGCTTGGGTTTACCCTCGTCGCTAGGTGTTGTGACCGTGAACTTACCAAGTTAACTTTGGCGTATACAATGTAATAAGATAGAGGGGCCCGTGGCTAAATAATAACAGCCGCACAGGTCGATCGATCAGGTTAAGCTACGCTTGCCGCGGTTGGTCTGTAGATGGGTGACCATCTTTACATACCGAGACCGCTCCGTGCCTCTGTAAGCACGTTAAGCCGTTGGTCCCGGCTGTCATTCGTGGATCTTTGACAGTCGTTACGGTTAGTCAAAAGTCCGAAAGTCTGACAACCAGTCTTACCAAGGAGTATCGTATTACCCAGTAACTGGGTTGTGAAGGTCGGATAGACAGTCACTCAATGTAAAATACTGGTATTCAGCTGCATCCGGTTAGACTGGAAGCCGACCCCAACGTAGTTGGGAAAACAGCTAGGCAGATGATGAATGTAATAAGAAAGTACCTATCTGTTCTTGCTGTTGTTTTTTAAGGAAAGGTGTTGTTTCTGTAGGTGCATTAAACATTCACTTTGGTCCAGCAATATGAGGTAGTATGGCTCCAGTGACTGCCGCTGATACTATTGACACACAAAAAAGTAGGCGTCCATACTACCACAGATAATGTGAGAATAATTATATACTCGACCTTTCGGTATTGCAAAAACTTCTGGAAATCTCCATAAATATTAGATCCAGAGGATATAGACCAGGGGTGGCCAACTTGGTTAGACCCATCATCTACTGTTCACTGACGACACCCTGTGCGATCTACTAATTACATACTTCTTGAAATCTTAAATGAAACAGCACAGTTCAGTATACAATTATGTAGTATAAATTATTATTTTATTAAGAGGGAAAATATAAAACTGAAAATAATTCTTAGTAACCTACTTATTTATATTAATGTGAGCATTGCGTTTGAGCATCTTTCTCTATATTAGAAAAATCAGGTTTGTAGTTGAAAATATTTTTTGCCTTGCCACGATCGACTGGACTAACAGTCGCGATCGACCGGTTGGCCACCCCTGATACAGGCCATAGGTTAACGCCCTCTCGTGGGCGTTTGAGACTTTCAGGGGGGCAGTAGAAGACCCAGAAAAAAAATTCTTAGTCGTAAGTTGGATATCGCAATATATAATACCTATTACTCGTTTAAATATAATCGTGGCAATAGCTGTTTAGGATTCGCGACAGATGGTAAGTAAAAAAATTGGGTTGCTCTAGAAAAAAAAATCTGAAAGTGGGCAAAATAAGGTTGATAACCTATGATACAGACCAACATACTAATGAATCATGTAGCTATAGTTGCTGCAGAAAATTCAGTTTACGTGAACAAACTTCTTGCCTTTAAAATCAGTCGCAGCGTGGGGTTACGCTGCAAATAATTTCCACATGACTCGATCTGAACCAACCAACTTAGGTCCAGAAATTCAAACTAGTTTCACAAAGATCAGACTGCAACGGCGTCCGACAAAGACTATAAAATTAAACAGCATGTAAACCTGTAATTTTATAGGTATAATTATAATATAAGCCGCCCCCTGCTGTCTACAGGTGACTCAGGTCATGTTACATAACACAAGTAGCCAAGACCTGACTTGTTATGATGAATGACGACATGTAGCGTCAGTAAAAGGGCACGTGCCTTTACAGTGTGACGTTTGACACATACTGGTAACGGAGTCGTTGATTGTCACGTCCCTAGTCTTGCGAAGAGCGCGTGGTACCTACGAGTTACTAAAGAATTAAATCGTGTTTGATCATCATGTATAATAATAATGCAGAGAGCAATGCGGATAGCAGAGGTGGACCTGTGGTGACGGCCGCGACTTCCGAGTCGTAGGTTCGAACCCAGACAGGCGCTTTACTTTGTGTAATTTATTTCGACACCGCTGCTCTCAAAACGGTGAAGGAAAACATCGTGAAGAAACCGGCATGTCCTAGAACCAAAAATTCAAAACATGTGACATATTTAGGCCTACCAGAATCTCATGGCATAAAAAAATATTGTGATTTTCATGTGGATTGACATTGCCCTAAGAAAATCACAATGTTTTATTTATATTTTTATGCTATGAAATTCTGGTAGACCTATATATACCAACCCGCACTGGGCCCGCGTGGTGGATTACGGCACACTCCATCTCACTGCGAGGAGGCCTGCGTCCCAGCAGTGGGAATGTTCTAAGCTGGTTATGCCTATGCTACAGATCAACCCGCTATTCTATTATTGCAAGCTTAATAGGTAATATGGGCTGGTGTCCGCAACACCACGTCAATGCGCGTATTTTGTGTACGTATACGTGTATTGCAAGCTTTATATAAACCTGTTTTTAACACTCTTCAATTATTAATAGTTAAAAACTATTATTGGAGCGTAAACAGGCTTTTATTATCACAGGCTTATATCTTTTTTTGTAGTCATAACATGAATAAAACAAGTGATAGAATTCGACGTATTATATAGAGAAACTTGAATCAAGTTGCCTTGAGTTGATTTAAATTAATAGCATCCTCAATAAAAAAATTATGCAATTTGACTGCAGTTATTTAGTAATTTAATTGATTAATGGGCATAATCTATGTATGTTGTATTAATTTTTTATTTGTTTTCAAGGTTGAACGGGATATACCCTTATTAACCACGCCAGTGTATTGAACTTTAATAATGTAATTCAAGTCAATCCCAATACCTATTACGAGAACGCAAAGCTCATTCGTTTTAAACTATAGATAATACTATTTATGTTCAATCTCCTGCGGCCTTCACGAACCCGTTGGATGCGAGAAGCGCAGAACCGGTCGAAGTGGAGGTGCTTGGGGGAGGCCTATGTCCAGCACTGGACGTCTTTCAGCTGAAGTGATGATGATGATGCTCAATCTCAATCTGTCAAAAATTGGTCTAATTTTCCTAAATTTTTGACAAGTTTTTGACATTGATTGTCTCTGGGATGAGATTTCGACTAGATTTCGAACGTTTTTAATTACGGAAATTGGCCTTAGGGTCTCCGGTGTGTATGCGGTGTCTCTCCACAGACAATGGCTCACCTCCCATTTTGCACCGCATGCCCTTTTACATAATCATGTGAGGACCAGCGAATGGTACACGCGTTGCTGAATTTTGGGTCAAATAAATGAAAAAAAAACGATAATTATTGTTTCGTGCTATTTTTGCCTTCGACACGTTATGAAAAATTATAGCGCATTATGGGTACAATTCTTCAATTATTACTTCCCTGTCTATTGATAATTCCTGTCTCAATATTTTTACCCGA
The DNA here is from genome assembly GCA_963082905.1 of Oligia fasciuncula. Lineage (NCBI taxonomy): Eukaryota > Metazoa > Arthropoda > Insecta > Lepidoptera > Noctuidae > Oligia > Oligia fasciuncula. The sequence goes on along the minus strand of OY720391.1, from coordinate 20,970,087 downwards.
CAGCAGCGAAGCCCAAAAGGAAAGTAATGTTTTAAAAAATAAGAACAGCCAGTCCACAATATTTTAAGTTCAAAATCAAATAAATTTAAGTTTTAAATTAATCTTGCATCAACGTAACTACACGAAACAAAAAGTCGACGCCTTCATTCAATGTCACATTTCTGAAGATCCTAAAACAGATACCATCGCAGGAACAAGATGGAAAGATAAAACATACTCAAACGTATGTAAGCTATTCGATAAAAATAACTTCCGTTCGTAAAACAAAAGATTTTCTAAATTCACACACTAATTCAAAAATATAAGAAACAATTATCAAGCATACAAAGGTCATATTAAACGTCAAAATCGAAATAATTTATGGTCATTTTATACATAGTAAAATATTTCGTGAAAATGATTTGACAAGATGTCATTTGGGACATGAATCATTTTTTATTTCTGCACTCAAATTTGAATGAATTTTGTTTCGTAACCTATTGATTTTGACATTTTTGCAGATGTGTCATCGTTAATCCCCCAAATAAATTTTACATGTTAAAAGCAAGGTAAGGATAAAAATAAATGAAAAATATTTAAAAATAAAAAATTGTCTTCATTTGTTTTTGGCTAGGCACGGTAGCTAAGCTGACTGCCTAGGATGCACCGGACGTTCATTAGTATCGCTATACGTGCAGGATTTGCCATGCCAATTTGAAGTGGCGTAGCACTTCAGATTAGTAATCTTTTATTTTCGTGATTTCTTTTGCATATACATTTTGCATATTTTCTGCATATTGGAAACTGGGTAATTATACTATTATTGTATAATCAGATTATCATGTTCCCACTACATGGAACACAGGCCTCCTCTCTGTGAGAGAGAGTGGGCCGTAATCCACCACGCGGACCCAGTGCGAGTTGGTAGATGTCATATCTCCGAATTTTTTGGTTCTAGGTCATGCCGGTTTTCTCACGATGTTTTCCTTCCACGTTTTCAGAGCAGTGGTGATAAAAAAAGTAAATCGCCTTTCTGGGCTCGAACCTACAACGTAAGTCGCGGCCGTTACCACTGGGCTACCACTGCTCTTATTGTATGATATTAACAGTCAACTGGAAGATGTTGTTACAGAACTCATTTTGTCAATCCTTTCCCATAGAAGTCTTCAAATGATTTTTCTTATATTCAGCAGATTTCCACCGCACCGAGCTGATGTCAATTGGATTGGATCTAACGTCCAGTCCAATCACACATTCAATGTCAGAATCTTAATTATTATTATTATTACTTATGTTAATGCGCGACCCCGCCCATATTTATCTTACATTTATTTAACGAAAATATCTAAAAGGATGACTGCAGTCCACCTTGACATAAAATGCCTTCTCAAATTTTTCGAAAAATACCAAATTATTGCATAAACTATTTTATTTGCCTGCTCCATTGACAAATCTAGCGATTTAGTATAAGATCAGGGTCGTTCTTATCTTTTGTGTGTATTATGTATACAAGTGTTACAAGTGCATCACGAGGTCAAAGCTTTGCATTATAAATTATTGTTAAATTAGGTCCAATATCCAGTCCTGAAAATAAAGAGATTAATGTAATGACTGTGCCTTCTCAGTACATTTATGAAAATCTTTTATATGCCCATAAAAATATAAAATTGTTTAAAAAATACAGTGATATCCATAATATAAATACTAGAAACAAACACAAATATGTTGTACCTACAACCAGGCTCAAGAAAATAGGTGGCTCGTTCAGATGCCAATGTATACGCTTTTACAATAAACTACCAAGCCACGTTCAAGATCTAAGCCTTAATAAATTCAAATCTTTCATTAAACGTAAGTTGTGCCAGAAAGCCTTTTATACCGTTAAAGATTATATTGAGGACAAAAAGGCTTGGGATTGAGCTGCTTCCAATTTCTGCATTTTGAATGATTTTTTTTCTTTTTTATATACACATTGACATTGATGAATATTTTTTTTTTTAAACAATGACATTTGCTTACTTTGTAAAGTATTATATTATTTTTTCATTGTGAATGTGAAGACGATGTGGGTCATTTTACATACTTATATATATTTTTTTATTATTCTCTCTGTTCTGTTTTTTTTTTCTCATGGTCTGGCAGTTTGAGTAATTTATGTGGCCTACCCAAATGTCCTTTCTTTGGTATTGTTCGTCGAATCGTTGAGCTCCTTAAGTCTTGAGTTGAGCTGCACGATTTTTGACAAATGCGTGCACTGACTGGACAGGTCCTCTCAATCTGTGTGGTTCTTTCCTCAAAAGACCACCTCAGACATCGATCTACATGGTCTTCATATAACCTGACCAAGATTATGTCTGGACTTTAAAAGAGACTGTGACCTCTGAGTTTGTTTCGGCCTTTCTTCTCAGAGTAGTCAGATAGGAAACGCCGACTTCATCTAGTTTAAAAAAAAAACATGACTGACGTGTAAAAGTGTTTGTACAAACCTACTTACAAAAAATAAAATCATTTCATTTCATTTCAAACAATTTCAGCACAAAACATGCAGATATCATTTGGGCATTTTGAGAGATAAGTACGAAAGAGTTAGAAAATTATTTAGAAGTAATTAATTCCATATTTACGTAACTCAAATCTGAAACAGTAGGTAGGTAGTATACGATTAACGAGTAGGTAATACATTAACTAAAACTATCTGAAATGAAATGAAATGAAATGATGAAATGATTTTATTTTTTGTAAGTAGGTTTGTACAAAAACTTTTACACGTCAATCATGTTTTTTTTTTTAAACTAGATGAAGTCGGCGTTTCCTATCTGACTACTCTGAGAAGAAAGGCCGAAACAAACTCAGAGGTCACAGTCTCTTTTAAAATCCAGACATAATCTTGGTCAGGTTATATGAAGACCATGTAGATCGATCTTACCCAATGTAGGTAACATAATTAATTAATTGCACGCCAAATTCACTATTCAATTACGAAACCCTACAAATCTAGGAATGGAACTAATTAAAACACAGGCATGCATTTGTTTATCATACCGCACAAGTGGCTTGTAGACTGCAACTTGTTCCAAGCATAGGCTGCGATCTGCGTTTAAGCAAGCACCCGAGTACCCGTAGACACTATCATTTCACCCGTTGTAAACATAGATTTAAGAAGCATGACGTTTCAGACAAGTGACAATGGAACATGGTATATAATAGAAGTAGGCTATCGAAATAATCTAGCCAACTAATACTAATGCAGTTGAGGTATATGAGCACCTCATTATCCGCATTTTGTATCGAATCCAACTAAGATGACACTTTTGAAAAGTTTTTGAAAGTTAGACTGTTCTGTACAAATAGTAAAATATTTGTCATGGACATTAATAGCACAATTGACAAAATAAAGCAGTGTTACAAATTGTTATCATGTCCCAGAACATGTCCTAGAACCAAAAATTGGAAGACATGTGATATCTACCAACCCACACTGGGTCCGCGTACCACTCCCTCTCTAGAAGAAGAGAGGAGGCCTGCTTCCCAGCAGTGGAAATATTGTAGAATTTATTTTTTTAATGGCATCTCGCAGTTCAACCTATGAGGTTGTCGTCTGCTTAACCGGTCTTGAATATTGTAGACTGATTTATGGTTACACTTATGTAGCAGCTTTAATGCGTAAAAGTAAAATTACCCGAGGGCATAGACAAAGTCACATTCTATCAGAGATACTGAAAGTAAAAAAGTCAAAAAGTATTGGATTGGCATAATTAAACTACTGTCAATCCTGCTGAAAGTCGTATAAATACAAAATTACGGTATTTGCGGAAAACACTTACAGTAGCAAAGGCTTTCATTTTGACAGTTAAACAACATTATTGCGATATTTATTCTGTTGAGCAGACAAATTTTTGGAACATATCAAGCAATGAATTAGCGTTTCCTTTAAAATCATTCAGATTACGATTAAAAGTATGTTATGCAATTAGGGTGCTGATATACAGCCTTGGAATTCTGTCAGTTGGATTATGAGAGAGACCAATGACCAGCATTTGAAAGTCATGGTATAGAACTGACGGCACATCTTCCTAAATTCTATAATCCGTGTTGCTGTCACTAAACTGTCCGATGCTGCGATCGACTCCAAGATAGCTATTACTCATTTACTTACTTAACATCTGGTTTACGAGCCAAAGCTCTTGTTGTAGTAACTATAAATTAGCATTTTGACGGAATCATGGTGGTTGATATTGACAACGTGACTTTAACAACATAATATATTTATTAGGCATGTGACGGATATAAGAATAAGAAAAAACGTTGCATAATGGCATGAACGTAAGAACTCTAAACAAAACAAAAGACATACAAACGCAGCAGTCGAAAAAAAATAGACAGTACACTACATTCTAACAGTTGATGATTATAAGCTGAAGATTTAAGAGTGTCCATGGAGTTTCTTGCCCGTACTTCTCCCTAGAGATCTACGTTTTGGAATGGGCAACTAGCTTCAACTTTTTGACTAACGGACTAACTCTTTGACAATTCAAAATTGGCTGTAAATAATATTCCACAACTATCACACAACGCCGTCTAGTCTCAAGCTAAGCAGAGCTTGTGTTATGAGTACTAGACAACTGATAAATATACTTATATATTTCTAAATACATACATATATAGATAAATTACACCCAGACACAGAACAAATGATCATGCTCATCACACAAACATTTGTCCTGGGTGGGAATCGAACCCACGACCTCCGGCATAGCAGTCATAGTCACTGACCACTAGACCAACAGGCCAGTCCAGTGGTTTAATTGAAATAGATGCTTTGAGTCTGAATAATAAATAACTTCTGCTTGCTTATTTATAGGAGCAGACATATCAAAGTTAAGTCAAAACCTATATCTCCCCTCCCCATTTAGTATATCTATAGAATGAACTGTTCCAAGCTCATCATAAGTAATCAATCCAAAGTCCATAAGTGATTGACTGCTAAGAAAAACCATGTGCCTTTATCAAGAACGTGCCCTACGTTTCATAGAATTGCGCCCGTCACCCAGGTGCAAAGTTGAATGTCTCTTGTAATCCTTGTGTCCTACGAGATATTGCGGTTATAATAGAGGCTACAATTCATCAATCTCTTACCTATCCAAATTTCGATTTGCCTGGCTTTACACCCTTCTTGATTTTCTTAGATTTTTCTCTATCAGTCATGTCTTCCATATTTCTCTATCAATATATTATCAGTGTAACGCTCTGTCTCACTTGTCATCCAATTACTGAATTCATCTTTGTTTTCTTTTGTTAGTCTATTTATAAAAGACTAGCTTCAGCCAGCGGCTTCACCCGCATGAGTATCGGAAATTATTCCATAGGAAAGTGTAACCGGGACATATACTAGCCTATGTCCTTTCCTAGGATGCCATATATCATTTTATCGAAGTCCGCGTGGTTTAAGTGTGAAAAGGTAGCATACAGACAAATGATATTAGTATGCATAGTATTAATTAGTTTAAATTCTAAGTTTTTTGGGGTGTGTCAATTATATAATTTTCTTCTATCACAACATACTTTAATAACTTAAGCTGATTAAGTCATTATTACAAGTGCTGAGTTGCTTAGTTTATTAGCGTCATAAAAACGCTCTTCATTGAAATAGCCGAAATCCTGTAATAATGCTAACACGAAACTGCAAATATATGCTAATGTAACTGTAATTTTTTTGTATGTAACTGATATGCATGTTTTGCATGCGCAAACATGAAACGAACATTTATATCCTTAGTTTCGAGACATTAGAAAAATAATCGATTGTTTAGAACCTTGTAACGATAGTCATCTCACTTTAATAGTTATAGTCTATTTATTTCCTGAATTATCTTTTTTATGATAAGTGATGCGGAGAAATGAGGAAAATGTCGTTTTGGGGAGGAATGTGGCTGGCTATAGGAGAGGAATTCCAAAGAAATGATGGATGGACTGAGTGAAAGATGATAATTATGGCTAGAAAGGGGTGAATACCGAGACGACTAATAGAGAAGGATGGAAGAACACAAATGTTGCGCCGGCACCAAAAAAATTAGATTAAGGGCAAGAGAATGATGACGAATAACCTTTTCTGTTGGCAAGATCCCATGTCTTCCAACAAGGTACAGCAACGCAAACAATGAATTTTTGCATAAGGATAACCTACTTGCAACCCTATGATTCACTCAATCTGCAATTTAAGACCTAAAATAACGTAAAGGATATATCCCAAAAAAACAATTTCGTATAATATTGTGTATGCAGTTTGTGGCCATTCATTTATTTATTTAAAGATGTCTCAATTCTGCTCTTTACCTCTAATTGAAAATCTTCAAGGACTCTTCTCAAAATGATCCTCTTCGTGTCAAAATTGTTAACTATCCATATATGTACTTACAGATTTCTAAATTCTGCTCTTCACCTCTAATTGAATGTCTTCAAGGACTTTTCTCAAAATTATCCTCTTCGTGTCAAAATTGTTAACTATCTATATATTTACTTACAGATGTCTCCATTCTGCTCTTCACCTCTAATTTGAATGTCTTCAAGGACTCTTCTCAAAATGATCCTCTTCATGTCAAAATTATTAACTACCATACATTTCTTCGATGTTAAAATGAGAGTGAAACGTAACGTTCATTTTAGAAATTTCAGTGTAAGCTTTTATATTTCAGTAATCTTAATTAGTTACTATGGCTACATTTTCAAAGCAATCCAATGTACGCCAATTAGTCAGCGAAATATTTTAGCGAATAAACAGAATGTGTTAAAATGATCATTATCTTTCGTAATTACAACCTCTTAAAACTTTTACATTTACTGCCTCACACGTATTAAATTTAGATATTATCTAAATTATTAATAAACACATAATCCACTTCGTTGAATGATTAGAATATTCACCTCATTTATAAAAACAAAAAATATTCAAGAAAAGTCCAAGGATTACATTCAATACAAGTTAAATCAGACGAAAAATGTACAGAACAACCGACTACGTATCCACTATACTGCAATACACAAGCCAAACATGACCACAGCAACCTTGAGGCCTTACAAAGGAAAAGCATTCACAGATCGCCATTAGATGATTACGTTAATTATATTTAAATTATATCATTGCTAGCGAACCGGTCGCCACGAATCTCGGCGTAGACAGATATAGAGCATTTCGGCTCGCTCGATTCCGAACCCCCTCAAAAGCGAAAGTGTAACATGGTCCTATAGAGTGCCGCCATTTTTTTTTCTTCGCTCGGCCGCTCTTACCGCATATATATAGCGAAGCTACGAACGATCACGCATCATTCGCATTCAGGACTTCGCTGACTTCAGTGCAACCTACTAGTGCAGCATCATGAGGCACATGGTGTGTTCGAACTTTATAATACTCAACATTACAAAAATAATTAAGTGACAGTGCAAATAATAATTAAAAACCCGTAGGGTTGTGACAGTGCCTGGATATGCAAAACCCCCTTGTTCCACTTTTATAATTTTACGCAACAAGGAAATTGCGTACTTAGTGTGTAGTTGTCTGTGCCGATGTTAACTCGACCACTCATTAAAACAACGAGCCTCGAAGCATATTTGCACCAGATAATTAGTCAACTGCGATAATAACTTTCGATTCTATTCTTACAATCACATTCGTTCCAGTTTTTGATACTAATCTTTTCCTTTTTATTAACAGCTCGTGGCCGCCAGTCTGGTGGCTCTCTTGGCCTTCGCTTACGGCGAAGAAGCCAAGGCAGCAGAAAAAGAAGTGGCAGTGACCGATAACAAGGAAGCTGCGGCGGACGACAAGAAGCACGAGAAGAGGGGAGTGTTCGACATCGGACTCGGCTATGGACACGGTGGTGGTCACGGAGGATTCGGCGGTGGTTTCGGAGGTGGTTACGATGGCGGCTTTGGCGGAGGTTACGGTGGTCATGACACCCACTCCCACAAAACCATCACTGTGGTCAAGAACGTCCCTGTCCCCTACCCCGTAGAGAAGCACATTCCTTACCCAGTGGAAAAGAAGGTTCACGTACCCGTAAAGGTGCACGTTCCCCAACCCTACCCTGTCGTCAAACACGTCCCTTACCCAGTCAAGGAGATCGTAAAGGTACCAGTGCATGTGCCCCAACCCTACCCAGTTGAAAAGAAGGTGCCCTACCCCGTCCATGTACCCGTAGACAGGCCCTACCCCGTCAAGGTGTACGTACCTCAGCCCTACCCCGTTGAGAAGAAGATCCACGTCCCTGTCAAGGTTCATGTTCCCGCTCCTTACCCAGTTGAGAAGAAGGTACCCTACCCCGTAAAGGTCCCCGTACATGTGCCCCAACCCTACCCCGTGTACAAGGAAGTGCCCTACCCCGTCAAGGTTCCCGTCGACAGGCCTTACCCCGTACACATCCCCAAGCCTGTGCCTTACCCAGTTGAGAAGGCCGTACCCTACCCCGTAGAGAAGCCTGTCCCCTACCCCGTCAAGGTTCCCGTCGATAGGCCTTACCCAGTGCATGTTGAGAAACCCGTGCCCTACCCCGTCAAGGTGCCGTACCCAGCGCCCTACCCCGTTGAGAAACTGGTCCCATACCCAGTAGAGAGGAATGTGCCCTACCCCGTCAAGGTCCCCGTCGACAGACCCTACCCCGTCCACATCGAGAAACACGTGCCAGTCCACATCGAGAAGCACGTGCCTTACCCCGTGAAGGTACCAGTCCCCGTTGTTGTCGGTCACGGACACGGCCACGGATATGGCCATCATGATAGCTACTAAGGCTGCAGGGAGCAGTTACGTCTGAATGTGATACATAAATATAAGCTTAGCACTAATGCGAACGGGGGACGTGAAATACCCCGGCAAATGGATAGTGGTCGTGTTACCAGATCCAAGGAACTCGTATTCCACGACCCACGATCGAGCGCACTGACCTAAATACTCTATTAGTCTACTTTTTTGTTATTTTTTTTTAATCGGTTGAAGTTACGTTTGAGTTTATGTACCTGTTATTGTAAGACGAAAAAATGATGTTTTTGAATTTCCCTTTAATTTTGGATGAACGAACTGACTGTGAAAATAAATGGCCACGCCAGTTATGATAATAAATGTCCGTTGTTTTAATTCGTCCATTGTCCCTGTGTAATTGGGTGTAACGTTATGGGTCTGTAAGTAAGTTTTACGAAATGCGAAATAATATGACCCAGATAGAAGCATCGCAAGCGGATAGCCGCTAGTTACGCGTGTGACGAAACCTGGTACATTTTCACTCCTGACAATATACACGCAGTACGCGATCTTTGTTTTGCGTAATTCGCCGCGATATTACGCGAGCGTAATCTCACACGATTACAATTAACTACAATGTTGTACGAGTATTACTATTTATTAGCGCACAGCAATCAATAACACAGAAACCTGTTTCAGTCGTAGTAGGATCTCTATGATCATAAATCCAACGCATAAAATTACCAATTCGTTGAGCATCCATTTGTCAAATTGCATATTGATTACTAACTTAACGCTGATCTTTCAAAATCAGTTTTAGGTACTACTTGATTTACAACGCATGTTTTATGAGCATTAAGTATTGCAAAAATATCATTACATGCGGTGGTTGTTTACTGTCAACATTACTGCGACAAAATGTACGCTCGGTGGACATTGCGAAAATATAAGCCTCATTTTACGTAAGCTTTGTTTTTAAATGCTCGAAAACGATTCCATTGGTATCAATAAGAGTACTTTTATGATGTTTTTGCGAAATAATTGGAGTTCAATTAGCATTGCGGTTTTGGTAAATGGTATTAAAAACTTTTAATGTGGTGGTGAAATGGGAGAATGTGTGTAATGCGCAATATTTCTCATCCCACACACGTAGAAGTAATTTAAGTGGAATAAGTGAGTAGTTATGTACTTATTCTCACTTGCGTGAGACATAATGTAACTTGACGATACAGTGTGCATTTTCACACTATTTAAAATTATGTTAAGCGGCTTATGTGTCTAGATGAAATTGACAGGAAGTCTTTACGTAAGGAAATGAAGTCAGCGACATGATTTTATTTATTTTGGTTAGCCAACAACTATTTACACAAAACATTTACAGTAAACTGGTTAATATTACGTATGTAAGTGCAACAATTACTTACAGGCTAACACCGCATGCGCCATTTTTGGTTTTACATAGTTACATCTAAAAAGGATAGCTATAACTAAATATTTGGTAATTCGTGTGTGACCAATAATAACAAAAACATAATTCTACATTAAAATAACAGATTGATAATGGTAACACTAATAAATATCTCGATGATGCCAGGTGAATCTCTGAGAATTCTTTCTCCTAACTCATATTAATGTGAAGATAGTGTATATGTATATAGCCCTCGGTCCTAGCACGAGGTAGCACGAGGTAGCCCTCGGTCCTAGCACGAGGTAGCACGAGGTAGCCCTCGGTCCTAGCACGAGGTAGCACGAGGTAGCACGAGGTAGCCCTCGATCCTAGCATGGATGACTTACTACTGCATTCTCTAGAACTGTTCCAACATATACGATGAAGGCTAACAGACAGTTGACAGTTCAGTTTACAGTCACAATCTATAAAAAAACCACAAATTTCCCTACATTTTTGACAAGTGTTTTGATATTGACTGTCGCTGAGAAGAGATTGCGACATGAACGTTTTTGATTACGGGAATTGGTCTTCTGATAATTTTAGACCACAAAAGATGTAAGTGAATGCCCCATATCCTTTAAAAAACAAACCATCGATTTCTGGATTTTCTAATGGCTTTATTATGTCAATGTCACCTCAGCCTTAAGTCTAGAAAATAATAGTATCAAAAAGGATTTGTTTTTGCTTCCATGAGCGATATTATTTAATTGGCTTTGAAAACGGACTACATGAATAATTAATTATGAATAAATTATCATATTGGCCGTAACCCTGAAATTATCGCCCATCAGATTCTAATAGGTAATAATAATTCTTTTTTATTATGTAGATACAATATCTATTAATACACTTAATTTCAGATTCGTTATGGACTTCTAATTGAATTACATGCATTCCTAATTGAAGTTGAGTGATAAATATAAGACCAATTACACTAATTAACTCTTTGATTGAAATTACGTAGAAGAAAGAAGAAGAAGAAAGAAAGTAAATACTTTTATTTGTGGCAAACATGACGCATAAAAATAATGATTATGATACGATTACCTATGTACAGACGCCAGCACATCAACCTCCTACAATCTGTCAAATTTCTTTAATAGATTTATAACTTTATCGCTAAAGCATAAAGTTCAAAGTTGATTGGGAAAATTTGACAGTTTCGGGTAGCTTGATGTGCTGGCGTCTGTACATCCATGTCAATGTAATCAATTTTATGCAACATAGCACTTATCCTAAGTAGTCAATTGCTACTGCGCTTCATTATCGAAGAATTTTCTAAATATTAGTCATCGGATCAGTTTTGATAATTTAGAATCAAAATGTTTCAAAATATTTGCATTGTTTCGAAAACAGCACAAACGCGTCTGGCACGTAATATTATTTAAACATTACAATCATGTTATAATCCTACTGTTCACAAGTAAGTAAGATTCATTGCATCTTCACTCTTGTATTTTTTGGACTATCACTGTTTTATTTCATCAACCTATAAGCAATACCCGTTTTTTTAACTAATCATTAGGTAAGTCTTCAAAGCTTAGTATCATCGCCGATTTATCATCTGTAATAGTATCTACTAAAAGTTTTAAATAGAGCCGGCTAGCGAATCGTGTGTAAGACCAGCAATATGAAATTATTAAAAGCCATCAGTTTATGCTTAACGATACGTTCTTCGACATTGCTAAGTAACTTTTGTTTCTTTAATGAAACCGTGCAAAGTCAATTGTCATATTAACCTTTTGACTGCCACACGTGAAATAATCAAAAACGTGCCCTCGGCGTCAAAGTCTGTCATGTAGTCGAACCGTGGCGTTCTGGGCACATTTTGGTTTGTCATCCATGACTGTGGCGGTCAAAAGGTTAGTCATGAAGGTTTTATCTGTCATTTTGACAGTAATTTTAGTGATTATTTAATTTAGTTTTAGTCATTAAGTCCAACCGTATTATCAAAGATTTTTATCGTTCTACTTATGTATTTTTTTTAATTTATAACAATGCACACTTTTGGCAAAATAGTCGACATTGCTTGATAAAAAATAGAATAGAATAGTCAATCATTGTCATTACCTACGTTAACAAAATCTTTGCCAAACATAACGTTAAGTTGATCTTTAATTAAACAGTTAAAATTACAGCACCTTTATAAGATTTTATTGACTCCTTTTGTGATATCAAAGAAACGTTATATACCCGCTGATCGAGTGAGTGAGGCAACATTATTAATCATTACCTGACATTTAACGTTTTGACATATTACACATCGTTATTGACAGACGTTATTCTGAATTATGTCTGTTTGTTTATGAGCTTGAAGAATTGGAAAGGAATCAAGTCAAAGAAGAAGTAAAAAAGGCAGTGAAAGATATTATGATTAGAAAGCGGGTGCCTGCTAAAATAGGGATGTATGAAAAAAGAAGCAAGAGGATAATGATGATGAAGAAGAAAACAAAACAAAACAGCTCACGAAATGACAGTTTGTGGAAATAACGCCAACAAGAGAGAGGAAGAGATGTAGACCTCATATGTGCCAAAAATGGATAAGGATTTGAAAAAATTGCAAGAGACAACCCAGAAGTGGTCAGTATTCATGGGAATTACCATTTTCAAAACAAACAAAGCAAATAATGGTTTTCAATGAAACAAGATTGGTAGCAGAGAGCCAGAGAGCACCGGGTAATTAAAAAAACAATTAAACAGCCATTGTGTCTCGCGTGTATCTTTCGTACGTTCCCTTAACGAAGGGTTAAAACAACATCACACATAAAATCACTCCTGACTACTACCAACTATAGTACATACATCACACACATTGCATTAAAATAAATATACGTTTTCCAATAGGTCGTTATCTAATGCAAGTAAAACAGTTAAAGTCGGGTGTAATAACTTATACGAAAAATGCACGACTGCACATATGCGTATGTTTTTTGCTGGTGGGGTTATTAACCTTAGCCTTTTCTTAATGTCAACTGTCCACCACACCTTGTGTGGTATATGGTGGGGTAGGCAAAAAGATCATTCAAGGAATCTTTCAAACAACTATCTACACATTTTTGACTGTTATTACTTAGAACCGTAACTAATAGATTTAATTATATTTGGCAGAACGGTGTAGTTTTATTAAATTTTATAACGATATGCAATCCAAAAGATAATTTATTAAAATCGACGAGAAGCTCATATGTTTCATAGATGACTGTGGTGGTAGCAATAGGAGCTTTCAATTATTTATTATCGTTCACTGGTTTGTCAATTTAAGTAAATTATCTTTTGGATTGGCATATCGTAAAGCAGGTCGCTGCTGCATATCCTCTGGATATAATAAATTATTTTACATCAACTAAGGTCAGGGGTAGAGCACCCTGCTTAGCATGGGTGACATGTGTATGCGATCAAAAGATGAAGACCATCCCAATGACTGATTTTAGGAACTCGTACTCCTTCAGTTCTCTAACCTTCGTAGACAAAGTCATCAAACGTTCTAGATCAGATAAAAAACCAAGGTAAGTCTGCGTTTCCGAAATGTTTTGGAGTAAAACATCCTCACCTTGAGAAAGATTATTTAGAAACGATTTTATTTACAGTTTTGCAATCCAAGTATCATGAATAAGTATGTAATACTGATAATGATGATGTGTATAAGAATCAACTGGATAAAACTATCCAATGATGATTACATGATTTTTAATTCTCTCTTTCTCTCTATGGTGTTTAGGATATTATTATGACCTATTCCAAAAAAAGGCCCTTTTGGGTATAGGTTTCCAACTGTAGTGTTTTCATTTCACTTTCTACAGTCCACTATAAAGAACTATGAACTATTGCGCCAACCAACAATAACCAATAATTAGTTAAAGGAATTTGTAGTAACACTCATACAACTCACACACTGAAGGTCTTAGATACAATTACCTGTTACAGCAATATTTAATTTAGAAATTAGCGACAAATTGTGTTTGCTAACCGTCACCAATTTATAGTAATAATGGCAATAAATCATCTACTACATCCGTTAGAACATAAGGCTTTCAAGCATTATGTTCAGCATTAGATGTTTTCAGTTTACAATGAACATAAGCTATGACAACTTACATACGAATTTATTTTGAATCCGAATAAAGTTTCATTATTTCGAATTAATCATCTTTTCAAAATCTATGTAAGTTTGGATGGTCCAGTTAGGTGGTGAAATACCATGTTATTTCGTATTTCACCACATAAATACGAATTTATTTTGAATCCGAATAAATTTTCATTATTTCGGATTAATCATCTTTTCGAATTCTATGTAAGTTTGGATGGTCCAGTTAAATGGTTAAATACCAACAAGTTCTTATTCAAAACCAAAAATTTAACTTGTCGAACTCATTAAAAATTCAGAACATAACTGTTCTAATATCGGCTGCGGCCAAACGATTATGAAACGCAACATAAACTGGTTGTACACAGACAATCAGATAGCCCAGTATTATCAGACTGTGTGCCAATGCACTTACTAGCCGTCACACATCTGCAATCATGTGTGGCTCCTTCCAATATAGAGCTATTGTACACTGGAGTAAACAATTTTTTGCTTAAAACGAGGCTGCCTTGTAGTCTTCATTAAGTTTAGAACCAAAGACAATATATTTTCGAAAGATAATTTTCTTGTCATCATAATTTGCTTGTCCTTGTCCCAATTTATTTGGGGCCGGCGCAGCATATTTAGGTGCATGTATGTAACAATTGTAAAAAAGGAAAATAACACTATTTACAAAAGTAAAACGCAATGGCATGTTGTTTTGAGTCTTTGGTTAACTGGACCCACTCGAAATGGACCCACTGGATCACTCAACCTAATCATATTTTGAATAGGTCGAGTGGACCCACTATCCAATGTCATCATTAGTACAGTGACGAAGTAAAGCCGAATATTTGGAAATGTCAATATAAAAATTTACGAAATATCTAAAAAAAAAATTTTTTTTATTTATCCATATATCGCTTACCATCAGGCGTGATCGCGGTCAAGAGCGGGCCCATTTAGTAATAAAAAAAATTATACAGACATTTGTAAGATCTTTGAAAAATAAACGACGAAAGACAACGACGAAAAATCACGATGCCTGCATTGTGTTTTTTATTTAACTTTGACTTATATGTACATGTGCCTTGTCTAAAGTCTACTGACCGTGGTAAACTCTAATCTAAACCCCCCTTTACCGCTATACAATTAAGCTGTTGCTAACCAGCATTCCTTGCATTCTAGTTGTCTGAAACCTTACTTCTACTAATACAAGTATTTCTAGATATTTTATAGATCGACTAGGTAGCTTCTTATGTATCTATTCGTTACTTAATCATAATTTCTATGTTATGTGTTTGACTTTCCTTTAAATGTCATATAAGGTAATACCGAGGAATGTGGTACAGGTATCCTTTGTAAAGAACTTAACATTAGTACTAATATTCCAAATGAGGTGGTAATGGGAATATCTTGTGGGACTGTTCCTCATAGCCAGAGTTTTGTACGTAGTTGTTAAATGAGCAAAAAGTAGACCTTGGCCATTCTCAACATCTCCAGATTAAGCATATGATGAGGAAAAGTGTTTGGCTGACAATGGTTGACATTTAAAAGCTTAAATAGTCAATTTTAAACTAGTTTGCATGATACGAAGTAAACATTTTAATTTCACGTGTTGTTCATGGTAGGAATACTGTAGTCAATAACTGAATTATTCCTACATAAAATAAATGAATGAAAGGTATATAAGAACGATTGAAAGTAGAAGTGACTGCTAGTAACTTCTCCTTTATAGGTACCTACTAAAATTGCTTCATCTTTTACTAGAACCCATTCACCACAATTTACTCATTCCTAATTTATAATTCTTCTTAGAAAGAAAATATGTTTATTTGCGATAAACATGATGCAAAGAAAGAACACAAACCACACAGACCAATCGCGGCAAGCGTAGCTTAACCTGATCGATCGACCTGTGCGGCTGTTATTATTTTGCCACGGGCCCCTCTTATTATTAACAAAATATTACAAGCATAACATGATTGTTAATTACTTATAGCATTGGTCAACGTGCGTTATATCAATAATAACTGTAACTGGGGAACATTTTTGAATGCAACAAATATTAGAATTGAAGCATAAGCTCGGGTTTATAATTCTATGCTTTGTATTTAAAATTATTGATTGATGATCTGTAAATTTTAATAAACCGGTGAACTTTAATTTGTAGTTTACTTGTTTACAAAACTCAGTGAGGTTGCTTCACTTAGAGAGGAAGAATCGTCGTAAGTAATTGATAATTGCTGACTGAAGTGAGCAGTCATTCCACCTGTCGGTCTTTTCTGTAAAAATGTCACCGTGAAAACTTAGGTGAAGTGAACTGTCAATTCCCATCATCAAAGAAAGAAAGAAAATACGTAAAAACACAAAAAAAAAAAAACAAAATAACAATTTGGGAGAAAGTATGCGTCACATCTACGCAAAACGGCCATCGCTCAGCATAATGCTCCAACCCTATACGAGACAGAGCCCCAGCGCTGGTTTTCAGCGACAGCCGGAATGATAGCTCACTTTATCTGAGTTTTCACGGTGATATTGTTACAGAATAGATTCGTTAGTTACAAATTAAGTTATGATTGCGAACCTAGCGAATTTGATTGCTAGTCAGAAATAAAAACAAAAAAAAGGGCTTAGATTAGAAGAGTACATAAATTACATTAAATCTACATGTACCTATAGGCCGACCGCTTAACTGAGACGTTGCCTGAGGTGCGGGAGGGGTTTTTTTTTTGATGGGAAATCATCAAATGACCCCTCCCGTGATGCGAGAGCTCAGTGATTCGTCAACTTGTGACAACTATCACCCCTCCTGCACCGCGCAGCCACCTCAGGCAACGTCTCAGTTAAGCGGTCGGCCTATAGTCACTGCGTCGAAGGAAAGACTTCAACGCGTGAGAATTCAAAAATGAAGCAGTCTATTGTATAAAGTTGAAAAGAAAATAAGACATCTAATTCTACATAACATAACATCACGCCTGTTTTACCCAAAGAGTTAGGCAGAGGTGTACCAGTAGTACAGTCACGAGCATAAGTATGTATACACTAGGCTTTGTTCAAAGGCAATTTTCTCCTTTATTTTTTAATGAAACTTTATGTTATTACGAACATAGTATTTTCGAACACATAGGTTTATGTAAAGTGTCCAGTTATTGCACAATGAAATCACCATAGAGTATGCATTAGACAAATTAAGAACATAGGTTATTATATTTGGAAGTGTTTTTAGTTTAGGATAAAATAATAAATTTGTATTTGGACCGATATTGTTTTACAATTTTTCAAATCTCAACACTACTATGGTGGTATGGTTCAGTCCCACCCTACCCCCAGGGGTATGGCCAGGGGTATGATGGGTCTGGAGTGGTCGTATTTCAACGTTGCATTCATCATTTCACGACAAAATCGCAATTGAAAGTTGCCGAGTGTTGACATATTAGTACTCGTGACTGTACACCTATATTTCGCCAGTTGTGTTCAAATCTATCCATGTCCATGGGATTTGAACACAACTGGCACAATTTGGCAATAGGCTCGCCCCCTGTTACATGTTTGTAATACCGGGCGAGCCTATTACCAAATTAATTCTACAATGCGATATAAAGCAAACGATTTTATCAACCAAACAATACACTTGACACAAACAAAGCTGCAACCCCATTGTCTCACAAACAAAACTCCAAACAAAAAACAAAACAACCCCACAAATGAAACCCATTCACACCTTTACCTCTTTCAACAAAAGCGAGAGTAGTACCCATCTTCAAGGCCAAGATCACGTCACGACAGACTCAATGAGACGACACGGAAAGACAGCGAAAGTTATGTCATAACGGAACGCGCGCGCAACGAATCCGATGCGCACGAGTGGACACGGTCGGGTTTTTGAGGAAAAACCTGCTAAGCTACGTGATATGTGTTGGGTGGGTCAAATGAAATATTATGCTGGTACAGTTAGTATTGGTTTCAAGTTTATGTAATGATGAAGGATTGGGTGTGTAATGCGAGCGGTGATATAATGTTTGATTGGGATTGTTTAAGCCATGGTTTGTGATTGTTTAAAATACTCGTTTTTTTGAACGTCTAAATGTCCAATGTTTTTATCTAGGTCAGTGTTGCCTTGACTCGCGTAAGGCCACACTGATCCATGACTTGTCTTAATAAAAATAGGTTGTCAGTATGTCAAAAACCTCGTGTCTGCCAAAATTGACACGAATGTAAACAAAATATTCTTGAGTAAACATTATGCAACATTGTGTTAGTTTTAGACCTATGTATTGCAATGGGTATCGTGATAAGTGGCAGGTTACTGTCATCTGGACACCTCAACAACTTATTTCCTTTGCTTGATTCGTACAATTTCTAAAAGTTAATGAGTATTCATTATAATATGACAGCTGTTTTAATTGAATTCTCAGATACGAAAGCAAGTAGTTCAAAGTATTGGCAATGTGCTACAAGGTAATTAGAATATTTCATAAATAGTATTCATTATTTTCGTTTTGTAATTTCTAAAAAAAAAGTTTTAGTGTTAAAATGCTCCTTTTATAAACTGTTTTTATTTCCTGTGCTTTTCTTACTTTCTTTATGAAAAAAATAAATTATTTATCTTTCTTTCTTTATGGTATTTTGAGGAAGGAAACTATATAGTTCTGTGTAAAAATATTTTTTTGGGAATGTTTGCTCTATATTTTTTAGTTTTTTGTTCGGTTAAGTCCCGAGTCGAACTGTAAGCTCCTGAATATTGAAAAAGATTTAAATCTTTTTCAATATTCAGGAGCTTAAGTTTAAAAAAAAAATTTCTTTAAGAAAAACACTTTTCTTAAAGGATTTTTTTTTTTTTTTTTGATAAATTAACGTACTCTTTAACAAAACCCCTAAAACGAGTTATGAAGCGTTATTTTAAGTGAAATATTTGGTGCGAAAATGAATTTTCGCTCATTCTCGGTAAGTTTTCAAACTTGCACTATCGTTGTGGCGTTAGGTAGATACTCTCGCTTTCAATATAACTCGGACGTGGCCATGATACTTGATGGGAATTCCTTTGAAATTGATAATAATTATTGGGCTATAAAACCTATAAAATGGCCGTGTATTAATGGTAGACTGTTTATGTAATGCCACAAAAGAATGCTACTGATTTATGAAATACATAATTATTATTACATACTATCAGCCTGGTGAGCCTGTTAGGCCATTCTATTGCTGATAATTTTAAATTATTTTCTACTAAAAACGCCTTTTTGCGAGCAAATTCTGAAGTTCTAACTAATTTGTACCGAATAATTGTAAGGCTATTTCTTATGAACTGTAATGCTTCGCGAAATCTAATTTCAAGACATCTAGTGTTCCTCTCACGTATTAGTAAAAGTAACAGTATCAACGCAACGCGCATACGCAGAAAAATATAATGCAATTTAAATTCAACTGGTCGAATCAGGAACTTTATATATAGCGCCATCTACAGAATCTCCGCTGCACTGCTAAGTGAGTGACCGCCAGAAAAAAACCGAAAGTGAAAGGAAGACTATTTTTTAATTCCTTCAATAGTCTGCACAAAAATGAAATAGTTCGACGTTTTATCCGCTCATTAGTGGCGGTAGTGCGCTGTAGTTAATGGCGGGCTTTCGTTTTTCTATAGTTTATAGGTAAAAAGACAAAAAACCTGATTTTAAATAAATAAATCGATCAATTTTATCTATTACAGTTCAATATTTCCATTTATGAAGGTGAGTGCACTTTAATACCTGAAAATTCCAACTGCTCTGATATAAACATAGACTAGGTACTTACCGTTGCACCATTTCCCGGAAAATTACTGATTATTAGCCGACTTACCTGAAAAAAAGCAAAATACGTGATTAGAATAAGTACAGACATTAGAACAGTTTCATCGAATAACGTTTTAAAGATTATTAGTGCGGAATTATCAGTTAGGTAAACGACAAAGATGTCAATTTAAAACAAGGCAAGTTCATGATATAAGAACACCTTCCATAAAAGAAGCTTTCTGCCAACTTTGTAGGAATCAGCTTTCAGACTAACGAAATAATTCCTACCGGAAACTTTACAAAATGGTACTATTGAGCTTTATTCCCAATACAAGGTAGCTGGGTATTGCCGCGCAAACTGTAAACATGCTTCTAGACCCCTATAGAGTAGACAGTTTTCGTCGGAAATCAATAAAAAAATCAGCTGTTTCATAGAAAAGTGCAATACGCTGTCAAAATGTAATAAACAGCATTTTTTATTAATAACCGACGAAAAATTTTTACTCAGGGGTTCAGAATCATGTACCTACTTAATCCATGGAAACAGGTTACGCTTCGATGTCCCTGTGACCCTGTATTAGGAACAAAAGCTTAATAGTACCATTTTGTAAAGTTCACCTCGAACTCAAGTGATCGCCCAAAATTGGAACTCATTTGTTTTCATTAAATTTCGGATTCACTCCTCGACACCGTTCGAATTTCGAATTAATGATGTTCAGAGAATAAGCTCCTTGGTGTAAAATAAACTCGCTTTAGGTAGATGTCCCATAGCTAACGGGATCTGGGCCCAGAAAAAATGAAACGTTCCGCAATCACGATAGAAGAATATTGCCCGCAAATAGCCATTTTTTCTGAAAACCAGTTTTATATTAATAAATAAGCCAGCAGTTTATTTTAACATGGTACACACGCCGTTTAACAAGCGGGGCGTCACGATGTATTGGCGAGGGTAATCACTCGCGTACAAAATACTTTACGTAACGCATCATTCTAGCACACCTGATTATTACAATAGTCATGCTTGTTAGAATAGGAGTCGGTAGAGGTTTAGGTTTTAAAGGTTTGGAAGTTTAAAGTTGGTAGTGAGCAAGTAGAGCCATTACTGCATAATAAATATGGTTTATTTTTGCGATTCTAATTATTAGGGTTATGTTTAAAAATCCATTTTGAAGTGAATACTTCTTTAGGCGCGTTGGGCATTTTTTGAGATGGGAAACCATTGAACTCGCGCCACTGTGTTACCGTAAGCGACGCCGCGCGTGTTTTGTTTATAAGGCGATTTAAAGATACCCGCTTCGGATGTGTTCGGCTGTCCTCGGGATGTACTCGGTTTTAATGAATATCCGATATGCCAGTGAGTGATGGCAAAGTATTCTGTTCGTGTTTTGTTTTCACTTCTGTCGGTACTCCCGGAGTGCCACTGTTTTTTTTTTGTTTCTCTAACATCATCCAAAAGTGGTATCAAGGATGTTTTTTAAACTAAGTAGAGCATACTATTATTGTATAGGATCAAGTTCTTCAAACTTAACAGACAGCTGTGCTGCTGGAGAATTTGTTAAGCTACTTCTTCCCAGCTACAACACTAAGAAATGGTGAAGGGCGGGCGTGTTGGGGGACTGTCTCATGTAATTTTGACGTTCAAAAAGTGCTGACTCTCAGTCTTATTTTAATAAATTACTTTTTATTTTAAGTTTTGCCACCCTGTACCCTAAGGGTTCCGGGTCACACGATAACCTGTTTTAAGCTAACTTGCTAACGTAACAAACCTTTACAACAAAATCATTATTCCTTTACATAATTCGGAAGGTACGTAAGCTTGCCAATAGATTATTCAAGCTCAACCAACACTATGATTTGCAACTAATATCCAGGAAGCTGGACATTTTGATATTACACAACTCTGATAACCGGTAAAGTTGCATAGCTGAAGTCATTTAAATGAAATATCACCTTGTAATAATATCCTCAGTTATGCTAATCTGGTAACTAATAAATGAAGTGTGAAGCTTGAAACATGTAGATGTCAAGCATAATTACATCTATTAATTAATTTATATTTTGTAACAATTTTATGATTTAAAAGAGTGTCGGCTCAAATGTAAAGCTCCCAATAAGGTTGTTACTGCTCCTGCAGCAGCCACCCCAGCACAGTCCACCGTGCTAGGAAGATGGGATGGAGCGAGGATGTCGACACAGGTTGCATCCCACACCAAAGGCCTACCCAACTTCCAAGGCGTTATAGTCATTCCATCTGCAATTGGTCTGAGTTTGAGTTGAGCTTAAAAAACGCTTAGATCGGAAGCAAGAAAAAAAAAACGAGAATCTTCGGCCATTAAATAGTGGTTGCTATTACTAAGACCTTAGGCGATTAGACCTCCCGTTGTGGTTGAAAAATTTCTACTTTTGCATCTGTAATTCATATTATGGTGTACGCAGCAGAAATGGCTAGTGGCCTATCAACCTTCACCTATTCCTAGTGCCCATCTATTAAAACACAGTCCCAAAAGCGTTTCATTCAGAGACAAAGATGGGTAGTCGCATGAATATGCATGTTATTTCACCACCTCTGCCCTTTAAACAGAAATAAAGACATTCTGCTTTACGACCGAAATAGAAATGATGAAGAAACAAACTGTTTCACAAGAACCACCATCTTCCTGCCCTTGACTTAAGTTACTTGTGGTCGACGTAACACGTTTCCTTCTTCCAATCTCCCCTGTCAACCGTCACACTAATTCACTCCCTTCTCTTTCATCTCATTTCTCAAAAAAATCATCCATCTTTTCTTATAGGTCCTCTCCCTCTCCATCCATCAACATTTATATTCATCACTCTTTTAGCCACATGAGAGGCCCGTGGCTAAATAATAACAGCGGCTCAGGTCGATCGATCAGGTTAAGTTACGCTTGCCGCGGTTGGTCTGTGGATGGGTGACCATCTTTACATACGGTGACCCCTCCGTGCCTCGGAAAGCACGTTAAGCCGTTGGTCCCGGCTGTTATTCGTGGATCTTTGACAGTCGTTACCGGTAATCAGAAGCCCGAAAGTCTGACCACCAGTCTTACTAAGGGGTATCGTATTACCTAGTAATGGGTTGTGGAGGTCAGATAGGCAGTCGCTCCATGTAAAATACTGGTATTTAGCTGCATCCGACTAGACTGGAAGGCGACCCCAACATAGTTAGGAAAAGGTTAGGCAGATGATGACTGTTTTAGTCACATTATGCGTTTCGTCCCTCCTTACGCATATGATTATATTTTACAAGGTAATATGCGTATTTAAAATTGTCTTATTAACCCACTTAAAGCATTGCATTTATTAGATGTACGTACATAACAGTTAATAACAGTTATTTTGTAACAGTTATTTAGAATTTATTCTAATAACATCCCGCTGTTATAAAATACCTAATTAATTCTTTGGTTTTGATTATTTAATTACATTTTGGTTAAGTAGGATTTCATGTTGATGTAATTGAGATTAAGATTTTAATGAAGATGAAAATGCGTGTTCAAGTACAATTTAAGTTTTTGTTTACCTGCATGCACAGTGTTAAGAAAAGGTGCCATTCGTGGTATAAATGAGATCGATTGGTGCTTAAGTATAGAAAAGATATAAAAACTTGAGAATGACTACGATTCTTCCCGCTGTCACGTATGTCACACTTAAGCGACACATAGTTATTTATTTGTCATGTTGAGTTGCGTCATATTTTCTTCCAATTAAAGAAAACGCTTTTCGTCCACCTCTCAAAGATGTTGGAAAAGGCAACTCAAGCTCTGACCATACTGACGAGGCGAATCCCGCGCGGGATGCGGGACGGAATCGCTCGCTCGCGCCGATTATGTCAACTAAGGCCACGTCCTATTCTATTATTCGATCGTCGCATTCACATGTCACTTTTTGTTCGGTGAACTACTAATTGTAATAACAGACTTGAGGCCCTGGGCCTCAAGTCTGTTATTACAATAGTGTCAAAATGGTCTATCATTGATTTCATAATTGTTGATTTTGGCAAGTTTGGTAATCTACTAATATAATGGCGTCAGTATGACTTTCCAATGGTCAACCACTGACACTCCATTGAAAGAAATGGCATAGAATGGTAATCTCGTACATAATGACAAATGAATTACTGACTTAGGCGGAAATCTGCTAAAATTTTGACAGTTCCTTTGATTAGTGACCTACTATTAGAACGTCAATGTGCAGTCATTGCTTTTAATTCGTTAAGAGTATTGTATATGTTCTGTGCCATTGACCGACCAATGATCGACCATTATGAATTTAGCAGATTACGAACTTTTAGCAAAATTACAATGGGATCGTGTTGGAATGACGAATTTATAAAAATAGCTGACTCAGGCCCAACACGTGGTCGCGCCGCCAGAGGGCACTTTCCAGGTTTTCCAACCAAAAAGTGACGACTATTGCGTATTCGCGCGGCGATCGCTTTTAAATAGGACGCGGGGTAAGTGTTTAAGCTAATGTGAATAGAATAGAATAGAATAGAATAATTTATTTGTAAAACATAGGTAATTTCATACATAGCTCTTAAAATTTGGTAGTGCGCTATGCTTTGCCAATATTGACATACAAATTATTGATGCAAATAAAAACCAATTAAATGAGTAATCTACTATTAAATTACAATGATTCAATGTATTACAATATTATAACATTATAAGTATTTCAGTACCTAATTGTATTAACGCATGCATATAAATTAAATTTCATTACAGTTCATAGTCAATTACATTTCATGTCAGAATTTAATGTCAATTCAATTAAAATACAAATACAAATACGAATTCTAGTATAAATGTCAAAAAAAAAAAAAAAGGTAATTATAAAGTCAAAGTCAAAGTCAAATCATTTATTTCAAATAGGCACATTAAAGGCACTTTTGAACGTCAAAAAAAAAACTAAATAGAAATGATTCTAGTCGCCCATTCGAAAAGGTAGATTTCGTATGGAGAAGAATGGGCAAGAAACTCCACCGTTACTCTTTTAAAATGTTTTACAAGGTCTTGTATACATAATAAAAATTATATGTGAACACGATGCACCCATAATAAAATTAGTCTACCACAAAAGGTAAAAAGAATTAAAACATTAAGCAATGACAGGTAAATCAAATAAGTGATAGATACATGGTGCTCACATATTTACAAGTTATTTTAAAAAAAAATGCAAAAGTAGTTGAACTTTAACAAGTGTGTGAGCCACTGTAGTCGCAGATTGTAAAAAATGAATTAAAATAAGATGTCATATTAAAAAAAAAAAAAAAATATATATATATATATAATATAAATTAAATTAGGAACAAGTTTGATGTTGTCTAGACTTTTAGATTGTCCTATGGAGCAGGACCAGCATGTTTCCAAACATTCTTATCTTGGATATAATCCTCTAATTTGTAATATCCTTGTTTACAAAGTGTACTTTTAATATGAGTTTTAAATTTTCTTTCATATGTGTCAGTTAGGTATTCGTTCACTGTATAATATGTTTTATCATATAATATTTTCAGTAAAGCCTTTTTAAAATCGTGTATGTTGTTTATTTCTTTAATTAGCCTAGGGATCTTATTATAGATCCTCGGTGCCATTCCTAAAAAACTTTTTGCATAAAGAGCAGTGCTATGTGGCTTAGCGCATACGCCTCTTTGCTTCAATAACGTGATAAGTCCAACAATTTCAATTTCCAAGATAACACATTATTGAAGCAAAGAGGCGAATATCTTTGTGAATCATTGCTTGACTTCCTAATTATAAACAATAAACACGCAGACGTGTCCCGAATACCGCGATGGATTCAGTTTTTTCAGTACTTAAGTGGTTACGTTAAGAAGATTAACCGCAGCGTAGCTTCCTTCTGCAATGCTAAAATGCTATTTTGCAATCATTTATCTCTTCCAAACGTGGTGATTATGGAAATCTCTTATGACTCTTAATTGAGACGTTCAATAACAAATGACAGATAGAAGATTTACAGGTTGAATTTAAAATGAGATGTGGACATATTAATCAATTCTTAATATTATACGTAACATAATTATTAACATAGTAAATCAGATGAAGAGTAAATCAGAATAACCAGAAAAGATAAAATAGGTGTTCAAATCCGGAAATAGTGCAGTGACGCGTCATAAAAACTCGGTGATTATTATCGATAGATGTGAACTGTCATCGTGTCGTACAATGATCGACAAAAAATGGGGAAGCGTGTTGCGCGCGCGCGATATGTTGTGGTTGTGCGCGGGAGTCGGCGCAAAGAAGGGTACACTCGTAGAGTAAATAATTATTTATCTATTTATTTTCAGTGTCATTCATTTCAGTTCTTTAGGTTTGAATAAATTGTACTGAAAAATGTGAATCAATTAATAAATGAAAATTTGATGTGTTTATTTGATCTTTAATTGTAATGAGTATTTTTCATTAAAGCTTTTTGGAATTTTGCCCATGTATAGCGGCCCCCTAACTTTCACATATGACAGTTGTTTCATATTATTCTCATTCATTTTAAAAATGCAAATATCAAGAACTTGTGCAAGTTTTTCTGGAGGCATGTAGGGTCCGTACCACCCCTTAATATTAATGTTTTATCCAATTTTATGAATATGAACGTAATCATTTGAAAATATTTACTTAGTGATCTTTGACAGAATAATATTGCGTAAATGCGAATCTTGTGTGAGTTAGATAACTCATCCAGAATATTTATAATAACTGAGATGCCTGATTACTATGTATATTCATTATTCAGTTAGGTAAACATTTTAGATTAGGCCTAATTATATTTGTCCAAACGTAAAAAAAAACGACACAAGTCTGGAATAATAAACGGTAGAAAGTACGTCGTTACAATTCCTAACAACTAGCAGAAGCTTATCATAAATGAAAATAAACCCCACATCCTTTAGAATATCGAACCATCAGTGAAAATACTTGTAGCAAATATTCTATAACAGCAGAAACGATTGTAAGACTTCAGCATAAGTCCAGCATTAATGCTGAAATGAACCTTTTTGGCGCAGCCGCAGGGCACACACCATTGTTGTTGAAACAATATTTTTTATTTTTATGTTGTGTTTCACGAACTGTGTCCATATAAACGTTATTCTTTATTTATATATTTCTTTACTGTCTAGGTAGTTAGGTAGCTACCAAAATTATCACAGTTTTCTTTAAAATTTTCCTCTTCACAGTACCAAGCTAGTGCAATTAAATTAAACGGAAGAGTGAGCACTGGCCGCGATCACACAGCTTATGTAACCACTAGTGTTGTTACTTAATCGATAAAATAATTTATCTTGATAAGAATGCATAGCTCCGTAATTGGATTACTTAAGCGTTGTTTGCTCTGTATTGCGATATTTTGTTGGAAATTGATACTGAGAGAAGTGGTTTGCGCGTAGCAAGTTAGTACAGTACGTTTATAATATGAACTTGGAACTTGTTTAAAGAAACAATATAATGATGTAGGTATATTCCTACTGTTATTTATTGTATTCATTACTTTACTAGCATTAACCTAATTATTTCAGTTCAGACGCATTAATTCCGTTTCACAATAACGTAAATGCTCACTTAAAGCTTTCTATTGTCCTTCAGCGTTAGAAAATCGTGTCGAATAGAAATAAAGGCACATTGAAAAGATATAGCAATGACCGCCATGATTAATAACGATTGGTTCTATCTGTTATAGGGCTAGTTACGACAACTTGGAGTAATTAATAATACGAATTGATTAAAGCTTTCATCAGACCTGGTTACGTAAACTTGTTTGAGTTAACGGTTAACTCGTAAAGAAGATGTGTTTATTGTATTAATTTGATTATAATGTTTGCTAATCAATGAATAATTAATAAAGGGAAATCATTACTAAATGTAGTTATAATAATTATCGTTTTTATCAGTTTTCCGACGCATTTCTTGCAGGTACAGATAATTTTGTATTCCTAATCAGTCAATTATAAACCCAGCAAAGCAATTAGCGAATTCCAAATTTTATTTTTATAACACCAATCTAGTATTTTATTTTGAATCATTTTCGTTTATCGATACTCGATATCTTTTCATCGCATCGCGCCCATCACTAAGAGTTACGTTGTATCAGTCGAGATGTACACGTTTTTCATAATCGATAATGTTTGCCGCTAGTTATGTGCGTGTGTTATTATTTGTTCGTTTCTCGTTAGTGGGTGAGCAGAGGTAGGGGGCTTAGTGTCTATAATGTTTGATAATGATCACGATCGGTTATGTAGTGATATGATTGTGTCAACATCATTCGAAGAAAATTTGACAAGTGTTTGAAATTTGCATTGTTTGTTTTATAAATATAGCATTTTTTGCGTTCTTAAATATTTTTTTTAACCAATTTAGATTGGCTCCTTAAAATAAAATAGGTGTCTTCAAATATATTTTTCTATTATTTTTTTCAGTTCGTTATTAACTATGATATTTTTCTAAATACTTATCTCAAAAGTGAAACCTTTTTTATAGTTTACTACTGGTTGTAATAATTCCTACATCTAAACTTCCTACTTATTAATATTATAAGCGCAAAAGTATGTGAGAAAGAAAGAAAAAGTATTTATTGCGACTCGTACAGGAAGAGGAGGATGGATGGATGTTTGTTACTCTTTCACGCAAAAACTACTGAAAGGATTTTGATGAAACTTTACAGTAATATAATATAACTTATACATTAGATTATTAGAATAACACGTAGGATACTTTCATACTGATATTCCCACGGGATCGACACTTTGCGGGTTGAACTGCGGGGCGCTGCTAGTA
Organism: Oligia fasciuncula; assembly: GCA_963082905.1. Classification (NCBI taxonomy): domain Eukaryota; kingdom Metazoa; phylum Arthropoda; class Insecta; order Lepidoptera; family Noctuidae; genus Oligia; species Oligia fasciuncula. The sequence continues at coordinate 20,941,292 of OY720391.1, read as the reverse complement.
ATAATATTATAAAGAGAAAAGATTTAATATTTTGTACATTTGTTTGTTACGCTTTCACGCTAAAACAGCTGAACAGATTTGGATGAAATTTAGCTCATGGATAGACCATGACCTGGATTAGGACATAGGATACTCTTAATTCCGATATTTTCAGGAAATTGAGACTTATGCGGGTGAAACCGCGTGGCGCAGCCAGTTTAAAAATAATTTCAAACGTTGTAAGAAAACAGTAATACCTAACTAAAACAAACTGGTACTAAATACTTTATTATGAAAGATTTATTGCATCGTTAGCCCGTTTCTATAATTTTACGATTGTTACTTACACTGATGTAATACTTTCGATGAACTAACTCTTGTCAATCCTTTGCTCTAAGTATCTACTAGTAAAACTTAGCCTCATTCATCTTATTCATATCTTATCTATCCTAAATAATCTGCCTCATTGGTTTCCTTTCGCAAGCGCTACTGCTGGCCATGTCACATTTCCACCCTTGCGCAGAAATCTTTACCTTAGAGGAGTGGTGGCCAAGTGGTAACGGACACGACTTACGAGTCGTAGGTTCGAACCCAGACAGGCACTTTACTTCGTGTAAATTATTTCATCACCGCTGCTCTCAAAATGGTGAAGGAAAACATCGTCAGGAAACCGGCATGTCCTAGAACTAAAAATTCGAAGACATGTGACATCCACCAACCCGCACTGGGCCCGCGTGGTGGATTACGACCCACCCCCCCTCCCTGAGAGGAGGCCTGTGTCCCAGCATTGGGAACATTAGATATAGGCTGCAATTATGCAGGAATCTTTTAGGGATATCGTGGATGAGGTGTATGATGGAACGAGCGTGCCCAGAAGACGAGAAGTTAAATGTGGAATTGGAGCACAGACGCTGGCAGAGAGTTCCACCTGGTTTGAAAATATAACATTTAGGTAAGGGCTGATTTTTACCAAAGTCATAATGTAATCTTTTATTCGTGGAATAAAATTGTCGTCTGACAGTTCTAATATGGAAAAACTGTCAAAAATATAAAATTTATTTTCAGGATATGACTTATTCTAGGCATAAAGGTTTGGTAAAATTCGCCCAATATTACATTACATTCAAAATCCGTGCGGACAAAGTAGCAACAAAAGCTATGGTCTCCCATTCAACATTGATTGGAATCAATACTGCTGATTGAGCTCCGTGGCTCGTGGAAACGTGTTCACAATCCTTCGGAAGCCGTATCGTAAAGTAAACGCTGATGGCGAAGCGATTTCATAAATTTGAATGTTAATGGCGCATTAGCGATTTGCCTTCGCGGCTGTTGCGGCCTTAGGGCTGGGTATGGTTGCAGTGTCAGCGAGCATTAGACGATGATTTAAATACTGTATTCTTTACCAAATACCTACTCCAATGGGACAGAAACAAATGAGATACCAAGTCTTATAGTTTTATGTCCCATTTTAAGCAGAAACAATTTTAAATTATTTCTATAGCACTCGGGAGGATATACAAGTTCATTTGATCGACAAGGTTTGACATTATATACAGACAATTCTAATTTTTCACCTCTTTATTAGTGGTTGTTATGGCAATCATATAACTTGATTTTAGTAGGATTTTATTTTTATTTATGCTTTTGATAGATTTTTATTTTGTAAATGTGAGGATTTTGTAGACCTTGCAGACTTTATATCTGTAGACAATTTTTTATTTTATCAAGTATCTGTTGACAGGCCTACGCTGTCCTCCCATACCTACTGTAATTAGAAAACATTGTAAAAGCCAATCATTTTTAAAAAGAGTAACCGTGGAGTTTCTTGCCGGTTCTTCATGCATCAAGGAAAAAACTCTCATATAAAGTTATGCACCACGCGTTCAAAAAACGCATCGATCTGCGATTGCAGTTACTTTTCTAAAGTTTGTTTTTGTTTTTTTTTTACCACTCCGAGCACTGATTTCAACGGCAATTGACCGAACCGCACCTGAGCACTTTCACTAACCTCACTGAAACAAAATTTTTAATCGCACATATCATAATTTTGTTTCAGTGCGGTTGGCAAGGCAACCAAATATTAAATATTTCAATGTGTTTTCTTCAAGACCATTTTGTTTCAAGCTACATTAATCATGTATAATGGAGTGAAGAAAGATAACGTGCAATTTTTAATGGGCTAGGTTGATGGACTATTTACAAAATTGCCAATTACGATGTTTAATTTCCTATTATAAACCGAATCGAAAACGACGTCGGTCGGTATAAAATTTAATCAAATAAAATTAACATGACATCGTTTGTACTAAGCATCTTTTCCATGTCTAATTTTTTTTCCAAAACATTTTTCCATAGCCGTAGCGGCAGTGACATTTTAACTATGATAATATGTTCCGATCTCCTCTCTGTGAGAGGGAGTGGGCCGTAATCTACTACACGGGCCCAGTGCGGGTTGGTGGATGTCACTTCGAATTTTGGTTCTAGGACATGCCGGTTTCCTCACGATGTTTTCCTACACCATTTGAGAGCAGTGGTAATTAAATAATCTACAAGCTTGTCTGGGTTCGAACCTACGACCTTACAACTCTCAGGTAAGTCGCGGCTCTTACCACTGGGCCACCACACTGCTCCACCACTGATCACATTACTGCGATTATATCGCACACTCCAGACTCATGGTAGAAACAGTAATACTGTGGGGTTTAAGTAGGCATAACCCTACATACCACCAGCATAGGGCAACAATCCACGAGGGTTTTCGACAAAGCAAAACGCAGTTAAGGGGCTTACATGACCTAAAGCGCGCTCACTGTCGGACTGCATAGAAAAGAAAGAGAAGCGCGATGACACAACTTTTAAGCCTCACGAAAAATTATTTGTAACATTAGAACCTTACTGTAAACACTCAAATTGTCATAACTTTTAAGGAGATCAACTTAAGGCTCTGCCAAAGAGTTATTTTTTTACTGCAAATAACCAGAACTATCCCCTGTATATGTACCCTGTTTCGTTTGATCCACGATTTTTTGCCCACCCCGTATAATTCTTCTAGTAAGTCACCTTTTAACAATTATTCAATGAAATAGCCGACTTCCTACAAATGTAGCGGTATCTACAACGCCACATGAGAACAACGTATCATACTGACGTCACGCAACATCCTGCATCTCTTAAGCAGAGTTTACCGCGCAACTAGCATAGATACAACGGCCCGACGTGAATCATTGGGCAGTTGCCCGCCAGACACAACACCCGTCTGGTCGGAGGATCCTCCCTATTCTATGGAGGTTGAGTGAACTTTACACCCTGTTCCTCATACCTCTATACAATCAAATCGTCTGAACCTACACACCTTTCGTCACCACTAGCGCCACACCCTACCGTAATAAAGTAAGTGAGCTTGCACAACGCTGTTCCGCATTCGAGAGAACATTCTAGATGGTTACAGAATACAAACACGTGCCTATCTCGAGTCTAATCACGGGGTAAATAGATCGTGAGCGTTTTGTCTAACTGATTGATCTTGGGTGATGTCAACCGGGTCAAATAGATTAGGTGGTGTTGTTTATTGATTTTGTTCAGGTAGGTAAGTCCAGAGGAGCAATTCTCGTAATTTTAAGAACGTTTACAGTCTGATCTCAGTCTCAATCTGTTAAAAATACCTCTAATTTCCCTACATTTTTGACAAATTTTTGACATTGAATGTCGCTGACTTGAGATCGCGACTGGATTTTGAACGTTTTTATTACAGAAATTGGCCTGCTGAATTCTGAGGAAGATAATAAATAACATGGGATACTTTTTTTTTTTTTTTTCAGAGTCTTACTGACTAAAACCCAGGGGCCACGGTATTTCTTTCGAACAACCCGCGACCCCGGCGGGCATCGGCCCTAGCGGACCCCGTCAGTTGGTGCTGACATCTCCTTGAGGCGCGCGTGGAACACAACGCGCCGTCGACCCGGGCCTGGTCCTTACCGGACGGCGAGCTGCCCATTGCTCGCCGCCCGCAAGCCCGCGCCTACGGTGGCCGGGAATCGGCTATCGACTCCCGACGCCCGGGGCGTCTCCTGCGGCGGCTGGGGGCGTAAGGGCGCAAGGATTGCCAGGATACTTGACTACTTCGTTGACTGCGTCGTTGGTCTAGTGGTCGCAAGCGCTACTGTTGAGTACGAGGTCCTGGGTTCAATTCCCAGATCGGGAAAAGTGTTATTGGTTTTTCTATGTGGGATTTCTCAGTAGTAGAAGTCCGGGGTTTGGATATGTGCCCGGCTATTGTCATCATTTGCCTAGCCTTTTCCCAACTACGTTGGGGTCGGCTTCCAATCTGACCCGATGCAGCTGAATACCAGTATGACATGGAGCGACTGCCTATGTGACCTCCACAACCCAATTATTAGGTAATACGATACCCTTTGATAAGACTGGTTGTCAGACATTCGGGCTTCTGACGACCCGTAACGACTGTCAAAGATCCACGAATGACAGCCGGGACCAACGGCTTATTCCGCCCATACCCACCCATTGACCGCCCATTGTGTCACCCTTTGTATAGTTTCTATAATTATGTCTGTAATTTATATGGTGTACATAATAAAGAGTATTCTATTCTATTCTTAATGTGCTTTTCGAGGCACGGAGAGGTCTTGATATGTAAAGATGGTCACCCGTCGACGGGCCAACCGCGGCAAGCGTAGCTTAACCTGACCAATCGACCCGTGCGGCTGTTAAACATAACTGGCGAAATGTAGACCGTGTATTTTAGGTACACCTCAGCCCTACCCTTCGGGGAATCAAGGCGTGACGATGTTATGATACTTAACTAAGTATTTCAATGAACTTTTTCAACAGTTTCAGCGTCTTTCCAAGTTTGAGTCAGAAAAGTTTTTATTTTGTTTTGTGGGAGGATAAAATAACTATCAGTTTGATGGTATATTGTGACATTTTTATGAAACAAGCAACACAAAGAGTTGCAGAGATCATGATAAGTTGTAGATTCTCACGGCCCCATGAAACAGTCACCTATACCCTCGAACCAGAAGACACTAATCTGCTTGGCGAGAAATAAAACAGTTCACAAGGCAAATTATAAACTGAAAAAAAATATATATATTTTTGAGTAAAACACAGCCATAACGACCTCTGCACTGCCAACGTCCTAAGCCGAGGTCCGAACCCCACAGGGGGTGCCCTTAGCGTGTAGTCGCTTAGTTTTTAAGCCCTGGCTGGAGGCCTTAATTTATCAACCTCCTAGGTTGACCTACGAGATGTTATCAAGAGAGAACAGGGCGTGCGATTCTCCATACAAATGTATTCCCCTTTTTTCTTCTGAATAATGCCTCCAGAGCAAAATTTTTTTTTATAAAATCAAGGTCTGCTGTGAATACGTCCCTGTCATTTTCTTTTTTTCAACAACTAATTAGTAAAGAAATTAAGACCCTCTAAAAATAACAAAAAAATGCCCTATTTTACCGCCGTGATTAGAGGACTACCAGACAAATTAGAAAAGTTTTTAACATAAAAAAATTATAGGAACCTTAACATACTCTTTCTGAAAATATTAATGTAAAAAATAATTTAATCGGCTCAGTTTTCGAGGAGAAAAAATGGGAATACGAAAGTTGATCTCGTAAAAAATTTGTTGATAATTTCGGTCTGAGCTGCAGCTGTCCCTATCATACACTACGGGGGCAGACTGGAGGTTAGGCGACGGCAATAGTTTCTTCAAATACTGATTTTTCAAATTCCTCGCAGGCTCCGTCCCCTCTTAATAAAAAATAAACTCTAACAGAAACAAACGGAATAGGCAAAGTTTTGGGCCAACAAAATGTCATACAATGCCGTGCCATCGACACGACGGAGAAGAAGTATGTGCTAAGACCGTAATAGATTAAATTGTAATACATAGACCAGTGTTATAATTACTCGTGTGTCGAAAAAGACACTTCTTAAAAAAAATAGACCTAATCTGCACGTTTAACCAATCACAGCCACATTTTGTCTATAGGCTCTCTGAATCTGGTTACCAATCCTGCCCCGAGCAGCTTGTAGCAACAAAATAATTATGTGTGGCTATTAAAAAAGATCATAATTGCACAAGTTGAAATAAATTGCTATTTCGTTAACTAGAGCCATCGCTGTGGCCTAAATTCTTTATATTATCTCATATGAAATTCGTGCTTTGATAAGTCCATAAGATTTTCTTCAATAGTAACCACTGGCATTACCACTGGTCAAACTGTAATGAATCATTACAGTTCGACTAGCACTTATGGAGCTAGTTCATTACTGTTCGACTAGCACTTATGGAGCAAGTTCATTACAGTTCGACTAGCACTTATGGAGCTAGTTCAATACAGTTTGACTAGCACTTATGGAGCTAGTTCAATACAGTTTGACTAGCACTTATGGAGCTAGTTCATTACAGTTCGACTAGCACTTATGGAGCTAGTTCATTACTGTTCGACTAGCACTTATGGAGCTAGTTCATTACAGTTCGACTAGCACTTATGGAGCTCGTTCATTAGTTTTACTAGCTCTAATGAAGCTAGTTCATTACAGTTTGACTAGTTCTAATGGAGCTAGTGCATTACAGTTTGACTAGCTCTAATGGTGCTAGTGCATTACAGTTTGACTAGCTCTAATGGAGCTAGTACATTACAGTTTGACTAGCTCTAATGGAGCTCGTGCAATACAGTTTGACTAGCTCTAATGGTGCTAGTGCATTACAGTTTGACTAGCTCTAATGGAGCTAGTACATTACAGTTTGACTAGCTCTAATGGAGCTCGTGCAATACAGTTTGACTAGCTCTAATGGAGCTAGTACATTACAGTTTGACTAGCTCTAATGGAGCTCGTGCATGACAGTTTGACTAGCTCTAATGGAGCTCATGCATTACAGTTTGACCAGCTCTAATAGAGCTAGTTCATTACAGTTTGAATAGTATGTTGTGCTAGAACAACAACATAACCTAACATCAGCCTTGTAATCCCCGAAGGGTTAAGCAGAGGTGTTTAAAAAAGTACAACTGTCTCCAGTTATGTTTAAGTCCCATGTAATAATCCATTGACCTAAACCATCATGTTCATAACCTACAAATTGGTCAACAGCAACCTTTTTTTTACATAACGTTGCCAGTATCCCATTTGTAGATCATTATGTAGGTAGATCTAATAAAGCGTGTCTCTATCTTTTCTTAGTATGGAATGTAGGTACCTTTTGTTTTTTTTGCAATCGCTGACACAGTTAACTTCGTCATTAACTTCAATCAAATAATCAAACGCCATTAAAATCTCGTCAAACGTCAATTTAATTTTGAAGTTTCTTCAGACTATTGATTACACTTCAATCCAAAATTATTTTCCCACGAACAATAAAATGTCAATTACAAAATTTTGTTTAAGGAAACATAAAAAACACTACGCAATGATCTTAATTCTTGTTGTGGTGTTTGCAAACGTGGGGAGAAAACAAAATGAACTTAAGTGTATCCGGGGACAAAAGTGTGGCCTTAATAGCGAATGCTATGGCGAGCGGTTTCGTGTAATGAATATTTTATTTTAATACTTTAATTTCAGTAGGGTAAACTGGCAGATTATAAGTTACAAAAAAAAAAAAGTTACAAGTGTCCATTAATATTGTTTATTCGTCACTTCTGTAGGTTCACTAAATAGTTATAGATAAATAACACCATAACCTAATTGTTTACAATAATAAAGAAGTAAATTACTTAATAGCGCAATCACTAAGTGCAAACTTTACAATACAACAGTGAAATAACGAAAAATAACAAAACAATTATTATTTAATGACTATTCATAGTTGTAGTCATGAAGATGTACTTAAGTAATTAGCTAGATTAAAATTCAGTACAAGATAAATATATTTACATCACAGCTGAAACACTACTTTTCGCTTACGTTACTTAATCTGTCTGTCATGTTTGAAACCAGTTAATTAGTATGGTAATTAACTCGTTGCCTGCAATTGCAATGAGTTTTGCTAAATGTAGCAGTCAATCTATTAAAATGTGTTTTTTTTTGAGAAATTACACTTTTTGACTATTAAAAACTGAATAACACACACAAACGTGTTATCTGTAACTTTTTAAAGCCTAACCTAGCTTTTATATCAATAAAATTATGAAACAAACCACTATTACTCAAACACAAACAAGACAAAAAACAAAACAGAATAAAACGAGCAACCATAAATAGGAAAAAAATAACATTCCCGCTGAGTCAATAAATCTGCCACTAAGTGCTCATCGTTGCGTACGCATCACCGTACACTCGCGACTATTACGTCCTCATCTAGGCCTGCAACTGACTGACGGTCATTATGCATTATAATTTAAAATGACCGGTTTTCGTGGCCACCAGTGTATGCTAATGAGAGCTTATTAATAAAATTGTAATTATTGTTTTCTTTAAACTGTAATACCGTTGAAGATTATTCAATGCAGTTATGAGATTTAATGAAGCAAACTGGAAAGTAAACTGGTACGTATAGGTACTTATTGAGAAATGTCGGATTATAATTATTGCGTATATTGTATGCCACTAGTGATAATTGAGATTATGGTTAAACGGAATGTATTGATTTAAATGTCAGTGGGTTTAAGACGTATGAAAATCATGGTAGTTAAATAGTAGCCGTAGCAGTGTTGGCCTATGGTAACGGCCGCGACTCACGAGTTGTAGGTCGTAGGTTCGAATCCGGACAGGCGCTTTACTTTGTGTGAATGATTTCATTACCACGGCGAAGGAAAACATCGTGAGGAAACAGCATGTCCTAGAACTAAAAAACATCTTGAGGAAACGGCATGTCTAAGAACTAAAAAAATCGAAGACATGTGGCATCTTTTATTTATCTTTTTTATTACCGACGTAAATTCCATCGCAGGGTGGTTGCGATTCGATGTCGCATCATCATATATCATATATATGTCGTCGATTATATATTGTAAAACAGATAGAAGTACCTACTTCTATCTGTTTTACAATATATAATCGATGTTAAACAAATGATACAATGTATAATGATTGTGGAGTACATGCGTGTCAATACCAACTGGACTTTGAGGGTCGAGAAGTTGGAGTCGCGTAACAACACGAACTTCAAGTCGTTCGTGGTGCGTGTTCCGACACAGCATCTCGAGAAGTTCCTCAAGGAAGAGTTCTGGCCGAAGGGTGTTATGTACCGCCGGTTTCGTGGCCGGTTACATGACACCAGTCAGTGAAATACGACGCCGACACTTCGTGTACGTTAGTTTTTTAGTGTTAATATAATGTTGTATGTATTTATAGTATTTTTAAGTTATATTAATATTTTATTGTATGTATTTATATGGGCCTTGATGCCTGAAATAAATGGATAAATAAATAAATAACGAAACATTCCATTTCTAGATTGACATGGAAATACATCGCAATGTAACGCAATACTTAGTGTAATATAATGACGGGTTGCAAGCTCATCGCCCTCGATTACTATCGCGTATGGTTTCCTATTGCGACTTGCGTTTGATGGGAAAGAAGAGCACAATTGAAAAGCATGTTTTAAAGACTATCTAATTTCGTTATCAGCGGAATCTCATTCAAAATAATAATAACGGTTTAAAATTATGCCGCAGCCTAAATTTTATAATCTAACACTTTTTTTTACGTGGACAAATTCATATCATGGTTTTCGCAGATCAAAATCAACAGCCCCAAAATTTGATACCTTTTATCTATATCGTCCCACCGACATCGTGGCAGGCCCAGACGGAGATGGCGGGATGAGCTGGACTCCTTCAACAAGAACTGGTCCTTAACAGCTTTGAACAGAGAGAAGTGGAAAGAGAGTAGGGAGGCCTTTGCCCTGCAGTGGGACATCACAGGCTAATAATAATAATTATTACCTATTTCGGGGGAGCTATTCCTGGGGAGGCACTTTTGAATCGTTATTCATAACGTTTCTCTACGATTCAGTCTATTAATATGTTCATTAATTTACTCCTCAACTTGTACGATTTCTTTGCAAGTACCTGGGCAAAATTGTGTAAGGTAAGGACGTCGACCAATTAAAAAAATATATAAACCTACACAATAGCCTACAGTATAAAGGTTCGTTCAACATACATCTCGGATTATACAACGTATGTGTTAAGTAAGTAAACTATCTACGTCCCTGACCGACTGAATTCAATCACAGTGAACGATATCCTTCCTTTTACAATAAAATCAAAGTAATGGGTAATAAATAGTTTCTATGAATGAACTGGTCCATTGAGCAACACCGTTCAGTTCAGTCAAGGTCGCCATTTATTATTAATTCCATATTTGGGCCACTTTCGAATGTTTCCTGTCTTTAGGTTTGATATGGTTTTTATAGTAAAACACGTTATTAATTTGATTATTCATTGATTTGTCGCGGAGAACTGTATCTACGGTTACGCCGAGAATTTTTTATTTGAATGGTTTTTTTTTTTTAAATGGTTTATTTTTTTTAAATGGTCGCTGCTACCAATGTTCGTGGTTCTACGACTTTTTGGTAAAATACAAAAAAGACTAACAGATACCTACCTACTCGATGTTTCAACAGCAGAGTATAATTTGTTATTCTTATTGTGTAAGCTATCAATAACTTATGTTATCGAGTGTCAACACACTATGATATAAACACATATGTTGGAAAAAAAACAGCTCATCTCGTATGGTACTTAAATCACACTGTACACCGAAACTGTTCCAAAGCATAATTACCAATATTCAGCCTTTAATGTTCCCACTGCTGGGACACCAGGCCTCCTCTCGGTGAGAAGGAGTCTCAGAGAGACACAAAATATTACATACCTACAACAATTTCATATTTAAAAGGCTAATAAATCAAAACAAACAATGGAATTCTATCACAAAGTCAGGTTGTTGACCGCGATGACCTTTACAGCGCGAGGCGTGAAGCGTCAAGGGCTCCGAGCCTTATAAGGTTATCTCAAGGCAAACTACTCACTGAATAAGCTTAGAAAGTTACTAGAAAAGCTTATTTAGTATCGAATTGATCTTTAGACAAAATTTTTGGGGTATTTCCGATTTTCTTGTGTTGTTGCCACAGAGCAACCGTGGCGAGCGTAGCTTAACCTGCTCGATCGACCTGTGCGGCTGTTATTATTTAGCTACGGACCCTCCTTTCCAGGATTTGACGTTGATAAAAAATATCACTGGATTAGCACGAGTCAAATGTGTTACTCAACGAATGACATTAATTAAAACATTTTACTGCTCTAATTAACGTTACATTTAATTTTCGAATATTTTTTTTTTACTAAATGTAAAGACAAGACCCGGAAGTTCCTTGATAGTTATAAAAATAAAACATTATGACATGAAGATCATGTATATGGCCCAGCTGTAAGAAGTTACAATACCAATATTATAAGGAAAAATTGCAAGTATGGACGGATTATAACCAATAAAAAGAATAAGAAAAACAAATATTATTTTCGCCGTTTTTTGATATAATGCGTAGTTTCCTAACTGCGAACTAAGTCGAGGGCGATTTTCCAAAATGGTGTTAACAAATGGATATTCACAATTTTGACATAATCATTAATCCTTCAATGGCCTGCCACAATCAAAATGCGAAACACCGCACCTGGAAGAGTGATGAGAGATCCCAGAGGAGGTTCTCAATTTATTCGACTATTATTTTTTTTTGTATGTTTGTTACGCAATGTCTACGGTAATTGTAAATCAATTTCAAAAATATTTATTTAATTGATAGGGTATCTATTAAAAAAACCCGACTGCGGTAAAAAAAAATTGTTTAAAAAAAACTGAAAAGCTAAAAACAAGGCCATTTTAAATTAAATAAAAGTTGGAAGCAGGCGGGACCCATACCATTTTTATATTATATTTTCAAACTCAAATGGGTCCCGCCTGCTTCCAACTTTTATTTAATTTAAAATGGCCTTGTTTTTAGCTTTTCAGTTTTTTTTAAACAATTTTTTTTTACCGCAGTCGGGTTTTTTAGTTTTTTTAATTACTTGTTTTTTATTTCCAGCTTTTTAGTTTACAAATTTGAAAGATTTTGCAGACGATTTACTTATGTATTAATTATTAGCTGACCCGTAAAGTCACTCAACAGGGAACGAGAAATAATTATTTTATTTAACGTGTTTTTTTACGATTTGTCACTTCGAATTACTTTTAACCATATAAGTTGTATATATTTTTGTAATCACCGTTTAAAACCCTTAATTTTGATATTTCACTCGATGGTATTAGAAGAAAAAAAAAATACGAACTCCACAATATGGCACCCTAAATCCGCCATTTTACTTTGTTTTTGATTTTAATGTAGCCAGTGACACTCGCGCTACCAAGACAAATCTAAAGACGTATAATTTATCCAAATCCGTTCATTCGTTTAGAAGTTACGAGGGAACAAAGAATCGGACATACATACATACATACATACATACATACAGGTCAAACACATAACCCTCCTTTTGGGCTTCGCCGCAGTCGGGTAAAAAAAAATGTTTTTGGGGACCTCAGGGATGGTCTCATATAAATTTTATTAACTATGCTTTGGTAGTTTTTGAGTTAGTTTCAATATTACGTATTTTTGCCACTTAGTTTATATTGATGATGTTATATTGACTTCCTGTCACTGATATTTACATAGCAAGTAGTGTTATACGAATTTGTCTTCGGTGTTATAAGAATTCGGAAGTCGGTGGCAATCAATGAAAATGCAAACCCAACGACACCGACTTCCGAAATTAAAGTTCTTTTTCACTTTGTAGTGTCTTTTTTGAAAGTCGGTTGTTTTTTTTTTTTTGTAAGAAAGTATTTGTTTTTCACTTCTAAGTTGTACTTACCCCACACAAATTCGTATAACACTACGCACTACTTTTTTTTACTACACTCTCTTGTACATTTCTGATGTTTTTGCTTCGTTTACGTTCACACATCTGGTCATACACGCGCGCCAGTTGCGAGTATCTACACATCTGACTTCTATGTTAACTTTTTTTTGTGATTACATAAAAGTGTTAAAAGGTCACAAATTCTTCTTCTACCCTCGTTTCAACGATTTACACTCGTGCTGAAAGTGGTAATAATATTGGGCGGTCAGCAAGGTGTTTTAATGCACCCTTTCCAACACGAATATCAACCAAAATCTTAACAAAATGGGATCATAAAAAGTTTCTTCTAGTAATTTAGAGATACGTTAGATGTTGTGCACGTAACGGAAAACTTAAAGGACTCGATCAGAATGCATAATGCTGCTCTTAAAAGATTAACTGTAATACGTATTGGCAGTTTATTGTCATCCATTTTACTATTCTACCTGTTTCAGATCTTTATCGTGAAATTCTGTTACATCTACACTTTTGTTATTTCCGTACTGTTTCTATAACTTTGATATCATATTTCTGGCAGTTGGGCCTTTTATATGGGAAATATTTAACTGATCCTTTAAAAAACTGATTGACCTTTTTATGATGAACACTTTTTTCTTTAAATCTTTTTGAGTTCCTAGTAATGCACATATTTCTTAAATTTCTGGCTTTTTCTCACGGTTGGTTGCAGTAATTAAGCTAGAATACCCCAACCAAACGGGTTAGGTTAGGTTAAAACCGTGTCCAATCACGCGCGGGTCAAATTGGTCGAAGTAACTAAACTAGGGCACCCCGAAAAAGTGAGTTAGGTTAGAATTGTGACCAAGCGAGCGTTACATCCATGTTTGGCTATAGTAATTTAGGTCCCCAGGGAAAGGAGTTATTAGAGATTCACAAAAAGACGCGCAATCATTATATATTAGATGTTCAATAATATTTTTAGAAAAGCAAAATGGGATTTTTTGTGGTTCGATTAAATACATGCCCGATAATTTTTAGGGATTATCGCTTACATCAAGTAGGTAACTAAAGGATACTGTTACGTGGTATATGTATACCTACCTATATCCTATCATCCTACATGGATCAATGAATGGATGTTTGTTACTCTTTCACCCAAACTACTGAACGGATTTTGATGAAACTTTAGCTTATACATTAGAATAACACATATGATACTTTTTATTCCGATATTCCCACAGGATCGACACTTATGCGGGTGAAACCGCGGGGCACTGCTAGTTTTATTACATAATTTGACCCTGATTAACCTGGCCCTAGGTTAATCAGGGTCAAATTAGGTAAAATCAGGCCAGGATTATATAATACGATAATAACCGTTCTAACATTTACTTATAGCTAAGTCATCATTTTACATACTATACCTACGCAATCATACGTTCCAAACCATTTAGTTTTTTACTGTAATTAAATATAGTCTTTACGCTTTTGTATCGTTTCCTATTTATAATCATTATCAACTCACACTCAAACTCAAAACATTTATTTCAATTGAACCAATTACAGCACTTTTGAATTGTCAAGGGGTCGGTCAGTCAGAAAGATGAAGCTAGTTGCCCATTCCAAAGCGTAGGTACCTCACCGGTCCTTTGGACGTAGACGATTTTTGTTTACGGTCGAATGGCCCGCGGGCCATTCGGTTTGGGCCGTTCAGACTAAATACCCCATAAGGAGAAGAACGGGCAAAAAACTTCATGAACAATGTTATAAATCAAAATAATACAGTTACAAAGTCTTGTTTACATCATTCCTGTTAAAAATTATGCATATGAGAACGATGCAGAACGTTAAAGGCGCAGCTGCAACCTGCAGCAGTCTACTGCTGGACATAGGCCTTTCCAAATATCCACGCTATTCAGTTTGATTCTCGGCAACTCTCATCCAGCTACTATCAGCCACCCTGCGATGATCGTCCCTTCACCTAGCCTGAGGGCGTCCTACCTTACGTTTGGCGATTCGCGGTCGCCACTCAAGAACACGTCTGCCAACGGTCATCGTTGGTTGTTGTACTACTCCCATTTCAGTTTGGTGAGGGTTATGTAAAGAAACCTCCTAACTCTAGTAAAAAGTAGGCTAAGAAATAAGCTTTTTTTTCTGAATTTAATGGCTGGTGAACTGTACTAAGCTTCTCAGAGAACACTCAGTGTATATACTGCACACACACACACACCCCCACACAGTCTATGATAAACCAGAGAAAGTCAGCTGGATATAATAACACAGGGATTAGGCAGAAGTGTACCCACATTTCGCCATTTATGTTTAAGTCCTATGTAATATGCCTATTGCCATCAACCAGTCACAAATCCAGAATCCGGATTGCTTCTGAGAAATTCCTGATAGAAAAACGAAATGACACTTGACCAGACCTGGGAATCGAATCCAGGACCCCATGCTCAGCAGTAGCGCTTGGAACTACTAGACCAACGAGGCAGTCGAGGCAGTGAGTCTGAATATAATTAATTTTAGAAATAATACTCAAAGATCATTTCCATGATATTATCACTACCAGTGCGAAGACATGTGACATCTACGAACCCGCACTGTTCCCGCGTGGTAGATTACAGCCCACTCCCTCGAAGAGAGGAGACCTGTGTCCCAGCAGTGGGAACAATATAGGCTGATTACGCTTCTGCAGGAGCTCTGGCTTTTCCGCTATAACTGACTTTACAAATCGTCTATGATGAAAAAAAGTGACAATCAAACAACGATCACCGCGATTATCGGTGTACATTAGCCTTAAAAGCAGTTAGTTTACTTGGCACAAATATACCAGGCGTGAAGTGATTGAAGCCTTAATTTATAACCTGCCAGAGTTTATGGCAGGCATGCTCCGATTGTTCGGATGCGTGGAAAGAATGCCGCTGGGAAATAAATGTAGTAAGTACAATCATATAATTTTGTTATATTATGAGAGCAATTTTTTGAGGTTTTATTTTATTAGGTGTTATGTTAGCACAAGGTAGATTGAAAAAGCCGGACACAATCTCGTTTTCGATCGTATTCCTATAATAAATCTGGATAGTGAACATTGATTTTGATTATAAAGGTGCCATAGAGGCGTTTTCTCCTTGCTTTTTTTTTTGGTTATTGTTTAAAGAAGATGACCTCTCATAGAAGATTGGAAAAGCTGAATATTAATGAATGAAAGATCAACAAACAACGACTATCATGTAACGTGGTGGAATTGTTTTGGAATAATTGCACTTAAGTAAATGCGAAATTGCTTTCTTTCTTTATTCCCTTCTTTTGTACTTAGATACTAGTTTTTTTCGTAAAATTAGATATTGTTTTTATTTCCTTAAAGATATCGAGAGTCAAAAAGTGAAAACTTTGGAGAGGCGGATTTTATTTCACTGCAACGAATTTTTGGAATACAACTCTCCTAAAATCAATTATTTTAACTTGTTTGCAAAGAAACTTTTACTGTTGTGTTAGCCTGTTCATATTGACGTAAAATATTGACGCAAAATATTTTTATGTTTACTTCGATCACGTTGATTTTATCTATAATATTATTATTTTAAAACAATAATTGAAGGATTTATGACTCCCATAGGAAATATAAAAAAGGCTTAAGCTTATAGCTAAATTTTATTTATGGTCAGTCAACATAAACAAAGTTTGTTTTATTTTTTTAGTAAAATGCGGTTGCAATAATTTTGTTTCATTTAAACCAATGAAAAAAACCACACTTGGCCCACCGGCCACCACACACCACCAAATATTTAAAAATCACATAATAACTTTTTCTCGAAAAAGTACATCGTTCTAATTTATCAATTAAAGTTACTTAGCAGCACGACAAGGTCCCATCTTCTTAAAAAAAAAACAACACCCACACATCGACCCGTCACTCACACCAGCGAAAGTGTTTGCAACATTCGTACATACGAAACTACTTGCATGAGGTATAAAACGTGGTAACTGGCGTGATAGAAATACACTCACGGCGTAACATTCGCTGAACAACAAGCGAAGCGAAAATGAAGCTACTGGTTAGTAAAAAATTAAAAAAATTCTAGTGACAGTGTTCTATGTGTGTGCAGTTCGGATGTCAAGTGTCATTGTGCTTTTTTAAATGTGGCAAAGGAATTCAGATCAATCGATTTGAAAAAAATAGAATCGATTCTTTATTTATAATGTTATCGATCTCCATTGTTTTACCGGATATGTCATACATATATCGTAAAATTATTAATCAGTCACATTATCTAAGTGAATGACGCATTACTAGATCAATATTACGTAAAGATATTTCCTTATTCGCATAACGAGTCGTTATGAGTTGTCCCACAATGCTCGGAAAGTTCTTGTGTTCACTTCCAGTTAGATTTCACTGGAGTATAAGTTAATTTCCCTTTTCATTCAGCGTTTCCTATGTAATTTTAAAACCGTGTTTGATCTCAGTTGTTTTAGATTAGTTGTAGTGAATCTTTACAATAATCCACACTGATACAGTTTGTGCTCATCCACTAATTGAAGTTAGAGAGTAAGGTCGGCGCAATTTGTCTTTTTCTTCCATACTTCTCTATTAGTAGTCATCTCGGTAGTCACCCCCTTTCTAATCATATCATCATTCACACATTCCATCCATCGTTTCTTTGGTCTTCCCCTACTCTTATAGCCATCGACATCCATACTCAAAACTCAAAGAGAGAGTAAAATAAATAATAAAGTTTAATGTGTGTCCAAAGAAATATTCTCATAGACACACAGTTACCGCTAGTGGAATAATTTAAGTTTAAACTATGAATAATACAGGATAATATTTGTTTTTTTTCAGAGGTCTTCCTTAATCCTGGCCGTGGCGATAAGCCTGGCCACGGCAGAGGAGAAGGCAGAGAAGGACACCAAGGCCGAACCAAAAGCCGCAGAGGAAACAAAGAGACAAGACAAGAGAGGACTATCCGAGTACTACGGTGACCATGGAGACTTTGGTGGTGGCGATTTCGGAGGTTCCTACGGGCATGATCTAGGAGGTTCCAGCGGAGGTGGTGATGAAGGACACTCAATTGGTCTCGAGGATCATCACGGTGGACATGAAACCCACTCCCACAAAACCATTACTGTGGTCAAGAAAGTTCCCGTTCCCTACCCCGTCGAGAAACAAATCCCCTACCCAGTGGAGAAGAAAGTGCCCTACCCCGTCAAGGTGCACGTACCACAGCCCTACCCCGTCGTCAAAACCGTCCACTACACAGTCAAGGAATACATCAAAGTACCCGAATACATCCCTAAGCCGTACCCCGTGACGAAACACGTGCCAGTTCCCGTGAAAGTTCACGTCGACAACCCCGTCCCAGTGAATGTGTACGAGCACGTCCCTTACCCAGTCGAGAAACACGTGCCTTATCCCGTCAAAGTGCACGTGCCGCAGCCCTACCCCGTCGAGAAGAAAGTGCCGTTCCCCGTCAAAGTACCAGTCAAGGTGCACGTACCATACCCCGTTGAGAAAGTTATCCACTATCCAGTTCCAGTGCACGTCGATCGTCCTGTGCCCGTACACGTCGATAAGCCAGTTCCCGTTCACGTTGAAAAGAAGGTGCCTTACCCAGTTGAAAAGGAAGTGCCTTACCCAGTCAAGGTTCATGTAGATAACCCAGTGCCAGTGCACGTCGACAAACCAGTGCCTTACCCAGTTAAGGTGCCCTACCCAGTTCCCTACCCAGTTGAGAAGGTCGTTCCGTACCCAGTAGAGAAAAATGTACCCTACCCAGTGAAGATCCCTGTTGACAGGCCATACCCCGTGCATATTGAGAAGCATGTCCCTTACCACGTTGATAAGCCCGTGCCTTACCACGTGAAGGTGCACGTGCCTATTGTGCAGCATGAGCACCATGAGCACCATGAGGAGTCACATCAAGAAATCCATGGTGGTGAGGGCGAAGGCTACGGAGATTTCGAGGGGGGTCATGAAGGAGGCCAAGAGGGGGGCCTAGGAGGCCACGAGGGGGGTTTGGAAGGCGGCCAAGAGGAGCACTACCATCATTAAAAGAACTGATCTCTTTATTTTTTCTTTAGCTTTAAAGTGTTATCTTGTTTAGTAATTGTTTTTTTTTAAATAATGTTTTGTGACTGCTATGTACCTGTGACGATGTAAATAGTAAACGAAAGTATTAAAAAAGTGATATAAATAATACTATATTTTTGTTTTATTATCAACTGGAGAGAACAAAACCGTTGAACCAAAGTTATTAAATATTATGAGCTTCCATAATTATCTTGAAATGAGAGGAAAACGTCTATAAGGCCATGACTAGACAACGGAAACGCGTTAGGTGTAACTTGTTTTAATATTATTACATTACAAGTCAAGATTATTTTCCTGTATGTAGTCTACCTACATAATAACTTACCGGAAGAAACTGAATTCCATTAGATTGTAGAAGCAAAGTTCATCTCTTTCAACACACTTGTAAACTTTACTTAACTCATTAAATTTTGCAAGAGATTAGCCATTAATATAAATAAGTAATAATATAATAATAAATGATTTCGGTTTCACCCGCGTAAATGTTGATCCCGTGGGAATATCGAGATAAAAAGTAGCCTATATATTAATCTCGGGTGTCAGCTACCTCCATACAAAATTTTATCAAAATTGGTCCAGCCGTTTGAGCGTGAAGAAGTAACAAATATACAAACACACACACAAACTTTCGCCTTTACAATATTAATGTACCTAATAGGCTCGCCCCTTACTTGCTTGGGGCTTGTGGCTAAGAAATAACAGCCGCACGGGTCGATCGATCAGTTTAAGCTACGCTTGCCGCGGTTGGTCCGTAGATGGGTGACCATTTTTACATACCAAGACCCACGGAAAGCACGTTAAACTGTTGGTCCCGGCTGTAATTCGTGGATCTTTGACAGTCGTTGCGGATAGTCAGACGCCCGAAAGTCTTACCACCAGTCTTAGCAAGGGGTATCGTATTACCCAGTAACTGGGTTGTGGAGGTCAGATAGGCAATCGCTCCATATAAAATACTGCTGCATCCGGTTATACTGAAGCCGACCCCAACATAGTTGGGAAAAGGCTAGGCAGATGATGATAAGGCTCGCCCCTTACTACGTGCGACTTAAACATAGGTGCTATAGGTATACCTATGCTCACCCTGCGGTGAAACAACGCGTCAGTCAGAAGATCATGAAGGCTGATTGTCCAATAGACAAATCTCTTGTCTGAAGCATAAATATGACAATTTGACATATTTTATAGACAAAAGCTGCCAAATCGAAATATTTATTCTTCAGATAAGAGTTATCTGCCTATTGATAAATCAGCCCTTAGTCAAATTGACAGAAAATAGCAAGACCAGGCCCAATCAGAAATAAATAATGAACTTTTTTTTTCATTTAAAGAAAGACTGATACATCAAATAAACATTGTGATTTTCATACATAAGGCAATGTCAATCCATATGAAAATCACAAAAAAAAATTGCCATGAGATTCTGGTACACTTAAACTCCCAAACAAGCACTTCTTCGATAGAACAATAATAACATCACACCGTCGAAGGAAATCCAATACATAAGCTACATAGTCCTAAATTATTCATATCATGTTTTTTAGCAGACAAACCACTTTCACTACCCAACCTAGTTACTCTCGAAGTATACAATATCGTGTCAAATGACAATACACCTTGAGAAGTACAGATACAATAATAACAGCAACATTTTGTAAGAATTCGTATGCTGACTGCCTCCTTGGGCAGATATAATATATGTGGGATTAGTTCGATATGGGCCAAATAAAAGCACTGATTTTCTTAATAAACTTGGATTTTATTTTTACACGTCTTCGTAGCTAACGTCCTTCCTTATTTCTCCCGTATTCCAGTCTCACACCTTCCACCTTTTTTAACATTCGTTTGCTTTCTCTTTCACTCCTTGACTATATCATATTTTCATCTCTTTCATTCAACATGCTTCCCATCTGTCATTCATCTTTACGTTTCATTCCATACATCTTTCATAACATTCCGATCCTACAACTCGGCCATTCTGATATCTGGTATATATATATATATACTGGTCACAAGCGCTAAGCTGAGCATGAGGTCCTGGGTTTGACTACCAGGTCGGGCAAAGTGTTATTGGGTTTTCCTATCTGAAATTTCTCAGTACCAGGCCCTAGGCTTGCCCCCTATTACGCGGGACTTAAAAATAACTGGCAAAATGTGGGTGGTATATGTACACATCTGCCCAACCGTTATGTCATGTTAAAAATATTTATATTTATCTCAAGGATTATCAAAATATGGATGGAAATATGGATATAAAAAAAAATGGTTGCCTGTAAAGTCGGTTTTACGGGCGAAGATTTTACGTGACAACGACCGATCATCCGATCATAGTTGAGTGGGAGAGAGACGCAAGGCATTCGGCGGGCCTCTCTCTCGTTCGGTGACTCATCGTAACGTTACCGAGCGTTACACTTTTTCATAAGTGACTCCCAGTCGCAACCTAATTTAAGACGTTGTCACGTCAAAAAATGTTACCCACCTAAATAGGGAAGAGATGTTGGAGGAAACATCTCTTCTTTAAATACAATTTCAGATCGAGGTGTTCCTTAGTAGGTACACCTCTACTCAACAAGGCGTGATGTTACATTACGTGGTCGCAAGCTGATTTAATTTCTTGTGTGTGTAAAACATGAAACGTTTATTTTCTCTGGACTGTACTTACCTGTCAAAAAGAGTAACCTATCTATAGTGGATAAAACAGAGATTAAAACAGAAGAAAAACTACCCGGGGAGGTTCAGGGTTCAGGGGATCAGACCGAAATAAATCGAATAAAGTTCTAAGTGATCAAATCACTTAATCTTTTAATTGATTTGACCGATTAATATTAATATGCAAGTGAAATCTGAAGTAACTGACATTTTATCGTAATCACATTGACATTGTAGGGTCAATATTCTGCAACTCAAAAAATTACCTCAAGAATTTCAGAGTGAGAGTTAGTCTTTAATTTCATGTTTGCAAATCCTGAGTGCGTTGACGGAAACTATTTGTAACGTATGGATATAGACCTAGACTCAGAACAATAATTATAATTGTAGCGTTTTTTAGATACTATTACAAATTTTCTATGCTTTAAGTATTTTCTATGCTTCCCTCAAAAGACCATTTTAGACATCATTCCACATAGTCTTCACATGATCTAACCAAGATTATGTCTGGCCTTTAAAAGAGACTGAGACCCCTGAGTTTATTTCGACTTTTCTTCTCAGAGTATCAGAGTAGTCAGATAGGAAACGCCGAACTCATCCAGTTTTTTTTATTTATTTTTATAACATGACGTGTAAAGTGATTCGGATATCCTATTTTATTTTATTCTTTTCGGGAAACTTACAGCTAAATTAAACAATGCTCATAAACAATATGCATCTGAAGGCCATTTACAAGTTTCCACTAATAAAATTACAGAATAATCAATTCATTTAATTTCAATTAAGGCTAAAATACATCAACATATCTTTTCTTTTATTAAGAAAATATATTCTGTTAATTCTGTAACTTATTGTAATGATTAAGCTAGAAGCTTCGCAACAGAAAGTGAAACGGCTTCTTCCATTGGTCGGATCGGAGGCCATCGAAATAAAATCTACTGTTTATATAAAGTGTAACTTGTATTTACGTTTATGACAGACGTCAGGAGAGCGCGCCAACGACTGGACCACAGATAACATTTGTATTTTTTTTATGATGAAAGCTTTTATCTATAAATAATGTGATTAGCGAGTTGTGCACGAGTGCAAACTACTACAACATTATCATTAAACGATGACGATTAAACGATATGGCCAATTTTAGCTGGCCATTTCATGAAACGTAACCATTTCATAAATTATCAACCTAGTGACGACTTAAACATAAGTTTTGGCTTTAGTTTGTTTTATCATTTTGGTCCTTCAACCCAATACTAGAACGCAAAGACCGGAAAAATCACGTCGATGAAAGAAAATTGCTTATCACGGTACATGACGATGCACCTATAATCACGGGTATCGGAAACTTCACTAGATATATAGATATGCGTGTTTATTTTCTGCTTTATTTTTCTACTAGCTTCTACTCGCGGTTTCGCCCGAGTGGTAGTCAACTATACTATAATACATATCCTATGGCACTTGGTAATAGTGAAGCTTTCTACCAATGAAAGAAAGAAAGAAAGAAAGAAAAATGTTTATTTGGCCACAGTTCGTGAAACACAAAATACAAAATTAACAAAATAAAAGATTATGTTTCAACAACAAAAGATAGTGTGTGCCTCACGGCTGCGCCAAAAAGGTTCATTTCAGCATTAATGCCAGACATTAATGTCTGACGCTGGTTTTCTAATGAATTACCTCCTACATCCAAACTAACCTCTTTATAATATTAGTGTAGATACATAAAGTACAGTCCGTTTATAATTATTTAACGTCTGACAGCAGCCACCTAACAGCAACCTTATAGTAACGAGAATAAAGATCATAATGATTTTGACAGACTTGTCAGTGGCAGCCACCAGACAACCTTATTAGTATGAGAATAAAGATCACTGTGATTTGGAGAGTGATGCAAAATCAGAAGTAAAATATTATGTGAAAGGATTGTAGGTATTGCAGCTATAAATTATCGAAAACGTTATATCGACACATCTCTCGTAGGGCGCCATATTTTACTATGGTTTCGACAAAATTATTTATGGTGCCCAATCAATAATAATTCTTGGGCAAAAAAGGTACCTACATAATCTATGGATGAAAATATGTGTCCATATCAATTTTGTCATACATTAAAAACCTTGACATGGAGAGAACTGTTTCAAAATTTTAATATACGAATTTTCTAATCGGATACAGAATTAGGTTTAAATCTATCAATTATAAAGAAAAAAGGTTTGATTTTTTGTGTGTTTGTTTATTACGCTTTCACTCTAAAAGCGCTGATCGGATTTGGAAGAAATTTTGCACATGGGTAGACAATGACTTGGATTAGGACATATAATAGTTTTTATCCCGATATTTTTATAGGTTCGAGACTTATGTGGGTGAAACCGCGGGGTGCAGTTAGTAAAGCTGAAAAGTTTGTTTGTTTGTTTGAACGCCCTAATCTCTGAAACCACTGGTCGGATTTGAAAAAATAATTTTGCATTTGATAGCCTAATTCTTGTGGAAGAAAATTTAATATCACACTAAGGGCCAAACCGTAAGGAGCCCAGCAAAAATAAGAATATACTCAGGAAGAACACTAAGCGTAAACGAGTAATAGGGCGGGCAGGCGATGCGATGCGACGCGGCGGGTCGGGGCCCGAAAATTCACGCGGACGAAGTCTCGTAATGTATATAAACAAGCCAGTACAGATACCATAGCTGGGACACAGGCCTCCTCTCGATGAGAGGGAGTGGGCCGTAATCCACCACGCCGGCCCAGTGCGGGTTGGTAGATGTCACATGTCTTCGAATTTTTTGATTCTAGGTCATGCCGGTTTCCTCACGATGTTTTCCTTCACCGTTTTGAGAGCAGTGGTGATGAAATAATTTACACAAAGTAAAGCGCCTGTCTGGGTTCGAACCTACGACCTACAACTCGTAAGTCGCGGCCGTTACCACTTGGCCACCACTGCTCTCAGTACAGATAAAATAACGAAAATTATCAGAAGAAATCACGCTCATAGCTCTCTATCTAAAACCCAAGACGTCATTCCAGGTAAGAAAGAAAAAAGTTTATTTGGACACAGTAATTCGTGAAACACAAAATACAAAATTAGCAAAATAAAAATGATGTTTCAACAACAATAGCGTGTGCTTCACGGCTGCGCCAAAAAGGTTCATTTCAGCATTGATGCCAGACGCAAGCTTAACTAAGCAAGCTCATAAGTCGACGACCAAAATGTGTAATTAGTTTTACGCCTACCCTAAAACCGCACTAAACTTGTATAAACCATCAACTTCCTGCACACCACTGCGTCGTCATTAAGGAAACCGCGTGGCTTGCGCAAGAGCAACACTTACATAACTAACTACATCGGCCAACACGTTAGTATCAGCCTTATTCATCCCCGGATAGCTAATGAGCTTGAAGAAAATCTATTTTGTTCTAGAACTTTCTATTGGTTTCACTATCATTCTAGTCATGTATAATCAAGAAGAAAGAAGAAGAAGAAAAATAAGTTTACTTGCGGCAAACATGAAGCATAAAAATAAAAAAAATACAAACAAAAAAAAACACAATAACAATTTAGGAGAAAGTATGCGTCACATCTACGCAAAACGGCCATCGCTCAGCATAATGCTAAGACCCTATAGGAGACTGAATGGTAATCAGCCTATAATGTTCCCTCTTCTGGGACACAGGCCTCCTCTCGTCGAAAGGGAGTGTGCTATAACCTACAACGCGGGCCTAGTGCGGGGTTGATGTCACATGTCTTCGAATTTTTGGTTCTAGGACATGCCGGTTTCCTCACAATTTTTTTCCTTCACCGTTTTGAGAGCAGTGGTGATGGAATTATTTACACAAATTTCTGGCTGTGTTCGAACCCATGACCCATAACACGTAAGTCGGAGGGCTGTTACCACTGGGGCACTCCTGCTCTATGCACACTATCATTCTCATAGTGAGTAAAAAAAATTCAAAAAAAAAGTTTTTTTTTTAAGGGAAAAAGTCTTTAGTCGCGTTGGGCATTTTTTGAGATGGGAAAAACCATTAAACTCGCGCCACTGTTACCGTAAGCGACACCGCGCTTGTTTTGTTTATAAGACGATTCAAAAAATCCCCGCCTCGGATGTGTTCGGCTGTCCTCGCGATGTACTCGGTTTTAATGTATGTATATCCAATATGTCAGTGAGTGATGGCAAAGTATTCTGTTTGTCTTTTGTTTGTCACTTCTGGCGGCACTCCCGGAGTGCGACTCTTTTTTTTTTCGTAGTTTTCCGATATATTAGAGATAATTTGTGCAGAGCACTATTTGTTTGGAAACTATCTTTCGTTCTTCTACTATTTCATCATGGTCTACAGCTATACATACAGCCTTTTTCACTATCATGATTTTCCTGACCTTATCCTGATTTATTTGGGGACGGCACAACATCTCCTTTTCTTCCATACTTATCTATGCATATAGCTCTATTTCCTTAAAAGAAGTACACTTATAGGCAAGCGATTTTGGCCGATTGCAACCACTACAAAGAAAGCTCACAATTAATTACATGACACCTCTTCTAAAGCGCTCTCGGCGAGACATGGCGAGATCACTCGCGGAAGAGTGTACAGGTGCCATTAAAGAAGTATTAAATTCCGCATCCATTAAACATGAAATCAATTATGTTTAATACTATAACGTAAGCAGAGTCCTCATTCCCACTTAACGAAGTACTTACTTCCTTTAGAGCTACATATCCAAAAGCTGGTCTCAAATACCTTTACGCATATCAAACTAAAATGTACACGCAACACCGTGTGAACGCCGGTAGTTGTCTTAAACTGTATCGGACATGAATTACTGGCAGCGTGACATGATTCTGTGGTACATTCACCACAATGAACCTCGACTGTCCATTTATCCCTATAAGGAATGGTGTAATAGATTGTGCAACACACTGTAGGTATTTGTGTTTTGAGTAATAAATGGTTTGAAATCGCTGGTCAGCGAAATGGAGAATTTGCAAAATGGATTGCGAGACTTTCAAAGTCTAATTGATATAGGTACTTAATGCATCATTTTTAGGGTTCCGTAGTACCTACAAGGAACCCTTATAGTTTCGTCATGTCCGTCCGTCTGTCTGTCGGAGGTTTTGCTAAGAGACCGTTAGTACTAGAAAGCTGTAATTTTGTAGGAGTGTGTATATTAATTACGCCGACAAAGTGGTAAAATAAAATTTTGGAAAATATTTTTTTAAGGGTAGCTCCCATACATGTGCAGTGGGGATGAATGTTTTTTTCGTCGTCTACCCCATCGTGTGGGGTATCGTTGAATAGGTCTTCTAAAATGACTTTGGGGTTACTAAAATAATTTTTCGATTTAATGCTCCATTTACGAAATATTAAAGTTTAAAGTGCAAATTTTTGTTCCAGTCCCCCCCCTCTAAAACTTAAACTGCGGGATTGAAAAATCAGAAAAAATTCACGATGACAGTGCATTTCATGAACTTTAAAGGAAAATTATAGCGGTTAAGATACCTTTATTAGTTTAGCAGTAATAATCGTTGAACTTGGGTGTTGGATAATTTTGTACCGAATACAAAATCCTTAGCATTAATCCTGTAAAGTGACTAAGATGAAGTAGTTGCTTGTTTATAATGGATAAAGACTTGCATTGAAAAACAAAATATGAATTATTTTTTTTATATATCAGAATAAAGAACAACAGAATCGTACTACATTGTGATAGCGGGCTACTACGGAACCCTACACAGTGCGTGGCCCGACACGCACTTGGCCAGTTTTTAAATCATTGATCTCTTACTCAGCTCCCAAAAACTCGAGATTATTCGAGTAAAAGTCGAAAGCAAAAGCAGCGCAAGCAGTCAATGTTTATTTACTAACTGCTTGCGTTGCTTGTGCTATTATTCCAATATGTAACTAGTAGCGCCCCGCGTAAATGTCGATCCCGTGGGAATATCGGGATCAAAAGTAGCCTATATGTTAATCCAGGGTGTCAGCTACCTCCACACAAAATTTTATCAAAATTGGTCCAGCCGTTTGAGCGTGAAGAAGTAACAAACATATAAACACACCCCCACACACACTCACAAACTTTCGCCTTTATAATATTAGTGTGATTTTCTTTGCTCTATCTTATGAAAACTCATACTTAACAACAAATGAAGTGTTTGAATATTTGACAGTTCAAATGCAACTTAATTTGAGTGTACTTTAAGCTTTGGTTTTCGAAGTAAGCGGTGACTGGACACACAATAACTATTGTCTAATGGGCTAAATACAGATCTTAATCTCTTGATCCCCGTTATTGAGACACAATTAATTTTCTATTGTATCTTACAGTCGGTGGCCAACACTATTTAACCCACTTGTTATCTAACCCATTATGTTGGGTGGGTCAGACAATGTTGGTCACCGACTGTACTACATAGGGTACACGCGGGGCTTGACCGGTTAATGTCAAATACTGATGAAAATGACAGATTTTCGTGAAGGCCGCTATAATATGAAGAAGAAGAAGAAGAAGCCGCAATCCTAAGAAACTAAAGCTTTAGGTGAAGTACCCGTTGAAACTGTACGATAATATACAGTTCTGAAATTATACAAATATTACCGAACAAAACAAATAAACCCACAAACATAAAAAAACGTAATGACATTTAAAACAAATGAAAGCAGGCAATGACGGAATTGACGGATAGTTGCACTGCAGACTAAATGCCATCAAGATAATTATTGTGACTGAAGCGTTATACAACCGGAATACAATAAAATAAGCAGTAACTCGATACATTTCTCAACATAATCTCCTTATTACTTGTGAAGTAAGAAACAATGATCTTATATTACTTTATATGACGCGATTTTCACAACAGGGGCCTTATTCTCTTAAATACCGCGTGAAATGAACGAGACATTGGCGGGAATAGCTAGGGGTTTCGAAGTAAGGAATTGTTAAGAGGTCATAGTGAATAGGCCAACGTGCCATGGAAAGAAGTATGATGGGAGTAAAAAAGAAAGACCGGATTAAAAACGACAACATTAGACTGGTAACGATGGTGACTGACGTCACACGGAAAGTCAGAAAATTAAAATGGAAGTGGGCTGGTCACACCCTCAGAGGTACAGACAAATGGAGCAAAAGGGTAACAGTCTGGTACCCGAGAAATGGTAAACGACACAGAGGAAGGCAGAGAAAACGCTGGTCCGACGAGCTGGAAACCACAGCAGGAAAATTATGGACCCGAATAGCAGTCGATAGGGAAAAGTGGAAGGAAATGGAGGAGGCCTTTGCCAATGGGCACACAGACGAAGTCAGCCGGTGTCAATAATATAATTATTTTTTTTGTCTTTATTTTTTAGCTATACTTATTTACAACAGTTTATTAATAATTTTATTGTATGTACTAGCATAAGTTTCAAATGGTCTGAATAAATGGCTTTTATTATTATTATTATTACATAGTGAATAGGGCGCTGATTGGTGATTAAATATGAGGCAATAATAAGGTTTATGTCGAGTCAAACTGTTTGGGCAGAAAAAAAAATTAAACCTTTACAGAATCATCCAAGGCGTTGTTATAAGTCACAATGTCTATTCGATTACAGAAATAAAATCACCTGCCATGTAAGCAAAATTGCATCAACGATATAACGCTGCTGGAACCCCAGCCACAAGGCGTGAAACAATCATTGAAAAAGGTCTGATATTATAATATCAGACATTTTTCAATTATTAATTGCGCCTTTTGAATGAATCTCGGCAGGTTTTGCCCAAATATGTCCTCCGATATAATAAATATGTCCTCCGATACTGTACTAATAATACGTGCGGGCAAACTTGAGTAGGTTTTTGGTGTATTCCATGGACGGAATCTTCTTAGCTTACCACTTATCTTATTATTTAAACTTCTCGCACACAAATAAAGTATACAGGAGTAGTTAATGCCTTGGGCATTCTCTATCAGTCAACTAAGGATGGTGAAGAGTTAAGATCGCAGGTGCTCGGTTTGAGAGGAACTAGTTATAAATAAAATAGGTAAAGGTGTACAATTGATCATCACTGTAAGTAAGTATGTTTGTAGGAAAACTATCTAAATTCAAAAGTGACGTTATTCCATCCTTTATTAAATCCTGATGACATCGACTTGTAATATCAATATTATAGCCTAGACCTACCTTATGTACGGGATGTTGGCAGGAATGTGGTACTTGGAACCAGGATCGAAGTCCAGCTCAGAACGTAGTACTGGAGGCTTGATGCCTTGGTACTGCTCCCTGTGAAAAAATGAGGTATTAGAAAAGAAGTTGCAGAAAGTGAAGAGATTAGTAGTTTTATCTGAAATGCTGAGACCGAAGCATAATATCGTCAACAGAAAATACTATTGTATAAAAATTCAGCCGTCCCATACGTTTAGGTCGAGTAGGTATTGAAGTTTTCTGTAGGACAGCGGTGCTATTCTGTAAAAATCTCACCGTGAAAACGTAGGTGAAGTGAGCGTGGAGTGAGGTGTCAATAGTGTCAATTCCTAGCAAAAACAAACTCACTTCACCTAAGTTGTCACGGTGAGATTTTTACAGAATCGACCGGCTGTTGATAAATTTTTTGCGATTACGATATTGGTCCCATGGAGAAAGTTGTTCTGTTTGATGGTCTGTATCACACCCTTAAATTTGGCTGCTCTTTGAAAAACAAACAATAAACGCAAAAAAAAAAAAATTTTTTTGATTGGCCCATTCAATCAGATAGAATTTCTCCTAATCTTGACATTGCTAAAGGTACGTATTTGTAACATACATTAAAACTGTGTAATATCGACATAAGTGTATTATTATTGTTTTTATTTATTTTTTATTATCGTGTTGTATGGAGACCACATTACGCCACTCATAAACTTCTCCTAGAAAGGGTCCAGAAACGATTTTTATGGCACCTTGCTTTTTGCAAAGGAAAAAGCAAGCAGCTGCCCTCCTATGTATCCCGTCTGCAAACTTTCAAGATGCTCTCGTTATCGACTCGAAGAGAAGTCATGGATGCCCTGTTTCTATACAAACTCCTCAGAAAGCAAATAGACTGTCCACAGTTACTAAGTCTCCTCAAGTTTCGTGCCCCAACCCGCTATCCTCGAAATCCCATCACTCCGCTTTACCCGCCCTTGCGTAGAACTGTCCTAGGTGCTAACTCACCAATTCCGCGAATGTGTAAAATCCTAAACAATTGCAGTGACCTGATCGACGTTCATCACGATAGCTTAGGAATATTTCGTAAATTAATTATTGAATACTATTCGCACAAACACGAATAAAATTTTTAATTCCTGATTTGCCAATTTGTTAATCAATATACCTGTCTTATTTAATGTTAATTAATTTTTAATCGTTTTCTAATGTAAACCATTTATTTAATCTTAGTTTAATTTAATTTATTTCCCTGTTATTTTATTACCAATTAATTTAATATATTTAATTTAATTTGATAATGCTGATTTGTTTGATAAACTGCAAGATATATGCTTTGTTTTATGTTCATTTAAAATGTATAATTAACTACAAAAATAAAAATGTATATTATAAATAAAATAGTGCATGTGGTGTTAGCCTGTAAGTAATTGTTGCACTTATAAATGTATATCGTGTACTTTTAAATGAATTGTAGCGTGTAAACAATTGTAGGCTAACCTAAATAAATAAATAAATAAAAAATTATAAGAAATTAGGCCAATTGGTTACACACAAGATTTTGAACTTACATAATCTCAGAAATGCATTCTGTAACTTAAAGTAAGTACGGTTAAGGAAGCGAGTATAATGTTGAGAGATAGCGGATTGTAGGTAGTTTACTTTCGTGAAAATGGTCCTTAAGGCTCCTACAAACAGGCTCGTTGCTCGTCGCTCGCAGACTCGTTGCGCGACTTGCGGTGCCTTTGTGTGCGATTTTATCGCGTGTCGCGCCTCGCCTGTTAGAAGGAGCCTTTATTCCTGCATTTTCATCCACCATAATATACCGTACAACTTGTACCTCCGACATTTTTGTCAATGGACCACTTGTTTTTGTGTTTTTCTTGGAGAACCCTTATCCAATATTTATTGAGCTATAATCATACTTTGAGGTGGCGTAGAAAGGACTTCGGGACTGCCCTTGCCCAGCAGCGGGACAGTTTGTAACATCATAATAAGCCTATAATGTTCCCACTGCTGGGACACAGGCCTCCTCTCGGTGAGAGGGAGTGGGCCGTAATCCACCACGCGGGCCCAGTGCGGATTGGCAGAATTATTCTTTTTGTTTCTATAGTATGTAACATATAGAAACAAAATGAATAATTCACCGAGGAGTTTGTAATATCTTGATTTAAAACACTGTCCTTGGAGTTTATTGTCTATCTTCTCCAAAAAGATCTACTTTTCAACTTTCTGACTAATTGATAATTTAAAAGAGTCTGTAAATGGTTTAATTGAAATTAATTCCCGCTACCGCTCATACACTGTACGTACAACTCTTGCTTTCATCGGAGATCTGAACTCGTTACCGAGTCAAGGCCGACGGACGACCGCAATCCCATCACAACGTGAACCACTTCATTTGCGTTCTTGCAACCGGTAGCAATCGCTTGATATGGTGCTTTTTGTTTTTTGATTGGACGCTCTTCGGTGCTTTGCGAAATTCGAATGTATAGTGTATAATGTATTTGTATATACGATACTCGTAACGAATTAAAAGCAATGACAGCGCAATGACGTTCTAATGGTAGGTCACTGATCAAAGGAACTGTCAAAATTTTAGCAGATTACCGCCTAAGTCAGTAATTCATTTGTCATTATGTACGAGATTATCATTCTATGCCATTTCTTTAAATGGAGTGTCAGTGGGTGACCATTGGAAAGTCATAATGACGCCATTATATTAGTAGATTACCAAACTTGTCAAAATCAACAATTATGAAATCAATGATAGACCATTCTGACACTATTGTAATAGCAGACTTGAGGCCCTGGTTTTACCAGCGACGGTAACAATGTCGTCCACCCACCTCATCATGGCTGGATGACGCTGGTACAGAAGCGTGGGGACTGGTGCATGAAAAGAGAGACTATACTCACCAGTGAGTAAAGTCGAGCTGTGGAAGAAGATGATGTAAAAAAAACTTTTTATTTTTTAATTATTGGATGAACTCGTTTCCAAGCCCTCTGATTACGTTAACTAGTGGTATCGCCATCTGTTACTTCTTGTACTTTCTGAAGATTTGTCTATGTCAATTTGGCGTACAATAAAGTTGAATTCTATCCATCCACGTCTATTTGTACATAATGACATATTTTGGTCTTTATATACTGTGTCATGGTTATGAGGTCTATTTAAAAAATAAATAATAGCTCTGCGAAATGTTTTATGTTTGTGTGTTGTTTTTGTGTTTGGTTTTAGCTGTGTTTTATAATGTTTCATGTTTTTTTTTGTTTTATGTTTTTCAGCACATTAATTACTCGGATCAGTTTGGACATCAATATGTTGCCAAAACTCTTTATATTGTCTAAGAAAATTAACATAAACATAAAAACGTCAAAATCATCGATTGGTTTGAATGAAGTAACGCCACTTCTAGAAAAAACTCAAAAAAAAAAAACTCAAAACTCAAAGCATTTATTTCAATTAAACCAATTACAGGCACTTTTGAATTGTCAAGGGGTCGGTCAGTCAGAAAGATGAAGCTAGATTGCCCATTCCAAAGCGTAGGTACCTATGGAGAAGAACGGGCAAGAAACTCCATGGACACTCTTTTAAATCAAAATAATATGGTTACAAAGTCTTGTTTACATCATTCATGTTAAAAATTATGCATGTGAGAACGATGCAGAACGTTAAAAGCGTCCGTAATGAAAAAAAAAAACAATTCAAATATTAAATAAAATTAAAATAAGCCAGATAATTTACTATTCTGACCTAGAATATACTTGTGTTCACATATTCTAACTGATCGCCGGAGCGTTAACATTATGTCATGTAGTTGCGTGCGTTTACAGAATTATCTAACTGATAATGAGTTAGTCAGTGGCGAGTAAAAAAGTGTAATGCATAATGGACGATGTGTGAAGTGATTTAATTTTGTTATTGTTCGTGTGTTGAGTTTGGGTGAGCATCATCAGTACAGCATCTGTTTCCAATATATCATCTTCTTCTTCCTTCTCTTGTCTTATGTTACTTGTGGTTGGGGCAACCTTCTTCTTCCTTTCCCCCCTGTCAAACTTCACGCTCTCATTCACTCCCTTCTCTTTCATATAATATACTAGCTTCCGCCCGCGGCTTCGCTCGCGATGTATGTCGATAAAAACTATCCTATGTCCTTTCCCGGGATGCAATCTATCTCTCTGCCAAATTTTATCGAAATCCGTTCAGTGGTTTAGGCGTGAAAAGCTAACATACAGACAGACAGACAGAGTTACTTTCTAATTTATAATATTAGTATGGATGAAGGAGAAGGAAGTTTCTGTTTACGATACCCCATACCCGATGTTTTTAACCTTGAGAAAGATTTTTCACGATCTATTTCTACCCTTTGGTCTGGTCTTTCTCTCCCATCTTTCCAATATTTCTAAGTGCCTTTAATTCCTTCATTTAGTTCCTTCAACAAACTTGGACTATTTATCAGGCTTGTCATTTTTCCATCCCTCATTAAATTCTCATGAAAAGCAAGTCTGACCAAGCTTGCCAAGCGGCATCGTATTACCCAGTAACTGAGTTGTAGAGGTCAGATAGGCAGTCGCTCCGTGTAAAATATTGGTATCCAGCTGCATCCAGTTAGAATGGAAGGCGACCCCAACATAGCTAGGCAGATTCATTCCACTCATTAAATTTCTGTTCTGCATTCTGCCTTCTCACAGCAACAAAATCTAGATCACCTAGGCTCGGTATGTTAGGTACTTAAACTACCTACTACTTAATTCTATGAAGATACTCAAGATAACCAGTGTATTCTTCAGTGTTGTAATAGCCAGCTGAGGGTGACCGTTACTTAACTCGGCAGCCGATGAGCAGTGGTTACTTGCGTACGATCTTACACCTCATTATATGTTATGGAATGTTGAGATTATGATCTGATTGCATTGTGAAATAGTATTGAATAATTTACAGAAAAAAAAGGTATAAATTTATCACACTAATATTATAATGGCGAAAGTTTGTGAGTGTGTGTGTGGGGGTGTGTGCGTGTGTTTATATGTTTGTTACTTTTTCACGCTGAAACGGCTGGATCAATTATGATAAAAATTTGTATGGAGGTAGCTGACATCCTGGATTAACAAATAGGCTACCGATATTCCCACGGGATCGACATTTACGCGGGTGAAACCGCGGCTAGTTATTCATATATGTTCGTAATACGTAAAATGATAGGTTTTAGAACTTCCACCATATAGACTTTGTAGGCTCTTACACTACTATAAGAAGACCTGAGTAAACTGTCGAAATACAGTCTCCTAAATCATTATCCTGGTATGGGTCTTACAGTCGACCTAATTGAAATGAAAGAGCTCGTGGCAGTTCCTGCAATTATGGTAAGCTGTCCACTTAGAAGAGCCTGCAATTTCAGTCCCTGATTACCGTCGATTGAAAGTATAGGCGTACTTATAGTAGTCGATTATGTTAGGTACTCGTCTAAAAATATCATATCTTGTTCATCTCTTTAATTCTTAACCAAGAACTAGTAATATTATGACATCCATCAATTTGGCTTTGACTGAAAATATAATAATAATTTAAACAGCTCCGTAAATTACCTGAGTCTCCACCAGTGACAGTTATACTGCTCTTTCCTGACGTCTCCGGTAAACACATCCCACCTCCACTTGTCCATCACCAGGGCGAACGGTAGGAAGGCTAATTTGTCCATCGCCTGGGTGAAGAGGTGGTTGATGTCGTGTGCCGTGTCGTCCACTGACCGTTGGACCAGGCCAAGTGTTTGGAGGTGGCGAGGTGAAGAGACGGAGAGGGCGATTGTCTCGCCGATAGCTTCGTGGAAACCTGTGGACGAAAAAGTGATGAGTTTCATACTAAATATAAACATCCCTGGGAAACAAATAAACTTGCAAGATTTTAGCATGGACATGAAGTTGACATTACTTTGTAAAACGTACTGATGGCAATAGTGTAACGCACACGTCCCAGAAAAGGTCGGTCAGAAATAAAATCGGTGCATCCCGACCGATCCGATTATCGGTGAAAAGTGGAACGTTCGGAAATATATGCGTTAACGCACACTATTCACCGACAGTCGGCCGCATGCACTTGCTAGGGAAGGACGTTGTGTCGAAGACAAAGCAACGGAAGTGTACGTTGAGTCGGTAACAAAAGCGGTCATAAGAATCGGAGGAAAAATCGGCCCGATTATCGGTGCTACAAAAAGTCCAACGGGGGCGGGCAGCCCCTTGATTATTTTTCATCTGTGAGGAGGATACGTCATGTTCATTGTCTGTATATGCACAGGGTATATTTTAAGATTGACAATATAGTGGAGGCTCAGAAATTATCAACTTTCGTTGTACCAAGTGTCCGTAACCACTGTCTTCGGAACATCTCAAGTACCTTCTCGTATGTCAACCAGACGGATAGCTGACTGACGCATGAAGAGGACAGGGTCATCAATAAATAATTTATTGACCAAAAAGTATTAAGTAGTTGTCAAATCATGTACCAATCATCGAATCAGAATCCCTCAGCATCAAACACAGAAATCCCCAATTACTTCTCCAACTAGTGCGTTACTTTCCTCCGCTCAACACCGTGAAGATTTAATTCAGTGATTGTTCTAGACGTTTCTGATAAGTTTAGCAACAAAGGTCTTTAATGAAACAATAGTATCGCACTATTTCTGCAACCAGGCCGTAAACAATATGTTTGTGGTGAAACAATGAATGTATGGAAGCTCGTAACTTAATGCATGGACCAAATAATTACGAGTAAAATTACGAGCTGTAAGTAGAGAAAGGAATACTTGGATTTTATTATCTTGTAGAAATAGCAGGTCTGGTCATATCTGTAGGACTGATGGCGACGGCCTTCGGAATAGAACGGTCATTGATTGAATTTGCTTTATAGTGTACCACCATAGTGATACCGTTTATTGGCATGTGTATTCACAGCCATACGACAGGCTATCGAATCGAAAATGGGACATTTCCGATTACTTGATGTACCTAGTGCCCCGTCAGCACCGAAGAACAGCTGTCAGAAGAATAGCGGTTGGCTATTTGGTTTAAACTGGAAAAATTTTCGGATTTCTGAACAGACAGCGTTTAGAGGACTCCTTCGATAATATTAATTGGTGCTCGATTCAGCACGAAAGCATGTCGAATGGTGTTGTTTTTGAAAAGCACTTGAAACACTCAGATTAAATGAAGAGGCAATACCAAGACTAGTAACTAGGTAAGACTAGTAACTAGGTTCCGCCCGCGGCTTCGCCCGCGAGGTATGTCGATAAAAACTATCCTATGTCCTTCCCCGGGATGCAATCTATCCCTCTGCCAAATTTTAGCGAAATCCGTTCAGTGGTAGCGTGAAAAGGTAACATACAGACAGACAGACAGAGTTATAATATTAGTATGGATTAATAATTCAGCCCCAATCGAATTAAGTGTATCTAAAACCACAAAATTCGTAATCAATTTAATTAATGCACCAACAAAATAAACAGTACTAAGCCAGGTATAATATTATTTGATATTCCTACAGTATCAGATTATATACAGGAAGTAGCAGCTCGAAGGGAAAGTGATACTGTTACAAAAATAGACCGGAATAGTTCCTGCAAAATATCATAGATTCCTGTTACCTTATATGGTCGTTTAAGGTGTCAATACCGTTACGTCACTATGTTACTAGGAACTAGTTGGAATGCTGTTCTGGATGTGGCTCTTGTAGTTAAAGTAGGTGGGTAGGTACTCTGTTGATCGAGAGAAATCTAATACTTAGGTGGTAGCTTAGAAATCAAATTTACTTTTTTTACAATGGATTAAAGCCTTTTTTTTGTAGAATATGATAAATGCCTTTTAACCTATCCATACTAATAACATTATAAACTCGAAAGTAACTCTGTCTGTCTGTCTGTATGTTACCTTTTCACGTCTAAACCACTGAACGGATTTCGATAAAATTTGGTAGAGAGATAGATTGCAACCTGGGGAAGGTCATAGGATAGTTTTTAATGACATACCTCGCGGGCGAGGCCGCGGGCGGAAGCTAGTACTAAATAATTGTATTTTCAGACAATGGTACATCTCCCATCTTACATCGCATGTCACCTGCACACCGTGAGGACCTAATGGCTGCGTCGGCGAACGGTATTCGCGTAGCTGAATTTTGGGCCAAACAAATTTTAGCTCTTTAGCTATAAATTGTTTCGTGTTATTTTTGCCATCAACACGCTAAGAAAAAAATTGTATTTTCTTTCATTCTTTTGTAAGTTTTACAATAGTACTGTAGAGGCTATCTATATAGCTATCTATATACCTTTAGCAGTACTGGCTGGTTATAATTGCCGGCGTATTCCATTCGAACGTTCAAGCAATTGTCAAATTTTATATTCTCATAAGGCATTTTTGTTTAGTAGAGTCAGTGCTAGAAATAACATGGTAATGTAAAGTCTTCTTATCAATATAATTCAATACAAGGCTACTGCTATTTTATTTTATTTGTGAAGCTCCCATCTAGAGTTTCACAGTACCTACCTAAAGCTTTTAAAGGCTTTGAATCATCAAAATTAGTAAGATCTTTTTAGCGGGAAGCCGATAAATTTGAGGTGAAGGGCCAATCGGTAGAAGCCGATTGCACAGGGTGCACCGGACGTAACAAAAGGTCGGAGGGTACGTCAGTTGGAGAGGCTCCTTTTATGTATCCCCGTTAGTTACTGTTAGTAGTTTGTATACTAATATGACAGTGCTTGAAGATTCGATTAAAACAGTTTATAATGTGTCACTACAAAACTGTTCCGTCAAGATGAAAAAGTCGTTGTGTGTTAATTGTGGTGTTAATAAATGTGTTCCATCCAAATAGCCTCTTGATTGTAACAGTTACCTACTCTTGATGATTCAAATTCATGTAGCGGTTGAACATAGGGCTTTCAATGACAACTACCTACCTCAAACAGTCGTTACGTAAGTTATCTTAGAAACAGAAAGACGCAATTCTGTAGATGTTGTTTTTTTTTTGCCGTATTTATCTCCCCAGATGAGTTATTATGATAATACAGAATCCGTCTCTACAGAAAAATATGTAACACCAGTTAAGGGGCTTACAAGATCTAAACGCAAAAAATGCAAGTTTTAGAAACAATAAAAGTATATGATCGATTACAGTAAAGATTTCAGAAAAATATATGATATTCTTCAGGATATATGCTAAGTAGATTCTGTGTTGAAAACATAATACAACTAATTTGATATGACAGAAAAAATCATGAAGATACCTCTAAAAAAATCATACTGATTTTTTGTCAGATTAAAAAAAAAAAAAGTCCTCCAGACCGTATTTCGGCCACGGCGGCCAATCTCAACGGAGACTAGCCTTCGGCGCGGGAGACATTATAGTGCACAAGTGTGCGCGCAGACACAGGTGCACTCCCTCTTCCCTCACTCTCATAGTCCGATGGGACGGCAATCCGACACGACCGGAGAGAGATCAGGCGCAGGACCAACTGCGTGCTTTCCGAGGCACGGGGGTATCACACCGCCAACTTCCAAACTCCGGGCTGCTACTAAGAAATTCCTAATGGAAAAACTCAGTAACACTTTGCCCGACCCGGGAATCGAACCCGGGACCCCACGCTCAGCAGATCCAGATCCATCCTTGTCAGATTATTCTATAAGCAACATAAAATACTAGTGTTTTAGTTTTTTAGTCCATTTAATAGATTTTTTGTAATTAAATAATTGCTTCATATTTTGCAATAAATTACCAGCGTTGTGTCATCGCGCTTCTCTTTCTTTTCTATGCAGTCCGACAGTGGCCGCGCTTTAGGTCATGTAAGCCCCTTAAGAGGAAATGGGTGGTCGTTTCTCCATAGAAACGCTCTCGTCTGTTTTCTTTCTGGTTAATGACCATAAAGCAACGATTTAATCTTTTAAAGAATTTAATACATAATAATAAATATTAACTACCTACTTGTATGTCCCGAAGTTTTCCTTTTTAATGATATATTATTTTTATAAGCACTAGAACCGTCAAACCGCTGTTAATAGAGGCCTAGTTTACAAATTTAACAATTATTAATGAAAAAATAAAAACATAGGGACACAGTGTTATATTTAATTATCCTTCTTATTCAGTTCATGAAATATCTTTTATGTTGATCCAATATTGGAGTAGGAAATTAATTTTACGCCTTTTTCTCAGGATTCTTCAAAAGTGTTTCCGACCGCATTTCCTTGTAACCAACCAAAAACCGCTCAAGGGCGGGTCGGACTCATGCACCGAGGGTTCCGTACTTTGTAGGTATGTAAATAGTTTATCACGGGATTTTATTTAAATGTACCTACTTACAGACAGAAGACAGATGGACGGAAAACAAAGTGATCCTATAAGGGTTCTGTTTTAGGATCACTTTGTTTTCCGTCCATTTGTCTGTCAAAACCCTTTATCTCGGGAACGCGTATCGAGTTGAAATTAAACCCAAAGTGATCCTATAAGGGTTCCGTTTTTCAGCGGGATTGTCCGAAAGGGTTACCGCTGGCCCGGAACATAAAGGGCTAAGGAAGGAACACGGGTGGGTTTTAGTCAGTAAGAGTCTGACACTCCCTTCCGCTCCACCCAGAGCGGGAGGGCCGCTCATTTTGTTGTTGTCATTTGATGATTTCCAAAAAAAAAAAAAAGTTTCCGTTTTTTCCTGTTGAGGTACGGAACCCTAAAAACAGCAAAATTCTCACGCATGCGTACAAACAATGTGAACAAGTCTGTATCAGCGCAATCAGCATGCGCACAGCGGCACGGCTTCCAATATGGGTGACTTCCGACTGCGTAGGCAATAAAGAGAGGTTATGTAATGTGGCTACTGTTTTGTAACTAATCCGGTAATGGGTTGAAGATGTCCTTGTTTGCATCTTTGAGGGTGAGATTTATCAAAAAAGGAAATTGATGATTGATGTAGCGGGTGTGACGTAAACGGAATGAGGTTGATTTGATTGTAGAGAAAACCGGAACTGTAAGAACCGGATTTCTTATATACCTGGGTACCTTCTTCGGGTAGGTATAGAAGAAAATAATTGAAGGACCTATGAATGAATTCGTTTTCAGAGAAAAGAGATTACAACTAGGTACATTATTATAAAAAGACACTCTTGAACAAAATGATTTACATTTGTATAAAAGCTTTTATCTTTCACTTTTTAGTTGTACCTATGCCACACAAATTCATATAACACTACTTGTTATGTAAATATTAGTGACAGGAAGCTATTAAACCTTCATCAAAATACCAAACTACTCAACCGATTTTCTTTGCGACCAATCTGAAAGAATATCATTTCAAATAAAAAAACAATTTTGCAAATCAGCTTATAAAAAAAAACCGAATTGATAACCTCCTCCTTTTTTTGAAGTCGGTTAAAAATAAAGAGATTTAAATTAGTAATTTAAAATAGGTAAAGCAACTGACGCTACAAACAAAATCTACTTATAAAAAAAACAAAAATGTCTTAATCACATCATCTGCCTAGCCTTTTCCCAACTATGTTGGGATCGGCTTCCAGTCTAACTGGATGCAGCTGAATATTATATATATTTTACATGGAGCGACTGCCTAGCTGACCAAAAACTGAAAAATCTATTGATCTATTAAAAAAAAATCTTAATTTATGCAATTATTTAACCACAATCAAGCACCAAAGTAATCAATAACTTCTTGAATAACAAAAGAGATGCAAACGGCACGCGCGGGTGAAAGCTGCGCACACGCGGATGTTAACCTGCTCCCGATTGATAAACTCGAGCGCAACAAAATGGCGGAAATATAATTCAGTATTGGTTGTATCGGTGACTAGGTTTTACC
Organism: Oligia fasciuncula; assembly: GCA_963082905.1. Taxonomy (NCBI): domain Eukaryota; kingdom Metazoa; phylum Arthropoda; class Insecta; order Lepidoptera; family Noctuidae; genus Oligia; species Oligia fasciuncula. Next base: position 20,899,718 of record OY720391.1, on the reverse strand, counting down.
TGCTACCTCGCTTTCTGATTTTTACCTTCTTCATCTTAAAAAAATATTCATATTACAAGATATGGCGTAGGTAAAGCGAGTAAACGAGGGAGTACTTAAGTAATTAGGAAAACTCATGAAATGATTACTGCATCTGTTATACTAATAAAAATAATGGACAGATTGACCAATAAACTTATTGGTTATGAAATTATTTACGTTCAGGTTAGTATAAAAGTAGATTTATATTTATTTGCATAATTTGAAACTGATGACTGTAATTAAAATAAATCAACGGTTTTTATACCACGTGCCATCTTAAGTAATAACATATTAAGAATCGATAGCTGTATAATATTTTGGTATTTAAATACAGTTATTTAGTTTTTTCTCTTGAGCCTGCCTCAAAAAGATTTATAAAACGCCTTATGTAATTCTTATGTTTACTACGATAACAATAGTATTCGTATTAGACTTTCTACTTTTTTGTTGTTTTCATAAATGTTAGTTAGGTTTGTTTTTTTACTGTATTTTTGTTTAATATTCCTTTTTTTTTTTTCAAAAGTGCCTACTTTAATTCGTTTCTGAAAAGTTCTATGATTGTTCAGGCAAGTTTCACAGAAAGTTAATAATTTTTCAGGGGTTCAGAACATTAAACACATAAAAGATGTAAAATAAAAAAGTGTGTATATAGTGTGTATAAATAAACTAGTGTTAGTGTTAAAAAGTAATCTGATAAATTTTATGGTGATGTATTTATCTCAATGATTAGTCAATTCGATAATGTCTACTGCCCATCACTATTTGCTAATTGAAAGGCACAAAATCGACGAATCACCCTTGTTTAAATATAAATCAGTATTGATCTATAGAAAATCCTAGTCTTAATAAATACGGAACCGTGACACTTCATATTTCATAGTCGAACTTGACCCCGATGAGCGCTCGCGCAGATAGACGTACAAAAAAATAAAGTATTTGATGATACATGGATTCAGACCAATCTAGAAGTGACTTCAGTAACAATAAATAATATTCCCAAAATTTAAATAAAATTAGCAAAATATTTTTTAAACTCTAGCACAAAAATATGGAGAAGGCATCTAGGCTAATAGTGCAGAAGACCGCTTCAAAGTTTTGATTAAAAACAAAACAAACGCTCACTGATTACCTAGGTTTTTCTTCTTAGATCTATAGGTAGTCAAGATATTCTTTAGGTTTCACCATTATAGGATCCAATCAAAAGTTATTAAACGTTGAATATCCTTGTCACTTCCATACACCATATATCTCTTGTAGAGGACGCACGCGGTGAGATGCGCGTGAGTTGCGTAATAGAGCTCCGTAATCGTTAGTATTAATTTCCGTGAATTTCCTACACCGCGTGCGGCTTTTTAATGTGCAGTTTATTTTTAATGGTCAACTCATTGCTTTTAATTAATTGTTTCTGTTTCTTTTCATGTTGACATGGAATTAATTAGTTACAGTTACAACATTCTTGCTAGTCACACTCGCTTTTATTCACATTTTGTTGAGAAGATTTTTAAAATAATTAATAGCATTTATATACACGAGGAAATACTGTTAATTCGGTAACCAAATCGGAAGAAGATCCTGAAAGTATCCGCCTTTAATACCACTAAGAAATAACCTAGCCATATGCTGCGTGAGAGGAGTTATTCCGGTCTGATCCCCTGAACCCCCCTCCACCCCCCTCCTCGATCCCCTGCTAGTTCGTCTTCTGTTTTAATCTCTGTCTTATCCACATTATGGCCGCTTTCTATTATTTCCACGCTGTAAATGAGAAGTTGTAACAAAAGAAAACTTCGAAAAAAAAGGAAGAAGCATTTTCATCCAAGAGTGCCTAGGATATATGTATATCCAGTGATTCGTTGTAACCTTCATTCAAAAATAACAAGTCCATCAGTTACTGGTTTGGTGATGATGATAAAGCCTTGTGAAGATGACATATTTGGATATGGCAACAACTACCAACGGTGATTCGCAGTGAAAATGAGCTGATCTTCATTCAAAATCAAAATCAAAAGCCATTTATTCAGACTAGGCTGAGAATACGCCCGCCCTTCACCACTTCCTAGTGCTTTCGCTGGGGAGAAGAAGTGGCACAACAAACTCCCCAGCAGCACAGCTGTCCGTTCATTTAAAAAATACTTGATTGAATACAATACTAGATATGCAAAGTAATTAACATTACAGGACACAGAACATTAAATTAAATTATTAGCCATATGTCAGCTAGCCACGCCAATATACCAACAAATACAATAAAATCTATACGTAGGTACTCAAGCAAAAAAAAGAAATTCTTGTCGTCTGTACACATTAGGATGTGACAAGAATGAAGATCGAGGTTAGAGTATCTCGAGGTCCATCCTAACCTGTCGTACGTGTTACAATTTTGCGTCTATTCATACAATTTCCCAACACGGCGTGTGCCACATTTCGTATCGTCGCAACAACAGTTTAGATTTAATTGTTATGTAATATGTAACGCAGTCGTATTTGTTATTTAACTATTGTAACGTTTTCGTGTTGGATAAGCCCTCGGATTTAATAATAGTGTGTAACATCTTTGTTGAAGGTGCGGTGTGAAGACACAATAATTAAAAGCAGTTGATATTTTTGATGTGCGAATTTACTGAACCGCTCATGGAGATATCGGAAATATTTTGGGCCGGGGAAATCGTTGACTCCTGAACCAGGTTGACACTTTTTTGCAACAAAACTCCAAAGAAGAAAAAGAAAATTTTTAACACATCAAGACTCGATATCCCAAACTGTAAAACCATCGTTTAGTTTTTAAAGAAAGGCAGAAGCCTGAAAATTCCAAAACACTATGCAAGAATAGGATCTGCATACTTAATCCGGTTTAACAGAAAACCTAAGATTAGAAGGAAAATTTTAATGGTCTGAAAAGGCTAATATGTTAAAATGATATTTGACTTTGACTTTGACTTTGACCTTGTATATATGCAAATTTTACACTCCAGCCTACCTGCAGTATTGTCTCTCCTTTCTCCCTAAATCCATACAAAGTTTGTCGCTTTTAGCGTCAAGACCGCCTATTGTGAAATTTATACTTTTTTAAGTATCTGTAATATTTTACGATGTACTTATTAACCGCTTGGGTGACCCGCGTCCCAAGGTTACGTCATCACAAAGTGCCTAACATTTTTTTCGACGCGCCGCGGGGCGCCATCGCCACTCATACACGACTCGTACAGAAAAAAATTCTATGGACCGCTGTTAAACTAATGGCTGTTTCTTTAAGTGGATAGACCAGGGTAGATTATAAAACTTGTTTCGTAACTTTAAGAGACTTAGATTTATTAAAATAATCATTTATTTTTAATGTTTGTTTACATTACGAAAATTAAAAATTAAAATAATTTTCATTCAAAATCGAAAGCGATGACCCTATTTTTTTATTTACCTAAAAAATAGCCCCATTCATACCTCACCCAAGCGGTTATAGAGTATTCTATCTATCTAATTAAACTGTATTTTATTATTTGGTCAACTGGCACAGCAGTCTTCACTAATCTAATTACGTGTCGTCATAGATATGTAATTCAGTTCCCTTCCACCATTACCAGTGTTCGGAGTTTTCAGGGTATAGTGATGAAGTCTTTATCTAAATCTGTTGCAGTGTCGTTAGTAGTCAGCTTGTTGCAGTGTGTTCAATATGGTGAGTTGATTAAATATCTTTGTCCTTCAAAAATATACAGTTATGTGTGTCCCTGTTTTCTATTTTATTTTATTTGCTGCTTAGTGTAAAAAGATGCAATGTGCTAGTCATATCTTATTATTTTCATATCAGAATGTTACGCGAGCATCATCTCTATTAATATTTTACTTTAAACATGCTTGTTTAAATGCAGTCTTTAGAGGTAATTCTGCCCTAACAATGTAAATTTAAAAATCATTACTTTCGTTGTACTAAGTTTTATCTCACTTGCGCAACTCGGCAGCTATTAGTGCTCTTAAAGTCCTAAGTGCAGACTATTTGTCTATCTTTCTTGAATTATTATTGTGCAAAAAGTGGTCATTAGAGCCATGAGGTGTATTTCCTAGCTATGAAAGGAAATTATATTATTTAATGTTTTCTTAAAAATACCACTGCTCCCAGTGAAATCAGGCATCCAGAAATGAATGCCTTCTCATCATCATAATCATTATCATCATTACGTTTACTAATGGATAAAGGTCCATTTCATTTTCTTCGTAGAATTATTTCGAACCAATTAATTTTCCTGCGACCTTTCAGATCGTTACTAGTTCATTCTTCTAGTTAGTTGTAGTGGAGGTCATAGACAATTTTTTTTTTTTAATAAATACTACTTTATATACTCGTACGATCAAACTCTAAAAAGTCGGCAATGAGGCTCATATTCTCACATCATAAAAGCTTGTCCTAAATCCATTGAGTTATATGTAGGTCACAACAAGCACACGGTACCTGAAACCGTACAATGTACAACAAAATTGGATTACTGACCGCAAGTAGCTGAACTTGACTCAAATTCCACTAAAACTAGAATATATTATTCATATCATGTTCAGGAAAAGGCCCAATTATTTTAGTAGGTATCTTATATGGTAACACGATGGTTGCTTGAATAAGTCCTAGATTTGTAAAGGTTTCAAATTAAATTGAAATGGATAGGCTCTGAAAAGACTTATTAGCTCAGGTTGTAACTTAATATTGTAATTTCCGAAAGAATTCTCATAAAAATGGATACCACGGGAGTATAGTGAATTAATCATTTTGCCTACGTAGTGCAACACAGTTACGTCGATTCATTGTATCAATGGCTTCCTTGGATCTTCTTAAAAACATTCTGCATGATAATTACGTAACACACTATCAGTACCTAGCAATGAGTTTCATTTTGACAATTCAACAACATTCATTGCGTTATTTACGTTGTTGAATAGACAAATTTTTCGAACATATGCAACAATGGCAGCAGTATCCTTCAAAATGATTCGGATTGAGATTGATAGTGTGTTCCGCAATTATGGTGCTGAATACCCTTGAAATAAAGTTCTAAATTATTTTCTCATTCCAGCCTCTTCAATACTATGCTACGACTGCAACAGTGCGTATGACCCTCGCTGCGGCGTGGAGTTCGACTCCTTCAGCCTCGGTATCGTCAACTGTTCGTTGAGAGACCCGCCCGAACATTTAGACCCTATCGAGCCCACCTTCTGTCGATCTATCAAGATGGAGAGTGAGTATCAGATAAATACTTAACGACTACATTTTTATTGACGAAATTACATGTGATATGTTACAGTAAAACTACGATCTCGCAGTACCCCAATTTTCGTTTTGATCAATGATTTTATGCATCAATATATATTTTTAGATAAGAAGGTCGATTCATTTTCTTACCCAAAACTGCAGTCACTAGAAATTGGTATCTTGCAGAACAGGAACTACTTGCGAGACTTTGGTCTCTGGTTAGGGCATTTTGGGTTTTTGGCTGAATTGTCATAGTTAGCCCGGTGTCAGTCTTGCAACTCAGTGGCGCTTAGCTAAAGGTCACTTGGGAATCTATCCTCTTTGATATCGTTCTGAATCTTTAATAGGCTTCTAATACAAATTATTCTCCACAGTCTACGGGAAGATTCGAGTTGTCCGCCAGTGCGGTTACTTAGCTGATGACGAGATCAAAGGCCAGTCATGCCGGCGGGTCTCCGGCAACGGCGACGTGTTCGTCACCTACTGCACTTGTAACACGGATCTGTGCAACTCTGGAGTTGAGCAGATCTATCCACAAATGGCGTTTGTGTGTGCATTGTTGTTTTTAGGGTTATGGTATTAGAATGTTGGTAGAAGGTATTAAATGGTGGTAGATTGTTGTTGTTTTAATTTTTTGTGTAATTTTACTCGATGTTTTTACTGGTAATTATGCCTACTACACTATAAAGCTTAATTTCCAATTAGGGCGTGTTCCTCCTATGTCGTGACGATTAATTTATCGTTGGACGACTATCATCTCTAGCTGTTCCCATTGGATCGTGACGACATTTTTACTGTTCACAGCAGTCGCCTTGTCGTTTGCACATTAGTCGCCTCTACGTTCTTTTGAAGATCAGTAGTGGTATGAACGTGTGTCCGTATGTGTAATATGTGTGTGTGTGTTATATGGCTACGATAGACACATGATTTGTTTTTTTTTTTTTTTTAAACGTTGCCCCACACTAGGAATTTCTCCTGTATTGTGGGTGCGTTTACAAACATTTAATCTCACATACACAAACAGCCAGACCCGGAACAACTACTTGTAGGTCATACAAATATTTGTTCCGTGCGGGAATCGAACCCGCGACACGCAGTGCAGCAGTCACTCGCTTAACCACTGCGCCAACCGTGCCGTCAGTTTTACGACAGTCGTGCTAGCCGTTTCCATAGACTTGACAATCTGTCGTCACTGCAATAAAAGTTGTGGACGACAGTTAATCGTGTAGTCCTTTATCCATTTAAATACACAAGCTACGACGCTTTAAACGACACGATAATCTGTCGTCACGACATAGTGGGGACGCGGCCTTAGTTACAAGCAAGGCCGTGACTGATACTATTATTACTTGGTTAGACACACTAGCAGCCAATTATCTGATGCGTGTGTATCGTATCGCTTGGAGATATTTAAACTGCCAGTTCTTGAAGCAGATCAGTGTGGGAGAACAACAGGAACAGAACACAGGTTCATTATGGAGGGCTGATGTTAAGCATAATCATTTGGCTATAGCCCAATAGCTGGTAAAAGTATAGAATTCTTAAATATGCTAAGAAAAAACTGGTAAAGCTCCCAAAGACAGGCGCGACGCGACAGCGTGACGCGAGTCTAGTAGAACAATTTCTACGGAAAAATATTCTACCAGAATCGCGTCGCAGTGTCGCAACGCGCCTCTCTGCAGGAGCCTTTAAGATAAATTGTTTTCTCGTATTTTAATCTTCGTGTTATATTGACACGACAGTAGATTACCTATCATCAAGAGAAAGCAAACTCATGTACAAGACATAGGTTTTCCTGATACTTAAGATTAATGTACTCGTACAGACGCCAGCACATCAAACTATCCGAAATTGTCAAATTTTCCCAATCAACCTTGAACCTTATAATTTAGCGATAAAGTTGAAAATCTATTACAGCAATTTGACAGATTGTAGTAGCTTGATGTGCTGGGGTCTGTACATATTGATTGACATGCGCTGACTAATAGCGTCTGCACCGGAAAATATGACGAATGATTATTTTTTGTATAGAGAAAGCTGCTCGTAACACAACCAATTACCGTTATTGATAAACTACCTCATCATTCTTTCTAAATGGCGTACACACTTAATTCTTATACTGTGACTTGAATATTTGCTATATCTCGCTACAAGTCAATTTTGGACAATCAGCAGCATCACAATCGTTATCTCATTGTCATCTTCCTTATTTTTGCAACAGTGTACCAATAGTATATCAATACCAAAAAGTTAAATCAACAGTGCATTCCCGCATCCTCTTCCCATTCCACGCTTCTAAACTAGGGCATGCTACCGGGAAATCCCGGTCTCGAAAATACCGGGAAATCCCTGGATTTTTCAAGCAATCCGGTACCAGGTTATCCCGTAGTCCCGGTTCTTTCGATATTTTCGGTACTTTATTATTTTCTTTTTTTTTTTCAATATAAAGTAACAAATTATATTCAATAAACTACTTTTTTATACAATAATGTCAATACAAAACGCAAACGTGCCCTTCATACAATAAATTAATAGCGACATTTTTTACGTAAGTACCGAAAGTACCGAATTTCCCGGGTAATCCCGGTTTCAAGTCCAGTACCAAAAATCCAGTCCCGGTTCTTAAGAAGGAACCGGTACTGCATCCACTATTCTAAACCCTATGACTTAATTATCGTCCTTGACTAGAAGCTTACATACTTCAACATTTAAATTATCTTTTGTCAACACTAGTCAGCTTAGCAGAAGAATCAGAATCACAATCCTCAATCATTTAGGTTTGCATCAAAAGAAGAAGCTGATAATTGAATGGCGCACTAACCTGGGTTAGCACCATCGCGGAACACCTTTGGCAGGTTTTTGTAAGCCAGGAAGTACTCGATATGAGCCATCTCGTGATGCGCCGTAACCAAGTCTTTCATATCCACGTGAGTGCACATCTTGATTCTGAAAAATATGGACAGCATCATTACTATTGAGATATCTTTATCGTAGTTAAGTTTACGAACAAAACGATCTCGGAAAGAGCACCTCAGTGATCGATCGATTTGATCTTAACAAACAAGCAATGATTGATTTGATCTTAACAAAAATGCAATTTTGACCCAAGCATTATTAGGTGAATGAATTTCAGTTTACTACTTTAAAATAAGCGTTTCCACAAAATTACATTAATTTACAAAGTAGTTAACGTTTGCTAATCGGTAATACTATTTTTCATTACTGATAAAATAGTAGGTACCAATCCTTAAATTGGGATTCAATATCTTCATCGGTTCATCAAAGAGTTGCAGTCTGATTTTACATCCTTAAAATCACCACAATGACCTTGTAGTATAAATAAAACCAACATTCTTACCTATAATCATGTCTGTTACAAAAGTCCCAGGCAGAAGGCTGACAGTGTATATGCCTGTCTGTAGGCTGCTGCAGCGCACTCAGTGCCCAGAAGTCTTGCGGCATCGCAGACATGTTCATTGACACGAAGAACTCTTCGGCCAGTTGGAAGATTGTGAGAGGAGTGTAACCCTGGAAATTATAACTTTGAATTTAGACTAGTGTTGTCTCGACGCGTATTGGAAATGGCACCCAGTTATTTTCTTCATATTTTAAAAGTATTGCTTTTAAATTAAGAAGGAACCAACTGGATTATCTGTGTCTGGGGATATTATTTCTAATGCAAATTTTAATGTTAGTTTATAGTATTTATGCATACATTCGATTAATAGATTAAATCCTATAAGATTATAATTAGAGATCGTCGCCTGATGCACAAGCACTTAGCAAAATTCAGAAAAAACAAATGAAATCAATTTTCCAGGCAACATATTTCCTAGGTTTGCCTAGGTTGATTCCAGGTTGGATATAGGCTGCTAGTTCAAGATTCCTGGAGATCACAGCCTCTTATTTTATCTTACCTGCTGAACCATCTCCGGCGTGACATCCACTAGGGTCTTGCCCGGGTATGGCAGGGTGACGGGCACGATGCCCGACCAGCTCTGTCCCCACATGTCACCAAGGATATGGGCAGGTAGGGGGGCCGAGCGGGAGATGCGCTCAGGACCGTAGGCTTCACGGAGACGACGACGGACGTAGGCGTGAAGTAGCTCGTATAGGGGCTTGATCTGGAGAAAAATAATTATAGATACGTTAATAGTAGTATTATAGTATAGGAAAGGTCTGTTAGGGTAAGTTCGGCGCTGGGATAAGATCGTACGAAACAAATTTCCGGCTAATTTGGCAATATTTTGTTAATGCTGACTACATTGTGTTTTATACCATTTGACAGTATCGTTATAGCCAAAGAATTAATTTTTTTACGATCCTGGTGGAACGGTACAAATTATCGGTACCGGAACTACGCGTGACGTTATTGTGAGTAACGTTTCAAGTCCCTGACAGAAAGTAAGGGTTATTACCTGTTCCCAAACTTCATCAACCTCCTGTCTCATGTTGGTAGTCTCGTAAGGGAACATCCAGTATGCAGACGCGTCCGTGAAATCTGGAAAATACAAAATAAACCATGCAGTTAGGAGATTAGGAGACTGCATAAAAACAAAACCGATTGTATTGATCTGGATATCCAAAATGGCATCGTAAACGAGCTCATGAGACGATGATAAAGTTGAATGTTTCGAAAACTTCCTGTGTCCTATCACGAAAGTACATACAATGCTAGCTTAACACGCATAGCACTCCGAAAAAGATAACGCCTTTTATTTTGCTTAGAGCACGTCGCACAACTGTGAAGCAGCGGTCTATTTCCCGGTCGCTCAAACATTACCCACAGGCGTTGGACAAAATACAATGTGGCGATTAGGTTATCACATTACTCTTAAGAGATCATTGTACTCATCATTATAAACAACTTTTACTATGGGACCAAACCTGAAATCGCGAAAAAAAAAACAGCTGTTCCCTACATTTATGTTCGTATAACTCGTCAAAATGTAATATTTTTAACTGTGTACTACATTAGATAATTTGAATTTGAAAAAAAATTGAATATGAATTTTAGTTTTAATTTTGAACTGTTTTATTGTTTTCATGTTAGTTTGTTTAGTTGAATTTCGCCTCGTCCTCGTCGTTTCGTTGTTTTACTGCAAAAATTTGCAAAAATTGTAACTCCGCATTCGCATCGAAACGGAGGTCTTATAAAGAAAATCGACTCCAACCTAGCGAAAACCCTTTATTGTGTTGGAGATATAATTTGAAGTTTCAAGTTTTAGCTCCCATGTCACCGGCCGCCGCCGCCAGGCTCTGCACTAGGTGAGCAACTGTTTTGTGGAGCCGGTTAAATTTATGAAACACTTAGAAAAAAGTACTTAGAAGGTGACAAAGCCGCGAAACTGTTGTTTACCCTAGCTCTAGTCTGTTAGCCCTTCTAGATATTGATTACTATAATGTAGTTAGATTTTTTCATTGACCTAATTTTTGTATTTTTCCACCTCAGCCTCTGCTAAGATGGCGTCCGCTTCAACTATTTAAGTTAATAAAGTTACTTACTATTCAACCTCGCCGCCTGATTGGTCAGATCCACAAGCTGTTCATACAAATCCCTGATCCTCCTGCCCGTATTCCTCCTCCACTCGGTCCAGATGTGCTGCAGCTCGTCCCAGTCCCTGGAGTGTGACATGATGAACTGGAGCTCAGGCTGCAGGTGCAGACCACACTTGAAGGGTTCGTTGTACGCGCAGATCTCCGCTGTGTTGTAGACTGCCAGCATGTCGTTGATTATGCGGTTGTACTGGAAATTGACGAACAACAAAATGATTAACGTAAAAGTCACACCTGAGTTTCCCAAAGGAGTTGGAGGTGTGTGTGTATGGCACACCCACAGTTTGGTAGCTTTTTGAAGTTACATACCAACCAGTACCAGTTTCGTTCCACAACCACTAATGACAATATTATTTTGTAAAGTGACACCTAAAAGTTGCCAGGTTTTTTCTAGAGAATTAATAACACGAGGAGCAGGTATTTAGAACCATTTTGTAAAATATGGAACAATATTGGTTATCATATTTTTTACCAATAATCATCCTAAATTGCCAATGGTTTAACCATGATTTAATCTATATCATATAATAAAATACAGTAAAGCCCGTTTGACGATTTCACAGGGACCCAACCAAAAACGCGTCTTAAGCGAGAAAGCGTATTATGCGGGATATGGATAATAAAACGTATGTACTACATAAATTATTATGTATTATTATCTTCTAATTTCGTATATTTTATAAGTTATTTAAAGTAATCACTTATTTTGGTTTGACGGAAAGATTTTGATGCATTAACAATTAGTAAATTGGCGTATTATGCGAGAAATCGTATTAAGCGTCGAAACATATGTACAGTCACCAAAAGAGATAAGTAACCAGGGCCGTCAGATATAGTTGAAGTTTAGTAAACAACCGATGGATCTTTTCAAATGAAATTTAGTTTGATAGACGAACTGTTTGTTTTCTATTTATTTAATACAATTTTATTCAAAAAACATCCTGTATGTCACCTGTAGATGACGACTAATGCATAGGTACCTACATATTTTGACTATAAATGCTAGTAGTGAAAGGCACTTACTCTATCCAGCTGATCAGGTGGCAAGGCAGCTGGTCCGATGATGGACAGCAACCTCAGCTGCCTGAATGTGGCGAAGTCCCGGAGGCCTCCCCGAGGTATCTGCTGAGCGGCCTCCCAAAGACCACGCTGGAAAAGGGTGTAGCGTTGCTGGGCGTCCAGCTGAAAGAGAGAAAATTACAAAATTTTAATTTACAGACAGTAACAACTATGCACTACCAACTCACCAACCAACTGCTAATTATGTACTGTTATGTATTCTACGAAGTACGAAAAAGCATCGAAATCATCAACATAGTTTTATCAACATAGTTTTATCAACCAAATCCGGAAGTAGATAGATACATCTACGGATGCCATGACACAATCATCGACCGACCACCAAGTTTAAAATACTAGCAACGAATCAGAAAGCCAGCGTGGGATAACCCTTCAGCTACATAAACTTGTTCAGATTTATTAGTTTAACTAGCTGCGCCCCGCGGTTTCACCCGCGTAAATGTCTATCCCGTAGGAAAATCGGGATAAAAAGTAGCCTATATGTTAATCCAGGATTCCAGGGTGTCAGCTACCTCCATACAAAATTTTATCAAAATTGGTCGAGCCGTTTGAGCGTGAAGAATTAACAAACATATAAACACACCCCCACACACACTCACTCACAAACTTTCGCCTCACTCACAAACTTTCGCCGTTGTGTGATTAGGTGCAAAAAATCGCCACGGAAGTGTAGAGCTACTAAACAGTAAACGTTTAAATCAATATGGATTTAGAAAACCTTCGAAAATATTTCGCTACGTTAGTTTGTATTTGCAGGCCTTGTGACATGTTTACTTTTCGACGTTCAAGAAACAAAAAGAAAATCTACATAATAGCTGTATGTCATGCTATTCTAAAACCTGTCAAAACATTGTGGAACTATTAATTTTTCAGTCTAAAACAAATACTCTATATGTATGGTGTCATGGGAGACTAATGGCGGAATTCTTAGAAGACGTGTGAACTACTGGCATCCTTTTGCAATAACGTATTCATTTCTTTCTTTTCTTTCTTTTATGGCAGGTATGTAAAGTGAAAAATTTAGTAACTTTTCTCGGTAAAAATAGAGTTAATAGCAAACCCTTTGATATTTAAATCAACATAATATTTGCGTCCAAATGATGACATTTTAGCCACTTCACGTAAGGTTCCACGCTAAATATGTATTTTATAGGCAACAAAACATCAAGAGCAACAGACAGCAACAGACAACAGCACAACACGAGCAACAGACAATAGAACAGCAAGAGCAACAGACAGCAACAGACAACAGAACAACAAGATAAACAGACAAAGGTTTTATGCGACGAATTACTACAAGAGATTCATAATTTGTAAGTCGCTACGTCATCTCCTAGTGGGGCTATGAGTGATATGATGAGTCTCATCAATCGAGTCCCATATGTATGTTCATAGATAGAATAGGCTTTATTTTACACCAAAATTACATGATTGCTTTGAATTCCTTTCTAATTACAACAAAATTCACGATCCATTTACTTGCTGACCAATAAAATTCTGTGATCTTCGGAAGGTCCATGTTGAACATGAGACGCTTGCAGGCCGGATTAAATGATGGTTTGGTTAATTACACACTTGATTTTTTTTATAGTATAACCTAAAATTACCTACTACTTTTTATTACCTTCGTTAATAATGAAACCTTAATTAAAATGACGTCATCCCACAATGACGAACAACAAGAAAACAATGATGAAGTGTAGCCTATTTTTTATAGCAATTACTTTGGTGACTCAGTGGACATAGCGTGATGATATTGTGTCATGAATCATGGTAATGTCGCTATCATAATAATTGATGGTTATTGTTATAAAGTGACATAATCACCATGTTACTGGTTTGATTCTAAGTAAATTGGCTTGAAGTCATGTTGTATGATGAGATATAGTCACCGCAGAGACAAACTAATCTTTCCATTACATACTTGTTTGACATAATCTTTTTATCAGCTGTTCCCTAAATTTTTGTTCGTATAACTCGTCAAAATGTAGGGAACAGCTGTATTTTTATTCGCGATTTCAGGTTTTGTCCCATAGTAAAAGTTGTTCATAATGATGAGTACAATGACCTCCTATGAGGTTGTTAATGTTTTACCAATAACCCCGTATAATGCTGTTGGTGTACTTATTAAATAAATAAATAAACGGCTATGGTTCCTTATGCGATATATTATTGTTCGCCTCGCAGACCACAACTTATTAAAAATGCAAAATATTGCACAGCGCAGAAGACTCTTTAATCAGTTTCTGAAATTGTTTTTTTTTTGTGATACTGTATTTGCACAAAGATATGTACTTAAGTATCTCAACGTTGCGGACCTCACAAAGTCCGTCACGGGTTAAAATATATTCTCAGGTCAACATCTCGTGTGATTCACAATCATAATTATATCTTAAAAACCCGGATGAACAGTAATTAAAGAAGATAATTTAGCGAAATAATCGTGTAATTAAAAACCGTGGTTAAAATTTTGTTCACACTTTTTTTGGTCTGGACGGATAACATAAGAGTATGTTTACATGGATACTTAGTAGGTGTATGTAAAAAAAAATCAATATTTTCATCAACAGAGTTCCAATTGGTCGTTTCCTATGGAGAAGAGCCGGCAAAAAACGCCACGTTACTCTTTTTCAAAATAATTGGCTTTTACAATGTTTTCAAATTACAGTAGGTATGGGAGGATAGCGTAGGCCTGTCAACAAGTACCAGGTACTTGATTAAAAAAAATTGTCTACAGATCTAAAGTCTACAAGGCCCACAAAGTCCTCATATTTGATACATTGGTAAGAAATGAGTAGCATAATGTATAGCATCCAGCGAATTCTGTCTACAAAGCTGAATAAAAAGGCTTGCGTTTATTTTAGTTTGTTTTACATGTAAATCGCATAATAACAGATAATGTCACGACCCAAGTCACCTTTTCGAACAACTAGGACAACGATAGACGACATTTGACCCTCAAGTTCAAGACCTTACGTCAAATTTCACAAATTTGCGTGCTAATAACTCTGTTTATACTGCGACCTTGTCCACAGTATAAACAGCGTAATACTGTCATAAGTCCCTTAACAAAGCGATTCATTAGGTGACCTTGATTTACTTAGAGATCTAATCTTCTAGACTCAAGTTCAAGTTTTGCATCTTGCTTGTAAATAGCAATTAATCGGTGGTTTAATTATTTGTTTGAATGTAATGGATTATATAAATTGGTGTTTATCTCGTGGTTAGCAAGAGTTAATTGGGCAGTAGACAGACATTTGATAATTATTCTAGTTACAATTTGTGTAAGACAACATTTTACTACTTCTGAGTCTGAAACGCCAGTCTTTATTTGAAATGGCTGTTCCAAGTAAATGATCAGAAAGCCAATTCCCGTAAATAAACCGTTGAAAATCTAGTCGCAATCTCATCCTAGCGACAGTCAATGTGTCAATGTCAAAAATGTATGGAAATTGGAGATATTATTGACAGATTGAGTCCTGACTGTGAACGGTCTTAAAATTAAGAGAATTGCTCCTCGGGTAGATTATCCTGACAATAATTTGTAAAAACCAATTTTCAGTAAGTCTCACGGGATAATTTTATTTTTACAGAATTAACCTAAGCTTAGTTTTGAGAAAAATTTCCAAAATGGTTTTCGTTGGGTTGATGAAAGATAAAATTTGAACAAAGATGTTTTTACTTCGATTAATATTAAATGCTAATTTTAAGGTATATACTCGTATGTAGGTAGATTAGCCATTCCCACGTTGCTTAGTGATTAAGAGGGGCAGGCTATTGTCCTTTCCCAAATAAAGACGTGTATATTCTGATGAAAATTTTTTACATGATCCCATATTTTCATAAAATTTACGAGTTGGTTCTCTAAAAGGTACAAATTCGTAAACACCCATAATACTGCAATTAATTGCGTTGTATGATCACCGTATAGGTATATACCGCCTTTGATAGCATTCGTGTTACAGGGTAATACTAGTACGAGGGCGAAAGCACTCCTTTGACACCTAAGTGCACATTACATACGATCAAATTTGCTTTTAAGGAGATTTACTGTACTGTACTTATTCTTCTAGTAAAAGACTTTATTATTATAGGCTTATCCCTAATAGGTAATGACCTGCTTAAGTCTGCAATAACTTTTGTAGCTGTCACAAAACTGTGGCTACAAAAGTTATTGTTTAAGAAAGGAAGAATACTCTTCATTAAGTCTCCAGAAGTGTAATATGCGAAAGAGTCGGACAGCTTATTATTTGGAATACTGCGCTTCCTATGTCTATAATTAAATCAATTAAACTTGACTCCATTCTGTCGAGAAAACTCCACAATTCAAACAAATAACTACTCATTACCTTAAAGCTACCTATAGTAATAACAAATTCAGTTTCCCACGGTATGAAACTGGTTTTGAACTTGAGACTATGTTTATTGTGTTAATTATTCATTCATATTATCGCACATTTTGCCTTGTCACGATCTTAACTTAACCGTATTAAAGTACGCGTAGGTACGATACATAAGTCTGTACCAATTAACATGCACAGTAACAAGAACTATTATTATTTATAGTCACCTATCTGTTTCTAGATTCCAGAAATGTTAACTTCATCTTATTCGTTCGTCGTATGTAACAGGCCCATCATCACACTAATAAAAAAAAAAGTCGAAAAAAAATAAAGGCGAAAGTTTGTGTGTGTGTGTGTGGGGGTGTGTTTATATGTTTGTTACTTCTTCACGCTCAAACGGCTGGACCAATTTTGATAAAATTTTGTATGGAGATAGCTGACACCCTGGATTAACATATAGGCTACTTTTTATCCCGATATTCCCACGGGATCGACATTTACGCGGGTGAAACCGCGGGGCGCAGCTAGTAAGTACATAATAATCTTTCTTCCTGTGTGATATTTGAGCTATCGAAAAGACCAGACAACATAAGCCCATAAGGGATAGTCTTTTTAGTTCGGCGAATAGGCCCAACAAAAATTGTGGCGTCTACTAATGAAACGCATCTTAATTTGTTCCTTAAGATTACAGTGGTAGTAATAAGTATTACTTCGTCTAACGGGAAATACGATAGTAAGCTATAAAAAAAAAACTATTGTTTATTGAGTGGCCTGATCTGTATTATAATGTAGTAGAATAGTAATAATAATAAAGTATATATGTATAAATAAATAAATAAATAATAATATTTCGTTGACTAATGCTTATCAAAGGAATAATGTCGTCAAGAGCATTGGCAACCCCGTGTTTGCTAAAACTGGGTACTGTACCACATTGGATCTATTCGGGCCATGTTTTTTATGTGAACTGCTCGAACTAATGAAAACTGATTACCACTGCTTTGCCATCCAGAATAAACGCAAGAGAAGCATGCACCACCCAACTTAGTTAAACCGTTAGAAGCATTTTCTGTCCGGCTGTGATCTGCAGTGGCCCATAAGACCGCTGTAGACACAATATGTCGAAGTGGGGGATTACTGACCCATCGAATACCCAGTGCGATTGCGGTGCCTCTAATCAGACCATGCCCCACTTGCTGGAGTGCCCTAAGTGCCCGTTCACCTGCACCTTGGATGACCTAAAGGATGCCACTGATGCCGGAATCAACGTGGCCACCTACTGTTCTCAAACAATACTATATTATAAGAAGATGAGTACCATCAATTCGAAAAGAAGAAGTGAACAATCTACTAAAAAGTGACAATTTCCGTTGCCCCTTTTCCTCAATTTTCTTCAAATCACCAGAAGTCATCGTCACGTTTCGGTTGCGAAACGCCACAGTATGGGAATGTCCTCTATCATTGACAATGGACACACGTTAGCTTGTGTGAGAATTAATAGGCGTCTCATTATGCTGTGGCGGCATTGAAGTGGCTACCGTAAGGTCTTAACTTTATCTTCGTTGTTAAGCTTCATCGCGTCTTTGTTTTATTTCGAGTTATATAATGGGGTTAATTAATTATTTGCGGTCATGTAGGCTTAGAGTGGCACTCTTAATGTCATGGGTAATCATCTGCCTAGCCTTTTCCCAACTATATTGGGGTCGGCTCCCAGTCTAACCGGATGCAGCTGAATACCAGTATTTTACATGGAACGACTGCCTATCTGACCTCCTCAACCGAGTTACTGGGTAATACGATACCCTTGGTAAAACTGGTTATCAGCCGAGACCAATGGCTGT
This sequence comes from Oligia fasciuncula, assembly GCA_963082905.1. Taxonomy (NCBI): domain Eukaryota; kingdom Metazoa; phylum Arthropoda; class Insecta; order Lepidoptera; family Noctuidae; genus Oligia; species Oligia fasciuncula. The sequence goes on along the minus strand of OY720391.1, from coordinate 20,881,650 downwards.
ACCTAACGTGCTTTCCGAGGCACGGAGGGATATCGCTATGTAAATATGGTCACCCATCCACAGACCAACCGCGGCAAGCGTAGCTTAACCTGATCGATTGACCAAGTGAGGCTGTTATTATTTAGCCACGGGCCCCTCTCATGGGTAGCATGTGACAATTTATTAAACAGTTCACTGAGAAAATCCCGTCACGTTTTGGTCCCTCATGACCATTTCTTGTGAGTCCCTAAAGGTACGATTTTCTAGAGGAGGGGTGCTGGGGACGCAGTGACAGCTGTCATGAAATGACGGCAGCGAGATTTCACTTTGCGGTGTCAAAAAGGCTCTCCAGGAAAACACACGAACTTTTTTTCATAAATAACGTTTCAGTGACGTCATTCGCCGGCCAATTACGGACGCTATGTGACGGCCACCGGTCTCCTAGGAAACGGTAGTTAAAACCACTTATTTGAGAGAAAATGTGACCTTAGTCTTCAAAAGGCTGTATAAATGACCATTTTAGTTTTGTCAGAGTCGAAACCAAGTCTTTACAGTATCACTGCTGTTGTCGTTGTCACAGTCTAACAGAAGTTTTGGGATGAACTACATGCTTAGATACTGCATCCATACGAACCGTCATTATTTCTAAAACTCAAACGTCAAACGAACAAAACAAAGTTTTGTTGTTGTAAGAAGTCACTACACTATCGATCATAATCAATGCAACTACTTAAGAAGCTAACAAATAAGAGACCAAACCAACACAAAAACTCATTCAAACCCAAAGTAGTTCAAGTTTACAAACAGATGTACTACCGCGCACAAAGCTGCTTCAATATTTGGCACAACACTATGCAATCCATTTGCACTTTAAAACCAAATTAGATTTACACTCCTTCCACTGAATTTTGGACTCTAAATCACTGTGATTAGGTTCGGGGAAGGTTGTCTGGTAAGTTTTGTTAAGATGGTTGTGAGGATTCTAAGGTCAGGATCGTCTTTTGTCATCAATTAGCGAACTACGTGTGTGGGTTGTGTGAAATGGTGGTACTGTTATGTAGAAAATTCGATAAGCGAGTGGATTTTGATACTGTTTTGAATGGAGCAGAATAAATAGATAGATTTATTATTATAAATACAGCCCGAAAGTCTGACAACCAGTCTTACCAAGGGGTATCGTATTACCCAGTAACTGGGTTGTGGAGGTCAGATAGGCAGTCGCTCCATGTAAAATACTGGTATTCAGCTACATGTGGTTAGATGGTTAGACTGGTTAAATTTAACATCGAGATTTCTGCTTTTTCTATGGCAGGCAGATTTTTTAAGCCAACCCCAACTAGGTCGGCTTCCAACCCACCGGATGCAGCTGACCAGTATTTTATATGGAGCCACTGCCTATCTGACCTCCACAACCCATTTACTGGGTAACGATACTAGTAAGACTGGTTGTCTACATCACCTTACCAAAATATTTCAAATAAATTCAAGAAATAACATTTTGTTATCATCTGTACTTAGTTCAACGGAGCATAAAAACTCAGTCGTGGTCATACAAAATTCTGATTATTAAAAAAAAAGAGCATTGTGACGTCAGTAAATACTTTTCAACCTTGAATACTGCTGATTCCAAGCCAAGGTGAAGGTAGATAGTTATCAAATTCTTTCAGAAATGTGTAATGTGTGTTGACATAATTTTTACCTATCATAAAGCGAGATACAGAAGGACCAAATATATTCAAATAGAGCATAATTATAAAGTAATTTCGACATGAAATATGAAGCCTATTTTTGTCCAATCCTTCTCAAATATTCCATATTCTAACTAACCAGGTAAAACGTCTGGAATAAATACTCACTTTGTTGTCCAATCATATTTTTGTAATAATTTTTAGGCTGATTTTTCAATCGACAGATAAATTTTATACGTGGAATAAAATTGACGTCTGGCGGATTTTGTATGGAAGAACTGTAAAAAATTCAAATTATCTGGCGTTGGAAAATTCAGCCCTTAAACAAATAACAAAAGAGTATTATGAATGAAAACCGTGCAATACCAGTGGTAATAAGATAAACAATTTAACATAGTATTGTAAAATGGATGTGTCACCTCATTTCGCTGTATGTTAATTGAATCAGACATTAAGTCAGCAATGGCATAGTTTTAGGTTTTCACTTGCACTTAATTCTACAAGGTTTCCAGAATTCTTTGTGGCAACAACTAGATCCCTTTAAACTGTCCTTAGTAGAAATTAACTAGTTGATATTATAGTATCCAAAGCTGGAGGGGTCCGTGGCTAAATAATAACAGCCGCACAGGTCAATCGATCAGGTTAAGCTACGCTTGCCGCGGTTGTTATGTGGATGGGTGACCATCTTAACATACCGAGACCCTCCGAGCCTCGGAAAGCACGTTAGCCGTTGATCCCGGCTGTCATTCGTGGATTTTTAACAGTCGTTACGGGTATCAGACAGAAGCCCGAAAGTTTTACAACCAGTCTTACCAAGGGGTATCGTTTATCCAGTAACTGGATTGTGGAGGTCAGATAGGCAGTCGCTCCATGTAAAATACTGGTATTCAGCTGCATCCGGTTAGACTGGCAGCCGACCCACATAGTTGGGAAAAGGCTAGGCGGCGTATCCAAAGATGGAAGAGAGCAAAGAGTAGAGAGAGAATATGGCCCACTCCCTCTCACAGAGAGGAGGCCTGTGCAGTGGGAACATTCTATTATAATAATAAAGAGGGAAGACCCGATTTGATACTAGTATCGATCGGTAACTGGGCTAATACGTCCCTTTGTTTGCCTTTTCATGTTTACCTTTACTAAAAACTTTTTCTCTTTCCGGGGAATGTAACTACAGCACAAGGTGGCTAATCGTCTAACAGATTATCATACTTTAGTCATAGTTTAGTCTATGTCCCGATTTTTTCTACATGGCATTGATAAACCTTTCCGTCGAAGAAAACGTGCTTCTCAACCACAACCACATAAAATACAATATAATTTTTTTTCTTTATCAATTTTCTATTGTGAATAAATTGAGTTTTTTTTTACACGAAAAACTTTCAAGGCTCCACTGAAATTCTTATCGTAACCTTATTACTATAATTCGAGAATTTATTGAATTATCAAAAAAAAATAGTTTTGAAGGTATTGTTGTATTTTTTGTTGGTTTTTCAGAGGCTGGTCGTTGACTGACTTAATCGGGTTAGATTATGCAAAAACTGAAGGAGAATTTAATCTAATAAAATAAATTGTTATTGCAAGTGAACTTTAACCCTATGTTACAGTTTTTGTACAGACGCTACACAAGCTACTACAATCTGTCAAATTTCTTTAATAGATTTTCAACCTTATCGCTAAAGTATAAGGTTCAAAGTTGATTGGGAAAATTTGACAGTTTTGGGTAGCTTAATGTGCTGGCGTCTGTACATGACCTGCGTTGGTTAAACTTATCTTCTAATCAAATACTAGGTTGAGCATGAGGTCCTGGGTTCGATTCCCAGGTCGGGTAGTGTTATTGGGTTTTCCATTAGAAAATTCTCAGTAGCAGCGCGGAGTCTAAATTTGTGCCTGGTTGATGGCAATAGGTAGACTAACCCCCTATGACTTAAACATAATTTGCAATATGTGATTGTATTATAGGTACACCTCTGCCTAACGCTTCAGAAAACAGGCGTATTATGAAGGCTAAAAAAAGATCTGAACACAAAAATCCAAACTGATCAACAGGCAACAAAGTTACCTCTAACATACTTATATCCCATTCGAAACCATCTCACAAGTGTCATCAAAAGCAATTATTTTTGTCACAAACCCATTACGAACGACCATAAGGTTTCCTCTACCTATATTTAATCATTATAATAGCCGGGACACAATAAGAAGCCTTGAAGTAATGAATTATCTCATTGTTCTGTTATCACGAGCCTTTTGGGTCAAGATACGCTTACAGGTTGTGGAATAGACGAGATATTTTGTGATACCTAATAAAAGATGAAAAATTTTGGGAGAGGATAAACGGAACTCCAAGATTACTTCGTTGTCCGTCTGTCTGTCAAAGTCAAAGTCAAATCATTTATTTCAAATAGGCACATTAAAGGCACTTTTGAACGTCAAAAAAAAACTAAATAGAAATGATTCTAGTCGCCCATTCGAAAAGGTAGTTTTCGTATGGAGAAGAATGGGCAAGAAACTCCACCGTTAGGTACTCTTTTAAAAATGTTTTACAAGGTCTTGTATACATAATAAAAATTATATGTGAACACGATGCACCCATAATAAAATTAGTCTACCACAAAAGGTAAAAAGAATTAAAAATTAAGCAATGACAGGTAAATCAAATAAGTGATAGATACATGGTGCTCACATATTTACAAGGTATTTAAAAAAAAAATGCAAAAGTAGTTGAACTTTAACAAGTGTGTGAGCCACTGTAGTAGTGTCCATCAGTAAATACCCTTTTTTTCAGGAACGCGTGGAGTTATCAAGTTGAAATTAATATCAAACACTCAAGGCTGCAATCCCTTGAAGCAGTGAAAAAATCAAACTTCTAAGTCAACTCAATCAAATATACCGGAGTTTACGTTCCGAAATCAAAACCTATGTACCCTATAGGTTTTGATTCCCGTAGACTTAAGCAATTTTATGTAGCATAAGGAAAAGTACCTAAAGGAAAAATCCGAAAACCATAAATTTGTTGTTTCATTACAAAAAAAAAATTAAAACTATTTACATATCTACAAAGTGCGGTTTTTCTTATTTCTACCTGCGGTATGTTCTTCAAGTAGCCAGTATTGGTTTGATACTGAAGTTCCGTTTTTGTTTTTTTTTTTGAGGATGGGATATCATCAAATGACCCAGCTCTGGGTGGAGCGGAAGGGAGTGTCAGATTCTTACTGACTAAAACCCACCCGTGTTCCTTCCTTAGCCCTATAAGATCCTTTATATTCCATCCCTTACAAATATCAAATCAAATCAAATTTATTCGTAAATGTAGGTTTCATTACAATAAGATGTTATAATAAGAAATATAGTTTGATAAATACAATTATTGAAAGCAAGCAGAATTTTTGACTTCATAAAAATTTCCGCCATTTTTCTCAATGCCTCCTCCTTGGCTTCCGCAGTTTTAAATGGGAACAGATAATTGGCACTTATCAATTATTATTACTCGTGTTATATAGTTAGATATTGCCAGTGTTCATTTATTATTGTTTGCACGTGCCGATTACTATTCTCGCTATTTATAATGGCATGGGTGGCAATAAAAATGATTACAATATGTTTGGAAATCATTACAATATGTTTTAATTTATAGGTTCCAAAAATGATCAGACGAGGGACCAAATTCCCAATTATTTTTTATTTTATTTTACTTCTTTGTTCAATTGCAACAGTAACTTACAGATCACCATCATCTGCCTAGCCTTTTCCCAACTATGTTGAGGTCGGCTTCCAGTCTCACCGAAAACAGCTGAATATTTTACATGAAGTGACTACCTAGATCAGACCTCCACAACCCAGTTACTGTGTACTGTATCAGTACCTACAGATAAAGTTTCATAATTCCAGCTATTTGTAAATCCCATCCTGCGGATCTCCGGTGCATTTCCACAATTCGGATGACATTTCAATAGATTACAGAACAAATAAAAGTGGCAATGATCAGCGACGCCATAGTGACACCATAGCTTCATTGTTTTGATACAATATAGCGGATATTACTGGCCTAAAATCAATGGGTGTCGATCGTGACAGATTGTTGCTTGGATGTTATTTGTTACTCTTGTTCGGGTTAAAATTGAGGTGACTGTATTGTAATTTAAAGTGTGATCTGACAAGCCAGTGCAGAGAAGAAGGAAGTCGACCTTTAAAGGAACTTGGTATCATTAATCTACATCAATCTCGGAACTTCATAGATTGATTTTGACACAATTATTATTATCGGTTTTCAGTAATAAAGGTATCGCATTAAGAACCCACTGAGATTGAGACATAACACACTCTCATCAGGACCCATCAATCAAGAATTATCAGGGTCATTAAAAAAACAAAAGACAATAAAAATGCTGATCAAGCAAAAACCACTTAGTCATCACCATATTATCCTTATGTCGTCGATAATAAGGTCATTAATGCAAAAAACGTCCAAACAGAAGTATATATCGAAACTAGTCACGACCCACATGTATAGCCTAATGTTCCCACGAACAGGTGCCATAAGAAATACTATAATAATTAGATCTTGATCATACAACATTGTTATGGAAGTAGCTTGGTAGCTGAATACGTGTAAAGTTATTGGAAGTTTCATTCCGGAGGTATTAGCAGCAGCGGATAACAACGAATTAATCGGCATAGAAGGCTGCCTATAAATTCGAGCAGGGTGCACACAATAGACAATTTTATTATTATGTAGGATATCTATCCTAAATATCGTCTGCACCTTGTTTTACTTTAAATAGGCAGCTATTCGTATGGTGATGTAAAAAGAGATAAGTATTGTCGGATATAGTTGAAGTTTAGTAAGAAACTGATGGATGTTCTTGAATAAAATTTAATTTTATTAATAGAAAACAAACAGCTCATTTATCAAATTAAATTTCAGTCGACAACATCCATCGGTTTCTTACTAAACTTCAACTATATCCGACGATCCTGCATACTTATCTCTTTTGTTGACTGTAAATTCTCATAAATCCCCTTGATTTCAAAGTCTCTCACCCATTTCCTTACCTCACAGTCTTCGATAACATACAGACAATATCATAATTAATCATGACATATAGAAACCTGCCCTAACGTGGAACAAAACAGTCACCACGTAATAACGACTGATCTGCCGGCAGACACAATACAGCACTCTCTACAAAAACCGTGAAGACACACCGTAGAAACGTGGTTGTAGATCTCACATACATTGTTCTATGGGAACCGCTACCCGGAAACTTTCCACTAGATAAACGCCTTTGGGAATGTGTGAAATAAGAAATTCTACGTCTTTAATTGGGATTTTTAGAAAATTAAATTTATTTGTCCAGGTTAACTAGGTCACAAAACTTATTACCGTTTTTTCCGCCATTGTCATCTGAGCCAATTAATAAAAACATTGAATTAATGATGTGGGTTAGCTCGTTATTTTTGAATAATTACAGTTCAAACATTGACCAACCCTGTTCCATGGCTGACTTTCCAAGCAGCATGGTCAGTGGGTAGTCTTACTGGGTGTTTACAGCAACATCACAACGGTCAACAACAAATCCATGTTAATAAGTTATCAAAAGCTAACAAGACTTCATTTTAACAAACTACCAACCAACCAACTTACTGCACTTAGGTGTAACGAAATTATTTAGCCATTCTACGTACTTTTGGGAAAGAAATAACACAAGGAATGATTAGGTATAGGTACTACATCTAAAGACGATAATTAAGAACGAAACAACGTGTTCCCAAGGTATTATAAAATGCTGCATGTCATTTTAACGTGGCAGTAGGTATACCACATTGTTTATTTGATAACAATCTCAAATACTAGAGTCATTTGCCAGTAATCATTGTGTCGGACGACCATTTAAATATTATGTACTTGTTTGTATGTTTTATGCACATAGACCGGATGGATTTAAATAATTAAATTGCATTAAAGTAAAGTCTTCAAGTATGTTTCGTTTAAGATAATTATATACAACCTCTTTTACAGAGAAAAAAAATAAATAACGCAAAATATTTATAAAGAAAGCATCTACCTATTATATGCTGCTTTAAAAAATACATACATACATACATTTTTGGCAGTTCTTTCATACAAAAACTGTCAGACGTCAATTTTATTCGACGAATAAAAAATATAATCTATTGATTGAAAAATTTGCCCTGAGGGCTGATTTTATATCAATAGTCAGATAACTTATATCTGAAGAAATATGACAGTTTGACATAATTTCTATACAAAAGCTGTCAAACCGCAATATTCCTCACTCCTCAGATAAAAATTATCCGACTATTGAAAAATCAGACCTTAGAACAGTAAAAGAGTAATTTGCTAAAGGAATATAGACAATACTGGCACAAACTGGCTAGTGTCAATGAAAGAAAAAACGATTTCGAAAAGTTCGATTAAAACAATGATTGATATGTTACAAACTTACCGCTGCATGTTGGGTACCATCGTTGACATCAGTCTCAAAGTTCCACTGAGCTGCGACATTGTTAGTGCACTCCTTCGACGCCTGATCATCAGCCTGAGCCAAGAAATCCCGAATCTGTTGCAGGTTCACGTGCTGCAGTCTATCATCAATATTGTTGCCATCAACACCCCTGTTGAAATCATAAGGATTCACTCCAACATAATTGGGATCATTTCGAATGAAATTAGGATCATTCCTCCTGAAATTCGGATCATTGTTTATGTCAATTGAGTCATCTCGATTCCTATCATCGTAAGGTCTTGAAGTTGAACTTGAACCCCGACTATTCCCGAAATTTGTATTAGGGTAACCGTTGTTACTTATGTCAGGGTTTATACTAAAAGGGGTAGAAGATACAGGGTATATTCCAGGCGACTGGCTAGATGATATAGGTCTTGCAGAACTTTGCTGAAAGTTTCTGTTCACATCGTACTGGTTTCCAGGAGAATTTATAGAAGCCTGAGTGCTGGAAAAGCCGTATCCACCATAATTCCGCTGCGTACTGGAAATTGGTGGCAAATCCAACTGTGCTTCGATGGAGGAGTACGAAAGAATCACCAAAATAACTTGGAACCACATTATGGGGTTTTTGTTTGGTAGATAGTCCATGTTAAGGTGGTCTGTTTGACCCAGTTGCGCGAGGTTCTTAGCAGCCAATGATGCGTGGTGCTTGTTTGGTATCGCGTTTACGACTGTCCGTCGGTAAGCTGGCTTCTGAACTCGGGCCGTGTGAATCGGCTTTGTCTGCCTGTACTTCTGCGTACCTAACAGGCTTGAGGTCATAATGCGTCACATCTTACGCTTTATTGTTGATGCATGGGGTTACATGGGATTGAGTAAGGTTTAACAGTAAGGGATGATCTCTACGTTTTAATAAAAAAAAATTCTTTTGATTATTTCAGTCAGTGAATTTTATGCGTTTTCTATTATCATTCGTAGTACAAGTTCTGACAGTATATGGCCATTAATCTTGACTTCTCATTTTCTTAACCAATGTCGTTAACTAAATAAACAATTGATGCATTACAATTGATTGCACCTATTTTATACAAACTACGGTCGTCGTTCATCTTATGTTGAATTCACATGCTAATTACATTAAATGCTGGTTAGGCTGTGGTTTTCCATACTGTCCGTGGATTACTCAGTTTTTCTATTATCCCACGGAAACTATACGTAGACACTTTACCTAATGCTATCGAATTGATTGGATCTTTCAAAGCTTGCGCCCACACTTTATTGTTTATGTGGAAAACGAAAATACAGCTCCTAACAGTCTGCAAAAGAAATGTGTGAACAATATTGTTTAACTGGTTGTCCCGTGAGAAAATTCGAAGACATGTGACATCCACCAACCCTTACCGAACCCTTGTGGTGGATTACAGAACACTCTTTGTCACAGAGGGGAGGCCTGTGTCCCAGCAGTGGGAAAGTAAAAAGTTGATTATGCTATAGATATAGAGGGCACATTTTGAATTTTCAACCCATGGAAAAACATCATCCAAACTATGTTGTTATTTATAACGCACTACTTTACAGTATTGTATATTATTATGGCCCTGACGAATGAATAGCATTGATACAGGGTGGCTTAAAAGCATTGATAATATTTTCAATGCTGTAAAATTAATTCGAGATAGTACCTACATGGTGTGACGATGACATGGTTATTATTTCTACAAGAATCACCTTTAAATAGGCTGAAAACAAATCGCTTGTAATGATATAATTTGACGCATGATTAAATACGATGAAGGGCTTAATTGATTACAGTCATCTTAATTATGGAACAAGAGGAGAATTGACGATAATAATTTGTATTGTACGGCATATTAGATTTTCGACAGCGGACAAATAGTGGAGTAAAACCGGCCAAGTGCATGTCGTTCCACGCACAGTGTAGGGTTCCGTAGTAGCCCGTTATCACAATACAGTACGATTCTGTTGTTCTTTATTCTGAATGTAATGGTAAAGATATTATGAGTAACTGGTTACAATAACAACAAGCACCTACTTCATCTTAGTCACTTTAAAGGACTAATGCTAAGGATTTTGTATTTGGTACAAAATTATCCAACACCCAAGTTCAACGACTATTACAGCTAAACTAATAAAGCTATCTTAACCGCTATAATTTTCCTTTAAAGTTCATGAAATGCACTATCATTGTGATTTTTTCCAGATTTTTCAAGCCGGCAGTTAATTTTTTAGAGGGAGGGACGCCCTATTAGAACAAAATTTGCACTTTAAAGTTCAATATTTCGTAAATGGAGCATTAAATCGAAAAATAATTTTAGACCGATTCAACGACACGATTAGACGACGAAAAAAAATATTCATCCCCACTTCACATGTAGGGCAGCAAAACCTCGGACAGACAGACAGACGGACATGACGAAACTATAAGGTTTCCTTGTCAAAACTAAGGAACAACTTTTTTGCCAACTGAAGAAGCCTACTCTAATTGCTGTCTGGGCTACTTAGCTAAGTTTTTCTCATAGTAGAATAGTCACTTTTCTAGTAGTCATGTTTACACAACACCCAAAACATTATCGAGCACTCCTTGTTCGTCAAGTTTTTCGTAACGTACTAAGGTGCGTACACAATTACCCAAAGGACGTAAAATCCCAGTTGTAATGAATTCTTTGTTATATAACACGGTGCTACACTTATTTGTTGCGCAAATTGTTAGGCGTGTAGTGTGTACTGCACCTAACATCGTTTAACAATTAAGAATTACGAAGAAACTTTGAAATCTGAATATTTTGACGTTCTTGGAATTTGAGTGACCTAGATGAAGCAAGTGACAAGCAGGCGGCTCATATTTACAAGCTAATGAAGAAAATACCACCACCTCTGTTCTCTAGGGTGTCGTTAAAGGGAATGAATCGCGGGATAGTCACTGAAGAATGATTTCGAAACACGATGATAGTGAAATAATGATCACAGCTTATACTTGTACCATTTATTATGATCAACAATAAAAAAAACGTGTCCAGCGTGTCCTGTTGTCTGCACAGGAACTGACGAACGCTACTGAAGGTGCTAAACTCGTAGCTAAGGGGCTGACTGTACTTAAACTGCTATCGACAAGCTCAGAAGAAGAATGCACAAAGCCCTTTTTTTTCTTTAATTTTTCGGATGTGGAATCATCAAATGACCCCTCCCGCTCTGTGTGGAGCGAAAGGTAGTGTCAGACTCTTACTGACTAAAACCCACCCATGTTCCTTCCTTAGCCCTTTATGTTCCGGGCCAGCGGTAATCCGTTCGGACAATCCCGCTGACCCGGCAACACAAAGGCCTATCGTAATGTTCCGTAATGTTCTTTCGGACACAGGCCTCCCTCAATATAAACCAAGATTCTCAGTCCGTAGAAGTTTAGGGTCACTCAATCGCTGTCTCCTCCTACATAATAGGTATCCCCTTAGTAAATCCATTTGCGACAACAATTTTCTTTAAATACAATACTAGTCCCTACGCAATTAGATCATCGTACTAACATTTAACATTCATACGACGGCTCTATTACCCAGGAGTGAGGTGTGACAAGGAAAGCTTGACAGTGAAAGTGATAGATAACGCAACGGAGGAAGTTGTGACCTAATGAGTACTAGTAGTTATTATCTCCTGGTACCTGCTGTTATCTAATAGGCCATTGTAGTAGATAGTAAAGGGTATGGTTTGGTTTGGTTATAATATATGACGGCGCAGCAAGTGGCACCGCCTAGTTTTGTTACGAAATTACTGGAATCACCGATAAGGTCGGATAAAAGTGACACAAATTGACACTGGCTGGTGACTGTCACTCTAGCAAAGCGTTGACCAAGGAACATATTTACTCCATGGACGTAATGATTTACTCTAGGGTGCTCTAGTTGTACATTTAGTTTTTTATCTATGTCTCTAGGGGAGGCAGGCGTCGACTGATGAAGTTACGGGAGCTGCTGTCGTACCACGTCCACGACGAACTGCTATATTCTGGCACAATCCTAATGATATTGAAGCTGCTGAACCACTAATACGATTACTACTTCTGGTAAGGCTATCCTGCGCCATTATATTTGAAGGTAGAGTCTAGAATGACTACTTATAGTTTTGGCACTATCTTGGCAGATGTAAGCATTGACATATATATTACTAGCGTAAGGACCGGGTTAACGGCGCGACTAAATGGCACCAACGCGCTGGCCCTAAAATGACGGTTTTAGGGCCAACGCGACTCAGTTGACAGTGGTGCGCGCGAACTTCGAACTTCGAACGAAGAACTTCTATGTAAAATGTTCAGACGGGCGTATCCTTACTTTTGAAATCATTGGCTGTAAGGGTCTTACAGGTGTCCTACGCTATAGTAGACCGAATTTTAATCAGCGCGAAGACCCTGTTAATTTCTTAATTAATTGTTGTATTTGTACAGAAAGTAGGTACAAGTTACAGATGTTAAGTTTAAAATGATCCTATACTACCTTAACTAAGGCATGCAAACCATTTTAGCTATAATAAATCAAATCAATATAAGTTTACCACGTCAATATGAATACATAATTTGAAACAGGCAATACAATAGGTAAAACCAACATGCGTTTCAGTTACATCTCACCTTGACTTCGATGTTTCTATGGAAAGAAGGGTTTTTCTCTGTATCACTCTCATATTAAGTACTAATATTTAGTGACCATTGCAATAAATAGTAAAGAATTTATAATATTTAAAGTTAGGTTTCCTATCGTGAGCTGCGTTTTAGGGTTCTGTACCTAAAAGGTGGCAACGGAGGGTATTACTAAGCCTCTGACGGACTCTGACCGTTCAATAGGTAGACAGTTGATTTTTTCCAGTGTGTATTTTTATTGAAATTGACAGATCTATTAATTAATAAAATATGTTATTACTCAATTGGCGAATTTATGACCGATAAGAATTTCAATTGATAATAATATGGCATCTCTGTATTTCTGACGTGTACTTAGTCATTTATATTTTTTATTTATTAATTATGATTATTTATTTTAATTTTTCAATTCCATTTTATTAAACTTGACATTATCCTTTTGACCGCCACACGTCAAAAAATAAAAAACGTGCCCTCGGCGTCCCACATTTTGGTTTGTCATCTATACATGACTGTGGCGGTCAAAAGGTTAATGTTCACCCACTCTTTATTTTATGAAGAACCTTAGAACTCAGTTGGTAAGTTTCAGTTACACAATAATAAGACATAGGTACTGCACGCGCATGCGTAATATCTCCAACAAGATGCCATCGTTTTCTACACAAATCAAAGGGGAATTCTAAACGCGTGTGGAAGAAAATTATGAGGAACTATATAGAGCTGCTAATTTAATATCATTTATTTAATAATTTTGCTATTTATAGAAATGATGCAGCACCATAGATATGTAATTGTATTGTTATTGTATGTATTAAATCCTTTGCTTTTGTAGCGACATTCATGCAGAGATTGAAAAAGATACTTAGCACGTGCTTTATCGTGTAGGTACGTATACGTGTGTTATCAAAATTAAAATCCCTGATGGTGGCCCTGCCAGAGTCAGTGACACGTCTCGGAATGTAAAGATGGTCACCCATCCACAGATCATCCGCGGCAAGCGTAGCTTAACCTGATCGATCGACCCGTGCGGCTGTTATTATTTAGCCACGAGCCCTTCTTTAGCCACGAGCCCTTCTTTAGCCACGGGCCCCTCCAGACAAGGAAGTAGGTACATACCATATTAAATATCGGTATCAACAGCTCTAGCCACATACAACATCGACGACGCAATTTTCCTATTGTGCCAGTTTTACCGTGGGAATTATTGTGTACCTACCTGCGTATGTACGTTAGACATATACCTACTCTGTATGTACACCCATACTAAGTGACACATTACTGCAAGTGCTGGTGAATAAGGTAAAGCAAGGACCATTTTTACCATAAAATTGTTGGTAAATGTACCCTTGACATAGGTAAAGATATTAACATTGTAATCACGCTTGATACTCCCGCTCTATTCATCGCACGTTTACGCTGAAATAGATTACTTTATAATGTTAAGGAATAGTCACAACCTCTGATCTATACTAATATTATAAAGCTGCAGAGTTTGTTTGTTTGTTTGTTTGTTTGAACGCGCTAATCTCTGGAACTACTGGTCCGATTTGAATGATTATTTTAGTGTTGGGTAGTCCATTTATCGAGGAAGGCTATAGGCTATATTTTTTTTCTTCAAAATTAGGGATCCGTAATAAAATTGCTATTTTGTAACACAAGGTGTAAAATCGAAAACCTATTTTTGCGTGCGCTGCAAAAACTATTGACAATAGAACAAAATAATGTACTACAGGTTTGTAGAGTCCATTAAGACCTACAAAAAAGTCCGCGAGAACATATATCTAGCTATCATGGTTCAATCACAATAACCGATTTTGTGTTCAAAATAATTATTAAATCGTCTGAAGAAAAAAAAAACTACGTTAAATATGTATCGTAATATTAATCTTTATCGAAATTAAGCATTATGTTATCAAGAGTATTTACGAAGAAGTAAAATACTTTTTGTTTCATCTCAATCGGATATTTCGTTTAAAAGTTATCACGTGTGTAAGATGTTAAGAGTTGGTACCTATTAAGGAGTTATGGGCCATAGAGTTTTTTATCTATACTAATAATAAAGCTGAAGAGTTTGTTTGTTTGAACGCGATAATCTCTTTAACTACCGGTCAGATTTGAATTCTTTTTGCATTTGATAGCCCAATTCTTGAGGAAGGCTATAGGCTATTTAACATCACGCTATGACCCTTAGGAGCCGAGCAAAAAGAAAAAAAACTCAGAGTGAACGGTAAGCGAATACGAAGTGTTGCGACGCGACGGGGTGGGGGTACAAGAAATTTCACGCGGACGAAGTCGCGGGCAGAAGCTAGTTATAGAATAAAGGGTCACAACACTTTGTACCGAAATTTTAAACGTGAATGAGGGAATGCCAGTGTTCTCGAGTTTCTGGAAATTTTAAGATGCTAAAAGTAAAGTAACGGCCGCGACTTACGAGTTGTAGGTCGTAGGTTCGAACCCAGACAGGCGCTTTACTTTGTGTAAATTATTTCATCACCACTGCTCTCAAAACGGTGAAGGAAAACATCGTGAGGAAACCGGCATGTCCTAGAACCAAAAATTCGAAGACATGTGACATCTGCCAACCCGCACTGGGCCCGCGTGGTGGATTACGGCTAGGGCTTGTAATTCGAATATTCGAATAATGCGAATATTCGATCATTTTTGCTATTCGAATATTGACTGATGTTAAATTCGAATATTCGAATAATTTTTAGTTCAGTTTGAAAATACGAACTACGTCTGTCTTACAAGTTGTTACCTACAGACCGCCCTTTACACGTACACACACAGTGCGGCGCCGCCACTCCGAGGTTTCGCAGCCGTAACAAATATTATGTATTTACAGAATTATTATGAATAAAGTCATCAACACAACTCTCTAAGACTATGTAATCCTCAAGAATGACTATTTCATGAAATCTTGACATTTGGGGATTATACTAACTTAACAAGTTGTATTATTGATTTTTTTTCTTTGAAAATATTTATTTGGCTATACAAACTAAAAATAACAAAATTAAATCCTAACTTAACTAAAACTATACAGAAACTAAAAAATAGCGTCGAAAAATTCATCCGCATCGCTGTCGACTGGTAATGTACCCAAGAGACTGGCGGCATTACCACGTTGTATGGCGATGCTCTATATATGGCGATGCTCTATATAGCCTCTGGCCAAGATAAAAGCCAGTCCTTGGGTAACGGGAATTGTCAACCAGCCGTTTCGAATTTTTTTTAAAAAGACCATGAGCACTCGGACCCCACGGCCCGAGAGTTTCAACCCCAAACGGCTCGAAAATATAGTTTCCAATGAGGTTATTATATTTTCGCCGCTTGAGGTTTTCCGCAGCCACAGCAGCAGCGCCAGCACAGCATGCCGAGCCAGGAAGATGGGATGGCGCAAGATTATCAACACACGTAGCATCCCACACTAAAGGCCTACCCACCTTCCATGGAAATAAAGACATACCGTCCGGTCTCTTGCCATCGTCGCGTGCCAAGCCATTGGGTTCTAATACAGCTGGAACGCCGACGGTGACAAGAGCTCTTCGGATGATGTCATTAATGTTCGCGCTAAGCGTGCCGCGCTAAGCGTGCCGCGCTAAGCGACCCGCACTTCGCGTGGTGGTGTCCGAAGCTGTTGACATCTTCGCTACAGTGACAGCGATGGGGAGAACAGCAAGGAGTGCCTAGTCGTAGGGAAGCAGCGAGGTGAAAAGTAGTGTCGTCGAACAAATTGATTGTAATTCTGTAAATACATATTTGTTACGACCGCGAATCATATTTTAATCAATGTACAACTTAATACTGGCCAGTATATTGCAAAAACGTATTTTCAGGCTACCTTAGCGCTTCCCCCTTAATATTTTTGGTTTGTTTTTTTTTTTTTCATTATAATGTCAAACTATGTTGCTTAAACGTGATTCAATTTTATATAATAAAAATACTCAACTCAAACTTGTGTATTAATTGTATAAGCAAGTTGTCTCTTCAAGGTTTCAACTTGGTTTCAAAGGAAAAAGCTAATATTCGAATAAATATTCGAATAATTCGAATACTGCCTGTAAAAACTTCGAATATTCGATTATCTAAAAACTTCGAATATTTACAAGCCCTAATTACGGCCCACTCCCTCTCACTGAGAGGAGGCCAGTGTCCCAGCAGTGGGAACATTATAGGCTGATTATGGTGGTTATGGTAAAAGTAAAGTACGGAATAATTCGATTGCAGAATAATTATGATGCTCAATTATTGTCCAATGTAGGCTTTATTTATCAACTGGATACAACGCAATACTACGCTGATGTACTTATACAGGGTAATCCCCGTCATAGTATAGACGCCAGCACATCAAGCTACCCCTGTAAAATTTTGCCAATCAACTTTGAACCTTATACTTTAGCGATAAAGAAATTTGACAGATACACCACCCCACCCTCTTCATTAAACCCCGACTTGTCCATCTCTTATCTATGATAACTATAGCCCTTTCATTAGCAAGACAAGATGAAGCTGACTTTAAAGTCTGATGTTGAGCTGTGTTTAATTCTGCGTTTCAAAGACATGCAACTGCAACTTTTTATTCGTCTGAACTCAAATTGGCGTAAAATTACTCAAACAAACATTTATTTATAATAGTAAAATTGTTTTATATTCATTACGCGCACGACTGGGTCTGGGTTGACCGCGGACGCCTTGCAAGGTCAGCATTGAAATGATTATCTTAAGAAAAATCTGATTATTATGAACTTTATGTTCATAAAGACAGAGGCTATGTTGAATATGCTATGGGACAAAATATGGTGGACTATTTTTTTCTTAAATATGTTAATAGTGCAACCTATATTTTGCACTTTTTTTGGGGAAACTCATATTCTGTGCTACCTAGTTGTTATGATTGTGAGTTTTTGCGTCAGAAATTATCATTTTTGTGGTCTAGGTACCAACTTAGAAATATTTTTTCTGTGTCTAGTGTTATATGTTTAGTGTTAGAGCTTCACCCAGTAGAACTGCACATATTAAAAGTTAGTTTCGTACTAAGTAATTATTTTATAATATCATGATCCGGGGGACCCGCAATGAACGAATAATAATAAAAAGGTAATTAAAGCATTTTTTAAATCCGTAAAAATACTTTTTTTTCCCAGTTGTCAACAGTGTTAACGATAGTGGTATTACTGATCGGGAATAATCGAAAAAAATTCTCATTCGTCAACACTGAGGATGAACGGAACTTAGTGTGGACGACGAGGTGTGACTGATATTCGACAATGAAGGGCTTCGATACCCTGGATATATGAAGTTGTCCATCACGTACCACTCTTTAAATCATATCTACAGTCAATAAAAGAGATAAGTATGCAGGATCGTCGGATATAGTTAAAGTTTAGTAAGAAACCGATGGATGTTCTCGAATAAATTTTTATTTTATTAATAGAAAACAGGAACTCTTTTCCTGGAAGGACTTGGGGGAGGCCTTTGCCCAGCAGTGGGACAGTATAAGCTAAACAAAAAAAAACGAAAACAAACAGCTCATTTATCAAATTAAGTTTCAGTTGACAATACCCATCGGTTTCTTACTAAACTTCAAATATATCCGACGATCCTGCATACTTATCTCTTTTGTTGACTGTACCTACCACTGCCAAGCAAGATCATCTGAATCATCTACTATGAATCATATACCTTAACTAATGACCGATGGTGACGCCTCTGCACAATAATATCTGCCACAATAGTTCATAAACAAAAGGTATTTACATATAATACCATACCATACCATAATCAGCCTATAATGTTCCCACTGCTGGGACACAGGCCTCCTCTCGGTGAGAGGGAGTGGGCCGTAATCCACCACGCGGGCCCAGTGCGGGTTGGTAGATGTCACATGTCTTCGAATTTTTTGGTTGGTATAATACGAGTAACATTATAAGTCCTTGTCACTAACAGACAAGTGGACCGGAAAAATATGAAGCAAAAAAAAACTTTGACAAAAAATGTGATATATTGTGGGAACCATTGATGAATGGAGAACCAGATATTGTAACATAAAGGGTCAGAAAGGGGAATACTACTGTTTATGCCATCTATGTCGGTTTTCTGAATGTCCTTGGTGTCAAAAGTTTTATAAACTTAAATTTCCCGTAATTAAAAACTTTCAAAATCTAGTCGCAATCTCATCTCGGCGACAATCAATGTCAAAAATTTGTCAAAAATGTAGGAAAATTTGTCAAAAATGTAGGAAAATTTGTCAAAAATGTAGGAAAATTTGTCAAAAATGTAGGAAAATTTGTCAAAAATGTAGGAAAATTTGTCAAAAATGTAGGAGCCTCATGTTTGACAGATTGAGACTTGTAAACGTTCTTAAAATTACGAGACTTGCCCCTCTTATGATTTCTTCACGATTATTGTAAAAATTACCGTGTTCTTCTTTTGTCAGATCATAATTTATTCTATCATTATTATTATTCTGATTATTTTCTTTGCATGTTGTCATCGTAAGGAGTTCTGCCATAGAATAACTAATAGGACTTAGTACTGCTTTAAAATTATC
The DNA here is from genome assembly GCA_963082905.1 of Oligia fasciuncula. Taxonomy (NCBI): domain Eukaryota; kingdom Metazoa; phylum Arthropoda; class Insecta; order Lepidoptera; family Noctuidae; genus Oligia; species Oligia fasciuncula. Next base: position 20,862,321 of record OY720391.1, on the reverse strand, counting down.
CTTCCATTTTTAACCGACTTCAAAAAGGAGGAGGTTCTCAATTCGTCGGAACCTTTTTTTTTATTTATGTTCCCCGATTACTCGGAGACCGATTTCAAAAATTATTTTTTTGCTTGAAAGGGTATACTTTCCACGTGGTCCCATTGTCATCAGGTCAGGATCTGATGATGGGATCCTGGAGAAATCGAAGGAACACTTCAAGTATTATAGGCACACCTATAGCGATTTGGGTATTTTTTATAGTAACTCGTGCATTTGCTCTCGGAAAGCATCATTTGGTGAAGTTTAACTGATGATGAAGACCACAGATGGCCACCGGAACTACTCAATAATAAGTATTTCCCGGTTTGCGATTCGATTACTTACTTTAATATGGTTGCTAAGCAAGTTATGCTCGTCACAATGCGAATGGTGAAATGGAGCTGATGGTGGAATACCAGGAGAACTCCTCAACAATTAACGTCCCTGCATCGGGAAAAGCAATATTTTGTAAAAGGCGATGAGCAAGTTGGCATTAGGCTATTGTAACTTAGATACATTATAAACAGACACACTAAAATGCGAGAAATAAAACTTTTTAACAACAAAAAAAACCGACTTCCAAAAAAACACTACAAAGTGAAAAATAACTTTTATTTCGGAAGTCGGTGGCAAAAAACTAAAATACAGATCCAAAGACACCGACTTCCGAAATAAAAGTTATTTTTCACTTTGTAGTGTTTTTTTTCGAAGTCGGTTTTGTTTTTTTTTTTTGTTAAAAAGTTTTTGTTTTACATCCTCTGTTAATACGCTCCTTTTCACGACTTGTACTAAATTGACCACAAGATTATCTATTTTCAAAGAATCATCATGGTCTTTTTTGTTGTTTATGTGGCTAATAATACAAATCGACTTTATTATTATAATACAACTAATAGATTCTTAGTAGTATCAAATCTATTTTATCATAGCGATGTCAAGATTTTTTTGTTGGTCGTCCACTTAATTGAAATCTATTGTTGTCGACCTAATTAAAGATTCGATCAATCTTTCGGCCCGTGTTTAGTTATATTTTTTATCCATTTAAGGATAAGCTAGTTATAAGCCGAACAATATACATAAATCTAGAGTAAATGATTAGAAGGAACTTAGAATAATTAACTACTTAATAGTATCAGAGATAGCCGTACTTTTGGTTTGTTCAGTATTTGGGGAGATGGGAAAAAAACATTGAACTCGTGCCACTGTTACCGTAAGCGACACCGCGCGTGTTTTGTTTATAAGACGACTCAAAAAATACCCGCTTCGGATGTGTTCATCTGTCCTCGGGATGTACTCGGTTTTAATGTATATCCGATATGTCAGTGAGTGATGGCAAAGTATTCTGTTTTTGTTTTGTTTACACTTCTGTTAGCACTCCCGGAGTGCCACTGTTTTTTATTTTTGGCACCTTAGGTATGTATGTTTTCGACGCAAAATATTATTAGAATATTTAATAATATTTGAAGTTTAATTGATGCCATCGGGAGTCATCCACTTTTCTGGAAAAAAAATTATTGTGTTATAATATATACCTACCTAATAGTGTTTGTCCTACACGGTCTACGTTTAACAAGTTAGAAACAGCTGTACAGCTGCTTTCCTAAGTTTGTTTCATCTAAAGTTAAGCCTGTGTTCACACCTTGCGTTAGCAGGAAGCAAACAATAACGAAAAACGCTACCAAATTGATAGTTTCCCATAATCATTAGTATAGCGCATATACCTAATAAACGGTATGTGTGACATTGATATCATTGTAACGCTTTTGAAGATTAAGAATTTTGCTTAAAAGTGTGAAGTACTTTTTTTGTATGTAATACAGAAATTCGGCTACCTACCGTTTCAGTGTTCAAACACCTGTAATTATAGCTGGAGCTTGGCTATACCACTTCGGATGGACATAAGTACAGACAGTAAAACAACTGGAAAAACAATTGCAAATGAATAGCGTCTAGTAATGTGCCGAAACGACATAGCTTCCCATACTTAATTTATTCACCCCAACCCAACTCCCCTCTCCTCTCTCGGTTTAGTTCCAACTTTGTAACTAGATGGCGTTGTTCATTCAGGCCCGTTTTCTGAATCGCGGTGTTAAGAGTCTCCGCTGTTGAACGACCCTCGCGAATTTCTCTGAAAAATCATACTTACCTGGCGTAGGGGAAGCCGTGATCATGAAGGCGGTTCCCCCAAGGCGAGGCTTTTCCATTGCACTGCGGATAGGTTGACCCTTGCGGTTATCCCTAATTAGTGGTGGTTAATATATCATATAGCAAAATAAAGCACCTTGCTTAATACACACATCATAAAGCAAACGCTATCGGGGCTCTCACAATTTGCTATTTGCTTATTGCTTTTTTACATCGCACTCTGTCTCTGTCATCGCGCGAAACGCATTAAGCAATGAATATAATAATAAATCGTTATAAGCAAGCACCGCGTGCGATTTGTGATCTCGGGCGGCTCACGTAAATACGTAATATAATTAATGATATGCTATTTGGTTCGTGTTTTTTACTTTTGTGATTATTTTGCTTCGTACTTTTTTAGTGTAAATAAATAAATATATATTAATAAATATCGTATGAGGATATGTATAAGTATGAAGGAAAGTTGATGTTGTTGTTGTTGAGTTGATGATGTTGTTGTTGAGTTGTTGTTGTTGATTTTGTTGTTGATGTTGTTGTTGAGTTGTTGTTGATGTTGTTGTTGTTGAGTTGTTGTTGTTGATGCTGTTGTTGTTGTTGAGTTGTTGTTGTTCATTTTGTTGTTGATGTTGTTGTTGTTGAGTTAATATTGTTGTTGTTGAGTTGTTGTTGATGTTGTTGTTGTTGATTTGGTTGTTGTTGATTTTGTTGTTGATTTTGTTGTTGATTTTGTTGTTGATGTTGTTGTTGAGTTGTTGTTGATGTTGTTATTGAGTTGTTGTTGTTGATGCTGTTGTTGTTGTTGATGTTGTTGTTGTTGTTGTTGATTTGGTTGTTGTTGATTTTGTTGTTGATTTTGTTGTTGATGTTGTTGTCGAGTTGTTGTTGATGTTGTTATTGAGTTGTTGTTGTTGATGCTGTTGTTGTTGTTGATGTTGTTGTTATTGATGTTGTTGTTGTTGATTTTGTTGTTGATGTTGTTGTTGTTGAGTTGTTGTTGTTGTTGTGTTGTTGTTGATTTCGTTGTTGATGTTGTTGTTGAGTTGTTGTTGTTGTTGTGTTGTTGTTGATTTCGTTGTTGATGTTGTTGTTGAGTTGTTGTTGTTGATTTTGTTGTTGAGTTGTTGTTGATGTTGTTGATTTTGTTGTTGATGTTGTTGTTGAGTTGATGTTGTTGATGTTGTTGAGTTGTTGTTGATGTTGTTGTTGAGTTGTTGTTGTTGATTTTGTTGTTGAGTTGTTGTTGAGTTTGTTGTTGTTGTTGAGTTGTTGTTGTTGATGTTGTTGTTGTTGTTGATTTGGTTGTTGTTGATTTTGTTGTTGATTTTGTTGTTGATGTTGTTGTCGAGTTGTTGTTGATGTTGTTATTGAGTTGTTGTTGTTGATGCTGTTGTTGTTGTTGATGTTGTTGTTATTGATGTTGTTGTTGTTGTTGTTATTGATGTTGTTGATTTTGTTGTTGATGTTGTTGTTGTTGAGTTGTTGTTGTTGTTGAGTTGTTGTTGATTTTGTTGTTGATTTTGTTGTTGAGTTGTTGTTGTTGATTTTGTTGTTGAGTTGTTGTTGATGTTGTTGATTTTGTTGTTGATGTTGTTGTTGAGTTGATGTTGTTGAGTTGTTGTTGATGTTGTTGTTGAGTTGTTGTTGATGTTGTTGTTGAGTTGTTGTTGTTGATTTTGTTGTTGAGTTGTTGTTGAGTTTGTTGTTGTTGTTGAGTTGTTGTTGTTGATGTTGTTGTTGTTGTTGAGTTGTTGTTGTTGTCGGTTGAGTTGATTGTATCTGTTTTATCGTAATTCATAAACGCGATGTAATATTCTTTAGCATGCTGTCAGTCACCGCGCTTGCTTTATTCGCGCCCGCCCGTAACATAACAAGTCAAGTATCAGGTACCTACGCGTATAAAAAAAGCATGATTTAATAAAGCATATAAAAAATCATGATTAAAATATAAAGCATTAAGCATTAAGCAAGTGATTGCCTTATAGCAACTTTGAACACCACTATCCCTAATGTGGATAAGTCGGACGCGTTATTTTTGGTAGTGAAGGACTGCGTTCGCGCTGCCCTTCTCATATTCCTTATTACAAAGAGCAAAGTTCACCACAGCTTTATTACATTGAGCTTTTGCGTTGAGAATCCATTACCTACTGTGTAAGCAATATTTCTACGCATTGCAAGGCAGCACATAGTGACACAACATATCTTATTATTTTATCCATCATGTAACTACATTTTACCTGTGTACAAATAAATAAATTTGAATTTGAGAGACTTGTCAGACTTGTAACATTACTCATCCCGGCAGAGACATTTTATTTTAATTTCTCCGGGTTTTAGATTCCGGAGATCACCACTGTTGTCGTTAAACTAGGTACCAATGATAAATTAGCAGTGGAATAGCCAGTGGAATATAATTTTTCTTGAATACATAAAACGAATACGTGAGTATATTATTAGATAATTAAGATTGAGGGTCGCAAGAGTACCTACCTTACCGATAATGACTACTGTACTATCCCCAAAAGGGACAGAGTAATGTTACCAACCTTTTACAGTAGCGCAAAATTTGTCAGTACGAGGTCAGGGCTGTATCGTTACGCCACTATCGAGTATTGTGTGACATCCTGCCATTGAGCGGATTTAGTTCGAATAGAACCATGACGTGTTTATTGAATATTGCCAATAAACACAAGTCATGGTTCTGAAATATTGCCAATACTGTCGCATTCTAGAGTATTTCGACACAAATCAGTACCTTATTGTTGCCTTTTGTTATAGCTTGATTTTAATTAAATAATGAGAATTATGTAAGAAAAAGACATGTTGCACCGACCACTAAGAAATTGGGCTAAGAGTAAAAGAATGGTGATGATGATATTATATTGTGACATAATAAAGTTGAAACTATTCAATCAAGTTGTTTTTTTTGCAATTTGCTCAACCAAAATAATAATTTTTCACACCACCTGCTCGCTATCGTCAAATTATATGACATTCAAGCCTAACCAAAATCAAGACATTTAAGTCCTAGGCTCTAGCCGGGCATTAATATGGTACTGAATTTCATTATGACCCGCTGGTCATTAATGTAATTTGAATTTGGAACGTCAACTGAGAAAAACGTATAGAAACATTAACAAAAAAAATTGCTCCATTGACGATATTAGGTATTTATTGTTTTTTGATGAGAATGCATGAGATCAGATTGAAAAAATAAAAAAAATCCGTCAGGCAGTAGGTATGTTATTTTAGTTCAATCTCGGATTTGATGCCAACAACTGCATCAGACTGCTTGAAACGTGAGTTGAATTATAGTTGCAGTCGGGTTTTGATTTTGTCATTTTATTTTTATTTGAATCCTTTTAGGGTTATATATTTTTGAAATCGTATCCTCAAGCCCTTTATTTTGATAACCCACATAGTAATGGTACTATTTTTTTCAAGACCTTCCTTTGTCTTCGTCTAAACTCCACTATTTTGATTTTATAAAAACAAAACTTAGCGACCCAAACGAGTCGATAGACTCCTCATGTATTAAAATCCATCCGGCCGTTAGGATGCTTCGAGAGTTTATAGAATTCCACATACATAGACGCAAAAAACATAACCTTGTCCTGTCACGTAGACGGGTAAATAGTGTACGACACTGCACATAACTAGGTATTCCACGGTTATTTAACAGTTTCATAAACTATTAATTCGATAATCGAATTGGTTTTTATTACCTCGCAGTAGGTGCGAAAAGTAGACTATTCTCCTCGGGGATAAAGGTGTCTTATTGTCGCGGGCGCTATTTTGAATCCTGAACGCAACGAAGGAGTCTATAGCTCCCGAGCGTATCGAAGAAGGGAGTTAAGACTAGAATCCTGAGTGCAGTGAGGGATTCAAGCTCGCCAAACACTTTATCCCCTTAGTGAATAAAATCTATTATTATGTCACAGCGAAGATTAATTATTTAACAACTCTGTAACAATATTCTGACAAATAAATGGACTATTACTGTTAGATATTTTTTATATTCTAATACTTAAAAATATAATTTATAAGTATTTAATTAAATAAAGGAAACATTTTATTATAAACTCGATGCCAACCAAGGATAGTAACTCGATAGCAAGATAATTCGTAATTCACGTTAAGAATAAAAACTTATAAAGATTTATTCGGAAAATTCCTACTTCGAGACTAAGGGCTGATTTTTCCAACACCAGATTATTTTATCCGAGGAATAATTTTGAATTTTTAACAGTTCTTCCATACAAAATCTGTCAGGCGATAATTTAATTCCACGAATAAAAATTATCTGTCGATTTAAAAATCAGACCATAAAACAAAATATGTTCTCGTATTTAACATATATGTATTATTCAATCAATAGTTTCCTTCGAGACGACATTTACATTGAAGCGTATTTCTTCAGTCTACTGTTGAAGCCGGAAGTATCCATCGCCGAACGCTGTTCACCTGTGCAGTACGCTGTAAACAAAAAGATTGTTATAAGAATTGTATACAAGTTTCCTAGGACATGTTTTTTTTTTATTTGAAATGGGTTTGCTCTTGACTCTAGTCTAGGTCAGAGTTGACATGTTACAGAAAAAAAATTAACACAAAAAATTGGGAGGATTAACGAAAAGTTGTTTCCATTTTTTGGGTTGTAACCACGGATCGCAGAACACATTAAACTTTTGAAAGTTAGTTTCATTAGCGATTTTTTATTACATTACCAAACCAATATAGCACAACAAAATTGATGAAATGGGGTAAGTAGTCTAATTTATTGATACTGATGACGAGAGACCAGGGGGCTTAATAAAAAGGCCACTTTGGCAGAATCATAAACATTATGAATCATAATGGACAGTTAACTGTTAAGTTAATCGTATCAAATCAATGGTGAAGGATTTTTCAGTTATTTTTTTTTGTCTGTGCTACTCGTAAAATACCAATCAATCCAATCCAAATCTCTTTGATTATACCTACGTAGTGCAGCGAAAAAAGAAAAACATGGACTGTCTTCGCCTTAAGCCAGAGACACATTACTGTGTCGTGTTGTGTCGTGACTCGGGATACACCAATCAAACGAATCTGTTCAGGACTACGTCAAATTACAACTAGTTTTGATTGGCGAAAACTGCGTCAGAAGGCGTGACGACACGCCACGACACGTAAGTATGTTTCCGCCATTATTCATAATGTTATTCTTTTATGATTCTGCCAAAGTGGCCTTTTTAGGCCCCCTGATTTCCCTACCAGTCTCTGTTAATGACGAATACTTACGGACAGAACTAGGTTCCCAGCCCACAAACTCGCCAGTCCTTTCATTCTCTTTTATCAGCCAGTCATGCAGTGGTGCGAAGTACTCCAGAACTCCACTGGCATCCATGTTCCGCTGGCCAGTTAACACCTCCATCGCATCAGGCCAGGGTCTTGAAGAACCCATCTGGAGCATTTTACTGTAAGGGAATGTACGAATGAAATGGAATGTATGAATAATAATTTTACAACCCTAGGATACTGATTCTTAGGAAAAATCTTTCGGTACACACAGTACTTACCGAAAGATTTTTGGGAAACCATAATCCACATTATTTTATTTCCGTGTAAGGGAAACCAAAGAATTACGTCTTTAAGATGGGCCGTAGCAAATTCCATTGACCGCTAAGGCTCAATTTACACCGCCGCGGAACGGAATGGAAGCGATTTTTTTTTGTACAAAGCATTATGAACTTTATGTCAATAGAGTAACGCACAAATTAGATGCACCCATACATACGTACAGGTCGCGCATCTTCTGGAGAATTATCGCGCGTTCTCGGGAATTCCCGCAGTAACAAGCTCGTATCAAGTTTGTACGATATACAATTGACATAAAGTTCATTTTGCTATTACAAAAACTCGATTCCACTCCGTTCCGCGGCGATGTAAATTGAGCCTAAGCGTTTGATTGAGAAAACCCTTATTAACGTAGGATTACAGAATGATTTTGCGTCATCACTATAAAATATTTCACGTCTAAATTATAATAATTCCAGCAAGACCAAAAAAAAACAATTGCAACTTACCCCAAAGCGTCTCCAGCCTCAGTACTTTTATAGATGTCACAGTTGGAGAGCAACTTGGTCTGGTCTCCACTGCTGTACTCGCCGGCTAACTGGCACAAGGAACGGTGGAATTGAAACTGGATGACGAATGAGATGTAGTACCTGGAAATTTAAATTGAAAAATGTTAATTAATCTGAGCAAGTCCAAATAACTGCTGCTCTATTTTTTTTTTGTAGTAAAATTACTAGAAATTGAGTCACTTTAACTGTAATGTTGGCACTGCATTACCTATCTACATATCGGCGTAAAGTACCCACATATCCACATATCGGCGGCGTTGGCCTGTTTCCATAAAGTGGGCTTGTCAGCCTATAATCTTTAGATCTGGTAGCGTCGTTTGACGTGTGTTTGAGCTCCGTAAAATAGGGTTGAGCTACACGTTGACTGATGCATGCATGCCGTCTAGTGGGACAGGTCAAATCATTGCTGCAATGGCTCTTTCCTCTAAAGTTCCTTCCAGACTTGGCCCTGTATTGTTAGACTCACATAAAATCCTAATAATATAATGTTAAGACTATATAAGAGACCATGATCTTTGAGTTTGATTCGGCATTTCTTCACAGGGATCAGTCAGCTAAAAAATGCCGGCGCCATTTAGTTTTAAAATATTGCCCAACAAAATATTGACGTTTAAAAAAAGATCTACTTGCATAAATAAACATCTTATTACATTTAATTTAAAAAAAAAACCAGGTAATGAAGTCGCTAGACACGAATTTCGGAAGACTATTTCTGCAACGCTTAATAGTAATTGAAATGACAAAGGAAACCCTCACCTCATATACTCTACATCAGCAGAGATGTGGTACTTGGCAGTCGGATCGAAGTCATCTTCAGTCCTGGGCGCCGGCGGTTCAATACCCTGGAGTGCCTCCCTTAGTTGCCAGTAGTGGCAGTTGTAATCCTCAGTGGAGGTGGTGCCTCGGAAGACGCCGTAACGGAATAGGTCGAGGAGGTAGGCAAAAGGCAGGAAGACTATCTTTTCCAAACCCTGAAATTGGAGAAAACAAAGATAGATACATTATACTTTATTGTATACCAAAAGTGTAACACAGCTCATAAGCAGTCATAAACAGCTAATAAACAGCTCATAAGCTCATAAACAGTTCATAAGCAGTCATGCTGTCATATTAATAAATTGTTAGAGCTTTGACAATTTAAGAAAATGGACCGAATAGAAAAGTAATATACAGCAGTCTATATTGATCAATACCATTCCCCATCTCCACAGATGAGGGTTTATGGAAGGCTCAGATCTCAAGAGTATATGGGGCAGCTCTCCACAGATTATGGCCATCCCGCACTGCATGCCACCTGTTCACTTGATGATCTAATGACTGCGTCAGTGACCGGAGTTCGCGCAGCTGACTTTTGGGTCAAAATGTTTAAACTGCCACCGATACGCTAAGAAGAATAACACCATGCTGAAGAAATTTGTCATGCTCGTCGATATAAAGAAGAGACTATTAGCCTGGTTATCTTTCTGGATATACATTCATACATATATAGAACTTACCATTTTATACAGCTGATTAATGTTAGACTCGATATCATCAGGTCCATCTTCTAGCAGACCCATTACTCTCAAGTGCTTGGGTGTAGCTACTGAAAGGGAGATGACGTCACCAACAGCTTCATGGAAACCTGAAAGGAAAACAGAAAAAGGATAGGTAGATAATTCAGTTTCCCAGGAAAGGATTGTGTATTCATTTTTATTTCGTTCTTTATTTTTAGTCCAAGGTGGTGCGTTAAAAAAGATTAAATTAATTGTTGCAGTTATTATATTTCTTCTAGTTTATAAATCAAACTTACCAGGATTAGCTCCAGCCCTGTAAATGATGGGCTGATCTTTGTACTGAAGGTAGTATTGAATGTGACCCATCTCGTGATGAGTGGTCTTGAAGAAGGCATCCGTGATTTTAGTGCATTGCTTGATCCTGATGGAGAAAGTATATTTATAAATTCTTGTGTCAGGAATAGATACATAATATTGATTGCACATCAAATCAAATGAATTTAACAACAATTAATGTTTTTTCCCGATTGTACAGTGACTGGGTTGCGGAGGTCAGATAGGAAGTGGCTCCATGTGAAATACTGGTATTCATCTGCATCCGGTTAGAGTAGAAGCCGACCCCAACATGAGAAAAGGCTAGGTAGATTAACTTAATGATTTTTCCCGATTGGCGTTACTAAATTGTGTTGACAAAATAATTAATTTCACTTTAATTACCCTATCCTCAGTTAAAATAAAGCTTTTTTTGCCTTATTTTTGTTACCTAAAATCTTCGCCATCAAAGAAGTCCCACGCTGAGGCATGGCAGACCATGTCCCGTCCATCATTAGGCTTCTCAATTATTGACCTCTCCCAGAACAGCTCAGGCATGCCACTCAGGCTCAGAGACGTGAAGAAGTCTTCAGCAGTCTCGAAGAACTTCAGGGCTGTGTAGTTCTAAAATAGGATGAAGACATAAATTTATCAATCTTGAGTTGACAAAATTATGACAAAGGTATTTTGGCTTTTCCTTTACTGTTGTAAAATCGTTGTAAATGTATAGGTGACGGTAAAGATTTTTTATTGTTTTGACCTTTATAAAAGTAAAGTGATAGTAAAGTGATCTCTCTTTTAACTAATTTACTATATAGTAACCTGGGCTTGTAGTGCAGCAGTGATATCAATATCAGGTTTATCTGGGTATGGCCTGGTGAACTTCTCCACGTTGTTCCAAGACTGAGCCCAAATATTACCTGAAATAGAGACTCATATCAGTACTTACAATAATTAATTGTACCATCGATTTATATTGAGATTTCTCGACTATACCAGGGACCTTCACGGCTTATCAAACAATATTCATTTAGACAGCTTAAAAGTGAATAATATCTGATAAATATGTATCTTTTAGTAGCATTATTAGTCAGAGTTTCTGCCTTTCCCCATGGAAAGAAGGAGTGAGTTACTGTATGTATATCTTTTGATAAGACCGCCTATGTAAAATTTCTACATATAGATCAGCTGTAATTCGTATGGTGTATATAATAAAGAGTGTTCTGTTCTCTCAGTAATATACTAGCGTCGCCAGTGTGGCACTCTACTATATTTTTAACGAATTTTCTATTATAAAAATTATATGGGTGCAGGGTGCTCAATAAACGACATAATATACCAATCGCGATTTTTCGCATTGCTCGCTGATTGATTATTTATAGCTGACCCATACAAAGAACATTCTAGCATGTAAAAGTATAAATCTTAAAACTTCATCTTACCCAACAAATGTGCAGGTATAGGTCCCTTAGCCGGCACAACATGTTCTCCGTACTTGAGTCTTAGATGTCTCCTGACATACGCGTGAATCTGTTGGTACAGAGGCTTGATCTGAGCCCAGAGGGACGCAAACTGGTCCTCACTGTCGTCTGACTCGTACTCGCTGAGCCACCATTCGGCTACGCTGTCGTATCCTGGAAAATATATACTAATATATTAATGACGTCGTTATTATGAGATAAGCCATATTTAAGAAAGAATAGAACATTCTCTCTGGATTTTTGAAAGCCTGATTTAGAATCTGATCAATAAATAATTGAGCGATAGCTTGTAAGGTCATATTGAAAATATAATTTGTATAAATAACAATAAAATGTTGTTTTCAAAAACAAAAATTTTGGTCAATTTGAAATCACTAACATAACTTTCGTTTTTCGCTATACAAAACCGAACATCATCTAAAAGGAATATGAAATAAGACGGTTAGCTTCGAAACCATTGTATATGTTTTAAGATCTAAGCCTATCCAAATCTTTAGTTTCTGTCTACTTGTTTAATTCTCGCCGTTCTGTCGAAAAGCATCATTCTTTGTAAACAGTACCTATTGTAAACCTTACCGTTCAACTTAGCAGCCTCGTTGTTCATAGCAACGTACTCAGTGAAGTTGCCCTTGGAAGCTGCGCCTGCGACCCTGTGCCACTCCAACCAGGTGTACTTCAGCTCCTCAGGGTCGTTGCTCTTCGCAAATATCTCGGTCACCTCTGGAATTAGGAGAATTTTGTTGGAATTTGTAAATATTAGGATACATATGAACGAACTATATGCATAAACGAATATTCTACAAGATAAAATATTATTGAAAGATGTTTGACGGGCTATGAAATTAAATAAGTACAAAAGGTACTCTTCTTATTATTGCATGGTACAGTCACGAGCACCAATATGTCAACACTTGGCAACTTCAAATTGCGATTTTTTCACGAAATAACGAATGCAACGTTGAAATACGACACTTTACATACACCTATGGGTTCGAAAATACTATGTTCCTACTAATATAAAATTTTAATCAAAAATAAAGGAGAAAATCGCCTTTGAATAAAGCAAAGTGTATACATACTTTTGCTCGTGACTGTACTTATTTGTAATAATCATATTTTAGTAGCTTTATTGCTAAAGGCTAGATTAAAGTAAGTTGCTCCTAGTTAGTAAACTTTGCACGATGATTAAAAACCAAAAATTTATTGAATCAATACATAGGGTTTCCACTGTCCCGTACCAAGTTTCCTCAACTAGGTACCTAGATCTTTCTTCAACACACAAACGTAACGTAAACGAAAGCTTCACCAACTAACCTGGTTCAACATGCAGGTCGCACTTAGTCCTATCCTTAAAGTCACAGATGGTAGCCTTAGCATACGTCGACTGCATATTACTGATGGCATTGATCAGTCTCTCGTTCAAGTCCTCAGGAAGAGCAGATGTACCAAGCTTGGTATACTTCTCGAACATTCTCTTCAGATCCCTATCTTCATACTCATGCCAAAGGTAGCTCATCGTCTCCTTCCAGTATTCCTTCTCTTCTTCTGCCAGTTCTAAAGAAACTGCGAGCTGGGATCAAAAGTAAGAATAAATATACAATATTTATTGCTTAAATATATATGTACAGACGCCAGCACATCAAGCTACTACAATCTGTCAAATTTCTTTAATAGATTTTCAACTTTATCACTAACGCTTAAGGTTCAAACTTGATTGGGAAAATTTTACAGTTTCGAGTAGCATGATGTGTTGGCGTCTGTACCTACAACAGTCCTTAAATCCGCCCCTAGAACGACCCACTGACCGAGTTCTTATTTTAAATATAACATTTTGAGGCTCAACAGCCACGTATGTTGGGTCAGTGACCCAAAATCTTGTTGTTTGTTTCTGGAAATCAAAACGTGTCTCGTGGGGTCAAAACAACGATAATTAGGTTAATATAAAAACAAGTTTAAAAAAGAATCAAGATTTTAGAATAAACCAGGTTCGGATAAAATATGGCAACGTTCAGAGGCGATAACAGACAAAAAAAATTGTTAAAATATCTGCGTCTTTAACCATGTAGGAAAAGGTAAATAAAGTAGTGATGTACATTTAAAAAGTAATACATTTAATATCCCTACATTCGTGAAACCAATACTATTTCCTCAACATGAAACATCACTAGCAAATAATATTCTCAGGAAACTTACCATGCGATCTTCATTATACTTCGTGATATTACTCTCATAGTCCCACGTCGCGATAGCCTTTTTATTCCTAGCCTTGGACATCAGCTCATCCAAGTTCCTCATGTAGTCCCTGCCGGCTGCTTCCTCGGCTGCTCTTTCCACCGCCCTCCCTCGAGCAGCCACGATGAAGACAGAGGCGATGGCACCCACCAGGGCGAGCTCACCGATGATCTTCATTACTAACTGTAATAAGGTCGATAATGAATTAGCCGCACAACATCTGGCTTAAGGGCCCGGCGGAGCATGCGTAGTTCATACAAACGTAATACCAAAATAATTTGTTTTTTTTGTCTTTTTTATTTGGAATGGACGATTTAAAGACGAGTTATGAGAAAAATAAGTTTTAGAAATTTCAAATTACTCATATCTCGTCTTTAAATCAGTCTCCTTTCAAAATATATATTTGGGAACCTAGATATTCTGTAAACCAAACGGAATAAATACATACTACCTTAAGAATATGTTTGATTTACAAATTATTTTGGTATTACGTTTGTAAGAACTATACGCATGCTACGCCGGCCCCTTAGGAGTTAAGAAGTTACACTAAAGAAAGAATTAATTTAAGCAAAAATACAGGTTGGCGTCTAGTAAACAAGTTTCGGGTAGAAGAGTATTTAATAAAACAATTGTGTCATCATAAAAACATAATGTAATAAGGATGTGGGTAGTGTAATATTGATTGCATAAAAACATAACCAATGGTCACTCGATTATGTTTTGAGAGGCATCGCAATATAATTTCACCTTTAAAAATCATGGATACTAACAACTTCACCGAAAAACCAATACTGTAAACTAAAAAAAACCAATACCGATTTTAAAAAAAGAAGAACCACTCCATTCAATCCAAATATACATAACTACCAAGTTGCTAACACAAATCAAGAAACACAAAACAAAAAATCAGACCAACCTACAAGATCACACGGTTTCACAAATGGCAATGACGAAAACAATCGCATATCAATGCATAAATACTTAAATACTGATGGCTCCGTCTAAAAACTCGGACAAAACAACGTGTCAAGGAGGATGGAAAGGTGAATGATCCAGCCAATATTGTTAGCGGCAAATTGAGCTGAACGGATGGGAAAAAAGAATATTAAGGTAAAGATAACCTCGGCGTAGCCTGCACTTGTGATATTGTTATTGTTGATAGACAGGTCCACAGCTAAATGTGTGCTGTGCCTTCTTCAGATTAGGTACAGCGTTTGGAAAACGCGTAATAAATTTTAAAAAAATCCTCAATTTTCATGATTGCACCTACCACTGTGTGTCTCTGCATCACCCAAAGGTTGACTGGTAGAAAATGCCTATGTCATTAAGTCCGCCTCTGTACATTTATGTGCTTGTTCCCGGATCAGAACGGAATAACTAGGGTTAACTGGGTTGTTATTGAAGTGAAAACTTCTTAAGGCGCGTTGGGCATTTTTTGAGATTGGAAAAAACCATTGAACTCGAGACACTGTTACCGCAGCCGACACCTCTGTTTTAAGTTTTGGTCATTACAAAGACATCAACGCGCGGTATAGTCAACAGCAAAAGTAGATGATCAAAATCAGAAATTCAATAGGACTGAAAACTGATCACGAATAAATGGCAGCTGTACTAGTAGTAAATGTTTGGTTTATGTAATTTACAATCATGTACTTTTGAATCACTTCGACTTCACACAGTTCTGACGCGAACTCCATTCATTAGTATTGAATTTCTGATTTTGATCATCTACTTTTGCTGTTGACATTTTCTTTTCAAGACATTTTCTTTGGCAAGAATGACCTTCAAACATATGTATTTATAAAATTACTATGCTCTTTCAAGTTTTTACTTCTGTCGGCACTCCTGGAGTGCCACTGTTTTATTTATAGGCTTTTCCTTTTTTCTGCCATACTTCCCGATTCCACGCGTCCCACATTCAGGATTTTGACGTTATCATCAGCCTAAGTGTTTTCCACGACTTTGGCGTTATCATGAACCCGACCCTATTCTACACATACCTACATTATTCAATACTGCCAAATAGTATTTTCCTTATCTTCGTTCTTTTTTCTTTGCAACCAGTTTAAGTGGATCAGTATCATTATAGTCGGCCCTATCTAACACATCTATAATAATAATAGTATGTTATATAAATAGGTATGTTATTTGTCATGTGAGTGTTGTATAACAGCTACATAAACTAGATCGGACAGTCTTAATAACTACTAAAATAGTAGTATTTTAGTAAATAAAAAAATACTGTCCGGTAAAGGGCAAAGAGCTGTATGTCCTGATGACCTTCGGTCGAATCGGACTCGCGCACCGAGGGTTCCATACTAATTTTAGGTATGTGAATAGTTTATCACGGGAATCGTGTCTCGAATATTTTTCCCGTTTTTTCGTTGACAAATATATGTACCGATATGGTATGGTCGCTCACAATGGGCCTTATAAGAAGGCTAAAAGTCACCCAAAGGACAATGGAGAGGGCTATGCTTGGAGTTTCCCTGCGTGATCGAATCAGGAATGAGGAGATCCGCAGGAGAACCAAGGTAATCGACATACCCCGAAGATTTGCCAAACTTAAGTGGCAGTGGGCAGGGCACATTGCTCGCAGAACAGATGGCCGATGAAGCCGAAAGGTTCTGGAGTGGCGACCGCGTACCGGAAGACGCAGCGTTGGAAGGCATCCCACAAGCTGGACCGACGACCTTGTGAAGGCCACAGGAACCCGTTGGATGCGAGAAGCACAGAACCGGTCGAAGTGGAGGTGCTTGGGGGAGGCCAAAATGAAATGATGATGATGATGAAATATATGTACGTATATAATAACTAGCTTCTGCCCGCGAAATCGTCCGCGTGAAATTTCTTACCCCGTCGCGTCTAATCGCCTGCCCGCGCTATTACTTCGTTTTTGCTTAGCGTTCTTATTGACTATTTTTCTTTTTGCTCGGCTTCTAAGAGTCATAGCGTGATGTTAAATAGCCTATAGCCTTCCTCAAGAATTGGACTACTAAATACATATACGATTTTTTCAAATCCGACTGGCAGTTCCAGAGATTCCCCCTACATACAAACTTTACTCTTTATAATATTTGTAAAGATAAGTACGTATATCAGTGTAAGCAGTAAGGTAAATATTTAGGTAACATTAGTGAAGTCCATAAACTATGAAAGCACTGAGTATTGCTCTAACGAAAAGATAAACTGGATTAGTACTGGACTGAACTGGATTTTGTACTTAATCCTGAGATCCTGAGTAAACTATTGTCCCCTTATATCGACATAGGTCGCGGTTAGTTACTGCACCTAAGTTTGTAATCAAATTTTTTTTTTTTGTAAAGTAACTACACGGTTTTCGGATTTTTCCTTTACTTGTGATACATGATAATGCTTCTTGCCAAATTTCATGATTCTAGGTCAACGGGAAGTACTCTATAGGTTTTGATTCCCTTGCGAGTGTCAAAATATGCAGCTTATGGTGAACATAAACGCCCGAATCTTTTAATTGCGTTGACTTAGAAGTTTGATTTTTTGACTGCTTCAATGGATTGCAGCCCTGAGTATTTGATATTAATTTCAACTTGATAACTCCACGCGTTCCTGAGAAAAAGGGTCTTGACAGACGGACAACGAAGTGATCTTATAAGGGTTCCGTTTTTCCTTTCGAGGTACGGAACGCTAAAAATTCAAAATTTACATACTACCTAACCTACTAACTAATTTTATTTTTATTACCGTGCCGATCGACCGACCGATCGTATCTACCTATTATTTAAGTAATATTTATTATAGATACCGCAAATAGTTGTTACAGCGAATAGTCGAATACCGATTAATTGCCATTCCCTATGGCGAATAGTCGAATAACTCGCCATTATTATTTGACATAAAAAAAGGTTTATAAAAAATAATTTCTTTGTTATCAAATAACATTATCACGCTTGTAGTAGTCTTGAACTTACCAATCAATTATTTGTAACTGTAATCTATAAATTTCCTAAGGATACGAGCAAAGAAAACAATGAAGTCAGTCTCATACGCTATGCAGTCCATATAATTGGTTTACTGTAAATAATTTGGTATTAAATGAGAAAAAAAAACAAAATGCATTAGATTCGCTTTACCGAATGTTAGAAGTAGTGAATGTCATGTTGTATCGAATAAGGAGATACTTGAATTCGTCGAAAATACGATTTTCCTGGGGATCACGCTTGTCTCTAAGCTATAATGGGGTCCTCACTTAGCATCACTTGTAGGGCGGCTAAGTTCAGCCGCTTACGCTGTTAGGAAAATAAGTCAATTAACAGACGTAGAGACCGCGAGACTGGTTTATTTTAGTTACTTTCATAGCATCATGTCTTACAGTATTTTGTTGTGGGGACGAGCTGCAGATATTGATTCTATCTTCATTCTGCAAAAGCGGGCTGTCAGAGCCATCTACAAGCTCAGCAGACGCGAATATCTAAGGGAACTGTTTAAAAAAAATAACATCATGACGATTCCTTGTCGATATATATATGAAAACTAGGTATAATTTTCACAAGAGAAATAGGAACAAGTTTGATCAACCGCGTTTCAGATTGTCTAAAGTAAACCACTATAAATTCTTCAACTAAATGAGAAGAAAAGACAAGCATAGATATTATTATAAGTCGGATGATTATCGTAGATAAAAATGCTTGGCTTAATGCTGGTCCAGCTCCACAGGCACTTGTCTTGGGCTCACTAGTTAAAATTTCAATATTTGGAAGAGATTCATCCGTTTTTATTTTTTTTTATTAGTGTTTCTGACATTACTAACTTAAATGTTTATTTTTATTCTTCCTGTTTGGTAGGCAATTTTTTTCATCTCCTATATAAATTGTAAACTGTATGATGTAATTTAGTAGCATTTTTAAAAGTTTATAAATGTAAGAACCATGGATGCGTTTATAATGATATTTTGATGTTGACTTGAAAGAGCATGGCAGTTGAGAATGTGTCATGCTCACTTAAATGTCTCACTGATGGTGGCGCGTGTGTTGGATCATTCGGTTCCCTACAAAATAATTGAGCTGGATGGTGCTGATCCACGCGTCCTGTTCGTGAAGGGCGCCGTTGGTTGAGACTGGTCATCTCTTAACTGCCAGGGCTTATTTTTAATCTTATAATCATTTTGAATTGTTTCTTTATTTGTGTTTTTTGACGTGACAACGTCTTAAATTAGGTTGCGGCTGGGAGTCACTTATGAAAAAGTGTAACGCTCGGTAACGTTACGTTCTTATTTTAAATTAGGTTGCGGCTGGGAGTCACTTATGAAAAAGTGTAACGCTCGGTAACGTTACGTTCTTATTTTCATTTAATTCCTTGTTCCTATTGTGCAATTTAATTATATTCATATCAATAAATATTCTACCGAGAAAAAGACGTTGTCACGTAAAATCTTCGCCCGTAAAACCGACTTTACAGGCAACCATTTTTTTTATAATTCTCACATATAGAAGCAACAAGAATAATGTGCCCAGGATTTTGTAACATCTTGATTTAAAAGAGTGTCCTTGGAGTTTCTAGCACGTTCTTCTCCATAGATATTTACGTTTTGAAATGGGCATTTAGCTTCAACTTTCTGACTAGCTGACTGACTATTTAATTTTGACAATTCAAAAGTGATAATAGGTATTCATACTTACAAATAAAACCTTTTTAGCAGTCTGACTGCAATATCCACATGGCATCTTGCTATTTTTTTTAGTTCTATTTATTTTAACCATCAGAAAAGACGATTTTATCACTGTGACACACAGAACCACCTCAAACTCTCAACGAACTAAAACCAGTGGTTCATACTCAAAAACATTAATTATTATGTAAATTAATTACAAACGTGTCATGCTTTTAGGATTTCAACCTGTGTTTTGTGTGACGAGAAAATTGTCGCCGAAACAAATCAGACGGGTGGTTGGTTCATGCTGAATGTAGCATGAAACAAATAACAATTCTACAATATAGTATTAATGATTTATTCCTGTCTGATCCCCTGACCCCCCCCCCCTTCCCCCCCCCTCGATCTCCTGCTAATTCTTCTTCTATTTCAATCTCATAGTCCTCCAGGCCGAATTTTGACCATAGCAGTCAATCTTAACGGAGACTAGCCATCTAAGTACGTGGGAGATGCACAAGTGAGTGCGCAGACACAGGTGCACTCCCTCTACCCTCACTTTCATAGCCCGATGTGATGGCACGACCGGAGAGAGATCAGGACCAACAGCTTAACGTGCTTTCCGAGGTACGGGGGTTTCACAATATAGTATTAGGTACCTAGAGCCCGAAACGGGAGTTGGATCAAATATCGAGCATCCGGAGATACCTATCAACGCCGTATTCCACCAAGCTACCTGATGGTAACAGACGGAGAAAAACTGTTGGCAAAATGAAGACGAGTCACGTTCTCAGAAGCGAGAGAATGACTAGGAAGAATATAGTATTAGAGATGAAATTTGAAGTAACATAGCATCCTTTCCATTGTGTCGTTGGTCTAGTGGTTGCAACTAATGAGCATGGGGTCCTAGGTTCAAATCACAGATTGGACAGTGTTATTGGGTTTTTCTGTAAGAAGGAATGTCTTAGTAGCTGCTCGGAGTCTTGGTTAGTGCCAGTTATTTGGTAACAGACACGCCTTATATTACGAGGTGTTATAACATCACCAGGAAAATGTGTAACTACCTATCGGTACTATAAACCACTGTCTACCTCATCGGGAATTGCAGGCGTAACATTTTCTTATGTAAGGCCAAAGGTACGATAGAGCTATTAACCTGGTTGTCCTCAAGACAAATGAGATAAAGATATGCAAAGTAAAACTAAACGTATTGGTAGCAAAAACTTACTTAGCATTTGTTTGCAAACTTGTCAATTTACGAACTGTGCAGTGCGATTCTGTAACCACCACACCGTGAAAACTTAGGTGAAGTGAGCGTGGAGTGAGCTGTCAATAGTGTCAATTCCTAGCAAAAACAATCTCACTTCACCTAAATTTTCACGGTGAAATTTTTACAGAATCGACCGGCTGGTATAAAATAGTAGGTGGAATCAACATAATATGCTAGTGCCGTTAGTGGCTAAATGATAACAGCCGCGCGAATCGATCGAAGGTTCAGCTACGCTTGCCGCGGTCGGTTCGTGGATGGGTAACCATCCATTAATATCGAGACCTCTCCGTACCTCAGAAAGCACGTTAAGCTGTTGGTCCTGACTGTCATTGATAGATCTGTGACAGTCGTTACGGGTAGTCAAAACCCCAAAGTCTGACAACCAGTGCGTAGCGAGGAATGTATGTAAAACTAACCAATAACAAAGCTAACTTAGTTCAAGCTATGAAAATGAAGCGATGTTATTGGTTTGTTTCACACACATCCCTCGCTTCGCATCCTCACACATCTCTGGTGGAAACGCAGCCTTACCAAGGGGTATCCGGGGTGGAGGTCAGATAGGCAGTCGCTTCATGTAAAATACTAGTATTCAGGTGCATCCGGTTAGTCTGGAAGCTGACCCTAATATAGTTGGGAAAAGGCTTGTCAGATTAATTGAATGACTCTTTTTTATGCAGTCCGACAGTGACCGCGCTTTAGGTCATGTAGGCCCCTTAAAAATATACAGGGTGATTGGAAGATGGGTGCAAAGCTTTAAGGCGAAGATAGTACAGACAATTTAGAACCATTTAAGCCATGGTTGTCTTAGACGAAGTCTTTCTACTTTTTTTTTTACCAATTTATTAAGATTTTTTTCAAAAATTCCTAAATTTTTAACTAAACTATTTATTTATGGCCAAATTGAATGATAAACGAATTCATTTTTATTGTATTTAATTAAAGTAATATGTAAGCAATCTAGCAAAACATGTTTTAGGCCTCTGTGTCGTTAGACATTTTTTTTACAGATATTTAAAGTTCATAACAAATTTTAAAATTCATAAATACTTTTTGTAAACCTTATTTTAAAAATAACGGAGCGTGCTTTTTTTGTTCAAACCTTTTTGAAAACATGCTTGATAATCGCTCTTTCTTTTGAGGTAACATTTACGCAGATATCTTACAAATTATTGAAATTAGAACTTAAAAACCAATTTAAGGGAGAAATTTTAAATTTAGGCAGTCTAAATAGAACAACATTTGAATTAAATTTATTTATGTTTCATGGTCAAAATGTTGTCCGTGATTCCTAATACAAGCACGGCTCCGTCTTCTCACTTCTGTTGTTGTTATTTTCAACATCATATCTCCAGCTTCATTGTTTCAAACTCTGAATTCATTCTCTCTGTCAGTTCTTCTCTCGTGTTTATTTCAACATTCGTATACACCAGCTCCTTGACCCGGCCCCACACGAAAAAGTCCAGCAGGGTCAGATCTGGTGAACGAGCGGGCCAAGGGATGGGTCCATCTCTGCCAATCCAGCTGTCAGGAAAGCAATTATTTAAGTGTTCCCCATGTGTTGTGTGGGTTATGAAAGTTTGTAATGCCCTCCCTAGAAAATTTGCTTTCATCCGTCCACAAGATTGATTTCAAATTCAAATTTTCTAGGGAGGGCATTACAAACTTTCATAACCTTCATGAATGGGCCGCCAAAGACAACAATCCACATTTTAAGAAGCAGGTGTCGTTTCAGAGGAAATTCTCTGTCAATGTTTGGGCTGGAGTAATTTGCAGGACGTTGATTGGGCCCCACTTCTTACCGGAGACTTTCAATGGTGAAAATGATTTGCACTTTCTACAAGTGGATTTACCAGAGCTGATAGAGGAAACCGGTGTCCCGATATTCGCAAGAGACAGTACAGTCATCTTTCAGCAAGACGGCTGTCCAACGCATTGGATGTTAAATGTAAGGGAACACTTAAATAATTGTTTTCCTGACAGCTGGATTGGCAGAGATGGACTCATCCCTTGGCCCGCTCGCTCACCAGATCTGACCCTGCTGGACTTTTTCGTGTGGGGTCGGGCCAAGGAGCTAGTGTATACGAATGTGGAAATAAACACGAGAGAAGAACTGATAGAGAGAATGAATTCAGAGTTTGAAACAATGAAGATGATGTTGAAAATAACAACAACAGAAGTGAGAAGACGGAGCCGTGCTTGTATTAGAAATCACGGACAACATTTTGAACATGAAACATAAATAAATTAAATTCAAATGTTGTTTTATTTAGTCTGCCAAAAATTTAAAATTTCTCCCTCAAATTGGTTTTTAGGTCCTAATTTCAATAATTTGTAAGATATCCGCGTAAATGTTACCTCAATAGAAAAAGCGATTATCAAGCATGTTTTCAAAAAGGTTTGAACAAAAAAAGCACGCTCCGTTTTTTTTAAAATAAGGTTTACAAAAAATATTTATGAATTTTAAAATGTTTTATGAACTTTAAATGTCTGTAAAAAAAATGTCTAACGACACAGAGGCCTAAAACATGTTTTGCTAGATTGCTTACACATTACTTTAATTAAATACAATAAAAATGAATTCGTTTATCATTCAATTTGGCCATAAATAAGTAGTTTAGTTAAAACTTTGGGAATTTTCGAAAAAAATCTTAATAAATTGGTAAAAAAAAAGTGGTAAGACTTCGTCTAAGACAACCATGGCTTAAATGGTTCTGAATTGCCTGTACTATCTTCGCCTTAAAGCTTTGCACCCATCTTCCAATCACCCTGTATATCCGCTTGTGCGTTAGTGCATAAAGTGGACAACATTCGTCTCGTTAAATATTCTAGTTTGGTATTCATAAGCGTTACAAAACATTGTTAGTCAAATATTTGTGACAGTTTCAAGCAGTATGAGTATTTTTTTTCTTCTCTTAAAGAATAATATATGAAGGAGACATTCGCAATAACGGAGTAGGTCTGACCGTGGTGTGACGTCATTTTCGACCTAATTTGTTTGGCATTTTGTATTATTTACACAAAGCAGAGAATTATTCTAAAGATAAGTACGCAAGTAAGTTTTTTTTTTTTTAAAGAAAGAAGATGATGTCAGCATCGAGGAGGGGCCCCTTAAGGCCGAAGCCTGCCGGGTCAGCGGGATTGTCCGAAAGGGTTACCGCTGGCCCGGAACATAAAGAGCTAAGGAAAGAACCTGGGTGGGTTTCAGTCAGTAAGAGTCTGACACTCCCTTCTTCTCCACCCAGAGCGGGAGGGGTCATTTGATGATTTCCCATCCGAAAAAAAAAACCCCTACATTTGTCAGTTGTTCATAATGATGAGTACAATGACCTCTTAACAGGTTGTTAATGTTTTACCAATAACCCTGTATATAAAATTCAAAGTCCTGATTGACTCATAATATATCAACGCACAGCCTAAACCGCTGGTCCTAGAGACATGAAATTTGGAGGGTGTATTCTTTGTGAAGAGTAGGTATCCATTCAAGAGGGTGAATGGGGGGGGTGTGAAATTTCACGCGGACGAAGTCGCGGGCAGAAGCTAGTAGTGTACAAAATTCATATTATAAAAACATACACTCACGTCTTCTTTCCATAGGGTTAGGCAGAAACTATATTATAACTGTTTATTTATAAAATATGATTAAAGTTAAGTGACGTTCAAACGTCAAAAATGTATGGCTAAACAGTCGCTTATCACTACTTAACTTTAAGCAACGTTTATGAATAAAGGGGTTAATAACAGAAAATACACAATACTTACGAGAAA
This sequence comes from Oligia fasciuncula, assembly GCA_963082905.1. NCBI lineage: Eukaryota > Metazoa > Arthropoda > Insecta > Lepidoptera > Noctuidae > Oligia > Oligia fasciuncula. The sequence continues at coordinate 20,837,857 of OY720391.1, read as the reverse complement.
ACGCTTTTGTTCTTTAGACAATATCATGTCCGATACCAAAATGTCCAAAAAAACTTTATGCTATGCAACACATTTACTTAAAAATATCTCTTATTGTACAATTCACAAGGCACATTATCCTTTTTCACGGTACCATGAATTTAATAAATAAATTCATTCTCTAAACGGAATCTTGTATCACGATCAACTTTGATGACACTTCGCACAATAATAAGGATGTTAGCTGCAATCTTTTTAATTTCAACTAATTATTAAACATTATAAGGAAAATGTTGTTTTTCTTTGTTTCCACAATGAAAATCTTTTATTTTTCAGTGCGGTTTAGGCCCGGCGCCCACTATCGGCATCGGCACGGCTGAGGATTTTTATGCGACAAATAGAAATATAACCTAATATGACAATAAAATTTAAATTTCATTGACACGGTAGTCGGATAACCTATCTTTATTTTTGCACCTACGATGATTATTATCATTGAAATTTCAATTTCAAATTTGTTTTGCATTTAACAAAATACGTAGGTATACAGGTTTGATACGATTCGGCGTAATGCTTCGCTTAGATGAGGGATTTTAATTAAACCACCCACATATGCCTCCTTAGTATAAGTGGCAATGTTAAAAGTGTTAAAATCAACGGTCAAATATACAAAATATATTTTTATGAACTTGGCAAAACTATCTGAGTTATAGATCGTCATCTGCCTAGCCTTTTCCCAACTATGTTGGGGTCGGCTTCCAGTCTAACCGGACGTAGCTTACATGGCGACTGAACGACTGTCAAAGATCCACGAATGACAGACCAACGGCTTAACGTGCTTTCCGAGACACGGAGGCCCCTCTATCTGAGTTGTAGATGGAGAAATAAATTCATGTGATATTGGTATAATATTCTGTACCTACAATACAATCATCGGTTGTATGATCGCTTTTAGCGACAAGACCGCCCGTTGCGTCACCTCATAAAAAAAATCTACATTTACGAGCATATCTGTAATATTTATGGTGTACAACAATATTCTATTATATTCTATGACATCTTCCTCAATCAATTTGAACATCAAAGTACTCTAGGTAAACCTTCAATCGGTAAATATCGTTTCTAGAACCACTCGGTTTTCCGTTCCGCTTACATTTGTAATGTGTCTGTGTTCTGAATAAAGATGTCATATTCTGTGAATGTGCTAAATTGCTCACGCTACCTTCAAAAATTTTATAGGTACCAGTAGAGATCGGCCCTAGCATATTTGGCGAAAACTTGATTACTATCTATGTGGGTGTACTATGGTAGGTACATCTCTGCTTATCTCTTCTGAGATTACAGGCGTTATGTCGATTACTATCTACAAAATACTAGTCCTAAAAAAAACTTGCCGCAAACATGCCCCATTTCTGGAAAGGTCTCACAGTATTTCGCATCTCTCGTTATCTTTCCTGGTCATGATCACGGCAAAGCTCTTTTTTTAGAATATTATTTTCTTAACTAGTTATAAAAAAATACAAGACTCACCGCCTGTTTCCTGCTGCTATCAACTCCACACTGCTACTTGCGACGAGATGCGGTACGTATTTATCTAAGGCACTCCAAGAATGATAATCTGCCTCAGTTGAATTATTGATCCTGATCGTACTGATACATGATTTAACAAGTTTTGTTTGTTTGTAATCGAAATAATTTGCATGCTATTGGGGTTGTGTAAAACCTGTTTTCAATTTTAATATTGTTACAAAATATGGTTTTGTATTCAAGTTTAAATGAGAATATTCTGGTTTGGTTTATTTAGGGCCCGATAAAAAAGACTAAATCGATTCGAAATTCCGCACCCATTTTCCTTATCCCAAATAACCCCAACAAACTGGATATTGATAACCATATATGTTTATCCATTACGAGGCCAAAAGAGCTTGTTTTCTTACAACTCTCATCATACAGATTACTTTAAAAATAAACAGCACAGCAGTATCAAACTAGTTTGATCTTCAACTAGCTGCCCGTGCACTTGTCATTGGCTCAACTCCAAACGTGTTTGCTTTGCATAAATACATTCTCTAGGATTTTTCCTTAAAACTAAACGTGTGTGGAATCAAAATATTGATCAAAGTTAGCCTTGAACCTGATTATTGTCATGTTGGTTCAATGTAAGGTTTGCATCCGCAACAACGGGATCCGTATAAAAATTATTTGCTTGAATTTTGGCGAACACATAATAAGCCAAACGCAGAAATACCTATGTACTGTATCCTTTTGTACTTCTACAGACAAGCATAATCAGCCTGTAATGTCCATACTGCTTGGACACAGGCCACCTCTCGTTGGAGTGGGAGTACGCACTCGAGGGAGTGGGCCGCAATCCACCACGCAGGCCCAAAGCAGGTTGGTAGATGTCACATATCTTCAAATTTTTGGTTCTCTAGATATGACGATTTAGAAAGCAGATCTAGAATAAATCCGAAGTGTTAAAGTCCTTAATACCTTGTTCCTGTATTTATACTTATATTCTTTTCTTTTTTAATCTTTTATTTTAATTTCATCGTACACAGTTCAGTCACATCACAATTAATAGGATCGATTATTCTTATTACAACATTTACAACATAACAATTGTCGAATTCTGAGATAGCTGAATCTCTTGTCATCTTTGTTATCATAGCACAGGCTTTGAACCCACTTGAATTTTATTTAGCGTTACGCGATGTTTCGACAAGAAACGATTTTATCATTATCTTATATTCTACTAAATCATATCATAAGAATAATCTAGGGGTTTTGTCGAGTTGTTGCTAAACAACGTAAAAAGATAAAGTCATAATCTGGCTAGCCGTTTCCACAATTATGTTGGGGTCGTCTTCTAGTCTAACCGGATGTAGCTGAGTACCAGTATTTTACATGAAGCGACTGCCTATCTGCCCTCCACACAACCCAGTTACTGGGTAATACGATATCCCTTGGTAAAACTGGTTGTCAGATTTTCGGGATTCTGACAACCCGTAACGTCTAGAGCAATCTACAGGTAAAATGCTTCATCATAATGGGTTATTCGGTTTATCCAAGAAATCCACCCTAAGGTGGATACGGAATGGAGAGTGCGACTGTCGCAACCCAGTGCTGGGCACGCCACAATTGCGGCGATAAGTCCCCTCTTTGAGGAGTGGCTAGAGAGACGCCACGGCGTCCTCACCTTCCGCCTAACGCAGGTCCTCACCGGACACGGCTGCTTCGGGAGGTTCCTGTTCCGAATAAGGCGGGAGGAAACGCCCGGGTGTCACCATTGTGTGGATCGCCCGGAGGACACGGTGGAGCATACGGTGGAGATCTGCCCAGCTTGGGCAGAGCACCGCCGTGTCCTCACGGCGGCGATCGGCGGCGGCGATCTCTCGCGTCCGGCCCTAGTCCGGGCCATGGTACGGAGCGAGAGTGCATGGGAGGCTATCGCCTCCTTCTGCGAAGCAGTGATGCTCGCGAAGGAGGAGGCGGAGCGCGTGAGGGAGCGGCAATCCCTGCGCCCTTACGCCCCCAGCCGCCGCAGAAGACGCACCGGGCGTCGGGAGTCGATAGCCGATTCCCGGCCACCGTAGGCGCGGGCTTGCGGGCGGCGAGCAATGGGCAGCTCGCCGTCCGGTAAGGACCAGGCCCGGGTCGACGGCGCGTTGTGTTCCACGCGCGCCTCAAGGAGATGTCAGCACCAACTGACGGGGTCCGCTAGGGCCGATGCCCGCCGGGGTCGCGGGTTGTTCGAAAGAGATACCGTGGCCCCTGGCACAGGCAAGTGAAGGAACACGGGTGGGTTTTAGTCAGTAAGAGTCTGACACTCCCTTCCGCTCCGCCCAGAACGGGAGGGGTCATTTGATGATTTCCCACCCAAAAAAAAAAAAAAAAAAAAAAAAAAAAAAGGTGGATACGGAAACGCATGAATTGGTTGGATAAACGGAATTTATAGGCTTAGGGTGGATTCTCAGTTAGACATGCGCTTAATTTCATGTCGGAAAATATTGAGACTGTATTGTACACATTACCAACTCAAAATCTGACCTAGTGAAATCTGACCTACTTGGAATCTGACCTTCATCGCCAATATCGTTTCCGCGTACCTTAGGGAGGATTTGTTGAGGTAGATAAACGGAGTAACCGGTCATAATCATTTCAACCAAAATATGGCCAATGCTGGACTTAAGCCTCCTCTATCGCTTGCCAAAACGATGGATATTCCGCTACCCAAATCGAGCAATTCTCTCGTCTTTTACCAGTTTGCCGGCTCACTTTGTGGGTTGTGCCCGCATTGCACCTTGCTGTGCAGTGTGCACCCGTCGCACCTGTGCGCTATTCGAATTTTCGCGTTTGTATGGAACGCGGAGTTTATTGTGGAATGGCGTGGTCGCTAGTCACATACCTACGTACTTCGTGTATGTTTGCGGGTCATATAGATGTAGGCGCTTTTGGGAATCAGGGATGCATTTGGTTTCTATTACCTTGGTTCTCCTGCGAATCTTATCATTTCTGATTCCATCACTACGAAGATGCATACATGTTTTAAAATAAAATCCCGTGCATTCCTTATAAAAAAAACATTTATTATGAATACTGTGTTGCTTGTCTGCTATAAATTAGACTATAATGGCTGATTTTTCAATCGTCTGATAACTTTATTCGAGGAATAATTTTGAAATTTTGACAGTTATTTCATACATAAACTGTCAAACGTCAATTTTTTTCCTCGAATGAAAGTTATCTGGCGATGGAAAATTCAACCCTTAGTGTAGTAAGTACTCAACGCGTCACGACTCAGCCGGTTCTTGTGTCTCTGGTTTCGTCACCTCCTTTGCGCTTAACGCGGCCCGCTGTTCCGCTGTACAGTATTCTGGAAAGAAATAGAAGAAGTTTTAAGATTAGAAAAGTAGTTTGACGAAAGTTTCTGACTGGATCTACGAAGGTTAGGCCACCTAAGTTACTTTTAAAGTTGACCGTAATTACCACATCTCTTTAAGTGGTTTGATTGTCAAAAGGTAAAAAAAGGAGCAGCTAAAATTTGGCCGGAGACTGGAACTGAACATGTAGGGGTTTATGTATAAACGATGATTAAAGTTAAATGACATTTAAACGTCAAAAATGTATGGTTAAGGGTCCATAGCACACGTATAAAACCGGAAAGGGATCGGCACGAGCCGTTCAGTCTTCTTTGTATGAAACTCCCTACTGCAACGCACACTAATCGGAATCGTAACGTAATCGCCTCGCCTCGGGACAAGCAAACGAACTGCGGTGTGGTGCGTTACGGCTCGACGTCCCCGAGCTTACGTCTCTCCGTACCCGAGCTTACGTCTCTTCGTCCACCCTTGCCGCTCTCACCCCTCCGGCCTGCCTGCTGCACCATCAACCAGCGGTCGGCGAGCCGTAAGCGCGGCGTCGCGTCGCCTAGCCGTACTGCCGTCCTTTAACTAGAAGGCCGTTAAGCCCAAAAAGTTGTTTCGGAGAAAATGGCAAAAAACGCGGGAATCGTTATTTCTTAAAAACTATGATACTTAGGTTAATGATTGTTGGACACATCAATAGATATTTCTTACTGTTTATCCTAAATAACACTTTCTGTCCAATAACTATTATTAGTTACTTTTAAAATTCATTTTTCTTATTTTGTTAAGCATCTAACCTAGTTATTGCATCTTATTACTGCACTAAAAGGCCGTTAACCATACCTTAGCGGCTTTTTAGTGAAGTAATTTATTTAAAATGCTACGCTTCGTAATTTTTGTTATATTTTGTTTATAAATACTTAACTAAAAAGTTGTTAAGTGACATAACTGCTTTATAGTCATGACATTCGCTTCGATTTCAATTTCAAAAAAATTCCTAATGATCGGTTACGGGGCTTTAAATGCTTTTTAGCTAATTGTTGCCAATGTTTTAGGGAACTTTTGTAAACTCTTAACTACTTTACTTAACTAAAAGGTGGCTAAAAATATTTCGCTTGTGGTTAACTTCTTTCTAGTTTAGCATTCATATGGAAATATGTGAGTAATTAATCAAATAATTGTTCTTTTAAAAATCAAAAGTTTAATAATTCAACGTTTATAAGGTAAAATAAGTACTTAGAAGATAGGCAATAATCAACTAATAACTAATTATGATCTACCAGATCATGAGTTCATTATTTGGCATGGTCAATATACTTAATCCATCCATTGAATTAATAGAAAACTTCTAACCCAATTATTTTAATAAACTAAGGCATAATTATATATTATGACATTACCTATATCAGCCTTATATGTGGTAACTTCAGTCTTAATTTTTTTACAAATATGTAAAAGTATTGAACTATGTAGTAAAATTGCATACTGAATAAATAATTTAATAAAACATAAACAGCACTTTCAAATGTACAAATTAAATGTATCAAATCTTAATTTTACTAATATTATAAACTAGCTTTTGCTTAGCTTCGCCCGCGTTGAGGTTGGAAATTATCCTACGGGAAAGTACTACCGCGGTCAAAAGCATCATACATCCTAACCATGATCATGATCTACATGTGTGCCAAATTTCATCTAAATCTGTACAGCTCGTCCCGCGCTAGACATAAACGCTCAAGATAACATACTCAATTTCGCATTATAGTATTTCTTAGATACATAATATAATAAGTATGGATTTGAAAGTCTGTAAGTTTGATGTTTGTTCGCCTCAACGGCTGATCGGATTTGATTGAAATATGGCACACTGGTAGACCATGACCTGGAAATAAGACATAGAATAGGTACTTTTTATCCCGGTAGTTCATTTCCGTGGATTAATTATTTGAAACGCTTCAAAAGCTTCTAGTTTTAAGTATTTAGGAACATAACATTATCTAAATTAAACACAGTCATCAATCAACTCAGCCTATCGCAGTCCACTGCTGGAGCAAAGACCTCCCCCGGCTATGCCACAACACCCTGCCCTTCACCTTCCGCAACCAGTCTATCCCAACCTTCAGTCCTTTCAGTTCTGCCTTTCAGTCCTTAGGCCGTCAGTCCATCTAGTTGGGGGGCGGCCCACACGACATTTGCCGATACGCGGTCTCCACTCCAGGACTCGTCTGCTCCACCGGCCATTGGCTTCGACAAACATGGCCAGCCCACTGCCACTTCAGTTTGCTTTCTCTGCCAGCTATAAGTATCTGTAACTCCGGTTCTTTTCCGGATACTTTCATTCCTGATTTTATCCATCAAAGAGACTCTGAGCGTAGCTAGCTCCATAGCGCGCTGAGCGGCCTTGAATTTGTGAACCAGCCCGACCGTCAGTGTCCTCGTTTCGGCACCGTATGTCAGATGAAAGATGTGTCTACTGAGCTGGATGACTTGTTATAGACATAATCCTTTCAGAACTTCGAGAAGTGGCCCTTCTATGTGGATTGGATTCGTTAAGATGTGCGAATTGTATATGAATTTTGTCTTGTCTATGCTGAAGCCAACCCGCCGAGAAGTTCCATTTCGGCTGGAGAGACTCAGCTAATATGACGATGTCATCGGCAAATCGAACAAGACGAACAGACGCTGAAACAGTTAGACCGGATGTTGCTCAGCCGAAATGGAGGCTCCATATAGGCTGTGCAGCATCTGGTCTAACTGTTCCAGCGTCTCTGCCACTATGACGATGTCATCGGCAAATCGAAGATGTGAAATGTACACGTTGATACCTTGTCCAGTCCAGTCCAGCGCGGCAGAGTCTTGAAGACGTCCTCTAACGCATGGGTGAACAATTTTGTGGATATTACATCTCCCTGTGTCAATCCTCTGAGCAGTTGGAAGGGGTGGTTTTCTGATCCTGGATCTGAACAGTCATCGTGGCAGCGTCGTACAAACATGCACGCACACGCGCGGTCTCTCTCTCTCTCTCTCGTCTCTCTTCGATATATATAGCGCCAGTTAATTCGACATCGTTACAGAAAGCCCAGACTTTCTCGTAGTCCGCAAATGCACAGTGACTGGTTGCACTCCGCGGTATTCTGTACAATTTGCTGGAACTCGACAAGTCTCTTGGCGAGACGGTTTGGGACAACCCTCGAGAGCAGCTTGTATTTGTGTCACCTTTTAGATGACGGAATTAAAGAGACTCGCTAGACCTTTGATTTTATTGTATTTATTTTTTGGATCGTTTTCTTGTAGTTTTGGGTTTTTTTGTTTCAATATCTTCATCTGTGTCGTCACTTCTTCGATCTTAGTTAGATCATCCGGGAGGAAAGATTAAGTCCGACGGGACGGCAGATGACTTCAGCGGGGCACCCGCACCTCGCTCACCCCCGAAGTGAACGCAGCGCGAGAGTCGGATAACTGCCTTTTAGCTAAATAATGAGGCTTAGGTGCTTTGTAGCTAAGCAAAATTATGTTTTTTTTTACTGTTTTTATCAAATAGGCAAGCATTATTTTCAAGAAAAGTATTTTATGATTTAAATGCTTAACTAAAATAGCGTTAAGGGCGGGTAACTGCAAATAAGTTAAGTTTTTCACTTAAACTGTTCTTTAAATGCTTAACTATAAATTAGTTATAGTTCTTTAGCGTCTTTATAGTCAAGAAAAATCAGATAACGTACTTGTAGTTAAGTAGAAGGCTAGAAAATAATCATCACATCGGGCAGTTAAGGTATTTTAACGTACATTAAGCGAAGAAGTGTGGGTTAGACGCTTTCAAGTGATGGAATCATCAAAAATTATGTTACTTAACGGCCTACAAGATTTTCATATCTTTGGAACTATTTATATTCTAAAAATGTTTCTTAGACAGAAAGATAGAGAATTTTGAACTCTGTCACATTCTATTAAAAAGTGAAAATTGACCATTTGAGGGTTAACGGCTTTTTAGTTAAAGGACGGCAGCGTAGCCGAGTCGACGTATCGGAGCTACTGATCCGCTTTGGTTACGTGCTTAAGTTAGGTTGACGCCTGTTTGACGGTGAGGCGAAAGGCGATAAGGAGCCGATCCCTTTCCGATTTGATTCGTGTGCTATGACCTTAAAGAGGCGCTTATCACTACTTAACTTTGAGCAACGTTTATGAATAAAGGGGTTAGTTGTTGATCTTACCAAGAATGTTGAAATGGGGTTTAATACCAGCAAAAGTAATATTACACTTTGTAACTAAACCTATACGGCTACGTACTCAATCACTAGTGATAAATTGAGTAAAGTTCTGAAGTACTGATGTCACAAAATCTAACAAAGCGCCAGCAATGTTTGTTAAAAAAATGATGCAGTAATACTAACGTGTTTTACTAGGTTCCCATCCGATGTGTTCTCCAGTACGTTGGTTTTCTGTCGTCAGCCACTCTTGTAGAGGCCTGAAGTACTCCAAGAGGCCATCAGCCTTCATCTGTCGCTGGCCAGTGAGAGCCTCCATCGCGTCAGGCCATGGCTTCGATGAGCCCATCTTGAGCATGTTGCTGTGGAAAATATAAATTCTCATTATTATTTTTATCAACTGGCTCCTCTGCTCTTACTATCAGTATCTCTCTTAGACCGATTAGGTTATGCAATTATGTGTACAGAGTAGACAGAAAAAGGTGGAAAGAAGATCCTACCTTCCGCAATGGATCTTTACCTTGCAAAATTACACCAAAGACCTATGAACTGTAATTGACGATATTGTCCAGGCCGTTTTAAGGTTGCTAAATTCATGTTTACTGAAAATATAATTATGACAATCTGTTTTTCAAAGGTTGCATGGGTCGAAACAGACTAGAGGTGAACATTAAGAGCCTATACTACCTCAGCTAAAATTCACTCTTTATCTCGCTCGCACGATACTGCTCGCGGACTGTGTGAAAGCGAGACAGAGTGCGGTGCTGGGCGGGAGGCAGCGCCAATAGTTTAGGTATTTGCTTTTTACGGTGAAAATAAAGGTAATTCAAAAAAACTAACTAACATAAGACCTGCTTTATAGTTAGTTCAGTTAGTATGCAAAGTTTCATGATCTAATTTGAAGTATTTTTTGAATACCAGCGGTTTATTTTTCGGTTTGGAGGTAACTTTGGAATTTTTTTCTATCGAGAAAATTTTATGGAATCGTGTTTTCGTCTAACATAAGACCTTACATTAATCCTCAACTTTAGCATATATTTATTTCAACTTTAATGCTGCGGAATTTTCGACATAACGGAGGATCATGCTAAGCCATTTGAGGTAGTCATCATCATCATCATCATCATCAGCCTATAGCAGTCCACTGCTGGACATAGGCCTCCCCTAATGAGCGCCATAGCGCCCTGTCTTCAGCTTGACGCATCCAGCATCTGCCTGCAGGTGGTATAGGCTCTTAACAGTTTAACTTACTTAATATTTTTTTAAACTTTTAACGTCGATAATATTCAATCATTTATTGCATTCCACAATGTAATATACGTAGGTGGTAAGTAAACATTTGTTGTAACAATCGTTGATCCTGAACATTGTGTAGTTTTGGATCATCAAGATACAGACTGTGCCTAGTTTGGGACCCGCTGTTAAATTAATTTTCGGTTAGAATTACATGCCAATACTTGTTAGTTTGTGAACTATGTCTAAATTTAATAAATGAATTTGAGTTTGAAAATGAAAGCTATTTCTACTACATTAATAAATACCAAGATGTTTATTAAAAGTTAGTATTTCTTAGTGCTAATAACCAACATAATGAATGAGTTCTGCTAGCGTAAGATTGTTATTGATAACTTAATAATAATTTTATAAGGCAGGCAATATTAATAAGGCAGGCCTAAGAAACGCAGGCGTGACGATTTAGACTCGCTCCTAACCGACTGGACGGAGAAGGCACAGTATAAGGAAATGTGGAAGGAAATGGGGGAGGCCTTTGCCCAGCAGTGGGACAGAACAGGCTAATATAAAAAAATAAAAAATAATAATAATTAAATTAGCTATTAACAAAAATGTGAATGTGAATGTTTTTTTTTTTGAACTTTTGACAGTTCTTCCATACTAGAACTGTCAGACGTCAATTTTATTCAACGGATAAAAGATATCTGACGTTGGTAAAATCAGCCATAAATAGAATAAACATACATAAACAGTTCAGGTGAGTAAGGCTGCCTTTCCACCAGAGATGAGCGAGGATGCGTAGCGAGGGATGTGTCTGAAACCAACCAATAACATCGCTTCATTTTTATAGCTTGAACTAAGTTAGCGTTGATATTGGTTAGTTTTAACAAACATCCCTCGCTATGCATCGTCGTTCGTCTCGTGGGGTGTAATGTGTGTTGTCGTGTATTTTATCAGAGAGTGTGGTGAGTATCAACTTAAGCAGCAAAGTAAACTTTCTGTTTCATCATAAGTCAGGCCCAGCAAACATTCTTTATGTTTAGTTTTGGCCTCAGAGTAGATTTTCGGCACAGTAAAAAATTTGCTTACAGCATTGAAATTGAGCAAGTTTGCAACTAAACTAAAAAAAAATAAGTTATATCTACTCGTACTAATCATGTAATGTTTGACGAAATGAAAGTTAAACTAAAATTAAATATTTTTATCAATTGTTTAACTTTTAATGAAACTTTCCATATGTATCTTGTCCCATCAAAATGAAATAAGTATCTCAGAGATAACTTACGACAACGCGTTTCCAGCGGCAACGCTCTGGTAAATGTCGCAGTCCACCAGCTTCTTATTCAGGTCCTCGGGCACGTACTCCCCAGCCAGTTGGCAGAGCGCGCGATGGAACTGGAACTGCACTATGAAGGAGACGTAGTATCTGGAATATACAAAAAAAGAGACCATTGTTAGAAAACCCAAAAGATGACGAGGGGACGTGGTTCGTCACATAGGTTAAGAGGTTTTCTATTGGGTTATTCCATTTATCCACTCTAAAAAGTTCACCGCGCACGAAACTCATGTCCGAAAATCCACCCTAGGCCTAGTTGGATAAACGGAATTTATAGGCTTAGGATGGATTCTCGGACATGCGTTTCCGCATATCCACACTAGGATGGATTTTTTGGGGTGGATAAACGGTACAACAGTTTCTATTGGTTAAATTGGTTCATAGTTTTCTTGTGAGTTGTTACATCTTCATGTCATCTTCGCTGGCCCTTTGCATATAGTATAAAATCATAACCAGGGATATAATTTAGTCTCATTAAAGTTGTAAATAAAAAAGTTTTAAGATTTCATTAACTAAAGCGGAGAAGAAATGGGATGTCTCGCATAGAATTGCAATATTTTAACACCTTTCCGCTTAGCTTAACAAGAGAATAGCCCAATGGTTTACGAGACGTTTCCTTTGCTACTTGCTGTGGTGAAAACCTAACCTAATGCGGTGTTTGTAATGCTAATAATGATGACACTTATATTCCTCACCTCGCATATTCCACATTAGCAGACACATGGTACTTGGCAGCCGCATCAAAGTCCTCCTCGGTCCTGTTGATTGGTGGCTCCACACCCTGCAGCATTTCCCTGAGCCTCCAGTAGTGGCAGTTGTAGTCCTCAGGAGGAGTAGACCCTCGGAACACGCCGTAACGGAACATGTCCAGGGTGTAGGCGAACGGGAGGAATACGATCTTGTCTATACCCTGGAATATTAATGAAAAAGCATTATTAATAAAGAAATAAATACATATAATGATTTCTTTGCAAATAAAATTGATATTACTAAAATGTTGAGGTTGTTCTTATCAATAATTTGAAGTAGCATCCTAGCAAACGCTTAGACTTCTTAAATTTATCATCATCATCATCATTTAGGCCGAAAGATGTTGACTGCTGGACATAAGCTTCCTCTAAGCGTCGCCATATCGACTGACCTTGGGCCACTCAATCAAGCGAATTTCCGATTCTTCTTAGAATAATTTTACAAAAGTCACATCTCACCATTTTATAAAGCTGGTTGATTTCAGTCTGTTCATCTTCAGCATCACCAGTACTTAGACCAACTCGTCGAAGATGTTTAGGCGAAGACACTGATAGAGCAATCGTGTCTCCTACAGCCTCATGGAAACCTAAAATATATGCCGAACAATTAGTAGTTACTATGGAAAAGTTTACAGGACTATAGCAAAAGGACGGTTACAATATGGAAGGGGAGGAGGAGAATGCGATAGACTAAGATGCTCACATAATATTGTATTTAAAATATATCGAATATGGAGAGTGAACGGGAAAAATATTAAGATTTTTTTAAATAATTATATTAATGACACCGGTAACAGTAATATAGTCAATACTGAAGACGACAATACAGAGGAAAAGAAAGACCCAATAGAAGCACACAGTCATTTCGCAAATATAAACTAAGTTACGGATAAATTTAAGAATCATCATTTGGACTTCCAAATGATGATGAAGTTAATGCGTTCTCAAATTGCAAATACCTGGATTGGCACCCTCTCGAAACTGGGACGGTTGATGTCTATACTGCAAGTAATATTGGACATGACCCATTTCGTGGTGCACCGTTCTAAAATGCTCTTTGTTGATCGATGTACACATTTTGATCCTGGTACAACAAATAAGAATTATTTACCTGGGTTAGCTCCATCCCGGAAAACAAATGGTTGATGTTTATACTGAAGGAAGTATTGGATATGTCCCATTTCATGATGTGTAGTTTCAAAGTACTCTTTATCAACTGATGTGCACTGTTTGATCCTTCAAAATTAATCCAAATAATAAATATTAGTTGAAATTTTGAATTTTTGTAAAATTGGTACACTTAGTTGTATGGAATAATGGAACGTTCCAAAGCTAAATATTTTATGCAGTTGAGTATATTTATGAAAACAAAGTGGTAAAATAATGGAGAGATCCATCCCGAAATGGATAATCTGAATCACTTGTCCACCCAACTCTTACCAGAGGTCGGCCTGACCCTGAAAATGATCACACTGCGAATACGAAACCCGAGATAAGTGAAGTGTTTAAAATTAAGCAACAAGATGACACGACTGTAGACCAGTTTAGAGACAAAGAGCAGCGGCAGCGTTGATATTATTTTCGTCTTGCTTTTAACATTAGCTGTTAATTCCATTTTAAATTCAGATCACTTGAGTTTTTTAAATAATGCATTAAACAGCGTTATCAATATATAATTTTTTCCAATCAACCCAACAATTAACCCAAAGTCAAAATTCTCTTTTACCTAAAATCTTCTCCATCATAAAAGTCCCAAGCGGATGCATGGCACACAATCTCTCTGTCAGTCGGCTTCTCAATGATGGAGTTCTTCCAGAACTTCTCAGGCATCGCTGTCAGGTTCAAAGACCTGAAGAACTCATCAGACATCTGGAACATCTTTATTGCGGTGAAGTTCTGGTCTTTCATTGTTTGAGTGATGTCAATTTCTTTCTTGTCTGGGTACGGACGTGTGAAGGAATCTATGTTGCTCCAAGTTTGAGCCCACATGTTACCTGAAATTTTAATATATGGGGTTTTAGTATTCTGGTGAGAAATAAGCCGTTTGAAGAATTAGAGGAGAAATCTTCTCCCACTCTTTTTCTCGTAGTACTACGAGAACATTTACACTGATTATGGTTTTTTTTTTCCTGGATCGCATTTCCATTTAATCTATTAACTGATTTGCTCAACCAATACAACAACAAAGAAAGAAACAAACCTGTAAAGGAATTCTGCAATAGCCAAAGATTGAAACAATTCTGCGTTTAACAAAATAGAACTTCGATCTGGGGGCCCACAAAGGCCACTTTGGAGAATCATAAAAGGATAACATTTTGAACGTAATATGGACAGTCCGTGTTTTTCTTTTTTCGCTGCACTACGTAGGTATAAGATTGGGATTGGATTTGGATCGGATTGATTGGTATTTTAGCACAGACAAAAAAAAAATACTGAAAAATGCTTCACCAATGGGATTTGATACGATTAACTTAACAGTTAATGTCCATTATGTTATCCTTTTATGATTCTGCCAAAAGTGCGTTTTCAGGCCCCCTGATTTCACGTGTTTTTTTTTTTGCGGATGGGAAATCATCAAATGACCCCTCCCGCTGTGGGTGGAGCGGAAGGGAGTGTAAGACTCTTGCTGACTAAAACCCACCCGTGTTCCTTCCTTAGCCCTTTATGTTTCGGGCCAGCGGTAACCCTTTCGGACAATCCCGCTGACCACAATCCCGCAGACCTTTCGCGTGATCTCCATCATTGATCTTCTTCGCTAACTCACACTTAACAAAGATACTCAGATCCTCACCTAACAAATGTGCAGGGATGGGTCCCTTAGCCGACACGACGTGGTCTCCATACTTGTCCCGCAGCCTCTTCCTGACGTATGCATGTAGCTGCTGGTACAGAGGCTTCACGTCCTCCCACAGCTTAGCGAGCTGCTGTTCGAAGTCATCTACTTCGTATTCTGATTGCCACCAATCAGCCACGTCTTTGAAATCTGGAATCGAGATGATAGTTTTAAAATTTTTAAAAATAAATATAAGTACAATTAGACAATAATTTTTTTTTTCTTTATTAGTAAGAACTAAAGTTCTTAGTAATTGATTACAATCTAGTCTAATAGACTAATAAGCAATTTAACTCTAACTTAATATTTTACGAGATAGATTATTATATAATTGAATAGTGTCAATTTGCACTTTTACACAGTTTCGTAGCACTTTATTAGGGTCTGATAAATTGATAAAACACTTTGTTCATGTGTTACGTGTATAGCACCATTAGCACCGCACTATTATTCATTCACTATATAAATACTACACTAACTCAAATGGTTTAGTTCTCTTTAGCCTACGCACACAATTAAATAGCACAAGATTTAGACGAATTTATAGTTTAAACACGGTTTATTACTGATATCACATGTTACGCTAAAAGACTCTTAATAAACATGGAAATACTGATAAATATAGATCCGGCAGACAAAATTCTATGAAAATTTCAAATGGCTTGTAACGTCACAGACCTTTTTTTTTAGGTGGGAAATTATCAAATAACTTCTCCCGCTCTGGGCGGAGCGGCGAGCGGGAGGGCGTGTCAGACTTTTACTGACTAAAACCCACCCGTGTTCCTTCAATTGCCACCAGGGGGCCACGGTATCTCTTTCGAACAACCCGCGAACCTGGCAGAACGTCACAGACCTTACGACATTATTATTACACAGCAAATTTTTATACTGCAAATTCTAAGAATCCACATAGGTATGTATATTTCCATCGGATTTATTACGTATTGCAAAAGTAATACGTAATAAATTCGATGGATTAAATTCACATTACTTTACACATTATCAGCCTATAATGTTCCCACTTCTAGGACACAGGACTCCTCTCTTCGAGAGGGATTGTGCTGTAATCTGCCGCTCGGGCCCAGTGCGGGTTGATAGATGTCACATGCCTTCGAATTTTTCCATTAAATTCATTGATTGTTCATCCCATTTGGGTTCTGCTAATCCCAAACAATGGACATCAATATTTTCAAAACAAGACTGCACTTTCCGAATATCCTGAAGAACTCATAGGTTTTCTTTAAGAAAATACAAATAAGCTGCGACTTTTAGCTTTCTTATATCTTCTCGAGGTTGCTTGTCTACTCGTATTTTATTTATACAAATTAAATTGTTCAGATCTCCATCATCAAAATTAAGTGCCTCACCATTCAGTTTAGCAGCCTCGTTGTACAATTTGACGTATTCAGTGAAGTTGTGTCGTGCCTTAGCACCTGCTTCTTTGTGCCACTCGACCCAAAGATGCCTCAGCTCATCAGGGTCTTGGCTATTTGCAAACAGCTCCGTGATATCTGAAATTAGTAACGATTGAACCAATATTAGAAAAAAAAAAACAAAAGCAAAGGAATGATTATTTTAATACAAAAACATTCTCGAAATATACGTTAATTATTTTTTTATTTATTTCTATATAAAGTTTAGTACCCTATGTAAATAGTCATTTGCGTTTTAAATTGTTACTGGCCTGTTGGTCTAGTGGTCAGTGACTCTGACTGCTATGCCGGAGGTCGTGGGTTCGATTCCCACCCAGGACAAATGTTTGTGTGATGAGCATGATCATTTGTTCTGTGTCTGGGTGTAATTTATCTATATATGTATGTATTTAGAAATATATAAGTATGTTTATCAGTTGTCTAGTACTCATAACACAAGCTCTGCTTAGCTTGAGACTAGACGGCGTTGTGTGATAGTTGTGGAATATTATTATTATTATTGTATAATAACCATTTTAATGTTTAGGAAATAAAGTAAGTATTGTTAATTAGACCAAGAATTTAATAGGAAAAATATCTGAATTATTTAACCTATGAACCCGTTTTATATCCCAAAAAACCTGATTATATGTTTTTACAATATCCCACAACGATTGTAAATATTAAGAAGATTATTTCATTTAATTACTTCTAGTCGTTCCTCACCTGGTTCCAAAGATAAATTACACTTGGAAGGATCCTTAAAGTCACAAATCTTGGCTGTCGCGTAGTTGGACTCCATCCCGGACACCGACCTCATGAGCAGCTTGTACTTGTCATCAGGTAAGGCCGACACTCCCAGCTGACTGTACTTCTTGAACATCCTCCGAAGAGTGAAGTCTTGGAAGTCCTGCCATCTGTACATTTTCGTCTCTTCCCATGCTCGCTTCTCCTGTTGAGACAGCTCTAGGCGGATTTGGATCTGGAATGACATGTAAAGTTTTTAAGAGACTATTTTGAAGGTAAGGTGGTTCTGAGTAATAAAACAGAAGTGTCAAATCCCACTATTTATCTGAACTATATTAATTACTAGCAGCGCTCCGCGGTTTCACCCGCATAAGTGTCGATCCCGTGGGAATATCGGGATAAAAACTATCCTATGTCCTTTCCAGGGACTCAAACTATATCTGTACCAAATTTCATCTAAATGGGTTCAGCGGTTTAAGCGTAAACAGGTAACAGACAGACACACTTTCGTATTTATAATACAGGGTGGGCCATAAAGTTTGGTGGATTCGAAAAATTCATTAAAAAAAAAGAAAAAATAGTACACAAACAAATTTTTATTTTAATAAAAGAAAACATTTGGGAAATTTACTTTTTAAAAATAACATCATTAAGATGTGCACCATCGCGCTGCAAACACTCCTCGAATCTAGACCTTAGATTGTTGAAAACTCTCTGGCACATTGCGCGTGGAATGGCGGCCAATTTCTTCTTGAATGTTGGTTTTCAACTGAGCAATTGTGGTTGGTTTATTGCGGTAAACTTTACTCTTCATGTATCCCCACAGAAAAAAGTCTGGTGGAGTCAAATCTGGACTTCTAGGGGGCCACGCAATATCACCTCGTCGCGATATGAGTTTTCCTGCAAACATCTCGTTTACGACTGCTATTGATGCATCAGAGGTATGGCATGTCGCGCCATCTTGTTGAAACCATGTCGCACGATTGAAGGCTTCAAATTCTTGCAGTTGCGGAAAGAAAAAATCTCTTAACATGGCTGTGTATCGGTCAGAATTTACAGTAACAGATTGCCCTCGCTGATTCTCAAAGAAATAGGGGCCGATGATTCCGTGTGCTGAAATGGCCGCCCAAACGATTACCTTCGGTGAATGCAGAGGCTTTTGATGTTTGGCACGTGGGTTTTCTGCAGCCCAGTAACGGCAATTTTGTTTATTCACGTGCCCATTCAAGTGGAAATGGGCTTCGTCGGAAAAAAGAATATTGTTCAAACTCCGAAAGCGCTCTAACATTGTTTCAACAAAAACTGGACGTAAGTTGAGGTCATTTGGCTTTAAATCCTGCACTAGCTGAATTTTGTACGGGTGGAATTTCAAATCTTTCGTTAAAATGCGCCGCAAAGATGTTCTGGATACAGCAAGCTCAGATGACCGCTTGCGAGTTGATAGACTTGGATCACGTTGTACGGAGGTTCTGACTTCGTTAATTGTTTCTTCTGTTCTGGTTGACCTTGGGCGTCCCGCAGGTTTCATGTTAAGAGTTGAACCAGTAGCCTCAAATTTTCTGACCCAAGACCTAATTACACTTTCACTGGGACACTGATTTAGGTCGTGCAATCTGAACTCAGAACGAAATAAACGACGAACAACAGTACACGAATCGCCATTTTTGTAATAATTTTTTACGCAGTACGCACGCTGTGCACCCGTGAAGCGCTCCATGGCTACTAAATTTCCGAGAATCAAGCTACTCATCCCCACCTCCCGCTCCCCGCTATCTCATACCGTTTCGACGCAATGGAGTTTTTAAAATCGTATAACTTTCTGGCCCACCCTGTATAAGTAATAAGTATGGAAAGAAAGAAAAAATTTTTACTTGGAGTTTTGGACACAGTTCGTGAAACACAAAATACAAAACTAACGAAATAAAAATTATGTTTCAATAACAATAGCGTGCCTCACGGCTGCGCCAAAAGATATAGTATGTATAGTCTAGTATGGATATTTGTATGCTCAGACCTCAGTCTGAACCTGAATCTGGATTTTTTACCAGTTTTTGTAAGCTTAAACTGCCTGCCCAAGTCCGCACTCTGCTAAGTGCAAAAGAGTGGAAATTATTTATTTTATGCTATCAATAATAAAGAGGTTATTTTATTACGCAATCATAATCAAAAAACTGTTCTTCAAATTGAATAAGTAATTTTGTCTTAATAACCGTATGACTGTGCAATCACGCAAGGTAATGAAACATCAAGTTTAAATTGAAATTCAGTAGCGGTGAATGATAAATGGCAAATATTTGAGTTTTACAACCATAATTCTTGATTGATTACTGTACTCCGAGCACGTGGATTTTAGTCACGTTTCTATCAAAATTGGTTGACAAAATACAGTCGCATTTTCTATGTTTTTTTATTGCAAAATGTGCCTGCTCTTGATCTGGATCTCGCCTGGTGGAAAGCGACGGACGAAGTCTACGATGGAACGAGCAAGCCCAGAAGATGCCTGGAAGATGCCTGTTCACTATTGCTTTGATGGCTGATGGGTTATAAAGTACGAGTACGTCGAAGGGAACACAGACGCTGGCAGAGATAAACACTTTTTTGATGGTGGGAAATCATCAAATGACCCCCCCCTCCTGCTCTGGGTGGAGCGGAAGGGAGTGTCAGACTCTTACTGACTAAAACCCACTCGTGTTCCTTCCTTAGCCTTTTATGGTCCGGGCCAGCGGTAACCCTTTCGGAAAATCCCGCTGACCCGGCAGAGAGATACACACTTTGTTTCTTTTTAATTCGATCTTTCAAAAGGTTTTTTTTTCTCTATAGGTACAGGCAATAAAAACAGAGATACAAATAGGTCGGGTTATTCTTATGAACCAAGTTTCCATGTAATACACTTTTAAAAATATTATTTCATTAAAATTATTTTATACTTCAAATTAGCAAGCCCGTCAAGAGAGATATTTGTTTATTAAATGTTTTCCTTATAAATTTCCCTATTGAATACATTTTATAAAATGTCATATCTTCACTTAAAATATGAGAGCAAGCTTGTGACTGTTCTGTGGCCATAATATAAGAGGGCCAAACCCTAAGAACGTTCACACTCTGATCTCAGTCTCTATCTGTCAAAAATACCTCTAATTTCCCTGCATTATTGACAAGTTTTTACCATTGATTGTCGCTGAAATAATATTGCGACAAGAATAGACCTTCTGATGTTGCTACAGAAGTACAGACCTTTCTGCAGCTGAGAGTCAACCATGTTCAAAAACAATTCAAATATTTGACTTACCCATTTCTCCTCATTCTCTTTCGTGATATTGGAGGTGTAATCCCACTCGGAGAGACTGGCCCTGTTCTTCCTCTTGCCCATGGCCTTGTCGAGCTGGAAGATGTACTCCCGACCCTCATGTTCCAAGGCTTCTAGGTCAGGATCACGACCTTGTGTTGCGACCACGAAGACCGCCACGATGGCCGCGATCAGCAAGGCTCCTCCGCCGATTTTTAACATCGTCTGGAAGTAAATGAAAGGAAATTTTAGCAAAATGTACGCATACTTTTCTGTGAAGTATTGCTTTTATGGCCACAGCTTTATTTAGTTTCTCGTTCTTACAAATTTGAATTCGACGACTTGATTGATGAATCCGACGTAACACACTGGTGAAACAGAAAATGCTACGATGTTTCGATCGTATAGTAAAAATACTTTGTCCTGAAAAGTTGAATCGTAGGTGCTCCTACTCTGAGATCAACCAACAACATTCTTGTAAGTATGAGATATTTTTGGAGCATCCAGTATTTTTTCTGTATCTTCCACCAAGGTTTTAAAACATTCGCATTGTTGTATCTTACATTACAAATGCCACGCTTCCTTCGGCATCGTATACTTATCTGTCATACGCTGCATGAGCGTGACGCAATTGTGCATAACGAACTATTATATAACTACGGTATTTAACCACAAAATGCATATATAAATGAATATATGGTACCAATACGATCTACTATTCTCGGTACCAAGTATTTTCTTATAACACAGATCTATAGGAAAGAAAGAAAATACGTGTATTTGCGGTAAACATGACGCAATAAAGAACACAAACAAAAAAATATATAAAAAAGAGTTCGGGGAAACATGCGTTGTAAGGATGGGACTTGGTAGACAAGTGAAACACCTGAGATCTGAGTAGATACTGAATATAATGAGATTAATTACACGGATTATAAGGTATACATACACATCTATAGTTACTACATCTCATCTTCACCGCAATAAAAAAATGAAATGAACTACAGTTTAATTTCATTTTACGCTATAATATTTATGACTGTCTATGGTTTTTTTTTTATATGAGTAGATACTGAATATAATGAGATTAATTACACGGATTATAAGGTATACATACACATCTATAGTAACTACATCTCAGCGTCACATCCACGCAAAACGGCTATCGCTCAGCATTATGCTGCGACCCTAGACAGAGCCCCAGCGCTGGTTTTCAGCGACAGCCGGCTAGTAAGTAATATCATTTACAAGAAGATGAACAAAACTGGTTAATTCTAATCACTTTGCATCTTCGTTGCATTCTGTCAATCTTGAAACACTGCAGCGTGTCATTTCTAGCAGATTGCATGCATGTACGAGTAATATTAAAGTAACGTTACGAAATATTCAGATTTGGACTTGAGTTTATGGCAGTTTATTATTATAGTGCTACTTTCTCTGCTCTTGAGACGTAATCGGCGATTTACAAAAATATAATATGAATACTTAATTTGAACCGATATTGGAACAATTCCATGTTCACGCTTTTCAAACTTTGTGTTATCAGATGGAAAACGTCTAAAGTTACGTAATTATGTACCTATAAAGATGAGTCTATAATGTTCCCACTGCTGGAACACAGGCCTCCTCTCTGTAAGAGGGAACGAGCCTCCACCACGCAGACCCAGTGCGGGTTGATGAAAGTCACATGTCTTCGAAAGTTTGGTTCGATGTTTTCCTTCACCATTTTAAGAGCAGTGGTGATGAAATGATTAACACAAAGTAAAGTGCCTGGCTGGGTTTGAGCACACGACCTACAACTCGTAAGTTGGGATCGTTACCACTGGGCCACCACTGCTCTATCTGTCTTTAGTTACTTATGTGTAAAGGTGAGTGTAATTTACAGCACATAAAGTTAAAAATCTGTTAAATGGTTACCTTACAGAGGCAACAAGGGTGCTTGGTGTCTCCTCAAAATTGTAAACGAAATTGATGTTCAACAAATCAAAAAAGTCTATTGTTAGACAAATATGTGCCTAAGAAAGAAGTAGAAGTTGTGTTATAGACCAAAATCATTAAAACAAACTAATAATAAAACGAGAAAGGTTATTTAACAAACAAAACTATCGCAAAATTATTTGAAGCAGGTATCAAAGACTACAATATGATGTTATAGGTATGCAACTTTCAGTCTATCAAAAACTTGATCAAAAAGTACTCTGTGTATGCAACTGTCAGTGTCAAGTCACCTGTATGTACGCGACTAATTTATTTTTAATAGAGCCTCGCAAATAACTAAGAATGTCATTGAGATTGTCCATAAAGTTATAAAACCTCATTGTTTTAAACTGCAACGATTTTCTTCAACTCCAGGGGGCTTACCATCACCTCTTAAAGTAGGGCAGAAGTTGAACTGCACTACTTTTTTCTACTAAGACGTCGTACAAAATAGTAGTGCAGTTCAACTTCTGCCCTGCTTTACGAGGTGATGTTAAGAGTACAAAAAAGTAGTGCAGTTCAACTTCTGCCCTGCTTTACGAGGTGATGTTAAGAGTACAAAAAAGTAGTGCAGTTCAACTTCTGCCCTGCTTTACGAGGTGATGTTAAGAGTACAAAAAAGTAGTGCAGTTCAACTTCTGCCCTGCTTTAAGAGGTGATGGTAATCCCCCAGGTCTTTTGTACACGTTACGGTTTCTTTACGAAACAGCGTATAAACCGCGCCGTAGAAAAAACGTGCCCGACAACAAGCTTCCATAGTGATCCATATAACACTAACGACCGTGCATACACACGGCGAATAAACCGGAGTTTTTCACGGCAAGAAAAACGTGTGTCAACAAAAGGGGCTAAGTGTCTTAACACACTATGCCGAAGGTATGCGACCGAAGTTCGGCATGATTACGCCTGCAATTCTATTTGAATTACTGACGACACATTATGCCGAAATTACGTTGCGTTATAGCGTGCAGCCGAACTTTGATCGGGCGTAAGTTCAGCGGCAATTCGGCGGCAACGTATTCTGTAGAGCACAAATTATACGCGACCGAAGTTCGGTTCGATTGCCGAAGAAGATCCGGGGCGGGGAACAGCGGGAGGCAGGCATGTCCGCGCTCCCTGTGTGCGCAACTGAATTTCTGCCGCGTAAGTTCGGCACATGGTGTGTCATATCAGCCGAATACGTCGGAACGTAAAATCAGCTGCGGAACTTCGGTCGCGTACCTTCGGCATAGTGTGCTTGAACACTAAAAGTCGTTTCTAAATGCAAACAGTGGACAGTGGTAAACAGCACACACTTGGTACAATATTATGTACCTAGACAACATCTTTTTTTAAACACCTTTCGATATTAGTATGGAAACCAAATAATATTATCATGCAATAAATTATACCACACACTTGCCTTTTCTGACGATATACAAAATCGACTTCAAAACGAAATGAACACAAAATTATGAAATAAATTTAATTTCGGAAGTCGGTGTCTTGGGATCTTTTTTTTTTTTTTTTGCGGTTGGGAAATCATCAAATGACCCCTCCCGCTCTGGGTGGAGCGGAAGGGAGTGTCAGACTCTTACTGACTAAAACCCGCCCGTGTTCCTTCCTTAGCCCTTTATGTTCCGGGCCAGCGGTAACCCTTTCGGACAATCCCGCTGACCCGGCAGGCTTCGGCCCTATGGGGCCCCTCCTCGATGCTGACATCTCTTTGAGGCGCGCGTGGAACACGTACGCGCCGTCCGGCACGGGCCTGGTCCTGGTCGGACGGTGAGCTACCCATTACTCTCCGCCCGCAGGCCCGCGCCCGCTCCGGGCGTCGGGAGCCGCGCGACGACTCCCGGCCACTGTACGCCCGGAGCGGGCTGCGGCTGGGACGGGAGGCTCTCTCCCTGAGCCGTCCCGCCACCTCCTTCGCTAGCATGACTGCTTCGCAGAAGGAGGTGACTGCCTCCCACTCCCTCTCGCCCCGGACCATGGCTTGCACCAGGGCTGGGCGCGAGAGGTCGCCGCCGCTGCCGATCGCCTCTACGAGGACACGGCGGTGCTCCGCCCAAGCGGGGCAGACCTCCACCGTGTGCTCCACCGTGTCCTCTGGGCGATCCTGGCAATGGTGACACCCGGGCGTGTCTAAACGTAACTAAAACTTAAATACAGTGTCTTGGGATCTGTATTTAAGTTTTAGTTTTTTGCCACGGAGATGGCGGGATGAGCTGGACTCCTTCAACAAGAACTGGTCCTTAACAGCTTTGAACAGAGAGTAGGGAGGCCTTTGCCCTGCAGTGGGACATCACAGGCTAATAATACCTAATAATAACTTTTTTATTTCGTAATTTTTAGTTTTAAGTAACTGGAGTTTCCGTTTGTAATAAGTAAGTAATAGTTTGTGTTAATGTTGTAAATATTGCACTAGAATTTGACCAAGGTTTGGAGATGTTTTCCCTTTGACACAACACCCGTAGCTCGTATCAATAAGCCAGGCCGTCACATTTACACGTATTAGTCTATATTATCTTGAAAATTACTGAATCGATTTTGATGAAACTTGTACTGTTTTCTAAGTTGAAGTAAATGATTGTAAGCCAATAAAAAAATAGTCACGATCCGATTAATAGTTGCGGAGAAATGCGTGGATAAACATACATACATACGTCTATAAAATTTTGTATATTTATATAATTTATTGTATATATTATATAGTTTCCATACTGTATAACTTTTCGCTGTAGATGACAAACCGATGAAGAAAAATGTTTTGGCAGCAAACTGAGCCATTACTATAAGTCTGTACATCCTAATGCTATATGCATCGGATTTGAGTTTTTTATTACCAAATCCAATGCTATGATTGCAAAATGGATACCTCATCCGTCACCAGAGATAAGATATCCATTTTGTTTCAAACTCAAATACAAACTCAAAGCATTTATTTCAATTAAACCATTAACAGGCCCTTTTGAATTGTCAAGAAGTCGGTCAGTCAGAAAATATGAAGCTAGTTGCCAATATTTCCAAAGCGTAGTAGGTACCTATGGAGAAGAACGGGCAAGAAACTCCGTGGACACTCTTTCTAAATTATATTTTACAAAAATATTAGTTACATCATTACTTTTGAATTTATAATTGTAATGTGAGAACGACGTAAAAAAAAAAGAAGACGTACGCGTTCAAAAGAACAATCCAAAAATAATATAATTAAAAATAAGCCGAGGCAGTTTAGTGATAACCAGCCCCAACTGACACATCATCATGTTTCATCAGCATCACATACATAAACATCCACCAGTCTATCATCCACTTTAAAACAGACCACTTAGTCCACAAAAACTGCAGGAAATCCCCATACATAACGACGTAGGATCACGTTCATACAATCCGGCCACCATGCATGAGAGGCAACGGTGTGCGGCGGAGCGCAACCGTCCTTGACTTAACAGCCAACCATCTTGACAACCAGCATTGTCTTCTGTAACAACCGTGATAATTCGGTTTTCATACATGATATTGTGTGTATTGTCGCACGTAGGAAGTTTATGATAATGGGGCTATAGATACTGAATAAATTGGCGTGAATTCGGATATTGCACAGGTTAAGTAGGCAATCATTTGATCCGTTTGTTGTATTGTAACATACTTTTATTTTAATTGCAGCGTCAGATCTTTCAAATCCACCTAGTACAGCTAAATCTAGGCTAACGTTTACTAAAGACTTTTTCAAGCATTGCTTATTGTAAGCTTTATTCTAGAATCTTGCTATACTATATATCATAGGTTCTCAATGTGGGCAATAACGCCTCCTCATGGGCGTTTGAGACTTTCAGGGGCAGTAGAAGACCCAGAGAAAATTATTATATATCCTATCTTACGACTATATAATATTATACTTTTAAATATAATCGTGGAAATAGCTTTTCAGATTCGCGACAGATGTAAGTAAAAACAATTGGGGCTCTTGAAAAAAATATAATCTCAAAATGGGCGGTGGACAAAATAAGGTTGAGAACCTATGTACTAGTTGTATGAAACGCACCGCATAACTTGATATCGGAGCAAGTCTATCCGAACTCTTTCAAGGCAAGTTCAAAGAGAGAATAAGCCCACAAACGAAAAGGACCCATCTAGTTTAAAAAACAAGACACCGAATCATCTGCATGCTTCTGAATACATTAGACCCTTTGGTACGGGACTTCAAAACTGGTACCACCGAGCCACCGACCAGGGTCGCTGACACTCCGCCATATCTTGCATAATTTCAAAAAAAAAAAAAGTAACGGAATGCCTTCTGATCAAGAAGGCAACGTCCTAAGACCGGATCGGCCAACTGCAGCTTTTTGCATTCATTACACGGTTGATCGATTCATCGATTCGATATAATCGAATGGAACATTGTAGGAATCAAAAATCGATGTTGCCGTTAAATTTAGATTGGTTTGGCGTTACGTTGATTGTGTCATCAATTATTATTTACATTAGGTACCTAAGCAGGGGCGTAGTATTTGATATGCAACTACGTTATGCGTTGATGGTATTGTGGGTGCAAAAAACTGATAAACTGCAAAAAATTCGTTCACATCGCTGTCAACAATAAAATTGCCCAAATTGATGCCCTACAATTCCTTCCCCTTTTTCTTTTATATATTATTATTTTAAATCTATTAGATTAAACTAGGTAAAGAATTTTCTATAAAAAAAAACTGCAAATGTTTAATATATCAGCATCTGATTGCATTGAAATCTCTACATTTTAGAATCTTTTTTAAATACATCAAAAAAGAAGATTCCTGCTTGATGCATTTAAAAAGATAGCTTATATCTCCAATTTCCTTATCAGGGTCTGTTGGGTACAATTTTTATAAACAAAAAGTGGCCATATGCCTGTAAGTGATTATCTTTAATATGCCATATTGAATTGCAGACATATAACAAAAAGCTCGTGAAAAACATGCAATGTATCGACATCTGTTTGTAATATCGGATAGTTAGAAGTACATGGCACTAGGTAGGTAGGTAGATAGATAGATAGATACACCATTTATTTAGTGCACACTAAAGACATAGCACAACACATAAAAGCACAATTACATGATAACAAATTACATGATTAAATAAAAATAAGGTGCCAAACACAAAAAGTAAAAATTAAAACATACTTAAAGAAATTAAGTGACACTAGACATATTTTAAATCAAAATAACTAATATACAGTGTGCGTCTCAAGTTACTAGTTTTTGACTAGTCACGCAGACAAACACACACACACTACACAAACACTTGTTGTTTGTGTAGTGTGTGTGTGTTTGTCTGCATGAGCACATCCATCATGGATGATGCTCCTGCCACATGCAGCTGCATCACAACGATTTTGAACGTTCGTCCAAGAATGGCGTAGGTACTTATGTAGCTAGTTAGCAAACCCTCTACAAACAGGCGTAGTTATACTTTACTGTCCCTATAGAATGCACCACCTGCACTATTATGCATTATATTATGTGCATTTGTGGACGACTTATCAAGTTCGATTGATGAAGGAAAGGCACGTGGAAGACATGTCCCTAACATGTCTTGGGTCATCAAATCGAAGAGCATCAGCCTTTGATTTTGTGGCTTTACCCCCGCTTGCCCCGCATTTAGGACGGAGTCGCGTTACGTCCGCTACGCGTAACGTCCGTTTATGGCCCAATAATATTCATGAAGGTGATTTTTTCTCGAAGTCGCGTTAGAGCCGTTCTACCTAAAAGTACACTCAACGCTAGAAGAGCTGAGACAGTGTTTTCTTATTATGGCACGTTTTATTGGCAGATTATTTCCGCGCAAATTGTTTAAACGCATGCCTTGTAGTTATCAACAAATTTTAGTAGTTTTTAAAAAGGTAATTTTGTATATTCTTTTTACATACAAAATATTTTATACTGCTGTAGGTATATTTCTTACCACATCAACTTTAAATTTTAAAATTCTTTAAAATACTTTCGTAGCACAATTTTAAAAAAAATAATAGAAAAACAACGTTCATACAAATTAAATCATTTTTTTTTTACAAAATATAAATACCTTTTAAGTATATACACTTACATAATATACATTTATGAAAATATATTAATAATTATTATTAATTCATTAAACAAGATAAAAGGTTTAGAAAAATAATAAAGCAAAAATAATACCTAACGATAAAAATAATAAAATTTAAAATTAAGTATTACTAGTAATAGATTCAGTTTTCACGGCGAAGAAGGATGGATTTGGAAGATGGGCAAGCTGGTCCTGCTGAAGAAGGAGGGACGCCCCGTTGACTCACCATCCGCATACCGCCCCATTGTGTTGTTGAACGAGGTGGGCAAGCTCTTTGAGAGAGTAGTTAAAGACCGCCTCGTACAACATTTATCGGGGATGGGTCCAGACCTGTCGGATAACCAGTTCGGTTTCCGACGTGGGCGCTCCACGGTAGACGGGATCATGTGCGTAAGGACTTTGGCGGAAGAAGCAGTGTCCCAGGGTGTGGTCGTCTTGGCGGTGTCTGTCGACATCGCCAATGCCTTCAACACCTTGCCCTGGAGTTCCATTAGGGAGGCACTTCGGTATCACGGGGTGCCGAGTAGTAGAGAGTGTAGAGGTCGTGGCTTTTTAAACGCTAAGACCCTCCACAATCGCGAGATAGGCAGTTTCAAGGAATATTTCCTAGAAACCGACATGGGGATACATCGAGATGTAGTCACGGTGGACTAGGGCCTCACCCCGCTCTCCTTGGGTAAAGAGAACTGGCGCAAACCAGTAGTGCTTGACACTAATGATCGCATGCATGTATAGTAAGAAGCTTCACGGACGCTTTTTCCGGCCCTACATGGACCCGATGTAGATTTAATTTAAGAAAAAAAAACATTCTGTTCTTAGAATGTCAAAAATAAGAGAATCTGAATAAAATGTATACCGCAACATTGTCAATTTGTTTGCAATATAGAAATTCACATTTTTGTGACTAAAATGCATTTACCCTCTTTTCGACGTTTTACTATTTATGCAAAGTGAAATAAATAAATGTTTAAAGTTTAGTCACTAAACTAAACTTTAAACTTTTTTAGTTTGTTTTAAGTGAAAATATTTAATTAACTGTATATTATTACAAAGAAACTGTACTTACTGAAAAATTAGCCGATCACCAAAAGATATTATTTCATTAGTATCTATGTATTTTAATTATATAAAGTAGAAATTCACATTTTTGAGACTAAAATGGATTTATTAACCCACCCTCTTTTTGACGTTTTATTAATTATGCAAAGCCAGTTCAATAAAATTATTTAATGAACTGTAAAGTAACCGTACTTACAGAAAAATTACCTATTCGCCAATAGGTACAATTTTAATAAAATAATGATAAGGGTAGACGCTGCAACTACTGAATCATTACACCGACTGTTTAATTTAAATCATTCCAGTGCCAATGATGTTCCAACATCCCAATGATTCTATGGTGCATTAAAACTACAAGTAGCAAACATGACTATAAATTTCATCGGAATTAAAAATCGCAAAACAATGGACGAATATCAACAAAGCGTGGTATTTATAATTTCAATCCATTCATATTTCATAAAAACATGAATAAAAATCTACGTTTTCATAGAAAATATAGATAAAAACAAAAATAACATACCTCTTTTTATTTGTATCTTCAGTCAAAAACATCCGTTATTAATAATTTCTGGATAAATATAAACGAATATGTGAATGTCGTTACTGGTTGGCGAATTTGAATAAAGAACGGCCAGTAGCCGCGTCCGAGTCCGACCGGCCGATGACTGAAGCTGTGCGCCGGCGCAGCCTCGCTATCCACCCACACACGCGCAATACGATAAAGGGTATCGGATTTGGCCATAGATTTTATTGATTATCATTGATTGGAGATGTGATTTTACTTGCGTTTATGCATGTCGGTGGATTGATTTTCTCAGTGCGGTAACAAAGCGAGGTGTATAGTTTTTTTATTTGAATTATTGGCAACCGAGAATCTAACTGAAATGCCCTATTGAAAAGGCAAAGGTTTATCTTTTTGTCTTTTTAAATAAATTAATACAATAAAATGTGAAAGACTATCTTAAATCTTCTATAACTAAATCAATTAGTTCAAAGAACGTACATAATTATATTCAAATACTTTGGTTTACTGACAATTTTAACTATAGGGTATTTAATATACTTAGTTGAAAGTGTCAGTAATTCCTTAGAGATTAATAAACAACAAACAATGAATTTCCGGTATAAAATTAAATTGACATTTTATAAATTCAATGCCAATATCTCCTGCAATGCCCAATATAGTATTTGTATTTTTTATCATTTTCCAATAACCTATTAATTTTAGTTTTATCTCCTATAAAACGAATCCGAAATTTTTATTATATATCGTTCACATCTACATGATAATCTTTGCCTCATATTTACTTGTGTGCAAGACAGCTTGCAAGCTCAACTGTCAACGTCGGTACAGCCCTCAACACAAGTACTAATATCAAGTTTTGGCAAAATCAATATAAATACTTGTTATTTTATATTATTGCAGATACCTCTACACTCTAACCCCCTTGTAATAAAAGTATTGTCTCAGATGAATAGTTACACATCGATTTTTCTCTTTCATACGTCAGTAATTTGACTTTCGAAAGAAGAAGACAAAGCATTGTGGAACTATAAATGCGCTATACAACGTTTATTAGTAATGGGGTAATAGTCTTTGACTCCATATTATTTACTTAAGTGTCATGAGTTCGTGACAGGTCAGCTTGCGAGCTTGACTGTCATTGTCGGTACAGTCACAAAGATAAAGTTTTAATTTTATAAGGGCTGAATTTTCCATCGCCAGATAACTTTTATTTTGGGAATAAAATTGACGTTTGACAGTTTTTGTATGAAACAACTGTCAAAATTTCAAAATAATTCCTCGAATAAAGTTATCGGATGATTAAAAAATCAGCCCTTAATTAGTTTTGCCGATTTTTGTTAGGACTAAGTGGGTTTATTTAATGAAAAGTGCGAAGAGGTGTGTGTTTATTTCATAAACAGCCTATAATGTTCCCACTGCTGGGACACAGGCCCACCACGCGGGCCCATTGCGGGTTGGCAGATCATGTCACAATATGTCTTCGAATTTTTGGTTCTATGACATGCCGGATTCCTCGCGATGTTTTCCTTCACCGTTTTGTGCAAAAATATATAAAAGTATATATAATAGAAAAGTCTAAATTATGTAATTACAAGTTTTTTTAAACAAGGCCTGCGGCATAAAAGTTTATTTAAATATTATGAAAATATTATATTCCTGTAAATTAGTGAAAATTCCAGTTTACATTCAATAATGTAATAGCAGCTGATGTTCTTTGTTGTTTATGTTGTATTTCTAACAGAATTTTGAAGCTAAAGTTCTTCAAAACTTAGTTTTAAAAGTGGATGCATAATTCGTAATTAACCTACTAACCCGAAAACGTTAAACAAACTAAGTAACCGATACGTAGTATAAAAAGCTGCTTAAAAATATTATGTCAAAACAAAGATTGTTTGGGAACGTCTGCAAAAATATTTTGCTCTTCCGGTGATATACTTGGATTTTCCAGCTCATTATGGAGCTGTTCACATTGATAATCACAAGTAAATTACTTGACTGTAAATAGATCAACACATGTCGTTTGGCTACACGCTACTGTGACTCATACATGAGTGCGTGGGTTTGCTTACACCTATACAAACACAATGCTATGAGTAAACATCTCCTTGGTTGTGTGAATAAAGACAGTATCAGCTGTTTTTGCACAATGCTTTGTAGGCTAGACATAATACGTCAATTGCTTTTGCAGCATAAGGAAAAAATATTTAATTGCGACAATAGACACGTATTTACGTCCGTCTCAAAATTTTGTGTGAACACATCAAAAATATAATTTGCATAGATAAGAGCATGCATAATTAATTATTAGTGTTATGACACAGCTACCTAAGCTAGACCATGATGGTGAACTGAGAATATAAAATAACATAGTGGCGCCGATTCCCTTGTTCACAAACTAAACTGAACTAAAAAAAAAAAAAAAAAAAAAAATTAAGTTCAGTACATATTTTTCTTTCCATTTCATTAGGAAAAGGAGAGAAGATAAATATTAGTTTAGTCCTGTCAAATTAAGATACTCGATATACAAGTTAAAATACGTCAGGCGCTGACTAATTTGACAGGACTAAACTTATATTTATCTTCTCTCCTTTTCTCAATGAAATAGAAAGAAAAAGATGCACTGAACTTAAATTTAGTTTAGTTTGTGAACAAAGGAATCGGCGCCATTATGCAGAAAAAATGTGTTGTTGTTTTCTAATTCATAGCAGCTTTCAACTGTACAACGAATTCTTCTATTCAAACATTTCAAACTATGCATCATATTTTTTAAAGGAAGTGAAAAAATTACCTACACCTAAAATATTTTTGGATCGCTTTTCTTCGCGACAGTACATCCACTAAGCACGTTCGCGCGGTTTACCGTTGACTCATCACAGTTTACATACACAAAGCTGACAACGGTACATGCGAGTACATTCGAGCCGAGTCAAAATGCAAACGCAAATATAGGAACGTTCTCAAAATATAATTATATTCAAGGTGTTCTTTATAATATACCTATTTTAAATCAGCATATTTATGCCAATTGTGTGGGAATGGTTTAACTTTTTTAGTTTAGCTTTTTTGAAAGAGAGAAAGATTTTTTTTTCACGAAAGTTTTGTGGTTTTACTAATTAACCTTATACATAATGGAAAAAAACAAAACTTATTAATTTGCGTAACCGGAATGACTCAGCAGTGAACGACACGTACCTAATTAAAATTCGAGACGCAAGATCGGATCGGAAGATCGTCTGTAACCGTTTTATTAAAGTTTTTAAGAGCACTATACTATACCTATATAAAGCGTTTATTTATAAACGACTAGCAGCGCCCCGCTGTTTCACCAGCGTATGTTGCGAACCCGTGGGAATATCGGGATAAAACTATCCTATGTCCTTCCCCGGGATGCAATCTATCTCTCTGCCAAATTTTATCGAAATCCGTTCAGTGGTTTAGGCGTGAAACGGTAACATACGGACAGACAGACAGACAGAGTTACTTTCGATTTTATAATATCGATTTTATAATATTAGTATGGATTACATTGTACGAGTATATAACGACAGAAATTTTTGCGTTTTCAAGTTGCTAAACCGTCTCGTTTTATGTTGAACACTATTATTATAATGTATCATTTGTATAGTGACTCATAAGACCTACGGTTCGGGCGTGGTTCGGGATTTCCCGAGTTCCTACACGGAACCCGTTAGGTTTGTTAAGGCAACTATATACAGGGTTATTGGTAAAACATTAACAACCTCTTAAGAGGTCATTGTACTCATCATTATGAACAACTTTTACTATGGGACCAAACCTGAAATCGCGAAAAAAAATCAGCTGTTCCCTACATTTATGTTCGTATAACTAGTAGCTGATTTCAGGTTTGGTCCCATACTAAAAGTTGTTCATAATTATGAGTACAATGACGTGTTAATGTTTTACCAATAACCCTGTATAGTATATATAGAAAAACTCACGAACGTGAGCTAAAGAAAAGCCTGGGGGAGGCCTCTGCTAAAGAGCAAAGCAATCTGGAGATTTCTGCACCTTCATTGCGTAACACACTATAAACCCCAATCTGACTCATTATGAAGTAAGTATATAAGCTGCCATTGCTTCATATGTTCAAAAAATTTGTCTGCACAACAACGTTAATAACGCAATGAATGTTGTTGAACTGTCAAAATGAAAGCAATTGCTACTGATAGTGTGTGATTCAAATAAATATTGTAATTTGTAAAACTAGTTTTAAGATTGCTAATAAGGCTATTATTTGAAATTGAAAGAAACTATGGCTGAATACATAAAAGTATATACAAACAAACAACTGGAAAATGTTGAAGCTTCGAAAATGAGCTGACTTAGCTGAAAAAGGGCTCGTAAATGTTTACGAATTTAAAAATTTCTAATTAATATTTGAAAAATTGGTGCACAAGACAAATGACGGTCTT
The DNA here is from genome assembly GCA_963082905.1 of Oligia fasciuncula. Taxonomy (NCBI): domain Eukaryota; kingdom Metazoa; phylum Arthropoda; class Insecta; order Lepidoptera; family Noctuidae; genus Oligia; species Oligia fasciuncula. Next base: position 20,803,148 of record OY720391.1, on the reverse strand, counting down.
TTTAGTATAATAGCAAATACCTACTCACCTTGTTAATAGCATGCCTGTCAATCATAACAGATCGAAATGTGTCTCAATGCAGAAATCGGACGGCCTTGAATACGGAAAGCGGAAGATATACTACTCCGGCGCCGATTAGTTAGGCAAAACAGTAACTGCTTACAATGTTTGCAGAAAACGAAGAGACCTACTTTTTTTTAATAATATCACATAATGTTATAAAAATGCGAAAGTGAGTTTGTCTGTTACGTTTTCAACCTAAAACGGCTGTACGCATTTGGATAAAAATTGGCTCATGGGCAGACTATGACCTAGAGAACTTAGGGTACTTTTTATCCTGGATCGCAGACGGAGTCGCGGGCAACAGCTCATATCATCATAATCAGCCTATAATGTTCCCACTGCTGGGACACGGGCCTCCTCTCTGTGAGAGGGAGTGGGCCGTAATCCACCACGCGGGCCCAGTGCGGATTGGCAGATGTCACATGTCTTCGAATTTTTGGTTCTAGGACATGCCGGTTTCCTCTTGATGTTTTCCTTCACCGTTTTGAGAGCAGTGGTGATGAAATAATTTACAGCTGTGCTCATGCAATGTCTCCGAGCACATGTTTTTTTCTGGCTTAGTATCAGTTCATTCATTTAGCAGTAGATCCATATTGTTCCAAACTGTATCTACTTATTGATATGCAAAAAACTTCACCAGAAAACAGGGTCAGGGTTCGCTTTGCTTCATAAACGTGGTCGCGCTCATTCGTAAACCGTCTTCTGTTGCATCACAAAAACTGTTTTGTACGCGTCAGTACACAGTCACAAGCTAAACAGAAGGACATTCGCGACCGAAATCTGATTAACGATGACTGTATTGTTGTTTATTTTTTAACGTACCCGTTTAGTACCAGCACGCTCAAAACTTTAAAATAAACATGATAATGCGATGTCTTTGGTAAACTGTACGTGGTGACCTGACACACATAAAAGTGAGTGTTATGACACCAAAAACTTTACACCACGGAATTTGGAAGCCAATGCAATGCTTGCAATGTATCAATGCATGTATTGCATTCACAAAAACTACACTAGCCTACACACACACAGGGTCTATTTCACTATGTGCGGTATACGGAAGAAGGGCACCATCTTACAGATGAAAACTCAGAAATTAAGATCATTACAGAGGTCTTGACGCAACCACAGCTGATCATCAAGAGAGGTTTTCTCCCTAAAACATAATACTACATCAGTGAAAAGTACACCTCACTTACTGCGCTATTGCACGTCCAACTTCATAACAAAAACACTGTCACAGCCTACACCACATGTTGATACACGTCACGGTATACACGTCCAGTTTTGTGAACTAAACGCTTGGCACTAGCTCGAGGAAGGGATAGCCTGTGCGCTCCGTTAGCGTGCACGCGGTGCAAGTGGGGGATGTTATACAATCCAAGTTGCTGGGTGACAAACTGGTGATGGTGGTACCTCGTACCGTATGTGAGTGTGGGATTGTTGTGACAGTTCTTGTTGATGGTATAGCTGTTAATCGTTTAATATGTTGAAAAAGAGTTAAGGAACAGTCAACAGCAAAAGTCGATTAACACTTCAGTTTTTTTAATCTTAGTTATTGAGCCAAATATTAACACTTCAGTTTTTTTAATTTCAGTTGTTGACCCAAATATTTGTTCAAAATTGCATTGTACTTCTACTGCAAATTTGAACAAATATTTTGCTCAATAATAACTGAGATTAAAAAAACTGAAGTGTTAATCGACTTTTGCTGTTGACTGTACAAGTTCGTAGCCGACTGCAGACGACAGCAGCAGGCGACATGTTGTTGTTGACTTAAGCGCAGGCCACACCGCCAGCTAGCGGGCGGGCGGGCTAGGCGGGTGGGCGAAGCGAACGAAGTAAACTATAAAAACTACGCGAAATATTGGCGTATTAAACTATGGGTTCACACCGAAAACTACGGACAGACGAGCGACGGGCGGAGCGCGCAGAGCGGGCTAAGCGGGCGAAGCGGGGGGCGCGGACGGGAGAGCGAGAGGTTAGCGTTCTATCTGTCCATTGTCATTCACAAACGTAAACACTAGGTACAGTGCTATTCGAAAGACGAGCGTCGACTAGTCTACTCGAAACGGGGAGGACGGGCGAACGAACCGGGCGAGCGGGCTGGCGGGCGAGCTAAGCAGCGAAGCGCGGGCGCGCCAACGAGGTGAACGAGTAGCTTCGCTGGAATCGTCTGATATTTCGTTAGCTTAGCTCGTTAGGTTAGTCGGTAGCTCGCGGTGTGAACCGAAGTATGTAAAGAGGTGAAACGATGTTCGTTCGCCTAGCCCGCCCGCCCGCTAGCTGGCGGTGTGGCCTGCGCTGTGTGTTCTATCAGCCGAATACGTCGGAACATAAAAAAAGCCACGGAACTTCGGTCGCTCATAGTGTGTTTAGACATTTTTAGGTACGGATGTGGATATAGTAAAGAGATGGACAGAAAAGAGGCTGTGTAGATGTGTGAAAGATGACGTGTCGGGAAGTTCGAGGGAAAGTGGATTAATGTGTGTAAAGATGGTTAGACAAGATGATGGAAATGATATGAAATGCTGCAACAACTCTTAAGAAAATCGGGGAAAAGCATAATGATTTAATGCCCCTAAATGATGCATTGGGTCCTTGCCTCCCAAATGATCCATTTGGACCCTAATGGATTAATATGAGAAAAGTTTTGAGTATGAATGTGGTTAGTTAATGAAAACCAAAGACTGAAGAATTAAGAAGAAGACGAGAACTAACAAGTGTGAAAGGTGCTATAAAAATGGTGAATAAAGATATGACGGCTTGTAGAGATGTATAAAATATGGAAGAAGAAGGCATACAGACACACAAGACAAATAAATTGGGATAAGAGCACGACATTAGCCTTTTACCACAATATTTCAGTAGAAAAGAACACACTATCAATCACAATCTGAACCATTTTGAAGGATATTGCTAATCCATTGCTTCATATGTTCGAAAAAATGTGTCTGCTCGACTACGTAAATAACGCAATGAATGTTGTTGAACTGTCAAAATGAAAGCCATTGCTACTGATAGTGTGTTACGCAATTGTCCCGCGAAGTAAACTCGCACATGTCCACATCGTACGTCCTTCACTGCGCGTGCGTGTGATTCCCACGCATGGCGCATCATTATAATTTGCAACTGTCTACCTGACACATTACCCACTATACAAGTGGATTAACATAGCCGACCATTCAACTATTTATGTAAAGCCGTGTACGCACGAAGGAACAAAACATGGTGAACATCACGAACATCGATCACGGAACATTTGGTTCGTACGTGTGGACGTAAATTAGCAAAGCGAACACGAACACCTTGCGGACACAGTTCTACTTGTGTTCGCGCTCAACACTTCCAACGGTGCATCCATGGTTACTGAGGGCAGTAATCATGGATTCACCATTGGAAGTGGTTGACAGTGAAGTAGCATTAAATTTCTCCGAACACCGGCCGCGCAGATGAATCAAATTGGATCACCACGAACATTTTTGACGAACACAGTGTTTGATGTTCGTTAGTGGTAGGTACGCACGTGCGAACAAAGTGTTCGATGTTCGTGTTCACCATGTTTTTGTTGGTTCGTGCGTACACGGCTTTACGGTGAGTTTAAGTACGAGGAATTTATCAGCTGCGACGAAGAATTTTATATATTTTAGTGCTTTTAACATCCGTACTTTCAGATGCTTATTAACGTTTGTTGACCATTAACTGGTAACTGTAGTAGTGGGGTTCGTGGCTAAGTAATATAACAGTCGCACGGGTCGATCGATCAAGTTAGGCTACGCTTGCGGCTTGCCGCAGTCGGTCCGTGAATGGGCGACCATCTTTACTTACCGAGACCCCTCCGTGCCTCTTTGGTCCCGGCTGTCATTCCTGGATCTCTGACAGTCGTTACAGGTCGTCAGAAGCCCGAAAGTCTGACAGTCTTACCTAGAGGTATAGTGTTACCCAGTAACTGGGCTGTGGAGGTCAGATAGGCAATAGGTCCACGTATAATACTGGTGTCCAGCTACCTCCGGTAAGACTGGCAGCCGACCTTATAAATTGTTGGGAAAACGCTACTAGACGGATGAATTTACCTTCGATTAAAGAAATTGTCGTGAAGAAAATCTTGTGTATAATGATTTGACGTAGACAACACGCAGTAAGCGTGTATACTACTACAAATAATTCTGTGTAAACTGTCAATTAATTTTGAAGGATATGTTCAGGACTTTGAATTTTACTTATACAGGGTGTTTGGTAGAAGGACCAACACAATTATTTGAGGGATTGGGGATGTCATTTGCTAGCACAAAATAGTTTTAAGTAATTTTCATTTTTAAATTGAAATTTAATTTTTAGGACTTTGGAAGCCCGCACATGATTTTTTAGAACCGATTGTACAAAAATGTACATTGAGGATTACACCAAAAATAATGACGCTCCATATTACAACCACAAACAAAAAAGTTGTGACGATATTTCGGGTGCTTAAAAAGGAACATATTTTATCTCAATTACCTACCGTGACACTTAAGACAGGTGTTGAAAATCCGACACAATTTTCTTAGAGATAGGAAGTGTCATATTATCCTAGATATGACACTTCCTATCCCTAAGAAAATTGTGTCGGTCCATCTACCAAACAATCTGTATAGATGTTGGATATCTGTGAGTGCGAGCGTAAATTTTAATGTCTCTCAGATGTTTCTGCAAATAGAACCTGCTTATCTAGACTTGGATCTAGCAACAGCTCTACATCTAAGTCTTTTTACTGCTGTGGTTATTACTAGGTTTTTTGACGTTCCTAATTAACCCGTGCTATGACCAAAAACTAAAGTAATTAGCTTCTGGTTTTATTCTAGAGTTTTTATTTTGTTTTTGGTATAGGATTTAACTTCTAAAAACGTATAATATTGGTTTATAAGATCTACTTACAGAAACAAATATAATTTCATTCATCTCGCAAAACGGTGAAGGAAAACATCGTTAAGGCTCCTTCAAACAGGCGCGACACGCGATATAATCGCGCGCGACACAAAGGCACCGCAAATCGCGCAAGGAGCAGTGCCTTTGTATCGCGCGCGATTATATCGCGTGTCGCGCCTGTTTGGAGGAGCCTTAACGATGTTTTCCTTCACCGCAAGGAGCCTTGAGGAAGAAATGGAAACATTGAAGGGTCATGCTTCATTCCAACTGTCATTTTTACAAGGTCACACTTCGAATCTTATGTTGTAGTGACATGAAATCCAGAATGACAATGGACTAGCCTTCTTTTACACGAGTTCTACGATTTGAAAACTTGGAAATACCTAACTCTGCGTATCCAGGATAATAACCAGCTTCAAGATAAGGTTTCTTCAAAGTGTAGATATTTTGTCTATAGGTAATGGGATTCTTCGAACAGCAAATAGACAAACCTACAAGGTGGCATCGATATCAACGCGCATCCTGTTACCATAACAATATGATTCTGAACCGCACTGCGTTCAAATTTTTCGTCGGTTTAAACAAAAAAACAATTGCAGTTTACATTAAGTACACTTTTCTATGAAACAGCAGATTTTTTTTTATAACCGGCCAATTTTTTTTACGCTAAGCAGTCTAATATCATATCTGCGGAATACTTTGCGCGTCGTTTTCATGTCCCTGCCACACCACACACCCACGCTAATAAAGCGTTATGAATGAAACACACTACTATACCTAACGAAACATACATAAGTATGAAGCACATTATGTATTGTACACACTCACGTTATTTAACCGTTAAGATAATAATGTTATAGTATATAATTATACGTTGTAATATGAATGTGTGAACGTTTTATTTATCTATCATAATAACAGGTGTGGACCATTCTCATCTATTCAACTTTAGAACAATTATTATGTTTTCCTTTTTCCTTGTTTACTTTTTCTAGTAGATTAGGTCTATTTTTGAGTCAAATGTCTTAGAACCCACAAAGAAATAATCAGAATAGGATATTGGAGGAGGGAAAAAACTATTTCCAGTTTCCATTTTTCTCATTAGGAGACCGTTAAATATTGTATGTGAGCTATTGGGAAACCAGTCCAAGTTAAGAAAAATACCTCGTTACACCTTTTCTTCTGAGAAATCCAAGCGACAGTTACTTGTATTTCATGTTTAGAAATAGAAATTACATATTCTGGTGAATATGGTCATCCATACTAATATTATAAATTCTAAAGTAACTCTGTCTGTATGTTACCTTTTCACGCCTAAACCACAGAACGGATTACGACAAAATTTGACAGAGAAATAGATTGCATCCTGGGGAAGGACTTAGGATAGTTTATATCGAGAAGCCGCGAACGGAAGCTAGTCAACCATAAACAAAACGTGTTCTTCTTAGCGTGTCGATAGCAATCTAAATGGACGATAGTAATAATACAATTCTTTTTCCGCGTTAATTTTTAGATTCATATATTTGTTTTAGCACAAAACATATTTGTTTTATTAGGTGTAGTTCAGATTCAGAGATAAAAATTTTGTACGTGTTGTTTTTTTGCAATTTGAAGAATCACGAACACCTACAAGACCAAAGCACCAAAAAACTTCTGTAATGACATTTAAGTATAATCTAATAAAAAAATAGGCGAACGTAAAGCATCCAAGCAAGTTTAGCAGTAGTTACTGACACAGACAAACATGAGCAAATAATTGGAATGTTACTCTCGTACCAATAAATATAATGGGCAAACACGACTCTTCAGCTTCCATTTAAGGTAAGTTGAACCGCTTCAAGCATATCTACGTCTACGAGTTTTTTTTTTTTATTTGCATTGAGTTAAGTTCCAATAGCACGACTCTTCGTGACTTGAAACTGGTTTGAAGAATGGAAAAACAAAAGACCTTCTTGCTATGCATCGACAGCTGCTGCTTCAGTCGACACTATTGGTCAAAAGCTAAGTGAGTACCTAGGTTTCTACGTACCTCATATAAAAGTGCAATACGAACAGTTTTTTTTTAATAACTAACGAAAATTTTCAACCCGTGTTCAGAATCATGTATTGAATCCATGGTAGCAGGTTGCGCATCGATTTCCCTGCCAAAAACCTCAGTCAGAAAGTCAGAACTCCGGTCAGAAAGAAAGTCAGAACTCCGGTCAGCAAGAAAGTAAGAACTACGGTCTGCAAGAAAGTCAGAACTCCGGTCAGAAAGAAAGTCAGAACTCCGGTCAGCAAGAAAGTCCAAGAGTCGATGAATTTTAGTATCATAGCATCCATTGATTTATATAGGGTGACTGGTAATTAGTGACCGATACTTAAACACGTGATTTTACTCATCATTATGAACAACTTTTACTATGGGACCAAACCTGAAATCGCGAAAAAAACATCAGCTGCTCCCTACATTTTGACGGGTTAAGCGAACATAAATGTAGGGAACAGCTGATTTTTTTTTGATGATTGATGATCATATATCAATGATCGCCTCTCTTATTTTTGTATCCTTAATCACTTTAAACGTTCAATAATTATCACTTAGTTATGATGCTAGTCTCAGCTTAATAATGCTTACCCAGCTGACGGTAATTTAAATAATTATGTAAATATTGTCACGCTTCTGTATTAATAGTGTTTACTGAACCTACAGTATAATAATTATACCTAATACCTATTAATTAAGAAGGTAGGTACCGGGGAGACTGAACATGTTAGGTCGAGAACAGTCGGCTGCCTATCTTTTTCCCAACTATGTTGGGCATAATCAGTCTATAATGTTCCCACTGCTGGGACACAGGCCTCCTCTCGGTAAGAGGCAGTGGGCCGTAATCCACCACGCGGGCTCAATGTGGTTTGGTAGATGTCACAAATGTCTTCAAATTTATAAAGGCATCAGATATCATTCCCTTGCTCCAGCAAAATGCCCGGTTCATCACGACCTCAAGTATTGGTGGGGCAGCATATACGAGGAAGATCCTAAGTACGGTTAACGTCTGAAAATATTTAATACTTTTTTTTAGCTGATTTTTGGGCCCACGATGAACTTTTTGCCATAGATTATGAACCATGTGTAAGGGACTAAGGGCACATTAGGTTTTTTTTAAAGGGAGTAAAGCCCTATTATTAGGTTCATTTGCCATAATTTTTTTTACATGTTTCTTCAATAATCCATAAATAAAATACAGAGTTGAGTTGTGCGAATTTATATCCTCGCCACTCGGTCTTTGGGCACCTCGGACTCCACTTGCAAAGCTCATTGACCCGCAAAAGTTCGTCGACTTATCAGAATCTGTCGCACCTTTTATTAATGACTGTGTTAATAACGTAAAAGTTAATGTACCGTTATAGTTAATTGAGGGGCGTGGGGCCCGATAATGGGTTAAAGTGTTTCATTAATGGATAATACAATACAATTCTGAAACCGAAATTCTATAAATTTACCTACTGATAAATTGCTAAAACAACGTTGTTTGAAGTTCTTCGTTTTTTCAGTATTTAAATAAAGTTTGTTTTATGCTTTCTTAAAACTGCCAATAAATTATGACTGACAAAAGTTTAGTGCTTAAATACTTTTCAGCGTTCAGTGCCATCTATCGTCAACAGCTCGTACTAGAAATGTAAAGTTTACAAAATTTAATTAATTAACGGATGGTTATGAAAGGGATAAGGTGGTTATTTTAAATAAGAGTTTTAAAAATCTATTTCTTTTACACTTACCCCTTACTAATTAACGTTGTACAGCGTCTGTAATATTTACACAACTCTTTGTCTTCTTCTTTCGAAAGTCAAATTACTGACGACTGAAAGAGAGAAATCGATGTGTAACTATTCATCTGATATAATACGTTTATTAGTAAGGGGTTAATAAATAAAGCAAGAACTAACTCATTACAATAACTTATATAAGCGCCATCTGGCGTCAAGTAGCTTCAGTGACATTTATATAGTTAGTTTTAAATGATAGTATAGATGGCGCTTTTTAAAAGATACAACTTTTTGAACATAACACATGCGCATGAAAGTAACTCAAATTAAGTTATTATAGATAGAAGGATATAAGTATCCGTTATATAAGTATACCACTTTTTCAATTATTTTTTACCCGTAAATATACAAACCTATCTCCTATAAACAACTATAAAAAGCCAGAGAGCATTAAATTCACAAACGCCAAGCCAACCCGCGTCCATTAATGGACTAACCATTATAATTCTCGTTGTTGTGCAATAATAGCACCAGCGCACTATTGTGGGTGACACTGGCACGCTCATAATAGGGTAAAACACCCAGTAGTCAGACCTGCCGCAGTAGGCAGCCGGGTCAGCGGGATTGTCCGAAAGGGTTACCGCTGGCCCGGAACATAAAGGGCTAAGGAAGGAACACGGGTGGGTTTTAGTCAGTAAGAGTCTGACACTCCCTTTCGCTCCGCCCAGAGCTAGGGCAGGAAAAAAAAGGCAGCCTTTTCAAGCTTTCGCTATACAGAAATAGCCCTTTATGCATAGCTACAATTAGTACCACTCGGTTTCTTATTATGTACCTGTCTTATTTCATCTTATTTATTACGATAATTTACAAAACGCTTCACGGGAAGCCGAAATACACACTATTGTTTCGACAACCGTCACTGACGTAAAATTTATAATATGCAACAGAATCTTTGAGTCTTTGGTCAACTGGACCCACTCGAACTGGACCCACGGGTCCAGTTGACGTGCCTAATCATTTATTAGAGAAATCTTTTTCCCGAATTCTTGTTTTTTTTTAAATATAAACGTTATTTAGATGTTTCTGTATTTATTTTGTTATTATTTGTATTTTGCTTTATTATTCGAGTTAACTTATCTTTTTGTATTTCAGCAGGGTGATGGCAACTTTGGATCGGAGACGATGGAGACTGAACTGACAACTCGTCAAAGTTGAAGTTTATTTGTTTTTTTTTTGTTTTTATTTATTTAAACTTTTCGCACAAAAAGGTACAAAGTCTAGGCGAAGTTCTCGCTAAAGACTGACTACTGTGTGTTTTACCCTACGGCCTACCTAGTGCCAGCGAATATGGCAACTGGCCGGTAGCCGGCTACCTACGTCCTTAACACGTGCGCATGACAATAGACTGAGTTTTTCACCGTTTTCGTTCGCAATAGTTAAGTGGGACGTTTTGTATCATTTCATTCTATTAATTATGTTAGAATAAAAAGTGAGAGTTTGGTGGATAGTCAAAAATATTGTGAAATTCCAAAATTCATTTTCCGTTTTTAAGAAATAAACATAGGTAGGGATCTACATAATTAGGTATTATTCATTAGTTCCTCTTAACTCCAATAATAACCAACGACATGATTCTTTAGAATATTCCCTAGGCCAAATAGTTTTAGATTTTTTGAAGAATTTCTTTATTGTTTTGTAACTATAGGAACCTACATTGTCATTAATTTGTAAAAGCGTAAAATGGCAAATGTAAGTTTTTATTGTATGCTATTTACATAAATAGATAAATTAGACTGTAAATTTCTGAAGACAGGATAAATAAAATTTCCCCATACGTACTCAACCCACTGTCCCGTATCAACCGATCACTAGCGGGGTGATTGCGTAACAGAAACAGCAGCAATGGTTTTCGTTTTGACAGTTCAACAACATTCATTGCGTTATTTACGTTGTTGAGCAGACATATTTTTTGAACATATGAAGGAACGGATTAGCAATATCCATCAAAATGATACAGATTGTAATTTTCAGTGTGTTATCCAATTACCTGCGCCCTGCAGGTACCTATTACTTTCTTACAAAATTGCATCGTAGGTACAACTTAATAAAGTGACACGTTTGTACTTTGACAAATGAATGTCCTGTTAATTATGAACATAAATCTAATGAAGAGATAAGAAAAACTAATTTATAACGGTTCTATTGTTAAACCTGCTCTAGAAATAACTTTATAATTTGGAATCAACACGCATGCACGCAAAGACATTAAAGATTTTAATTGATTTTTCTTCAAGAAAGTATTGAAGGAATTTTTTTTAGGGTTCTACTACGCTGACTGTCCGTCTGTCCGTCCGTCTGTCTGTCACCAGGCTGTATCTCAAGAACCGCGATAACTAGACAGTTGAAATTTTCACAAATTATGTATTTCTGTTGCCGCTATAACAACAAATACTAAAAATAAAATAAATATTTAAGGGGGGCTCTCATACAACAAACGTGTTTTTTTCGGTGTTTTTGCCTTGTGGTACGGAACCCTTCGTGTGCGAGTCCGACTCGCACTTGGCCGGATTTTTTTTAATTTATTATGTACAGGTGAAATCACTAAATACCTAGTTTAGTGATTATGGACGCGGATGTGCTAATATAAATCTTGTTAGGTAACTCCTGTAGTTCCTCAAGTGGAAATTATGACGGGAAAATTGATAGCTTCGCTTTCACTAATACTAATCCAATGTCAGTAGATAGATTACATGCTGAAATTGGCTCCGTAGGTACCACAGATATGCTATGGTAGGTACTTTATAATATTGTAAAGAGGTAAAAGTGAGTTTGTATGAAAGGGGTAACCTTCGAAAGTACTGATCCGATACCCACCCACTCTGATAGATCGGAGACGCTACACTCGAAGTCGTGGACGAGTATGTTTACCTAGGACAAACTGTCCAGTTAGGTAGGTCCAACTTCGAGAAAGAGGTCAATCGTCGAATCCGAGTCAATACTCAATACTCAATTCTTTATTGCATTCCCTAAGTATTACATAGATGGTATTACAAAGTAAATGATCAATATGGACCCTGTCGGGCACAGCAACATTAGGAGAGAGGAAGAGGGCAGAGTCGGCTGGGCAGTGTTCGGGAAGCTACGCAATATCTTCTCGTTGGTCGTCCCACATACCGCAGTGTCTTAAGACGAAAGTCTTTGACCAGTGCGTGTTGCTAGTGATGACATATGGCACTGAAACGTGGTCGCTCACAATAGGTCTTATTAGAAGGCTAAAAGTCACCCAAAAAGCAATGGAGAGGCATGCTTGGAGTTTCCCTGCGTGATCGAATCAGGAATGAGGAGATCCGCGCGGAGAACCAAGGTAACCGACATAGCCCGAAGAATTGCCAAACTTAAGTGGCAGTGGGCAGGGCACATTGCTCGCAGAACACATGGTCGATGGGGCCGAAACGTTCTGGAGTGGCGACCGCGTACCGGAAGACGTAGCGTTGGAAGGCCTTCCACAAGGTGGACCGACGACCTTGTGAAGGCCGCAGGAACCCTTTGGATGCGAGAAGCACAGAACTGGTCGAAGTGGAGGTGCTTGGGAGCGGCCTATGTCTAGCAGTGGACGTCTTTCGGCTGAAATGATGACTGATTCGATTGCGAACATTCTTTCACTAATAGGAAGCTACAGTATTGCCGAGTGTCATAGGATATTTTTCAAGTTAAAACAAGACATTTTATGAGTACAAAATCGCGGACAGAAGCTTGTACTGCAATAAATATTATCAAGTCAAATGAAGACATTTTCTAAGCAGCTGCAGCACCCCAAGGTTTATCTTCACTGAAAAAAGCCTAACCGTCGTAGTCATTAATCATGAGGACCATTAAGAGTGTCGATACGAGTGACAAATGGACGATACTTCCGTTTGTTTGTCTGGCGCTCCCTATGTATACATTATACATATTATTGCCGCTACCAACCTTGCTGACTGGCTCGACTGTGTTTACGTCTCTTCATTATTTATGGAGAACCTGACGGTTCTGTATTGTATACTTTTCCAGCTACCTTCAAAACGTTATCAGGCTTAAGGGGTTAAATTCTGCAGATTTCCACCGTAGTCTGCTTTAGCTACAGCATTAAATATTTTTCTTGTTACTAACTTATTTAAATAAGTATGGCCCTCTTTTTCTTTTCTTTTTCGGATGGGAAGCCATCAAATGACCCCTCTAAAACCCACCCGTGTTCCTTTCTTAGCCCTTTATGTTCCGGGCCAGCGGTAACCCTTACGGAAAATCCCGCTGACCCGGCAGGCTATAAGTATGGCCCTGTGCTGAACAAAAGTCTCCCCTTTGGACTTCCACATACATATTTTTCCTCTCCCTCTCTTTCTGCTTTAATCTAATCAGGTTTAAAATTTGGTGCAAATTGAGAGAGCCAAGTTGTACCAGTATTATCAAGCAGTGGTCTGCGACAAGCTAAGTTGATGTCCTCATAAGTGTGTTTAATAGGTAGTCATTAGTAGCCTGCATAACTGGAATTTCTGCCAGGAACACGGTACAGCTTTAGGTAAGTAGTTTAAATTCGGCTTAGACTTAGTGCCATCTGTGCTCGCCTCGACTCGGTACAAGCAAATTCACTCAGCGGCCGGTACTCCAGCTAAACCGATCTCTCGGTACGTCAGTTAGAACAAAAATAAATGGAAGCGCTATTTAAGCTGGAAAGTCAGAACTGCAGTGCTATTCTATAAAAATCTCACCGTGAAAACTTAGGTGAAGTGAGCTGTCAATAGTGTCAATATCTAGCATCAGGTGGAATGACAGCTCAATTTAAGCTCAGTGCACCTAAGTTATCACGGTGATAGTTTTACAGAACAGCACCGCTGTATTGTAACTTATCTAGACACTTTTTTTGGCTGGAGCTAGGAATTGAATTGGCACATTGAGTTTTTAAATTAGATAGACTGTCACAGGACTCTCAGGCACGCAAAGTTACAGGCTGGTATGAGTGATGGCTCTACAAAACCACACTTTTTTGTAAAACTTGATGTGCCATGCTAACGGCCACGTACTGTATAATATGGGCAGTTTGCTACATACGGGGAGGGTGTAAGGAACTTCGAAGAGCAAAAATTTTTCAAAGAAAAAAAAAAAAAAATTGCGGGTCCAGTATTATCTAAAAGTGAAACTTTATAAAAAATAAAGAGAGTAAGAGAAATTTAGGGTGAGAGACAGAAAGAGAGACAGTGACATCTTTCTTCTGTCTCATGACGTGACGCGTCCTTGAAATTTCACTCTCAATTCTCGCCCAACTGTCGAATCGCCGCGAAATTTCACTTCAATTATCTGCGGATTCATACAAAAGTGTAATACTCGATCAAAATGTATCGTACAGACGCCAGTATCAAGCTACCCGAAACTGTCAACTCTCCCAATCAACTTTGAACCGTACACTTTAGCGATAAAGTTGAAAATCTATTTAAGAAATTTGACAGATTGTAGTAGCTTGATGTCTGAAGTTGAACTGCACTACTTTTTTGTACGACGTCTTAGTACAAAAAAGTAGTGCAGTTCAACTTCTGCCCTGCTTTAAGAGGTCATGGTAAGCCCCTGATCCCCTGAACCCTCCCTCCAAACCCCCTCCTCGATCCCCTGCTAGTTCGTCTTCTGTTTTAATCAGCAATAAAAAAAATCTAATAATCTGTTTCCGTGTCTATGACCTTTACACCGCGTAAGATTACTTTAGATATTCCAGTATGATGCATATTTCAACAATCAGGTTCAGGCGTTTAGCACACAAAGGCTGATTGTATCACGTGCGTTGATCTGGGTCTGCCGAGGCGATACAATCGCCGTTATACAACCTACTGAGTTTTTCTTTCCTTGAGGAATAACATCTTGTGGATAGATTGGCATGGCTTTTAAATATGTACCTCCAGCAAGGACCTCCTATAAACTAATTGCGTAGGTAACCACACTTTACATCACAATTCGAGGATTTTGAAGGATACTCCTAATCCATTGTTTCAATAGGTTACAAAAATTCGTCTGCTCAGTAACGTTAATAACGCAATAAACGTGACTGTCAAAATGATGGGCATCGAGATCGCTTGCCGTTGAATGTGTGTTTCGCGATTACTGATTTGATTCTAAATGATAATTACTTTATCAGTGACACTAGCTGCGCCCCGCGGTTTCAACCGCGTAAATGTCGATCCCGTGGGAATATCGGGATAAAAAGTAGCCTATATGTTAATCCAAGATGTCAGCTACCTCCATAATTTTTTTTATCAAAATTGGTACAGCCGTTTGAGCGTGAAGAAGTAACAAACTCATCCACACACTCACAAACTTTCGCCTTTATAATATTAGTGTGATTGTATTTCCTTGTTCCACATTCTTTCATCATCATTCTCCTCCCTCCCTCCCCTTTACCAGGTTGGACTTACACTCTTCTCACTTGTGTCATTGTGTCCGGAGACGGCTCAGAGTTCCAAGTGGACCACGGGAGGCTACATCCTGGTAAAATGGGGCTACCTTGACGGAACGGCAGTAGGGTATGATTGTGGTGCTGTGTCGCAAACCATGCTCCACCTATCCTGCCCTCTGTGTCCCAAAACATGCAGTCAAAGTGACCTCTGCGCTGCCACCGACAACGCTGTGGAAGTGGCAAAGTTTTAGGAAAACAAGATTTAAAATACAGTCGTGCCAGCGACATGAAGAAGAAGATCATTCTCGTGTGTTTATCCTCATTTATTTGCGGGTTGCTTTTTCCAAAACCTCCCAGGTGTCAACATTCAACATACAACTGTTTACATGAAAAATATCCGATAGTTTGTTGTCCAGTTATTTTACCATACTTGGTCTCGAAAGCAATCATACTTACGAACTAATATGTATTTACATAAGCTTGGAACGTGTCTGCCCTACTATTTGACGTTAAAAAAACAAAATGGAAGTGAAAATTGTTCATTATTTATGTTGAAAGATACCAAGACATGTTCTTTGTCTGTTTTGCGCCATAATATCTACGTGAAACCATTTAGAATGTTTATTTGCCACTGATTTCTTATGTTATGATTTCTTAAGCTTTGAACCGTGTTCTCCAAGGTAAGCAGTGAACTAGGGTTGAATTGACATCTCTCTTAGAAGAATGAACCTAAATAACTCTTTAGCAGCAAAAATCAATATGCCTAACCTTTTCCCCACCATGTTGGGGTCGGTTTCCAGTCTAACCGGATGCCAGCTGGATACCAGTATTTTACATGGAGCGACTGCCTATCCGACCTCCACAATTCAGTTACACGAAACCCCTTGGTAAGACAGGTTGCCAGACTGGAGGGATCCCGATATGTAATGGATGGACACCCATCCACGAACCGTTCGCGGCAAGCATAGTCTATTCGACCGAACCGTGTGGCTGTTATCATTTAGCGACGAGCCCCTACAACTCTTTATGAGCAAATAGCAGAAACACCTAGGTATTTGATTCTATTTTCTATTATATAATTTCCAGTCCATGAAATGAACATCACATAATGATAAAGATTGCATGCTAAAGTGGATAAGACAGAGATTAAAACAGAAGACGAACTAGCAGGGGATCGAGGAGGGGGTTTGGAGGGAGGGTTCAGGGGATCAGGGGGCTTACCATGACCTCTTAAAGCAGGGCAGAAGTTGAACTGCACTACTTTTTTGTACTAAGACGTCGTACAAAAAAGTAGTGCAGTTCAACTTCAGACGCCAGCACATGAAGCAACTACAATCTGTCAAATTTCAACTTTATCGCTTAAATGTAAGGTTCGAAGTTGATTGGAAAAATTTGATAGTTTCGGATAGCTTGATGTGCTGGTGTCTGTACAAATAGCTGTTGCTGGACACATAAATAGCTGTTGCTGGACACATACAATCCGGTCAGTGTTTACGAACGTCGCTTGATACACTGGCCTAATAATTGCCTCTTAAACGACATTTCCGGGAAGATTGCCTCCTACTTTTGTATCGATACTATGTATCAGATAATTTCTGACGTTAGTGTCGTGGAACATTAATTGCCTATGCACGCAATATTATTATAAGAATAGCTTCACTTTTTGCTTATTATTTTTAATGGTTTTCCTGCTTAGCAGCAATAGTGTCAAATGAAATGATTTAGCGAAATTCCGCAGACGTACCATATCAGCCAAGTTAGTTTGGCGTCACGAGAAACCAGCGGTAGAACTGTCCAATATCATGGTTTCAAAAGGGACTAATCATCTCTTTTAGATGTCGACGTACATAGTTACTGATAATAAGACTTTAATATTCTTTGCAAAGATTTCTCATTTGACCTTTTTACCATCAAAACCTATTCTGCACGCACTCGGCTGAACGCTGAATTTTTTAAAAGTGCATAGTGCTTATATACCTTATATTTGTATTCCCTTTTATAGTGCTTGTGCCACTTCTTCTCCCTAGCGAAAGCACTAAAAGATGGTGAAGGGCGGGCGTTTTGGGGGACTGCCTTTTGTAATTTTAACGTTCGAAAAGTGCTGATTCTCAGCCTAGTTTGAATAAATGACTTTTGATTTTATACTGTCCCACTACTGGGCAAAGGCCTTCCCCAAATCCTTCCAGGAACTCTTTTCCCGCGCCACCTCGAATCAACCCTCGCGGTACGCGTCGTCAGCTCACTATCTCTTTCTGGGCCGGCAACGCCCGCCGTCCGTCTTCAGGCACCCATTGTGTGGGGTTTTTTTGCCCAGCGGTTATCGTGCATACGGCTGATGTGACCCGCCGAATCCCATTTGAGCCTGGCAGCCTTCTTTCCTACATCCAGTATGCCCGTTTTGGTACGCAGCGTGGTGTTCCGAATTCTGTCTGTCTTATTTTTTTTTATTGTGTAAAAGAAATAAAATAATTTGTGATGATATAATTTCTTCAGAAAGAGATTCTTCAGATATATGAAAGTAAACGAGGCAAAAGGACTGTGTAAGGATCTTAGCAGATGGCGTTCTGTAGTTTCTGCACACACCCATAGGAATTAGGCATGAATTTATGATGTACTAGCTGCGCCCCGCGGTTTCACCCGCGTAAGTGTCGATCCCGTGGGAATATCGGGATAAAAATAGCCTATATGTCAATCCAGGGTGTCGGCTACCTCCATACAAAATTTTATCAAAATTGATCCAGCCGTTTGAGCGTGAAGAAGTAACAAACATATAAACACACACACACGCTTACAAACTTTCGCCTTTATAATATTAGTGTGATGTCACACAAAATAAATAAATATTTTGCTTGAATCATATTTGTAACTTTAAGCTGTTGTAAATTACTAAATTCCCGTCTATTTTCTTAACCAACCCATTATCTACACGTTAAGAACGTCGTTTACAGAATAAAGCTTCTGGATTGAGCAGTCCACGCGTCCCATTACATTTGTTTAAACATCGGGTTTCTTCCCACGGAGTGACATGTAAGAAAGCGCTAAAATGCTGCATTGTAATTACTAGGTAGCTAGCATAGATAAAGTGTTGTATAACCAAGGATGTAAACACAATTAAGTATTTTCGTGGTCAAGAGAAGGATTAAAAACCGGCCAAGTGCTAGTAGGACTCGCACACGAAGGGTTCCGCACCACAAAGCATAAAACGCCGAAAAAAACGTTTCTTTTATTGTTCCCCTTTTTTAACTTTATTTTATTTTTATTATTTGTTGTTATAGCGGCAACAGAAATACATCATCTGTGAAAATTTCAACTGTCTAGCTATCACGGTTCATGAGACACAGCCTGGTGACAGACAGACAGACGGACAGTGGAATCTTAGTAATTGGGTTCCGTTTTTGCCCTTTGGGTACGGAACCCTAAAAAGAACAGTTTAAGGGCCCGATCACACGTACCACAACCCCACCACAACGACACAGCGAACACGGGCGCTAATTTGTATGACAATGTGTCTATCTACATGGACCACATAAATCAACCGTGTGGGCGATACCGACCACAACAAGGCGAGGACGTCGCAGCCACAACGCAACCACAACGCGATGACACTGTCACAGTCGGAATCCATCTATCTGTCAGCAAACACTAGCCTCAACGTAACCACATCGCAAATACTACCGATAACGCAACCACAACCATAACGCAACTTGCAAAAAGTTGCAGCGACACTCTTCACACGTAACCACATGAATGGGCCCTCTAAAGAGCTATCTCGTTGAATTATTCGCATCACAGCAGTTTATGCGCGTTGACAAGTTGACACATTAATATTGTGATCATTTTCGTTTGAGAAACTAATACAGACAAAGACCCGTTATTGAAAACCGCAGGTTGTGGTGAAGGAAAATTGTAAGAGGGGGAAGAGAAGGAGGAGAGAAGGGGAAGGTGGCATAAAAAAGGAAAGCTTACTCTCAATACCATCCACCGATAAAACTTGAAACGGAAAATTTATAAAAGTTTCACAGTTCACAATTTTCACCTGTTGAACAGCTAAAGTCATTAACTTACATCTATGTAAATAAATCATGCAATAACTTAATGAACACGACATTATCTACGAATAATTATGGGGTATTTACGTAACACTTTAATAGTAGGAATGGCTTTCATTTTGACAGTTCAACAACATTCATTGCGTTATTTACGTTGTTGAGCAGTCAAATTTTTCGAGCATATGAAGCAATGGATTAGCAACATCCTTCAAAATGATTCAGATTGTAATTGATAAATTGATAGCGTGTTACGCAATTAGACTGCTAGAGTGTAAATGCGGTGCTGTTCCACAAACAATCCGTGTCCAGCATGACCTCTTGTTTGATTTGAACATTACGGGAACAAATGGACGCTACAAAAGGTGCTAAACTTGTAACCAAATCTTGGACTGACTACATTTAGATTGCCGTCGACACGCCATGAATAATTATTTTTATGTTTGCGTACATAAATATAATATGCATAAGGCAATTGTTTCAGGCATCTCGGATATTGACTTTCCATACAGTAAGTAAATAAACAGTAAATAGTACGCAAATATTTACATGACACTTTTTTTTCGTTATAATTAGTCATGTGAGTAAGCCTACTTAGCCTTGAATTTTGCCTCCTTGTATGTATCTACTTGCCATTACATGAATATGCTATTACTTTAAACCAGTTTCTTTTATTTTTAGCACCATTTAGATAAGTATATTGCGAGTAGCGACCAATCATAAAAGCGGGCGACAGACTCAAGACAAAGTGGAGTCAGTTGATATTGACACATATACCTTGCCACGCCTGTTAGATTTTCTTTGTAGTTTTCCTTTTTAATCTTCATATGCAGGAAAAACACAACACTGGTGCAAGACTACGAACTGTTGAAAGTTCTAAATTTTTTTTAAATGGTGTTTCTAAAATGCTACTATACCTAAATGTTTTGTAAGTAGTATTTTTTCAATATTATGAGTGAAATCTCTTTTAGCTTTAGAGTAACGTTTAAACAAATCTTCTTTAAACTTAAAGATATTTATTTTACTCTCAAAAAACTGGCCAAGTGTGTGTCGGGCCACGCACAGTGTAGGGTTCCGTAGTAGCCCGCTATCACAATGTAGTACGATTCCGTTGTTCTTTATTCTGATATTAAAAATAAAAAAAATAAAAAAGAAATAAAAAAAATGTGGTATGTAGTTAAAAACACACACCCACACTACACACACTACATATATACACAGCATTCTGCACATAGTTGCATTTGCGTTGGTGAAGGTATCGGAACCTAGCCTAGCCTAGCCTAGCCTAGCCTTTCATCTACGAAAGACAAATACATGACAACATTTATCTAAGCAGTGTGCCAAACCAAAATTTTCTAATTAACACTGCTGATTCACGAAGCGTCATTTTAGGCGACCGCATACAGATTACCAAGAGCTCGCGTGCTAGTCTAATTGAGCCTAATTCGATACAGCACCCGGCCCTACAGAGTGCCGCTTGCGACACGCGCGTTCTTCTGTATCCTGTACCAGTCCTATGTTCTGTTTTGGATAAGGATTCTGATTGGTCCTGTGAATTGTTAAAGAATTGGGGGCAAAGGAATTCTGCCTAGATGGGTAGCAGAAAGATTGGAATGGGAATAGAATTCCATTCCAAAGTTAGATTGATAGCAGTGACGGCTGGTATGGCCCCGACTTACGAGTTGAAGGTCGTGGGTTCGATCCCAAGCAGGCACTTCACTTTGTGTAAATAATTTTATCACCACAGGACCCTAATTCCTTAATTCCTTACTTAAAACCAGGACAATTCCTTAGCGGCGGACGGGTTTACCGTCCACAGGACAGCCTGTACTTTGGAACCGGTAAAAAAATCATTCTGTATACACATAAAAGTTTGACACCCAGTCTTACCAATGCTTCTCGTGTTACCCAGTAATTGTTGGTTGTGGCGGTCAGATAGGGAGACCCTAAAAAAAAACGCCTGTATTCTCCGAAGGTTTAGGTAGCTCCTCTGCCTAAACCATCTAAACCCTACTTATAATAGACCCACATTTCGTCAGGACTCAGCAGTGTTATGTACAACAGTGCTTTTCTTGCCCATTCTTCTCCATACGAACACTACCTTTTGAAAGGGGCGACTAGAATCAATTCTATATTACTGTAATTTTTGACGTTCAAAAGTGCCTTTAATGTGCCTATTTGAAGTAAATGATTTGACTTTGACTTTGCTCTGTAATTCATCACCCTTTAGCTAAAGATCTACTGCGGTGCTATTCTGTAAAAATCTCACCGTGAAAACTTAGGTGAAGTGAGCGTGGAGTGAGCTGTCAATAGTGTCAATTCCTAGCAAAAACAAACTCACTTCACTTAGGTCGAATCGACCGGCTGCTACTTAAATCTCAGCGTCATTATCAACACATTCAACACCGCTCGTTGAGGAAGCTATGACTTGACTCTATCCATCTTCGTCACCCACGCTAATAAAACTCCTCTCTATACAGACCATTACGCAAGTAATTACGATGATATCTTTCATTGGAGCGTACAGATTAATGCTGCTCATAAACAGTTTGTTTGTATAATCCTCAGCTCATAATTGGTACCACTAATGGGTTATATAGGCAGATTGTGGGGCATTAGGACGCCATGTTTAACTGTCATTTGTTTCCATTTTTACGGTTCGGTACCTCAAAAGGAAAAACGGAACCCTTATAAGATCCCTTCGTTGTCGGCCTGTCTGTCCGTCAGTCAAGACCCTTTTTCTCAGGAACGCCTAAAGTTATCAAGTTGAAATTAATATCAAATACTCAGGGGCTGCAATCCCTTGAAGCAGTGCAAACATCAAACTTCAAAGTCAACGTAATCAAAAGATACGGGCGTTTATGTTCCGAAATCAAAACCTATAGGGTACTTCCCGTTGACCTAGAATCATGAAATTTGGCAAGAAGCAATGTTATGTAGCACAAGTAAAGGAAAAACTCCGAAAACCGTAAATTTGTAGTAACATTACAACAAAATAATTTTAAAACTATTTGGGTCATATTCAAAATAATTGTAAGTTACGGATAGGAAACAGATATGAATATTATTTGATTGTAACAGAAAAATAACAGAAAGGAATTATTAGGGCAAGTTTAAATAGCACACGTTTATAACAGGCTACGAGTGCGAAGTCGGTGTGGGTCGCTAGGTGGGTACATAATGAAATAACATTTTGGTGATCGTATTTTAGTTGGTATAATTGCCATAAATTCATCATCATCATTGCCATAATGCCTTATCTCCGAAACTACCGAGCCTAAAATTTTTATATTAATATTAAGGCAAAAGGATTCTAATGATTAGAATTATGTAAAGCCATATTTGTTACGGTCGTGAATCATATTTTAATCAACATACAACTTTACACTGACCTGTAAATTGCAAAAAACCTGAGTCAATTTGAATTTCGCGGGCTACCTTGGCGCATCCCCCTTAACTGATACTGAGACGGCCGGCGAGAGGCTGTGTACGCCTCGGCGAGGCTGCGCGGTTAGTATAAAAGGCTCAAGCAGTGAGGACTGAGGATACGCAGTAAAACATGCACACACAGACAATACATGGCACAGCAATGCAATACATGGCACAATATACGCAAAATTTACATACTTCAAATAAATTTAAGTAAGTAAAAAAAAATGTTTTGGTTAACCTGCGGTGCACTAAGTACCTATTAATATTTTATTTTCATTAATTCATACATGAGACAATGTGAATAACGCCTAATCATTCATATCTGTTACGTAACGGAAAAAAGTGACAGATAAAATAACTTATATGAATTAATTGCACGTGTCTATCCTACAAATTTATTTATTTCCACACCAATTCACATGATTATACGAATATTTTATAGTTATAACAAATATCACAATACAGCCCTTTCCTAGTATGAGTAATAAAACAGTAAGTACTTACCGCTACTGTAAACGACTCACATTGAATATTTACTTTTAAAAGTCTAATTTTCTTCGACAACGAAACGAGCTGAAAAACTATATTGAACAAAATGGCAAAGCGTTTATTCTTACGCGTCGTGTAGTAACAGCTAGTGAACTAATTTTGCCAGTATTTCAAATTTCTTTATTGCCATTTAAATAAAAATAGCATAACAGAGAAGAATAACAGATATGTGCAAAATCAGGACACTCATTAATAAATTAAATTTGGAGTACACTAAATAGTATTTTATATTTTGTTTAGTAATGTGTTGAAAGTTTAAACAATATTCTCTGAATATATTTTTTTTTTTAACTTTTGTGGAATGGTTAATAATTAAATTATTTTTTTTAGTTTACCGTTAAAGACGTGGACATAGAATACTTGTATGAAACGGATCCTACGCAATGTCTGGTTTAATTTTTTTAAATGAATTGTTTAGGTTTACCAAATGTTTCGTTGTTTTTTATTAAGCTCAAATAAATATTTTATCTGTTTGTTTATGAAATTCTAGTCAGTTGCATCTCGTTATGAAAATAATTGGGTTGGACATTAAGACAGTAGTAAATATACAATTATTTTGAATATGACCCATTTACATACCTAGAAATTTGTACGGAGCCCTCAATGCGCGAGTCCGACTCGCGCTTGACCGGTTTTTTATTTTATTTATCTTTTGTTGATATGACATGAAGATTCTCTCTTCTATTCATCTAAGTACTTTTCCTTTAACTCTGCCAATTCTGCTGATTCATTTCGTTTGAGGTTCTCTCTAAGACAGTTGAATCGTTTTATTAGAACTCGCCAAAGTCTGCACTATTTTTGGAGGGCCGCCACTGTAGATGCTCCCAGGAGTTGCAGTTAAGGAGCAGTTGCAGCAGGTTATGAATAATGTGGCGAGCATAGGTAGGTACTCATAAAAAAAACTTGTATTGTTTGAAATGAAATGAAATGATTTGAAATGAAATGATTTTATTTTTTGTAAGTAGGTTTGTACAAACACTTTTACACGTCAATCATGTTTTTTTTAAAACGAGATGAAGTCGGCGTTTCCTATCTGACTACTCTGAGAAGAAAGGCCGAAACAAACTCAGAGGTCACAGTCTCTTTTAAAGTCCAGACATAATCTTGGTCAGGTTATATGAAGACCATGTAGATCGATATCTGAGGTGGTCTTTTGAGGAAAGAACCACACAGATTGAGAGGACCTGTCCAGTCAGTGCACGCATTTGTCAAAAATCGTGCAGCTCAACTCAAGACTTAATTTGGGAGATTGAAGGCTATTGCGTAGATAGGCAGTCGCTCTATGTAAAATGTTGGTATTCAGCTGCATCCGGTTAGTCTGGAAGCCGAACGCAACATAGTTGGGAAAAATCTAGTCAGTTTGTTAGGTTCTAAGTTCCACATGTTTTTAATGGAAATTCTCCTTCATTTTTATGTATCAAACTCCTATCGAATCAAAAACGTCCCCAGTACCTATCAAAGTTTTGCATCAACGTCTGTTCCCTCACCTTCACTAACAAAATGCTTAGTCATCATAATGATCATAACAATTATCATGCGTTTGCATACTTAGTATAATTAACATTGACATGAATCGTAATTATTACTTGTATGAAGTACGACCTAGCTATTCTGTAGGCGTTATAGAGAACAGATACCCTGTAACTAATGTATTCCACAGTACAAGAATTCAAGACAAATGTTGGGGTAAACTCACCACTAAACACACTCAGTATAGGGATGAATTATTTGATAAAAGTTGTACCAGATTGGCGACTGTGTAGTCCGACGTGGCGACTGTGTGGTCCGACGCTATTGTGACCTATAGTACTTAAGTTATAATATACACAGAAGCTGTTGGTGTACCTTAATTAAAAAACCGGTCAAGTGCAAGTCGGACCACGCACCGAGGTTTCCGTACTTTTTATTCCCTTATCGAAGTATACGTTTTTTGCAGCATAAACTTCCGCATCTTTCACAGCTTCAAGGGACTGTAAATTTCAACTCGATACCTCCACGCGTTCCAGAGATCTTTATCTCGGGAACGCGTGGAGGTATCGAGTTGAAATTTGTTGCCCGTCTGTCTGTCTGTCAAGACCTTGTCCGTCAACAACAAACACAACCAAACAAACAACACAACAAACACACAAACAGACAACAAAGTGATCCTTTAAGGGTTCCGTTGTTTCTTTTTGAGATACGGAACCCTAATAAATGGTGGAATACCTACCTAAGTCTTTTAAAAACACTGTTTTATCACGAAGTGACCTTACTATTCCGCGGCTAGACGACCATTAGGGATGGGCTAGACCTACTTAAACCTAATTGGATCAATTTCCTTTGGCCTACAGGCTCAATGTTAGTATAGGTAGTCATTTGAAGCAACGATTTCTTTTATTTAGCAATCTTGAGGTTTTATTCAAAGTAGCTATTGTCATTTGAATAAATAGATCTTACTCAAGTGGCATAATTTAACAATAATGTACAGTCAACAAAAGAGATAAGTATCTTAAGTAAGATTGTCGGATATAGTTGAAGTTTAGTAAGAAACCGATGGAAGTTGTCGACTGAAATTTAATTTTATAAATTAGTGTTATAAATGTTTCTCACTAAACTTCAACTATATCCGACGATCCTGCATACTTATCTCTTTTGATGACTCTACATAAGTAAGTAGTCATAAGTTCTTTTTGTTTAACTAACTATACAAATAAATACGAAAAAAAAGGAATCTTAGGCTTCGAAGTACTCGTCCACATTGTTGTCATCCGGAAACGTACCCAGAAGACTGGCGGTATTGTTACGTTGAATGGAAATGCAAATGCGGGATTTTCCTTTTTTTTTACTCTTCCCTAGTCACTGGATAGATGGCGCTGACCTTGGTAAGTTACTGCAAGGAACGGAACTTCACATCATTTTTTGATTATTTCACTTGGATGTAATTTTGAGATCGTAAAACGAAAGCAAACGACAGTGTCAGTCAACGAGCGTATGTGACGTGACGCAATGTTTTTTTTCCAAGCGTTTTGGATTTGTCACCTAGTAACGTAGTCAGTACAACGCCATCTACAGAGTTCTTGGAAACTATTTTTTTTTTTAATACTCAAAAGAACACCTCTCATTCTTTGGCCAAAAAACAACCCAGCCCGTTGGTCCCGTGAAGTCTGTTCATTTAATTTAGTACCTAGTATAAAATATAGTAGTTTTGTTAAATATTGTAAGAGAAATTTTGTGTTCAACGAATCCAAATCAGCATTTAACGACGGAAATTAAAGTATCAACTAAGTAAACATTATTCTCACAGCCTTTCAACAGTTTATCAACGTTAGTTGATCATTTTACAAAATATACAAAACTAGAATTCCCACAAACATGACACAATAACCTTTATTTTTAGCTTCGTTCAACTAAAACCGAATTTTATAGTCTATGACACTAAATTGTTTCACACCAAGCTGTTGCGAAGCAATTCTTTAATAGTCTAAATTATTTATATCTGGAATTTAATTACTGAATCGGTCGTAAGTCGTCACGAGTCATCAATCCCAAACGTCTTACTCACAAGTAATTGATTCAGGCTAGAAATATTAGTCAGTTCCCATTGGCAGAGGAAGATGATAGTCTGAATCACAGGATGTGATGCTTTTCATTTTCATATGTAGGTAAAAGAAAAGAAAAAAAACTGGCCAAGTGCGAGACGGACTCGCACACGAAGGGTTCCGTACCACAAGGCAAAAACGCCGAAAAAAACACGTTTGTTGTATGGGAGCCCCCCTTAAATATTTATTTTATTCGGTTTTTAGTATTTGTTGTTATAGCGGCAACAGAAATACATAATTTGTGAAAATTTAAATTATTTGCGGTAAACATGACGCAGACAAAGTACAAACGCAAAAAACAACTTGGGGGAAAATATGCGTCACACATCCACGCAAAACGGCCATCGCTCAGCATAATGCTAAGACCCTATACGAGACAGAGCCCCAGCGCTGGTTTTCAGCGACCAGCGGCGGCGTTGACGTGATGACGTCAACCAGTGCAGCATACGTTAAGACGAGCGGCGGCGTTGACGTGATGACGTCAACCAGTGCAGCATACGTTAAGATAAAAAACCGGTCAAGTGCTAATCGGATTCGCGCACCGAGGGTTCCGTACAAATTTACGGTTTTCGGATTTTTTCCGAAATACTTGTACGTTTTTTGCGACGTAAAAGGCCGTATCTTTTTTTTACGTTACGTTAGAAGTTTAGTTTTTTCACAGCTTCAAGGAACTGTAGACTTGAGTATGGTATTGAGTATGCCTCCACTCATTCCTGAGATAAAGGGTCTTGACAGACAGACAGGCAGGCGGACAACAAAGTGATCCTGTAGGGGTTCCGTCTTTTTCCTTTTGAGGTACGAAACTCTAAAAAACAACATACAAAATAAGAAATAGGAAGATAGCTTAATAAATTCTGCATCTGTCGTCTAAGAACGAACAGCACATAAATAACGACCAGCCAATACTGAGTTGGCAACAGGCCGAGATCATCATTATTCTCCGGCCCTTATCCCAATATATATACTTCTCTATTAGAGCCGTCATCTCGATAGCCACCCCGTTCCAAACTATACCATCTGTCACAGTCCATCCATCGTTTCATTCGTCTTCCCCTATTCTTATAGCCTTTAACATTCACATTCAAAATAAGATATGGCCAAAAAAGGAAAGTGAAAAACATACTCCATCATTCCAAGCTATTCTCCTGCCGAATTATACGGCCATAATTAAACTTTTTTTTTAGCCTAGTTTGTGTCCCACTGCTGGGCAAAGGCCTCCCCTTTATCCTTCCAAACCTCCCTGTCTTGTGCGATAATTAATCATTATAATATTATTAATAAACTATGGCCATAATTATACATAGTTTATACGGCCATACTATATTCGGCCATAGTTTCTCGGTCGTAAATAACCTCTCATTCAAGTGTGAGTTTGGAGATGTACTGACGATCCAAAAATTGTGCGTCGTCCGTTGATTGTGACAATTAATACAGTTGATCTCGACTGAGTGTTTTTTGTAATGGCCATGTGTCAGTTTTTCTGGATAGCGGTCAAGCCCACCGTTTATTGTATGGAATTTCGCGGTGGCTACATATTAACATTCGTTGAATGTGTGTGCCTTGAATAAAGTTTAGCCTTTTCCCAACTACGAGCGGCTTTTAGTCTGACCAGATGCAGCTGAATACCAGTATTTTACATAGAGCGACTGCCTATCTGACCTCCACAACCCAGTTACTGGGTAATACGATACCCTTGGTAAGACTGGTTGTCAGACTTTCGGGCTTCTGACGACCCGTAACGACTGTCAAAGATCCACGAATGACATGCGGGACCAACGGCTTAACGTGCTTTCCGAGGCACGGATAGTATGAATATCTATAATGTCTAAACTGTCTTTAGTATCTCATTGAAGGTTTTGGGTCGGGCAAATTGGCTTTTTCCATCAAGAAATTTCTCAGTAGCAGCCCGGAGTCTGGATTTGTGCGCGTTGAAGGCAATAGGGTCGCCCCCTGTTACATAGGACTTAAACATGAGTGACGAAGTGTGGGTGTACTCTAGGTACATCACTGCCTTACCCGTCGGGGAATACAAGCGTGATGTATGTACGTATGTTATGTTTGAAAGTTTCCATAACAAGTCGATGAAGACAAAAATCGAGGAGTGGTCCGATACGTAGCTAACCCTAAGTTCCTAGATAAAGTGGATAAGACACAGATTAAAACAGAAGACGAACTAGCAGGGGATCGAGGAGGGGGGTGAAGGGGGATTCAGGAGATCAGACCGGAATAAATCGTTGAAATGTCTCATTAGCGTGTCCTTGTAATTTCAGCGCCATTTGAAAGTCACAATTTATCCTCCTTGCCGGCAGAAATAGACTTAGTTCCGCTGACGAACTCTGTAATTTGTTTTTTTTTTGTACAGTTTGTACCGCCAGTTACTCAACTGAACCGAGCGCCTGGACAGTCACACCCAAAACCTTATTTGACTGGCCAATTCTTCCCTTGCGGTGGTAGGGCTACGCCTGATTTGCGACCACCCTCCCACCGGAGTCTGGCGTCAAGCAGTCTGCTGTGTTTCGTCGATGCGTGGGAGTTCCAGTGCCTTAGGCATCTTCTGGGCACGCTCCATCATAAACCTCATCCATCGCTTTCCATCAGGCGCGATCGAGGTAAAGAGCGGGCGCATTCAGCAATAAAAAAAAAGTATTTTCAGATAATGTTTCAACTATAGGTTACAAGATTTAAAAAAATATTATTTAGGTTTCAAAATGTGCCTGGCAGGGAGGAATCTAAGATACAGGACACATTTTAGTTCGGTTGTCAGAAGTTTCACATAATCGAGCATGATTACTATATGGATCTATATTTTCTTTCCTTATGTATTAGGCTTATGAAAATAAATGATAAAATTATAAATAGGTTTTTTGGCCTCAGGTCAAGTTTATTCGCCCCAAAAAGCCACGCTACTAATATATAAATCCAGTGTATCATAAACGTCTTATCGCTAATAAATTAAATGTACCCTGACTTCACCCCATTTTCATGTCAAAATCAACAAAGAAATGAAAGCAGCGCACAATAATAATAATAAACTACCCTCTAATTGTGTTTTTCTAACATTAAATGGCGTATAATCGCCCTTCAGGGTTCTTGGTCGCGTTCGATCGTGCCCGAGAACGATGCAAAGGGCTTACTTGGAAAACTTTCTTATTTTCACGACTAGCGACTGTTCAGTGTTCTCCCTAAAGCGCTAAGGTAGCCCGCGAAATTCAAATTTTCTTACGTTTTTTGCAATTTGCTGGTCAGTATTAAGTTGTACGTTGATTAAAATACGATTCGCGGTCGTAACAAATAATATATGTATCGTATGTAATTACAGAATTTTAAAAAATCAGCTGTTCCCTACATTTTGACGAGTTATACGAACATAAATGTAGGGCACAGCTGATTTTTTTTTTTGCGATTTCAGGTTTGGTCCCATAGTAAAAGTTGTTCATAATGATGAGTACAATGACCTCTTAAGAGGTTGTTATTGTTTTACCAATAACCACTGACCTCTATCATACAAGCAGGTCAGTGCCAATAACCCTGCATGTCTATTCTATTCTGTATTCTATTCTTATTGATGTTATTTCAAGTTAAACAAATTTCAACTTTATTATAATAGCAAATTAAGTTGATTTCAGAGTGACTAGCACTATTGAAAAAGTTGTAAAAATGCTTGAAGTTGTAGCGGAAACTGCACTTTATTGTGTAGGAATTAAAGTTATTTTTCCATAAACTTATATTTGTTTACATTTTTGGCAAATAAGTCGCAAATGCAGATTAGGAACTTGTACAGTAACCGCATGTCTTTGGTAAGAATTTGACCTTATTTCACCTTTATATTATAGCAGTCAGAAAGGAGAAAGGGGCCCGTGACTCCAAATAATGGATAACAGCCGCACAGGTCGATCGATCAGGTTAAGCTACGCTTGCCGCGGTTGGTCAGTGGATGGGTGTCCATCTTTACATACCGACACCTCTTCGTGCTTGGAAAGCACGTTAAGCGCGTCAACTATTATGATCTTTTGTTTTGTTTGTCTTGTAAATGAATATTGTTAAATTCTTTTAGAGAAAGTAATTCTTGAAACCGAAGCCGTTATTCCCGGCTGACATTCGTGGATCTTTGACAGTTACAGGTAGTCAGGTGCCCGAAAGTCTGACAACCAGTCTCACCAAGGGGTATCGTATTATCCAGTAACTGGGTTGTGTAGGTCAGATAGGCATTCGCTCCATGTAAAATATTGGTATTCAGCTGCATCCGGTTATAGAGGAAGCCGACACCAACATAGTTGGGAAAAGGCAGGCAGATGATGATGATCATAGCAGTAAAAACGGTCTTCGTATTCGTAGTCCAAGTTTAGTGTAACAATGACGTGCAGTCGCCAGTACTTTGTCGTCGTAGTGTGACCTTTGTTAGTGACAATGTTGTACAAGTAGGTCGGTAGCCCATAATTAAAGGACAACGACAAACGATTTTCCTCGAAATAATCAAAACAAGTGAAGAATGACAAGCAGCTGATTAGAATCTCATTTGTGAACAATGCAATTCTTGGCACGTTTGCGGACATCCCAAGTTCACAGTTGATTTATGAGGTGGCTTATTAAGTTACTGTCGTAATTGAATCATCAAGTTCTTATGAACGTCAACCACCTGTATCGACGTTAACAGCCGTAGACAGAGTAAACGATAGACTGCTGCATATCTTCTTTTTCATTCGCACAAAGAGAAATATATTAACGTCACTAGCAAAGAAAAGAGACAGAGTAAGAATATTTCTGTCCCTTACTGCGTATCGGCTAAGCACATTAATGTGCACAAAAAGTTTGACGTTTATGAAGGAATAATAAAATAATACACCGCGATTAAACGGAAAATAAGATCATTTTCGTGCATTTGCCCAACTGAGAAAATGGTAAGGTACAGTGTAATAAGCTGTAAAAATGATAGTATGATGAAGATTGCCGGATTTTTTTGTCCCTTTCGGTGACATGGGTAGCATGAGTCTATAGATTACTCTGTCTACGTTAGCAGTGTATTTCGTTAAACACTGAAGTTGCATTATCCTAAGACAATGCAGAAATGAGCATAATTTATGTAATTTTACATTGTAATAATGATATTAGTGCCGCGTTTTTGTCAGCTCTTTTATTTATTTATTTATTTAGTACATGGAGGACTTACAGCTAGTAAAAACAAACAAAAAAAGCAAATCATAGTCACCCGAAAGGTGAAGGTGGAAGGGACGATACAACAATAATTTAAACTTCGTATAACTATGACGTTCCCAGTCTGCATAATTTTTTTTTCTTCAAATATATCCAATGGTTTAGTCACTATATCTAGTCAAAGAACGGCAAAACCCATAGTCTTCCTTTTTCGAAAAAAATACTTTTTCTTAATCCATGTTTCTCAAGACGAAAGTCTGTGACCAGTGTGTGTTGCCAGTGATGAACTGATGACTTATGGCACTGAAACGTGGTCGCTCACAATGGGCCTTATAAGAAGGCTAAAAGTCACGGAGAGGGTTATGCTTGGAGTTTCCTTCATATTTTCTGACTGACCGACTTCTTAACAATTCAAAAGTGCCTGTTTATTTATTTATTTATTTAAACTAAGGTAAACGACATAACCCGAAGAATTGCCAAACTTATGTGGCAGTGGGCAGGGCACATTGCTCGCAGAACAGATGGCCGATGGGGCAGCTTCTGGAGTGCGACCGCGTACCGGAAGACGTAGCCACAGTATAAAGATCATGATTATTATGATGATTATGATCTTTATACTGTGACGTAGCGTTGGAAGGCCTCCCACAAGGTGGTCCGACGACCTTGTGAAGGCCGCAGGAACCCGTTGGATGCGAGAAGCACAGAACCGGTCGAAGTGGAGGTGCTTGGGGGAGGCCTATGTCCAGCCGTGGACGTCTTTCGGCTGAAATGATGATGATGATGATGATTTAGATGTTAGGATTTATTTTTTATTTTCAAAATACACTTATGCATTAGTATCGCCAGTGTTTTCATTTATTCTCGTATTGTTATCTCCACATTGTATACTTATATATGTTTTGGATCTCAGAAATTGCAATTTGTCAAACTCAAACACAGTCGAGATTTTTTTGGGTTAAATAATATTCTTAACCCATAATATTTTTACTGTGTTCAGCACTTTTCAGACCATCAATTTCTCTCTCGCCTGTTCATTTATTTTCATTTTATAGTTCAACAAAAAAACCTCCTCGTGCCTCGGAAAGCACATTAAGCCGTTGGTCCCGGCTGTCATTCGTGGATCTTTATGGGTCGTCAGAAGCCCGAAGGGCAGTAGCTTCATGTAAAATACTGGTACTCAGTTGCACCCGGTTAGACTGGATGCCGACCCCAACATAGATGGGTTTAAGGTGATACATTATTGGAAAAAATGTGGTTCTTTTATTTCGTGTAACTTGTTAAGTATGTGGAATAGGGACTTAACATTTTGGTATATGTCTTTTGACTCTTTGATCTAGTATCATGTAAAAGAAATACACGATTCAATGAATTTTCTCGATACAAAAAAAATGCAAAGTTATATCTATTTTTTTACATTTTTCGACATCACGGCGTAACGCTTATGAATTATTCAATGGAATTTACTTTAAAACATAGAGAATTATCATATCAAAGTTTACTCAAAGTAGTTTTAGTTAAATTTAATTCATTTATTTTGTTAATAAAGTAAATTCATTTTGGCACATACGTCGTTTTATTTCGAGCGCACGCACATTATAGCCATCTCTCTTCTTTTGCGTTTCAAAAGTAATTGCATCACTTTCGATCGCTTAGTAGATCAGTCGCTACGATTTATTTTCGAGGTAGCGCCTTAACAAAAAATATTTTTAATGGCCTTCCAACCTTCAGCTGGCTGAAACCAACAATAGTTCTAAGTACATGAAGAACCCATCCTGCAGCATTGTCAATCTGCATTGTGCACAGAATTAAATAGAGACATCAAATAGTCACACATATATTTACATGCAGATTAGATCTATACATACCTACTATTGTACAAACGACACACATATCTATGCGTGTGGCGAAAAACAGAACTTCAACGGGAATGTACTGGATTTGACAGGTTTTCGACGTTTACTCTTCGCAAGTGTCGCCGCCATGACACGCAAAGATAAATGTTAGTCTAAACTCCATACAAATAGTACGTGATTACGGTAACTTAGTGCTCCCAATATAAATAGGTACAATAATATTGCGGTTACATTTTTAAATTCCGTTCTGAATTTATCAAACGCGAAGTTATTCGTGGTATTTCATTGATTACGTTTAATTTGAACCTGTGGCTTACACGCAGTCACAGGGGCTTTGTGTGTAAGATTTTGAGTTGGTAGCACAAAAGGCAATAAACTTTTCAGGCAGTGAAAAGGAGACTTGGAGAAGAAGTCAGGAATTGCTATACAGAAAGTTTTCATTCAGCCTTTTAGTTTTTCCTAGTGTCCTTTAACAAAGAAGTCTAAATCAAATAAGGTCAGCCTAATTTGATTAAATGATTTTTGATTTACACCACTTTTTGAACTTCTAAAATTTTTTAATTTTTGAAGTCCAAAAAGTGCTGAAAATGTAGTGGAAGAGTGGAGTGGAGTGGAAGTGGCTGGGCTGGAAGAAGCAGTGGCGCAACAAACTCCCCAGCCTAAGTGAAAGTCTAGTAGGTACCTACTTAGGTACCTAGTTAAATGCAGAGAAGAGTAACCTACGATTAATGCCCAATTATTATGAATCTTTGATTGGTAGGTAAATCATCATCATCTGCCTAGCCGTTTCCCAACTATGTTGGGGTCAGCTTCCAGTCTAACCGCATGCAGCTGAATACCAGTATTTTACCAGAATTGGTAAATCTACCGCTGTATTTCATGTGATTTCGTTGACCAAAACAACAACAGCAACAACGACAACGGATTAAGTACATAGGCAGAACACGGGCAGAACCGTGGGGGTTACATTATGACAGCTGTCATTTGCACGGTTTAATCCAGTTTGATGGTAGGTATCTGACGATCGATAAAAACCCCTAGTTGTTTGCTTACGGTTTTGGTCACGAATTCCAACAATAAACCTCGAAAATGAAAGAAAGAATATTTTAATTATTTTCTTTGAGACACGCAAGAAATACAAACAATAAAAACCGGTCAAGTGCGAGTCGGACACGCGCACCGAGGCCCGAGGGTTTCGTACAAAGTAGGTAAATATGTAAATAGTTTATCACAAGTTTTTTCTTTCTAATGTAACTACAAAGCTGTGCTACATGACCTTGCCTCTTGCCAAATTTCATGATTCTAGGTCAACGGGAAGTACCCTATACATTTTGATTCCCTTGAGAGTGTCGAAATATACATACGTTTTTTGCGGCATAGGTAAACGGCCGTATCTTTATTTTACGTTAACTTAGAAGTTTACACAGCTTCAAGTATGGTTTTAATTTCAAGTCGATACCTCCACGCGTTCAGGAGATAAAGGCTCATGATAGACAGATAGACGGACAACAAAGTGATCGTATAAGGGTTCCGTTCCGTTTTTTTTCTTTTGAGGTACGGAACCCTAAAAAGAACATTAAATGTAACAAAATCGTGAAAACAATAGTATAGGGAATTCGTGCGCTTTGTGTTGATTTTGGATTTTCCCGGCTACTTTTAAATGGGTACGAAAGAAGATTTTATTTTTCACCACTCTCCGCACGTATTCTCATATCGACGGTTAACCGTCAAGACCTCCTAACTGACATATTTTAACAAAATGCTTTTTCTTACTAAAAAATTCCAACAAAATCTATCCCACACAATACTAAAATCTCCTATATAGAATTCGCAATATTTCGGGTATTTTTCTGTCGTGCCAATACCTGCGAAATACGCGCGTGCAAAATTTGGCTGCAATTGCTCCTAACTTCAGTGTGTGCCTCGCAACTTGTATCGACGGTTAACCGTCAAGACCTCCTAACTGACATATTTTAACAAAAAAGTTACTTTCTTATAATGCCAATATCTTTTATTTCTTGACTTCTTGTAAAATCCACATTAATTTTGCGACCAATTCCTCCTAAATGAAATGACAAGACCTCCTATCTACAAATTTAGTCTTTTAAAAAAGTGTAAATTTCTCCTATCTTACCTAGTAACATAATGGAGCGAAGTAAAGAAATACATTTATCTTAATAATGTAAATAATAATATTTAAAACCAATATATATTTTTGGTTTACTCATATTTACATTCGTTTCAAAGATAAAAGATTTTTTGCGCCTCCTGTAAAATTTTGACATATTGGGTTAGGAGGTCTTGACGGTTAACCGTCGATATTACATCTGACATTGGCTGAATTGTCGACATCGGCACCATTGCCATAGATAAAAATAGAATAGAAATTTGCGCAGACGCGAGTCAATAAAATAAATAGGTAATAAATCTATATAGTAATCTAAATGAGTACAATGCCTTTTCGTTTACGTAATACAATTTTAAATCGATTTAGTGGTGAATTATACGTTATAATTATAACATAGTGTAATTATTACATAATTCTATTCTTACAATAATTTCTATTGACACGTGTAGTGATTCAGTTTATGTTGCTAAAATAAATTGCATTCTTAGATTGATTCTTAGCTCAAGTTACAAATCTGAAAGTCTCAGCTGATTATTTGTTATCCTGAATTGCATCATGATATTGAAGGTAAAATATTAGTAGTTTTGAAAAGAAATCAATGTTAATAGTCGGTACCGCAATTTTCTTTTCTTTTCTTTCAAAAGCTTTTTTAGTTGAAAAATACTGCTTCTTACAGTTCCGATGGAATACCAGACCTTTTCCAAAAAAGTTTTACTATATTAAGATTTTTATAAGGACACTTATGCGATAGCTTAAAAAACCTAGGAATCTTTCTAAAATTCTTTTTTCCAATAAATAAAAATAAGAATATATACAAGTAGATAAAAGGAGAGGAAATAATCAAAGGGCATCAAAAGATTCATCCGCATCGCTGTCAACAGGAAACGTGCCCAAAAGACTGGCAGTATTGCCACGTTGTATGGCAATGCTGATTCTTTGGCCAAAAAATAGGCCAGCCCTCTGGTCACGTGAAGAGTCGACCAATCAATAAAACAATTATCTTTCCAAAATCAAACCGTCTCTAAGAATTAAAGTTTCCAAATGCCAAAAACTGAAAATCCTGAATTGTTTTCAAGAGCAGCGGTCGAAGTCCTAAGCTCGGAGAGAGATCGGATATCGGGAGAGTGGCAGGATATATTCGGGTGTTCTGTTATAAAATGATCGAAAACAGTCCAAAATATCGGTTGGTGGTAAATAAGATTGTGATATAATAATACAAAACAACGAATACTACATTTTTTTTATTAAAACTTAGCACTGCACTTCAAGAATCCTACATCCTGCCCCACCATTATAAAGACGACTCAGAAACGTAAGCATAACTGCGGACATAACAATATATCTTCGCCCATCCTTGAATTCAAGCCTAACAAAAGTTGTAATAATCTGAAAGCCAATGCTGGTTCCATGAAAGTTCTACGTTTTCAATAGAGACTCTCAGTCAAAATTAAACAAGAGGGATTTCACGAACCTCTGAGTACTGAGTTAAGTCTATTACGATGTAACTATCTATATATATGTGTATATATATAGGGTGAATCCGCACTGGGCCCGCGTGGTGGATTACGGCCCACTCCCTCTCACCGAGAGGAGGCCTGTGTCCCAGCAGTGGGAACGTTATAGGCTGATTATGGTTATGGTATAGGGTGACTGGTAATTAGTGACCGATACTTAAACACGTGATTTTACTCATCATTATGAACAACTTTTACTATGGGACCAAACCTGAAATCGTGAAAAAAAAACAGCTGTTCATACATTTTGACGAGATAGACGAACATAAATGTAGGGAACAGCTGTTTTAATTTTTTGCGATTTCACGTTTGATCCCATAGTAAAAGTTGTTCATAATGATGAATAAAATCACGTGTTTAAGTATCGGTCACTAATTACCAGTCACCCTATATATAAAATTCGAAGTCCTGACTTACTGAGATATCAACGCAAAGCCTAAACCGCTGGTCCTAGAGACATGAAATTTGGAGGGTGTTCTTTGTGAAGAGTCGACCACTAAGAAAGGGTTTTTCGAAATTCCATCTCTAAGAGGGTGAATGGGGGGAGGGTGAAATTTCACGCGGACGAAGTCGCGGGCAGAAACTAGTTATTTATATTATAAGTAAAGTTTGTAATTTTCCGGGATGTTAACTGCCCAAAGTCCTTTGTTAAGGAAATAAGGAGTACTTAAGGGTCCTCTGCTAATTTTGATAAAAATTAAAGTAGGTTACACGTGGTCCCTTATCCTTGACATCATATAGAAAAAATCTTACGCCTTGGGCACGTCTTAACAGAATTCAAAAGAAAATATATTGTACGAAATTAAATACATTATTGTGGTTACGGAACGTGTGGTCTTGCGATTGATTGCAAAGTTGTGTAAAGAGAAATCAGTAGCACGATATTTCATTGGAATTGTATTGAAAATCATAACTGATTCAGAACAGCTTCTTATATTGTAGAGGCTTTAATTAACCAGCATGACTTTCTATCCAACCTCCTCGAATGTTATACGTTAATGGCTTGTTTTAGAGAAAAACATTATTTAATATTATATAGAAGAACTAGCTTCCGCTCGCAACTTGGCCCGCGAGGTATGTCGATAAAAACTATCCTATGTCCTTCCCCGGGATGCAGTCTATCTCTCTGCCAAATTTTATCGAAATCCGTTCAGTGGTTTAGGCGTAAAAAGGTAACATACAGACAGACAGAGTTATTTTCGAATTTATAATATTACTAGCTGCGCCCCGCGGCTTCACCCGCGTAAATGTCGATCCCGTGGGAATATCAGGATAAAAAGTAGCTTATATGTTAATCCAGAGTGTCAGCTACCTCCACACAAAATTTTATCAAAATTGGTCCAGCCGTTTGTGCGTGAAGAAGTAACAAACATATAAACACACACACACAAACTTTACCTTTATAATATTAATGTGATTACTGATTAGTATCAATTTTTGTTAGTTTCTAGCTATTTTCAAGTTATCTATCCCACCCGCCTTGTTTTATCGCTGCAAGATCATTTTTTTTTGAGGATTGGAAATCATCACATGACCCCTCCCGCTCTGGGTGGAGCGGAAGGGTGTGTCAGACTCTTACTGACTAAAACCTACCCATGTTCCTTCGTTAGCCCTTTATGTTCCGGGGCAGCGGTAACCCTTTTAATAAACGTATTTTCTTTTCCTTTCGGACAACCCCGCTGACCCGGCAGGCTTCGGCCCGACGGCCCCTTCCTTGATGCTGACATCTCTCTGCAACACCCTAAGGTTGACAAAATGCCTCAGGCATTAAGTTACTGTGCATAAAATCTTAATAAATAACTAAATATAACATATGTAAAACTTTACTTACCTACCTACTTACTTACTTGGGAATAAGTAAAGTTTAAAGCTTATAGAAGTAAAAATAATTATTCATTGAACCAATAAGCTTCGTTCCTCCAAGCACAGACCACATCACGACGTAAGTAATACACACGCAAATAGTCTAAGCAAACAATAACATCTTCACCACAATTATATTATTACGTAATTATAATGACAAAATAAACCATATTATTAGCAAGTATAAACCGGTTCATAACACAAAACGATTGACGCAAAACTGTGGACTGACGCATCGTGGCATAATCACTGTCATTGTCTAACATTGGTACAGATTTTCTTAAACATTTGACAGTTATAGGCAGGTGACAGGCTACAATAAGACAATTTTACAAGTTTTTTTCATAGTTTTAGTGCTTTATTAAACAGCACCTGTCGTGAAATGTAACTATATTAAAAAATTGTAAATTGTATATTTGTAAAATTGACCCTTCGCTACTGGTAGCGAAGGGTCAATTTTTGTAAGAGGTAAGCCGGAGAAGATTATATTATTTGTGTATAGAATATTATACTGACTGTGTCATTTTTCAAAGGGAAGCCGCTAGGAATCGAGTTGTATGGAACCTTCGCCACTGAGGGTCGTTATAAACTAAAACCCGACTACTGAAAAGGATGAAACAAGAAAGTACCTTCCCGTGGTCGCATGCCGCTGTACTAACATACTTATAAGCTATGGTAGCATGCGACCACGGGAAGGTACTTTCTTGTTTCTTCCTTTTAAGTGCTCGGGTTTTAGTTTTTAATTTTATTTTGTATTTAATTATTTCGGGGTTTAATTCAGTAATATTCATATTTTTTTAATGTGCTTAATAAGCTCTTTCATTTGATACCCAACAAGGCACCATCCCAAAATTTATTATTTTTAAATTCATTACTTTATGTCCTCTAGAGTGCGCCAAATTGAATTTAGTGTGACGTCACACAGCCTATAACCAGCAGTCAAGACGCTTCCAACGATACCACATTTGTCAAATTAATATTTATGCACTTTTGAAGAAATGAGGGAACAGATGAACATACATACATACATACCGGTTAAAATCATATACCTTCCGTAGTCAGGTATAATAATCTGTTATATTAAATACGTCCCTAGTACAACTTGTACTTGATGAAACATTTTGAACTTCATCCCTTAGATACTGCAGGAATGGAGATGGTTAGTAAAGGTTGCTGGGTTCATCTGAAGATTCTGGACAAAACGAGTCATAGTGCCAATTTTTGGGGATGCCCTATGTGTTTCGACTGCGAAGATGATCATAGAAGGTGTAAATTACTTTTCATCAGTTTGGAGTACGATCTGCTATAGCCAGTATAAAAAGAGAATAGCTGGTTTGTTTTTGAAATCTATAATTAATTTTGTGAATATATAATTATTATTTTTATCTTCTTCTTCTTCGTGTCGCTGGCACGACTGTATTTTAAATCTTGTTCTCCCAAAACTTTGCCACTTCCACGGCGTTGTTGGTGGCAGCGTAGAGGTCACTTTGACTGCATGTTTTAAGACACAGAGGGCAGGATAGGAGGTGGAGCATGGTTTGTGACATAGCTCCGCAATCACACCCTTCTGACGTTCCGTCAAGGTAGCCCCATTTTACCAGGTTGGACTTACATCTCCCCACTTGAATTCCCACTTTTATAGAATAGAATAGAACATACTTAAAACATGGTGCATTAAGGTCTTGTGTGACTAAGGGATAATGTTAAGAGGGCAAAGAGAACACCAGTTTGCTATAAATGTTTCTCTTCACAAAGGTTCACATAGGTATAAACATACAGAGACAAGAATAATAAATTTAACAAAATGCCTAAATATGATCTTTGATTGGAGTCCTTACTAGGATACCCTCTGCGAAGGATCACCACCTGGTGATCTCACCCCAAAATTTTCTTTGATGGCTAATTTAAGCTCTAGACAAACTGTTCAATAGAGGAGATATTCATGAATGAAAAATAAAAGTACACAAACATACTTAAATTAAATAATAACAATAGACTTAAATCCGATTATTATGTGGTTATTATACTTGTAGTCTTTAGAATACGTGAATATCCAAAAATATACGAAGGTAAATTTTATCTATTAATTTGGTCCAATATGCAGAACACGAGTCGCCTACAACTAATAATAACCAATTTTATTATCAAGCTGACTCCAAAAATAAACATGCATTGCATAAATATGCATAATAAGGAAAACTAAAGAAACGAATTTGTCACTGTTTAGTTATGTCTTTATGATAAATGTCACGTCCAATATAAGCCTTTAAACGTCCACCTAAGTCACTGATCGAGTCTCTACAGTGAACGTCAACAGTCCCTAAACGCTATCTATCAGGCATGTAAACGTCCAGTCTCCTTATAAATTGCTACGATGAACGTCAACCGTCCTAAACGATGTGTTGTGTGTCATATGTACAGAAAGCGTCACTATGTCCTAACCCCTCAAGTTTTAAAATGTTACACTGCTACAACATTGAATTCCTTACGAATAATCTAAAGAATACTTCAAAAAGAGTCCATTGTGTTGACTCGGATTCGAACCATCGCATCACCGAACGTCGTCATACTCATACCGGCAGTTTGACGAACTAGCCAGCGAGCCCATATGAATTGCGATGAAATTGTTATCTACTATCGGCTGAGTCATTATATCTTTAGGTCCCTGTCTAATCGAAAGATGTTATAATTTGAGGGTATCCATTAATTTTACTTACTTACGTTGTCTTTATAAAATTAATCCATACCTTCAAGTTAGAACTTTGTATACGTTCACTTAAAACGGCGAAGAGTAAACGACTACTAATTTTATCAATTATTTATTTAAATGATTTCTGATTTTATGAGAACTAAAATAGTTGTTCTGTTTGTTGTAAAATAAGATCATAGTTTTGTTAAATAATAGCAATAATAAATATTATTAAATGATTAATAAAGTATTTTATTTTTCTTGATTTTTAATTCTTTGTAAATAATTACTACTTAAAACAAAATAGAAATATATATCAAAATAATATAATAAACAAAAAGCACATTTCGTGCCTATATAGGATTTGAACTTCCAATCTTATGCACGGTAAGCGGTCTTGAAACCTCCAGTCTATTTAGACGATGAATAAGTTGTCGTAAATGTTAACCCTATTATTGTTGCTTGTCGTCGCAAAAGTATTGTTTTATTGAAAAAAACAATAATAAAAACAGAATTTAAAAAAAAATACTTACTTAAACTTCTTTATTCACTAAAACAATACATTATTTAAAATAAAATGTTTTTGCAAAATACAAAAACCAACTTGGGCCTATCACGGATTTGAACGCACATGTCTTTTGGTGGGGTAACTACTTAAAGGAGCTGTGTGTACATATGTTCTTTTTATTTTTTGTCAAAAGCTTGTTTTGTTTCGCTATGTTTATGTTATGTATCTAACATAGTGTTTCGTTTTTGTTTTATCAAAATAATGTTGTTTTTGATTTTTACCCGATTACGGTGAAGCAAAAAGAAGGGTGATGATTTTGACCGGTTTGTTTTAAACCTGATTCTTCTAGTTTTTTGTAGCAAAACGTCTTTTACTGTGTTAGAGAGACAAAGTTTTTAGAATACAAAAGAGAATCTCATTAATTACCTGCATTGTTTATTAAAAAGTTACGGAAATCTGTATGGTTTGATAAGAAGTCATCATCGATTGTAATGCATAAGCAACTAATCATGATGTAACAAGAGCATTTTCTATTGTTTATCACAATCATATTTTACTATTTTTATGCTTACAAAATAAAAGTAACACTTG
Organism: Oligia fasciuncula; assembly: GCA_963082905.1. Taxonomy (NCBI): domain Eukaryota; kingdom Metazoa; phylum Arthropoda; class Insecta; order Lepidoptera; family Noctuidae; genus Oligia; species Oligia fasciuncula. The sequence continues at coordinate 20,760,116 of OY720391.1, read as the reverse complement.
ACCCACTTTACCTGGCACCTGGCAGCACCAAACAATTTTAATCAAACACAGCGCAATGAAAACTTTAACGAGAAAACTCCGAAATGATCTCTCAAACGTTTCAGAAACAAACGTACAGGGTGTGACGTAAATAGTAGTCCACCGTTAAGGGTTCGATATACCAGATAATTTACTATAACGTGTTACAATTTTTACCTAAGGGTTCCGAAAATACATATTTTTTGTTTTTTATTTACGGAATTTCTACCTTTTGTTACAAATTTGGTTGTAATTTAAACAAAAACCATTATTTTTTCATTTTGATTTTTGATTATTACTGCTTAATACTAGAGCTATCGTGTAAAATTATAGTTTATCTAAATCTAGAGCTTTTGAAGAAAAAGTTACGTCTTCTCTATTTTAAACCTAATTTTTAACATTTAACATTCAAATTCAAGACCGATTTAGGTAAAAAAAAGAACTACACTGTCAGTGCCCATTCATTTAAAAATATGCCTACTAAATACCGATTTTAAAACGGTATCACAATAACAGATCCTATTGTTTAACAGAAAGCTATCCAATTTTAATTGAAGAGAAGAAGATTTTCATTAAAATTTTATTTTATAAAACGTATTAAATCCTAGATAAAACGGATCAAATATAACTTTTTACTTTTGAAATGTGATTTGAGTTAGATAAAAACTGGTTTTAAGAGCAAACACATGTCTCTGGTAAAAAAAAGCCCGACCCTTGTTTTACCTTACACATAGTTTGGTAACAAAAAATCCATTGAATCTCTCGACAATCGAGTAACGCACAATACGAGTGATAAAGAAAGGTTAAGGTTAACGAATGCTATCCCTTTCATTTCTAACGTTTAATCTCCAGAAATCTCGAAATGATTTAAAATAATGGTTTTTGTTGAAATTACAACCAAATTTGTAACAAAAGGTAGAAATTTCGTAAATAAAAAACAAAAAAATATATATTTTCGGATCCCTTGGGTAAAAATGTTTAAAATTTTAGCATGTTATAGTAAATTATCTACATATCGAATCCTTAACGGTGGACCACTATATATGCCACACCTAAGAGTAGCTATGTGTCAACACACTGTAAACGGACGATAATAACAAAAGAAACGAATCCTGCGCGTGAAAAAAAACCTCTGTCACACATGATCAAAGCAGCTGTAACAATTTGATTAACTTTAAACTACGATTAAAAATGCATCAACACGAGATAATATCCCAAGGTTGTTGTCATCAAGTTTTTTTGCGAGTTTCGCACGCTTACTATCAATATTACCTTGAGTTTTGACATGACGACTTGTTAGTTGTTACCAATTACATGTGTATCACAGCTTCACAGCACTTTACTCCACGCGCGACGCGACCGCTCGACGCGACAGTCCGATTGTCACTGTTGTCTGATCGAGAACGAAAGTTCCAATAAGCGATTAAAAAAATATATATTATGTTAGTGTAACGTTGGGAAATAGACATGAAGTTTTTTTTATTTAGAAAATGGACATGTCGACATTAAATTCAATAGGCACTGTAATAGGTATTTGATTATGGAACGAATTCGGCAGTTGAGAGACAGTCGAATTGATGCTGGCCGGTGTTGATAGATTTAAATTGATACTGGCTGAATTTTGAATTGTGAACCTGATAATATTATTTCATTTTCGGCCAGTAACACCCATAAACTCGACCAAAAAGTTTCTTATGGAGCAGACATAAAGTTTTCTCTCTGCGCATTTTCATTTCTAGCCATACAAAGAATTAAGAAACGTGCGATATTACATAATGACGGTGTAGTTCATCGCCCACGAGCATTATATTACAATCTATTTCCCTCCATTGAATTTCATATGCGCGGGATGATAATGAGATGATGACGATACTAAGGTTGTTGCCAGCTTACTTTTATCATTCAGAAATCTACGTGGAATGTGGAACATTACTACGCCGTGGCTGACTGACTGCAGACAACTTGGGGCCTAAAAAGGCCGCTTTGGTAGAATCATAATTTATGGCGGAGACAGTCCGTGTTGGTGTCCGACAAATCCTTCACCAATGGGATTTGATACGATTAACTTAACAGTTAACTGTTAATAAAATACCACCTAAAAAATCGTAAAAATATATCGGTAAACGTTGATCCTTCCAACGCTTTAGAGATCTAGGATTGAAACCTGACACGTAACCGGGAGAAACTAGTACATTACACAAACTCGGTCAGGGCTAGGAAAAGTAGGGAAAATGTTTATGTTTGTAGTCCTTGGATCCAGCACGAGCTGTTTTCATAATAAAGACATGACTGAAGTGTGTTTAGGTAAGAGCGCAGTTCCTTGAATGTAAATAAACAAATCGTATTGAAAAAATATTTCCTAGGAAATGTGGATTTGCACTGGCCTTGTCATTGTCATACTAATGTGGACTTCGGAGTATGATTTCATTTGTTTATTTTATCCATATGAAAGTGGAGTAAATACTCTCTTGACGGCCCAGTGTTAAAGGCCTCGTCTTTCATGTATGTATGTGGGTTCAAATCAAGTACCAATCAATGTTACTTTTATAGAGCGCTTACGCCGTACGGCATTTCATACAAACTTTCAGCCCTTGTTTTTCGAAATGAATGAACCGATTTTAATTAAACGGGAGTGCCGATAGAAGAGAAAACAAAACACAAACAGAATAATTTGCCATCACTCACTGACATATCGGATATACATTAGGTAAAACCGAGTACATTCCGAGGACATCCGAACACATCCGAAGCGGGTATTTTTTTAATCGTCTTATAAACAAAACACGCGCGGTGTCGCTTACGGTAACAGTGGCGCGAGTTCAATGGTTTTTTGTCCATCTAAAATAACGCCCAGCGCGCCTAAAGAAGTTTCATAAGAAGTATCATATAACATATTACTAACAAAACTTTACGGTTCAGGTATACGTGGCCCTGCTTACAATTGGTTTAAATCTTATTTAAGCGAGAGGAAACAAATAGTCCAGGTTGAAGAAAACAATATTAAAAATAGGGAAACAATAACAGGGGACCTAAAAAGGCCACTTTGGAGAATCATAAAAGGATAACATTATGAATCGTAATATGGCGAAAACAGTCCGTGTTTTTCTTTTTTTCGCTGCACTATGTAGGTATAATCTAAGAGATTGGGATTGGATTTGGATCGGATTGATTGGTATTTTAGCACAGACAAAAAAAATTAACTGAAAAATGCTTCACCAATGGGATTTGATACGATTAACTTAACGGTTAACTGTCCATTATATTATCCTTTTATGATTCTGCCAAAGTGGCCTTTTTAGGCCCCCAGATCGATCCCAGATGCGTAATCTCACATGCTCCATCCCTCAAGGCAGCGTTGTAGGCTGCATACTATTTTTAATTTATGTAAATGACCTCCCAAAAATTCTAAATAAACAAACTACATTACATAAACTCTTTGATTAAATGATTAAATGAATGATTAAATGATTTTTATTTCTGTAAGTAGGTTTGTACAAACACTTTTACACGTCAATCATATTTTTTTTTAAACTAGATGAGGTCGGCGTTTCCTAACTGACTATTCTGAGAAGAAAGGCCGAAACAAACTCAGAAGTCACAGTCTCTTTTAAAGTCCAGACAAAATCTTGCTCAGATCGTGTGAAGACCATGTAGATTGGTGTCTGAAATGGTCTTTTGAGGAAAGAACCACACAGATTGAGCGGACCTGTCCAATCAGTGCACGCATTTGTCAAAAATCGTGCAACTCAACTCAGAACTTGAGGAGCTCAACGATTCGACGAACAATACCAAAGACAGGACATTTGGGTAGGCCGCGTAAACTACTCAAACTGCCAGATCATGATTAAAACTAAGAAGGAAAAAAAGAAATGACCCACATAGTCCTCACATTCACAATAATTAAATAAAAAAATAATAATAAAGATTACTTACAAAGTAAATATTCATGTCATTGTCTAAATAAAATTCATCAATGTCAATGTGTATATAAAAAATCCGGACATAATCTTTGAGGACCATGTAGATTAGTGTCTGAAATGGTCTTTTGAAGAAAGAACCACACAGATTGAGCGGACCTGTCCAGTCAGTGCACGCATTTGTCGGTAACCGTGCAGCTCAACTCAGAACTTAAGGAGCTCAACGATTCGACGAACAATACCAAAGACAGGACATTTGGGCTTTGCTGATGATATCTCCATACTTGTGAAATGTGACAAAAATTGCGACCCAAATACCTACAATCTTACAAAATACTCTCCAGACAGTAACATTTTGGCTACAAGATCACAACTTAGAAATTAACTGGAACAAAACTAAGATGATGCAATTCAGATCGTATAAAAGCCCCCCCCTTTTTTTTTTTTTTTTTTTTTTTTTTTTGCGGATGGGAAATCTTCAAATGACCCCTCCCGCTCTGGGTGGAGCGGAAGGGAGTGTCAGACTCTTACTGACTAAAACCCACCCGTGTTCCTTCCTTAGCCCTTTATGTTCCGGGCCAGCGGTAACCCTTTCGGACAATCCCGCTGACCCGGCAGGCTTCGGCCCTATGGGGCCCCTCCTCGATGCTGACATCTCTTTGAGGCGCGCGTGGAACACGTACGCGCCGTCCGGCACGGGCCTGGTCCTGATCGGACGGTGAGCTACCCATTACTCTCCGCCCGCAGGCCCGCGCCTACGGTGGCCGGGAGTCGTCGCGCGGCTCCCGACGCCCGGAGCGTCTCCCGCGGCGGCTGGGACGGGAGGCTCTCTCCCTGAGCCGTCCCGCCACCTCCTTCGCTAGCATGACTGCTTCGCAGAAGGAGGTGACTGCCTCCCACTCCCTCTCGCCCCGGACCATGGCTTGCACCAGGGCCGGGCGCGAGAGGTCGCCGCCGCTGCCGATCGCCTCTACGAGGACACGGCGGTGCTCCGCCCAAGCGGGGCAGACCTCCACCGTGTGCTCCACCGTGTCCTCTGGGCGATCCTGGCAATGGTGACACCCGGGCGTTTCCTCCCGCCTGATGATGTGCAGGAACCTCCCGAAGCTTCCGTGTCCGGTGAGGACCTGCGTCAGGCGGTAGGTGAGGGCGCCGTGGCGCCTCTCTAGCCACTCCTCAAAGAGGGGTCTTATCGCCGCTATCGCGGCGTGCCCTGCGCTGGGTTGCGACAGTCGTTCCTTCCATGTCGCCATGAGATCGCGCCGGAGCTCAGTCCGCTCCGCAGCGATTTGCCGCGGAAGCGGAACTTCCCCCCGGCTTAGTGCCTCCGCGCGCCACTCATAGACGCGCGCGAGGACCATCGCCTCCAGATCCCATGGCGGCAGTCCGGCAATGAGGCTTGCCGCCTCGCCAGAGATCGTGCGGTAGCCCCGGATAAGCCTTATGGCTACCACCTTCTGGGGCGCGTTCAGGTAGTGGGCGGCTCGCCGCCGCAGTGAACGCGCCCACACCGGGGCCCCGTATAGGGCCATGGACCGCACGACCCCCGCGTAAAGCCTCCGGCAGGAGGCGTTTGGCCCCCTCAGGTTGGGCAAGAGCCGCTTGAAGGCGGCCCCGGCCCGTTCCAGTTTGGGGGCCAAACGTCGGAAATGCTCGACGAAGTTCCACCGGCTGTCGAGGACGAGACCCAGGTACCTCATCGTTGTCTCGACGCCGATGTGAACCCCTCCTACCGTTAGTTGGGATCCCGATGGTGGCGCGTTCCGGGGCCCATGAAACGACATGGCCTCGGACTTGTGCAATGCCACCTCGAGACCCAACTGCCGGATCCTCTCCACGACTATCGCAACCCCGCGTGTCATCGCGTCGGCCGCCGCCTGATGC